>JAKWBJ010000198.1:1399200-2798400 GCA_023159175.1 Wohlfahrtia magnifica | reverse complement strand
GTGCCGTTTGTTTGCTTGTAGGAAAAATAGCTAAGTTTTGTCCTACCATTTTCGCTTATATCTTCTCAAGTCCCCCAAATACTGTAGTAACCTCTCTCACATTTCCCAAAATTGTAAATTGTACCTGTTCTATTTACTGCAGCTTTTCTCATGACTTTCTCCATGACAATGTTAATTTAATAAGATTCTTTAGAAGCTGTAAACCTAAGACCACGTTTGATAAAAATGTGTCTGAGGTCCTTTTCTAAGCTCTTGACTAATTTTGTGTTTGTGAGAGTCATAAGCTCAGCAAATATACAAAACTCAGATATTGCTTCAAACAATTTACGTGGTTTTGTCGAAGACATTAATTACCAACGGATTTCTAATTCTTGAACCTCATTTTATTCATAACTAAATATACTTCCTTGATTATGTATATAAAATAGTGAGAAAAAACATTATTAAATTTGAAAAATATAGAAAAATTTGATGCAAAATGTGTTTACTTAAAAAATACAAACAAATTCTTCAAGCACAACATATACCATATGTATATCTCTCAAAAGGTCTAATTCTCTTTTTCAAAATCCTAGGAGAGACTTAAAATCGGTTAAGATTCATTAAATTACAAGCTTATAAGTGCATGAAGGTCCTAAAAACCGGTTCATTATCCGTAACTTAAGAATTTGGAGGTATTTCGAATATTACAAAACAGACTCCTGTTGTACTCGACAGCGCCTACCAGTAAAGTAGTATAATTTCCCAGGTTTTTCAACTTCGTTCATTGTCGTCGCACCGTGTTAGCTTTAAATACCATTAATTACATTTTTTGCAAAAGCGGACTTCTCCCACTTTTAAAACAAACGGCTCATTTACTAATTAATTATAGGAAATAAAACAGTGTCGATAATAACCGACTGTTATAATTATAAATTTAATTATCAATAACTCTTTAGAATTCTATATATAACATTGTATTTGTTAAACTAATTAAAACCCCTTGGAATTAACCAGCAATATTTACAGCTCAATTATTTTTCATCTACAACAATTTTTATCTAATTAGACAAATTAGTTGTATAAATAGCAATAATTACCATATAAAACTGTTATTTTAATTTAACTATTATTAATTGTCATAGTTCAAAGGAGATTTTGAAACGTTGTAATTTAAATTTCTCAAAATCACATCGCATTTTTAAGATATAAAATATGGACACAAGTTCTAAAAGGTATTTGTTTACATCAACCGAAAAAGGTAAAAATGATGTCAAAAGCAATGAAAAACGTTATTTGTATCTTATGAGACGTTACAGCAAGTACTTGTGCATGTGAAAAGTACCTTGGGGCAAATAAATAGACTGATTGACTTCCACCGTGATAGAGAGCGTATTAATTCTTGATCAAAATTTATTGGAATTTTGTCTCCAGGCTCTAAAAAGTTTGGGAAACTGGAACAGAAAATCTTTTATCGATCTTTATATAAACAGTGAGCTTTTGAAAATAAGTACTGAGAAGTTAAATGCCGTGGTGGAAGTATTCGCTACCTCACATACCATCACTTTGAGGCTTAAAGTAATTCCAGTTTCTAAGCCGAGGAAAGATACTAAATTACCCTCTAGTTATAGGCCCATGTTCCATCTTTAATATGAGCCTAAAACTAGGCTATATAAGGCTAAATGGAGATCTGAGTAAAATGGGATTAGTCTCAAGCAGATACTGGATGCATGTGGAGCTTTGATGCACTCTAGAAAGAAGTATATGGGTGCATATCAGATTCTAGGTAGAGAGTTATCGCGGTTGGGTACCAACCGATACTAGTATTTCGTAAGACGTACAAAGTTGGGGGGAGATATTATAGGGAAACCCTGTATAGATGGAGAGCTGCACAATAGATCGGAAGGTTGCAGTACTTTTATACCTAGAAGGTCGATAAGCTGACGCTTGTGAAGGATCTCCTTTTCCTTTGCTGATCAGCATAAGCTGTTGTTTTTTCCATCTTGTCGGGAAGACGCCTCTGCTCAGGCACACGTTATACATGTCCAAGAGTAGTTTTGGACGCTCCGTTGCAATTAGTTTTATCACCTCGTACGGTACGCCCATCGGGCCCTGGAGCCTTTTTTCCATTTAAGCCTCGTGCAGCTGCCTGAAGCTCCTCCATTGTAAATGGAGGTGATTGATGTTCAACCCAATGCTCCACATTATCATCCATTCTCTGTTCATGTGTTGGAAAGAGAGTGTTCACAATGTTCGTCATAATAGTACTGTCCAGCTCAGGAAGAGGAGTCCTCGCACCTAGTTTACTGATAACGATCTTGTAGCCCAGGCCCCATGGGTTATTATTGAGATCATTTCGAAGTTCTTCCCATCTAGCTTTTTTGGTGCGAATTATGGCCATCTTCAACTCCCTCCTCGCGTTTTTGAAGACCTCAGCTTCGTGCAGAGCAAAACTATTTCGCCTAGCTCGTGTATACATTCTCCTACTTCTCAGACAATTTCGTCGTAGCTCTGCTATCTCATCTGACCACCAATACACAGATGATTTTCCCGCTCGTGTCGATAGCCTCGGCATCGAGGCATTGCAACCCTCCCTAATGCATTTCATAGTGGCATTCACCAGGGATAAGTCATTGATGTTCAGCCGGAGCCGGGCAGTATTCTCGTCAATTGTCCCCAATAACATCTCGGTATCAAGTCCCGAGACATTCCATATTTGGGTTTTCCCAAGCCGCGGTCACTGGTCTGGTCTATTGTTCACTACCATGTTATACATAATATACTGATGGTCGCTCCCAGTGAAGTCCTCAAGTACCTTCTAGTTTCGGAGATTTCCCAGTAGGCCCTCCGAAATCAAAGTAATATCCGGGGTAGTACCATTACAGCCCGGCCTCCGGAATGTGGGAACTGTACCCTTGTTAGCAACCACAAGACCCAGCCTGGCTGCCATATCCAATACTCGTCTGCCTCTGGAATTTGTTGAAGTCATGCCCCACTCGGCCGCCCTAGAGTTAAAATCTCCCGAGATTATTAGAGGTCCTCCAACTTCCTGCACCTTATCTTCGATTCTGTTTAGCTTCGCCTCGAATTCCCGGATTGAATCGCTTGGTGTCAAATAGCAGCTCATTAATGTAAACTGATTATTCCTGATGTATGCGAAACCCGGACCTGAGCCGCTACCTATTACTAAGAATTTGCTGTTGCGCGGCAGCCATATTGCCGCCGTTCCCGTCTCGTCTTCGAACCAGGAGGAGCGAGATGTTCGTCCGTATTGCTCATTAATGACAATCACGTCAACTGCCCTTTCGGCTGCAATCTGGTCCAAGAGTGCATCTGCCGTTCTACTCCTGTGCATATTTGCCTGAAGTATCCTCATGCCGATGTCGCTTTAGATCCCGGGCATCTTCTAGACGTAGGAAGATGATCCACTACTTCGCGGCCAGCATCCACACACAGGCAACATTTAGCGGGTCTAGCACAGTCTTTTCTTTTGTGCCCCGGTTCGCCACACTTAAAACACAGCTTCGTCCTATCCGGACCCTTGCAGTCCACTTGTGTGTGGCCTGCACAGAGGCATCGGAAACAGCGCTTCGTATCAATACAAGGTCTTATCCTTGCTCGTATCCAGCCGATTTTTATTCTCCCAAGCTTAAGCAGTGTTACCGCACTTTCAGCAGACAGTGTTACAAAAGCCCGGACCTGCTCCCTATTGTTCGGGGTCGTTACTCTAATTTGCAACGCTTCATTCTCTTTATCGAGCAGACTCCTGATAGCCGCCTCTACTTCCTCCTTCACCGTGAACGAGTCGAGGTCGCGAATCTCCAAAGTAGACATAGGTTTCAGTTCAGAAACTAACGCCGCTTGCTGAATAGTGCTTCTTAGCTGCTCTACAAATCCGGTTTGAATCCTCTCCCCCCTGTTCAACTCGAGCAGCAGGGCTCCAGTACGGGTTTTACGGATACCCCTAACATTTGCCGCCTCATTTGGCAGCATACTAGTGCGTAAATTCTTGAGCACGTCTGCATAGGTCTTTCCCTCGGCCGGTTTAACAAGAATAGCTTCCGGTCTTATCCGATTAAAGCGAGGTCGTTTCTCCTCTGTTGCGCAATAGTTTCTAGCTATCCGTACATTCCCAGGAGAAGGCTTTCTCCCTCGCTTCTTTCCCACAATTTTCCAAGAAAACTGTTCGTTTCCTCCTAATTTTTTGCCTGCGATCGGGGTATCCTTAGAATCACCTATTACCAATTTTTTGCCAAAATTCTTCCTATTGTCCTCGGCCGGACTTGTGGCTGGCCTCTTAACACGTGATAATGGGGTTTCCGAGTTATTATCAGCGCAGACTTCCATTGTGGGCCTCGAAGACGGCACATTACGCCCTTCTTCGGTCGCTTTCCAGCTCTTCCGATAACGCTCTATAACGTCCATCTGCTCTCCGAGCTCTGAGACTCCATCTTTTATGTCATTGCTGACGTTTCTCTGCCTCTGCATAGCCAGCTTTATTTTCCGAAGGATTTCCCTGCATCGTACGATGCTCTCCTCCTCTAATTTCCTCATTTTGTAAATGAGCTCCAAGCGTGGGGAGCCCCCCATGCGCTGCCGCCCAGCCTCTTTCTCAATACCTTCCTCTATAAGCGAAACGGTATTTGGCTCAAGGGACTCATTTATCTCCATCCGTCCCGCTGCCCGATCGCTCCCTATCGGCGACCTTACAAGCTTCCTACTTGGGCGGAATGGGTCCATCTCCGCTTTTTTATCAAAAATTCTCATCAACAACACCTATTACCAATATTTTTATTCTTATAATAATAATAATAATAATAATAATAATAATAAATAATAATAATAATAATAATAATAATAATAATAATAATAATAATAATAATAATAATAATAATAATAATAATAATAATAATAATAATAATAATAATAAAATAATAATAATAATAATAATAATAATAATAATAATAATAATAATAATAATAATAATAATAATAATAATAATAATAATAATAATAATAATAATAATAATAATAATAATAATAATAATAATAATAATAATAATAATAATAATAATAATAATAATAATAATAATAATAATAATAATAATAATAATAATAATAATAATAATAATAATAATAATAATAATAATAATAATAATAATAATAATAATAATAATAATAATAATAATAATAATAATAATAATAATAATAATAATAATAATAATAATAATAATAATAATAATAATAATAATAATAATAATAATAATAATAATAATAATAATAATAATAATAATAATAATAATAATAATAATAATAATAATAATAATAATAATAATAATAATAATAATAATAATAATAATAATAATAATAATAATAATAATAATAATAATAATAATATATAATAATAATAATAATAATAATAATATAATAATAATAATAATAATAATAATAATAATAATAATAATAATAATAATAATAATAATAATAATAATAATAATAATAATAATAATAATAATAATAATAATAATAATAATAATAATAATAATAATAATAATAATAATAATAATAATAATAATAATAATAATAATAATAATAATAATAATAATAATAATAATAATAATAATAATAATAATAATAATAATAATAATAATAATAATAATAATAATAATAATAATAATAATAATAATAATAATAATAATAATAATAATAATAATAATAATAATAATAATAATAATAATAATAATAATAATAATAATAATAATAATAATAATAATAATAATAATAATAATAATAATAATAATAATAATAATAATAATAATAATAATAATAATAATAATAATAATAATAATAATAATAATAATAATAATAATAATAATAATAATAATAATAATAATAATAATAATAATAATAATAATAATAATAATAATAATAATAATAATAATAATAATAATAATAATAATAATAATAATAATAATAATAATAATAATAATAATAATAATAATAATAATAATAATAATAATAATAATAATAATAATAATAATAATAATAATAATAATAAATAATAAATAATAATAATAATAATAATAATAATAATAATAATAATAATAATAATAAATAATAATAATAATAATAATAATAATAATAATAATAATAATAATAATAATAATAATAATAATAATAATAATAATAATAATAATAATAATAATAATAATAATAATAATAATAATAATAATAATAATAATAATAATAATAATAATAATAATAATAATAATAATAATAATAATAATAATAATAATAATAATAATAATAATAATAATAATAATAATAATAATAATAATAATAATAATAATAATAAATAATAATAATAATAATAATAATAATAATAATAAATAATAATAATAATAATAATAATAATAATAATAATAATAATAATAATAATAATAATAATAATAATAATAATAATAATAATAATAATAATAATAATAATAATAATAATAATAATAATAATAATAATAATAATAATAATAATAATAATAATAATAATAATAATAATAATAATAATAATAATAATAATAATAATAATAATAATTAATAATAATAATAATAATAATAATAATAATAATAATAATAATAATAATAATAATAATAATAATAATAATAATAATAATAATAATAATAATAATAATAATAATAATAATATAATAATAATAATAATAATAATAATAATAATAATAATAATAATAATAATAATAATAATAATAATAATAATAATAATAATAATAATAATAATAATAATAATAATAATAATAATAATAATAATAATAATAATAATAATAATAATAATAATAATAATAATAATAATAATAATAATAATAATAATAATAATAATAATGATAATAATGATAATAATGATAATAATGATAATAATGATAATAATGATAATAATGATAATAATGATAATAATGATAATAATGATAATAATGATAATAATGATAATAATGATAATAATGATAATAATGATAATAATGATAATAATGATAATAATGATAATAATGATAATAATGATAATAATGATAATAATGATAATAATGATAATAATGATAATAATGATAATAATGATAATAATGATAATAATGATAATAATGATAATAATGATAATAATGATAATAATGATAATAATGATAATAATGATAATAATGATAATAATGATAATAATGATAATAATGATAATAATGATAATAATGATAATAATGATAATAATGATAATAATGATAATAATGATAATAATGATAATAATGATAATAATGATAATAATGATAATAATGATAATAATGATAATAATGATAATAATGATAATAATGATAATAATGATAATAATGATAATAATGATAATAATGATAATAATGATAATAATGATAATAATGATAATAATGATAATAATGATAATAATGATAATAATGATAATAATGATAATAATGATAATAATGATAATAATGATAATAATGATAATAATGATAATAATGATAATAATGATAATAATGATAATAATGATAATAATGATAATAATGATAATAATGATAATAATGATAATAATGATAATAATGATAATAATGATAATAATGATAATAATGATAATAATGATAATAATGATAATAATGATAATAATGATAATAATGATAATAATGATAATAATGATAATAATGATAATAATGATAATAATGATAATAATGATAATAATGATAATAATGATAATAATGATAATAATGATAATAATGATAATAATGATAATAATGATAATAATGATAATAATGATAATAATGATAATAATGATAATAATGATAATAATGATAATAATGATAATAATGATAATAATGATAATAATGATAATAATGATAATAATGATAATAATGATAATAATGATAATAATGATAATAATGATAATAATGATAATAATGATAATAATGATAATAATGATAATAATGATAATAATGATAATAATGATAATAATGATAATAATGATAATAATGATAATAATGATAATAATGATAATAATGATAATAATGATAATAATGATAATAATGATAATAATGATAATAATGATAATAATGATAATAATGATAATAATGATAATAATGATAATAATGATAATAATGATAATAATGATAATAATGATAATAATGATAATAATGATAATAATGATAATAATGATAATAATGATAATAATGATAATAATGATAATAATGATAATAATGATAATAATGATAATAATGATAATAATGATAATAATGATAATAATGATAATAATGATAATAATGATAATAATGATAATAATGATAATAATGATAATAATGATAATAATGATAATAATGATAATAATGATAATAATGATAATAATGATAATAATGATAATAATGATAATAATGATAATAATGATAATAATGATAATAATGATAATAATGATAATAATGATAATAATGATAATAATGATAATAATGATAATAATGATAATAATGATAATAATGATAATAATGATAATAATGATAATAATGATAATAATGATAATAATGATAATAATGATAATAATGATAATAATGATAATAATGATAATAATGATAATAATGATAATAATGATAATAATGATAATAATGATAATAATGATAATAATGATAATAATGATAATAATGATAATAATGATAATAATGATAATAATGATAATAATGATAATAATGATAATAATGATAATAATGATAATAATGATAATAATGATAATAATGATAATAATGATAATAATGATAATAATGATAATAATGATAATAATGATAATAATGATAATAATGATAATAATGATAATAATGATAATAATGATAATAATGATAATAATGATAATAATGATAATAATGATAATAATGATAATAATGATAATAATGATAATAATGATAATAATGATAATAATGATAATAATGATAATAATGATAATAATGATAATAATGATAATAATGATAATAATGATAATAATGATAATAATGATAATAATGATAATAATGATAATAATGATAATAATGATAATAATGATAATAATGATAATAATGATAATAATGATAATAATGATAATAATGATAATTAATGATAATAATGATAATAATGATAATAATGATAATAATGATAATAATGATAATAATGATAATAATGATAATAATGATAATAATGATAATAATGATAATAATGATAATAATGATAATAATGATAATAATGATAATAATGATAATAATGATAATAATGATAATAATGATAATAATGATAATAATGATAAATAATAATAATAATAATAATAATAATAATAATAATAATAATAATAATAATAATAATAATAAAATAATAATAAAAATTTCTATTCTTAATTACTCTCTCTGTTTACAATTTTGTAAACAACAACAATTACACGACAGATCTTTCTACGTAAAAATCTTCCAGATCGTTGTTACAACTTAGGTTCGTTCACGACCTTTTGAACCAGAGCTTATCCACAGTTCAAACCAATATCTCGATCGCTGAGTTTACACCAAATAAGCTGGCTGCTGTCAGAATTTTGTTTTTTTATGAGTGTTATCGCATGTAAAAGGCAAAAGCCCCATAATTTTTTCATATTGTAAAAGATCCAAATTTCAAGAAATTCTTATTCTTGGAAACACTTTTTTTACAGCAGAAAATCAGGTAAAGATCTTTTTTGTTATTAGCGTTGTAATATGTGGGTATATTGTAAAAATTAGGACATCTCGACGCCCTTAAGAGGTACAGAAACGGGATGTGTACAAAAAATAAAAATAAACATGTTAAGAATTTGTTGTGGGAATTCTCAAATGAAAATAAGATTTTAACTTTTTCTGCTTTGAAGTTTTTTTTTTTTTTTTACAAACTGTACCTAATTTTATTTGCTCACTTGTAAATTCAAATCTGACCAATATTTTTGGCAGTGGTAAATGGTCTTTCTGCACTTCGACATGATACTAATCCACCGTCTCCGGATCGTTCCTGATATATAAACATATACTTTTATATTAAACGGAGTATCGCCTGATTTTTCCGTTTGCTGGTTTTCAGGAGTCTACCACCTGAAGTTGTCAATGAGTCTGATGAACGGCAACGGCTTATAATATGATAAACAATAGTTAAACTCTAAATTTCTTTGAGATTGGTATCACAGATTCATCTCTATTTTATCTTCTAATTGCTAGTTACTATTAGCCATTTTTGAAGAATATTACAAAATGTTGTTGGCTATGGATAGAGTTTGATAGACTCAGTACGATTATAAAGATGTAGATATAGAAAAAATAATTATTCCTCTGATGTTGAAAAGATCGTTTTTATTATTGAACGATTTTTGTCCTTGGTCATTTAACTATCTAATTATTTCGTGCTATGGTTTTGACGCATGCAAAATAGCGGTTTTGTAACTTTAACGTAAACTTTTGCTGTTACAAATATGTTTTTCTTTTTCTCTGCATTGCTTAGTAAAAAGAATATATTATCGTTAACAATTAATAAATCAAATTGAAATCTAATTAGATTTTGCATGTTATGAAGATATATGATAGTAATTACATGCTCGTGCATATGTTATGTCGTATACTGTATGTATTTCTACGTATATTTAAACATGTTAAGTATATTTATCGCTTTTTGTAGTTTGTCTATAATTTCTTGTACTTTGTAAAAGAACTTGTTCTGTAGAAGCGTTTGAAAGTCGAATAACAAATATAAATAAAATTGACATTATTTCTCCGCTGACGAAATAATGCACCGCATATAAAAAGTCTTTCAATTGTTTTTTTTTAATGATTAAAATTGATGAAAAAACAATCTTATCAATATTTTTAATAGAAACAATTTATTCACATCAAAAAAAAAAAAAAAAATAATAATCACGGAAATGAAATATCAGATACTAAATTGGAATAAACTCAGTTTTTTAAATATATTATTATCCTTCATCTCAAAAGCTGTTCTAAGTTAAATTCGACATTTGCTGTTTCAGAAAAATAAAAGATAGTAAGAAAAGAAAACTAATAGAATAATAATATTGACATTGGCCTTTTTAGTTCCAAGGCACAGATATAACAGTACCTAAATTCACTAAAAACAATTCTTTGAAAGGAAATAACTATTTATAGCAGCATAATTCTTACAGTTTCAAGAAAACTCAAACTTTTCGTTAGGATTTTTATTAGAAATTTTGCGATCATTTCGTCGCTTTTCGACATTTTTGTAAAGACAAATTGTGCTTGTTTTCTTTAATATCTGTAGAACAAAAATGTTGAAATACGACAACAAATACGTCAACCATGGTAAGAGCCATTGTGAAGAATTTGATAGGATAGAATAGGTTAAATATGTTACAGAGTTCACAACCCAATTTTGAAATAATACATTCATTTGTGTGATGGTCACAAAATTTCTAATTTCAGATTTGGGTAAAGACCGATGAATAGTTGATCTAGATGCCTCAAAAATTTTTCTTTTAAAATCAAAAAGGTTACTTAGGCAGACGATCTTAGGCAGACACATAGCTCTAATGAATCTTTTTGTATAGCCACAGTTTTTAATTGTAATAATACACTTAATGTGGTAACAGCCTGTCGGGTATTGTTGAAAATAATTTTTTTTATAAAGACATCTGGGTTAGAAATTATAATTCAATAGGTTGATACAATTGATACTCTTGACAGTTACAGAATTCAATAAAAAATAAACAATCAGCCGAAATGGCAAAACTTAATGCGCATAAATACGCCTTAATGTTGTCAGAATTTTTTAAATAAAAAATAATAAAAATAATATGAGTTAACTTCTTCTTTGTAAATAATGGACCACCATTGTTCACTGTTAAAGGAAACATTTTTAAAATTAATTCCTTTCAAACGTTATAATTTATTTATGAGCTTCTGGTTCACTTCTTCAGTAAGACTAACTATAAAACTAAATTAGAATTCTTTTTAAATGATTAATTTTATCATCAAGCCTGATGATACCACATTTATTTCCCACATTGCGGGATTATGCAGACGACATGTGATTCCGCATCAAATTTCCACTAACCGGCGCGTGTACAGCGTCAGCATTATTTCCTGAGCATACATTATTCTCATGAACACTTGATTGTGATAATTTGTAGAGTGGTCTTTTCTGAAAAAAAATGTTGCACTTTGTTGCCCTTACTTTTTGTGTGTTAATTTAAAAAAAAAAAATTTACAAAGAAATGTTGCTGTGTTTACCTCTAAAAATGTTGCCATAAAAATCTTTAATATTTTTTTAATTTTGACGATGTTTTGTGACACAGAACAAACGAACGGGAACATTCTTTGTCAGAATCGAAAACGAAGTTTCGCTATGACCAAATGAAAGCTTCCAGAATAGGTGGTTCCTTTAAAAAGGGTACATATCCCACATATGTAACGGAGAGCAGTTAATTCAGGCGGTTTTTCGTGACCCTATATACACATACCTACATACATAGATACATCCATACATACATACATACAAACATACATACATATGTATATACGGTAGCGAGCAAAATTCAGCAAATATTGGAATTGGGAGGAGCTTTAAATGCATATATGTAGGTACTCTTTCCACAAGATTTTCAATAAACGTGCCAAAATTTTGTTTCTATTCGTATCGCTCCGTTGCTAAATTTCTTGAATATTTCTCGGAGCCCTATAACTTTCTCACAGGACAAAAATCAGTCTAGCCATAGTTTATCAAAGAAGTTTTATTACAAGTTAAACACACACTCGACTTAAAAAGGGATTTTGTGAAATAATAATACAATCGTAAAATTCAGTCTCCATGAGGAATCTTCTGATAACAGAATGAAAATTATAAACTCGCCGCGAAAAAGAATATGATTATTAGTAGCAACAGATTCCGTATCTAAATATTCATAAGGCGACATAACTGTCACCTGATCAAAGCAGAAGAAACCAAATTGATCACGTTGTTGTAGACGGAAGACATAGTTAGAGTGCTGGACGTACACTCTATTCGGAGTGCTAAAATCGATAGGATTACTACTTAGTCGCAGCCAAGGTTCGCGCACAGTAAATTGTAGCGAGAAGTGCGGAGAAAGTTCGATGTCATGAAGTTCCACTCTACTGCTACAGCTGCCACTGGAGAGAACGATATTGGCGCACAGTGCCAACATATTGCCTGCTTCCCGGAAAATTCTGCAAGAGCTCTGCTTGGGTTTCAAAGACCTTCACAGAGGAATCCATGTTAGGAGTGTCACAATGCTACCACAGAGAATAGCGCTGAATATTTAGCGACATTACAGTGTGTAACAACGCGAAATGCGTAGGAGAGATATCGTGAGAAGAGGAGAGAGGAGAAACGTCTTTACAGACATTAGAAGTGAGAAATAGACATACGTTAGTGTGAGGACATTAAGATGCTTTGGAGTAGAAATGAAATCCATAAATTTTACCAAAGAATACAACAACGAACAGATGGCTTTGATACAGGTTTGGTCTGCCTGCAATGATGAAGATGGAAACTTGGTGATCATTTTTCCAATCTGTTAGTATCTAATGAGAACGGAGATGTTGAAGATATCATTTATCCAGCCACAGATGATTGTGTTAAGTGTACTCCAAACAGTCAAAATGAAGTCAAATCGACAATATCTAGATTGAAGAATAATAGAGCTACTGGAGCCGATGAATTTCCGGCAAAGCTGTTTAAGACTGTAGGCGATGAGTTGATGGGGTGCATGCATTAACCTAGTTGAGGCATGGTTTGAAGAACGCATGCTCAATGATTGGAGCCTCCGTGTCTCTAAAGATGTATAAATCTCCTTCCCATCGCGTATAAAATATTATTGAGTGTGTTGTGTGAAAAATTGAAAACAAAAATCAACGAGATAATTAAACCGTAACAGTGTGGCTTTAGATCTGGTAAATCTAGCACCGATCAGATATTCACACTACGCGAAATCCGTGAAAAGGCGTCGACTACAGAGCCGCTTTCGACAGCCCTATACGCGCAAAGGTGTTCAAACTATGTCTGAGTTTGATATTCCTGCTAAAATGATGACATTGTGCAGAATACCAACAACTGATACGAAAAAAAGTTTTCGAATCAATTAATGCTGGACGGGGTTTCAGACAGGGTGACAGTTTAACGTGTGATATTTTTAATATTATATATTATAAAATATCTTTCGCGATGCAGCAGATAACATAACCTGCATGATTTATAGTATATGCCGATGATATTGGTATTATAGGCCGACCGTTGCGAGCTGTAACTGTTCTCTTGCGAATGTTGAAAAAGAATTGAAGGAAGTGAGTCTGACAATGAACGAAGATAAAACCAAGCGGTTGACTTAAATAAGCAAGGAATCCACACGATTGGGTCACCATCAAGGCTGGCAAAAACCTGGGTTTAAGAAAAACGTAGCTCACCGGGTTTAATTGGGTTTTATAACTGCTTCCAAATTTCGTTCAAGTCAACAATATTTTTTGTTTGTTTATACAATTACGTTTTTTAGTATTTATGGTGCAGTTTTGCACTCTTGGGAGGATTTAGGCAGCATTGTGTACTATAAGCTACTAAAGCTAGCTGGGCGAAGCAGACTGGAACTACTTCGTTTAAATTATGCATTCTGAAAAAAATGAGCATGACAACACCTGACCACACGTCACCGTCCGTCGTATCTTCAAACATTGCTTCGTCGGCTGTTGCGGCGGATACAATATATTCACACCTCTTTATACGGGCTTTCTTTAGATAGCATTTCGCTATAACGGCCTGCTTGAAATATGGAATACATTCGCTTTACCTCGTTCTACGGTTAAAAAACCACGGATTATCCGTTTTTTTAACAAAAAGTGTAAGGGAAGCAAACGAAACACATATTCATCTCGTTTAAAGGCATTTTGATTTACGGCCGACATTTTCAGAAACTACCTAGGCTGTATAAAGAGGTATGAGTTTATCTTTTAACATGTCACCGAAATACAAAGTCGGCTTCAAAGTTAAAGCGCCTTAAAACACGAGAAAATGAGATGGGATTTGGATAATTGGCTCAGAGGGGGAAAAGATGTAAGCAGTGATTTGATGAATTTATTATTTCATTATCTTTTTGAGCTCAAAAACGGAACAAATAAATTTATAGTCCCAATACGTAAATTACACTTATTTTTATTGTAAATAATCTACGAAAACCTTTAAATAAAAATTCCACCTGGGTGGGTTGCCAATCCTGGTTACCATGTGAACGTTGGTAACTACAGCTTCGTGATTGTGGTAGAATTTTTCTACCTTGGTACCTAGGAGGATCATACTTACATATCAAAAGCAAGAATCATGAGCTGTAAAAGATTTACGCCGGCATTGATGAAGTTAGGCGCATTAAGGTGCAACGTCTCACGTCGTGCGTATGTGTGAGAGTGCTCCGGCGATAAGTTGTTTCGAGTATATACCTGGGATATGGCGCAGAAGAGGAAGACCAAAACTCCCATGGAAGGATCAGATTGAAGTTAACTTTTCAAAACTTGGTGTGAGAAATTGGAAAAACAGCGCAAAAGATTGGAGCGCTTGGAACTCAATTCTCATTCAGGCTATATACCCTAGAGGTGTGATATAGTAATTTAAGTAAGTAAGTAAATAATCCAAAGAGGGTGTTTATTAGAGCTGCAAAACAATCGATAGTACTATCGATAGTATCGATAGTTTTGTTTTTGGCTGACCATCAATAGTTTTTTTCCACTATCGATACTATCGTCAAATTCTAAGAGTACGAGAAATACGTAAACCACTAAATGTAGTCAAAGTCACATTCGCAAAAATTTGTCCAACGCAGGTTGTTAGCCGTCTGTAAATTTTTTATAGCTACGTATGGACGTAGTTTAACAGTTTCTGAAATTTCTATTTATTAAACTCAAATAAAGTATGAATTGTAACTAAACTATGTTCCTACATACGATTTTGCTTTTGACTCAAACAAATTAATCTTCGTTTCGTCAGCCCATATAATGTTGTTCTAATTATTACTGTGCAGGTGTTGCTTCCGTTTGCTGAGAAATGATACATTTCGAGGACTCTTACCATAAGTCTAGCTTACATAAGTTTTTTTTATTGTGCGACTTGAAACAGGAGAATAAGTTCATTTTTGAGGGTTTTTAATGACTTGCAGAAACTAATCTCTGAAGTACGAAATAAAAGTTGACAATTGTTTTACGCTTTCTTTCCATAGTCTTTGCAGTTTTCTTTCACTGTATTTTATTAATTATTTTAGTTTTGGAGCACTTCATGGCCTGAGCAATTTTCGCTACATATAAGGATTAATCTTCCATCAAAAAACTTCAATACATAAAATTTTATTACATCCTGGAAAAAATAGTGTCCATATTTTTTGTTTCAACACTGTATATTTATTATTATTCTTTTCATTTCACTTAAATTATAATATTGTTGCCACTAATAGTACTTAAAAAAATTTGCAAACTATCTATATTTTTTTTGCAAACTATCGAAACTATCGAGTAGGCCGACTATCGATAGTTTTGCAGCTCTAGTATTTATGTTTTATTTTTATACGCTGCAAACATCAGCAGAGACCAAATAATTCCTAACTACCTACGGAGTAGTGTAGTTTTATGGTGTAGATAATAAGACATAAATTTAATGTGAACATATTAAAACGCCTTTATAGTATAAAATATAGGTAATAAACACTAGTCTTCTACGAGTTGTCATTATATTCTTTATTGTCTTGTATTCCTTATATATTCAGAACTATAACTTTTAATATAAGTTTGTATATAAAGTGACTGCAATTTCAGATCACGAAATGCGGTATAAACTTATAATTTAACTTCTACAAATATAGTATAATGTTTTATTTAAATACTCGTTTGAGTGAGTATTCATTTTATTGGCAAACATTTAAAATGTTTTATTCGTTTTATTTTTTGACCTTAAATTGTTTAACCCTGAACAGTGGAGGATTAAATATTAAGGCTGCCACAAATAAAAAAGTATAGACAAGAAAAAACACACACAAAAAATTAAAACCTAAAATGAATAGAAAAATTTCACATGAAAATAAACTATAAAATTATACAACTACAGTTCTAAGCATTTATTGAGACTGGCTCCTATTTATCTATTTACCTTTATTTTTTGTGGACATACATATATTCTTATACAATATATAGTATGTATAAAACGTTTTATATGTATGTAGCTGTACATGTGTTAATTATTTGAAAAGTAGTAAAAATTATTTTGAAAAATAATTATAAATTTATAACCTTAAATGTTTTTATTAAAATAAGAAGAAAATTTTTTTGCAACGCACGTGGTCGAAAGACCCCCCAGTTAAGAGAACAATAATTTTAATGAACAATATGTTTTTTATTACCAAAGGCTGTAAATCTAAACGTTTTAGCGTATCAAAATCAAAAGTATCTTTCAAATCTGAAAACCTTTGCTTGGGACAAAAAATAAAAACGGACTGACAAAAAAGACAATTTATTTTTGACATTTGTTTTTCGATGCACTATGGGGTAGAAGCATATAAAACAATGTTATCTAAGTCCTTTTGTGTCTTTATACTTGCAACAAAATAATTGTAAAAATAGAATACATAAGCTTAAATTGATCACTGGGAAATAGATTTGGAATCTAGCATTTGTGGAGAACAGTAACAGGTAAAGCTTCTTTATCTATTCACATCAGTCAAAAAGCCGTAGAGATTCTTATTATTCTTATTATTCTCATTATTCTCATTATTCTCATTATTCTCATTATTCTCATTATTCTCATTATTCTCAATATTCTCATTATTCTCATTATTCTCATTATTCTCATTATTCTCATTATTCTCATTATTCTCATTCTCATTTAGTCACTGAACGCAATAGCGTTAAAAAAAGATGTCAAATTTTGTGCTAACAAATCATTATTTGCAAAAAGTTTTCTTTTACTTATTCAATTTAAAAAATGTGCAGCAAACATATCGCCTGCTCATCGAAGCTAATCCTAAATATGTTCTATCAATTCCAACGTGTGCGAAACGGGGCTTACGGTTCAGATGTGAGGATTTTGACACGATAGCCATAGGTAACCCCGGCCGGTCAAAAAAGTTCGAAGTTATTGAATTTTAGCATTACTTAATGGAGATCGTTGTCAAACTTAAGAAGAACTTGTAGAATCATTGAGAGCCTCTTAAGCTGCAATTCTAAATTGTTTGCAAGCAGCAGGTTTCCTTCAAGAATTGAAACCAGTATAGTATTCATTGAACCAAGATAATACATTGTATTTGGTGGGACCAGGAGGGACTCATCTGTTATTGCTGCTGAAATCGGATTAGATGATTTCAAGGGGCCTGTAGCAAATGCAACTGATTTATTTGAAATGAGCATTGGCGGACAAATACCTGGAAAATGCGACCAGACAACGCTCGACCACATGCTGAAACATCAGCTAAAAACTATTTTGAAAGTTAAACTTGATGACTTACATTTGAGACCTTGCCACATCGACTACCAATCGCTTCGATCTATGCAGAATGCTCTCATTGGAATACGCTTCCGAAAATGGATTGATTCATTCTTGGCCTTAAAAAAATTAAGACCTCCTTACACGCTAAATTCATATAATGCCAGAATGGTTGAAAAAGCTTACACTCAAGAGCAATATTATAGCAGCACCAGTTTTTTCAACAAATTTTATTTATAGCGGTGAATATTAAAATTTCTAATGATAACAAATTGAAAGTAGCAATAAAGCAATAAAAATTTTGCAGCTTTTACAAAAATATCTCAATTTAATTTAAAGTTATCACAAAAAGTTAATTTTTTTGTACATGCAAAATTATAGCCGCACTTTAAGAAATATTTAAGTAATTACTTTATGATTAAATTTAAGTAAATTACTTTATGATCAAACTTTTTACCATAATTTCGTTGTGGCATACTGCTTAAATGATTTAAGTGGACTTGTTCTGTAATTGATTCCCAAATAGCAATTACCGCTTTCAGCGCAGTTATGATTCCACCGAAGACTTGGCGACCCACGGTAGCTTTTTGGGTTCTAAACGGGTAAACAAGCTTTGCATTGTATTTTGGGGTATATTTTGTGACTGCAACAGCATGCTTTTGGCAATTGTTGTGAAAAGAAGCTTTATCCTGAGGAATAATCATATAGTATTATTTCCAGATTTCTTTCAAAAAATGGTTTTAGTTTAGTCTGGACAAGTATTGTGTATACTGATGAATTTATTTTTCTACTCGGAAAAACCAACTCTAGCGTCCAGTGGCACAAAATGTGTCCAAGCTCCTGATAAAAAGTCCGCAATCAAGTCTGTACATCTAATACGACGTTGTACCGAACGAATTCGGTTATGATCTAAATTTGTTTGATTGTCCAAAATTGTTTTTTTCAGGTTCAAGTTTGTGGTACAACCACTGTCATGACTGAAAAAAATTTGCTCACAAAAGCATACTCTTCTTATATTTATTTGAGGCCATATGCAAAAAATCTAAGAGTAGACTTGAAGTGCATAAATCCCAAAAAATTAAGACAATTAATTTCATTAGTGGAATATTAAATACCCGAATGTGTATTTGTTTTGATTTTATGTACATCACTAAAGGCAAAATGTTTTTATTGTATTTAAATGATAAAATTTATTAGAAAAAAGCTGGCTTTAAAAAAGAAGGTTCGAAAATTATGCCGAGGATGATGAGGTGGATGTTAAAATTTATATGCATACCGGGTGCATGTATTGAAGTTGAAAAGAAAAGTTCCTATTAAAACTTAATTCTTCAATCAAATAAGACAAAACTTCACACATTTACTCGTTGTTAAGTACTTTCCAAAAAACATTAACCAAAGATATGATCTTCAAACACAGGAATGGGAGAAAGGCAGTAATATAAAAGAATCTGCATGCAATTAGTTTTGCACTATTGCCAATATTACCGAAAAGCATAAAAGAAATCTGGTCCCATTCATATTATATTCGTTGCCATAGTTTCAACATGTTCCACGAAGTCCAATTATATTTTTCCAGGCGTTTCTTTACTATTGTTCAAAAATTCTCCATTGTGTTGGAATTAGAGTTTTAAGGTGATCACTAATTTATCTTAAATTTCTGTTACAACAGCCATTCTTTGACAACGATGACTTTTTCTTTTGGGTAAGGTCTTATGCCCCCAAAAAAATTTCCCTGACACCAAACATGCTATTTGTATTTTGATATTAAATATTCATAACATAAACGTCACTTTAAAGTACTCTTAAAGTAGGTAGCTTCCTTTAAAGTTAACGTAGGCTAAACAAATGGATTTTAAGTTAATAATCGTTTTTGGATACAACATTAAGAAATTTTGCCTAACAAAATTTATTCAAAACTGTTCAAGTTTAGCGATGAGGCGCTTTACGAAGTAGGTGTGTTAACTCAGTCAATTTTCAACAGATTTTAAAAAGCCAAATATATTTTTGTATTCGTAACTAAACGTAATTTTCTAATGAATTGATAGATAGTACGGTCCCTATACGAAATAGCGTTTAAAAACATCACAAAACTTTAACAATTTTGAATAAATTTGATGAAAATTGCGTTGGCTACATTGCTTAAGCCACAGATTCCACAAGTTTAATTTAATAGGGTATATACTATTTAAATGGTATATTTTTATAAAGCGGTTAATAATTAGCGAAGTTATAGAGGTACGAAGTGTTCGAAGGTACGAAAACCAGTATTTTGACCGTAACTCAGAATTGTGAAGGTATTTTGAAAGTTTTATACTTACTTACTTGTTTTACTCGACAGCGTCTTTAAAACATGGTATCACTTCCCTGGTATTTTTACTTCATTCTTATTTTTTTGGCATAATTATTTGTCTTGTACACTTTTTTTTGACGCGTAAAAATAGTAGATAATAATAGTGGATCTTTTTTTCGATTTTGTAAATTCAAAAACTCGGTCAATTTCCAACAGATTTCTAATCCATAAGTCTAATTTTATTCATAACTTAATATACTTCCTTAAATAAGTCATCAATAGGAATTTTTCTATGTAAAATAGTACGAAAAAACGTATCTAAACTTGAAAAATGTGGAAAAAAAATTGAATGAAGAATGTGTTCTTGAGAAATACAGCTAGATCTTTCAAGGCTATATAAACGCCATATATCTCAATTAAAAGGTCTGCGTCTCTTCTTTCTAAATCAGAAAATAAAAGAATGGGATAGTATTCAGCTAAGTTATTAGCTTATAAGTGAATGAAGATCCACAAAACCAGTTTTTTACCCGTAATTCGAGATATAGGAGGTGTTTTGAAAATTCCAAAAACAGATCCCTCTTCTACTCAACAGCGCTTATTGATTGTAAAGGGTCCGCCAAATAATTTTTTTTAAATGCTATAAAAAACTGCTTAATATTTTCTCAATTTTTTTTTTTTTATTTGAAAGTACAATCCTTCCGGTTAATAATTGAAAATAAGTTTATTCAAATGGCTGCCTCGGCTGGCCATGTAGTAGCCTACACGATCGGTCCAATTTTTAAGCACATTATCGATTGTGTGCAGCTGTATTTAACCAATGGCTTTACGAATATTGTCCTTTAAAGCGTCAATTGTCTCTAGCTTGTTGGCGTAATAGTTCAACGGTGTCAAATCGCAGCTCCGAGGTGGGCAAACGACATCAGCTCTGCGGCTGATAATGCGATCTTCAAAAGAGGTCGCAAAACATCGAGTGTAGCTTCTGCTGTGTGGCACGTAGCGCCGTCCTGTTGGAACCAAAATTTTACTAATATCCTCCTCTTCAATTTTTGTGAACTAAAATTCGTTCAACATGGCAAGATAACGATCGCCATTGACTGTAACGGCCACTCCTTGCTCATTTTCGAAGAAAAATGGCCCAATTATGCCTCTGGACCAAAATCCGCACCAAACAGTGCGTCGTTTTGGGTGTATCGGCTTTTCAATGTATGCGTTTGGGTTTTCTGTGCCCCAAATGCGACAATTTTGCTTGTTTACATACCCGCCAATACCAAATTTTCAAAGTAATGTCGCATTATTTCCCAGCGTTGTTCAAGCGTATACACAACCATATTCGTTCAGCGGAAGGATAAAACTGTCAAATCAGACATAAGCTAAGTGTTACCATTCACGAAATAAGCACTAGTTGAAAAAAAATGTTAGATGACGGACCATATACATTGAGGCACTTCAAACTTTCTAATATGTATTTCTTATGTGAATGTTATGTTCTATAAATATGTATATGATATTTATATAATTTTCATATTAATCATTAAAAACTTGCGTGGATGTTGTCTATATATTTAAGACAATTGCATTCTTTAAAAAAAGAAGTGGAAATATAATTTGATTTTTGTTATAATTTGTAAATACCCTTCAGAAGAAAGTTGTAGTGTAGAAGTACTCGTCGACTAGCCCCAAAGCGATACCGACTAATCACTCTTCATTTCCCGTTAATGCTTTCACGTGACGATTTTAACATTGGGCTGTCATACGAAAACCACTACTCGCTTTTGTGTCCCTTTCGGAGTGGTGCACCACAGTTTGGGAGTGGTGGACAACTGTAGAGTTTGGGGGTTGTACACGACTGCAGAGTTTGGGAGTAATTTTCCTCCACTTGTCTTTGAACTAATCCACGAGTAGGTAATTTTTGGATTAATTGGTATTGAGATACATATATTTAAATGCACACAAAGATTTTGTTTTAATATATTTGTTTTAATTATTTATTAAATCACATAAGAAATAGAAAAACTAAAAATTGTACAAGGCACTTCATTGGCTTTTTTATCATAGGAAAAGCTTAAGTTATAAATTAAAATTTGCACTAAAAATTCCTCAATAGCTTCTATATTATTAAAAAAAAAAAAAAAAAAATTAAGGTACTTCTATCGCTTTGTTATCACAAAAAAAAAAAAAAAAATATATATATATATATATATATATATATATATAAATAAATTGAGGTACATAGGGTGTTTTTTATAGAGGTATAGAACTTTAAGTTGCAATAAAACAACGATGGATTATTCGATTGACATGAATTTTATTTATCCGAAGGATAATCTTGTGGCATTACATTTTAAATATGATTTCTGGGATATGACCGCCATGGCTGGCGCGGATGTGGTCCAATTTGGACGTCCAATTTTCGATGACTTTTTCCAACATTTGTGGCCGTATATCGGCAATAACACGGCGAATGTTGTCTTCCAAATGGTCAAGCGTTTGTGGCTTTACCGCATAGACCAATGACTTTACATAGCCCCATAGAAAGTTGTCTAGCGGTGTTAAATCACAAGATCTTGGAGGCCAATTCACAGGTCCGAAACGTGAAATAAGGCGGTCACCAAACGTGTCTTTCAATAAATCTATTGTGGCACCAGCTGTGTCACATGTTGTGCCGTCTTGTTGAACCACATCTCCTGGACATCATGGTTATTCAATTCAGGAATGAAAAAGTTAGTAATCATGGCTCTGTACCGATCACCATTGACTGTAACGTTCTGGCCACCATCGTTTTTGAAAAAGTACGGACCAATGATTCCACCAGCCCATAAGGCACACCAAACAGTCAGTTTTCCTGGATGTAACGGTGTTTCCACATACACTTGAGGATTACCTTCACTCAAAATGCAGAAGTTTTGTTTGTTGACGTAGCCATTCAACCAGAAGTGCGCCTCATCGCTGAACAAAATTCGCTTATGAAAATCGGGAACAACGGTAATCTCGTTTTGTGTCCATTCGACGAATCTGCACCGGGCGTGAGTCTATTCATGATGAATTGCCAAACCAAACTGAAAATAAATCACTTGACAGCTGTTAAATCGGTCGCCATCTTGAAAAGTAATGTCAGTTTTATACCTCTATAAAAACACGCTATATATATAGCCAGATGCAGTACAGTATGTTAAAACATTTTTCACTTTTTTAGCTCTCTGAGTGCATTTCATACATCCATGACTTGAAGTATGTCCAGGAACACCACATACAAAAGATCTTGCCGGGGTATCGCACACTAAGTATCTGAAAATAATAGGTACATATATTTCGATTATTTATGTAATATCACCATCTAAATGCTTCACTTCTTTCACAAAATCTTTAAAAAATTCATGGACACTGTGCGGCTTACTCTTTCCAACACAAACATCTATTGGAAACGGTTCCATCTTTCTTTAGTATTAATTATTTTAAACAAAATGGGCCAAAGCTACACTGATTAACTTTTAAAAAGCGGAATGCCATCGATATTAATATCGATCACGATTTCATCATAGCTCTGCAGTAATATTTCAATTTTTAAAATCTGATTTTTGATACCGTAATGGTAGTAAACAATAGCTTCCCAATAGCTTTTCTAAAAATAAAGGTACATCAAGACCTTCTTCTTTCAAAATTGCCAACAATTTCTCTTCAGAAATTTTTGTGGGTTTGGTTTCTATGCGCCACGTTTTCAGTTTTTCCGAAAGCTTAGAAATTCGCGACTCCTTTGCCGGCAGACTGTCAGTTTCACATACGTTACTGTTTTCACAGAATTTCGCTTCAATGTTTTCACATGGAATTTTCAAATACACTTTCTTTATAAGTAAGTTTTTGTTTTGCTACTCTTCGTTGGAAACTGCGATTATTCATTTTAATTTTTTTTCTTATTTATTTTTTATGGTTTGTATTTTTAAGCGACAGGAATATTCCTCGTAAATACTAATAAAACTTTAATTTTACAAGCCAATAATTGTTGACAGCTCTTAACAGCATTGTCAACCTAAACATATATTGATAGTGTTGCCAATTTAAAAAACGAGTTCAGCATTTGCGACTAGTCTACGCGTACTTGCCACCCGTCTATAAATCGTATCTGTTGCGACTACTAACTTTTATTCCAGTATAGCACTACTCGTGAGGCGTCAATCCCTCTATCTTCTTCTGCAGGGTATGTAATATGTTAACAAGGATAAAAAAGATTTCTTATGAAATTTGGTCAAATTAGACCCATTGTAACTATACCAATACTATATTCGCATATCTTAGCGTTATCCTTACATCTCAAATTATTTAATTAAAATTAATTGAAAACTTAGTTAAAGAAAAAAAAAAATACTTAAGATTTACATTTGAAAGAATTTCAAAAAAACTCAAATATTTTAATTTGAACTCAAGTGCGTGTTGCCCGTGTTTCTTAACGTTTTTTTCTAAACCTTCAACTTAAGGCAATATTTACGTAAAACTGTTTTAAAATAGTTGTTTTAAGCTCAAATAACAAATAAAAATTAGAAATATATGAACAAAATTATTTACTGGTAAAATGTCGATGTAAAACATTTTTAAATTCTAGGTTGGCAATCTTCCAAAAAGTAAAATCTCCCTACAATAAGATTTACAACAACTAAGTTATTTATATAAATAAATATTTTTGTAGAGCATTTTTTTATCATATTTTATTACATTTTTTTTTTGGATCAAGAAATTTAAATCCCATGGTGCATTGATGTCAAATTCATAAACTTTTATGCGGTGAAAAAGCTTTATAAAATATTTTCAATTTTTTTGTTGTTTTTCTTTTCAGTAGTGCTTTGGTAGAATACCTGTACTATCGTCGCCAAGAGTACCACTTAATAGGAAAGAAACATAGAAATAGAAATAACAGCAATTCTTTCTTTCACCTCCTGCTGCTACTGGTACCATCGCTTCAATACTAAAACTGCTGCTACTACTGCTGCTGCTGCTGCTGCTGGTTCTTATTTTATGACCCAAGGACGAAATGTTCAAATGACACTAAATGCACAGTCACACAAAAGTATGGAGTGTGTATGCGAGTGAATGGAGGACATTGAATCGATGAAGAGAAAGTGTAACAAAAAACTAACGAATTTTTAAAATCTCAAAAAAAACCTTTTCTATGGATACTTAAGAGGAGAAAAGAAAAATGAAAATCGTTATTTTTCACATAGAAAATAAGAAAAGAGAGTGAGAGAAACAAACGTTTTTTTGGCACTTTCCAAAAGTCTATTATTTTGTATATGATGTAAAGATTTTAAAAAGAGATTTTTTTTAGTGTACGAAAAAAAACCTTAAGAACTATTCCCACAAAAATAACAAGAGTTAAAGTGAAATAGAAGAAGAAACAAAATAAAAACAAAGAATATGAACATTTGTGTAGGGTGTAGTTGTTTATGTGTTTAAGAAGACAACAGTGGCGGCAACAAGCAAAAAAAGGAAGAATAAGCAACCAACTTCCGGTTAAGGAAATGTGAATCATTTGGCTTTTCTCCTACACAGCATCGTGTAAGAGTCGTTGTGAACAAACAAAGGTGTGAGAGTGTGTAGGAACCATAGCATAGCAAACACACACATACACTATAATAATCATCATTTAAAAACAAAACAAAACGAAATAAATGCAAACATAGAACTAAAAGCTAAACATACACACACATACATACATAAATACATACATACAATATTATATTGTTGTAAAGACAAAGATACCTTTTGTATCAACATATTTTGTGTGATACTTTAGCATTGTTGTTTCCCTTTTTCGCTCCCTCGCTCTCTAACCAACTAATTTGTGGTCGTGCTTTATCACTAAATAACAACAAAATCAACGAAATTCTTGTTAGCAGCTACAGCTACAGTAGCAGCAGCTTTAAAAAGTTGAGCGGGAAAAACAAAAAAGAAAATTTCTTGGATTTGTGTCATCCCATACCATCACATACCAATTCATTCAGCAGCCTCTATTCTTCGTAGAAAATAAAACACAATGGCAAGGTGAGTGAGTATTTTCTTTTATCCTTTTCAACCTTTATTTATTCAATTTTTTTTCTGATATTTTTTTATTTTACAAAATCTTTTTGATAATCTGATTTCTTTAGGTTTTTATACCCTACACTAGATACTGTGGGTGATAGGAGCTATTGTTGTCTCTGTTCCTATGTCCACTATTGTAAGAATTACGTGTAGAATCACTCGTCTATACATGTTTAAAACGAATATAATTCAATTATTTGCAGAATTTGGATATCTTTCATTGAAGAGTATATCCAGAAAAGATCTTTTAAACTCGTGACTTCAACAAACATTCTTCTATTTACCGAAAACTACACAAAAACAATAATAAATCAGTATTGAAATAGGTGTGAAACAGTCCATTAATAATTATAGCTGCCATACAATTGTTTTTAAGTCTCTATATATTAGTTTCTTGATCAAGCTAATTGGGTAAAGTCATGTAAAGGCAAAATTTGTACAGCTATCTTAGTAAAGTCAAATTTAGATGAAACAAGACGCAGGAACTGTTTTTGTAACATCTAAAACCGTGGTGGTGCACAACTGCAATACAGCAATTTCTTGGGTGCCCAAGTTAACACTGGGTGCCCAAGTTAACTCGGTTAACGTGATCTACCGAGTTCCATTGTGATCGCGGCAGGACAAATGACGTCAAAAGATTAGGCCACCCAGATCATTTGTGAGCCACGCTATAAATAGTCAATAAAATCGATAGAATGATATTCGAAGACAGAAGAATGAAGTAGCCTGAGGATGCTTAGGCTGTAGGTATCTCAACCCAATGCGTACATTTATGTACATTTTGCATAAATATATGAATCCAAGCAATGAGTTTCGCTATTGTGACCACTTCCAAGGTCCTTTTCTCTTCCCTTTATTTATGAATGATCTACGAGGGTGGATTGACATTGAAGCTACAAACACAGAAACTTTTTCTTTCTTAAAAACTGCGATCAGTCAAACGTCAGCTGTTAAAATTTTAGCCAAATTCATCGATTAGTTTATTTGTTGTAGTCGTTTGAAATAAGCAACTTTTGTGTTTCTTGGAAAATGGGAAAAAGTGAATTTCGTGTAGTGATTAAACACTATTATTTGAAAGGCAAAACGACGAAAGAGACAAAAGAAAAGCTTGATAAACATTACGGCGAATCTGCTCCGTCAGATTATATGGTAAAATATTGGATTGCTGAATTTAAACGGGGCCGAACAAGCACTGCAACAATACCATCAATACCAAAAGAGGTGGTTACTGTAGAAAATATCAAGAAAATCCTCGATATCGTTATACACAGCATTAGATACGATGCTAAAACTACGAGAAATCCACTTCGAATTGGTTAATCATCCACCTTATAGTCCAGATTTAGACCCTAGTAACTTCTTCCTGTTTCCAAACTTGAAAAAACTGCTCGCAGGAAAAAGTTCATCTCAAAAGAAGAAGTGATTACCGAAACTAATGCGTATTTTGAAGAGTTCCCAAAATCGTATTATTCAGAGGGTATAAAAAAGTTGGAAAATCGTCTTACTAAGTGTATTGAGCTAAAAGGAGACTATGTTGAGAAATGAATAGTTTTTGAAAAAAAAAAATGTTTTTTTCCTACTTAGGTAGCTTCAATATCAATCCGCCCTCGTATAATGCATTGGAATACTACAATATCTTACTGTTCGCTAATGCCCTATACATTATTAGTTAAAACCCGGCGTGCTTCACTATCCCTATCTTAAATATTATCTGTTATCTTTATTATATTTTTAAACATTTCCCCCACTTTATCCAAATCGAAACATCTGGGATAGACTATAGTTCCTTTCGTTTTTTAGCTGTATACAGTCCTCAAACAAGCACACATTCATTTTTGCATATAAGATCTACATATGTATATACATAGATACATATATAAATAGTTGTGTACTGTGTATTGTTCACGACGTTGTTGGAACCAAATTTAGAAACTTCTACCATTACCATTCTCAAGCTATGTATGCAAAAATCAATATTTAGTTTGTACTTGTCACTTGTCCAATACCACACAATTTTTGACTATAATATCTTTTAGATGAAATTCAGATAGTTGAGCTTTAACTGTTCTCAATATACATATACAAAAATCAATGTATTTTGTATGGGAGGTACCCTGCCTACTTATCCGATTCCTATAACCTTTTGAGTGATGATTTGTAAAGACTATTAAGTTATTTGGACCAAAGTTGGAGACTTTTACCGTTACCATTTTGAAGATATAGATAAATAAATATTTACTTTGTATGGGTGTGGCACTGCCCAGATGGTATTTTTTAAATTTATATAGACTATAGTTCCTTTCAGACATACCGAGAGATACTGTAAAAATTCCAAGTAAATCGGTTCAGCCGTTTAGCTGTTTATAGACTTCAAGCAGATATACGTGCATTCAAACACACATAAATTTTTATATAAAGGGTGGGCAAATTTAAGGTTAGGAAGAAACAGAAATTTGAAAATGGGCAAATGTCCACCTATAGCACGTCGGCAGAAGGCCGCTCTTTTCACAAAATTTCGAACCACATTTTTTTAAACCAATTTACTTCGTAACCTCAAATTTGCCCAACCTTTATAAGATATCTGTAACATGGTATACATATACTTTTCTATACGTGATGCAATGTAAACCTAATGGAACTCAACTCTGACATATATAAGATATTATCAGGGCAACTTTACTTCTGACAACATTTTATTTGATCACAGAGCCCTTAGATTTGATAAGATCTTTTTTGTATCTCGGTGTTATGTGGTTGATGCTAAGCTTAGTTTTGTTCTGCACATTCATATGACGGTCAATAAAAGTAGAGGCATTTGTGCCTTTATTATTAGATGACGGGGCGAATTTACTGATCCTTGCGTTACCTGGCTTCGTTTCTATACTATATAAAATATTTTATATATAACA
This sequence comes from Wohlfahrtia magnifica, assembly GCA_023159175.1. Classification (NCBI taxonomy): domain Eukaryota; kingdom Metazoa; phylum Arthropoda; class Insecta; order Diptera; family Sarcophagidae; genus Wohlfahrtia; species Wohlfahrtia magnifica. The sequence continues at coordinate 2,768,650 of JAKWBJ010000198.1, read as the reverse complement.
TTTATTGATATCATCGAATCCATCACAGCACATCTCTTATCGTCACAGATAAGTTCTTATTTAAATAAAAGGCAGAACGATTACGTTAAACACCCTACTTTCATCCAGTCTCTATTTAATACTTTCGAACCAATTGTGCTAATGAATACACACTGAAGAGTATTTATACAAATTTGAAAGATCTTTATCAATTCATTGATTTTTCTTTTAATTTATATGTACATACGTCTGTAGTTTGTATGAAATAAGTTTGTAGACCTTAATATGAAATCCATATACATACATATACAACATATATTATAAATTTTCATTTTAAGTTTGTTTGTTATTAAATCACGGGTATACGACTGAACTGATGTTGTTGAAATTTCGAACATAAATAGATGTGGCTAAGGAAAATGTCATAGGCAACACTTTTTATCAAAATTGAACCTGAGAGTGGTTAAAATCGGGCAAAACGGGCCAAATTAGGTCATATGAGTTGGCTAACTTTTTAATACCTATTTAAAATGTTTTTAATATTGCGAAATTTGTTGAATTTTTGACAAAAGTATGGAGTGTGTATGCGAGTGAATGGAGGACATTGAATCGATGAAGAGAAAGTGTAACAAAAAACTAACGAATTTTTAAAATCTCAAAAAAAAAACCTTTTCTATGGATACTTAAGAGGAGAAAAGAAAAATGAAAATCGTTATTTTTCACATAGAAAATAAGAAAAGAGAGTGAGAGAAACAAACGTTTTTTTGGCACTTTCCAAAAGTCTATTATTTTGTATATGATGTAAAGATTTTAAAAAGAGATTTTTTTTAGTGTACGAAAAAAAACCTTAAGAACTATTCCCACAAAAATAACAAGAGTTAAAGTGAAATAGAAGAAGAAACAAAATAAAAACAAAGAATATGAACATTTGTGTAGGGTGTAGTTGTTTATGTGTTTAAGAAGACAACAGTGGCGGCAACAAGCAAAAAAAGGAAGAATAAGCAACCAACTTCCGGTTAAGGAAATGTGAATCATTTGGCTTTTCTCCTACACAGCATCGTGTAAGAGTCGTTGTGAACAAACAAAGGTGTGAGAGTGTGTAGGAACCATAGCATAGCAAACACACACATACACTATAATAATCATCATTTAAAAACAAAACAAAACGAAATAAATGCAAACATAGAACTAAAAGCTAAACATACACACACATACATACATAAATACATACATACAATATTATATTGTTGTAAAGACAAAGATACCTTTTGTATCAACATATTTTGTGTGATACTTTAGCATTGTTGTTTCCCTTTTTCGCTCCCTCGCTCTCTAACCAACTAATTTGTGGTCGTGCTTTATCACTAAATAACAACAAAATCAACGAAATTCTTGTTAGCAGCTACAGCTACAGTAGCAGCAGCTTTAAAAAGTTGAGCGGGAAAAACAAAAAAGAAAATTTCTTGGATTTGTGTCATCCCATACCATCACATACCAATTCATTCAGCAGCCTCTATTCTTCGTAGAAAATAAAACACAATGGCAAGGTGAGTGAGTATTTTCTTTTATCCTTTTCAACCTTTATTTATTCAATTTTTTTTCTGATATTTTTTTATTTTACAAAATCTTTTTGATAATCTGATTTCTTTAGGTTTTTATACCCTACACTAGATACTGTGGGTGATAGGAGCTATTGTTGTCTCTGTTCCTATGTCCACTATTGTAAGAATTACGTGTAGAATCACTCGTCTATACATGTTTAAAACGAATATAATTCAATTATTTGCAGAATTTGGATATCTTTCATTGAAGAGTATATCCAGAAAAGATCTTTTAAACTCGTGACTTCAACAAACATTCTTCTATTTACCGAAAACTACACAAAAACAATAATAAATCAGTATTGAAATAGGTGTGAAACAGTCCATTAATAATTATAGCTGCCATACAATTGTTTTTAAGTCTCTATATATTAGTTTCTTGATCAAGCTAATTGGGTAAAGTCATGTAAAGGCAAAATTTGTACAGCTATCTTAGTAAAGTCAAATTTAGATGAAACAAGACGCAGGAACTGTTTTTGTAACATCTAAAACCGTGGTGGTGCACAACTGCAATACAGCAATTTCTTGGGTGCCCAAGTTAACACTGGGTGCCCAAGTTAACTCGGTTAACGTGATCTACCGAGTTCCATTGTGATCGCGGCAGGACAAATGACGTCAAAAGATTAGGCCACCCAGATCATTTGTGAGCCACGCTATAAATAGTCGATAAAATCGATAGAATGATATTCGAAGACAGAAGAATGAAGTAGCCTGAGGATGCTTAGGCTGTAGGTATCTCAACCCAATGCGTACATTTATGTACATTTTGCATAAATATATGAATCCAAGCAATGAGTTTCGCTATTGTGACCACTTCCAAGGTCCTTTTCTCTTCCCTTTATTTATGAATGATCTACGAGGGTGGATTGACATTGAAGCTACAAACACAGAAACTTTTTCTTTCTTAAAAACTGCGATCAGTCAAACGTCAGCTGTTAAAATTTTAGCCAAATTCATCGATTAGTTTATTTGTTGTAGTCGTTTGAAATAAGCAACTTTTGTGTTTCTTGGAAAATGGGAAAAAGTGAATTTCGTGTAGTGATTAAACACTATTATTTGAAAGGCAAAACGACGAAAGAGACAAAAGAAAAGCTTGATAAACATTACGGCGAATCTGCTCCGTCAGATTATATGGTAAAATATTGGATTGCTGAATTTAAACGGGGCCGAACAAGCACTGCAACAATACCATCAATACCAAAAGAGGTGGTTACTGTAGAAAATATCAAGAAAATCCTCGATATCGTTATACACAGCATTAGATACGATGCTAAAACTACGAGAAATCCACTTCGAATTGGTTAATCATCCACCTTATAGTCCAGATTTAGACCCTAGTAACTTCTTCCTGTTTCCAAACTTGAAAAAACTGCTCGCAGGAAAAAGTTCATCTCAAAAGAAGAAGTGATTACCGAAACTAATGCGTATTTTGAAGAGTTCCCAAAATCGTATTATTCAGAGGGTATAAAAAAGTTGGAAAATCGTCTTACTAAGTGTATTGAGCTAAAAGGAGACTATGTTGAGAAATGAATAGTTTTTGAAAAAAAAAAATGTTTTTTTCCTACTTAGGTAGCTTCAATATCAATCCGCCCTCGTATAATGCATTGGAATACTACAATATCTTACTGTTCGCTAATGCCCTATACATTATTAGTTAAAACCCGGCGTGCTTCACTATCCCTATCTTAAATATTATCTGTTATCTTTATTATATTTTTAAACATTTCCCCCACTTTATCCAAATCGAAACATCTGGGATAGACTATAGTTCCTTTCGTTTTTTAGCTGTATACAGTCCTCAAACAAGCACACATTCATTTTTGCATATAAGATCTACATATGTATATACATAGATACATATATAAATAGTTGTGTACTGTGTATTGTTCACGACGTTGTTGGAACCAAATTTAGAAACTTCTACCATTACCATTCTCAAGCTATGTATGCAAAAATCAATATTTAGTTTGTACTTGTCACTTGTCCAATACCACACAATTTTTGACTATAATATCTTTTAGATGAAATTCAGATAGTTGAGCTTTAACTGTTCTCAATATACATATACAAAAATCAATGTATTTTGTATGGGAGGTACCCTGCCTACTTATCCGATTCCTATAACCTTTTGAGTGATGATTTGTAAAGACTATTAAGTTATTTGGACCAAAGTTGGAGACTTTTACCGTTACCATTTTGAAGATATAGATAAATAAATATTTACTTTGTATGGGTGTGGCACTGCCCAGATGGTATTTTTTAAATTTATATAGACTATAGTTCCTTTCAGACATACCGAGAGATACTGTAAAAATTCCAAGTAAATCGGTTCAGCCGTTTAGCTGTTTATAGACTTCAAGCAGATATACGTGCATTCAAACACACATAAATTTTTATATAAAGGGTGGGCAAATTTAAGGTTAGGAAGAAACAGAAATTTGAAAATGGGCAAATGTCCACCTATAGCACGTCGGCAGAAGGCCGCTCTTTTCACAAAATTTCGAACCACATTTTTTTAAACCAATTTACTTCGTAACCTCAAATTTGCCCAACCTTTATAAGATATCTGTAACATGGTATACATATACTTTTCTATACGTGATGCAATGTAAACCTAATGGAACTCAACTCTGACATATATAAGATATTATCAGGGCAACTTTACTTCTGACAACATTTTATTTGATCACAGAGCCCTTAGATTTGATAAGATCTTTTTTGTATCTCGGTGTTATGTGGTTGATGCTAAGCTTAGTTTTGTTCTGCACATTCATATGACGGTCAATAAAAGTAGAGGCATTTGTGCCTTTATTATTAGATGACGGGGCGAATTTACTGATCCTTGCGTTACCTGGCTTCGTTTCTATACTATATAAAATATTTTATATATAACATTTATTGATATCATCGAATCCATCACAGCACATCTCTTATCGTCACAGATAAGTTCTTATTTAAATAAAAGGCAGAACGATTACGTTAAACACCCTACTTTCATCCAGTCTCTATTTAATACTTTCGAACCAATTGTGCTAATGAATACACACTGAAGAGTATTTATACAAATTTGAAAGATCTTTATCAATTCATTGATTTTTCTTTTAATTTATATGTACATACGTCTGTAGTTTGTATGAAATAAGTTTGTAGACCTTAATATGAAATCCATATACATACATATACAACATATATTATAAATTTTCATTTTAAGTTTGTTTGTTATTAAATCACGGGTATACGACTGAACTGATGTTGTTGAAATTTCGAACATAAATAGATGTGGCTAAGGAAAATGTCATAGGCAACACTTTTTATCAAAATTGAACCTGAGAGTGGTTAAAATCGGGCAAAACGGGCCAAATTAGGTCATATGAGTTGGCTAACTTTTTAATACCTATTTAAAATGTTTTTAATATTGCGAAATTTGTTGAATTTTAACTCATAGTTAAATCTAGTTAAGGAAAGTGCAAATTTTTCAAAATTGGATCGAGGAGAGGTCAAAATTGGTGGGTAAGGGGTAAAACAAGTGACTTTTTCCAAAATGATAAACTTTTTTTGTTTGCTAATATTCTGATTTTGATGAATTTGAAACACAGATAGATATAGTAAGAAAAGCGTTATAGGGTATGTTTTTTAAAATTTTGACTTGGGAGCTGTTAAAATGGGGGAAAACGGGAACCCCTCGTGGGAAATAATTTTCTTTATTCAGTTTGTTTATCAATCAATTACACTTAATCGACTAAATTGATTTTGTTGAAATTTGGAGCACAGATATATAGATCCAGTTAAGGAGTGTGCAATAGGGTGTTTTTTATCTCCAGGACCATAAAATTAGGGGAAAACTTTTCTTCTGAAATAACACGAATTTATTCTTCTAACATTCATCAACCAGTAAAATGTGTTGTACAAATTAAATTTTCAAAAGTTTCACTTTGAGGGGCTAAGCACTTATTAGAAGGAGAAATTTTGGTTCATGTCCATCCCTACGAAGCACGTAGTTATTATGGTATACCTCGCGAACTGTAAAGGATAAAATCTTTAAGCTTTCCACATGCTATTCTAATATCAAGTTGCAAATTAATATAAGAGATTAATTTTACAGGAAGAGTGGGCGTGGCACCTTTCTAAAAAAATAATGTTTATTTTCGTACAACTCAATAAATATATCAGTGGTAGACTTCAAAGTCGTCTCAGCCTTTTCTTTATAAAGACAGACTTTCCGGGCAACGCCGGATAGATAATGGTAGTAAATAAACAAATTAGAGTAAAAACGTAAAGACAAATATTATTCAGAGCTTTAGGACAAATTTTCATAAAAGTTTTGTATTATAAACCTTTTATAAATCGAAAATATTTTTATGAATAAATGGTTTAATATTTGTCTTATTAATTTTTTTCTTTATGGAAATGCCATGTAATTTGGTAAATATTCGACATTCTTTTCTTTTGCTCTTAAATAAACAGAAGGGAACTTCGTTTAAATATTAATTCATAATATTTAGTGGAATCATATTCAAAATTTATTTAGTAATTTAGTAAATTATGTGCCATTTACACAAATATCACAAGAGAGTTGTTGTGTTCTGAGTAACCTAAATTTAAATAATATTTAGATTATAATTTTGGAATTTATGAAAATTATATTATACGTAAACATGTGAAATACTATACATACATACAAATGTTAAGTTACTCATTAAATATAATTTTAATCAAAATAAACTCAAATGCATCTAGGGATATCGATTATTCGACTTTTCTCAAAAACCGGTTTTCAAATAATTCAAAAATTAGCAATTTAAAAAAATCGGGTTTCGGTTAATAATTATTCAAATAACCGTTTAACCGGTTCTTTTATTTAAATAAAATTATTCCTAATTCTTGAAGCACAAAGCTGAACCACGTCGTTTTAAAAATAAGCAGAAGCTAACGGAGAGTTTAAAATTAGTGGCAATCAATACTAACAATAATTCTAACAAATCTCATAAAAACTATGCCAAAACGGTGTGCGGAGGCCATAAAAAACGAAGCTTATTACACAGGGTACTGAAAGTTGCATAAGTTTCGAACAGCTACTGAAGGAGCTAATTTCGTTTTTGTTATTGTCTTACTTGGTAGAGAATGGAATTAAAAGTTTGCTATTATAGTTATAATTTAGATGCCTAAGATAAGAAAAATTAAATTTTTTATTTTGAATAAATCTATTAGTAATATACGTGTCCTTAATTGTCTCGACAAGAAAAGTTGCTTAGGTTTCGAATAGCACTGTATGTAAATTCATGCGCTACGTGTTTAATAGTGTGTGTGTCACTGTGGTATATCAGGTAAGACATACCACCTTCCAACCAAGAATTCGACGTTTTAATCCAAGGCCACATCATCTGAAAATTTTCAACAGCGATATCATCGCACAACATTAGCGTCTGGTTATGTGTATTTACACTGTGAATAACTTCACTAACTAATATACCTGACGTTCGGATCCGACGTTTGTGGGTCGCTTTCAATGAGTCTAGTTGATTATTCTCCATATAAAAATCAGGATTTATTCACAGAAGATAAGAGAAAGTTATTGTTGCTCAAGTGTGCATATCTTTTCCAATTTACCTTGGTTTTCACGTTCTTTGTGAGACGTTCGAGGTTGTCATATATATAAATAACAAAATTTGTACAAATAGTTAAACGTTGAGCATATTTACAATAAAAAAATATACAAACGCATAAAAATTCTACTTATTGAAATTAACCGGTTATTCGGTATTCGTAAAATGAAGATTTTGAAAAAATCGTATTCAACAAAACCAAAAAGAAACCGGTTAAAACCGGTCGAATAATAACCGTCCGATCTCCCTAAATGCATCCAAATGATTTCTTATCTTTAATATTCACATATCCGTATGAGCATAATTACGAGTAAAACCATTAATTAAAATTATTTTATCATACTCGTATGTATAACTGAATATACAAAATAAAAATGGAGCGAACCAAGATTTGTAACGATAGAAGTAGGATGGTTGAGGGGGAAATAGTTATGCAAGTGTTATAAAAATCAGATCATAAAATAAATTCATTTTATAAAATACATACATACGAGTATATATTTATACACAAATTCTCTAAAAAGAGCAAAAGGGTTGCAGATGACACAATTACGAATGGCATTTTGTTGGTGCAATAAAGAACAGTACCACAGATTCATATAAATCGATTTGTTTTAAAATTAAATCAAAGGATCTACAGTGTAATGCCGGATCGGAACGGCAAATGAGTTAGTATTTATTTACGTCTATGTACAGTGAAACCTTACAGACTAAAGAAATAATACAGAATTCAAACGTAATATAATTTTTCTCTTTAGATAATCATTGATTTCAGACAGATATATAATATTGCAACATATTGTATATTCAAATATTCACAGATTCGGCGAAAAGGATCATTGATGGCGTAAACAGATCGATGATATTGTATATTTATAGGTTGGTACTGGCGAGTTGGTCTATTTGACACACTAAAGTCAATTTTACCGAGCAGGAACTCAGAATCGGCATCACAGTGAATAACTGCCAAAAATAAAAGTGATACTAAGCATTACTTGACGACTTTCCAGTGTAGGTAACTTTATGAGACCAAGCCTGTTAGTGTACGACGGTACCATATATGAATAACATCGAAGGCCGCGTAAACAGAATAATAAAATCTGTTTTTGAGCGGACTCAATTCTGTTTATATGGATGGTAAAGTAAGGGTCTCATATAATTGATCCATATGAAGTATAAAACTGTTTAGTAATATAGAGATTAGAAAATTCTGTGGACCCGCATTTTATAAAATCAAGAGCACCATTATCCTTATTAGCTGTAAGTGTAATGTGATAACGAAAATTCAGCTTACTATCGAACGTAATACCAAGATCAGTAATATTGTCGTCTTTAACAAGCACTATTCTGTTAATATAATAACAGGAATCCAATTTGATACTTCTAAAAAAAGACATATGGTATGTTAACACTTTTTAACATTCACTTCAATTAAATTTATTTGATACCAATAAAAAAGTTTGTCAAAATGTGTCTGCAGTAGAACATGCATGATCTGTGCACTCAGATGATTTCCTTGCAGAACACCAGAAGGAACCACAATGTCTTTCGATAAAACATTTCGGAATTTCACTCGCTGCGTTCAGTTATTTTAAAGTTGTAGTACTAAATCCCATTTACGATTATTTTGACATTAGAATATTATGATTTAGTTTATCAGTCTTTAGTCTTGCTAAAGTCACTACAAACTATGTCTATTTATTTACAGTTTTAGAAACCATCATTCACCGTAGTAGTTAGTTCCAAAATATTAGTTGTTGTGGAGAGGATTTACAAGGGATGCTGATATGCAGGTAACAGTGAAGACAGGCTATCAGTTAAAATCTTTTCAAGCAATTTGGGAATAGCATTTAGCTTAGCAATTTCACTATAGTTTGATATAGTATCTATTCTACTTCCATTTTAAAAAAGTAAAACATAAATGAACTCTTCGATACGGATGGTAAATAACATAATTCTAAATACTTAGTAAATATTGCAGTATAAGGATAGCACAGAGTTTTCGCACAATTCTTTACGATGCAACTTGGGATTCCATCAAGACCAGGATTAAAGGAAGATTTTAGAGATTTTAAATTCTAGAAGACAGTATTACTGCTTATGAAGGAAAAGTGCACGCCCGATGAGTGAAATATCTCATAAGGATACAAAGAATTTTTATTCAATGTATTATTTGAGTAAGTAGTAGCAATGAAATCAGCGAATATATTACTAATGTTCAGGTCATCATCAGCAATACAGGAACCCAATTTCAAGCACTTAGGGAAGTTAGCAACACGTAGTTTGGAATTGATAAAGTTATAAAATAATTTAGGATTCGTTTGTATAGTTATCGTAGGCTAACTTATTTATGTTGTTGTATACAGAGCGAGCAATAAAATATTTGCTAAAATCAACTGATGAGCCAGAATTAGATAGGATGTTTTTTATAGAGGTATAGAACTTGCAATAAAACAACGATGGATTATTCGGTTGACATGAATTTTATTTATCCGAAAGATAATCTTGTGGCATTACATTTTAAATATGATTTCTGGCATATGATCGCCACGGCTGGCGCGGATGTAGTCCAATTTTCGATGACTTTTTCCAACATTTGTGACCGTATATCGGCAATAACACGGCGAATGTTGTCTTCCAAATGGTCAAGCGTTTGTGGCTTTACCGCATAGACCAATGGCTTTATATAGCCTCACAGAAAGTAGTCTAGCGGTGTTAAATTACAAGATCTTGGAGGCCAATTCACAGGTCCAAAACGTGAAATTAGGCGGACACCAAACGTGTCTTTCAATAAATCTATTGTGGCACGAGCTGTGTGACATGTTGCGCCGTCTTGTTGAGACCACATCTCCTGGACTTTATGGTTATTCAATTCAGGAATGAAAAAGTTAGTAATCATGGCTCTATACCGATCACCATTGACTGTAACGTTCTGGCCACCAGCCCATAATGCGAACCAAACAGTCAGTTTTTCTGGATGCAACGGTGTTTCCACATACACTTGAGGATTACCTTCACTCCAAATGCGGCAGTTTTGTTTGTTGACGTAGCTATTCAACCAGAAGTGCGCTTCATCGCTAACCAAAATTCGCTTATGAAAATTGAAAAAAAAAAAATTCACTTATGAAAAATGAAAATTGCACTATTTGCAAGCGTTGTTAAGGCGTGGGTCTATTCATGATGAATTGCCAAAACAAACTGAGAATAAATCACTTGACAGCCGTTAAATCGGTCGCCATCTTGAAAAGTAATTCCAACTTAAAGTTCTATACCTCTATAAAAAACACGCGATATAAGTTATGTAAACTATTTTTTCTTTTTTTACCATTTTTTAATAAAGCATTACTCCATGATGGCCCTTGATTATCGCATATAGTTATTTTTGGGACAGTTTGCGAAATGAAGTGGTCTAAAATAGCATTGAAATGGGATACAATAATATCAAAATTATTATCAGTAATTATGGAATTCCAGTTAACGTTAGACAATAAATTATTCAGTTTATTATAATTTGTACATGAAAAGCAGTGGACCTTATTCCGAATATATTTCTTTCTATTAAGAAAAGATGTCTTCAATCAGCTTTAAAAAATGCTTAACTATTTTCAATACATTGCTTAACTATAAAAGCAAAAGCAAAAAGACAACATTTTTTTCTTTGCTTCAGTTTTTAGCTTCAAATTAAGTAACTATGTTGGTGAATGTTTACTAAAAACATTAAAAATAATAGTAAAATAGTAAATAACATGCTTAGTCAGCAAAGCAACTATTTTAACAAAAATTGCTTTTGTTGTATGCAATAAGTTATTTTTATTTAACTGTTTACTATAATGTGGGCGTATTTTGAGTCACAATTGAAATAAGTGAAAAACAATTTAACCAATTTTTTGAAGAGACTAACGTAGTCAATTAATAAGTAGTAAACAGTTTAGCAAAAGCCAGCATAAGGTCAACAACAACTTATTGCTTACAGCAAGAGCAATTCTTGATAATGTGGTTGCTTTGCTGACTGCTGAAGCAGAGAACAGCATACGTAGTAATACTAAGCAAGTTATTTACTATTTTATTTTTTTGCATTTGCTTTTTACTTTCGCTTATTAATTTGAAGCTATAAACTAAAACAAAGCTAAGATTTTAGTGCTGTTGCTAATTTAAAGCAAGCAATTTAAACGCTGTATTTAATAGTGTGTAGACTTCAAGGTTCAATGTTGGGTGATATTGATCTTCAGGATATATGATTGGAAGTGTGTTTCATACATACACATCCGTCGGTTGATTAATAAATACAACATCCAAAAGTCTTCCAAGAGCGTTATGTATGTGATTAACTGGGAACAGCTCAGGGCTTTGTAGTGATTGAATAAATTCATTTTATCCGGTTGGAATTAAATAATTATATTCCAAAGATTTAAAACCACTGAACACTACAAATATATCGGGGGTGTGAGAAACATAGATAGCTGAATTAGGAGACACGTAGGAGCAGGTGATAAATATAAGTGAATGTGCAATTTCGAAAAGGGCACACATATTTAAAGTTTACTGGAACTGAAAAAACTAATTATTTTGCAATGAAGTATAATACAATTTCATGTTATTTATATGTGGGGCTAATTTGTAACTGAAAACTACAGAAGTATTTGGATATTGACTTTATTATATATGATTGTTTATATATTTCAAATAATGAGATGGGCCCGTTTCGAAATTTATGATATCGAGTATACAAAACTTAACGAAAAAAACCATATTAATTTGCGGAAAATTATATCTTAGGTATCAAAAAATTAAAGGCAATACTTCTACCAAAAATAAATAATATACTTTCATCAAAAATCTTCTTCAGGAAGCTCTTTATCATTTGTAGTTGGCCATTGCAGTATTTCATCATAAAATTCTGTAAATTCTGCCGGTATATATTGCTTGAGTTTTATAATATCTGCACTTTTCATTTTAACGCTTTGCGCGTTAAACAAAAAAAGCGATGCTGCATTGCATTTTTTGTACTCTTTGTTTAAACAATAATTTCGAAAAGGGCACATCTCTTAGATTTGTGATCTACCTGCCATGATGTCTAAAGTAGAAATAATGCCAGGAAGGTTAGTTTTTCAAGCGTAGTAGGTGCAGGGAAACATTTTGGACTCATTGATACGAAAAAACGCATATGCCAAAATATGCGAGATACGCCTTTTCGAAATTGCATATTCAAGTATGCTTGTAAATTTAATTTTAACAGCAATAAATTCAATGTTCTCACTTTGTGAAAATTCAATACTTTCACAATGAAACACATTTAAGACAGCAATAAAAGTTCCACCATTAGGTTTGTGAGGTCGATCAAATCTAAATAATTGGTATTTTGAACATAGAATTTCAGCATTGTGAAGCTATTTTCGTAAAGTAATATTATTTTGGCATTGAGACCGCGAACATTTGATATGTTGGTTGTGTTATCCATGGATAAATAATTCAGTTTTTTGAGACATTGTTTTGAGTAGGTATCCGAATATTCGAACGGGGTTTATCCTTGTAAGCATATTCGTGAATTATAGTCTTAGGCGGTCAAAACTTATTATTAACTATTGTGTCGAAATATTTCTTAGGAACAATAATTTAAAAAGAGGATTTAGTGAAACGTCGGCACTTAAAGTCTTTGAACTTGTGTGATTTGGCACAAAGAAGTACTGGATGTAGTTGGTTTTTCAGGTAAATAATTTCGGACCGTAGGTGAATCTAGACGTGTTACATCGTTGTGGTTGTCAGTGGTACTAGTTCAGTGGTCAGTGGTACGAGTTCGTTGCCGTATTCATCCTTTTATTCTTGGGAAAACAGTTAAGGTTTTTTTTAGATTTCGGAGAGGAAACATTATGTGCGCTCACAAAATCAGCTTATTTAGAACAATTCGTAAATAGCTCACCAAATATTTAGTAAATTTACTCATAGCATAAGTATCCATAACCAGTCGCTAGTAATTCTATGAGAAGATTTCGCTGTTAGATGGTCTGGTCTAGGATTGATCCAAGAACCTTTTGGTTGGTAGGCAGGTGTCTTATCTACTATACCACTACCATTCCCACTTGCCCGATTCCGCCCACTTTTTGACTGATGACTTTTACTAACTACGAAGTCGTTTAGACAGTGTTTCTACACCTTGGAAATTTTTGTAACCAAATTTGAATAAGAAAGTAACCAAAAAATAATCAAAATATAAGTAAAAACAAACATTATTGCAGCATCCAATTATTACTAGTGACGAAAAATGAAACCATTACGACAACCCGAAACTTTGGCATAAAATATCCGAAATATCCGACCAGACTTGATGACGTTATATTCCATCATGATAGATGTTGCAAGACCCGCTAAACTATAAATTAGTGGTTCGAAAGTTTTGCCTTACCCGTCTTATAGTCCACATTTGTTCGTCCACAAGATGAAAAAGGTCATAGCTAACGCTAATCAATATTTTGAATACATTTTTTTTATACAAACGTTCAACAACTAAAGCCCAAACAAAAGTATACATTTGTTTAAATTATACACTCATTTAAAACTTGAGTAATATACGAGTATATTAAATGCAATCATTTTTCTTCGAGAAAAAAGTAGCCAAAATGGAAAAAAATTCCATATCTACACATTGAAGAAAAAGATATCCAATTTTGGTTGAAAATAACCAAAACGGCAACACTACATTAGACCAAAATCAGAAATTTCCATTCTAACCGTTTTCAAGATATACAAAAATTAATATTTATTTTCTATGAGAGGTACCATGCCCACTTGATTTTTGTATTGACTACGAACATATTTGGACCATATTTAGAGTTTCTTACAGTTACCATTAAAAAGGTATAAACAAATAAATAATTCTATGGGCGTGTCACCGCCCGTTTAAAAAGAGACAATCAGTGAAATTTTACTTTCCCAACGCATGTATTGGTTTGTAAATCGGTTGAGTGGTTCTGGAGTTATAAATTCACATACGTATGGCAACTTATTTTTATATATCGCTTTTGTACCGCTAAACTGAGTTAACTCAAAATTTCGAATTTTCAGTAGAGGCAAGAAACTGTTCTTTATATAAAGTCTTATGGCTCAAAGTGCAATACAGCTATATTTTTTTGGCGAAAGTGTAGAGAAAATGGTCCAAGATTTTTGTCATGGATAGATAAAGCCACTGTATATCGTTTTTTTGCAAAAAGTGAAAACTGATAAGTATGGAGTTTACTCACTTTAGCGGTACAAGTGCGATATATAGAAAAGCTTGTCGTTTTAAGTTTTTTCTTTTGTATGTAAATATTGTGTGCCGCTGTCCTCGGCTCTATACCAGGCCAGACCATCTGAAAAAGAAAAAGTTCTGCAACAGCGGTATCACCTCATCACATTAGCTTGTAGCTGGTTATGAGTATTACTGCTATTGAAAACTTTTCTAATGCATTTGCCGTTAGGAGCATTAAACTGTAGGACCATTTCAATGAGTCTAAAAATAGAATCGAGTGTAGCTTATTGATTGAGAAAAGTCCCCGTGTTCCTTCATCGAATGTTATGGGAATTAATATATATGTAAATATTAAATATTAGCCAACATGTCTTTTCAATGTTCTGGACTACAGGAAATAAATATATCTATTACTTAGCATAATGTTGTGTGTTCAGGACTTTACTAACACTTCTAGTCCTAAAATATTTCATTTTCAATATTCTACTGAAAAGAATCAAATACTTAAATGATACAGCAAAAATTATGTGAACAAATCAATGGGAAATGTAGTTATTTCGAGGCAAAAACATATTCACGATCATAGCAGTTGATGTCAGGATAGGAATATCATTCCCTATTGAATTATTAAAAAAAAAATGTGTTCACGGTTAGAATTTTAAGAAAAGAAAAAATATTCATTAATTTCTTCCTTTTCGTTTGTAGTCTTCAGCGATCAATGTTAAGTGGTTAGAAACTATGAAACTGTTTCTTAAACTCATTTTCTCATTTGCTATATTTGATTAAAATTTAAGTTTTTCCTTTTTATTGAATATATTTTCTTCATACATATACATACATACATACATATATATATATATATATATATATATATATATATATATATATATATATATATATATATATGTGTATGTTTTAGAATGTATGAATGTTTTTTGCAACTGTATAGGTGAGTACTTAATAGCTTAAGAGTAAAGACGCTTTGACACTTAAGGGAATTCCAATAATGGCAAGTTCATATTATATATTCGCTTTACTCGATGTGAATTTAAAAGTAGAGTATTTCGACATAATTTACACACTTTTTCTGTTGTGTAGTGCTTTAAGTCAGAGTTTTAAATTAATGCATTTATTAGAAAGGTAACTGAAATATTTTGCAAATGATTTTGGTCAAAATTACTTACTTACTACTTATTCCGGACCTCTTCTACATTCTAGTGTGGATATTTTTGCTAATGTTGCGCTGTTTTTGATCAAAACTAACACGATCATATTACAAAACTTTTTAAACATGGAATTATTATCTATATCGTCTTTTCTTACCAGCTGTCACTAAATAATTTCATCAGTGTTCAAGTTAAAACCATCGTTGGGATATTTTTCTAAGCAGTAGATGGATATCAATAAGGATGGTTAATTATTTCTGCCAACAAATATGTGAAAAAGTACAAAAAGGTTATGACTATAGTATACCAAATATTACAAATATTCAAAGCTTTCAACTGGCAAAGATAAAAAAATCAGCTCGGAGGCTTGGTGCAAACGAGTATGGTCATTATGGTAAAAATGAAAGAAAAAATTGGCAACATACTGTTATTTCATTCCGCATACTGTTACGAAAATGAATATGCCTAAAAAGATACATCAACATTTGTTACTTACGACTAAAAGCTGTAAACTTAACTATTGTGGATGTTATTCAATTGGTTGGTGTCAATGCTACGAGAGCATAATTAATAAATTAGACCACCATGTTAAATATGTCACGGTAGTATTGATTTAAAAAGTGCTACCAACATTTAAATTAACAGCAACATAATAGTAGTTTTTAGAATGTACTAGATCATTCGAAACTAAACGTAGTGACTTATATCCACAGTTGCATTCTCCCTAGTCAGTTAGTTATAATATAACAGTCAAAGAGTAAAGTCATGCTAAGAGTTGAGTTTAAAAAGTATTGAAGTATTGAATAAATTTATGTCTTAAGGGAAAGTTAAATAATTTGGACATTGTTTTATAATTAATTTGAAAATAAAGACTGTATAAAAATAACAAATTCGCTTCTTTTATTCTATTTTACGCAATTTAAAACAACTCTAACGTTTTAAAAAGGTTAGGACCTAACGATACTCTCCAGATTTAAATTCTTGTCACTATTCCTATTGCCTGTTCCTGTGCCGCTGTGGTATAGTAGGTAAGACACCCGCCTACCAACCACAAGGTCCTCGGCTCAATACCATGCCACCCCATCTGAAAAACGAAACATTTTTTCAACAACGGCATCTCCTCATAACATTAGCTAGTAACTGGTTATGAGTATTACTTACTATTGAAAACTTCTCTAATGCATTTGCAGTTCGAAGCCGGCATTAAACTGTAGGTCTCTTTCAATGAGTCTAAAACTGGAATCGGGTGCAGCTATTGACTGAGAGGAGTCCCCATGTTCTTTCAAGGAATGTTATACGAATTAATATGTATGTATATTGCTGTTACAAAATTTAAAGAAATCGTTGTAATATAACAAGGGTTGATAAAAAACCGGCTTTTTTTTCAAAAACCCGTATGAACCGTGCATTATGAGAAAAATGGCTGGAGTACAAAGACACACATGATAAAATGCCGCACTCGTCATATTCTCCGAACATTGGGTTCTCTGACTATTGGCTATTTCAACGGATACTATATCTTTTAGCATGTCACCGAATCACTTCATTTTATGATGTGTAAAATTGGCTTCAAAGTTTGATCGCCTCAAAAGACGAGAAGTTTTTCTAAAACAGAATTCGGAAATTGGCTCAGAGGTGCGGAAAATAAGGGAATAATAATGTAAGCAGTGATTTGATACATTTTTATTTTGATAAATTTGTTAATTCATTATATTGTTACGAAAATGAAAATGCTAAAGACAAAATTCACCACGTCAGAGCTTATTTTGAGCTTTTAGATAAAAAAAATTATTGGCTTGTGTCAAGGCTTAAAATTTTCTACAATTATCTGCACTAACTAAAAGTGCTGCCAATGCATGGATTGGTACTTTTTGTGTTATTTTAGACCACTTTGAATTAACGTCGAAAAATCGAAGATTCGTGCCCGTACTAGAACATTCTAAACTAAGATGAAATACTATAAAAGAGGCGAATTGCGACTGGTGAGTTAGTTAGTTGTGAATTGGCTGTCAAGAAGTAAAATCTGTTTAAGGCGCAAATAAAAAGTGTTTTTAAAAGCGAATTTGGTGTATTAAAGTACAGTGGAATTAATAAAGAAAGAGACAAATTGTAAAACAACTAAAATAGAACATAGTTTTATTTTATTTTAACGCAATATAAACGCATTCAGACGTTTTAAAAAGGTTAAAACGTAACAATATATTTTGAGCTAAAAAACGAACCAATACGTAAATTATACTTATTTTTGTTGTCAATAGACTACGAACTACTTCTAATAAAATAAAACCCATCCGGGTGTTTTTTTTTTTTTAATATAATACCCCATAAAACCTGGGTTTTACAACCCAGTATGTTGCTAACCCTAATTATAAGAGTACAGGCCTTGAAAATCAGAAAACCAAATAAAAATAGGAAAAATATATTGAACTTAGAGAGATCATCTAGACAAAAAACGCTTTTAAATTAAAAGTTACTGAGTTGTCAAGCTGCCTTTACAATATTGTATATATCGGCTAATTTTTCTTTATTAAAACAAACAATCCATTCTTTTAAATTTTTATATTAGAAAATATATTTTTGCATGGTGTGTGTGTTTTAAGGTGTTTCATCAATTCCATTCACCTGAAAAAAGGGTTGAATTTATGACGACAATTTTGAAAGGTGGAGTTTTTTATTTCGAATGCTTTAAAATATGGTTACAAAATATAAAATGTTCACAGAATAGGTAAAAAGATCGACGACGGTTGAAAAGTAAAAAAAAGGCAAGTGATTACATTACAAAATATCTTCAGTCTTCTACATCCTTCTTTTTTTGGCATTCAAAACACGATACCATTTTTCATACAACACTTTCCATTTTGAATTCAAAAGTTTAGAGTTTATTTTTTTTTCTCATGTTTATTTCAAATGGCTTTTGGTTAAAAAATTTTTTATTTGGCATCGAAAAACGTTGTGTTTTTTTCAAATTTCTTTTTTGTAAGAACAATAAATAAATAGAAACAAATGGTAACCCAACACATGGCCTTTTAACATTTTAACCAGTTTTTTCTTTTTGTTTTTGTTGTTGTAATTTTCTCTGAACAACTGTTTTGGCAAAAGGTTTTATTTGTTTATCTATTTAATAGTCTATCAGTCTATCAGTCTGTCCGTTCGTCTGTCTGTCTGTCTATGAATATACGATTTTGAATTTTGGTGGTCAACATTTGGTTTGCATTTGTATTGGTTTTATGTGTACTCTTCATATAATGCAGGTCATTTATTTTACATATACATATATATATATATGTATGTATGTATGTATGTTAAATATCAATTGTTTGTGTATGTATAATACAAACGATATAGACACACATATGCAAATTACACATGTACGTCCTTAGAATTTTAATCAAATTTGCTTTAAGCACACCAACCAATCAACTATATTTGTAAAGCAATTGAGCAATAGACCCTCATCACTCCCTCCATCCATTATCTAGTCATCCTTTGTTAAGTGACTTCATTCATTGATATCTCCCACTTTGCCCACCTTTCGATATTTCCATGGCTCTGTTTATTTTCCTATATCTTGTTTTCTCACCTTCCCTTCTTTCTAATAGATTGTATCCTGCTGTTTTTGTATCCTGCCCAGCTTTGTGTTTTAAGCAATTAGGCAACATTATCCTTTTCTATATGAATTGAAATGAAGTTATTTTGAATTTTAATGGGTTTATGTTATAAAACAATTAACTCTGGAACGATTATTTAAATTTATTGTATTATTTTATTATTTAAAGAGATTAAAACACAATTTTGTTTCTTTCGTTTGGCTTTTATTCTACTTTTGGAATTGATGGAACTGATCGAATTCAATTTATTGTAAATTTTTTAAATAATTTTTACACAGAGTACGAAGGATGTGTATACATACATACGTATGATGGTAAAATAAAGGTAATGAGTAAGACACGAGTATTAGAGTTAAAAGTAAATATTTTTTTCGAACAAAAGGTGTTTTATTTTTCAACATGATTTCGATACATTAATAGCCCTGACAGCCATAGGATTTGTATACTATATTAGCATAGTATACTTCATGTGTGTTAACCTGTACAGCAATTAAACCATAATATATTGTGGTTTAAAGTTGATTTGTATACTATGGAAATGAACGTGGTATAAAGGTACTATATTATTACTACTTTCTACTTTCAATATGAACTGGGAAACCCTAGCATAAAGACAGCTGCCAAATCCCTTTTCTTACATATTTTCAAATTACATTTTTTTTAAAGCATTATTTTTTAATAAATTAAATATTTAAATAATTTTTTTACACGGCTTTTATTTTATTACTTAAAACAAATAGAAAAACTACACTTTAATCAAAACTTTATTTACGAAATTGGAGTAAATGCATTTTTGAAATTATATGAATACAAATTTTTCATACTGCTTTAATGACAGTTAATTTATTATAATTATTTTTATTTGAAAAAATAGTTTCAAGCTATAGTCACCTAAAATGAAAAAGAACATAACAACAAAAACTCAAAACTAAGTTTTTAATTGATGATGACGCAGCACATTAAAACACACAAATTTTTGATTTTCTGTTTGCAAATTAACGACTTTATGAGGGAGGCTTAAATGTGCGTAACATCAAAGAGGCTTAACAACATATTAGGACACAGCGAGTAAAGTAGTTTTGATTAAACTGTGACATTTAAACGGGTTTTTTGCTTTTCATCATCATGTTTATAGTCACAACACTCATCATTTTATTAAGATTTTTATTTTCATTTTATTTAAATAATAAAAAGTGATAGGCTATTTTGCATTTCAGGTTATGATATAATAGTAGTACGTATACTATATGTCTGTCACAATAGTATATTATCAAAAACCGTAGTAAACATACCATGATATAAAGGGTGTGCAAATTTGAAGTTAGGAAGTAAATTGGCTTTAAAACACATTTTTTTATTTGTTTTTTTCTGACAAATTCAGTTTTATTCATACCAATATAAAATAGAAATATAAGAATTAATAATGGAATATAATGGCGGGCAAATTTAAACCTCTAGCACGTCGGCAGACGTTCGCTTTTTTCACAAAATTTTGAACTATATTTTTCAACAAAATCGTCGCATTGTGGCTCACAAAATCTACAAACAGTCCTCGAACCATTACATCCAAAGAAAGTGACCGTATAGTGCGGTTTGTGGTTAGACGGCATCATCGGCCCGTATTTTTTCAAAAATGAGCAAGGAAACGCCGTCATTGTGAATTCTCTTTCTAGTGGCCACAATTGGCAAATGTTGACATCAGTGACCTTTGCTATCAGCAGGACGGAGCCACAAGCCACACAGCCAGCCAAACAATTCAGGTATTGCATGATAAATTTCTCGTGTACTATTTGACTATTTTCAATGCATTTGTAATTGCTTAACTGAACTTAAAGAAAGCTACACTGTAAAAGTAAAAAGCAAAAGCAAAATTTTTTTTTGCCTAATGCTTACTGAAAATTTTAAAAATAATAAGCAAAAGTAAAAGCAAGAGCAAAAAAGTAAAATAGTAAATAGCTTGCTTATTCAGCAAAGAGATCATGAGTGAAGTCTGTTCACAAAGGGGAGGTATAACATGGAGTCTCTCAAGACAACTCGAGGACATGGATTATGCGGATGTTGGACTTGAGATAAATATTAAGAAAACCAAAGCTATGAAAATTAACAACAATAGCAATAGATACAATAGACTATGTAGATAGCTTCTGCTATCTTGGATGCACAATGCAACAAACGGCGGTGCAGAAATAGACGTTAACAACAGGTTCAATAAAGCAAGTTCGGCATTCAGACGATTATAGTCAGTATGGAGAATCTCATACATATCCAGTTTCTGTTGTACGGCAGTGAAACCTGGCTTGTGTCTAACACCATCTCACATCTGCTACAGGTATTCACCAACAAGTGCCTTAGAATCATATGCAAGATATTCTGGCCTAACACCATAAGCAACATAGATCTATGGAATTTAACGAACGAAGAGCCCATACTGAAGCAGATAAGGCAAAGAAAGTGGAGATGGATCGGCCATACCTTAGGGAAATATCATAGTAGTATTACAAGGTTGGCACTTGAGTGAAATCCTCAAGGATTATGGAACCGCGGTCGACCAAGAAACACCTGGCGACGCACAATTATCCAAGAACTAAGGCAAAACAATCTGACATGGGAAGAGGCAAAGACAACAGCAGCAAATCGTGTAAGATGGAAATGCTTTGTGGAAGCCATATGCTCCCAAGAGGAGTATTGTTTAGTTTATTTTTACTTAACTGCTTACTATGATGTGGGCGTATTTTACGACTCTGTCACCAATAACACGAAAAAAAATATTAAGAAATCAAAGAGTCAGAATTGAAATAAGAAAAAAATAATTTGACCATTTTCGTCCAATAAACGACAAACGATCATGAAATTCAAGCTTCGTTGTTGTTGCTGTTCACTGAATAAGAAGTAGTAAACGTTAACCAAAAGCAAACATAAAGTAAACAACACTTTATTGCTTACAGCAAGAGCTATTTATTATAAAAGAGCTGCTTTGCTGACTGCTTACGAGTAAGCAGAGAACATTCGCATAGTAATACTAAGCAAGTTATTTACCATTTTACTTTTTTGCTTTTTACTTTTGCTTATTATTTTATAAAGTTTTCAGTAAGCATTCAGCAACACAGTCGTTTATTTTGAAACTAAAAGCTGAAGCAAAGCTTAAATTTTAGTGCTATTGCTAATCTAAAGCAAGCAATATAAACACTGGATTTAACGCCGCTGGATTATTTTCTCTGGGGCCATTTGAAAGACTAGGCTTACGTAAACAAACCACAAACAACTGATACTCTGAAATTTAAAATTTGCATTGAGGAGATAAGCGAAGCTTTGTTACAAAATGTTCTTCAAAATTTAGTAAAAAGGTTGGACGTCTGACGACGTGCTAGAGGTTTACATTTGCCGGACTTCATATACCGTTATTATTTACCATATTTCTATTTTATATTGGTAGGAGTAAAACTGAATTTGTCAAAAAAATATGTGTTTTAAAGCCAATTTACTTCCTAACCTCAGATTTGCCCACGCTTTATAAACCGCATGTTTGTCAGGGCTATAACTTTAACGTTTTTCAAATTTTTTATTTTTTTTTATTTTCTATAAACATTGAGATTTCGCAGAACCCTAAAAATATTGAGGATGTCTTCACCTTTTCATTTGACTATACTTTAATACCACCTAGGCAGTCATTTCTTCAAATTAACTGTTAAATCTGAGGAGTATGCTGGATAGAGTAGCGATACGTAGAATAGTTTATTGGTTTTTTGCCGTTTATTGCCATCAAAGCACTTTTTCCTTTCCTAGATGAGGCTCATTTTGCTTTATATGAATATTAAACCTGTTTTAGAGATTTTTCTTGAGCTTTTTTTCCTTTTATTCATCCGTCTTTCATCCACACTTAAAAAGGGCGCTATTACTGATATCGCTCCTTGGAGTAAACACATGGTTGTGCTAATGCAAAAAAAAAAAATGATTATAAAATTTTCAACCTTAGCTACCCATACCCTTATTTTACAATCATGAAAAGCTTTTGAACCGTTTCTTCCTGTATAAAGAGATGAAGTCTTCATCGGTAAAAGAGCTAAAGACTATAGCAAAAAGTTTCGATCAGAAGTCGTTCGATGACTTATTAGCGTAATTGCATTAAAGCTAAAGGGGATTACTTTAAGGGCTACAAAAAAGCGTGTTGGTGCCTAAAAATAATAGTTTTTTACCCAATTTTTGGTTAATCTGATCGACAAATGTTACATCTGAGCTTAACAGATCATAATTTCTTCACATGTTATATTAGGTTGTATTTTTTGTGTCTTATAATGTATAATGTGTCTTATAATGTACTAGCTAAACCTCGACGTGCTTCGCCACTCCCATCTTAATTACTACCTTAATTATAATTTGTGACTCTTCTCCTACATTTCATCTTCTTCCGGACCAAGGCTAAAAGTTTCAGTCTTTTAGCTGCATATAGACTTGAAAAAGATACATACACACATACATTCATTTTTACATATCGCACACTAAATCATGAACAGTCACAAAAAACTGTTTCTAATAACATGGTTTGGTTTATATAATCACATTAAAGTAAACTGTTTTCTAAAACAGTTTACATATTTTTTGCTTAATTTTGTATAATAATTTTGCAAATAGGAAGTAATTTTGAGTTGTGACTGTTTAATTGAAAATTTATTAAAATTTTTTTCATTGAGTTGTGTGTATTTTATCAAATTGTGCCTATTTAACTGGAAATACATTTTCATTAACTCAAAATTTTTTTCGTTAATAACGTCACAACTTGAAATAATACTATTTACTCATATGTAAAATAAAACTATTCAATTATTCATAATCTCACTGTCACAACTAAAACTAGTACTCTTTAGTTGATAATGTACAAACGGCACAGGGAACATAAAAACAATCATAAAAATAATTTCTCATGTAAGAAAGACAGTGATCCGAATGAAATTTTCGTAGTCGTTAGAGATTAGATCTGTTAATAGGTTTATGGAAAAAATGCGATTTATATAAATTTTGAAATGTGACTGTTCTTAATTTAGTGTGCGATATGTATACATAGATAACTTTTACCCAATGTGCTTTAGGCTTAGGTAGTTCGCGAACGGCCTAGTTCAATTGAACTACTCACACAAGTGAGCTAAGAGAGCCGGCCATTACAATGAGTCTTTCTAGTTCCGTAGTTCGGCCGTTTGTTATTTCATGTTTTTTTTTCGTAGTTCGTGTGTCTTTTTTTCATGTTATGTGAAAAGAACATACGTTGGTAGTGCCACCCTGAAAATAACATATACAATCAGTGTTGCCAGACAATGAGTTCTATTGGCTCCGTAGTTCATGTTTCTGTTTGTTTATATTTCATTTTCGTTTATATATGTTTCGTTGATATGTTGGGCACTTAATTTGGAAAATAATCAATTAATTTGCAAATAATATATATAAGCAGTGTTGTCACAATCTTAATATGTAAATTAAGCAAAAGATATATGATATATGTCTTTTTATAAATAAATAAACAATTGAAAATTATTATGAAAAAGTTATAAAATGAACACAATTGATTTTGCTATGTTTTCCCTTTTTTCATTTAAAATATGTCTTGTGTCTCGCCGACTTTAATTTTGCAAAAGAATATGAAAATGGAAAAACGAATTCGTACAGAGAATAATATCACATTAGTTTTGAGCTTTACTTAAAGAAATAATTAATTCAATGACGTTTATTTAAAATCAGTTAAAACCCTGGCAATAAAATAATACAAACTTGGCTACGTAGCTTTTGAAAATGTCAAGCTATGACGCTAAGATTTAGCGGGAGTATCAACAATAGATGCACAAACCTAACAAAAAAAAAACTTAAATCGGAACGATGGGATCGCCACACTGGGGTTATCCCCGAAACTTTTTGATCAAGGTAGTATTTAGTATGAATGAAAGGTGCCACGTCCAGATTGTATGTTATGGGATATGCCAAGCCCATTTAAAAATTCCACCCACTTTTAAACTGATGAACTTTTGCAAGCGTTCCCAAGATATACAATAATAAGTATTTATTTTGTATGATAGGTCTCATACGCACTGATCCGATTCTACCCACTTTTTGACTGTAGACTTGTATTAACTACGATGTCACTTGGGCCAAATTCAAAAAACTTGCACTTTAACCATTCTCAAGACATACAAAAATCAATATATATTTTGTTTGGAAGGTATCATGCCCACTTGTCCAATGCCGCCTATTTTATAACTGCTGATCTGTATTGACTACAAACCTATATGAACCAAATTTAGAGACTCTAGGTTGAGTGGTTCCGAGTTATTAAATGACGAGCGTAGACAACTTATCTACTTAAATAAAAAATAAAGCAATTTTGGGCTTTATTTCAAGCACCAAACATAAACATAAACCATATAGGACCCAATACCTACCTTGTGTATAAGTTTAGGTGAAATCGATTAAAGAGTTTGACCTGATGCGTAAGCCAGAAATAGCTTCCATTTTTATATACCTTCATATATAGATATTGGTTGTGGTTTAAAATGGAGTAATATAATTTATATGTATTCCTTTTGAATTGCGGCTATGTCCTCAATGAATTAGCTAAGGCTGCTTTACTGCTACGTATGTACGAGTATGTATGTCCTCACTCGTAATTCAAGTTGATGTAGTATCTATGTATCTGGGCATTTTCCCTTCAATATTAATTTTCTAACTCATTAAAGGCATTTGTTATTCATTAAATGCCAACATTAAGTAAAAATATGAATTTCAATAATATGAATTAAATTTTTCTTTAATCAACATCATGAACATCATCCAGCATCCAAAACCACTTTATAGTCATTAACTCAACCTCTTCGGCATCGCCATCGACATTGGCATCAATTTCCTTTTATTTTATTTCCTTTTCTTTTGTTTCGTTTATTTTCTTATGAATAAAATTCGTATAAAATGCAATGGAATGGAATGGAATATTTTTAATAGAATGCAACTAATTATTATGCAAAACATGTTTAATTTGTACAAGGAGTTGAAGAGAAATATTCAACTATTTTTCCAATACAAAGTAAAAACAAGAAAGAAAAGAAAATAATTAATGCAACAACAGGAAAATTGTGGCAACAACTTTTCATTAAAAACCAAAGAGGAGGGAATAATAATAAAAGAATATAAAAGAAATAATTAAAGAATAAAAGAAAAAAATAAAAGAAATTCGAGTCTTAGGATAATTTTCAAATTTAATAAAAAAAAAATAGAAGAATGTAAAGGTACTGAAATAAAGTTAAATATATTATACAGTGAAACTTCGAAATAACAAATTTCATTATATAACCAAAAACTCATTATACAAATTTTGTTCCGAGCCCCCTGAAAAAACCTCTTTATTGCAAAGTTTTTTATACAAAAATGCACTATAGCTATAGCGAAGAAATTCGGAGCTATAAGTTTTCTATATAGTTTTCAATATAAAAGCCTCTGTACAACGAAGTCAGAATAAATTAAAATGAAAAAGTCCTGGTTTTAAAGCAACGAAATCTAAATATGCTTACAAGAGCATATCGAAGCATCTATATAGCGCAGTATTCATTGAAAAGCTTCTATACAACGAAATCAGACTAAAGAAAAATTTAATTTTGAGCCAAAAAGGGAAAGTACATAAACAAAAATTAAACAATATTTCATTGAAATCTAACAAAATAAAAAAAACCGAAAGAGTTTAATTTTTATTCACTTTTTTAACAGAGAACTTTTTCATTAGTATTTTCATGTAAAATAGTAAAAAAAACCCTATTCTATGTTCGCACGAGACTTTGGATTACTTTTCTCTCTGTTTGTATTACTTATTTGGTTTTATCACGTTCGCACGGCATTTTTTGCTGTTTGAAAGTGGAATCAATGCAGTTTGTTGCCATTGTTTATGTATTATCAGTTATGCGATTTTTTGAGTGTTCTCTGTGCTTGACAGCATACATTATGTAATAGAAATAGAATTACTTACAATTTGAATAATTCTTTTTCAAAATTTTATATTGAAATTTGTGTAATTAAGCTCATAATTCAGGGTTGTAAAGGGTGGTCCAACCATAATGAGTGATGTTAATTGTTAGCCACACCAGAACGTCAAGTTTTTGCCCAACTTAATTTGACATTTCTGTTTTACTGTTTGTACCATGGATAGATACACAATCGAGCAGAGTGTTAAGATTGTTGAAGCCATTTACGCAAATGGGCGTTCAAATCAAAATTCTTTTCGTGCACTTCTTTTTTTTCGGCCAGTTTGTTCTGCGATAATCATTGCTGTTGTAAGCGATAGTGTGACAGAAGAGTTATCGTGAATGGTGTTCGCTATCCCGAGATGATAACGGATTTATGATGTCGTGGCGATGTTAATTGGCCCAAAACCACCATCCCATCATGTGATTTGACACCGTTGAACTTCTTTCTTTGGGGATATTTAAAAGAAAAAGTGTACGTCAATAAGCCAAGAACAATTCAAGTGCTAAAGGATGCAATAATTCGGCACATTAACGACATTGAACTGCAACTATGTCTCAGAGACATTGAACATATGGACCGACGGATAGAGGTATGTCACTGAAGCCGTGACGAGCATTTGGCCGATATTTTGTATCACACATAATTGTCATATATCCTTCTATCAGAATAAAAAAAATAATTCTCTGAGAGCTTTTGGTTTTATTTACAATTAACATCATGCGTTTTCGTTGGACCACCCTTTATTTTGAATGAGAGAGCGAATGAAGTTATATCGGAGTTTTACTGTATATGAACCTACACCGTTGTGCAATATTTTAATCACATGTCCTTTTAGGAATTTTTCTTATTTATATTAAAAAGCCACAAAACTCTATACTTTCTCAAAATGTTACAAACCGCCACAAGTAATTTGTTCTCAGGGTGGTACACAATAAACTACAAAATGTTAACAAATGCTAAGTAAAGCCTTATGTGCAAATTTAGATCAAAGATTTGATGTAACCTTTTTATATGAACTTCGTTGACCATTGTCTCTTAAGCATCACTACCTAACAACAGCTTTAAGATCAACATTTGTGTTATATTGCTTTTGAGCGAAATAAATAGGTTACTGATATGTAGAACAGGTTTACCAATCTCATTAAACAATATTGTTAAGCTCTAGGAATATTCGGATGTGGTTAGTTTTGTAAACCACGACTATAGTAGGTTAAGTCGATAGATGGATTCTGCTATCAACCGGTAGCCGTCCAACTCTTTTGAAGAGCAGGGCATGTGCAGAGTATGAGTTCGAAAGTCTAGACATCCTTCTTGAATGCCCTACAGTTAACAGTCTCAAGAAAAGCCTACTGTGATTCATAGCTTACTTCGTGCGCTTTCAAAATATAAGTTTGACGCTTACAGCATCAAAACTAGGATGATATCAAAAAGATTTAAACGCACAAATTTTATAAAAAGTTTTTAAATATATATAAAAGTAATTTAAAGGAAGTTTAAAATACGTCTTAAGACGTAATTAATTAGGGGTTTTCTAAGACTGCTGACAATACACGAAATAAGCTGTGACTTGAATTTTTTATATATTTTTCGTTCTCTGTAAATTACTTCTACAAATATTAAAAAAAATTTATCATCATCCTTAGTTTTGATGCTCTAAGCGTTCAAATTTGTATTTTAAAAGCGCACGAAATAAACTGTGAGCCACTATATATAATTGTGCTGAAATGTAATGTAAAAAGAAACACAAGAAGAACGAACGGTTATAAATATGTATCAGCCCGATAATTTCTTTTCAGAATAATCGTATAAGAATTTAGATATAGAAAACAAAAGAGTACAATTTTTTACTAATTTTATTTTATTTATTTGTTTAAAAGTTATAAGAAATCTTGAAAGAACCCATGCGGCTATAATATTACACCAAAAAAATTTACAAGAGTAATGCGTAATAGCGCATTACTAGCTGTTATTATT
Organism: Wohlfahrtia magnifica; assembly: GCA_023159175.1. Taxonomy (NCBI): domain Eukaryota; kingdom Metazoa; phylum Arthropoda; class Insecta; order Diptera; family Sarcophagidae; genus Wohlfahrtia; species Wohlfahrtia magnifica. The sequence continues at coordinate 2,739,505 of JAKWBJ010000198.1, read as the reverse complement.
AATTTCGTTGTATTTTTTATACCAATACCAAGGCATCAGTGTTGCCACTGTTGGTAGAAGTCTACCAGAATTGGTAGAATAAATTTCTGCATTATTTTGAATATTGAAAAATCACTATGTTATTAAAATTTGTTAATTGCTTGCCATGCTATCCTATCTATAAACGAAAAGCAAACTATCAAGTATCAGACTAAGGTATATATTAGTCGTTACAAAAGCTTAATAGTAGCAGCAAAACAACAGGAATACATTTACTGTCAATGTCAAAATAAAGTGTACACCCTTACTTTCTTATTTTCAATTTAACTTTAGTCTTCTAAAATAAGATACAGATTAATAAGATAAATATAGTATTTAAAACTAAACTGAACGATTTATAAAATTTAAAAATATAATAAAGAATACTTGCAATGACTAAAGTTACGCAACAAAAACGGTAGTCAATCCATATTTTAGATGTAAAAACGTGTACAGTGTACCACTGCACTGATTTCATAATTTCATATAACAAATTTTATTATATTCTATTACATGTATTTGCTTTGTATTATTAGTGATTAATATTGATATTAATTATTTAAGGCGCTTTCACACTATTCTACAAGTCTTTAGATTTTCAGTGAAAATCCAAAATCCAATAAAAATAAAATAGAAAATATTATCATAACACTTTTGCTTCTATACTAACACATTTCAAACAAAATGAAATTATTTTTGTTATTTTATTCAGGGATGGAAAAGTTAATATGATCGTATCTGTTTTTTTTGCTTTTTTCATACCGTGTACCGTTCTTAATTATATTTACAACAAATATGTGGAATTTATTTAAAATTACGAAGAAATACATACAATTTTAACTTTATTTTTATTATTTTACAAGTATGTTGATAAAGTATTAATTTTCCATCCCTGATTTTTTTTTGAATTTTTATAAAAATACTATTCTGATCATTTAAAAAATTAAATTGCTTAGAAAAATTTCTAAAAATTATAAAAGCCACACATTCTGTCAAATTTCTATACGTATTTATTGATTTTTCATAACATATTGTTCATGGTGCAATTAATAAGATGAACAACAAATTATTGTACAAAAACAACAGCAATATTTTTTGTACATTGTATTGTAGATGTCAAAAAATTTCTTTATATATAAAAAAAACTTAAAGAAAAATTGTATGCAGTCAATACTTGTAAATTAGAAATATTTTATTTTGTTGATATTTTTAATTTTCAAATATTTCGTTTTTTCAGGTTTTTCAATTAAGAACATCAAATATTTATACATATTTATATATATATTACTTTCAATGCGTTCTGAAGCATGTTTTTTGCAATAAAATATAGTTTAACAATATCTTTGGATCGTTTTATTGTTTTTTTAGTAAGTCCCTGCTGTGCAAGAAAGTGTTTTGACAGCATGTGAACAAAAAAAAGTTAACAGCCGTACAAACAACTTCACTTTATATAATATCACCATGATATTGTTTTCACACTATTAGTTTTTCTCTGTTATTTTAAATTTTCGACATGTTGTTATACTCAGTGGGATAGTGTAAACCACCTTAATTGTAAAAGGTAAAAGTAACTACAATTTTTTTAAATGGGTCAACCAACTGTAATTGATATTCGAAAACTTGTAATGAAATTTCACAATGATGATAAATATCAACAGGTGAAACAATGTCCTATTTAGCGTGGACCTAAAATCTAATGTGTTCGGTCAGAACAAACCAATAAAGATATAGAGAACCAAAAACGACGAACTTTCAGAACAAGGTTTGACAATAAAGGACGGTGGTTTTGGTAATAGCGTGGGAAGGCGGAAATCACACTGCAAGAAAAGACTAAGTGTGATTGTCCTTTCGCACTTCTAAGCAACAGTAAGACCTTCATAATACCTAAATTTAAACCCATTCGAAGATTTTCGCAAGTATTTTGATCATCAAATTCGCAAAGTGACTATTTGTAACAAGAAATGAATCTTATAAAACAGCAATGGCAATATATCTCATCCAAATTTATAAGAAAAACTTAGTGAAATATATTTTTTGAAGATTAAATGGTGTTTTTTAAGCACAAGAGAAATAAGTTGTTTTATTAAAAATTTTTTTGATGCGTAAACTATAGAGCACATTTTATTTTTATTGTGTAAAACGTTGTTTGTTGTCACTCATACAGTGTAAAAAAAACTTAAAATATTTATTTATAGAAAATTATGGTGTACGATTTATTTTGCATATCACAGTATATCAGCACAAGCGAAAATTGTAATAAAAATTGTTATTTATATCAAAAAGATGTCTTTTATATTTTTTGATAATTGGTAGATTTGTATACATTTATGTAGATTTTTGAGTACGTTTTGGTAGAATTAAAGTTATTTCAGTGACAACACTGCAAGACATTCATGCATGAACCAAATAACAATATTCAATTTTTAAATATTTTTAATTTTTAATGTAAAAAATTACTATTTTCCTTTAAAAACAAAACATAAAGGTCTATGCATACATCACACACACTCTCATTTCGAGAGAGAAAAACTAACGAAACCTGCGAACAGTGTTGTCAACTTTTTATGAGCAGAACGCGCAGACCTTCCATTCAAAAGGCGCTGAAAAGCACTAAATTATAATTTATGTAACTATTTGCGATCAAAACGTGCTGTAAAAAAGCGTTAAAACTATTTAAAAACAAAAAAATATAATAAAACATTTATATAGGGTCCGCCATCTAACGTTTTTTTTTTCAAATAGTGCTTATTTCGTGAGTGGTAACACTTAGCTCATGTCTGATTTGAAAGATAATTAGTTTTACCCTTCCGCTAAACGAATATGGTTGTGTATACGCTTCGCTAAGTAGGCCTGCGATCGACACACAGAAGATGCCGATTTTGCCAAAAAAAAAATCATCTTTTCAGATGAAGCTCATTTTGATCTTGGCGGGTATGTAAACAAGCAATATTGTCGCTTTTGGGGCACAGAAAACCAGCACGCATGCATTGAAAAGCCGATACACTCAAGACGAGTCACTGTTTGGTGCGGATTTTGGTCCAGAGGCATAATTGGGCCATTTTTCTTCGAAAATGAGCAATGAGTGGCCGTTACAGTCAATGGCGATCGTTATCGGGGCATGTTGAAACAATTTTTGTTTACGAAAATTGAGGAGGAGGATATTAGCAACATTTGCTACACAACCGAAGCTACACTGCCCTGTGCCCTGTTTTTGAAGATCGCATTATCAGCCGCAGAGCTGATGTCGTTTGGCCACCTCGGAGCCACGATTTGACAGCGTTGGACTATTATTTGTGGGGTGCCAATTGGGGAGACAATTGACGCTTTAACGGACAATATTCGTGAAGCCATTTCTGAAATACAGCTGCACACAATCGATAATGTGCTTAAAAATTGGACCGATCGTGTAGGCTACTGCATAGCCAGCCGAGGCAGCCATTTGAATGAAATTATTTTCCATTATTAACCGGAAGGATTGTACTTTCAAATTAAAAAAGAAATTTGAGAAAATATAAAATATATTATTAAATTTCTATTTTTACAAATATTTTTTTAATGATATAAACGATCGCTTAGAACAAAACAACAACTTAAAAACTTTTTTCCCATTGTTGTGTTTAGTTGTAATATTAAGAAAATACCTTTTAGAGCTGGCGCTAAACAAAATTGTGTTCTTTCTTCACTGCTGTTTATCATTGTCCTCGATTGTTAGTTGCAACGTGGTATACCCTAGGGACTTAACACAAAGTTGGAAAACCTGAAAGATGCGTACAACATCTATCTCCTGGCTCACAAACATTGCGACATGCAATGAAAGCTGGATTATATACAGGCGGAATTATATAGAGCAGTCTTGTGGATAAACATCTCCAAAACCTATTTTATGCAAATCAACACAACGATCAACAACACAACAATCATTCGAAGAAATTTGGGAGATATGCCGTTTTTTTCTATTTCGGCAGTATCCTCAAGATGTTTGAAGATTCCAGAGCTGATATTTAGAACAGATTGAATCTGGGCAGCTAATCTTTTGGTCGACTAACTGTTGGTGTACTGGGGCGTTCTCTATATATATTTCCAAAAACAAAAATTAACATGCTTAACTCGTGTATGAAGTATGAAATCAAATTGCAACTTAACGGAACTGGCCATTTATTGGAGCACACTGGAAAGCCCATTCCTAGAGAAGACAGATTGAAACAGAAACTGCTTCCCATAGAATGATTAATTTCCTTACAACCTTTATAGGATCTAAAAATAACAACTTACAAGTTTATTATTGTAACTAAATAATTAAAATTTTTAGCCTTCTTTAAAATATTAAATTTTTTCTATTTTACTTAAAATAACTTATAAGTCTTGGAAAATTGGCTCTTATATTTAGGTACGCTTCAAAAACACGATTTTTTTTATTAATTTTTGCACAAATATTAACTGGACCAACGTAATTTTTAATGAGTTTATTGATAGCGCGTTTTTTAAAAGGAAAAAATGCGACTTTTCGGTAATTGAAACGCGCTAAATATAGCGCGAAAGGCTCTAAGTTGGCAACACTGCCTGCGAATCGTAACCTGTGTTATTTGATTTATGGCATACATACATACGATCGTATCTACATACTTTTTAAAATAAAATTATTTTCCTTTGCTTAAAATGTACATTTAATACTAAACGAAAGAACCCAATAAAATAACTGTCACTACCATTGCTTTCATTGAACTCCTCTCAAGAGAATTTCGTTTATGTTCATCATCATTGCCATAATTGTCATCATTGGCATTATTACTAGCATAAGTAGTTGCCACTATATAGTGTCTTTTCTTTAACGCGCATAAGTAGTTGTCACCATATGGTGTCTTTTCTTTAACGCGGCTTTTCGTCTATTTTAAATTGCTTTTCAACTGCTAAAAATTGAATTTATTTTGATATTCAAAATTGATCCAACACAACAAAGAATTCAAATAATACTGGAACTGAAAATGAAAAATGAATGAATGTCACAGTCGAACTCTATTATTTTCCCAATTTGCACTTTGGCAAAGAAAATTGCGAAAGAAACGCAAAAACATTGAAAAACATCTGTATGAACGGAAATAGACAATAAATGGCCAAAAAGTACTTTTCATTTGGAAAAAAGCAATAAAAAGGATTAGGGGAAGTTTAGCCAATATTTAAAAGTATGAAAATAACGATTGATGTAAGATTTTTTATTTTCTAATAAATATTTAATGAATAATAAAGTATTCAAGGGTTTTAAGTTACTTGGGGTCGACAAAGAAGTGATGTTTCCTGAATTTGGTACAATAACATCTAAGCTTTGAACTTTAACTTTTTTCTTCAGACAAAAAATCTTTTAAAATAAACAAAGGGAAGGTAAAAATGAATTGTGTTAAATGTTTTTAAAGACTTTTTCTTAATGTAAATCTCTTTTAAGTTCTCTATCATTTAGTCCTCTATTCTATAGTCTCATTGAAAAAACTTAAACTCCTAGATGAGGCATATTTTGGTTCAAATCGGTACTGAATCAGTCTAAGCGCTCTGAATAATATTCGCTACTAATAGTTTTATCTTTTTGTTTTTCGAGGTATTAACGTGAAAGTGCATTCTAAAAGACTTTGACCTTCTTTGAAGCATATTTACCATAGCAGGTCCAGTGTTTCTATTATCTTATTTATGTTGCGTATGAGCACGCACTATTGTTTTCCGATTATCTAACATCATTCCAATAATGGAATTCCATAAATCAGTTTAAGCCATTTAAATTGATGGTATGATTTCCTTATAGTATTGTTACGTTTTAACCTTTTTAAAACGTATGAGTTCTTTTTAATTGCGTCAAAATAAAATAAACACCACGTTGTTGTTGCTATACAGTTTTTATTTCCTCACTTTATCTCGATAGAGTTTATCTTAATACAACAACTTATTTATCTTGCACTTAATATTAGTTTATACAACACTTTTATTTACGCCTAAATACTACTTTATTTTATGACTGAAAAACGATAACTATATCGACGTAGGCAAAGCAGCCTCTTTATATACCAAACTGCCCACCGTTAATTTTAAACATGTAAGATTGTATTACCCAAAGATGGCTGAATATGCAATACCGTCAACTACACAAATCAGTACGGCAATGACGTCAAATACACAAATCAGTAAGGCAATACATTATCAACCTTGGCACAAACCAATAGACAAAAATCCCACAATACAGTCTCTTATGTGGAGTATTTTCTTTTTAAACGTTTTATTTTCGTAACAGTATTTATCTTTATCCTTTCTTTGGTTTCCGTGATTACACGGTGCGAAAAAAATACCTAGGAATTGATACAACTCTTCTGATAGGCATTGTCGAGTACAACTGTTTATTAAATTTTCGAAACTCCTCCGAAATCTTGAGTTTAGGTTGATAAATCGGCTGTTCGTACCTTTATGCACGTATAAGCTAATAACTTAGCTAAGTCTTTTAGTTTCTATGCGGATTTGGAAATAAGAGAAACAGACCCTTTAAATGCCTAATTTCAATTAAGTAACCTTGAGGAATCTGTATGTATTTTTTAAGTTTAAAGCTGTTTTTGCACACTAATTTAAATAGAAACCACACGTTTCGTTATAAATAAAATGAGTCTTAGGTTTCAGAAATTTATTTGAAATTGGCGGAGCTACTAAGCTTCCAAAAAAAGCAACTTATGTAAAAAATCATATTGTTACGTTTTTACCTTCTTAAAAACTTTTATGAGTTCGAAGATTGTAGTTAAAATAAAATAAATTTTGTGCTTAATTTTTAATTAAAATCCTTTATTTACATAGTTTTGCGCACTACTGCTCGTAACCTTTTTATAAGTAATAAAAATTTCTCTTCTTAATTACTCAATAACGTACGTGTGAAAACAGAAGAGAAGAGCTGCTTTTTGCGGGAATATGGTTTACACCAAATAAACTAATTGTTGTTCGCGTCGATGTGCTTTTTATATGGCTGAGTAAACAATATTTCGAAAGCTCTCGAACCTCTCGATATTTCAGGAAGATTCCATTTCTTTCCTTTACTTTCCTTGCCATGCGAATGTAAACATCTACTTCTTTCAGCTTTTGTTGTTTTGTTGTTGTTTCTCATTTTTTGTTATTTGTTTTCTTTTCTGTCTATTTTATTGTTGCCGTTTATTGTTACTTGTAAGTAAGCACGTAGTTGTTTTTGTGCCTTTTGTTAATTTATTTTTAACAATGTAACAATCGACAGGGGTGCCCAACTTTATTTTCATAACAATATAATTGTTATCAAAATGACACTTTTTTAAATCATTTTGAGACTGGATTGGCAGCCCCCTGGGTAATCCAATTAAACCCGCCTAGGGTTTATTTGGTTTTATATTAAAACCCACCCGGCTTTTTTATTTAAAGGTTTTTGTAGTTCATTTACAAGAGAAATAATTAAAATTTACGTATTGGGAGTACAAATTAATTCGGTCCGTTTTTTTAGTTCAGAAATATAATAATTATCAAAATTATCAAAATCAAAATTTATCAAATTACTGCTCACATCTTTTCCTCACTTCTGAGCCTATGTGCGCATCCCATCTCAAAAAAGCTTCTCGTATTTGGAGCTGATTTTTTATTTTTTCAAAAGAACTAATTCGATGACAGTCCAATGAAATAGTCAGTTGAAACAGCAATTAGTTGATTGAGCGACGTCATGCAAAAGGAAAACTTTATCTGTCTGTCTTTATATTCCGGCCGTTTTTCTCATAATGACCAGTTCAAACAAAGTAATTAAAATTTGGAGTTTTAGCAGCTCGTAGTACTCAATGCCGCCTTCATCCCACTAAGAGTGCAAAATTGCATTACAAATACTAAAACAACGTAATTGTACTAACAAACAAAAAATATTGTCGGAATGAACGAAATTTGGAAGCAGTTATAAAACCATAAAACCTTGCTAAAAGCTCCAAGGCTTGTAATTTGGAAATAATCGAATGATTTTTTCATAAATTGCATAATAACTCCGTCAATCTTTTGTAGATTTCTTATAGCTAAGGCTCAGTTTATTTGCAATTAAACAGTATAGTTCCAATATAAATTAGTGCGAAAAACGCGTCCAGTTTGGAAAAACAATTTGATAAATTATGTATTGGATTGAGACATACACACAGATTTCTCAAGTTTACTTAAGTAAAGTATATATCGTTTTTTACCCGAAACTCCAGATTTTGGAGTTGTTTCGAAAATTTCAATAACAGATTTTTTTAAATTGTGTTGTTCTTGTTTATGCATAAAAAATAAAAAATCTGTAATTTACTTAAAATTGAAGTCTTTGTTATAAAAACACAGGCACTGTTTTAAGTGCTTCCTATGTTTAAGTTTAATTTAAACGGTGTGCATGAGATATCATCGATATTTTTATATTTTTTTGAAAGGCGTATAGATGCCATTTTGTATGGAGTATAACATCATGCAAATGTACGCAGCGGCTGTGTGTCCAATTTTTCATCACTCTGGCGTATAAACCAGGCCGATGACATAGTCACCGAACGAAAAAGTCTAACAGGGCTTAAATGGCAAGATATTGGTGGCTAGGTCGCGGTGAGATGATCACGTCTTCAAATCGCTCGCTTAGAATGTCAAATATAACATGAGCTTTGTATTACATATCGCCGGCCTAAATAACATTAGTGTCCTTATCATTCAAATCAGAGGAAGTTGGTAATCATCAACCTATAGCACTCGCTGTTGATGGAAATAGTCTGACCAACATCATTCTTAAAGAAACGATGAGGTTGCCAGCCTAAAATCCACAACAAACAGTAACTTTATCAGATGAATTCGATGTTTTGAGATTTCATCATTTTGAAGATGATATTTTGAATATTTGGATCAGTTTTCAACTGTTCAATTTTTATTATTTAACACGTACAAATGTATGTATACCCATGGTGATTTGGCACAGCAAGCTGAATAAACGACAAACTACAAACTGAATTTGACAGATGTACAATAGCTTCGACTATATGATCATTACGATCAAAGTTTCAAAGTTCGGACATCTTCATTAGAAGATACTTTATTTTAAATATATCTTTTTTTAATATTTCCCTATTCCTTTGTTCAAATTAAAGACTTTTTCTGTTTTCACTTGCTGTCAAAAACGAATTAATAGACTTATCTTACTAAAAATTATACAGTAGCTCAGTAATAAATAACAATTATTTTTAATTGTTTTGAACGGGTTGAATTCTCTTGCTTGGAGAACTTCCCTTCTTTTCTAAGCAAGTTTTTTTACAAATCGAAAATCTCTTTGACGTAATTTCCTTCTCTTTTTGCATTAAGTTTAAAAGTCCTTTCATACGTCAATTATCCGAAGAAACGTATGAAATGAAACTGTTAAGTAAGTGCTTGTATAATGCTTATCGTCTGTATGGTATATACCAATGATGCGATATGGGATTTTAATTCGGTATCAAGAAAAATGTTTAAGAGTACTTTTTTGACAACAAGCGTAACAAATTTTATAAAACAAAAAGATTTTTCAAGAGTTGTTCAGGCAGAAATTTTTGATTTCTGTTTCTCTCTATTTCTTTCATATGTATGCTTACAGTATCAAAATAAGAATGAAATGCGAAAAAAGTATAAAGCAATAAGACGAAAAGTAAAAAAGGGAAACAAAAAATGTCCGATACAAATATTTGTGAACTTAACACTTTACTACTTCAACTCCTCTCCTACAATCTTCGTCTGTCTACCCATCGTTTTATCAAGTGTTAAAGGGGTGTAACTCTATGATTTTCAAACGGTTTTTCAAGCGCAAAGTAGCATTTTATTATTAACCAAACATAGGTTAGATTATGTTAGCTGCCAGTAACATTGGCTTACTTGGATCCAAATTGTAGGTCCCACTGTGTTACTATGTGTCCTTTACCACACCATGGTCATCGCAGATCCTATTTGGCAACAGTTAGCCATTCAGTCGCCCTGAAATCGTCGAGCGCTTGGCAGAACCAAAAAAGGCGTTCCGCAGACTTCCTCCTCTTCATCATTGTAACTTATACAAAGATAAATATATGGAATAGCCCTCCTTTAAGCATGTCTGCTAATAGTTCAATGCTTAGTAATAATCCTTAAGGGGGGCTTACACGATAATACAAGTCGTACGACATGACAAGTTTTTGTGTAGAAGATAGCGAATAGTACACGATACTTAATATGTAATGAGAGCGTACGACATTGAGAGAAAATACGGATGAAAATTTGGCAGTCGTACGGTTCTTGTTTTTTTATGATTTTTATGTAAACAAATCAAACAAATAAAGAACAAAACAAATTCTTTCTATTGCACTATTGTTCTCTTATAAAACAGCTGCTTTCAATTTACTTTGTTTTGACTTATAAAGTATCGTGTAAACATAAAAAAATCAGTCGATTTTTACTCACATTTTAAAAATACGGATGGAATTTTATAATATTTTCTCTCTGATTTTACGTACGTAAAGTATTATCGTGTAAACTAGCCTTTATAAGTTTCCACGCAAATGTGACCAGATGTTTTTGATCTCATAGCAGGTGGGCTCATTTCCCATCGTGTGATCGCAATTTGGCGAAATTTCCATGACATCAGCCATCTATTTTGCTTAATTTTGCCAATGTTCACAATCGATTCGTTCGGATCCAAAGTAATATCTGCCTGCTAATGCACATCCGCCCTTCAGTTACCTTCAATGTCCTCTTGTTGTACTCGATAATGCCTACCAGAAAAATGGTATCACTTCCCTTCCTTGTATCACTTCCATAAAAACCGGAAGACGCGAAAATAAATGCATGTACAAATTATAGAAATAGGGAGAGTATCAAGACTGTTAGGGGAGTACTACGGTATTTTTTGAAGTTAGTATCAACGAAAGTACGACCGTATTAACATTCCCATCTCTGGTGTTATACATACATACATACATACATACGTACTAGTAAATGCATATAACAAAGACTCAAATACAGTGATATTCGTAATGTTGTATAGAAATTGTTGTCGAAAACATTTTTTTGTAGCCATTATTGAATTGGTAAAAACTTTTGTGTCTTTTTGTCGCATATAATCTGGAAAATTTTACACAGTATACATATGTATGTATATACGCAAAATAATATAATATTTTCTTAATTGAGGTTTTTTCAATTGAAGAAGAAAACATTTTTTGCTTGAGTTACATTTAGTTTGCGTACATTTAATGAAATAATAGTGACAAAAGTAGCAAATTTATTTTACAGTTAATGTATATGTACAGTGGCTCAGCTTAATAACTGGACACCTATGCATTTGTAACATACCTGTTCAATTACTATTACGATTAGTAATCAATTACATTACTTTTAAAAAATAATCGCAATGATTAGTAATTTTAAAAATAGAAATTTCTAATTACTAATTGATTATGATTACAAATAATCAAAAAATAATCAGAATTACTGCCAATTAATACAAAAGAATCAAAAGTAATCAAAAAGTAATCACAATTATTTTCAACGATTCTTTTTGATTCTTTTTTATTACTTTCAATAATTTAATACAATTTTCTTCAACACAGTTTAAAATAATACTGAAGAATGCAATAGAAAACTTTGAAGTGGAGCTAAAGTAGGTTTTTTTAATAGCAAATATCTTAATTTTAAGTAATGTAACTGTTCATAAGATTAGATTCAAAAACAAGTAGCAAAAATTTCAATGTTTATTTACTAACACGTACTTTGTTTGAATTATGTGAATTATGTTTAAATTATAGTCAATATGGTATACAGTGAAAACTCTACTTGCGGACACCTTCCGCAGGCGGACACCTCTATTAGTCGAACAATTTTTTCAGTCCCTTGGATTTCCAAGTATTTTTAGAACAAATTAGACTCTGCTGGACGGACACCCCCATGGCCGGACGCGGGCATCTTTTTCTGTAAAACCCCTCCTGTAGATGGAAAAAATTTCAAAAAAATATAATATGTTTGAAGAAAAGTTGAAGAAACATATTAATGTTTACAAAAATAATCCACAGCAACAACAAAAGCCCGTATGATACTTTTTTTAATGTTTTATATTTAAAAAAAACAGGACAAATATATTATAATAGAAAATTCCAGCAAGAGTAAAAAGTTGAGCTATATTAACAATAATCTAAAAATCTCATTGTTTTTAAAATTGACATTTCGAGCTGAAAGTAAAACAATAAAGTCAACTTTGCAGTTTTCTGTTGAAATTAATTAATTAAATGATGTTATTGCTTCAAAAGCAGCGTTTTTTACCAAATTAAAACACGCAACATTGACAAACAAATAACATTATTGCTCTTTTTAGTGCCATACGGGCTTAAACACATTAAATTGTGTGATTCCCCTTTTTTAAACCATTGATAGTTTGTTGCATAGTTCCTTTTGGTCTTTGTTAAGAGTGTTCATTTCAAAGCAATTGTTGATTAAGAAACGTGTAATAATTTGTCGACAATTTTTATCGTGGTAATGGCCGGGCGAAATTCTCTTTCACTTAAAGAAAAAATTGAAATTATAAATGTGCAAGAACAAGAAAAACTTTCAGTGCGTGAAATTGCAAAAAGGTAATAAAATAAAACATTTTGAAAAGAGGTTCCTAATTGTGTAAGTTTTTAGGTTCAACATTGGTAGAATCCAGTCTGAAAGCATTTTAAGAAATAAGGAAAATCTGAAAACCAGTTGGCAATCTGGAGTTAATATTAATTTTAAAAAGAATTGCCTCTCTACAAAAGGTGCAGAGCTTGACAAGATTTGTTTTGATTGTTTTTTGATAGTTAGAAGCAAGAATTTGCCTATCCCCGGACCGATTGTAATGGAAAAAGCAAAAGAAATAGCTGAAAAATAGGCTATCAAATGGGTGGCTATAGAAATGGCGCAAGCGGCATAGTGTTGCTTTTAAGAATATATCAGGAGAAATGGCGGACTTTTACTACGCAAATGTTACTCAATTTAGGACAACACTTTCTTCAATACTTGCTCAGTACAGGGCTGAAGATATTTACAATGCAGACGAGAGTTCTCTTTTATTTCGAGCACTTCTTACAAAAACATTGGCCTTTAAATCAGACAAATGCACCGGCGGTAAATTGTCGAAAGAAAGGCTTACGACCTTGTTTTGTGTTAACATGGTTGGGGAGAAGGAAACATTATTAGTTATTGGTAAAACTGCTCGTCCACGCACTTTTAAAAATATGTCTATTGCCCAGTTACCAGTTGAATGGATACCGAATAAAAAGGACTGGATGACTAGAGACATTATAAGCGAGTGGCTGCATCAAATGGATAATAAAATGCAGTCTTGCAATAGAAAAATAATTTTATTTTTAGACAATGCAGCATCTCATCCTAGAGACTTACCACTTACCAATATTAATGTTATATTTTTACCAGCAAATACAACTTCGGTTTGTCAACCCTTGGACCAAGGCATTATTCAAAATTTTAAAGTTCACTACAGAAGCTTGGTTTTAAATTACGTAGTGGCAAAAATGAGTTCGGCCAATTCAGTTTCAGAGCTTTCAAAGAATATAAATGTTTTGGACGCAATATGTTTTATAAAAACAGCCTGGAAAAAAGTTGAACCTACCACAATAGCTAACTGTTTCCGCAAAGCCGGATTTATGCATTAGAACCATATTGACAACGAATATGATCCAGAAGATGAAGTGCCATTAGCAACTCTAAGAAATTTTCAAAGGATTTCAAAAACTAACGAAACTAGTTTTGAAGAATTTTTAAACATCGATAGCATTGTCTACACTGAAAATGACAGCTTTGAAATAAATATTGAAAATGAAGAAACTCTAAAAATGTTATCAAGTGACTCAGAAGAGGATGTTGTAGGACAAGAAATCGATAACATTAAATCGTTTGAAGAACCTATTATACAAATAGGGCGTTTAAAAACTTTCGCATTTGATGACTTTGTTGCATATGAAAAATTAAACAATTTGGAAAACCATTTCGAAGAAATGCACAAAAAATGGAGACAAGCGAACTTTAAGCAAACTACAATTCGCCAGTTCTTTTTTCCAAGCATATAATTTAAAAGTTAATTGATTTTTTATTTTTTGTGTTAATATATGTACATATGTAGACGTGTATACTGTATGTATATGCATCCTTAAACTGAAATGAATTTTGGAAATAAATAAAAAAATGTATACACTAAAGATGCAATACGTTCAAATCTGTTTAATTAACATATTAATATATAATAGAATTATTTAATAGCAGTGAAAACCGACCATTTTTAATCAACCATCTCGTAGGCGGACACCTCTTGATAACGGACAAATCTGCTGTGACGGTCGGTGTCCGCCCACGGGAGCTTTCTCTGTATATTCTTAAATTGTTATTTTAATCAGATTGTTAGATTTAAAGCGTCTCAGAAGCTGAACTTCACCGTTCTTGCAGATTTGTAGCCTCTTCGATGGATAATACTGTTATTAATATAAATTGGGTGATGTTCAATTTGCTTGTAAACAAAATTTACTTGAACTGAGTTTAATTAATTTAATTTAATTTTAAATATTTTTTAATACAATTGCTGAAAGTAAGCAAAAAGTATAAAAAAGAGTCGCTGAAAATAATTAAGATTACTTTTTGATTACTTTTGATTATTTTTAGTAATTGCCAGTAACTCTGATTATATTTTTATTATTTGTAATCGTTATTAATTAGTAATCATGCAAAACCATAAGTAATCGTAATCGTAATCATTACTTTGCCCTTAAAAGAATGTAATCTAATTAGTAGTTACTTAACAGGTATGATTTATAATAAGTACATGTATTATTTTTTTAAATACAAATCACTTTTAACCAAAAGTTAAAAACGACTCTATTTTATTTAGGGAACCTTATATAACGTTGTTCACTATTTATGGCATTAAACGCACAACCTTTTTGGTAAAAAAAATTTGAAGTATGGTATATTAGTATCACAAATTAATAATGAGACATATTGCAATAACCGCATTTTAAAGTCACATAATGCGATAATTGGCCAAATTGTGACTGACAGCAATTAAGAGAACTTATAAGTTTTAGTAACAAATTTTAATTTCAAAGAAGAAAATAAACAAAATGAGTAGCAAATGTGTCCAAAAATCTAAAGAAGTTATGGAATTGATAATCCATCATTATCAAAATAGTAATAGAAGTTATACAGTTAACGACATCATTAAGCGACTTAAATCAAATAAATCAGTTGAAAATAGATCTCAATCTGGCAGCCAAAAAATTAGACTCCATCTAACGAATGATGGATTGTAAGTCAAATTAAAAATAATCCTAAAAGAAGTGCACCAATGTTGATAAAACTTCTGTCGGAAAGTTTATAAATAAGCGTCAGTCCCGAAACCGTACGAAACGCAGATACAATTTCCACGGAAGAGTTGCCTGCAAAAAGCCGTTCGTTAACAATCTTAGGGCTATTATTATAACTTGCCTTTAAAGCTGGATTTAGTAAAAGTTAACTTTAGCTAAAGTGAACTTTAAAGTCACCTTTAACTTTTTTTCGCTATTATAACTTATTTGTAAAAAAAAGTTAACATTTTTTAAAATATGGCAGTGCCCTAGTAATATCGATAAATTTTGCCAAATTAAGCAAGCTTTCTTGTTTGTTATGTTTGTTAATTTTCTTTATAAAATTTGGGTGTTCTGGTTATATAATATATATATATATATATATATATATATATATATATATATATATATATATATATTTGGTTATGTAATATATATATATATATATATATATATATATATATATATTTTATGTATATATATATATATATATATATATATATATATATATATATCTTTTTTTTTAGTCTTTGAAGTATTATTAATTTGTTACGATTTCTTTTATTCTTTCAAACAAATCAAATATGTATGTCCAGGTCTGTCGTAATCTTTGCATTCGGTTTTAACAACTGTACAAGCTAACATGATCGATAACATTATGAGCATCTATGTTGCTATTGAAATGCTTAGTGGAAACAAAACTCGTAATATTGATGGCACTAAAAACGCTAACGGTGGAGACATCGATAATAGCAGAGGACAACTTAACCGTACTAAGTTTAAAGCATCACTCTGGCCTCGGCTACAAAATAGGTGTCTTATGGCAAAATTATAATTGTCACAACCTACCTGTGAAATAACTATTCTCAACACGTGGGCTTTCCATCCAATGTATACTGTACGAAGAACACTGTTCGCATTTTGATCGTGTAATACATCGAATATAACAGCCCATTTTACATATGTTTTGTTGATTTTGAGCGAGCTATCAAAATCGTTTTGCGATCATTTAAATCGCACGGACGCCATTTAGTAGTGTTGATAGTGACGCTTTTGTTCCCAAAGTCGGGGTGAAACATTGGCGTGTCCTGTCGCCTGCATTCTTCATAATTTTACTTGAACAAACAAGTAGACATTTACTTTTGTGTCTTCGTAAAGCGTGTTTTTTATATAGTATAATAAGAAAATATGGCAGCTGGAAGGATTAAAAAGCTAGCACTGTATTTTGCTTACTATATCGAGTATGGCGCTCTCGCCACATATGCTTACAAGCTAAGTTATTATACTGTTATATGGTTGCGCTACATGGAAGATTATTAACAAATTATTGATTTTATTGCTTTTACGGAGAATAAAAGTGTTGTTAAGACATAGCTACGCCAGGAGCAAGCAGTATTTCAACCTTCATATGTAGATTACTTTAATACGCTTCGTATTGTCGGGAATATCTATAATAGTCAGCTCTACTTGCTATTCATTGATTTCGAGCGTGCATTCGACACGGTATATAGATCTGCTATTTGGTCCACAGGCTATACCGGGAAAAACTATATCCCTCACACCTGAAATTTACGAGGGAGCTGAATTATTAGAATAATTATTAGTCTCCTTCAATGGCAAGGAGAGTAATACTTTTGTACCGAACATGAGTGTAGGACAGTGTTAAGAACTCTCTCCGACTCTGTTTTTAATATTGCTGGATGGCGTAATGGAGCATACCAACTCCGTATTTCCGAATGTCATGCGCTGGCACTTCAGAGAACGACTTAACGATGTTGATTACGCTGACGATATATGTTTGCTTGCATACAGATTCGAGGACGTCCACAAAAAACAAATTCGTTAGAACATAAATGCTAGGAAAGTCGGCCTCAGAACAAATAATAAGAAACCGAAATAGATAAAGACTGGTACTAACAGCTCAAAACCACATTTCTTGCACGGAGAGGGATTTTAAAATGTTTACAGCTTTTGTTCTCTGGCCAGCCAAATTACAACCAATGTGGTTCAGCGTTGAATGTAGAGAATGTTACACAACATGGAGCACGACAGACAATACCCGCAAGATGCTGCAAACATTTGTTAACATATGTCGTCGTAAAATTCTACAAATTTGTTGGCCTAATTGTATAAGATATGAACAGCTTTTATTCCCTGCTGACTGTGTCCCAAGCGAAAACGAAATTAAGCGTAGAAAATTGTACTGGATAGACTATTTGTCTTAGAAACAAATAAAATCTCTGGTCAGAGATAGTGTTAAATGGAGACAATTTGTAGACGCCCTATGTTTACGTAGAATATTTACATTTGAATAATATAGTCCATACTATTTTCTTCTCCACCACTCCTCTAGGAAGCAATTGGCTTTCCACAAAGCATCGATTACTTTGTTTCAGTTTTTCAATCAAATTGATTTTTGAAGCTAAGGAGATGATTAATCCACTGTAGTCTCCTCCATATGATTGTGTAATGATGAATATCCTTGCTAATTGGTAGTGATCTTTACTTTAGCATTGTAGTTTTTCCCAAAAAGGTGACGTTTTTCCTAATTATGCGTCTGATGCTTGTCAGCGTTGCCAGAGGTAAGCTGGAAGGTCAGGGGGCTTCTTCTTTATTTTTTAGACGGAGTTGTCTGAAGGAAAATTAAAGTCTCTTTATTAAACGCTCGAAACGAAACTATAATTAAATTATTTCGTCATGTCCTCTGCTGGGTCTCGAATCTGGGTTGCTTGTGTTGTTATGCTTATGCTCTAACCACTACACCACGCCACCCCACGTCCATATTATACTTTATTTATTTGTAAATAATGGAAATATATACATGTATATACACTTGGAAGATTTAAGCGCTTGTGAACAATTGCCGCAAACAAATTTTACGCATTTTGTGGCCCCAAAGTCTTACAAATGGCTAACATGGACTTGAATTTCCTGAGAACATGAAAACAGCCAAAGATATTGTAAGAGCGGCGTTTGGATGAAATCCGCTGAGACATAGCAACTCAGAACACCGCGAAACACCTGTGCTAAATACAGAGACACTTGTAGAGGAGTCGTTGACACCCTATGTTTTACTTGAACTTTTACAAAAACTGTGTCTACTACAACTGTGTCCAAATTTAGAAGATTTTATTACTTTCAACGATTTTTACTTTCGCTTGCCGATAACAATTTAATGGCAATTTATTTCCGTGCAAGTTTCTGTTTCATTTCTGTTTTGCCATTTAAGCTTCTATTTACATGTACATACGTATGTATGTTATGTGGATATGTAGTATACTCCTCTACAATGTTGCATATTGAAGTTTTTGTCTTATTTGTTCGTTTTTTGTTTTCGCATTCGACTTCGAAAGTACTTTTGAAGTTAATTATCCATGACTTGTATTAGTAGGAGATTAGTTTCAGCTTTAGCTTAAATTTCAAATTTAAGTTTTGAGCTTGTTTCGTGTTGATGTTTCTATTATCACCTCCTTTAGTATCATATATACAAGGCAAGGAATAGCTTGTGATTATTTTATCAGTGTTTCTGCATTTGTAGTCTTATTTGCAGCATTATACGGCTGTGTCTTATATGGCAATGGAAACAGAAGTTTGTGTTATTTAGTAATTAAGTTTTTTTTTATACGAAAATATTATTTGTATGTGAAAAAAATAAGTAGAGAAAATAGGAATGAAATTCTTAAATAGCAATGCTTGAGAGTAATAATTAATTGCAAAAACCTTAATCTGAGTACGTCACAAGAAAAAGCAAGTTATTTTGAAAATAAATTTTAGAGAGACAGTTAGAGCTTCTGTGCTTCTTCTATAAATTAAAACTACAAACCCAACTTACTATATAGAAACACAATCTTACAATGTCAGGCGTAACTTAGCTATTCCAATAAGCATGGGTGTACTGGACGCAGTATGTAAAAAATACAATTTTAGGGCCAGAATACCTGTTTTACTTGATATGGAAATCTACCCCATAAATACAAAAAGACTCTCTCAAATAAGAAGAATAATATCAAATAAGAGTTGCCTTTTGTAATCTTAAGACCTTTTTTCTACTATTATCGATAATTCAAAATGGATAAAATAAATACATGTGTATCGGGTGTTTCTTTTATAGTTATACACGTTTAAGTCATAATAAAAC
The DNA here is from genome assembly GCA_023159175.1 of Wohlfahrtia magnifica. Lineage (NCBI taxonomy): Eukaryota > Metazoa > Arthropoda > Insecta > Diptera > Sarcophagidae > Wohlfahrtia > Wohlfahrtia magnifica. The sequence goes on along the minus strand of JAKWBJ010000198.1, from coordinate 2,720,011 downwards.
AAAGAAACATTAATTGCTGGCGCGTACAAAACGCAATCTGGAACATTAATTTCCACAATCATTTCGCAGCATATATATTTCCACAATACATTTCGCCAATACGGTATTCCAAGTATTCAATTGTCTTTTGTTTATCAACGTAGACAAGTGACTGTTCATAACCCCAAAGAAAATAATAATAATGGGGTTAAAACATACGATCTTGGTGGTCAATTAATTGAACCAATACATGCAATTTCGTTTGCATTAGATAAATGCCAGCTAACTGAGGTACGAAAAAATTTCAAATCATGTCCATATACCGTTCACCATTGACAGTAATGATATAAGCACATAGACGACAGCGAGCAACTGGCAGAATACGTACGTTTATATGAGAATGAATATTTGAACGGCAGCACGACAAAAGCATAGACATCAATAGGGAAAGCGGACAGTTATTATTCGACCGGTTTTAACCGGTTTTTTTTGGTTTTGTCGAAGACGGTTTTTACTTCTACAATCTTCATTTTTCGAACACCGAATAAACCGGTTAATTTAACACGAATAACCGGTTAATTCACATAAGTATAATTTTTATACGTTTGTATATTTTTTATTGCAACTATGCTCATTGTTTAACTATTTGTATAAATTTAAGTATTTTTGTATATATGACAAATTTGAACGTCTCACAAAGAACGTGCAAACCAAGATAGATCGAAAAAAATATGCACTCTTGAGCAAAAATAACCTTTTCTCATCTGAACGGCAGATATATTAGTTATAGAAGTTTTTCACAGCGTAAATACACATAACTAATTGCTAGAAATGTTGTGAGGTGACATCGCTGTTGAAAATTGCCAGATGGTTTGGCGTTTGACTGAACCGACGACTTCTTGGATGAAAGGTGGGTTCTTACCTAACTCTACCAAGTAATACAACCAAAACGGAAGTAGCTCCTTATTCGAAACTTAAGGAACTTTCAGTACTTTGCGTAATAAACTTTGTTTTTTATGGCCTCCGCGTAACGTGGTGTTTGTTAGAATTATTGGTAGTATTGATTGCCACTTTAATTTTAAGCTCTCCATCAGCTTCTGCTTATTTTTAAAATGACGTGGTCAAGCTCTACGATTCAAAAATTAGGAACAATTTTATTTAAATAAAAGAACCGGTTAACCGGTTATTTGAATTATTATTAACCGAAAACCGTTTTTTTAAGTGCTACTTTTCGAATTATCTGTAAACCGTTTTTTTAACAAAGTCTAATAATCAATCTCCCTAAGCATCAAGCTTTGTCGCTTAGGCTAATTTCTATTTTCTTGGGCAGCAAAAAAACAAATTAGTAATGCCAATACAATACAAACTGTTAAATAAAAACGATTTTAAAAATATTCATTGTTTGTTTAACAGAAAAAAAGTACAAAATGAGTATCTATTCATTTATTTTATCCTATAATACTAGTCATAAATACAAAATGAATATATGAAAATGCCTAAAAAAAGAAAATACACCACATCAGGGTGTGTATCGTGGATCTTTTGTCAATGGGTTTGTGTCAAAGTGTGAATGTGTTACCCTGGCATTGCCGTACTGATTTGTGTATTTGACAGCATTGCCAATTCGACCATCTTTCGGTAATACAATCCAATCCGTTTAAAATTAACGGATATAAAATAGAGGATTTGAGAGCGTTTGAGCCATTTTCGGAACTTTCTAAACTGTAGGCAGTTGGATATATAAGTAGGCTGCTTCGCCTACGTTGATATAGTTATCATTTTTCATTCATAAAGTAAAGTAGTGGTCAGGCGTAAATAAAAGTATTGTATAAACGAATATTAAGTGCAAGATAAATAAGGTGGAGACTGGATAGTTATAATTGTGTACTGTAAAGTGAGGAAATAAAAACTGTAAAACAACAACGTGGTGTTTATTTTATCTAGGCGCAATTTAAAAGGAACTCAAATGTTTTAAAAAGGTTAAAACGTAACAATATCCATTGCGTTGATTCATATGTATATTAATAATAAATAAGTTTTATAGCCAGTTTTCTACAAGCCAATAGGAACTATGCAAACAAGTACGTAAACAAATAAGTTCAAAATGATTATTCCAAAGACTACAAGCAATAAAATGCATCGGAAGTGAAAAATATAATTGCGAAGGCTTTGGTAAATTGACCTCTCTACTTGTTCAAAGTAGACTGAGAATTGTTCAGTTGTAGTCGACTTGTCACTTGTAAACGTAAAAGTAAATAAAAAACAGACAGACACGCTTACATCAATTCGTTTTAATTATGATAGTGACACACACAGTTTAGTTGAAACTTTGCTAAAGTATTTACAAATTGACTTCATTCATTTTTATTTTTTTTAGTAATATGTATAAGCATATTTTAAACAAGCGATTTCAATTTTGTTAATGCTAAAAACTGAAAGTGTCACCACTGAAATCTTTGTCTTTATTACAAAAAGCTGCTCATTTAAAAGACATATGTACCAATGACTCCGCCAGCCCATAAAGCGCACCAAACAGTAGTTTTCTGTGGACGTAATGGTATTCTGCTTATTAACGTACGCATTCAACCAAAAATAGGCTTCATCACAGAACTAAATTGCGATTTTTGGTATTTCACGAACTTAACCATTATTTTGATCAAGAAAAACCAACAATTTGTAAGCGTTGCATTGCTGTAAGTCTATCCATAATGAAATATTAAACCAAACTAAACAAAACGCAACCATCAGCTGTTAAGTCAGTTGTACAAAAATGCAGTGTTGCCAACTCAAAGTTATGAAAAAAAACATTGGGTACATATACCATATAAATAAAAATTGTCAAAGTAATTGTGTGTCATACTTTCTACAAAAGTTTTTATTTAAAATGTTGTAGAGGGTGTAAGGTAGCAATTGGTATTCAAGGGGCTCTAAGCCTAACTGCTAATGAATAATTACACAACAATGACACATGAGGATCCCAAAGAATGATGTACAAAATTTGATTTTAAACATCTATTTTTTTATCAATTGAAATACAATATTTAAAAAATGAATCTCGTACCTAAGGTTAGCTAACCGTTCAGAAAATTTCAACTCATATACATAGGGCATCAAGTGTTAAATATCGGCGCCTGGAGTTGGCGTTTAAGTTTTTATTAAAACAAATATGGATCGCTCCACATATTTGAAACTATTTCAATATAATTAGAGGCAATCTATGAACAAAATGAGTCTTTTTGGAAGCTGTTATTTCCAACAAGACAATATCCGAAAGCATACAGCAAGCGTGCATTTATACATTTCTGTGTGCGGAAAGTTAAAATTCTAATTTTTCTTTTAATTTAAAAAAATACTAGCTTAACCCATCCGAACGTTGCCCGAGAATCTATTTCTGATCCAATGAATAGGATCGGGAAAAAAGGAAATTTATCTCTCATTTATTATATATATATATATATATATATATATATATATATATATATATATATATAGATTTTATTTGTATATATATAATAATCATATATATATTGTTATATATTGTTACGTAAATAAAAATACAACACTGCATTGTGGGGTGTTGGTATACGTCAAGTTAGCAGCACTGCCACAAGGACTATCTTTACTTTACCTTATATTAGCGGATATGGAAATAGAAGATGGTTGATATTTCCTGAACCTTCTGAAATGCAAGCAATTAGGTACAGCTGTTTTACCTACATGCGTGAGTTATCGTATGGCAATCGTAAGATAAAAACGTGCTAAAGTGGAAATAAAAGTGTTGTTTAAGCGGATATTAAGTTGTTGTGAACTGTATAAAAGCTGTTGTGTAGTAAATAAAAATATAACAGTAAAACAACAAAATAAAACGGTATTTATTTTAAACGCAATTTCAACGAACTCAAACGTTTTAAAAATGTTAGTATGTAACAATATAATATTTTTTGCAATTATTTGTAATAATCATCTAATCATCTAATAATTATCTATCACTTGTTCTCTAAATTGGATTGTGTAACATTGTGAATTGGATTCTTGAGAAAAGGGATTTGATTTCCTGTGCTATTGAATTATAATTAAGTTGGTGTGTTGGCTGACACTGCGGTCATCTTTTTCAAATGTCCTTTTATCAAGAATTTATTCAACCACTAATTGTCAAATAAATACACATTTTTACGTATCTACACATAAGGCAACGATAGAGAGAATGATAGTGAGGGAGATGGAAGGCAAGAGTGAGTAATTTAATTTTAATTTTAAACCAACATTATCTCTTTTAATATGTTTGCATAATAATTTGTATGACTACAACGAACCAATAGACAGACGTATTCAACACCAACAAAGCTGTTCTTATATTCTCTGCCACTTTCATTCTTTTATATACGTACCACACACACACACACACATACTCACATACTCCCACGCACACAAACTTGATGACCACTTGATTCTCACCAACACTCATTTAATTTACTTCATTAAAAATTCATATGAAAAGCAAGAAAAATAAAAGAGAATACGAAACTCGTATATAAAACAAAGAATGGTAACGGGACTATGACGTTAAAGTGGTAAAACAGAGAAAGGGAGGTATGGAGGAGAAAAAGACAAATGATTATTATTATTATTATTATTATTATTATTATTATTATTATTATTATTATTATTATTATTATTATTATTATTATTATTATTATTATTATTATTATTATTATTATTATTATTATTATTATTATTATTATTATTATTATTATTATTATTATTATTATTATTATTATTATTATTATTATTATTATTATTATTATTATTATTATTATTATTATTATTATTATTATTATTATTATTATTATTATTATTATTATTATTATTATTATTATTATTATTATTATTATTATTATTATTATTATTATTATTATTATTATTATTATTATTATTATTATTATTATTATTATTATTATTATTATTATTATTATTATTATTATTATTATTATTATTATTATTATTATTATTATTATTATTATTATTATTATTATTATTATTATTATTATTATTATTATTATTATTATTATTATTATTATTATTATTATTATTATTATTATTATTATTATTATTATTATTATTATTATTATTATTATTATTATTATTATTATTATTATTATTATTATTATTATTATTATTATTATTATTATTATTATTATTATTATTATTATTATTATTATTATTATTATTATTATTATTATTATTATTATTATTATTATTATTATTATTATTATTATTATTATTATTATTATTATTATTATTATTATTATTATTATTATTATTATTATTATTATTATTATTATTATTATTATTATTATTATTATTATTATTATTATTATTATTATTATTATTATTATTATTATTATTATTATTATTATTATTATTATTATTATTATTATTATTATTATTATTATTATTATTATTATTATTATTATTATTATTATTATTATTATTATTATTATTATTATTATTATTATTATTATTATTATTATTATTATTATTATTATTATTATTATTATTATTATTATTATTATTATTATTATTATTATTATTATTATTATTATTATTATTATTATTATTATTATTATTATTATTATTATTATTATTATTATTATTATTATTATTATTATTATTATTATTATTATTATTATTATTATTATTATTATTATTATTATTATTATTATTATTATTATTATTATTATTATTATTATTATTATTATTATTATTATTATTATTATTATTATTATTATTATTATTATTATTATTATTATTATTATTATTATTATTATTATTATTATTATTATTATTATTATTATTATTATTATTATTATTATTATTATTATTATTATTATTATTATTATTATTATTATTATTATTATTATTATTATTATTATTATTATTATTATTATTATTATTATTATTATTATTATTATTATTATTATTATTATTATTATTATTATTATTATTATTATTATTATTATTATTATTATTATTATTATTATTATTATTATTATTATTATTATTATTATTATTATTATTATTATTATTATTATTATTATTATTATTATTATTATTATTATTATTATTATTATTATTATTATTATTATTATTATTATTATTATTATTATTATTATTATTATTATTATTATTATTATTATTATTATTATTATTATTATTATTATTATTATTATTATTATTATTATTATTATTATTATTATTATTATTATTATTATTATTATTATTATTATTATTATTATTATTATTATTATTATTATTATTATTATTATTATTATTATTATTATTATTATTATTATTATTATTATTATTATTATTATTATTATTATTATTATTATTATTATTATTATTATTATTATTATTATTATTATTATTATTATTATTATTATTATTATTATTATTATTATTATTATTATTATTATTATTATTATTATTATTATTATTATTATTATTATTATTATTATTATTATTATTATTATTATTATTATTATTATTATTATTATTATTATTATTATTATTATTATTATTATTATTATTATTATTATTATTATTATTATTATTATTATTATTATTATTATTATTATTATTATTATTATTATTATTATTATTATTATTATTATTATTATTATTATTATTATTATTATTATTATTATTATTATTATTATTATTATTATTATTATTATTATTATTATTATTATTATTATTATTATTATTATTATTATTATTATTATTATTATTATTATTATTATTATTATTATTATTATTATTATTATTATTATTATTATTATTATTATTATTATTATTATTATTATTATTATTATTATTATTATTATTATTATTATTATTATTATTATTATTATTATTATTATTATTATTATTATTATTATTATTATTATTATTATTATTATTATTATTATTATTATTATTATTATTATTATTATTATTATTATTATTATTATTATTATTATTATTATTATTATTATTATTATTATTATTATTATTATTATTATTATTATTATTATTATTATTATTATTATTATTATTATTATTATTATTATTATTATTATTATTATTATTATTATTATTATTATTATTATTATTATTATTATTATTATTATTATTATTATTATTATTATTATTATTATTATTATTATTATTATTATTATTATTATTATTATTATTATTATTATTATTATTATTATTATTATTATTATTATTATTATTATTATTATTATTATTATTATTATTATTATTATTATTATTATTATTATTATTATTATTATTATTATTATTATTATTATTATTATTATTATTATTATTATTATTATTATTATTATTATTATTATTATTATTATTATTATTATTATTATTATTATTATTATTATTATTATTATTATTATTATTATTATTATTATTATTATTATTATTATTATTATTATTCTTATTATTATTATTATTATTATTATTATTATTATTATTATTATTATTATTATTATTATTATTATTATTATTATTATTATTATTATTATTATTATTATTATTATTATTATTATTATTATTATTATTATTATTATTATTATTATTATTATTATTATTATTATTATTATTATTATTATTATTATTATTATTATTATTATTATTATTATTATTATTATTATTATTATTATTATTATTATTATTATTATTATTATTATTATTATTATTATTATTATTATTATTATTATTATTATTATTATTATTATTATTATTATTATTATTATTATTATTATTATTATTATTATTATTATTATTATTATTATTATTATTATTATTATTATTATTATTATTATTATTATTATTATTATTATTATTATTATTATTATTATTATTATTATTATTATTATTATTATTATTATTATTATTATTATTATTATTATTATTATTATTATTATTATTATTATTATTATTATTATTATTATTATTATTATTATTATTATTATTATTATTATTATTATTATTATTATTATTATTATTATTATTATTATTATTATTATTATTATTATTATTATTATTATTATTATTATTATTATTATTATTATTATTATTATTATTATTATTATTATTATTATTATTATTATTATTATTATTATTATTATTATTATTATTATTATTATTATTATTATTATTATTATTATTATTATTATTATTATTATTATTATTATTATTATTATTATTATTATTATTATTATTATTATTATTATTATTATTATTATTATTATTATTATTATTATTATTATTATTATTATTATTATTATTATTATTATTATTATTATTATTATTATTATTATTATTATTATTATTATTATTATTATTATTATTATTATTATTATTATTATTATTATTATTATTATTATTATTATTATTATTATTATTATTATTATTATTATTATTATTATTATTATTATTATTATTATTATTATTATTATTATTATTATTATTATTATTATTATTATTATTATTATTATTATTATTATTATTATTATTATTATTATTATTATTATTATTATTATTATTATTATTATTATTATTATTATTATTATTATTATTATTATTATTATTATTATTATTATTATTATTATTATTATTATTATTATTATTATTATTATTATTATTATTATTATTATTATTATTATTATTATTATTATTATTATTATTATTATTATTATTATTATTATTATTATTATTATTATTATTATAATAACGCTCGCCATCAACAGATTATGTTGTGGTCTTTTGAATTTTTTATTTATTTTTTTTTTAATTCTATTAAATATGAAAAAAATTTCTATGGAAAAGTGCACAATACAAGAGAGGGTGTGTAGAGAGTGTATATTTGTTGTTGTTTTTTTTATCAAAGAATACTTAATTTAATGTAATGAAATCCAAGATGGGAGAATAAGGAGAACTGCACAAGTAGCAGCTGTTTAATTCAGCAATTCATGACTTTAAACAGCATCAGCTGGTAACCTCACAAACCGCAATCCATTAAAGTTATTTCCGCCGTAATGAACGAAAGCCACACCGCCACAATTTAATGTGAAATATAAACTGAAACGAAATGAAATGACAATGGAAACGCGTACAATAATATTGGTATCCAGCTGGGATGAATTTTAAAATATCCTGCTTCGTAACGCTTAAAGCGGTAAAAGGAAGCAAAAAAGAAAAACAACAGAAAACAAAAATTATTTGAAATATTTTAATAAACTGATGAGAAATTTAGGAAAAAAAAAATGCAGCCAGCAAAGCTATTTAATTCCATCAGGCATAAATTATTCACCAAATTAGGTTGAAACTAGAAATAAATCTTTGAAGTCTATGCTTTAAGGCTAGGATTTATCTATTGGAGTATAGAAATACTAGATACAACGATATGAAGAGATAAGTGCGAACATTCGATTCGATTTTGAAGCACTGATTTAATAATTAAAGATTTGTATCACAAAAGGGAAGTCTCTTCTTCAAATTATTACTTACTGTTGTAAGTTAGTTTATAGAAATCAGCGAGGTACGTCAGGGAAATTTTTGTTTGTTATAAAAAATTAAAAAAAAAATATTTTTATATCTTAAAAATCTCTCAGGGGTTCACAACACTGTTTGTCTTTTTAATAACTTGTACGCTATTTTGGAGGGTAAATGAATGTCATTTATTATTATTTAGTCATTGAACGAAATAGTGGTCTTCGAAAATCTAGAACTTCGTGTTAATAACGCATTATTTGCGGGAATATGTGCTTTACTAATACAATTTGCAAAAAAAATAGAGCTACTGAAGCACATCGATTGCTCACCGAGGCTTACTCTGAATATGTTTGCGGCATAGTTTAAATATACTATACACTCTTTTTTAGGTTACTTTCAGATCCAAAATTAATTGCTTTTGGTGTCGGTAATCATTATATCGATTTATATCGACTTTTCATAGAGATCTATTCTTTGTCCCACTGTATTTTTGGTACTTCTCAATGACTTTCTCTTCTTACTTCCAATTCTATTTACTTTTTCGCAGATGACGGCAACATTTGTCATTGTAGGATGACCTCGTTGGAGATTGTGGCGAAAAATCAAAATTTTCAAGACTCACTCACACGCAAGAACCAATGTTGCTTTTTGACATATAGACGCGATGGTAGTAATGGTGTCGAGTCATCTGTTTTAATTGGTAACGTAAATATTGTAGAAGCAGATAATTCATTGTGATGTCTATTGGAATGATCACATTTTTCAAGTGTCGAAAAAAGCATTCAAGTGCTTCAGCTTTTTAAGACGGTGCAAGATATAATTTGTCTTATCTGACCTTCCTAATATTTACAAGACCTATATCCGACCCAAATTGGAATCCAACTCTCATGTATGAGCCGACAGCGTACAGGAGAGGGCGAAGGTGTTCATTAATGGCGATAGTATAGCCAATTCTATCGATTCATTGGAGAATTATCGTAATGTGGCGTGTGTTTCATTGTCTTACGATGATATAACGAAGAACTCATTCTTTAGTCGTACTATTCGTCTGTAGATAAATTTTCTCGCGAAAATTTTCCCCGCCAGCACAATGCACTGTGAGTTATCTAAGTGCTGGTTTCAAGTGAAAAAAAACGCATTTAACTTTTTCTGTATATGTGATTAAACGTAAAAAAAATTAAAAATGTGACATCACAGAAACAATAATTTCTGCAAACTTACATGGTAATGTTCGAAGATTTGTACTTTATTTACAAAACTTTTTCGATTGTATTGGCTTAGCATCCATTTGATAGGTAACATTTTGGTTCGGCATTGTGTAGTGAAAAAACTAGTGAAATGGGGCGTAGTAAAAAAAACGTTGGTAGGTTAAATAAGAATTTGGTAATTTATATACCCTGCAAAAACTGCCAGTAGAGAAATATTAGTGATTTATTAGTGACATTGTCAGTAGTACTACTGAGAAGTGTACCCCAGCCAATGTAATTATTTATTGACAAATAACATAAGCTTGTTATCGAAAACCAACCAGTAGACTTTAGCACTATTGACGAGGTAATTCTTTTGCGATCATATGGAGTCATTTTGACCACAAATAGACCATTTGGCCATTTTAGTGACCCTATTGATACGTTTGTTGACAATGTCACCAGTATAACAACAGAACTGTTGTCTCTAATGTCTCTTTTTTCGCTCATAAAAGGAAATTTGTCGATATTTTCACTAGTGCCGTTGTCGCTGGAAAGAGAGTATTGACACAGAAGCATGTGATTCTAGGCTAACTACAGCATCGTAGAATACTTAAACTGTTGCAGAAACAAAAAACGTATAAAAACTTCATAAAACTAAGAAACATTTTGGGTATAAAAGTTAATAATATCGATTTGGACAACATATGGCATAACTATCACATATAATAATAACAAATATGGAATTTTTGGAAGGTAAACATCTGTCATTATAATTCAATATTCAATAAAAGCCAAAGTGTAATATAGATTTTTTTCTGTCGCTATAATAATGTGGAATTTTGTGCCTAAAAAAGAAGTCTGATAGATTTCTTTCATTTGAACAAAACGGCTGCTGAAAGTTATCGATTGTTGGTAGAAGCATACGGTCAACATGCATCAACTCAAAAAATATGTTAACGATGCTTTGCGCGATTCAAAAGTGGTAATTTTGACACAGAAGACTAGGAAAGGCTCGGTCAGCCGAAAAAGTTTGAAGATGAGGAATTGGAAGTATTACTTGACGAAGATTGTTGTCAAACGAAAGAAGAACTTTTCATTAGGAGTCACACAACAAGCCATTTCTCTAAGGCTAAAAGCATTGGGCTTCATTCAAAAGCAAGGGATTGGATCCCAAATGAATTGAAGCCGAGAGACATTGAAGGGCGATTTTGCATGCCGGAAATGATGCTTTAACACTACAAAAAAAAGTAGTTTTTGCATCGTATTGTTACTCGTGATGAAAAATTGATATATTACGATAACCTTAAGCACAAAAAGTCAAATATAAAGCCCGGCAAATCAGCCAAATCAACATAGAAGCCAAATATCCATGACGCCAAAGTAATGTTCTGTAAATGGTGGGATCAGAAGAGTGTTTTGTATTAAGAGCTGTTGAAATCGGGTCAGACAATCATTGGGGACCTATATCGAACACAATTGATTCGTTTGAAGAGAGCAATCAAGGAAGAACGACCAGAATATTCGACCAGACACGACGCCATAATCTTTCATCATGACAACGCTCGACCACATCTTGCAAGACCGGTCAAAAACTATTTAGAAAACAGTGGGTGATAAGAATTGACCCACTTGCCTTCTAGCTACCATTTGTTTCTATCGATGCAGAATAGAGCTGCAAAACCTTCGATAGTCGGCCCATTCGATAGTTAAGTATCTTTTAAGTACTACGTGTGGCAACAATATTGAAATTTAAGTGAAAGGGAAAGAATAATAATAAATATACAGTTTTGGAAGCAATAATAGGAACAGTAACTTTTTTCCAATATGTCATAAAATTTTATGTATTGAAGGTTTTTATATATAGCGAAAATGTTCCGACCATGAAGTGCTCCAAACCTAAAGTAGTGAATGTGATCCAGTGAAAGAGAACTGAAGAGACTATGGGAAGAAAGCGTGTAACAACTGTCTGTTTTAGTAAACTTTTAATTGGTACCTTAATCCCTTCAAGTCATTTAAAAACCTTAGAAATTAACTTATAGGTCCTGCGTCAAGTCGCACAATAAGAAAAAAACTTATGGAAGCTATACTTATTATTTAACCAAACTTATTAAACCAAGATAAAGTAAAATAAAAGCAGCTGTTTTAAAAGGTACCAACAGTGCCAGCGCAAAAATTTACTTTTTTCTTTATTTATTTTATTTATTTACATAAAAATACACCCCTGATCTAATGGTTTTTAAAAAATTTCAAAATCAAAGAAAGCCATACGACTGCCAAATTTTTATTCGTATTTTCTCTCAAAGTTGTATGCTCTCATTCAATAAGGATTTTATGCGATACTGTCCACTTTCTTCTATACGAAAACTTGACACGTCATACGACTTGTATTATCGTGTAAACCCCACTTTAGAATTCGACGATAATATCGATAGTGAAAAAAAAATTATCGATGGTCAGCCAAAATCAAAACTATCGATAGTACTATCGATTGTTTGCAGCTCTAATACAGAACGATCTTACTGGAATACGCTTCACTTCAGAACAGGATATAAGAAATTGGCTTGATTCATGCTTTACCTCAAAACCGGAACAATTCTTTTGGCGCGGAATCCATATACTACCAGAAAGATGGGAAAAAGTGTGGCTAACGATGGACAATACTTTGAATAATGTAACAATTTATTTTGTTATTATAATAAATGCGTTTATCAAGCAAACAAATCGACATTAGTAACTTGTATGCCCATTATGAAAAGTAATGTGTAATATAATCCTGCCTAAGATAATCGTTAAAGAATTCAAATAAATCAAGTATTTTAAGAGACATTTGAGCTTTAATCTTGCGATAATTTTGTAACAAATTGTCGGTTATTTACTTGATCACAGAACCAGAAATAATGTTTTTTGTATTGTACTATTTCTTATCTTATAACATCCGCAAACATAACAAAAACCCTTGGAATTGATTTTATATTTCAAAAAGAAATTGAAAAATGAAATTTAGATGATGTTTCTAATGATGCCAACAGCTGATTGTCTTTATAACAGTGCAGTGCTTTCAATGTGCGAAAGCTCGAAAACTAGAAATAATCTAGAAAAGCCAAGGTCGGATTCGAATTCAGCGCCTGAAATAACGTTTTCTCATTGACTCTAATTCAAAAGTGTAATTACATATTAAAAAAAAAAAAAATTAAAACATACTCTTCTTTAATTGTATGCAGATTTATAGAGTCAATACATTAATAAAGTATTTTACGTCATCTGTCACCCAGTTGTGGCTGCAGATATTATTTTGCAGATATTAATGTTTCAGTTTTATTGTTGTTGCAAAAATAAACTGCCTTTTGCGGTTTAAAATATATTCCATGGTATTCCATTGGTATTTACCACTTAAATATTCGAAATGACACAATTAATGCACTTCTGCCTGAATAATTTCTCTCTTTGTATAAACAAAAACACTTTTAACCTATCAGTTCCACAAAATATTTTCCACGATGATGATGTAATTTTTGTTGCCATTTTTTCAAATATTTGCTGAGAAAACAACTTCATAGCTGTTTGTTGATTTTTTCAGAGAAGAGGCACTCGTTTTATTAATTCAGTTAAAAAAAAGGCAAAAATGAAAGGACTTTCGCACTGTTTTTATTGTGTTAATTTGTATTAATGTTCATGGTCGTTTTTATTTTCTAATTAAAATTTATAATTTTTCTTTTTATAATTCTTTCGTTTATATTTTTGATTTAAGTTGTCTGTCTCCTATTTTCCCACTTTTGGAGTGATGTCAAGTAAATTATGGTGTCCAAGCGGTTAAGTTCTTTGGTTTTTATAGTCCTTTACATTCCTTTTTTATCCTTTAGATTAAAAGATTAAAGATTTAGATTAAAAGTCTATAAAAACGTGGAGAGGGCAAACAAGTGAATATTGTTGGAGAGCTATTACAACAATAACGACGACAAATTCATTTAATTGTTCCCGATCATGAAATATGAAAAATGGCTTTTTAACTTATCGTGTAAGTGTGAGTATTCAACTGAACGAGAATGAGAGTGAAGAGTATGGAATATAAGCTTGTAGGTGTTACCATGTTAATTTAAATGAAATCAATTTGGTAGTGTGATATAAAAGTTCTTTTAAATTGAAAAAATTCAAAAGTTATTAAAAATTTTATTTCTAAATTAAAAAAAAAAAAATGTTTAATTTGTTTTAAATTTGTGTTTTAATATTACCGGCTGCTTCTGTAAGGCAAGCAAGTTGAGTCACTTGTGTATTATAAGTAAAAAAAATCCAAAGATTAAAGTATCAATGGAGGAGTGAATCTCTTGATTTAGGATAGGATGGGAGGGAGTGGCAGCCTCGTTAAATCAAGGCACACTTGAGCATGCATAGCGGCCTGTTAATTTGACATATGACGTGCTGTCCTTGCGTTAGTCAACGGAGTCCAGACTTATCGGTCCTGATGAACAACCAGAGAAAACGCACAAAACCACAATTCGCTAAATTAAATCGGAAACCAGCTTGGCAACCTAATGAACCTGGATATAAACCTAATGTTAAAGATCGATAGCTCCAATAAGCCATCGGAAAAGGGAAAGCCCAGTGTGAGCTGTCTTCGCTGGGGGAGAGACGGACAGATGAAGTGGACTATGCTCTCCTCCTCTTCAATCGATCCACAGCATCGACAGAAGTCAATTGCAGGTAAGCGCAACCTTTCTGCGTGCCTGCCAATGACCTATGAAAATAGATATAGCAGAGGAGATACTCCGTTGGTCCAGTTTAAACAGTTGATTGCTACGCTTCCTATTATCCATCATGGGGCAGCTAAGTCTAGCAATGAATCAAAAATCTCTCTCTGTCGGCTCTATTAGCGTTAAACAATTGCTTCCGTCTAATAGATAGGTTAATGAAGGTAAGAGGAACATCCACCCTTACGTGCGGGTGGATGTCTGAAAGCAGTGTGCTCACCTTAGCGAGTTTATCAGCAGCACAGTTGCCAGGGATGTCCCTGTGACACCAGGAAATCAAACGAGGTAAACACAAAACTGCCGTTATAGTATTCCAAAGGAATCACGATAATCTCTAAGCAGCCTAGACCTGAAGGTCATACCCAAAAGTGATTTAATGGCCGCCTGGCTATCAGAAAAGATATAGGATAGATATAGGATATGATAGGATATATATATAAAAGATATAGGAAAGATATAGGATATGATAGGAGCCCTATTAGTCCAGATCTACTGGCCATTACTTTGGCCTGAAACACACTACGGTAGTCCGGGAGGCGGAAAGATATCCTAAGATTGAGCCTTTCGGAAAAAATTTTTACCCTCCCCGTTTTTAAGTTTAGAGCTATCCGTATAGACTTCCATCAAGTCACCGGGGATGATAAAGCCAGAGGCTCAATCAGTCCTGCTGAGAATCACGATAGGGAATCCCCCACACAGTTCTGATCCAGATAAGGCATAATCGGTTGATATCGAAGTTCCTCAGATAGAATAGAGGAGTGCCCCGATGGGAAAATATGCCAGCATGACATGGTGTTTATTTTCACCAAGTTAAGCCTGTTGCCTGACGGTCATCCAAAATGGAAGTTAGCCAACCATAACAAAAAGATATTTATAGGTGTAGTACTTAACTCACCTGTGATCTGGATTGTAGCAATCTTTACCGAGGGCAGTCTATCAGAAGACCACTCCCTAAAGAAGATTAGAAACAATAACGGGCGAAAAGATCCAGAGAATAATCCCAGAGCTAAAGCCAAATTTTACATCCACTGCTCTTCTATAGCAGTAGGTGGCACAAGCCGCCTTGCGAGCTCTCTCAACCAAGTTGGCTTTCCAACTTAACTTGGATTCGAGAATAAGGCCCAGATATTTGACCATATTACTCAAACTAAGCCTGGTCCTATTTTTACCACGCAATATAAACTGAGGTATTTTATACCTCCTAGTGAAGAGCATAGTATAGGTTTTACGAGAGTTTACACTAATTTTAAACTTCCTGCTCCATCCATATACAATTCTAAGGCAAAATTTGGGCTTACCCGACAGTGTCTGTGGACAAATACCAGACACTGCAGTGGCGATATTATTCGTGTAATGGTCGACTTTATCAGCAGATAAGTCAAGCCGAGCAAGGATCATGTTAACCGCAAGATTCCATAGAAGGGGAGCAAAGACTTCACCCTGTAAAGTAACCCTGTTGATAACTTCTCCGCAGGCGGAGGTAACATTGCTTGATAATCTAGTTAAATGACAAATTTAAAAATGCTTGTAAAATCAAACAATCAAGTTTCAAACCTAAAAATAAAGAATTATATTGGCCGCTGAAAATGTTTTGTATTCTTGTTTTATGATTCGAATCATATTCTTGGTTTGAACCAGTAAAATTCTGTTGATCTCTTGATCTCTTAATACACAAAGTGTAAATTTCTTATTTCTTTATATTTCGCTTTTTCCATTTATATTCCATCTCCTGTTCGAGAAGGTCAAATTTTCAGCTTATATTCAATGGCAAGACTGAAACTTCTGTATGTTTTTGTATGTATGTATGGGTTTAAGAGTCTTTTTATTTGTTTGAGTGAGTTAAAGAATTCCGTTGTGTTGTTGTTGTTTTTTAATTCTCGTTAACTATGTCATGACAATAGAGAATTAAACAAAAAACAAAAACAAAAAACAGTAAATAAACACAGAAAGAGAGATTAAGGGTGTATCGGGAGCAGTATATAAGAACTTAAGCCAGTAAATCCTATTCTACATTTTCACACAGTCGACCATAAAAAATATTTGGAATTCGTGCTGTTGAAATATTTTGTTGAAGTAAAAAAGTCAAAAACTATTATTTTAGTTATTGTTGTTTACAACAACAAAAAAGAATTTTCATGAAAAGTTGTAAATGGTAGAAATTCAACTGGAAAATAATTAATAAAAATAATTTATTACATTTTAATATTACTTTGACTAACTGATAAACGCAACATGACGCATTTGAAGTTGATTTGTCAAAGGAAAGAAAAAGAATATTAAGGAACAGTGGATTTCAAAGTAAACGGATATGGGGTTTAAAAGAGAAAGAGAGAGGAAAAGCTGAATAAAATGAAATTCGGAAGCTCATGTCGTTTAATTTTTTTTTTTTTTTTAATCAGAACTTGTCAAAACACTACGCGGCGTAAATAAAAAAAATATTTGAGCCCAAAGGAAAATAAAAACTGAAAACGAATTTGAATTCAGCGCATCTGAATCATTATGTTCCATACAGTTTTATTTGAAGGCGTTTTCTGCTGTAGACCAGAGTTATGTGTTTTTTGAATAGCCAATTGTTTAGCTTGCAAACGCATATTGTCATGCCGCACTACATATGACGTAGGAAGGCATTATAATTCATTTATAATTAATATAACAAATCACTCAATTTTGGTTTGTTAAAAAATGCTTAAATACTCGCATATACCAAACATACTCAATACTTTAAAAATATATTTCTGTTTATAATATTTTTTTACAAAAGTTTCTCCAAGTGCATTGAGTAAGAGAGAACTCACACACAATCAAAATGACAATGTATGTGTTTGACGAGCCATGATTTAAATGTACTTTTGAAAATTTCCGTTAAATTTTATTTCGGAAAAAGGAAATCCTTTCATAAATAACATATATCTGTGTTGCTACGGAAGAATAGCTTAAGTCAAAAAAAGGTTATTTTGGACATTCTCAATTTTGTATAATTTTTATCCCAATTGTAATTTGCAAAAAAAAAACTGTAACTTAATATATTGGTATCAAACAAATTGACAACAAATGTAAGTTTTAAAAAAATATTAGTAAACAAACTTAACTTTTCTCTCTAAACTACATAGTTGCAGCACCTCCTTCCAGGAGGATGAAGATGTTGGGGCATCTTCGTCCATTCGAACGACATGTTCTGGCCAGCGTAGCCGCTGGATGTTATTTCGCTGACTAACGTCCACGTCGTTATATAGTTTGTACACTCGAATAGGGAATTATTCGCCCAACCGCAAAGAACCAAAGATTTACGTAGAACTTTTCTCTCGGGCAGCTACAACGTCCATTCTTCTGCTCCATAAAGAAGTACGGGGAGGATAAGCGACTTGTAAGGTATCAATTTCGTTGCGCGAGAGAGATCTCTACTAACCAATTGCCTAGTTGCCTATCATAATATCTTCACACTGACATTGTCAGCCACGATAAGGGAAAAGGTTCTGAGAGTTCCTTTCCTTTCTTGACGGAGCTGTAGAAGTTGCTTCTCCTAACTGGTAATGGTAAATTATCGAAAATATCACAAGCCATTTAAACTATCAATAGCGATAGTAGAAAATAATGTCTCAAAATTACGCAAACGATATTTGTATGATAACACAAAAACTTTTGTCTAATTGGGAGATAACCAACATTTGCTATTACGTCGAATGACTCCGACATTCTATCAAAAATTTTTGATATAATAAAGCCTTTTAAAGATGCAATTTCTGGAGAACAGTACAATACCTACAATATCTCTGATTATTACATTCACGCCTGCTTAAGTATCCAATTATTTGACTTTTTCTTTTGTTCGAGTAAGAAATTAATTGAATTTAAATTTCTAAAACTGCTCGATTAATCGATTAAGATTTTCAAATTGTTCGAGAAACTCAAATAACTCCAAAAACTCGCACAATTAAAAAATGTAAATGTAAAAAAAATGTAATGTAATTATCCAAACAATTTAAGGTCGATGTTTTTTTCCTTTGAGTCCAGCACTCAGGGGGTGGCTCCCACTCATAAAGTTGTTTGTGCTGATACTAGAAAAATAAATTGCTGGAAGGAGGATAGAGGGAGTAGTACTTATGGACATTTGATTTAAATTTATCTATTTCGTAAGGGACAGAGAAAACTGTCGAGGGAAGATCGTTCCATAAACGAACGGCGCGGAAAAAAACACATTCTTTGTTCAATGTGTTGTTCGATTCATTGGACAATCAACAACAAAGGGATAGGCTCTACGAGACAGAACAATAAAGTAACGATAAAACAACAAACATACACCACATGGCGACGATGCTCTAAAGGAATATAATGTCAGGTAAATGTCTACCTCTAGAACGTAGCAAATAAGTTGATTGGAATTTGGGAAAAACTTGGTAGGGAAATAATGCCGAAAAATAGTGTATTGATTAAATTGAATAGATTGCTCAACAAATGTCAGTCCGAAGGCAAGCAAAGATACTATAACCCATTTCCAAAGTTTGTAAAATCTCTGAAAAAAATTGTTTACGTTGGAAAATGTAAATGCGATTTGAAGGCACCTGTATGTACATGCAGATTGGTTCCAGAACGCCTCAAAGAGTGTATGCACGATCAACATAATCAGAGAAAGTCGATGCATTTGTGATGGAAAATGAAGAGCAAGGAGCAACGATTATGTCATCAATGCCAACAATGCATCCAGATGATTCAACATACGTACCGCCATCGGTTGAAGAAGATATGGATAGAAGCAATAGTTCACAATACACAGAAAGATTCGATTGTTTGAACTTTGCCTTGATGTGTGACAGATTTGGTGTGCCTGATAGAGTAGCATCAGCATTTGGAACCACTCTTTTCCAACATTTCGAAATGAAAGATCGGATAAATCGAAAGTTTGCAGAGGAGTTGCAAACGGTTAGATGGTATTAAAGATGATACTGTAACGAGAGATAAAATTGAACGGAAGTATCATACTAGGATGGTAAAAGACGAGTATTCGTACATATGTGCGAGTATGTATGTATGTATGTATGTGGGTAAATCTAAAAAAAAAGTTAAAACGAGTTACAATTTAAGCCAAAGAAACATGTAATAAAACGGAGACTCAAGTAAAAAACTACTCAACACTCAATTAAAATCGGTGAAGTGTGTGTGATATTAAAAACACTTTCGTAGCATTTGTCAATTCACGCTAAAAAATCCATGCAATGATACTGAGCGAACGGTGGTCTTCGAGGTTGACAACGAATGGGTACTACCCTTTTTGTACCCTATTTTGATATGAAAAAACTGACGGTAGGGTAGCCAACTCTATCGATTCATTAGAGCACCATCGCACCATCTTGTCATTTTGAGAGAACAAAGTTCTCAATTGATTAGTTATGTAAGACTGGAACATGAAACGGCTGATACAAAACAACCAAATTAAATGACTTTTTTTTAACGATAAAAATATAGCACTGGATGCATTAATTAGTATATGCACTAATGGTGAGCCAACAAGCACTGGGCCACACGGTGGAATTATACGACGTTTGCCTTCTACACTTCAACGAACTTCCGTTTCGGACGTACGAACGTATTTTTTTTTCAAGTTCAATAGTTGGTCACGATTTCTACGAACTCCTTTACGCAGTATTGTCAATCAAGTAATTAAAGATAATTCATGTTATGCGCATTCGGAACATATCTTGCTATCAATTGTTATTGCGAGACTGTGCTGTAATATTGAAAACCCAATGGAACTTAGAGTTTATAAAAAACCAGATATAAACTTTCATTTCACAAATTAAATAAATAATAAATAACGTATTTGAACAACTTTTCACGCGAAGCATTCCGTGAGATACATTGAAAGAATATTTAAATCAAGATGATCCACCGTTTAATGATCTAAACATTCCGTCACAATTTTCTTTAGACAAATTTTTTTATTTTGATCCCTAGAATACGATTTTCCTTGTCACTTGGGCGATTTCTAAATCGACCCGCCCTTATGTATGTATATGTATACATATATAAGTATATAAATACTGTATCTTAAGGTAATTGCATTTGAGTACTGAAAAAATTGCATCCCAAACTTCTGGAATAAACTTTGATATTGTGTTTGGAGCAATGCTTTGGCAGTTGTATCACTGCCTAAATAGCAAAGGGTACAAGCCAAACGCTGACATACTGGAACAGCTACTCGGAAAGTGATCATACTTTATGTTGTGTGATTAGTTCAACTAATTCAGAGAAATGTAATTCTTAAGCTAGGATCATACGATTAATGCAATTGGTACGGAAATTGTGACACTGACGGCTCGATAGGCAATCATGCGGCAACATGGATATAAATAATACGCCAATATTTATTGTGTTCTTGAGCAGCAATTGAATTGGACAATCGCCAAATGTTTTTCCTTGAAATATTTTCTCAGAAAATATGGGAAATAGAATAAATAATATAAACGGGTTAGTTCGGGTTTACAATAAGAAAATTTATCTTTATTAAATTGGGTTGTCTCTCTTGTTAAAACAAACGTAGTACGTACCGTAGGCTTGGGTATTTACAGAGTAAGTGTTAACAAAAAGGAGCAAAAGAACATAAAAGCGCGAGATACAAAAACTTAACAAAGCACATTGTTAATCCTCTCAGCAATAACAAGGTGACATTCACACTATTCGCGTAAATACCAAATAAATTGACATATTATGCATTTGTGACAATCGTGTGATCCCAGCTTCACATGGTTTTTAAAAAGGAAGTTTTAATTGTTGGCTTCATGAAACTAACGTATTGTGCATATTTACTTCTTTTTTCTTATCACTCTCTTACCAGAACGCTTCGTTTGCTGTGTGTTTTTATTTTTACTTTATTTTAATTGTTGAGCCAACAGTATAAACGGATTTAGCAATTTTTTGTTTTTAATTCAAATTTATTTCAATTTTCTCTAAATACGAATAAACAGGAAGGAACACGTGATTTTATTTACAGAATAGTGCACGATAATGTAACCGTATTGCGCTGATAAATATTATAATTTTGTTTTGGTCGATATGAGCCGAAAAAAAATGTCACAATATGCGATGACTTACTACAATAAAAATCGGCGCAGATTGTGCTATTTGCGCCGATAGTGGGATTTTAGCTTAATTACTAATTAAATTTTGTTATTTTGTATTTTTGAATAAAATCAACTCTTTACTTACAAAATCAATTTTTCTATTAAACTTTTTATTCAAATCGGTAGTAATATCCATATTATCGGTGGCCAGTCATACACTATCGATATATATCGATTGTGATTACTATCCATAGTTTTCCATCGCTACTTCTAACGCAATAACTCAATTTGTGCTTATGTCGACTTATGTATGCTTCTCATCCATTTGGTCACAGGTATGTAAATTTTTTTTTAATAATAAAAATAATGTTCTTTCAAATTTCCTTCTGGGGAGTGTATAGCATTTATTTTTTTACTTAAAACTTCGTCTCTATTTTAGTAACATTTGTGATTAGTTATGTTATCTGTCCATCAAATGTCGCATGTCACAAGAATTTTCTTGTTTACGTGTTGCTCAATAAAAAAATCGCCTTTCTGTTTAATAGGGGAAAAAATAATATCTTTTTTATTAGGATTTTCACCGCTTAAATCCGAGGTGTTAAAGGCTTTCGGGTTTTATTTCGTTTTATTCTATAAAATGTTTCCTTCTTTAGAAAATAAACAACAGTCTTAAACTCAAAACCTTTTTATAATAAAATTAAAAAAATCGGCATAAAAATCAACAACAACAACAATAATATGGGCATCATTACTTATACTAAAGGCAACAAGAACAACAAACTATAAAACAATTTTAAGTGGTAGACAGTTTTTTGTTGGTGTTTGGTTGTTTTGTTGTTGCTTTATTTATTCATGAATTTCATTATCATTAATGTACTCCTGTTACCTCCTGCTCCCCCAGCGGGTATCATTTCATAGCCTTTTTATCTTATTTGTTTTCTTTTGTTACGAGTTTCTAACTCAAGTTGACGACCGGCGGCTAAATTTACTTATACCGCACAATGGGACCACAATAACAAAATAATAATAAATATTCTTTACACAACTAATAAATTCCATCTTTGTGAAAAAGTATTTCAAAACGAAGACTGGCAGTGTGGTAATGTTTGATCATATACCGTGAGAGTCAGAATAAAATGTACAGTCTTATTATCTAGAATTTAGTCTTTATTTCCACCTTTTAAAACAAGAGGTTTTAAAAGTCTATTTAGAGCTTTACAAAATCCTTAAAAGACAACAACAACGAAATTAATACAACAACTAAAGTTATACCACAAAGACGAAAGGTACTCTATTTTTTCTCGTCAGAATAAAGTGTACAAGAAAAAAAACTACGCCACGAAAGGAAAGGATGTAGAAATACGTGGGAGAACAATAAGAATTTTATTTTGGAATTTTCGTAACAGCTCCAAAATCTGAAGTTGCGGGGAAAAAATTAGTTTTTCTTATTTCGCGCAAGGCAATAACTTAGCGGATTTGAAAAATAAAGACAAATAGACCTTTAAAATGATGTATAGTTTACTTAAGTAAACTTATAGTCCAATTTATTAAAAATTGTCCAAGCTTTGAGATGTTTTTACAAGCTTTTTATACAGAAAGTGCTCTATTTTTGGATTTATTAAAGTAGTATGTTAAAATGATACTTCATTTTTAATATCCAATGAAAATTGCTTTAAATTTGTCTAAACCAATCTTTACAAGTTGCCTAGCTTACCATTTTCAGTTCAAATTAAACCTTTTTCAAAACAAACGATGTTTTGTTCAAAATAAATAAAACTTTATTGAAATATATTGGTTAAATATTTTTAAAATGAAATAAAAAATAAAACAAAATGTTAAAAATATTATACATACTTATGTATTCATATATAAGTAATACTTATTGAAATCCATGAAGAGCTTGCCCATTCGAATTTGTGCGATATTTTCCTCAACTACACTTACTATGTTGTGCTCAGTGGTAATATACGAGTAATTTAATATTGATCGGACGGGGAATTTTAGCTTAGAAAATGCTTCCTCCATCGGCTTCAGCATAGAAGAACTAGTAAAAATTAAGTGTACGTTCACTATTATTATTATTTCTTGTAATTTATAAATTCTTACATTATCTATAATTAAAAATGATTTTTGTAACTCTGGGTTGCTTTCAATTTTATCTAAGAGCAAAAGAAGAAATTCTAGGAAACGGGCCGAATTCACAGTGGAAAGAGTAATAACTTTATGGTAAACAACGGCAGCATTATTTATCGTAATTAATTAATCAGAGTCACGTTTCTTTCCCTTACTGTTGGCATAACTACATGAGCTCTTTTATATACTTTAGCACGTGCTTGTGAGCGCCGTAAGTGCAAGTTAAACCCGCATTTATCTATAAAAATAATTTTTTCCTTTTGTTGAGGAGACCAAATTACAAATTCTGAGGCATACAAGGTTTAAGGCATAAAAGGTTAAATTTAAACTGAAAGTGCAACATGATAGTCATAAACTTGTATTCTAATATAATATATACATCTGGATGCGTCGATATTCAAATACAAGTTTATAAACCATTTTCTTGCAGTTGATGTCAGTGTGAAAAGTGCATTAATTTGCCTTAAAACGCCTGCTCTTCTTCTCTCATTATATCAACACCGATAAACTCTTTTATTCTCTACTACCAGCGTTGCCAGAATGATGATTTTATCATATCTTTGATGACTTTTTTACCAAAATATGATTTGATGATTTTTATATCAAATGATGATTTTTTAAATTGTAAAATGATGATAGTGATTAGTTTGAACAAAATTTTTAAAACAAAAAAATTTTGTGTCAATCAACTTGTAGTTTATTACTTTGATTTGCTATATACCGTGTCGAATATACACAAAAATGTACCATTGCTTCAGGGCATTAGGAAGTAACTTAAACAGCATTTTTTAAGAAATATAGTATAATTTAAAAAAATACCGTATTTTTTAAGGTTTCATACATAAAAAAATTAAAATTGTATTAGTATTTCATACGAAAAGGTAACAATATATAATATATTTTTGCAAATATATTTAGTTTTGCATGTTTATAAATAATATTTAACTACTTTCAATGGAAGTTCTTAGATGAAAGCAGTGCGAAAACTATAAAATTAATGATGAGATTTTAACGATTTTGATTAAAAAAAGCTTTCATGTCTTGACCCTTTAAAAATTATAAATAGAAAATTACCTCCTTTGACAGGATTGATACAAAATTTTCCAAACTTAATTGATGACAAAGATAACAATTTTAAAGAATTTCGTCGTGTCAACTTTAATGATATTTTTTCAACTCTAAATTTTGGTAAAAATTTTCAAAATTACTGATGCTGACAAAGCTTTAGATTTTGATTCTTTTAAGAGTTCCAAAATTTGATGAATTTCCTTATTTGTACTGAAAATGTTGGTTGAATATTTAAAAGTCAGTTTCAATGAATTTTAGAAACAGAAAATTTGCAAAAGTGAATGGGCGATAAGAGAATTCATGCCATTTTCTTCGTGAGGGTTATTTCATGTAAATGTTGCCCGAGGCTACAATTTTGGCATAATTTCTGTCGCTATCTCATTAATGACAGTTGTAATGTTGTCTTCCAGCACTGGAATTGTGAATTGTTTGTCTGTACACGCAATCACCGCACAGTACCTTGTTCCATTGACTGTAACGTTGGGATATTTATCGTTCTTGAAGAACGATGGCTTGTTTGTTGACATATCCATTAAGCCAAAAATGAACTTAGTCACTAAAGATAATTTTTCGATATAAAAACACATTTCTCACACAGTACGAGTTTTGATTGTCAGTCTATTCATGCCATGTCACGAATCTTTTTTTTTACATTGAAAACCAAATAGCGAATTAAATCATTCTATACGTTTTTAACTTTAGTTCATGCTTAATTTCTATTATTACTTTTATGTTTTTGTAAACAATTTTTAAATTATAAAAATGATAATTTTTTATTTAAAATATACACTATTTTCGCCAAATGAAGATTTTCCTTCCAAAGCTTCTGGCAACGCTGTCTACTACGTATATTGTTATTATTGTTCTTCTTTAAACACTCTCCAAATTACTAAGTGAGAGTCTCGTATGTATGTGTGTTTCTAAGTGAGTAGATTAATTTATGTAGGCTTCTCTCCTCATAATGAGCTTAAATGTTAATCCTTTAGTTAAACCATCTTTGAATACATTCAAGTTCATGAGGAAGTGTAGTGCAGTGTAGTGTGTCTTTCTGATAGTCTGGAACTTTGAAAACGAGCGATTATATATGCATACATAGATGTATGTATGTGTGTGCTTATATTGTATCTGTACATTTTGGTTGATTGACCTTTTGAACATTTTGTTATTGTTTTGGTTTGATGTTGGGTATCGGTTGCTTAGAAATCATCGCTTATTAATGGTCATCGATGTGTTAGAAGAAAAACACAATTTGTTACAACCGATTTTATTCGTTATTAATGAGTGAACAATTTATTAAAAAGATAAAAGAGATCCGGTTAGATGCGCTTAATAAATTAAATAAAGCTGTTAGATCTAAACCGAAGCTGATTAATGGCTAATAAATGCCCAACTCATTAATAACAATAAAAAAACAAATGAAAATTTTTGGAAAGTAATTCATTATCAAACTAAATTATGAATTTGAGCATAGATTTCTAATAAAATTTATTTCTTTTTTATTTATCTCAATTGTTGATTGATGCAAATGGCGCAGAGTACTAACTTAATATAGTTGAAGAAACATAAATTTGCTGTCATTTGACAACACTAATACTTGTTTGTGATTTTGTATACATATATATTTTAGTAATTCCTTTTTAATTTAGTAAACATAGGAAAGCAACAGGTCACTCAATAAGTCCGTAGGATTAGTAAGAAAAAACAATATTATGACAAAACTCGATTTTATTATTCAACATAATTGCCTTCGAGGGCGATACAACGATTATAGCGATATTCTAACTTTTCAATACCACTGTCATAGTACGATTAATCTTTCTCATCAAAATATAAAATGTCTCAGTTTCAGCGACTACTTCATCACTAGATTTAAATTTCTTTCCAGCAAGCATTTTGTTGAGATCTGAAAACAGGAAAAAGTCGCTGGGGGATAAGTCTGGAGAATACGATGGGTGAGTAAGCAATTCGAAGTCCAATTTATTCAGTTTTTCCATCGATTTGTGAGCTTACGCGGCACCCACTTTGAACAGAGCTTTCGCATACCTATATGTTCAAGTAAAATGGTAAAAACATTACCATCCGATATCTTTACAATGCCAGCTAGCTCGTGCACCTTCAATTTGCGATCGTTATCAATTTGTTGAATTTTTTCGATGTTTTCTGGAATAACAGCCTCATTTGAGCATCCACTGCACTCAGCATCATTTATGCTGGTACGACCACGTTTAAATTCAGCAAACCTCTTCTCTATCATTTGTCTCGATGAAGCAGAGTTCGGATAATGTTTATCAAGCCATTGTTTGCTTTCCACTGTATTTTTTTTTTCATCAAAAGACAATGCTTTATCAAAACTCGAAATTCACTTTCTTCATTTTGTTTTTTTTTTTTTTTTCAATAACAAAAGTTGCTTCTTACAAAATGCTATAACTCACGAAATAATGGTCCGATTGCTGTCAAATTTACGCACATATCGTTTGAAGGTTAGTACTAAATAAAAATCATATGGACAAAATTCTAGTAACACCATATATGTGTAATCCTACGGACTTACTGAGTGACCTAATACAGAAAAAAAAATGCTGCTGGGCCAACATATCATTGTTATATTATCTTCGCAGTTAACAGTAATGACCTTAAAAACAACGTTTTCCAAAAACATAATGAACAAAACTTTCACTAAACAGTAACTTTTTGTAAAAAAATTACGACATAGTAGTCCCATATATCGCAATTATACCTTTAAATAAAGTCAACTCCAAATATGTTAATTTTCAAATTTTGCAAGAAAACGATATACAGTGGTCATATCTACCCTCTGTAAAAATCTTGCATCATATTCTCTACTCTATCGCCAATAAAATACACTTGTTACGATATAATTTCTTATTAAACAGAAAAGTTGTTTCCTTCACTGGAAATCTGAAAATTTTGGGTTGGGTTTTAGCGGCACAAGCGGGATATGACAATTTTGCTTGTCAAGCAATCTTCACTATACACTTTGGCTTGGCAAGAAAGTTGTATTACACGTGCTGCTAAATGGTGTAACTTGCCATGGTGATTTGGAACTAGCGGCTAAAAAATAAACAACAGCAGAGACAGATGCAAGCAAAAAAACATGGCCGCCACATGCCATTAATATTTATCAAATGTATACCACCTGTAATTGAGGACT
The DNA here is from genome assembly GCA_023159175.1 of Wohlfahrtia magnifica. NCBI lineage: Eukaryota > Metazoa > Arthropoda > Insecta > Diptera > Sarcophagidae > Wohlfahrtia > Wohlfahrtia magnifica. The sequence goes on along the minus strand of JAKWBJ010000198.1, from coordinate 2,691,114 downwards.
TTTTGGCCAGTTATCCATCACAATTCTTATAAAAAATTAACTTTTTCAAAAACTTTCTGGATTTAATAAAAAAAGTTTTTTTCATCGCAACCTATTTTCTTTACTCGTTGGTCGTGTGACGTATTATTTATGCAAATTGTAACGCAAAAAAATCGTACTTATACGTTATGGCGTAATAAGCCATGTTAAGCATTTAACAAATAGACGACAGTGATAGTTCGATAGCAAACCGGAAATGCTGCTCAACAGCACTTGCTGTCATGCTCCCGACTACATAAATATTTTAACGGCAGCAGCAGCAAAACAGCTGACATTAAAATTCGTGGTTTGGATATTTACAAACATTAACATTTTTAACAAAAGTAATGAGTGCAGTAAATTTAGTAAATTTTGTAACAGAATTTGCTCATTAATTACCATAAATCAAAGTTATTAGAAATAATAAAGATAATAAACAAGTATTTAGCAGCTTCAATAAACTAAAACAAAAACAATAATAAACAAAATAATTAACAGCTGTTTGTTATATACATATGTAGATACATACACATGCATTTCAGTGTTGTCACTTTTCGTTTCGGGCATTTAAAAAATTGAAATCGCTTGTTTAAATATGCATATATTATCTAAAAAAATATATATAAATCAAGTTATTTGATAAATAACCTATTTATGGTAATTTAACTTGTGTGTTGATTAAACGGATGTCTTCATTATTAAATTAAAATGAATTGATACAAAAATGTCTGTATTTTTTATGTTTACAAGTTGTCTGGTCAAAGTTGTGTAGGTAGATTTGTCAAAATAGTATTTTATTGCATACAGTTTTTGAAATAATAATTTTTCGAGAACATATAATAACGTTTTATGGCAAGTAGAATATTAAATATACTCAGACCTCGTCTTATGTGATCAATTCGTTCCACGAAAATCCGCATAAACCAAATTCGCATAAAACGATACACTACCTCTATATAAAAACTATTGATTCATTCTTAAATTTGAAAAAAAACGCATAAATTTAAATCAAAGCCAAATTTATTTTATTTACGAAAACAATAAAAAACAAACAGTAAGAATTATAACATTAATTTAATAAAAGGAAGAAAGATAAAAATAATTTGATAATAATATTTTATATCTCAATATCGCTACTTATGTATTTGAATTGGTTTTTGAATTGGTTCCATATAAGATAGCAATTAACATATTGCCACCATTTTGTAGATAATCATTTTCATCACCAAAGATAGGATCACATGATTGTAGTAGTACACCAATAATTAGTCTATTTTATACGACATCATGTGATTGTACAATTTATTGGCTGATACGGCAACTCACAATATTATTGTTCTTATTTATCCCAATCAAATACAATTGATTTCTTTCTGATTTCTTTCATGTTTGTACGGTATTTATAACTGTCATCCCTTAAAATATGAATTTTTTAATTATTTATATGTAAATTGCATCACAAACTTCTACCATTGTTTTTCATTATTTTGACTTTTTTATCAAAAGGTACACGATAATCAAAGCCGATGCAATTTTTATTTTTTTAGAGAACAAATCATCTTTACTTTAGAGGTTTAAATATAATTTGTAATTATATTCCAGTTTAAATAAACAAATATTTCATTGATTTAATTTTTTAATTTATTGAAATGTTTTCTAATATGCATCATCTCTTTTTGTGAGCCAATCTCTGACCCACACACTTCTTCTTTTTTTTGTTTTTGTTTTATTTATTTGTTGAGCTCAATATAAATAAAGAGGACGCTAATTTCTTTTTTTTAAGAACGATCTATTTTGAACACAAAAAAAAAATTAAATGTACCACAACAGCTGATTCACAGAGTTGCTGTAAACTAGAACAATCGTGTGACAGCGTTGGGACAATTAATGTCAATACATCATTTTTCGCCATCTTGTTACAATAAATTTTGTATAAAATAAGACAACCGTGTGAATACAGTATTTTTAATTGGGACAATTATATTATTGGGCGCAGCTTAAGGAACGCTCACCGAGTTTTCATAAACTTTATATTTTTCTTCTCGTACAAAATAATTTGTCATCAGACTTTGTGGGGTTAAATATTTGAGTAATTTATACAGCTTCTGATATCGTTAAGTCTATGTCGAAGATTAATTACTCGTTACGTACCTGAACTCACATTGAAAATTTAATTTTGTACAGCATTAACTTAGTTAAGAACTCCACAAGTTTCTTTGAAGTAAGAGGTTCAACTATTTACTCACAATCATTTTCGCAATGATGGTCTTTGATAATCTGTAATTAGTTAGTGTAGTATATCTGCAGTTAAAATTATGTTGTTGTCATCGGATACTTAAATGTTGTTTAAGTTCATATTACACGAGGTTTGAGTATACTTTACATTTCTCAAAATTTCAATAATTTAAATTTGGAATAACATTTTATTGCGTTATTTTTATTAAAGGTTATTCCAAAAATATGCTAAGTTTCTAATAACGAATATGCTGCAATATTTGTTTGTGATTATTTTTAAATTTGAAAAAAATGCCCTTGAATATGCTTATCATCTCCAAAATTTTCACTCAGCAGCATATTAACTCTTCTTTTTTCAAAATTAAAAACAGACTATAAAACTTCTTCATTATTTATATAAATATTGTTACGTTTTCATCTTTTTAAAGTGCTTGAGTTCCTTTAAATTGCGTTAAATAAAATAAATAACACGTTGTTGTTGTTTTATATAGCTCTTTTTATTTCCACACTTTTACGTTACGCAATTTTAGCTATACATCCACCAACTTATTTAACAACTGCTTAATATACCAATACGATTACCAAACTATAACTATACGACTGCCAAACTATAAATGAACTGCTTATGTATAATGCGCCGCCTTTTATATAAAAATCACATTACTTCCGAATGTTCTTGTATTTACCACTGCATTCTATTTCCGTTGTGTGCCACTGTGGTATAGTAGGTAAAACACCCGCCTATCAACCAGAAGGTCGTCGGTTCAATACCAGGCCAGACCATTTTAAAAAAGAAAAAAGAAGTTTTTCGACAGCGGTATCACTTCATAACATTAGCTAGTGACTGGTTAAGAGTATTATTACTATTTAAAACTTCTCTAAATGCATTTGCCGTTCGGAGCCGGCGTTAACCTGGGACCTTTCAATGAGTATAAAAATAGAATCGAGTGCAGCTCATTGACTGAGAGAAGTCCCCATGTTTTATATATATATATACTATATATCTATTTCCGTTAACTCAAATGTAACAACCAAAATCGGTACGATAGCACCGTTCAGTACGCAAGTGGTAACACTCTTAATAACACAAATTACGTATGGCATTACCAAGGTGGCCTTGACACAAACAAATAAAATTGGGTTTAGAGCTAAACTACTACCATTCTAATTTAGTGTAACTTTTCTTTGGGTATTGCTTATTTTCGTAACAATATTGTTACGTCTTAACCTTTTTAAAACGTTTGAGTTCGTTTAATTTGCGTTAAAATAAAATTTGCACCACTTTGTTATTATAACAGTTGTATTTTTATTTATTACACAGTTTTATACAGTTTACAATAACTTAATATTGCTTATACAACACTTTTATTTCTGCTTAAACACGTCTTTATCTTACGACAGCAAAACGATAACTTACTGGCTTGTAGGTAAAGCAGCCATTTTATATACCTAATTGCCTACAGTTTGGAAGGTTCCGGAAATATCGACCATCTTCTATTACCTTCATACCCGTTAATTCAAATGTAACGTAAAGATGGTCGAGATAGCAGTGCTGCAAAATTGACAGGGTGAAACAAATATACCAAAATTTGGCATTCCTTTTTATTTCCGTAACAACATGAATAAATTCAATATGTATCTTCATTTTGTACTGTTTTTTCTGTTAAATACAAAACGAATGCTTCTAAGTAAAATACGCTTTTATTTCACATTTTATATTTTACTGGCATTGCTAATATGTTTTTTGCTGACAAAGAAAATAGAAATTAGTCTAATTTGGGCAGCAGCAGCAAAGCTTACTGTCTAGGCTTTTGTTGTGCCGCCGTCAAAATATTCATCCTCATATAAAAGTGTGTATTCTAAATACACCATCTTGCTCTGCCCGCTCCTCGCTGTCGTTTATGTACTTAATGCTTTGTATATCAGCTAATACACACACCAGTATCGTACTTCAATTTAAGTCCTTGTATGTGTTCTTTTACAAAAAATAGTCACGCTCATAGTTTAGAACATAGATGGATCCAGCTAACAAATATCCAATAAGATAAGACCTGGACTAGTGACTTTTGTTCTAAAATTCAAAATTGTTTGTTTGCTAAAATTCATCATCATTTTCAAATTCTGCACTATAGGTGGCTAATAATGGGTAAAAGTAGAACAGTGGGCGTGTCATCTGCCAGAAAAATTATATTTATTATCGTACATCTCCACGTACAATATGAGCGATAGATTTTAAAACAGACATGTGGCACACGGATAGGATCAGGACAAAAGCGATTTTTCTCACATATACAAATTTTATCACGTATTAGATTTCTAAAACCATTTTTTCAGCTTAAATAATTCTGATTTCCCAAAACTTCCAACGCGATAATCTATCCAAAGAAAGCCCAACTATCGATGTACTTTAAAGGTAAATGACTTTGATTTTAAAGATTTATAAGAGCACCAAACTAAAGCGTCATTATTTTAACTCATTGCCGAAGAAATAAAGTAACTAATTACGAGTAGAAAAAGTAGGATGAAGTAATTTATTTCATAATGAATGAGAGTTTATTTATTGAAGTCAATTGAAATTAAATGCCTTCTAATTGAGGTATTATCCCTAGCTTAGTACAAAGTTACACCATATAAAAATTAAACAAAAATACCTGCTGCAGTTTATTATTTAGTAGCTTATTTATTCCCAGCTAATTAACTTCTAACTGCAAAAAACTACTTATGTACGTTATGGTCAAAAGGTGAAAGACTTTTTTCTTCTCTAAGTGACTAGAACGTAGGCGATTACAGAAAATTCCTTAGTCGTTATATATGAAAAGTATCGCGTTTCTTATAACCACGATATGAAGTACTTATGTTCCTTTGAACGATTAACCAAGATTATATTATTATTTTATTAAACTTATAATTCTATTTTTTTCTTGGCTAACATAAATAATGGTATTTCTTTTTGTGAATTGGTAACAATTTTAACGTTTTTATTTGTTAAATTCATCCTCTTTTCTTCTTATCTTTAAACATAAATCTGGTTACACAGTCTAAAGATGAAAAGGGTTTTTCAATAAGTGTATCAAACTAGTAAGTTCTTTGGTAGGCTAATTATTACAATCGATATTTTGCCGTGCAGTATTATGAACATTACTCTTGATCTTCAAACACCATACAGTAAATCAATACTGAGCTTGTCAGAGACTGAGCAATAAATATGGTAAGCAAGCGTATGAGTAACATTAACATTATTAGCATATCGACATACATGTATATACATAACCAATCGAATATAACAAATAAAAGAGTTAAAAACATAGCTCTAAGATGCATAGATGTAAAGTGCATACACTCTTATAACACGATAATATAATTAAATTTTAAAGTAATAAATATATAAAAAATTAATTGCAATACATATGGTATTTGTGCCATATTAACATATTCATCAACATCAGTGTATATTTTCTAAACGTCTTTGAGCAACACAACAATAAGGAAAACTTCTTGTGACCCAATTATTTTTGATTTTTGCGATTATCAAAGTATCTTTCAAGTTAAACTTTTCCCTTTTCTTTTTATTTCGAATTATGAACATAAACACAATCGCTTGACACATTTGACAACATTAATAAGCAAAATTGAAATGATCAGAAAATAACGATAGAATTTGATGTTACGGAAATGATTGGCAGAATATTTTCAATATGAATACAATCGAATGTAAGTGTTTGTATAAGTATTTAAGTTCCACAAGCAAAAGGATATCTATGGGACACATAAGAATATCAATCGATTTATTTGTTGCAATACCTTTAATGCCAACATAATAAACTAAATGGACATTAAAAATAAATTTCCCAAATATATGTATATGTACATATTTTCTTTATGCGATATGTAGTTATGATATATGTATGGATATGCAGTCGCTTCTGCTGGTTTGTACAAATAATGCAGATGCCTTTGTTTGCTTAAATTGAAAAGTATTATTTTACATTTGTTTGGCATTAGTGAATTTGAATTGTAATAAAAAAATAATCGAAATTTATTAAATATATACGTTTGTTGATTGATTATTGACTATGCATTCATAATAATATTGAATAAATACATAAATATTATTTGAAATATTCAAAATTATTGTTTTGTTCGCATATCAATATTTGCATTAAATATTACAATATTTAAATCTCGACTTACAAGATGTAAAAAAACATATACAATTTTTTCGAAATCATTGTCAGCCAGGCTGAAAGAGAGAGTTTTGCCTGGTCATGCAAAAAATATATTTTTTTATTTATAGCTTGGCTTATAACACAATAGATTAGAGGTACGTATACGTTTGACCTTTACCCAGAGAAAAAGCAACAGAAATCCAACAAAAACAACCTTAAATCATCAGGAAAGTCGTAAATTCAACAACTTTCAACGTAAAAACAATTTCGATTCAAAATCAATCAAGTTGTTCCATAACTTTGATTTTAAACTGCTCATACTTGTTTTTACATTGGCTAATCTAAAGTCAAAAAATTGGAATTTTTAATTCAAAAACGTGCAACGTTAAATTAAAAATGTTTTATATTTTTTCAAAATAGAAACATTTTTAAGTCATAGTTGAAAATATTCAAATCAACATAGCACAACATAAGGTATTAGTACAGTTTCAAATCTTTTACTTGCTTTAATGTTTTTAACTCAAAATACAATGAATTTGGTAAATAAATTTTATTTGAAATAAATAATTTACAATAAAATTTATGTTAAAATTTCACCAAACGGCATTCTATATGTATTCGATAGATGACATCGTGCATCTGCTAAAAGAGATATTGAATTTTTTTTAAATTTGCATAGATATGTAGTTTATCCATATATTTCCCGGCTAAAATACTGGCTGTTCTTAGGGCTACTCAATTAGATCTTTGAATATTGCAATAGGGAAGGGGGCAACGATCTAGTCTTTTATCTTGGAGACTGTAGGACTGCTTCTAGATAGCTTATAGACCATTTTGTGGTCCAATTATGCTTGGTAACGGGTCACTGCTGTGTCAGCCGCAACAAAGTTGCCAGCGAACTGGCAAGAACGCATTCGGAGAACAGGTCTTTACCTGTGAAACGATTGATGAGAACACCAATAGGAAGGATATCTCTTCAGAAAGACAAGAGAAAGCATATTAGCGCAATTAGATATATTAGCATATTGCCTGCCGCTGCCGGAGACTGCATGTGTAGAAAAAATATCTTCAAATGTATTTACTTACCTTGCAATATCGGCAACAGTACTATTTATTGGACTTATTTGGATTTCAATATCATCAAACCTAATTTTTTCACAAAAATATAGAAATTTCATTTGACAGCATTCAATTTCTTATTTATTTTGGCTTCTGGTTTATATAACTTTATTCTAAAATGTTCAACACTATTTTAAGGCCGCACAACTTTAAATTGAAGTACCACAAGAATAAATCAAAGACGAGTAACCTCAAATCAATAATGAGTTTTAAATATAAGCATAGGCCAACATTAATTTAATGTTATTTCATCATTAAAATATATTCAACAACGTGCTTTATAATTTCGAAAGTGTGTTCACATTGAATCGAAAATGTACTTTTTTAACTTAAAAACGTACGTCTTTAAACTTATGTTTTGGCATTTTAAAATCGACATTGAAACATTTTCAACCTGCGGTTGTTGTTCTTGATATTAATCTAATTCAGAAATCCAACATTTTTACGTTTAATTAAATGTTGAATATTTTGAAATCAACAAAAAATTTTTGTTTTAAAGATGACTACATTAATTTAATGTGGTTTTACGTATTTTCAAAGTTGAAATAACGTTAAAAAAATTCGAGTTGTAAAATTGTACATTCAACAACGATCTACTTCGATTTTAAAATGTGATTCTTCTCTCTGTGTATAAGATAACATTTTTACCAATCTTCATGAAAAAGTATAGTTTATAACAAATAAACTAATAACTTCAACAAAATAAAATATTTATAATTTACACTATTACACTATTGATTTTTGAAATTATTTAATATTTTGAAAGTTTTTATTATTATAACAGAAACAGTTGATTGAGAGGACAAATATTATTATTTATTTAATCAAGCCCATGGTGAAATTATATAAGGTGAAGTTGTTTGTCCGGCTGATTGCTTTTGTTGTGTTCATAGCAGAAACTTACAAAAAGAAGAATCCAATTCTATCACACGGTCCAAAACGCATTAAAAATAACATATTTATAAATATGTCTAAATATTTCATGTACATAATGGAAAAACGTTCAAGAAACGAAATATTTTGAAATTAAAAATTTTCAACAAAATAAAATATTTATAATTTACAAGTATTGACTGTGTACAACTTTTGTTCACGTTTTTTTATATGGAAATTTTTTGACATTGACATTGTACTGCAACAATATACAAAAAAATATTGCCTCTTGTTCTCTTACCAAAATTAGTTATTGTACAGACAACTTCACCTTATCTAATTTCACTATGATCAAGTCTACGAAATCATTTTTTACAAGCTGTATTACCAATATAATTAAAATAAATTCAAACATATATAGCAGTGAGCTCGAATTTTATACTTTTTTCGACAATCGGTACAGCCAGCGGTGTTAACCTTTTTATTAGATTAGGTCTTGCTTTCGAGATATACCACTATTTCGACAATGGAGGAAGTTGAATAACATAAATTCACGTAACTCAAAAAAAAAAAAACAAACAAAATTACCTTTAAGTAAAGCTAAACCTATTTTTTAATCTCCGCAGTCGTTATAGAAATATATTTCCTTTTTTTTGGCCGAAGAGAAGCGGCATCGCATACCGAGTAATTTTATTTATTTTTATGTACTCAATAATTAAAATAAAGGACTTAATAGTTTTAGAGTTTGAATATTTTCATTTTATTGTTATGGAAAATTTAAATTTTAACGGCTTAAATATAACTCTATCTAAAAATACAACGCTTCATAAAAACACAACCATGTGTGATATATTTTATGTATGCAATTTCAAGCTGAATTATAAACATTTATTTTAAATAAATTCATTCTCTAGCTTAACTTGAAGTTAAGCATTAGTTGTGCTTAAAATAGTTTTTAATGCCTATTCCAAGAAAAACTACTTATATGCATACATGCAAAATTTGCAAAAAAAAAACGTTAAAAGAATCGAGAATAGTATTAAGTACCCGAATGAAAAGTATTCAATACTATCCAGTTTTGAAAAACAGTAGAATTTGTTATCACATTACTACGTAAGTAAGAACGTATGAGCGATATATCACTTCACTAATAAAAAACACTCATACATACTGTTGCGTTTTTACCTTTTTAAAAACGTGTTTTTATGAATTCGTAGATTGAAGTTAAAATAAATTAAATTTTGTGTTTAGTTTTTAATTAAAATCCTTTTTTCAACACAATTTTGTGCACCACTGCTTATAACCTTTTACAAGCAATAACAATTTTCTATTCTTAATTACTCCGTCTGTTTACAATTTTGTAAACAACAACAATTACTCGACAAATCTTTCTACTTAAAGATCTTCCAACCCGATCGTGGTTATAACTTAGGTTCGATCACAACCTTTTCAACCAGAGGTTATCCACACCAACTCTCTTTACTGAGTTAGCTCCAACTAAAGTGGTTTTTACTTCACTACTAACTTCACGAGTTTACTCCTTATAAACTCTCTTTACACCAAAAACACATTCGCTGAGTTTACACCAAATAAACTGATCGCTGTTCGCATCGATGTGCTTTATATATGGCTGAGTAAACAACACATCGAAAGCTCTCGAACCTCTCGAATTTTTAGGTAGATTCCATTTTTTTCTTTTAATTTCTTTTCAGTTCTTTTGTAGCCATGCGTATGTAAACATCTACCTCTTTCAACTCTTAGTATTTGTTGTCGCTTGTTGATTGTCTGTTACTTGTTTTCTTTGCTGTTAGTTTGTTGTTGTTGTTGTTGCTGTGTTATTTTTATTTATTTTGTCTCTGCTAATGGTTGTTGTTGTTGTCGATTTGGTTATTTGTAAACAGTACGTATAGTTGTTCTTGCAGCTTTTGTTTATTTATTTTAGCGATGTAAGAAACTCTGTGAGGCCCAACCTTATTTTCGTAACAATACATATCTCGCATTTCATTTAATGGCTTATTTATATATCAAAACTGATTTTTATATTACAGATTCCTTACTATTTTATATAAAATGAATTTTGGAAACATCTTAAGTGGTTTTTAATTCTTAGCAAAATGATCATATTCATAAAAAATGTATACTTTATTTTGTCGAATAGTGTATATCTTCTGAATGCTAACAGTAGGAGCTTTCAAATTTAGTCCAAATAGCTTTATAGGTAATACAAATCATCAGTCAAAAAGTAAGTGGAATCAAATGAGTGGATTTGTTACCTTCTATACAAAGCAAATACCGTCTTTGGTCTGTTTTAAGAACGGTTAAAATGTAAGCTTATTAAATGACTTCGTAGTTCATAAAAATCAGCAGTCAAAAAATGTGTGAAATTGGATAGTAGGAAGGCAGCAAGAAGGTTGGATAAGCGGGTATTGCACAAAGCACATCGGATACAAGCTATCTATAAACATATACATATACTACATGAATAGTGTTGCCATAATTTTTTTTAACTGAAAATTTAAAAGAAAAAACTGATTTTCAAGTGAACAAACTGCACATACTTAAAAAAGTAACAGAAATATAGATATACTCGTATTGGATACGCTCTGTAAACCGAAAACGAGTGAAATTGAAATGAATAATGAAAAAATACGAGTAAACCTCAAAACAGTTATTAATTGAAAGCAAAAAACTAAAATGTTTGAAACTGCAAAATCTGCACAATTAATAGAAAACATAAAACTTCAAAACAGCTCAATGCTTCAAAAAACTGCACATTTGGCAACGCTGTACATGAATCAAATAATAAGAGATTACGCTTTGCGCAAGTCCGTTAGTTTTTCTCTCTCTCGATGAGAGTGTGCGTGACGTAAGCACGAGTATATTTTACACTAAAGTATTAAGTAAAATGATCAACAATTAATTATAAATAAAAATACAATAAAAATAATAAAATTGAGGTGTTCGGCTATAAAATGTATAATAACAAAACTGTGCAATATTTTTTCTTATTAACTTACTAAGGCACAGCATTGCATATACGCAACGCTTGCATTTAATGAATTTTGGGCTTTTTTTCTAAACAAAATTTTAATAATAAAAATTTTTAAAAAAATTAATTTTTCTTACTTAAGAGGACTTTTGCAAATAATTAAAAAAAAAAAAATTAAAAAAAATTTTAATCGATTTGTTAAACCAAGAGTGAAGTCTAGAGGGGGTAACATAATGATGTGTGGGTGTATGGGAATAAATGGAGTAGGGAACTGCGTTAAGTTTTTGGAACGCGTGGACGTCAATATGGTACACGTCGATATTTTGCATTAAAGTTTCTATGAAAGTTTAAAAATTGGGGTCAAAATTGTTTAGGACACCATCTTCTACAGTTGTACTCAAAGTTACGGATTCAAAGTACTTGACTGGGCACTCCAATTTTCGGATATAAACCTAATAGAACATTTATAGGTTAAGATTGCAATTTCAATTGCATTGTGGACACATCTGCAAAAACGTAGTGATTATAATTAAAGCAGAAAGATATCATATACAAAATAAATAAAGAATCTGTTTTAAGGTCAAAGCCTTTTATGAATTTTTTAGTATTTTTAAAAACTAAATAATTCTTTTCACTTTTTGAAAATTTACATTTAGGACAACTTACTATAACAACAAATCACAATAACAAAAATATACCGGCAAAGTTTGTTGACATAAAGTATATTTTATTTTAATTAAATTTAATATTATTTTAATTTAATCGAATAAAACCCAAATGATTTTGAAGTGTATTTATTTTCAATTTTACATGCTAAACATTTCTTAAAAGATATTTCAAATATGTTTTGTTTTACATTAATATGGGTGTAATAATTTTATTTTAATAAATATTAACCTACTTAACAATTTTAAATAAATTTTTTATATGTTAAATATGAAAAAATAAACATAACATTCATTTTGTTTCCAATTTTCATTAAAATTTCATATAATACGCAGGCAATTTTATTTCATCATTGTTTATTGCTTCATGCATATACTACATGCGAGTATATAAAAATTAATGTGTGTTTGTTTGAAAACTGTCTACAGCTAAAAAGCAGATTCCACAGTGTCTTTCTGGAAGAAACTACAAGCAATCATAAATGTTCGGACTTGGAGAGGAATGTAATAAAATGGGGAGAACGGGTAAACGATTATAACTATGAAAATATAGTAATTAAGGCAAGGGTAGCGAAGCCAGTTACACTTAAAATATGTTTTTTACATTATGTGCATATGCAATACATACATATATATTTCTAAAGTAATGCGAAATTTTAGTATTATTTTGTTTTGGGACAAATAGACGATTTAACAAAAAATAAATAAATAAATAAATAAAATAAAAAAATAAACTTCAAATGCATCACTGCTGTGAAACAAACTTTAATTGTTATTTTTTTTAAATAAAATATGTTGTTTTATTTTAAATCTCTTAATTAACCACCTACACCAAGGCTTTTGCTATTTGGAGATGTATAATCGTAATTTATATTTTTTCTTCTTAAAAATCGTCATTTAAATGAGTTTTGAATACTGTCGTTACGATATATTGCCTTAAAACAGAGTGTTTAAGTGAAAAAAAGAAAAAAAATATCCATTGTCTTCTCTACTTTATTTCCCTATTGAGTTTCTAGAAGTTAAAGATTTGTTATTGTATTACCAACGATTTAATGGTTGTTTTTAATATGGAGATAGTTATTATTGGTTTTTCTGTTGCTGTTGTGATTTTATACAGTGAGATAAAAATCTCCAACGTTTTTATTTGTCAACTGCAAACAAATTGCTTTCAAAATACCAATTTTTCTCTCTCTCTCTCACTCTTATTTAATTTGTTCACACCATTACAAGTAAGCAGATAATGATTACAGATTAATGTACAGGAATGTGTGTGTATGTGTGTGTAAAAGTTATGCTCTCAGACAGAGACTCTTACACAAGAAATCTTAAATATTCTCAGCAGCGTTAAAGGAATTCCCACAATTTCTAGCAATAATTACTTGTATTATTTGACTTGTTTGTTAATACTTTACACCGCTATGGCAGAGTAATAAGTGTATATTAGATCTGTGGTACTATTTGCAGCGATCTTTGTAACTTACAAAGGGAACGCCTTAACTAATCTGTAGTAAATCACTGATCTAAGCCTGAGAGTGGAAATGAAATTCATAAAATATTATTTACTTATTTATAGTTAAATTAAGATATAAGTATGGCTTGAAATCGGTTGTTCGTATTTTTAATTAAAGAAATATCAATTCATAAAAATTTTTTATTTGGCAAAGTAATAAGTAATGCTGACGCATAAAAAAACTCGCTATATTTCTTGGGGTTAGAATTTATTTTCGTTGTAGTGTAGTAAGCTGTTTAGTCGATTTTGATCGACTATATCATTTTTATTTATACAAATTTCTCTACGTTTTGTTTTCGTAATTTATTTTCTTTACTATTTTATCTCTTACAATAGAATATCTCTATATAGACTTTATTGTTGTTTTCCTTTTTAGCATCTCTCTTTTTTATATTTCTAGGATATTCGCCATTAAATTCTTATAAATTTTGTTAATTTTATTTTAAGTCAATTCTAAATGATGCGTATATACCGTGAAATTAATCAAATTTAAAAGGAATTTTGTGCTCCTCATACACACACATATGTACGAATGTACATATGTATATACATACATACACACATACCCTCAATACACAAAATTTCTGTATTTTACCAAATGGAATTTATATGAGAATTTTTTGCATATTAATATTCCACTACTACATTAGGATGATTTCCGCACCTTACACCACAATATTTGGGCGAAATATCTATGTTGGATTGTGATTATGCTAAAAATTTTATTCTTAAACTCTCTACATACTGTAACAATTCAACTTTTGAGCTAAATTGAGCTACTGAGTGTACAAGTAGCGATAAGTGAATAGTTGCGTTATCCTAATGCAAAAGTCATGAATTTTTTATCCGTAACTCCAAACGCTTATTGTGTAAAATGCGCTCAAACAAAAGATTGCACTCCGTACTACAGGTCGGTATTTGGTGGAAAATCTTGATATTTGTGCTTTTTCACGCTTACAATTGATTCTTAGTTCGTTCTTTGGCAGTAGTAACGCATTATCTGCCAACCACTTGTGTACACTCTAGTATACTATTGAAATGAAATAAAAATCGACTTCATTATCAGCACTGAATAAACACGGCCCCAATTTTTGGCGGCTAATTCTGGCATTCGTATACGAACGAATTCTTATTCAAACAAACAAGTTTTTGACTATTTGGAATTCTCTTATTCGATCATGAATGATCGAATGGCAAAAGAACAAACTGAAGTATGCGATTAGACGTGCGAATAGGGCTTCATGGAACTTCTGCGTAAGCGTTGAAACCTCTTCCGAAGTCAGTCGACTTCGCAAAGTGTTGGGCTCCACCGGTAGATCTCTGTATTGCATTTGGAAACATGAGGTTGGCTGAACCGGCTCAATTTCTTGTCGTGAATAGAGGTATTCCTCAAGAGCGTGTCCTTTCACTACTCCTATGGAATCTTGCGGTTAATACACTTCACACTCGACTTGATTCCTCTGGTGATAGAATCGTCGCCTATGCGGATGATATCGTCATCGCAGTTTCTGGAATTTGTCCACAGACACTGTCGGATAAGCTCAATTTTGCCCTGGGCATTGTATATGGTTGGTGTAGGGTATTCGAACTCAGTGTGAACCCTCGCAAGACAGATATATGCTCTTCACTAGGAAGTATAAAATACTTTGCTTTACACTGCCCAGTGTGTATAGGGTCTGGCTTAGTCTGAGTCCGACCGCCAAATATCTGGGCCTTATGCTTGATCCCAAGCTAAGTTGGAAAGCTAACTTTGCTGAGAGAGCTCGCAAAGCGTCTTGTGCGACCTACAGTAGTAAAGAAGTTTTGGATGATATTGATTATTTCCCATCAGGATCGGTGCTGGATGTGGGATTTCAGTCTGTGATCCTTGACAGAGAAGACTTTGCTTCTGGCTCGGTCATCCCCAGCGATGCGTTGGAGATCTATAGTGCTGGCTCTCGATGTGATGACAGGGTGGGCTACGGAATTTTTTCGAAAAAGCTCAATCTGACGGTACCTCTCCGACTTCCAAACTATTGCAGCGTGTTTCAGCTCAAAACAGTGCTAGCAGTGAGAATAAGTCTATACAATGGGTTATAAGGTAAAACAATATCCTGGTACATGTTTGAGAACCAAATCCATTAAAGGATCAATTATAAGTAGGCAACAAAAGTGCTGATGTCATTAGCAATTTAATTTGCCGATAAACTAAATAGAATTTTCGGCAAATTAATTTTGTGTACATTTTTACCACTATGCCGAATTCCGTGAAGATCGTTCCATAAAGTTGACTTTAGCTGTCTACAAATTTATTAAAAATACTTGAAAGGAAAGGCAGGTTAGGTTGCAATTTTTAATTTCTTAACTTAATAAACACTGCACTTGTTAACAATTTTCTATTTCTGGTCTACTGTAAATTATTCAGAAAGCTGCGTCGTTTAGCTGGTCTTCGACAGCCATTCAAAGCAGATGAAAAGTGATTATCGGATAATGTATTTTACCGAATATTTGTATATAAAGTTCAAAAGAGTATTTGACAGTATTTAGGCGCAATTCTAAGAAGTTTTTGAGCCGTTTTATAACTGTGCACTGACTATGGATTCATCACAATAAATCGGAAACAACAACAGTGTCATTCACACAATTTCATTAACATTAATTGGCTCGGAAATAATGAAATGATTACGACGAATGTTATTCAAGGCTTTTAGACAGATTGAATATTAATATTAAGCAAAAACAAAATAATCTTATATTACTCGGGTATAAACTGTTAGCCACCATATATTTTGTCCTTTGCAAATAAGTATTTCCTGTTTCGAAATTAAAAGAAATGACATTTAGGTTCAACGAAGTGTGCTTGAATAAAATTTATACACGATACGTATTTATATTCTAAACAATAAAATGTGAAATAGGGTATGATATATGGTTGGCCTAGACCGTTCATGTTCTTTTCAACTCAGTAGTTTATGTGTCTATGCTGTGGTGTATATATATTTTAGTGTATTATTCATGTTGGATTTTATTTTTAACTCAAGTTAAATAATGGCTTCACATTATCTGCTCTTTTGTTATGCCATTTTTTCAGTTGAAGATGCTTCAACAATAACAATAACAACCGTATTAACAAAAGTTAGGCGAAATAGAGAGAAAATGGAGAAGATAAATGTCGGTTTTAGTTTAGATTGCACTATTTCGCACTAAATTAATTTGTTTTTTTCTTTCTTGTTGATGTTTTTATTTTTCTTAACCGATAATAATAATAATGTTGCTGTTGTTTTTAATTTTAATTTTAATTTTAATTTTTATTTTTATTTTTTTATAAATTCAAAATTAGAGTATAACACTTATTGCAAAATTTTTTTTGAAAAACAAGTAAATTCTATTAAAACAATTGAAAGTTTGGCAATTTTTAAATAATAAATACATGCAATATTCAAATAGGTCAACTAAAATATATGTAGTTTTTTTGCTGCTGAAACTTTTAAATTTTTTATTTTTTTTTAACATATTTTCCATGGAGAAAAAATGTTTTTTTACAAAATATGAGAATTTATATTTTTTTACCATTAAAGCAACAAATTTCTTGGAATTTGTTATGAGCCAGAACTAAGCAGAACTTGAAATTCTTAGAAAATAAATTTAACTAAACTATTATGCATCGGTACCAGTGGCATTTGGTTGTCATAATAATCAGAAAGTTGTATGATTCAATAATGCAGCATTTCAAGCTTGCCAATCATAGGGTAATTGACTCTCTAGTCCTGACTATGTATGTAATAGACTCGATCAATTTCTCACTTATCGACTATGTTGACAAAAAATTTTGGCGTTCATAAGATGAACACAATCATCAAGTATTTGATCAAACACCATAAACAAAAATTTAAGTTTGTCGCAGAAAGAGGATCTGAATATTTATTCTCGAATCGTGAAAAAGAAACCGTTCCCGTCAATATTCCTCGCTATATAATGATGTTACCCAACTATCTGATATTTGCTCTTAGTAACTGTTACTTTTAAGCAAGGTTGCATTTGGTTTTATAACTGATTTCAAATATCGTTCAAGTCGACAATATTTTTTATTTGTTAGTACAATTACTTTATTTTAGTATTTGTAACGCAATTTTGCACTCTTGATCTGATTAAGGTGGCATTGTGCAATATGAACTGCTAATACTCCGTGATCAGAGCAAATTGCAATTACTGCGTTTGAACCATGCATTATGAGAAAAACTCCCGAAATATAAAGACAAACATGATTGCATTCAACGCCCGGCCTTACGTTGCAAGTGTTTCAAAACAATTATTGGAAACGATTGAATGCCACTTCGCCGCATTTTCCGAACACTGCTTCATCTGCTGTTACGGCGGTTACTGTACAGTCATATCTTTTTATACTACCTTTCTTTATCTGACATTTCACTACGAGTATAACGGTCTGTTTGTATACCTCGTTCTACGCCTAAAATCCGTTTTTTCAACGTTTTTTAACAAAAAGTGTAAGGGAGGCAAATTCATTACATATTCATCTCATTTTACGGCAGTTCAATTTACGGCCTACATTTTCAGAACCTATCTAAGCCGCTATGTGGCGCTGTGGTATGGTAGGTAAGGCACCCGCCCACCAGTCAGAAGGTCTCTGATTCAATACCAGGCCAGACCATTTGAAAAAAGAAAAAGTTTTTCAACAGCGGTATCACTTCATAACATTAGCTAGTAACTGGTTATGAGTATTAGTTACTTTTGAAAACTTTTCTAGTGCATTTGCCGTTCGGAGCCGGCATTAAACTGTAGGTCCCATTCAATGAGTCTAAAAATAGAATAGGGTGCAGCTTATTGACCGAGAGAAGTCCCCGTGTTCCTTCATGGAATGTTATGGGAATTAATAATATAATAATCTACGCCGTATTAAGAGGTATGAGTGTATCTGCACGAATGTCACTTCCTTTGAAGTAATATAAAATCGGCTTCAAAGTTGAGGCGCCTTAAGAGACGAGAAGAATATGAGAATATGTAAGCAGTGATTTGATCAATTATTATTTTGACAATTTTGCTAATTCGGTTTCTTTTTTGAGCTAAAAAAAACTGATCGAATTAATTCGTAGTCCCAATACGTAATTTATACTAATTTTTGTTATAAATAAACTACAAAAACCTTTAAATTATAAAACCTAACCGGGTTATTTTAAATATAATACTCAGTGGGTCTCCAACCCTGCTTTAAAGTATAACGATTATATTAATTTTAAATGACTAACGGCTAACTAAGGCTCAAAAACGACGCCTTTAAATTAATTGTTTGCTCCCTTTGGAACGTCGACAGGCATTACAGTGCTCCGAACAAATTTTCTCTTTTGCTCTTACACGTACATACGTACTCACCAGTGTTGCCAATTTTTAAGTAATATCCAAAAATGGCTCAAATATTTTTTAAACTAATTTTGAACCATAAGTATTTTGTGGACCATAAGTATTTTATGTAATTTTTGTATAATTTTATTTCAGCTCTATTCCATTGTAATAAATTTTAAATCAGAAGTTTTTGTTTAATGTAGTGCTTGCTGCTATCTTCTACGATAACGATAAATCCAAAACATGCTACTCGTTTTTTAATTTAAAAATTTTAAGCTGTTATTGCGAAGGAAATGTATGATCCTTTAATAAATTCAATAATTGAGAGAGGTAAGCCAAACGTTACGTTCGGCAAGTACATAACATAAATAATGTAAGTATTTTAAACGGTTAAGTGCTCCAGTCATTTAGCACACTTAGTAGCCTTTTAATCAACTTAAAAAATTCCAGGTTATTTGAAAGAAATATTGATACTCAGTTGTTTAACCGTCGGTGCTTATAATGATTAAAATCTTGCATTAATCGAGTTTTAAAACAATACGATGCATTGAGATCCTTCTTTATGTTGAAGTTTGCGAAGATTCCTTCAAATTAACAGTGTTTTAAAACAATACGATGCATTGAGATCCTTCTTTAGGTTGAAGTTTGCGAAGATCCCTTCAAATTAACAGAGTTTTAAAACAATACGATGCATTGAGATCCTTCTTTAGGTTGAAGTTTGCGAAGATCCCTTCAAATTAACAGAGTCTATTCTAGCAACATTTATGCGCAGCTTTAACTAAGACCTTTTTCTTATAATTTATATAAGCTTTGTTTAATCAATCATATGCCACCGACAACCTTTTACCATTTCTGGAAAGAAGGATTCAGTGCAAAACTTCTAGGTTTTCTGAGCGAAACATATTTCCAACTGCAGTTTAGTGTATTGAATAAACTAAAAACCGAAATTCCGCAATAAAATTACCTTTAATTTAAGTTTTACTTTCAATTTTATTGCTAAAAACTTTGGGCCTGTTCGTAAATTCATTATTGCGCTGCATCACGACGGCAAACTCTTAACCCAGAAAATAAAAAAATGCTCTATTAAGGCATATAAATTTGCGGCAGCACTACCTTTACAAATTTTGGAGTAAAATAGTAAATTTGGATTATTTTAAACTGCTAAATATGATGATGATGCAGTGCTGAGATGCATTTACGAACATGTTCTTTTTTTAATCTGCGCAGTCGCTTTAGAAATATAAATTATTTTTGGCAATATAGCAGTGGTATCACATTCCTATGTAAGTACATATGTACGTATGAGTGACATTTTATTAGTGAAGCAGAAATGTCAGTCATACGTACGCACTTACGTATTAATGTGATCCCACTGTTCTGCCAAAATTAAATTATATTTCTAAAAAAATTGGAAATTTTTCGTTTAGAAAAGTGCACTTGTATGCTGACTGTACTTAAGCATGGGCAAAAATAATATAAGCGATAGTGTTTTTGCCAGCTTACGGCGGACCGTGAATAAGTAAACAAATCCAAACTGTTTTTATAATAATCGAATTAAATCTAAGCGCTTGGTAATAAAAACTAGATTTATGAAATTTTCTATGCTACCTGAGATAACTTCGAATAACCATCATTAATATTATCATCATCCTGACCAGGCACTCTTGCAGTACACTGCGACCCATCGTCCAGCCATATAATGGATATTTCTCTTAAGGAGACTTATCTGAAACATTCTACCTAAACCTGTCAAGAAACCCACATTCACACAATATGTATTGCGGCATCTCTGATGTCATCCATGTCTGTAATTACCATCTTCTGCAGATGCGCTTCATAATCCATAGCGGCGCGTAAGAAATTTCGTTAGGAATCAAGAATTTCAGAGCAACGCCCAAATTGCGGACAGATCACCGCCTTAGTGTGCCTAAATCCCTCTTGAGCGTTCTAACGTTTCAAGCATCTGGAAGTTTCCCAATCCTTAATCAGATGGAGGATATTTATAAGGGGTGCCGCACAGTATGGTTCCGTACCAATTTAGGGTGTCAAGGAAACTTTTCTACCCATTGCATCCACTTAAACCACGGTGTCCCTGTACACAAAATAACTGGACTCTATTCCTAGGCGCTAGCCTTTGCAACGGGTCGTAGCAATATTTGACCAGTCTAGAAGTCATGCGAGTCGTGGCGAGTGCCTTAAGGTAGCTTTGCTACCAGAGAATATACATATTAATGGACTTACCCCAGCCTGAAAGATACTCAGCGATCTCCCCAGTGAGATCGACAACTCTTGGCTGCGCTCGTGACGCAGTCATTCATTTTGGAGCCATCGGTAAACCAGTTCATAACATTCAGGTTCAAAGATGGTTCTCCGACCCAACGTAGAATGGACAAACTCCCCGACGCATTCCGGCACTCAACAAAAATTTTGGGATCTTTTTCAATAATAACATAACATAGACAGATTATATAAATTATTCCTCAGGGAAAATATTTTTTTTTCTTAAGAAATTTTTGGAGAGCAGAATACGTCTTGTTAATCTGCGAGTTTGAGAAAATTGATTGTATATTATGACGCTGTAGTAAGATATGTTTATTGGTTATTTATAGTGTATCTTCGAAAGCTTCGAAAGTCAATAATGATGAGGCATTTTAAGACTGATCTTGTTGATAATTAAACTATGAATCTGTCTTAAATTTTATGCTCGGTCGTGATTTCTATTCCTTATTTTTCTTCCTCATTTTTAGACTGTAGTATTTTTTACACATCCAGCTACAACATACTCTGCAAATTTGTGTTCTAAACGTAAGTCTTCATATTTTATTTTTTTTGTTTATTTTGACGGTCTTTATACTGCAAGCAATAGTATTATCGAATGTATTTATAGACTTGAACGAATTGCATGGTGACATACGTTGATATTTTTTTGGATGTTTGGATGCCAAGCTGTTGTCATATATCAGCGTAAATTATCGATCTCAATCGGTGCATCGACATGAGATCTTAATCCTTCAAACAAAAGAAAAAATAATTAAAAGATATTTTACTTCTAAGCAGCAGGAATCCATTATTATTTCTCTCTTTCGTTTTCCTCAATCAGACAGGCTTTCTTTTGAAAATGTGTTGGCTTTTATTTGCCTGTAAATTATCTTTTTGCAAGAATAAAATAAATTTAACATTTGCTACAGTTTAAATCCAAATAAATTATATTTGTTTTTTCTGTCTACAGATAAGTAAATAAAAAACAAATGTAAGAATAGAAAAAAGTTTCCTTCATTTGAGATGCGTTATTGAAATGACAGAATGCATTTAAGTCCCTGTCTTTCTTTAGTTATTCTCCTTTTATCTCTGTTAATGCAAAGATATAAAAGGAAAAGAGAATGTATCCAAAAGCATTTCTACGAATTCTTGTCGTCTCTTCTTTCGTACATAATTACATACATACATGGCTTTTTAAACGATTTTATTTCTATTTTGTCCAATTTTTTGTTGGATTTGTTCTTTGTACCGTTTTACGTTTTATTTCTGACAAATAAAAACATTGTCTGTCAACTGCCTTAAGTCGTCTACTTTTACTGCTTCTACTTTTATTTTTGTACTGGCCATGAAAAGCAGTCAAACCTGTAGAGAGAGAGAGAGAGAGAGAGAGAGAGAGAAAGAGAGTCTTAGTCATGATTCATTATGTCTGGTTTAATGCAACCAGAAGCATACACATACAAATGCATTTAAGATAAAGACACCAGTGTTGCCACTACAAAAATTTGAATTCTACCAAAATTGCTTTAAAAAAATCTACCAAAATAGTAAAAATCACAAAAATCTACCAACTTTTAATAACTGTAAAAAAAACAAATTTTGTGTAAATAACAATTTTTACTAAATCTTTTACATGTGCTGTGAGCTGTTAAATAAAACGTGCACCGTAATTTTCTATAAATAAACAGTTTAAGTTTTTTTTTGTACTGTGTGTGAGGTTTTACAAAATCCTTAAAAGACAGCAAAAAAATAATTTTTTTATTTTAGTATTCGGTTAATTTTTCTTGTGCTGAAAAACAGCATATAATATTCGAGAAATAGATTCCACTAAGTTTTTTTTTTAATTTCGATGAGATTTCTCCTATAAAGGCTTATTTTCCTATTACAAATAGTCGCTTTTCGAACTAATTGATCAACATGCTCCCGAAAATGCTCGAATAGATTAAAAGACAAGTTTTCGGAAGTATGTCACTGTTGCTTAAAAGTACGAAAAGGGAATCATTATTTGTTTTATCTTGCAGTGTGCTTTCCGCCTTCCCATACTATTACCAAAACTTCCACCGGTCTTCACTGTAAATAAAATAAAATGTTCTAAAATATTAACTACGAAGTTATTTAGACCAAATACAGAAACTTTCGCTTTAACCATTCTTAAAAGGAGGTCCCATAGCCACTTATCCAATTCCGCCCACTTTGGACTTTTTTGTATTAAATAATCCCGTCATTCAGACCAAATTCTTAAACTTTAGCTATTTGGACTAAATTTAGAGACTCTTACTGTTATCATTTTGAAGATATAGACAAAAAAATATTTCGTATGGGCGTTGGAATTCCCGAAAATGCTCGAATGGATTAAAAGACAAGTTTTAGGAAGGATGTCACTGTTGGAATCATTATTTGTTTTATTTTGCAGTGTGCTTTCCGCCTTCCCACGCTATTACCATAACTTCCACCGGCCTTCACTGTAAATAAAACAAAATGTTCTAAAAGTTACTCGTTTTTGGTTCTCCATATTTTTATGAGTTTTTGTGAGCGAACACATGAAATTTGATTTCTTCGCTAAATAAGAGAGAAGTTCACATTTGATGTTATTTATCATCGTTGTGAAATTTTAATACAAGTTTTCGAGTATAAATTGCAGTCAGTTGACCCATTAAAAAAAATATAGTTGCTTTACGAAAGTTGTTTTACTTTTACCGTTTACAGTTTAAGCCAATAAATAATCAATAATAATCACTAATAACACGAAACTAATACAAGTAATATAATATAATAAAAATCTTTATTATATTTTATGCAGCGGTACTCTGTACACTATTTTACGCCTTTACGTTTTTATTGCATTTTTTTTTTTCGTTAATCCTCTCGAAGCAAATGGCTTCCACAAAGCATCTCCATCTAAAAAGGTTTACCGCTGTTGATTTTACTTCTACCTATTTTAGACTGTTCTGTCTTAGTTTCGTAATAATTGTGCGTCTCCAGTGATTTTTTGGTCGACCACTATTTCTCGAGCCTTGAGGATTCCACTCGAGTAACATTCTGGTGATACTATCTGGATTTTTTCGAATGGTGTGATCGATCCATACCCATTTTCTTTTTCTTATTTATTTCAGTATGTGTTATGCTCCACAGTTCTGTGTTACTTATGGTGTTACGCCAGGTAATGTTATTCGATATAAGCCAGGTTTCACTGCCATACAACAGAATTGATTTAACACATGAGTTGAATATTCTGAACTTAATCCGTCTGGATAGACATATGTGAACTTCTCCATACTGACTGCAGTCGCCCGAATAGCGCTTTTGGTTTATTAAGCCTGTTATCTACGTCTGTTTCTGCGCTGCCGTTGGTAGCCATTGTACTTCGAAGATAGCAAAACCCTGTTGTAGTATGATGTTTTCCGTGCTAGTCTTGTTTATTCTCATGGCCTTGGTTTTCTTGATATCTCATGTTCAATATGGCGAACCATCCGGTCATCCAGTTTCGACTGCATATTAAAAATCTTGTGGAAGAATAACAATATCATCCGCATTATCCTAATCTTCGAGTTGACATGAGCGACTCCATGTTATCCCTCTTCTCTTTGAACAGACTTTGCTTTTTGTTGCATAACTTTAGTTATTTCAAGAATTTAGTTGTTATGTTTTTAAATTTTGTAAAGCCTTAAGTGTACTTTTAAATAAATATAAAATAATTATCTTCTTTAACTTTATCTTATTTTAAAAGCTTAAATATGAAAAGAAATTGTAGAAAACAAGAGCGTCCACTTTATTTTAATATTGACAGTAAATTTATTATTGTTTTCAGTTACTGTTACAGTTTTTATAACCACTAATATCTTGATTTGATACTTGTAGTTTGCTTTTCGTTTAAAGTTAAGATAGCGAGTAATTAACAAATTTTAATAACATAGTGATTTTTCAATTCACAAACTTCTGGAAAAATCTACCAAAATTCAACTTAGCCTACCATCCTACCAAACCAAAAATATTCTACCAATTTTGGTAGAATTATACCAATAGTGGCAACGCTGAAAGACACACATACATGCATGCATCTTTAAATATACACATACACGTATAAACAAATAAACAAATAAACAAGCAAACGAACAAACTGACAAACAAACATATTTGCTAAATCAACAGATAGAAAATTGCCAAACAAGGCAATACAAAGACATTATGGTTGAGAAGGACTCAAGAAGAAAATCAGATAAAATAATATTAAATACAGTCATAACGCATCGAGGATTGTAGGAAAAGTCAGAGCATATTGTATAAGCTTCGTCACAGATTAAATTATTGTTCCGAACTAGCTAAAGTACGTCGAGCTTTGCCACCCCTATGTTAAGTATTCCCTTAACTGTTATCTTATCTTATCTTGTTTTGTCTCTTTCTTATGTATGTATATACTCATATGTATATAAATTGCTTTTACCCAGCTTTCTCTGTGCAATGTGCTCAGTTATTGATATATGTCTGTGGTCCACGAAGTTGTCTGAACTAAATTTAGAAACCAAGCTCTAAGAAATATACAAAAATTAATATTTACTATCTATAATCAATGCCACGCCCACTTATACAATTTCGCCCATTTTTGACAGATGATTTGTATTGTCCATAAAATTATTAAGACCAAATTCAGAAACTTCCTTTTTAACCATTCTTAACATATGGAAGAATAAACATTTATGTTGTTACAATTAATAACCGCCTAAGTCGACTTAAGGTTATGTATGCTTTCGTATTGTCCTAACAAAACTTTATATTTACTTGAAATCCCCATTTATCTAAATAGTTATGGATAATTAGTTATGGATAAAAACATCTTGACATAAGTCGTAATGAAACCCAATTACATTTATAATAAGCGCTTAAATAAAATTTTAATTTATTAATAGCGTATAATGACTTAAGCTGTTTTGCACATTTTTTCTAAAGTGGATTTTCACAAAAGAGAGGGTTTTCATAAGAACTAAAGTAAGGATTAGGGATTATTTCAAATAGAGAATAACAAATTTCAATAAACAATAATCGCTAAATTCTAAATATTACTGGCAACAATTTAAATATTACTTTGCAATAAAAACTTAAGTATACATATTCTTCCAATTCCATATTTTCCATTTAGAATAATCATATACATACTACATTGATCAAACAATTTCCGGAATAACCCATGTGTGGTGGTTTCACCGTTCCGATTTGATTTTTTTTTGTTAAGTTAGTACATCTGTTGTTGATATTCCCGCTAAATCTTAGTGTCATAGTTTGACATTTTCATTTTTTGTATTTTTTTCCGGTATGTCCATCAGTGCCTTCTGCGATTTTTCTATTATTTCCTCTCGACTGCTGAAACTCGTTCCGCGTAATGGTTTTTAACAGGATTGAACAAAAGAAGTCTCAAGGAGCGAAATCAGGTGAATTCGGTGGCTGTTGGATGGTATTTGTTGAATTTTTTGTTAAAAATTTTCGAATAATCATGGCATTGTTCTACGGTGCGTTATCATGGTGCAAAATCCAGGAGTTTTCTGGTCTTTTTCGGCGAATTGCTTCATTCAAATGTCTCATAACGCCCAAATAATTCTCTCTGTTTACTGTCTGGCCTTCTGGTAAAAATTCATGATGAACTACGCCATTGTAATCCATGCAAACCATGAGCATTGCCTAATTTTTTGACTGAAAACAGTATCGGCTCATTTGGTGGACGCCATTCACTTGCCTAATGCTCCTTTTGATGAATATGGGATCGGATTCAGCCTTGCAAATCATGTCTTTTGCTACCTCAACACGGTTAAAATTGTCAAAAATCACCAACACACATAAAGATAGATGTACTCTTGGCTACGTAGCTTTTGCAAATGTCAAGTTATGACGCTAAGATTGAGCTTAACAAAAAAAAAAAAAAAAAAAAAAAACGATGGGACCGCCATAGGGAGGTTACTCCGGAAACTTTTTGATGAAGGTAGTATGTTTTTTTTTATTAAATATCTCCTAAACAAATGAAACTTTCATTATCGTTTTTCCTCTTAGGATTGCCCGTGTAAGTATCTTTAATTTTGTAATAAATTTTTTCTACTGCACTTTCTCAATTTTCCGGAAAAGGTTTTTTTTCCAAATACCATTTTCGACTTAGGCTGTTATTACTTGGAACTACAAATTTAGGTTTGCATGCGAGGTATTAGGTATTATGCCCACTTGACCAATTCCACCAACTTTTTGACTAATGATTCGTATTGACTATAAAGACATTCAGACCAAATTCAAAAAATTTAACTTTAACTGTTCGGAAAATAGACAAAAATTAATATTTACTCTCGATGAGAATAGCCATGCCAACTTTTCCAAATCAGCCCACTATTCGACTAATGATTTGTATTAACTACGAAGTTATTTAGATCAAATACAGAAACTTTAGCTTTAACCTTCGTAAGAAGAGGTCCCATAGCCACTTATCGAATTCCGCCCAATTTTGACTTTTTTGTATAATGACGTCAATCAGACCAAATTCTTAAAATTTAGCTTACTTTTTGACTGATGATTTGTATTGACTATGGAGTTATTTTGACCAATTTTAGAGATTTTTGCTGTTATCATTTTGAAGATATAGACAAATAAATATTTTGTATGGGCGTTGGAATTTTGTTATAAAAAATAGTTTACAAAATTTCATAAGAATCGGTCAAGCCGTCAACATGAGTTTTGTTACGTACGCTTTAATACGGGAATTTTTTTTCAAAATAATAGGATTTATTACACGCAAAGCTTCTTTTATTTCAAAATATCATTTATAAAGTTTAATGGGCAAAGTAGGGCGTTATAGTAGTGTATTTATAAGGATTCGACTTAAATTTTACCACACAAAGTTGGAGCATGCCATCGCATCGTATGATTAATATTAAGATTTTGCATATCTGATTCTTCATTTTTGATCTGCTTTTAATCTAATCAGATCAGAACTGGCATGTACGAGACATACACAATTTTGTTGTTAATAATACGCTGCTTCCAACTTTATATGGGAAAAGTAAAGTCAAACATATCACTCGTTATTGCCAAAAGTTCTCAAAATTATCAGCGTCAATTATATTTCTAGAAGAGGAAACTTCATTTGAAGAGAATGTAGGTTTTGATTCTGATATAATTTTAATTGCAATATCTAGAGTTGATTGCAATCAAAGTAATTGCAATTTCTCACTTGATGCACTACAAGGTTAAGGTGGTGAAAGAGCATTTCCTTGTTATACTCCACTGTTTGTAAAGAACGGCTTGTTTAACAGCTTACCGTCGTAGATCTGCCTGATTACATTTATGATTCTGCTCGGAATTTCTTCGTTCTAGTGTTTTCCGTATATTCTTTCTAGAGCATCGAGACTCTAAAAGAGTTCAAAGGGTTGCAATAAGTGTTCATTTGGTCTTTTCAACTTTTAGAACGTTGAAAAGTATTTGAATGTTTGATATTAGATATGAATGCTAGCAACCCAAAATAATGAGCCAATTGAGACAAACAATGACAGAATTTGTTTTCGTGTTCAAAGTAGGCGATTTGGTAAAGTTTATTAAAATATTGTTTAAATTGCGATCTAACTTGTGAGGCTTCACTACAGCTGGGTTTAGAAATAACAATTACTAGATGCACCACCTATGCTGATGTAGGCCATAATAATATTTTTGTGACCATATAATTTGAAACCATTTCTCTTCGCGAATGCGAAAAAATTTTTAGCGAATATTTTATGGTGAAAATGAGAATGCAAATAAATCTTAAATTAAATGTCTTGTGAATACCAGATAAAAATTGTTTAAAATGTCCATTAATTGTCATTTCTACTCTTTATACCTCCTTGGCTCTTCTCACAGCCAACCAGTGGCCATCAAACATTTAGTCAGTTTGTCAGAAAAGAAAAGAAGCCCTGGCTCTTTCAATAACTCGTATATATAAGTAAAGTTGGCGAAAACAAATTGAAAGCAACTTTGACTTCATTACTATTTAAGTTTCTTTTTTCCATTTACTTTAGAAATTTTTTGTAAAGTTTTGCATTCAGAGTGAGTGTATGGGATGTACTGTTGCTACGAATCCATATCCTTGTTGTAGCTTGTGTATGACAGGATAAAACAGTCGTAGCTACAGTAGATAGAATCACAAATAGCGATAACTACAGGGATAATAAATGAAAATAATACGAAAACAAATAATTCTGAGTAAAATGAAAAAAGAAACAAACACAAATTGTGAAGTCTTTAGTTATTTATTCTTAAAAAAAAACAGGATAACAAACTGTTTGTTTCATGTAGTTTGTCGTCATACAGAAGATTTGTCCATCTGAGTTGTTTAATAACAACATGTTGAAAAAAAAGCAATTCTTTTTGGCTTTTATGAAATGAAATGATTAAATAGATGGGTTTTTTATTTTTATTTAAAGTGCCAGAAAGTTATGAATAGAAAGATTGACTTCAACATAAAGTTTTATTTCCTACTTATTTTCCAACGCTTTTTGATGGTTTTGATTGACGCAATTGTTTAAAAAACAAAATGAGTTTTTTGTGCCACTAAGCATTTGTTTGGTAAAGGTATTAAGTAAGTGTTCGGATCCGTAATCTGTACATATTACATATTTAGATCTTTGCCGTGACTACTCAAGGATGACATGACATATTATGTAGGTTTTGATGAACAACGCAAAGAGAAAAGAATTTTCTAGAAGCTATTAAAATCAGAAATAAGGAAGACATAACAGCTTTTTCAAGACTGCTGGCGGGCTCAGGATGAGGTATCTCTTTTTCATAAATGCAGCATTTACTGAATCTTCCAAGGAAGGTACTGAAAACATGTACGATTCACCTATGTCACATAAGTATTAAGCTACACTTCTCCTGGGGCTTTGTCCTTATGTACTACTGTTAGCTTTATCTGCTTTCTCTGTTATCGTTCCGATTTGAGTTTTTTTGTACATCTGTTTTTGATATTGCCGCAAAATCTTAGCGTCATAGCTTGACATTTGCAAAAGCTATGTCATGTATGTTGGCGATTTTAGAAATGGATTTAAATTTGCAACAACGAACTTTTATTAAATTTTGGGTAAAAAACGGATTTAATGGTGAGCAAAAGTTGGAAACATTGAAAAAGTTTTTCGGCGACGATTCTCTAAAGAACACGGTCGTTTACCAGTGGCACGAGCGGTTCAGAAGTGGTCGTGAGTCAATCGAAGATGATAAACGCAGTGGCAGGCCATCGACATCGAAAACCGACGAAAACATTGATAAAGCAAATGAAATGTTGGTCAATAACTGCAAATTAACCATCAGAGAGATAGCGGAGGACTTAAACTTTGCCTATGGATGCGACCAAGACATTTTGGTTAATGGTTTGGGTTTCCGTCGTGTAGCAGCAAAGTTGGTGCCAAAAGATCTCAATTTCATGAAAAAAAGAGACCATGTTGATGTCGCAAAAGACATGATTTGCGAGGCTGAATCCAATCCCATATTTATCAAGAGGATCGTTAATGGAGCCGAGACGGGTGTTTATGAGTACGACAGCCAACTTAGATATCAGGCAAGTGAATGGCCAAATGAGCCTAGACGAAAAAAACCACGTCGTTTTCAGTCAAAAAAGAAAGCAATGCTCACGGTTTTCATGGATTACATCAGTGTAGTGCAACACGAATTTTCGCCAGAAGGCCAGACAGTAAACAAAGAGTATTATTTGAGCGTTAAGAGACGTTTGCGTGAAGCAAAAAAACTCGTGGATTTTGCACCATGATAACGCACCGCCGCACAGTGCCATTATTATTTGACATTTTTTGAAGAAAAGTGCAACAAATACCATCTCACAGCACAGGATTCTCCTGATTTGGCTCCATGTGTCTTCTTTCTGTTCAATCGAATTAAAAAACCATTACGGAGAACGCGTGTCAGTAGCCGAGAGGGAATAATGGAAAAATCGCAGTAAGTACTGCTGGACATACCGAATTAGATCAAGCCTGGCATAAGTGTGTTGCAGTCGATGGGGATCATTTTGAAGGGGACAATATAGATTTAGATGAATAAACTTGTACTTTTAATTTTCTGAATAAATTCCGGGAACTTTTTGATTATTGTCCTGGTGGACTAGTTCAGCAAATGGCCTGAAGTGTATGCCATACCCAATCCAGAGGTGAATACAGTTATAACATTCCGATCAGGCAGTGTTGCCAGTATATTTTTTTGAAAATATCTACGCATACTAAAAAAATTTCGATTCTTCCCTACACTTTGCAAAGATTTTCCCTACAAAAATCCTTATGCATTTACTCATTAAAATGTAAGAAAAACAACACAATTATAAAATATTAATAATAAGAGATTATTCAAAAATTAAATAAAATACTTTGTTCTGAATTTTTCCAAATGCCTATTAATGCATTCGAAATTAACGCAGTCTCTGAAATTAGAGATTTATGCAAACAAATTTGCAAAACTTCAATGCTTCAGTAAAGACATTTGATTAAATAACTTTTACTTAAAATATCTTTCAATACACACGTGGAATTCTATCTTGTTTTATACACGACTGAGTATCAAATCTTCAAAACTCCTCAGTAATATATTTCGCCTTACACATCTACGGAATATTGCAATATTCAGAGCTTGTCAACCATTTGAAATTAATACGAAAATAACAAAATTTGGCTGGATTGGGCAAACCTTACGTAGTGATAACATTTGCAAAAGAGCCATAACGTACAACCGTCATGGACGAGGAAGACCAACAAACTTTTGGCACCATTCCACCTTGAATGAAAATAACAATTTGCCAAATTAAGACAAAAAGATTGATTACGGTTATTGAGAGAGATTACAGATAGACGTTCTAAATGAATATTTCTTATTCAGCGCCTATGCCCACCGTAAGGTGGCTTGAGCTATTTTCAAGCAAGGTTTGTTATTATTAACAGCTCGCTTGTAGATTTAAACAAAACTCTTTAATAATTACTCCCTCTTTTCTCCTTTCCGCAATCTATTTTTCTAGTACCAGTACAGAGCGGACGGTTATTATTCGTCCGGTTTTAACCGGTTTCTTTTTGGTTTTGTCGAATACGGTTTTTTCAAAATCTTCATTTTTCGAGTACCGAATAAACCGGTTAATTTAACACGAATAACCGGTTATCTATTGAAAATATTCTCCTCGTTAACTATTTGTATAAATTTAATTATTTTTGTATATATGCCAACAAAGAACGTGAAAACAAAAGTAGATCGAAAAAGATATGCACTTTTGAGCAAAAATAACCTTTTCTCATCTTCTGTAAATAAATACTGATTTTTATATATGGAGAATGATCAACTAGACTCATTGAAAGCCCGCAAACCCACAAACGCCGGTTCCGAACGTCAGATGTGTTAGTTAGTGAAGTTTTTCACAGAGTAAATACACATAACCAGTCGCTAGTAATGTTGTGAGGTGATATCGCTGTTGAAAATTGTCAGATCGTGTTGCCTTGGATTGAACTGACTTCTTGGTCGTAAGGTGGGTGCTGCTCGAAATCTAAGCAAATTTTCTTGTCGAGGCAATTAAAGACTCGCATATTACTAATGAATTTATTCAAAGTAAAACATTTAATTTTTGTTATCTTAGGCACCTCAATTATAACTATAATAACAAACCTTTAATTCCATTCTCTACCAAGTAATACAACAAGAACGTAATTAGCTCCTTGAGTAGCTGTTCGGCACTTGAGCAACTTTCAGTACTTTGCGTAAAAAACTTTGGTTTTTATGGCCTCCGCACACCGTTTTGGCATAGTTTTTATGGGTTTTGTTAGAATTATTGTTGTTATTGTTTGCGCTTCAAGAATTAGGAACAATTTTATTTAAATAAAGGTACCGGTTAACCGGTTATTTAAATTATTATTAAACGAAAGCCGGTTTTTAAGTGCTACTTTTCGAATTATTCGAAAACCGGTTTCTGAAAAAAGTCGAATAATCAATCTCCCTAATACATATGTGTGTACATATTGGTGCCGTCAACTCTTTAAACTACAAATATCTTTGTTTCCTTTTGGTAACATATTTTAACGCGGTTATTCGGAAAACATAATTTTTAAAGCTTTTTGAGCAAAAAAATATTAATAAAAATACATTTTTAAGAATCTGTCTTATAAATAATGAATATAAAAAAATCTAAAAAAAAGGATTATCTCCCAAACTACAAACTAATAAAGTAATAAAAAGCTTACGGAAGGACAATAGCCCATGATCAAAAATAAAAGTAGTACAGGTAGAGCGACTGGCGAACTATAGGAAGAAAAAAATTAATTCGTATAGAAATATACACCGACCTTTGTTACTTAAAACCTATAAACTCACTCCATGGAAGTTATTCTATTGGTTGGTGTTGATAGTACGAGAATTGTAATGTTTAATTTATCTATCAGATCACTCTGCCACGGCTGTAACTATTTGAACAATGCTACCAACACAACTATGAGCAACTGAATAGTAGATTGTGGAATGTACTAAAACAATCGAAACTAATGGTAGTGAAGTATATAAGCTGCGGTATTCTCCTTAGTCATTCAATCATAACTTAACTACACTCGCGTGATACATAAGAGAGTTATTTGTTTGTCTATTAAGTCTTGAATAAATTTGTGCACTAAGAGGAAGTTCAATAAGTTGAACATTGTCTATTAAATTAATTCTGAAATAAAGACTGTATCAAAATAGCAAATTCGATTCGTCTATTTTATTTTACGCAATTTAAAAGAACTCAGATGTTTTAAAATGATTAAATCGTAACAATATATGACTGACTTTTTCAGTTTCCTAGGCTGTCCAGAAAACCCAGGCATGTAAATATGAAATGTTCTAAAATTTCGTTTCGTAATACTTCCCAATCAGCACTGGTTTTTCATATAACTCCCATGTCTTCTAAAATATTGCGTCAAGTTAAAGTTTACTCTTCCTTGCTTGATCAGTAATATTTGGAATCAGTCTAAAAGTTCAAATAAACTTAAATGAATTCCCCAATCTTTTTCGCCAATCTAGTATTGCTTTTTCTTTTTTTCACCTAACTCAGACGGTGACATTTACAATTTTAAATTAAAATTTTTGTAATTCCCTTTTGAAGCAACTTCCAAAAATCTTTTGTGTTAATACAATGATTTTCAGCTGTACTGTTTTTTCAATTACTTCATTTTATTTTTGTTTTTATGGACAAGAAAGAATTAGAAGAATTATTTTAAAGACAAACATATATGAAAAAAGACTTCAAAAACAAAAAACCAGTCTTTTTGTTTACCCCTCTTCCTTCTCTACACCGTTCTCCAGAAACAAAAGTAGACGTAGAAAAAACGACGTCGTAAAAGTCGCGTGTGAATGGGGTGTTTGTCCGACTTGCGTTATTTCTTAATTCTGCACAGTTTCTTTTCGACTCGTTATGATCGATGAGAGCAAATAATGCAATGATGCTCGCTGCTTCCAATGATATAGTTTTAAAGTCTTGTCGACTCTTAAACAACACTTTCCGTGTGTAGAGATCATGTTTGTTTTGCGTTGTACTTGGTAACATTTTTCAATTTATTGTACCCCAAAGTAAGACTGCGTTTTAGGATGAGTCATTTAGGTGATTAACTTTTCTCGTCCCTAAGAGATGGACTAGAACTTAACACACACAACTTAAGACCCGCCTTCTACCAGAAGAATAACAAACCTTTTCAGATATTATATTAAAAGCAGTGGTAGGCAATTGCTAATCTTAGTACAGTTGTTAAGATACATACATATGCATATAAGCAGAACTTTCTGTATTAACTGGGATTCTTTTTAAATAAGAACGGTTCCTTTATAAAAAAAGTACAAAAATAACTTAAAGAAAATAAGAATAAGTTATGTATTAGCTAACAAGTGCGTAAGATACAAAAAACCGGGCAAAAATCGTCGCACTCGTGACCGATCGTAGTATTGACATTTAATAATTCAAATTGGCATTATTCGATATGAAAGCTTACACGAGAGATTTGGCTCCTGTTTTTTTTTATCCATAACTGAAGATTGTGCACAACGCACATTGGGGTTTTTGATACCGAAAGTGGAAATTAATTAAAAGAAAAATTCAGAAAACAGTAAAATACTAATTTTATATCACGTTGAAGTAGATAAAATTCTACATCGCTAGGCATAAAAATATTTTTGTTATCATTTTCCATTATGCTGCTACGTTCTTCCAAAGTGGGTTTTTGTGTGTGTGTGTGTGTGTGTGTGTGTGTGTGTGTGTGTGTGTGTGTGTTTTAATAAAAGTAACAACACAGATTTTTTTACTCTTCAAACAGCTAATTCACACTATGACTTTAAAGGCATAATTGTTTTAAAATCTGATTCGAAAAACCTCTTGAATTTACACCATGATTGTAAAATCATGATTTTTTTCTTGCAGGGTTGGTTTTTTAACTATAATTACTTTACTTTACACTGAAGAACAAAGCACAATAACAACAACGAAAATAAACGTGAAGAAGAATATACAAAAAATCATGAAAAACGGAAATCGTGCCTATTTCTCTACCCCTCTTTCTTCCCTACTTCTCTCGCAGGCAAACAAAAAAGGCATCTCCGACAAACATGTTTCTAAAATCATAGTGTAAGTCGTGTGAAAGTGAAATGTCTATAGTTTTCTAAGGATAAATTAAAAAGTATAATAATGGGCCTATTGCGGGAAAGTCCCAGCGCCCAGTTTTTGCCAGATTGTAAGCACCAAATATAAAACACCAAATTTAAGTTTCCTTCAGTTTTATATTTATATGTTAAAATTCCTATATGAATTCACAAAGGTTATAAATTATGTATATTGAAAGTAATTAATTTAATGAACCTACATTCCGAAGCACAATAAAAATTAGTTAAATTGTTTAACTTGTAACAATTAATTGCCAAGTCTAATTGTTTAAGACGGCTTGGATTCGAAGACAAGAATGAATTTAATTGTGCAGTAACTAAAAAAAAGTGCGTGTTTTTTATACCAGAAAATTCTCTATTTTGCTTACAAGAATTCGTATTAAAAGTAACCAGTATCTGTATTAATTAGATCAACGATAAATGAACCGATATCTAAACTATCGAAAGTGGCGATAACAGGGCCATTACCCTCAGGCTAGTGAGATTATTTACAGTAGTTAGAACAAATAAACTTACAGTGCCTTTTGGTTAAGTTTTTTACACACATTATTATGTATGTATGTACAAAATAAAATTTAAAAAAGAAATAAAAAAAATTTAGTACAATCGGACTGCAAAATGTATATATATATTGTTTCGAAAATAAGGTTGGGCACCACAGCGTTTATGACATCGCTAAAATAAATAAACAAAAGCTGCAAGAACAACTATACGTGCTGTTTATAAATAACCAAATCTACAACAACAACCATTAGCAGAGACAAAGTAAATAAAAATAATACGGCAACAACAATAATTAAGCAGCAAAGAAAACAAGTAACAGACAATAAACAAGCAACAACAAATACTAAGAGCTGAACATGTACCTCTTGTTCACATACGCATGGCTACAAAAGAACTAAAAAGAAATTAAAAGAATGAAATGGAATCTACCTGAAATATCGAGAGTTTCGAGAACTTTCGATGTGTTGTTTACTCAGCCATATAAAAAGCACAGCGATGCGAACAACGATTAGTTTTATGTAAAGTTAACTCAGCGAATGTGTTATTGGTGTGAAGAGTGTTTATAAAGAGTAAACTCGTGAAGCTAGTAGTGAAGCAAGAACCAGTTTAGTTGGAGCTAAGAATTAAGTGTGGATAACTTCTGGTTGGAAAGGTTGTGATCGAACCTAAGTTATAACTACGATCGGGTTGGAAGATCTTTAAGTAGAAAGGTCTGTCGAGTAATTGTTGTTGTTTACAAAGTTGAAAACAGACAGAGTAATTAAGAATAAAAATTGTTATTGCCTGTAAAAGGATTACAAGCAGTGGTGCACATAACTGTGTTGAATAAAGGATTTTTGATTAAAACCAAACACAAAATTTATTTTATTTTAACTACAATCTACGAACTCATAAAAACACATTTATAGAAAGGTAAAAACGTAACAATATATATATTTTAGATAGATTTCGAATTTATTTAAATATAAGTTTTAGTTTATTAAATTTTAATGTATGTAGACCTATACTTTGAGTCAGTTATAAATGTGATTTGTTTAATAATTTATGTGTAATATTTGTTGTCCTTTTTTATACATGAAGTAGTTTACGTTATACAGTTTTAGCTTAAAAATGAGGCCGATTTATAAAAACACCTAACTTGTTGACAAGCGAAGTTGGAATATTGCATTAAAAATTGTGTACTACAGCGTAGAGAGCCTAACTAGGCTAACTAATAATCGTTACAGTGAAAAAGATATGAAATCCTATGTAATTAAATTAAATAAAAAGAAAAATATTTATTGTCCAAATGAATTTGGATAAGACTTGAAAAATGTATAATATGCTTCTAAAAAAGAGTTCAAAATTATTAGTATAGCAATTATTATTCCGTACAATATTCGGACTTCGTAACAGTAATAGTTCTGTCCAAAATCTAACAAAAGCACATCATATTTATTATTTATTTAATTAAGTTGCTACGAAGAATTCAATACGAGCCTTGTAGGAGTTAAAAGAACAAGCATATATTTAAAATTAAAAAAAAGTTGTTTTCCAATTTTGCTTATCATTGCATATTCTGTCTCTCTCATTGTGCATATTTCAAGGTTTAATTTTTTTGTTGTTGTTGTCTGTTGCCGTGGTTTACTATTGTGAAGCCCTATTAAATATTTATGTGGGTGTTAAACGCCTTTTAATATTAATTAACAGCAAATTTTTCTTCTTACAGTGTATATTATGTATGTTTGGATGTATGAGTGTGTTTGTGTGTGTATGTGTGTGTGTATTTAACCGATAAATTGTCAATATTGATTTTGTATGCGTTACTTGTCTGAAAAAATAACCAACTTGCCACTTAATAGCACTTTATGCCACAATAATACCCACGCGCCTACACACACACACGCACACGTACAGGAAGCAGCCACCCTACCTACAACCGTTTAATTGTAAAATATTTTAAATGAAAGACAATTTGTTATAATTAAACTGAAAGCAGAATGTTATGAGAAATTGACATTTTAATGCCTCGTTGTTTATAAGACTTAAATCTGATGGATATTTTGGTTTGAAATACGGAATAATGAGTAGTTCGATGATATATTGCACGCGCATGGAAATAAAAGTAAAACTCTCACTCCGAACAATAGCATCTCAACAGTTCTAAATCAGATTTAAAAATTGCAAATATTAAATGCGAGTATTGCATTGGTTACTAACTAACAATCAGGCGATGGGCTTAACTTGATTCTTTAGCAAAAAAATATATAATTTTTTTCCCACATTTGTGGAAAGTTTGTATGTCAGAATAAAGCATTCATAGACCGATCACCATTAAAATTTGATACCGAGGTAAATGAAAACAAATGTAACGAGACGTTACATGAATAGTTCTAATAATCACTATAATTCAGAGTTCCAAGTGTAGAACATGCACATTTTTGGTCGTTATTTAATCCCATACAAATTACGAGGGATATTATTTATTTTGACTCTGAAAATAAGTTTTGTTTTAGTCAAGGCTGAACGTAATAGAAGAACATGCTAAGTCATCCAACGTTCTGTTGAAAACAGTTAATTAGATATAAAAGTTCATTACACTATGCAACAAATGGAAAAAGTTTCTGACCTTGGATAACCACTATATTTATTTTTGATGCGCTATGCTCGCCTAACTTCAAATTCTATGGATAAAAGCATGTAATGGGAGTCGTATAAGCGCTATTTTTTCAAAATTCGAAAATCACTCATACGCTCAGTGGAATTCTCGATTTTCATGAATTATGGCTTATTTTATTTCTATTATATACAACTTTAGCGCCTAATAGAATTGTGCTAGTCATTTGAACTAGTCATAGGTGACTCCATCTTCCCGCATAAGGAAATACATATGTATACTTGGACATCATCGAGCCGCAATGCGCGCAATCAGATAGACCACATATGCGTGAGCAGAAGATGGAGAAGCTCTTTATCGGAATGATGCAACCAAGCACGCAAGAACATTGGCGATCCGTAAACGGCTACCAACAAACCAACGTCACTCATGGGAAGATATCAAAGCAATATATAATCAAGTTCGGAGGAAACACTTGGTGTAGTGCAACCAAATAGAAGACAACCTGGTTTCTCAAAGAAGGGAACTAAAACTGTAGCTGAATAGCAACAATACCCTGAGGCAGCAATACCATCAGCTGGCAAAACAAGTAAAGAAGGCTGCAAGAAGAAAGAGAAGAACGTTTCTGGAACGACTTGCGACAGCGTCAGAAAAAGCGGATGGCTAGCATAAGAAGAGAAAACTACATCAAACGATTAAATATATCACATCATGACTTACATCATATCAGTATGGGAGGAGGAGAGGCTGCCTTCTACGTGGAAGAAGGGCATCATTCCAAAGTTGCTAAACAGTGGCGACTTAAAAGACTGATACCACCAGGCGAACGGCTATATAGAAAGCACTAAAAACCAAAGAAGGACCTCAGAAGATAATTCGAATAATTAGAGCGATGTATGAAGATGCAGAACTTTCAGTTCTTCACAACGGAAACATCAGCCAACCATTCCACACCAATGGTGGAGTTAAACAAGGATGCCCACTATCACCTTAGCTATTTACCATCGTGCTGGATGACATAATGAGCAGAGTCTGTTCGAAAAGAAGAGGGATCACATGGAGTCTCTCACGCCAACTCGAAAACTTGGACTATGCGAATGACATTTGTCCACTCTCGCATAAGATTTCCAATATGCAATCGAAACTGGAGGACCTGGTAAGATTGGCTAGTAGTGTTGGGCTTGAGAAAACATCATGCTACAGGGTCAGCCAGTCGAGTATGTAGATAGCTTCTTCTATCTAGGAAGTACAATGAGTACACACGGTGGCGAGGTCAATTCACGGGTTTAAAACGTGAAACAAACACTTTCTTCAATAAATCAATTGTGGTACAAGCTGTGTGACATGCTGCTCCATCTTGTTGTAACCACAGCTCCAGCACGTTATTATTGTTCAACTGATGAACGAAAAAGTCAGAAATTATGGCTCTATAAAGGTCATCATTGACTGTAACGTTCTGACCAGGACCGTTTTAAAAAAAGTATGGACCAATGATTCCACCAGCCCATAAAGCACACCAAACAGTCAGATGTAACGGGGTCTCAACATACACTTGAGGATTATCATCCCTACAAATACAGCAGTTTTATTTATTGACGCATCCATTGAAACAAAATTCGCTTATGAAAATCGGGATCAACGGCAATCTTGTTTTGAACACATTTTAAACAATTTGGAAGCGTTGTTCAGACTTCAGTCTAATCCTGTTGAAATGTCAAACCAAACTAAGCATAAATCATTTGACAGCTGAGAAAATAGCCGCCAGTTAAAAAAGTTATGTCAACGTAAAATTTTATATCTCTATAAAAACACCCGGTAGAAAGCATATATGTATAGCAAAACTAACTTCAGTGCATTGTATAGAGAAGATCTATCAGAGAATTTTGAAACAGCTTTTGGAGTAAAACTAGAATGCTTACTGTCACCAAATCTTGTTTTACTGCATCTTAACGACATGCAGGGATTAAATGTATGTTTATTACTCTGGTATATCCAGATGTTTTTATTCCTCTAATATTCCACTTGAGTGCATAGGGAGTTAACAAGAAGTTGCTATCTTACTCTGTTCTAAGAATAAATTTAAATTTATTTTTATTTGAAAACTTTGCAGCAGCAACTATTTCGTTGAGGGTTCAATTCCAGCGCTTTTCTAGTTATAATTGAAGAGGATTTTTTTTAGTTCTCAATATTTGTCGCAGAATTGGTTCTTCATTAGCTAGTCTCCTTAAGTTGGCATTTCTGATGGTTCCTGGTCAAAAATATTGCGAATATTTTGCAGGCATTTATTAACAACTACCTGTAGCTTTCGAGTAGTTACGTTCGATATTAGCCAGGACTTACACCCATAGATTAGTATTGATTTGACATATGCATTGAAAATTCGCATTTTAATTTTACTCAATATCTGATTTGAATGGTAAGTATTCCAAAGCCGTTAAAAAGCTGACTTTGCCTTACCGAGTCTGTTAGATATATCACCGTCTATACCACCGTTTGTCGGCATTATGTAGTCCAGGTAACAAAAGCTGCTAACGTATTCTATGCGTTGATTTTCAATTGTAATAAAATCCGGGTTGTTGCTTTTAATGCGATTTGCCTGTGGTTTCTTGATGTTGACTTCCAGGCCCACGTTTTTAGCCAACTCGACAAAGTGATTGATCTTACCTTGCATGTCGCTCAGCTTATGAGACATGGGACAAATGTAGTCCGCATAATCAATATCTTCTAGGTGACGGTCGATGACCCATTGCATAGCTCAAGCACGAACTTGTCAAGGATAATTGCAAATAGAAGCGGGAATAAAGGATATCATTATTTCACGCCGCATTAGTTGTAAGTGGCTCGCTTGTCATCCCACTATGAAGTACTCGTATTTAGCTTTCTTCGTACATGTTCTTGATGATTACCGTTATGATGTCTGGCACTTCTATTTAAGCTAAAGCCTTTCAAATAGCATTACGTTTGATCACATCGAAGTCTTTTTAAAGGCCACAAAGAGATTATTCTATCATGATGCGTAATGTATTAACTTGATCTTTGCAGTTACGGCGCGAGCTTGTTCGTTTCGTAGAGTGCCCTTAATGCACTGTAATCTTGCATTTATAATCATCGCCAGTATTCTGTAAATCGGGATTTGCCACCAGTTACCGCATAACGTTCTATCATCCTTTTTCGGGATTTTTGTTATCAGTCCCGTCACGGTTTCCCTCTTACCCAGGCTTCTTTCATGTCTAGAAAAATTATTTCCGCTGATGCTTTTGGGTCAGACTGAAGTAGTCTCGGGGATAAGCAATCTTTGGCTGGAATCTTATTTTTCTTTTTGGCTTCAGAATTGCACTTTTTACTCGTATTTCTTGCATAGTTGGTGGTTCGGTTTATATTCAATTGTGGCGGCGACCAGGTTCAATGTCGTATGGCGATTGTTGTGGTTCAGTTTCCATACTTACGTTGCTTATTTTCTCAAAGTGTTCTCTCCACCTGTTAAGCTGTTCTTCAGTTCTTGTTAATAAGTTACCTTTTTGATCTCTTACTGGCTGGTTTCCGTTAAAATGTTGGTTTGATAGACATCCAATGACGCGTATTATTCTCTCATATTATTCTGCATACTGCCTTCTATCACGATGTGTCGATTTTTTACCCTCTTAATCATATTATATGCAGATAAAATCGTCTTATTAGCTAAAGATGTTTTGACAATTAAGAATATCTGATCATATTCTTGAAATTTACTATTCAACTGGGAACCTTGAAGTTCATTTAAGCAAGTTGGAAATTAAGAAACTTTTCTATAATGACGACCCAGTAAATATTTTCTCGGAAACTCCAAATTTGGGAGTTACACTTATACTAAGAAGCTTCAACAATCGTACTTGTAAATTATAAAACCCGACACATCTCCCTGTACTTAGACTCGGCGATTGTTTGCACTCTCGTTCCCCTAAATCATATCACCAGTCAAGAGATCATCGCTATTTCAGACACATTAAATCAGACAAAGAATTGAATTGTTCTCGTTTAACTTTATCCCGGTTAAGTTCTCAGTTGAGCTCAGTATATAAATTTAAATCCAAGTTACATCCATCCGTTTCTTTTTAACAACCATTCAAATCAAGAAACAAATTCTACGTGAGGTGGCTATGATTATTGCATCTTAAAACGAACTTGGTTTTTACCGTTATGACACGATACACGAGATGTGCACTAAGAAGTCAAAGATGAGTCTATCAGCCAAGAAGATAATGGTCATAGTCTTTTGGATTTCACATGGATTATCTGTGAATATTATTCGGAGCTTCTAAAACTAATCATTATTAATTTAAAACAAAAACGATCTTATCTAGAGATGGGAAAAATGCTGTTTCATCTAGATAATGCAAGTGTGAAGTCACTTTGGTAAAATTCATAAGCGTGACTACAAATTGCCACCCCATCTAACATATTTACTAGATTTTGCCTTTTGCAACCATTTTTACAAAATAGAAAAGACTGAACTAAATACATATTTATGTCTAATTTAAAGGAGTCTGTGCTAAGAAATAAAACAGATCATTGTTTAAAGAACAATAGTTTATTCAAAAAACCACGAAATTATCAAATTGTTGTCGCAATAAAATTGTTAGGTCTAGTTTCATGCAAAAAGAAGCTTTTATATATAAATTAGAAGAAAATTTAGTGAAATGTATCAGCATGTTTTTCTGTTGAGCAATGGGTCACATACGACAATATTGTGCGAAACGATCGTGGCGAAAGCATGCTAAATCAAAGAAAAACTATAAAATGTACAGAATTTTTTATTTGTTGACTTTTATTTGTTACACCCTGTAACTAACAACTGAATAGACGAAACAAAAAACAGCAAAATAATTTTCCTAGACGTGACTTAACATAACGCCATAGTTGCAATTCAACCAACCAAACTTATGAACAACAATGTGTTTGATTAGTAGGACATACCATAACCATGTCATTTAAGTTTGGTTGTTTCGATTGTGATAACGGCTACGGCACTCTGTTAAGTCACGTCTATTTGAGCTTATAAATCAGAAATTGTTTGATCCACATTTCACGAGATATCGATCACTGCAGCCATCTATCCAGAAAATAATATATTTCATTTTCCCCGGCTTAATCTACTTATATATAAAAATGAATGTGTGTTAAGTTAATATGTTTGTTTGAAGTCTATAGATTGTTAAACGGCTCAAGCGATTTTCTTTAAATTTGTATAGTATCTCTCAAATTAAATATTGTTACGTTTAAACCTTTTAATTGCGTCAAAATAAAATAAAGACCACTTTGTTGTTGTTTTACAGTTTTTAT
The DNA here is from genome assembly GCA_023159175.1 of Wohlfahrtia magnifica. NCBI lineage: Eukaryota > Metazoa > Arthropoda > Insecta > Diptera > Sarcophagidae > Wohlfahrtia > Wohlfahrtia magnifica. The sequence goes on along the minus strand of JAKWBJ010000198.1, from coordinate 2,646,872 downwards.
TTGCTCACTTTTTACAGTATACAATTATAACTAGACAGTCTCCAACTTATTTATCTTGTCTTAATATTCGTTTATACAACACTTTTATTTACGCCTAAGCACGACTCTACTTTATGACAGCAAAACCATAACTAAACTTATGCGTAAGGCGCCACCTTTTATACAATTTAAATTATTTCCGAATGTTCTTGTCCTTGCTGCAACTTGCGAATTATTTCCGTTAATTCATATGTAACACACAAATATGGTCGAATTGGCAGTGCTGTCAAATACTCAAATAAGTACGCCATTGACAGGGTGGCACACTAATACCAAATATACCAAAATAACACAATAGGGTTTTAAAAGCGCTGATGTGGTGTATTTTATTTCTTCAAAATGGTGACAGTAAGATTCTCTAAATTTCGTCCAAATAGCTTTATGATCAATAAAAATCATCAGTCAAACAGTAAGCGGGTTTGGAGAGTGTGCGTAATAATTTTTATATATTGTTACGTTTTTACCTTTTTAAAAACGTGTTTTAACGAGTTCGTAGATTGTAGCTAAAATAAAATAAATGTTGTGTTTGGTTTTAATTAAAAAAATCTTTTATTCAACACAGTTTTGTGCACCACTGCTTGTAATCCTTTTACAGGCAATAACAATTTTTATTCTTATTTACTCTGTCTGTTTACAACTTTGTAAACAACAACGATTACTCGAAAAATCTTTCTTCCTAAAGATCTTCCAACCCGATCGTAGCTATAACTTAGGTTCGATCACAACCTTTTCAACCAGAGGTTATCCACACTTAACTCTCTTTACTGAGTTAGCTCCAACTAAACTGGTTTTTTTACTTCACAATTCTCTTCACGAGTTTACTCCTTATAACTAATTCTCTTCACACAAACTGCACTCGCTGAGTTTACTTTACTTAAACTGGTCGTTGTTCGCATCGATGTGCTTTTTATATGGCTGAGTAAGCAATACATCGAAAGCTCTCGAACCTCTCGATATTTCAGGTAAATTCTATTTCTTTCTTTTAATTTCTTTTTAGTTCTTTTGTAGCCATGCGTATGTAAACATCTACCTCTTTCAGCTTTTAGTATTTATTGTTGCTTGTTTATTGTCTGTTCCTTGTTTTCTTTGCTGTTAGTTTGTTGTTGCTGTTGCTGTTGCTGTGTTATTTTTATTTACTTTATCTCTGCTAATAATGCTTGTTGTTGTCGATTCTGGCTATTTGTAAATATCATGTATAAGTTGTTCTTGCAGCTTTTGTTTATTTATTTTAGCGAAATAATAAACGCAGAGTTCCCAATATTATTTTCCTAACAATATGTTTAAAAATTATTAATATACGCATGATTATTTTTTTTTCTCTCCGTCACTCCTCTAGGGAGCATATTGGCTTTCCACAAAGCAACTCTTGCTTTGTTTCAGTTTCTTTAATCAATTTGATAGTTCAAGCTAAGAAGATGATTACCGCTGTAGCTTCCTCCATATGATTTTTTTGTGTAGTGGTGAAGATCCTTGCTAATTGGTGGTGATCTTTGCTTTAACATTGTAATTTTTCCCAGTAGGTGGCGTTTGTCACCATCGCCGGAGGTATGCGAGAAGGGTCTTCAAAATGGTAACAGTAAGATTCTCTAAATTTTGTCCAAATAGCTTTGTGGTCATCAAATCATCAGTCAAACAATAGGCGGGCTTGGAGAGTGTGCGTAATAATTTTTATATATGTTTAAAAATTATTAATATACTCATGATTAATTAAATAGAATTAAAGTCAAAAGATTACGCCTAATAACACTAGTTTACAAGGTTCCTGTTCACAATTTAAAACTTGTATTGGACTATTAGTTAAGGCTGTCTAATGCTGTAAACACATTCAAGACTATCGACCTTCGACCACTCGACTACAAAAGACGCTGGTTACAGAAGTAGCTAAGTAACCAGCTACTTAATTATTTTAACGACTACAGCTACAAAATGGACATCTGATTTGACATATTGAACATAACCTAAACATAACAAATTAGTGGTGTCACATAAATTTTTTTCACGTTTTTTATGTATTGCCTTTTTAATACGCCTATTTCAAGCATCTTATTATATTGACAGCACTAAACTGTTTGTTGTCGCCAAGAAAAACATAAATTAGCCTACGTTGGCTACGGGCTACAAATTCAGTCGTGTAGTCCGTAGCTGTGTTGCCGCTAAAAGTAATTATTCTCATAAGCACCCATGTATTCTATTTTCGACAGCATGTAGTCGATGGTAGGTAGCCTTGAATGTGTTTATAGTACATATAACCGTTTACGTACGTAAAGTACGATTGGGTTCGTTCAAAACGTTAGCAAATGAAACTAAACGAAACTCGACGAAAAGTTTGTTAAGTACATTATAGTTATACACATTTGATTGTGTGTATTCGCACAGTCGTTAAAGCTAGCCTACGCATTTTATTGTTGAGCCTTGAGTATTTGACAGACTTTTGGTTAAGTTTTTGACAGTAGCTTATGTTTGGGCCTTAAGTCGAATGAAAAATATAATAGCGGCATTACTTTACGAACACTGAACTGAACTGAAAATGAGAGCTTTTAGTTTTTTTTTTTTAATATTTTTGTTGGCCTTATTACACTTCAACAATAGTAACCTAGTATATACTGGTTAAAACAAAAACTTACACAATGGACGATATTTTAAGTCTTAGTGATGCCATTCACTATGCTCGTCACTCATATTTCCAAAGTTTCTGGAGAAAGTCCAAATGGGAATGTAAGAAATGAATTTTGAGGAACATATTTGCACCCATTCTTTTGAAATTCGTCAGTAAATTATCAAAATTATTTACGTAATTTGTAGTTTTCAAATTCCTTAAAAACTCTCAAACAAGAAGTTTAAAGAAATCCAGGCAGCTCGTTTATCGCCGGCTTAGGGATTTTTTATGGACTCGCAAATTTTCTTCTAACTTAGACCGGCAAGGATTCGAAAATAGACTGCATAAGTATCGAAACGTCGGTTTTTTATTCTCCAAAGGCTGTGTGCCGCTGTGGTATGTTAGGTAAAACACCCGCCTACCAACCAGTAGGTCGTCGGCTCAAAACCATCTGAAAAAAAAAGAAAAAGTTTTTCAACAGCGGTGTCACCTCATAACATTAGCTAGTAACTGGTTATGAGTATTATTACTATTGAAAGCATCTCTAATGCATTTGTTATTCGGAGTTGGCGTTAAACTGTAGGTCCCTTTCAATGAGTCTAAAATAGAATCGGGTGCAGCTCATTGAGAGAACACCCCATGTTCTTTTATGGAATGTTATGGGAATTAATAATAACCACCATAGGTAGCTCTTCTTAAAAATATATGTTTCATTCAATGAACAAACAAAAAATGTTATTTTTGTATATAAGATATGTACTTGTGTAATTAATTGTGTTAAATTTATAGCTTCAAAATAATTTATATTTTAAAATCTTGAACAGCAAAATTTTTGTCAATTGCGAAAATTTCATAGCATACTTTAAGGATGGTGTTAGTGAAAAATACAATATGGTATACAACATGCAGCAAGTAAACATTTATATAAATCTTAGTTGTCTAAAAATCAACAAAACAAGGTAATATGAACAATGTTGACTGCCGGTAGAAACAAGTTGCATATGTATAACAGTTAATTTACCCAGCATTCTAATAAGAAATTATAGCAGGATTAAAATAAGCTAATATTGCAAAATAATATATTAATGAAATTAGATAAAAAGAAATAAATTTATGTGGAAAAATTTATGTTTCCGTTATAAAAACAGAAACAAATTAATTGGAATAAACAAAAGTAACACGCGTATGTAGGTATAATATATTATGCTTCTGCTTTAGTTTCTAGAAGGAATACACAAGTGTGATAAAGTAAGCAATCAAATCAACTAGACTCCAGTTACTAGACTATTAAGAGAACACTATATATATAAAAGGGAAAACTGAACAAAAATAAATTTTCATCAGTGATGAGAAATGTGATACTATCGTACTTTTCTGATACTAATGGAATTAAATAAATACCGTAGTACTTACTACACAGTACACATTTGATACACTCACAAATATTTTTTCCATTTCTGACTTTTTTGTTCCCTAGTGTTTTTTTTTAGTAGTAATGAAATTGGACTGCAACATACTATAAAAAATTATTAAGATACCTGATAACTGATACTATTTTTCTGATATGCAAAATCATATACACCAAGAATATGTTTTAGAAATTTTCATCTCTAGATCTTGAGCTAAGGGTAATAAACTGATTTTAATAATAAGCTAATTTGGTATTGCATTATTATGTTCCTATATATAACAAAGGGCAATTACAAACTCTCTTTGCTCGATTCGGTTTGATGAAAGATGTTTTATTTCCAGCTTAGACCACTTCGTTTGTTTTCATAATTAAGTTGAAGTCGAAAAGTGTTCAACGTGTGGCCAATTCTTCACGCGTTACCATAAAGGATCCATCAATCAATAGCCATTCTGGCATTGCGTTCGGATTTGATGGAATTATTACGTTTTTACAAAGGCAATACGTGGAAAAACGTTTCCGACTTACGAAATTTGTTACTCTTGTGGTCAAAAAAGTACCCTAAAATTTTTTTCTAATATCAAAAAGAAAATCGCACTTGCCATCACTGGTTTCCAAATAACATTTAAATTTTTTGTTTATTTAGTTTAGTACTCCTCCAATATGTTAGTTGCTGCTTTCTAAACTGGTATAAGACTCAAAAGATGTTTAAAATAAAAACAAACCTGAAAACAGTATAACAGCAGCACACACAAAACAAACGAAATAAACCTCCAAACAAACTTAAATGTGAACTGTTGAGTATAGAAATAAGGCAGTATAACGAAATAAAAGCGAAAGAAAAGCACACAACAGATGATTGGACGAATGAATGGAATGGAAATAATAATACAAAATACTAACTAAAAGTATTCCGTTTGCGACAGACAACAAATGCGGCAAAACGAAACGTATGTTAAACTATAAAATTCAGTCGAGAAAATACTCTTTTGGAGTGCGGTTTGTTTGTTTTTTTTCGAATACAAATATACAACGAAAGGTTTAACACCATTAAAATCGCTCAATTGTTTTCATCGTTTTGTTTTACTCTGTTGGTGCGCCAGTTAACTAGCAGCCATTGAGTCAAGGAAGGCATACAGCTGATTAATAATTTGTTCATAAATAAAATACGAAATATAGCAGAGATACAAAAAGTAACGAAATTTTGTGAGAATTAACTTGTGAAGTGATTATTTTATTTATAGCAGTATCTACACATGTGTTAACAAAAAATCGTTAACAAATAAGTGTAAATTTATAAATAAATATTGAAAAATATAATCGAAAATAAGAAAGGTAAAGAAAAAGCAAAAATAAGAAGAAAAAAGTAATAATCGTAATGATGATGATGAAAAAGTAGGCAAAAATCATTGTGTGCCTAACAGTGCTGTCATACACCTATGTTTGTACGTACATATATATCTATATATATATATATATATATATATATATATATATATATATATATATATATATATATATAAATGGCAGAGTATAACAGTGCATTTGTGTGAGAGAATATGTTAAAGTGTTTATGAAAGCAAAGTGTTATATTTTTTGCATTCTTTTAAGAAAAATCTATACAAATCTATAGAGAAGAGAGAAAATATGAATAGAAAAGTAAAAAGAAGAAAAATTATATACTCCTTAGAAATATGAAAATAATTTCAATCAATTAATAGTGTTTAATAAAAATACAAGTTAAAATATTAACTAAAAAGTCAAAAAATATCGAAAAAAAAGAAAATATTTTTCAAAAAGTATAATTTTTCATGAATGCGTGTACAAATAAGTGTATGTGTTTGCATAGCCAGTATACAGTGTCAAATAAAAATAGCAAAAAGCAATAAAAAATATACAAAATATACAATATTGCTCAATAGTGTTAATTGGAAGTTGGATTTTAAATATTCTTTTAAATTTAATAAAAATCCATATGAAATTTTAAATAATTTTACAGAATTTGGTGAAAAATCTATAAATTTTAAACATTCAAAGTAAAAAAAAAGTAAATAAAACGTATGAAAAATCATTAGTGAAGGCTTAGCAAACGAAAAGCAAAAACAAAACACACAATAACAAAAAAAAATACAAAATAAGCAAATTCATATTCATAGCAAAAAAAGAAAACAGAACAACAAGAAGAAGAAGCAATAGCTACAGCAGCAAAATAAATGTTGCAAACATTTTGTTGTTTTGTTTCATAAGAAGAGAGCGTCCATTCTTTTTCACAACGATTACTCAACTCATTTACTCTCTCTCTTTGCTGTTATGGTCGTGTTTTTTGCCTCTGTTGTGTGTACATGCAAAAAGCGTGCGTGTTAAATATGCTCTCAGTAATTTATAAGAAAGAACAAGAGAAAACAGCGAAAATAGAAAACAAAACAAAAATCTCAATAAATCCAAACAGCTGTTGACATATTCTACTACATACGTACTACTGCATCAACCTTGGCAAAACAGCAGTGTAATATTTTAACAAAAAATATTTATTATCGTTTTAATGTTCTACAATTTTAATTAAATACAAAAACAAAAGAGGAAAAAATTACAATTTATTATAATGTGCTCAAAATAAAATCAATAATAATAATAATAAAAACTAAAACAAAAAAAAAAAAATACAAAACTGTTTTGTGCTCATCCATGTGTACTATTAAAATCAGCGTTTTTTCTAAAAAGAAATCACAAAAGTAAACAAGAATAGACTTCTTTTTATGTTTTTTTTTTTTTCAAAAGTAAGTTCGTTTGTTTATTGTTATTTAAGTATTTATTTAAATTTATCTGAGAACGAGTTTATGTTTTTCAATAAATTTGTCTTGTTTTTTGAAACCTCAGAAAAATATTTATGTATTTCTTACTTAGAATTTTTGTACCAATATGTCGCCATAAAACCTTATTCGTAAAAACGCGAAAACATTTTAGTTCTAGAGTTGCCAAGTATTAAATATTTCTATTTATTTATTTATTTTGTAGTATTTTCAATACTTTAATTTCCACAATTACAATATTATTACATTACTCTTCACAAAATCAACAATTTTCTTGTTTAAAACATTAATAATAGTCTAATTTTCCACTTTATTCGACAAACTGTTATATACCTATATAAATTAAGGCCCCTGTAGAATAACCTATGCTGCCCAGATGTTGTCAATACGCTTTGAATTCTAATTTATCACAATTACGTAAGTAGAACAGTTGTATTTTCCCAACATATTCCAATTGTTTACACATATTCTTTATGAAATTAATTATATTTAATTGCAATCGTTGCCGTATGCTCAACCACTTCGGTGCCCCAAGCATAAATCGATCGAAGTGTACCGGTTGCATCTCAAAATAGTCCGCTTCGCCTTCTTTCAAAGCTTTTGCAGTAGCTCTATTTATGGATTCACACAGCATGGAAAGAAAATTGTAGAACCAAATTCGAAGCGTGGTTTAGATATCACATTATAAATGTTTATTGCCGTCATTATCAATACTTTATGTCTTAAACGTTAAAAAAAAACAATTTTTCTACCAATTTTTCTGCATATACCTAAATTCAATATGTTCCTTGAATTATAAATCTTTCTCAATTACAAAACCGAGATATTTAATTTGTCCCACTTTCTCTATTTCCATATTATTAATTCTTATCAGAATATCACTGTTCATATTTATTTCCATTGTCTTCGTTTTGTTCTTATTCAATTTCATTTTTCTGAATTTTTAACCATTGGACAATTCTGAGCAAGTCGTGCGTAACATTTTCGTAACAATGAGTTTCATTTTCCGCCTCACTAAAAATTAGAGTATCATCAGCGTATAATTCTCTCTAAAATATTCAGCATATCGTTTATTTATATTATAAATAACAGCGCACCTAATATATAGATTACTTTGGATCATCGAAATCATTGTTAATTCCAATTGTCTTAACGCCATTCGCCTTCGTCACTTGTTGTCTGTTTGCTAAACATGACTCAAATCATCTAAGCTTATTATCCTGAACAAAATATGAATAAAATTTTGTAAAAATATTTTTCTTTCTATTGTCTCAAGGTCTCTCCCTTAAAGTAAAAGAAAAATTTCCAATATTTTATTATTTTCCTCAATTTTTTTCCAACTGTTTATCACATAACTAACGGCCACTTCACATGAAAATTTTCTACGAAATTAAAATTGATTTTTTGAAAATGTCCACATCGCTCCATATTATCTTTAAATTGTATTTTCAACACTTTCTCTGTTATTTTTTCGTGGGTTTTTAATGTATTAATCGGTCGATATTCTTCAAATTTCTCTGTACTTTTTATTTTCTAAATAAGAGTTACCATCGCTGTCCTTGTTCTAAGCGAGTCATTTATTATGCCTAATATTACAATTTTCACAAGATTCCAATTATATAGTATAATTTTCATTAATACTTTGTTAAAGTCAGGCTCAATTTTCATAATCTTGCACACATTTTTGAATTCGTCTATATTCAAAGATAACATTAGAGAATTAATTTTCAGGGAAAATTAGTAGTTTGAATTATTTTTCGTAATTCACGTTTTTATCTTTGATTTAAACACTAAATATGTGCCGAATTACATAATTCCTACAACAAAATTTTAAATGAAATCACACATACTGCATGTAATTCAGTTTCAGTTACTCTGCATTACTATATATCAGAGTGTCTGTCTATGCTAAATTTGTTTATTTAATTTTCTAAATTTGTAAACGCAATAAATAATGAAACAATAAATGAAAATAATAAAAAGAAGAATAATTAAAATGAATTACAAATATGCTATCTGAAAGGTGTAATTCGTATAAGTAATGTGAATTATGCTATAACAGGGTGTTTTTGTATCAAAAAAATTCTTGAGAAAACTGTTTTGACAGCTAGAGTAACAAAATTTATAGAATGTAAATATTTTTCATGAGTTTGCTTTACTTTCACATTTTATTCTTTCAAAGTAGCATTTTATTCTTAACTTAATTATGTTGTGTTACCATGTATCCATGACCGCATCCTGGAAACTCCTGTCTGGCATCCGTTAGCCATCTCATCGTCCTAATGACTATGCCGATTGAATGCTGCAAGGCAGTACTTATTGTCGAATCTTCTCCGAATAAGCACAAATAACTTCAAAAGGTCGAACACTGGGTAGCGACAAAGAAAATGTTCCGTAGACTCCTTCTTCTCTTTATCATTACAACTTCTGCAAAGATCATTATATGAGTTATCCATCCTTTGATCATGTCTGCCGAGAGCCCAATGGCAGTAATAACCCCTATAAGATTTCTCGCAACTGCTGTAGTCAGCCTTAACAGATGCCCCTTTCTCTGGTAATTCAAATGTACAAATCGCCATGGTCCGTTTTCGTAACACCAGTCGCATACTCTCCTCAAGAGGAGAAGCGATGTGCCCAATCGGTATGTTCGGATTTAATGTGTTACCTGCCTGCGCAAGTTCATTCTCATATCCATGAACTCATGTATTGGTAGTCGTCGAATGTCACGGTATGTCATCGAGATACATTCAGCATTCGAGAACAATTTACGACGTGCTATGGACTTTTTCCAGGGAACTTATTTAAATACGGAGATATCCATAAAGAATATTCTGTTATGGACATATCACAAAATACATAAACATTCCCAAAACCTTTTTTTTAGAAAAATATACTGTGAGCGTCAAAATAAAGTGTACTAACTTATTTTCTTGAATTTAGAGTATTCTTGCCTTTACCATATAGACTTTAGACAAAATATGCTATAACACCGTCAAAAATAAAAACTTAATTCTAGAGAATAAGACTGTATGCTTTATTTTGACGCTCACAGTAAAAAAAAACCAGAAAATGTTGAAAAAAATGTAAAAAAATAAAAATAGGGAAACATTTGTGAGCGAATCTAATATTTTAAGCGAGTATTAAGGTATTATTTTAAGTCAAATAGTATCAATAAATTACAATCGTATGAATCTACCCATCACTTAAAAAAGTAAAAATGTTAAGTTTCTGAGAAAAGAAAAATAAATCCTTTGAAGAGTTCGCAAAAATGTTTCGAGTCGGCCTTATGATTGTTTAAAGATCAAAAATAAAATATGGCTCTTCTTGAAAAGCTCGTCTTAGACAATCAAGAAATGTTTATAATCGAACCGACGTAGTCAGTCAACTTGTAAAATTTACCTAAAACTGTACTGAAGTAGACATGAGCAGAAAAAGTGCTGATATAGTTGGTTGCTAACTACTAAAATACATAAATTTCTGGGCTTATGTAGTAGAATATATAATGCAGAAATCAATCAGAATTTTGAATAAAAATATAGATTTGTTTTCTTTCCCAGCATTGCCGATTGTTCAGACTTGTATGTATTTTTCAGTTTTTTTTTTTTTTAAAGTTTTTTAAATAGTGCAGATTTTGCAGATTTTAATATTAGAATTTTTACTTTCAAATTTGTTATTTTAAATGCAGTTTCTCAAGTAAGAATTATACCTCATTTGAGTACTATAATTGTGATGAGGTTTACGCGTACCCTTCTTAATGCGACAATATAATTATCCTTGTTTTTTGACCACTGATCACAGAGAAAAAAGAATTTACACAGTGTGTGATACTCACATTTAGGTCTAAGTAGGTTGCGTTATTCTGCGCAGTCGTTTTAGAAATATATTTTTTTTGTCAAAAGTATTGTCGTATCACATTACATACTACGTAAGTAAGTACGTTATGAGTGATATATCAGCTTCACTAATAAACTAAGAAATAAAAAAAATTTTTGCCTTACTTATATTGTACTGCTGAATTTCGGTTTCATTTTAATTTATTCAATAAACAAAACCGTTTTTGAGTGATGCTAATATATGTTGTGCAACCTACTCTATTTTCGAAATACCGGTATGTCTCGAAAACACGAGCTAACCTAAAAGAGCGGTAAGCAGCAATGGATTCAGCATACTCGAATCAGGTTTAACTGCCGGATGCCATCCAACAAGTCAAATTCGACCACAGTGTCATTATATCACATTATTTAAGTCTATTACAACAGTTTGATAAAATTGGCGTATTTAAGTTTTGTTTCTGTTTAAAAGTTGACTCGATTTCAATTTCACACGTTTTCGGTGTACAGAACATACCCGTATATGTTTCTTTACTTTTTTAAGTATGTGCAGTTTTTTCACTTGAAACTCAGTTGTTTTTCTTCTAAATTTTCACTTTTTCTAAAAAAAATGGCAACGGGGATCCACAAAGCATCTCCATCTTACACGACTTGCTGTCGTTAAATTTTTTTGCGTTAGCTCTCGGATAATTCTGCGCCGTTTGGTGTTTCTTGGTCGTTCACGGTTCCTTGATTTTTGAGGATTCCAGTCAAGTGTCATCCTTAAATACTGTGGGGATTTTTCCTTAAGCATGGTTGATCTATCTCCACTTTCTTTGCCTTATCTGCATCAGTATGTGCTCCTCATTTTCCAAGTTCCATAGTTCTATGTTGCTTATGAATACCTATAACTTTTTTGCGTGATACTGTTACAAACAAGCCAGGTTTTACTGCCATACAACAGAATAAATAATGATTTTTATAAAGTTGGATTTAAAAAAAAAACATTTTTTCATTTAACGTCTTATTGGAGACAGGTACAGTTTTTTAATATACTCTCTACTAATTAAAGGCTCCTCTTACATGGAAATGACATGACAATAAATTACAAAGGATTTAAAAAACAACGTGTTTAGCACTTAATAAAGAATTACTTTAAGCCACCACTACAAGCTTTTATTCCTAAAATGGGTTGAGACCATATGGTTGTTCGTCTGCTGGTCACGATATTTTAATAATCGGCCTTTTGTGGTTGTTAAATAGGCTTATCATTTTGCAGTTGTTCCTCCAAGTATAACCTTCAAACTTTCGACTAATAGGCAAATAAAATAGAACTCTTTAGTTTTGTGTAATCTAGGGTGGGCCATTTAAAAGTTTTAATTTAAGAATGCAATTAAACAAAAACCGTCTGAAATTTTGCCAAATTTGTTTTTTTGTTTTAAAATGAAATATTATTTCATTCATATGGCTGCCGCGGCTGGCCTCACAGTACCGCATTCGATCTGACCAATTTTAGAGTGTATGGAATAGTATCTCGGCAAAGGCATCATGAATGTTGGCCTTCAAATGTTCAATTGCCTCTGGTTTGTCGGCATAACGCTTGTCTTTAACGGTGGACCACAAAAAAATAGTCCAACGATATGAAATCGCAGCTTCTTGGCGGCAAATTGACATCACCATTTCGGTTAATTAAACGGCCATCAAACGTTTGACGCAATAAATCGATTGTGGCATGAGATGTGTGGCAAGTTGCACCATCCTGTTGAAACCAAACATCGTTCACATCAATACCATGAAGAGCGGGCACAAAAAAATCGGTTATCATGGTGCGATAGGTGTCACCCTTGACTGTAATGGTTACAAAATATGAAATATAAAATATGGGCCAATGATGCACCCGCACCACAAGCTGCACCAACCAGTCACTCGTAATGGTTGCATTGGCTTCTGTAAGACCATGTTTGGTTTTTCTGAGCTCCAAATACGGCAATTTTGCTTACTAACGTACCCACCAAGATGAAAATGAGCTTCATCCGAAAAGATTATTTTAAATGATGATAAATGTCCAATAAATCATTATGTTGCTCAAGCGTAAATCGATTCATTTCTTCAGTGGAGATAATATGCTGTATTATGTGACAGAATATAATGACATAAAAATTGCCAAATTCGAAATAGCCGCTGGCTCAAATTTAAATTAATAGATAGTCTACCCTATATTATGTGATTATATTACATAATGGGTACATACACAGTATTTTTGTTTTCTAGCTACTATTTATTAACCCGATGTCTTCTCTAAGCGAACTTTTTGAGAGTTACATATTCTAAAATAAGCAAATTTGCTTTTATCACAAAAGATCAATGTGTATATATGTGATGTAGACCATTATACAGTAGTGGTCAAAACATCTGCAACCAATCTTCGGGCACCAACTTTTCCATCTGATCCTCGAAAACTTGTCAGGCCATAATATTGTTTTACATTGTTATGGGGTCCAATTCGTATGTGCTCGTTTATCACTTTTAGAAAAAATGTTATTTCTTAAATAGCTGAATCATAATGTGCAATATAATGAGAATTTTTTTAATAAATTACAAATTTCAGAAACTAGGATTATGAAAAGGAAATGCAATTAAAGCCATTCCTAAAGGTTTGTAAGTAAAAAGTAGATCATATAGAGTAAGAGAGAATAGCAAAATTTACACTGTCTTGCTCAAAGGCTACTTTTTTGTTGTTGCCTTTAATCAGCAGTTGTTTTCTTTTTGCTATTAGAAAAATTAATTAACAAAGTAATAAATAGAGAAAAAGTCAAGGAAAGTTATGTCTGATTGAAGAGCTGAAATACTGATTTAGTTGCAAATGTTTTGACCAACATTGTTTGTATGAAACTTGATATCAATAACCCTAATCTGTTGATTTCTACCCTGACCTAGCCAGCTCTCAAATTACTGCCTACACTTCAAACATTTTGTATTTATTTCATTCAAAGACATGCGCCACTAAATGATCAGATAGGATGTATTTAAGAAAATCGATGAAGCCATATTAGAATTAGAAATTGTTCATATGACAATTTCAGATAGTCAGCAAAAAAGCTATATTTATTTATTTATTTATTTATTTAATTAAAGAGTATTATCAATAAAAAACATCCTTTAAAATATATTAGTTTTACAAATTTCTACAAAATGCGTATTAAATTATTATTCCTTACATTTTGTATTATAAAGGGTCCGCCAACTAACGTTTTTTTTTCAACTAGTGCTTATTTCGTGAATGGTAACACTTAGCTCATGTCTGATTTGACAGATAATTAGTTTTATCCTTCCGCTGAACGAATATGGTTATGTATACGCTTGAACAACGCTGGAAATCTGGTCCTGCGATCGACTTACAGAAGATGCCGATTTTGCAAAAAAATCATCTTTTCAGATGAAGCTCATTTTGATCTTGGCGGGTATGTAAACAAGCAAAATTGTCGCATTTGGGGCACAGAAAACCCGCACGCATACATTGAAAAGTCGATACACCCAAGGCGAGTCACTGTTTGGTGCGGATTTTGGTCCAGAGGCATAATTGGGCCATTTTTCTTCGAAAATGAGCAAGGAGTGGCCGTTACAGTCAATGGCGATCGTTATCGGGCCATGTTGAACGAATTTTTGTTCACAAAAATTGAAGAGGAGGATATTAGCAACATTTGGTTTCAACAGGACGGCGCCACGTGCCATATAGCCGAAGCTGCACTGGATTTTTGCGCCCTGTTTTTGAAGATCGCATTATCAGCCGCAGAGCTGATGTCTTTTGGCCACCTCCGAGCTGCGATTTGACACCGTTGGACTATTATTTGTGGGGTGCCGACAAAGATAAGTGTTACGCAAACAAGCCAGAGACAATTGACGCTTTAAAGGACAATATTCGTGAAGCCATTGATGAAATACAGTTACACACAATCGATAATGTGCTTAAAAGTTGGACCGATCGTGTAGGCTACTGCATGGCCAGCTATATATGTTATATATGTTGATCGCAGTTATTATCGATATTTTATTTCTAATCCTCTTTAAGAAACCAATTTTTTTCCGATCTTTTTACAAATATATTCAATATGTTCATTCAATTTCAGGTCCCTATCAATTATAAAAGCCAAGTATTTAATTTTATTTACTTTTTCTATGCTCTTATTATTAATTGTTATTGTTGAGTCACTACTCATATTTATTTCTAGTAATTTGGTTTTATTTTCGTTTAGTTTTAATATATTCATTTTAAGCCAATTGTTTATTTTATCAATGTCATACAATATATTTTGCCTACACTGTTCATCTGTATCAAATTCTGCATATATTAATGTGTCATCAGGATATAATATAATTTCACATTTTTGGAGAAGATTTGGCATATCATTTATGTATACGAGTATTATAAATAACAATGCGCCCAAAATAGATCCTTGTTGTTCACCAAATTCATTATTTATTTCCTTTGATTTCATATCATTAACTTTTGTCATTTGTTTCCTTTTCGCAAGATATGATTTAAACGAATCCAATTCTTTTTCTCTAACACCATACATATATAGTTTCCGAAGCAATCTTTGCCTGTCTATGGTCTCAACTGCTCTTTTAAAATCTAAAAATAATGCCATTATCTTTTTCTTTTTATCTATAAATTTCCATCTGTTTATAAGAAAATTCACGGTTGTTTGTTTCGCATGAAAATTTTCTCCTAAACCCTGATTAAAATTTAGAAAACAAGTTATTTTGCTTCATGTATTCTTCAAGTTGATCTTTAATAATTTTCTCCATTATCTTTTCGCACGTTTTTAACGTATTTATTGGGCGGAATTCTTCACATTTATTTGTTTTTGAAACCATCTAAACAGGTAATATCATTGAATATTTCCAGTTATTAGGGAAAACTCCTGTTTTCATGGATGTATTAATATATTCCCAATTATCGATAATAAGCTGAATTATAACATTGTCAAAGCCTGGTTTATTTTTCATGCCCTTACAAATATTTATAATTTCTTGGTTCGTTATTGCACGGAATTTAAATCTATTTGTTATCACATATATATTGTTTATATATTGCACATTTTCTATTGTATCGTTAATTGATTTAATACTATTTACAAAAAGTAATGTGAATGAAGAAATTCTAAAATATTCTGGGGGAATCGGTCCGGGGGGTAAAAACTCGTGAATTCCTTGATGGAATTCCTTTCCACCCAAATAGGTCCGATTCCCCCAGAATTTTATCTTTTATCCGATTTTTCTAATATTTTATGTGTCTATGGCCAAATATGGCCTTTTTTAAGGGGGTATATCTCGGTCCACAAGGCCTTTTGGGTCATGGGGTAAGAACTCATGAATTCCTTGTTAGAATACCTTTCCACCCAAATAAGTCCGATTCCCCCAGAATTTTATCTTTCACCTGTTTTTTTTAAATTTATTTTATACTGTTGTATGCTTTTATAAAACTACAATTTGTACAATAACAATAAATATTTTACATTTTCTTTACTAAATATTTTAGAATTTCTTCATTTACATTACTTTTTTAGATTTTAATGTTTTTTAATTATCTTTCAAATTAAAATATACCACCTAAAAAAATGTGGCTTCGTAAAGTTAAATTCTTTTTTGCAATGTCAAATTCATTTATTTCTACTGTTATTGAAAAGAGAATATAACTTACGAAGCTAACTTCACACTTTTTCATGTTAAATAACAGTGTTGAAATTACTAAAATGTTAAAAAAAGAATTTAACTTACGAAGCTAACTTCACACCCTTTATACAGCTACCATTACAAATATTTACTAATCTAATAGTTATAACTCGAAAACTTTTCATCAATTTTAACCACTTTAAATTGTTCCTTAAAATAAATGACAACTCCGCCTGTCCTGTTCGAGTTTGAGTGCGTAATATAGTGATTATATCCATTTAGCTGTATTTCGCTATCTTCTATATCTAGTGTTACATGTGCTTCCTGGCTATAGCCAGTTAGATGCCCGCTTGAATGGATATCTCATTTAAATATTCCGTAGGCTAAAAAGTTTTATAGTTTTTGCTTTATTTTAAGAGGGAATTTCAATAATGAAATGCTTTTAAACTGTTTTCACATCGGAAATTTTAAAAGTTAGATGCCATTGCTTACTCTTTTCAGAGTGTATTTCATTTTATTTTATATAATTTTTATTATTCATTTGATTATGTGAATAAATCTTCAACTAAATGTCAAGCATGGACCAGCTGTTGTTTTGACAGATTTTAAATGGCACGAGTTACAATTAAATTATTAGTTGCAATGTAAAGTGCAATTTATTCCAATGAGTAAAAAAAATCTCTAAACAAGTTAAAGTAACTTTTTCTTTAAAAGGCATGATCAAATTATTCAGATTTGTTGAGACAAAATGTAAAAATTAAGATTTAAAACGATTGTCCATTATAAAATTATAATTTCATTCTAATGCAAAAACGATACTCAATACTTAAGACAGTATATGTATACAATGGCCGAAAAAAGTCGAAAGACAAGAAATGAATAAAGCTTTTGTTCGTTGTTCAATAACCAGTTCTCATACGATTAGGAATTAATACTTTTTACTATACTAAATATTTCCCTGGGCCCATACGAACATCTATAACTGTTCGTTATAGCCTGAGCACCAAACAATTAAAATTTGGAGTTCAATGTACTGCAACTCTGACCAGGATTTCAAGCATAAACTGATTCAGTTCATAGTATTAAAAAAGCTTTGTATTGATATCGATCGAAACTACACTCAACTTTCTCATTTCAGGAGCTACGCAGTATTCTGAACTATATTTACCATCTCTATGTTTAATAGTAGGGACAAGTTTTAAGAATATATTCCCAACTATCTCCGATACTCCGACTCGTAAATGAACAAAACTCTTTTCTACAAGTCCAAAATCATTTATTGGCGTTATTTGTGCTGGTAGGTCCACAACCGAAATCTCCTCATTTTCGTTAAAATTAATGAGATATTTTGCTTTCGCTGAAGGTCAAAAACAAACTACGCAGCCTTTTAAAAAGTAGATAACAGTTAGTTGGAGTATTGTTGCATTGAAAGCTATGACGCTGGATATGCCAGACGTCACGAAGATATCATGCTGCCATTGCATTAACAAAAATCGATATTCTTTTCTTTGTTTTTCTTAAATTTAATTTTTTCTGGCTTTATAAAATGACAAAAAACATGTTCGTATGTAAGCTTTTGTTGGCCACTGTAGATATAATCTATTGTAAAAATTTTATTTATAATCAATAATCGAGAATTCAAATTAAGCTAAAATCTTGCATAATAGGTGGTGGTTTTCTCTCTTGCTTTCTGATGTATACTCTATAACAAGCATTCTCTTAACTTATAATTATAAAATGCTTATCCCTCTTTAATATTAATAATTTAGAAAATATTGGTCCATATTCGTAGTCAGAAATAAAGTATACTTAAGTAAATAAAAGTCGACTTTTAGAAAAAGTTAGAGTTGACTCTAAATGTAAAACCAGATAAACCTGTTTTTAAATAATTAAAAAAAAAAAAATAATAATAAAACTGAAATGGCAGAATTGTAAAAAGTTTTTTGATTAGAAGAGATTTTGCTGTTATTAATTATTGTGGAAGGGATATCGATGGTAGGTAGCCTAAAACAGATAAAAGAAGGGTTTAAACCTTTCGTCTTAAATTATGATGATTTTTTTATATGTATGTTCATACGTTAGGTATGCGTCACGTATTGTTTTCCACGAATTCTTTTTCTTTTTCTATTATAGTAATATAATTAGCTCTGCACCCATCAACAGGTATGTATATGGTCCAGATTCTATAGAATATCGATTTTGATGATATCGTTTCCAATGATACAACTGTTAGCAGAGGCATAAGATGGGAACATAACCAACACTTTAGACTATGGAATTTGTTTGCTAACCATTAAAAAACCATTAAAAAATATACTAGACTTGGGTGGACTGATTGCTACGACCTGAGTGGACTGACTGCTATCTCGAAATGGACTAAGATACGTAAAATCAGCCCTCTTATATACGCTGGCGAGCATAACCGAGTACAAAATCAGCATTGGTTAAATGTGCAATTTATTTATAATAACCAAAAGGACGATTCTTTTATAATTTGAAATAATTATTTTTTATTCATTTTAGGATAAAAATATGTATTTAGAATAGTAATAACACAACAAAATCAAAAAAATTCAATTTAAGAACATAAGGCAACTCTAAGTAACTGAATACTTGGAGTGCAGTCAGGTATACTAAATGGGTCAAGATATCCTGCTCGTCATTGTAGGTTTAAAAAATAAAAAAAAAAATAAAAACTATTGCTCCGAGTTTCCACTTTTGAATATTTTATTAAAAATTCTATTTAAACAATAAGCAAATTGTAGTTGACACCAATTGTAGTTGAGCCAGTTCAACATAAAGTATACTTTATTTTCAACTATGAATATGAAAAAGATAGTAAAAGGTTTTTAGTTAAAGACCTATTCTAGCAAGATTCGACTTTAGTGTGGGACTATGAATTAGAATTTTAAAATTTCTTTGTTTTAAGTGTTTTACATGAAGACAATGACGTGGTTTAATGATAACAGTGGTCGCAATAACAATTCATGGTTCGCTATTGTGGACTTTTTCTTATTTATTTTTTAACAATTGTAATGTTTCACTTGCAGACACTTGTAATCTTATCGCATAAATATATTTAACATACAAATTTAATTAAAATCTCATCAATAATATAGGTCATCTTCTTCCCTGTGCTTTTTGTTTTTTATTTTGGACATGTAATAAGGCGCAAATAAAATAAAATTGTTGGTGTTTAAAATTACGAGTTTTATTATCAGAACTCATAAGATTAAAAATTGTGTGCATGTACAAAGTAGGATTCATGTTGATTACAATCCCTAAGTTCTACTCCTTTGTCTAAGATAGGAAATGTTAAATTTTATTTGATAACGAGTCAATTAAAGTTATTAGTAAGAGTGATAGAGGATTTTTTTTTTTTTTTTTTTTGAGGAGTGCTATATTTGGTCTAGTAACTAACACATAACTATGGTCCCGTTGGACTAGATTTGTGAAACTTTCAGTAATCGATTATATTGACATAATTAAGATTTAAATAAAATGCAAAACAAATTAAATCTGTAGCGGCCGAGATAGCCCATTATTATATCTATGGCCAAATTGACTTATTCCGTTAGGAGCTTTATAGAAGTTAAGACGCATTAATGTATTTAATCCATTTTTTAAAAAATTTCTTTTTAGCTTAAGATTTTTGAAACGATATTGAATTTGTCAAAACATCATAAGTTAGTACTTTTTTATAAACTCACATTTTTCCTACATTATATATCAAGTATATAACTTAAATTCACTTAAACTTAATAATTTTACTATATTATTTTTTTTTTAAATTTCAATAAAATATTTTATGTTTTATTTAAATTAAAAATATATAGATATTATTTCAATTAAAGAACTTAGGTATACTTAAGGCTCAGTAAAACGCAAAACCCAGTATCAATTAATTGCTTAAATTGTAAAAGGTGTAAAATGCAGTCTGTTTACCAACACTATTTTAAAACTTTAATATTTTTTGTGTAATAATGTTGTTACGAATATGTTAAGTTGCAGTTTTGCTGTAAAAAACAATTAAGATACAAATTACACAAAATTGGGAATATCTCAAAATTTAATTTTTCAATTTTTTTTTTTTTTTTTTTTGGTTGTGTCGAACACAGTTTTATTAAAATGGCCATTTTCGAATACCGAATAAATCGGTTATTTTAACACGAATAACTGGTTCGTTTAAATATGTATAATTTTTATAAATTATTATAAATTATTATTATTATAAATTATTATTTTTTATAATTTATTTTTTATTGCAAATATGCTCATCGTTTTAGCATTGAATCTAAATTTAATATATAACTTCCTATTCCTTGAACGTCTCACAAAGAACGTGAAAACCATGGTAGATCGAAAAAGATGTTCACACTTGAGCAAAAATAACTTTTCCTCATTTTCTGTAAATAATTATTAATTTTTTATTAAACTTATTGAAAAGGACGTACAAACGCCTGCTCCGAACGGCAGATGTATTAGTTAGTAAAGTTTTTCACAGAGTAAATACTTATAAGCAGTTGCTAGCAATGTTGTGAGGTGATGCTGCTGTTAAAAATTGTTAGATGGTGTGGCCTGATATTGAACCGAGGACTTCTGGGTTGGTAGTCGAATGTCTTACCTAACATACCACAGTGGCACGCACTATTAAATACGTGGTGAATGCATTTGTGTTTCCACAGATGTATTACATATCTTTAAACAGTAAGCTGAAAATGCTCATCGTCACCAGGAATTATTAACCACTTTAAATATGTTTATAAGATTGACGTTATTGTGCAGCAAGGAAAACTGGAAAACTTGATTATACACCAAGTAGTCTCTAAGAACAAATTCTGGCAAATCAAATTCTTACAAAATACGCTGCAAAAATGAGTCACTGGATGAAATAGTAATACGTTGCGTTGTCGAGGATTAAATGTCTGTTAAGGCCCTAAAAAAGCCGAACGTTATTCCTAGTATACTTGCTAAAAACTACAACATAAGATACAAATTTATCAACTTTATTTGTAAATGCAACAAAGATTGGGAAGAATTTTATTTTAATAAAATAATCGATTAACCGGTTGTTTGATAAATTTTTAACCGAAAACGATTTTTAAAAAATTGTAGTTTTGCGAATTATTCGAAAACCGAGTTTTGATAAAAGTCGAATAATCGATGTCCCTAATACATACATACATAGCTAAAATAAATGTTAGATGCTAGAATGCGGCTAATTGTGTCGGCCGCTGAGTACACTGGTTTTTAAAAGTGCTCAAAAAGTAATATAAATTAATTTTTTTAATGTTTTTAACACTGAAGATTATTTTATAAAAAATCCTGGAACGCGTCAATTAGTGAACGTTGCTTATACGCAACGATGGGCCTTACCGCTATGCCATTTTTATTTATGTTTTTCCTCATTTATATGAAAAATAATGGGGACACTTATATCAAAATAGTTGATTATCCAACTCTGTTTTAATTTTCAAACATTTATCAAAAAGATCTTATAAAGTGTCTGTTGAAATTTGACGACGTAAAGAACGATTATTTAGCAAACAAGTTCTGTTCCGTTTCTCAGTTGTAGCTCATATTTCTCTTAAGCTCTCAAGGAAGCAATGCAGACCTATTAATTTAAATATATATGACTGTACATATATTTGCACGAAAAAATGGATAAAAAAACGATTCGAAGGTTCTTGTCATTTTCTTGAGTAATTTGAAGCTAATTTATAAGTAGTAATGTCAAATTAGTGAAAATAGTAGTCTATTTTCATGCTCTCACCAGCAATAAGAGATATACAATATGTATTGTTACGAAATGAGTTAAATTGTGGTCAATTGTGTGATTCCAACGCTTTCAGAACCATTTAGTTTTTTTTTGTATACTTTATTATGCTTGAAAAACACCAAGTATGCTTTAGTATCTCTTTTTATATGGTTCTTAAGGCTACATGTGTCCTCCCTGCATAATTCCTTTTGTGACTAATTTCCTATGTATGGTTTTTTAGGGTACTTCAAAA
This sequence comes from Wohlfahrtia magnifica, assembly GCA_023159175.1. Lineage (NCBI taxonomy): Eukaryota > Metazoa > Arthropoda > Insecta > Diptera > Sarcophagidae > Wohlfahrtia > Wohlfahrtia magnifica. The sequence goes on along the minus strand of JAKWBJ010000198.1, from coordinate 2,624,523 downwards.
TCTGAAAGTCCTAAGGTCTCGTGATATTAAGTAAAGAGTCCATGTACCTTAAAATTAAAACATTTCCGATTTAAGAATTACATATTACCCTATAAACTAAACCCGAAATAATACATTATGTTCGAAGCATAAAATAACTTAATACTGGTTCTTTGCTTAACATTGTTATGATTTAATGAATATTATCATCGTAATAAATGAAAAAACTTTTGTTAAAAAAAAGAATTACTGTAGAATTCTTATTAGCTTTAAAACCAAAATTTTTAAAATCGTATTTATTACAGCGGCGAACATTGGAGTTTTAGTACTTGTAAGTACTTAGTAAGATTATTTCCCAAAACAAAAAGTTTTTTTTTAAGTATGTAGGTATGTTACAAGCAAATAATAATTATTTCGATTCGTTGAAATAAAATTATGTTACATGTTTTTTCAAATCTATATATGTATGTATATATATAAATAAGTTGTCCTATGTTCGTGATTGAATAACTAGATAAACACTCATCTGATTAACAAACCAATACATGCGTTGGAAAGGTCTACTTTCACTGATTGTCTTTTTTTAAAGACGGTGCCACGCCCATACAAATATTTATTTGTCTATGCATATAACAGTAACAGTAAGAGTCTTTAAATATTATCCAAATATGTTCGTAGTCGATAAAAATCATTAGTCAAAAAGTGGACGGTATCGTCTAAGTGGGCATGATACCTCCCATAGAAAGTAAATATTGATTTTTGTATTTCTCGAGAACGGTTAGAATGGAAGTTGCCGAATTTGATCTAAATGTGTTTGTAGTTAATACAAATTATCCGTTCAAAAATGGACGGATTTGGATAAGTGGGTATGTTACCTTCCATATAAAGTAGAAATAAATTTTTGTGTATCTTAAGAACGGCAATAGTAGAAGTTTCTAAACTTTAAACTTTACAAGAATTTTTACAGTCAAGAATCAAGTAAAAATATGGTTTTTCAAGATCTTTTAAAGCACATTATTTTTTGAACGAAAAACTAATAAAATTGCCTTTTGCAGGCCTCTATATCAGTTAAATTTACATTATCCGATGGCTCAGTTTCTATTGGGCCATCAAAGATGTGTGTGGTCTGGCGTTTTCTTGATGGAATACAACAAATTTTCTGTTGATCAATTCTGACCTTTTTAATTGAATTGCTTGCTTCAATTTCGTTAATTGTCCGATTCTCAATTGATCGTTTATCTAGGTTGTAGAACAATTCCCCTTCACACCGCCATACGCACAGCATTATCTTACTTGGTTTCAATCCTGGCTTTGTCACAGTCTACAAAGCTTTGCCTTCTTCGTCCATGATCTTTTTCACATATTGTTGTCATATGTGATCCACTTTTTATCGCCCATAATCATTCGGATCTATCAAATAAGATTATTTTTTATAAGTTTTAAGAATTTTGCAATGCTGAACCTGGCAACCCTATGCACAATATATATCATCAGTCCGTAACTGGACGAAATTAGATAAGTGGGCATGCTACCTCCCATATAAAGTAAATATATATATAAATTTCTGTTTATCTTAAGAAGAGTTAGAGCGAAAGTTTCTAAATTTGGTCTAAATGTCTTCATAGTAAATACAAATCAATGGTCAAAAAGTGGGCTGAATAGGACAAGTGGACATGGTACCTTCCATAAAAATAAATATATATTTTTTTTGTCTTGAAAACGGATAGAATTGAATTTCTGAATTTGTCTAAGTGACTTCGTAGTTAATGCAAATTATCTCTCAAGTGTAGAAAATTGGATAAGTAGGCGTGGCATCTTCTATACATAGTAACTATTAATTTTTGTATATTTAAACAGGTTTTTGAGCAGGACACATCATCAATCAATAACTGGGCGAGATTGGATAAATAAGCGTGGCATCTCGTAATCACACTAAATATGGAATTCTACATGTGTGGAGAACGGTATCAGCTAAAACTTCGTTATCTATCCACATCAGCTAAAAAGCGGGAGGATATATTATATCTTAATCTGGATCGCTAAGTCTAAAAACATAATAATCTCTAGCCATATTATAAACATGAATAGTTCTCGACAAACAAACACTTTTAAATGAAATGATACGGGATTGAGACTCACATATATATTAGAAGCATATATCGACCACTTGTGGTGTTAAATTTTGAAATTTGGTGATGATTGGTTGACAAGTACATTGCTGTTGAGGTATCAAGACTTTGCATGACATTAGTTATACCCTACATTGATTCAATAAAAATATTTCAATTCCTAAATACTGGACTTACATTCAGTTTAAGTTAATGGAGTATCATCAGTGTCATGGCAACACCAATTACATATTTGTTAAATGCAACGCTGTAAACGAATTTTACAAAATAACTGCCATTGTTTTTCATACGTAGAAGGCACATGCTAGTACAAAATAAGTAAATTAATAACCATTTCATTTTGTTCAGTGTACTGACCGGACTCTTAAAAAAACTAAATGTTTGCATTTATAATCACTATTTTTAATAAAATAATTAGTTTAATGTTGGATAGTAATTTAATTTCAATTTAAAAATAGAATTTTCTCAAGTTGTTTATTTTTTTTTTAAGCTACAATGTATGTGAGAAATGAGATGCGAAATAAATTCATGTAAAATAACGTCAAAAATATACTCAACGCGTAGTTTGTTATTTTTTTTTGTTTGTGTTTGTTTTAGCAAAAAAAAATATATTTTTTTGTTTTTCAGTTTTTTTTTTATTTAATTTTTATTCGTTCATCGTTCCATCACAGATTTGCAAAAAATACTCGTAATTTCGTTTCGTTTTTGTTTTTTTACATTTACACAAATACGTCTTCGTTTTTGTATTATTATGTGTTGTTTTTTTTATTTTTTGAGCGACTCTTGTTATTGCTTCATTGTCTTCTTCATAAGTTAGTTGTTACCCAGTTAAATAGTTGTTGAAATTATTGTTGTTATAATTGTTGTGTTTTGCTCTATTGATATTTTTATGATTATTTAGTATTCGCAAGTTGTTGTTGTTCTTGTTGTTGTTGTTGTTGTTGTTGTTGTTGTTGTTGTTGTTGTTGTTGGTGTTATATTATTTTAACTTTATACAAAAAACAAAACAATATTTTTGCTTTACCTCTATCTGTCTATTTCTCCTTTTCTTATTATATTTTTTTATTTTATTTTGTTTTATTTTATTTTATTTTATTTTATTTTATTTTATTAGTAATATAAGGTATAGTTGTTGCTTTTATACTCTCACATTGTATTTATTTATGACTCGAAAAAGTGTTACCAACTTTTAAGAAATCAAATATTAATCGTTTGCGATTATTGGCTGGTAATTGGGTTCTAATATTTATTTTATTGTTAATTTAATTGTTGTTGTCTTCTAGTTAAGCAGCATTGAACTTTTATTTCAAACATTTGCCGATAAAACGTACATACATATGTATGTAGAGTGTAATTATTATTTGAAAAGCTGATTAGTTATAGCATACATTGTATGGCAGATAATAAAAAAATATGTACAGTTTGTCAAATAAATGTTTTCAAAGTAGAAAAAAAATCTTATTTTCATTTAAGAATTTCAACAGCAAATTCATAAATTGCTTATTTTCTACATGCACGCATTTCGTTACTGTAGTTCTTAAGGATTATAGCTGCCTAATGCTATAAACACATTCAAGGCTACCGACCATCGAACACACGACTGCGAAAGAGGCTGGCTACAAAAGTAGCTAAGTAATCAGCTACTTAATTATTTTAACCAATACAGTTACAAAATAAACTTCTGATTTGACATATTGAACATAACCTAAACAAAACATTTCAGTAGTGCCACATAAATTTTTTCGCGTTTTTAATGTATTGCATTTTTAAAACTCCTATTTAATGCATCTTATTGTATGGACAGCATTAAAATGCTTGTTGGCGCCAAGAAAAATAGAATTTAGCCAAAGTTGGCTATAGGCTACAACGGTAGCCGTATTGCCGCTTAAATAATTAATCTCATATACGCACACGTATCTATTTTTGCCAGCTTGTAGTCATAGGTCGGATAACGTTCTGTTATGGTACAGAGTTTGTGAAATAAGGCTTTTGGGTGGAATAACGACCAAAAAAATTCAACTTGATATTTCAAAAAAGAAATTGATGGCGAGCGTTCAAAAGTTTCGTTTTATTGATTCGGAATATGTACATAAGTTAAATTCAAATATTACTAAGTAATAATTTCAAGTACAAATTTTATGTATACTTAATTTTTTTGATATTTTAACCTTTTTCTGCGCAGGATATGATGTCATATACAACCTTGAGAACATATCAGCGATTTTTCTAGCTGATTTATGTTTATAACAATAGAATTACCCAAATATCTTGAGACTAGTGTTATATGTATATATAAATAAAAACATTCCGGGAACACTGGTCTCAAAATATTTGGGTATATATATATATTTGGGTATATATATTTGGGTATATATATTTGGGTATATATATATATATATATATATATATATATATATATATATATATATATATATATATATATATATATATGCACGTTTGATCAATTTTTAGTAGTTGAAGGCTATGTGACGTCTTTTATTTATGATACATTCATAAAAAAAACGCTTTTTCCAATTATTTATTATTTTTCAAAATATGTATTTAACAGCATAAAAATCAGGTAAAGATCTGTTTTTGTTGTTAGCGTTGTAATCTGTGGGGACCTATTATATAAGGTATGACGTGCTATAGTAACGGATTGTGTTAAAAAAAACAAACAATTACACACTTAAAGTAGTTAGAACAGTTATTGTATTTATCTGATAAGAAAAATTTGTATAAGAATAACTGTTATAGGTATTTGTATGACTAAACTCCACTGCAATAGTGTATAAAGGTTAAACTCTGGCTATTGTTTAAACAATTAAACTTTGTTTTCCTACAGTATAAATAATAGACTGATTATTCACCGAATGCTGCAGTATTGTGATAACAATACTTATTGTAAAAACAAAACTTGTTAATTTAATTAAAAAACCAATTTGGGTCAAAATATCTTTCTACTCAATGATTATTAAGCCAAGACTCTGATTAATATATTTTCGTTTATGTGCCGAATTATTAAATACTCTGTCTTTATTCGAAAAAAAAAAACGAAAAACGTGATAAATATTTAATTGACCTTGAGAATTAAATAAATAAAAAAAAAAACAAAATAATAGTAAATTATATAAAAATTAATATTCATTAAAAATGCGTAATAAACGCAACTGAAAATAAAATTAAATGTTTACTGTTTCATTTTTTTATTACCCAACCGGTGTTGGATGTCGTACACATCCATACATTGAATATTTTTTTTTCATTTTTGATGGACTTATTAAGAGCCATTAAAAATGATTAAAAAGGTGTTCTACAGGCGTTCATAAGTGTCAAGTCTTCCAAAGGCTTCATAAGTACACGTAAATTATTGCTCATAAATAACTATAATTATACGTATTAATAAAATCTATTATCGTATTGGGTCAAGATCTATTTAACATATGGACGTAAGTTAAGAACTACAAGGAAATGTATGATTTTAGAGTTAAACATTATTAATGCCATAACAAATGAATTAGAAAAACTTATGAAAGCATTTAAAAGGAAGTTTTTTATTTATGTAAATATTAAAAAAAATAACGTATTATGTACGTTAAAATATTAGAATGTGTGATTCATTGATTGTCTGTTTAGAACTAAGAATAAGGCTAAATAAATATGAATCTTGAGTAAATATAAAGAAGCTATTAGATATGATATCAATGGAGAAGAGCTACGGATCTTATTTCGCAGACAGTATTTATGATTTGATGGTAACACACGCTTCACTAAGTGGGCTTGCGATCGACTTACAGAAGATGCCGATTTTGCCAAAAAAAATCATCTTTTCAGATGAAGCTCATTTTGATCTTGGGCGGGTATGTAAACAAGCATTTGGGGCACAGAAAACCCGCACGTGCATTTAAAAGCCGATACACCCAAGACGAGTCACTGTTTGGTGCGGATTTTGGTCCAGAGGCATAATTGGCCATTTTTCTTCGAAAATAAGCAAGGAGTGGCCGTTACAGTCAATGACGATCGTTATCGGGCCATGTTGTTCACAAAAATTGAAGAGGAGGATATTAGCAACATTTGGTTTCAACAGGACGGCGCTAAGTGCCACACAGCCGAAGCTACACTCAATTTTTTGCGCCATGTTTTTGAAGATCGCATTATCAGCCGTAGAGCTGATGTCGTTTGGCCATCTCGGAGCTGCGATTTGACACCGTTGGACTATTATTTGTGGGGTGCCGTCAAGGAGAAGTGTTACGCCAACAAGCCAGAGACCATTGACGCTTTAAAGGACAATATTCGTGAAGCCATTGGCAAAATACATCTGCACACAATCGATAATGTGCTTAAAAATTGAACCGATCATGTAGGCTACTGCATGGCCAGCCGAGGCAGCCATTTGAATGAAATTATTTTCCATTATTAACCGGAAGGATTGTTCTTTCAAATAAAAAAGAAATTTGAGAAAATATTCAGTAGTTTTTTTATAGCATTTTCAAAAAAAAAAAAAATAAAAAATATATATATAGATCCGCCAGGGTCCGCCAAATATATATATATGTATATATATATATATATATATATATATATATATATTTGTATATATATATATATATATATATATATATATATATATTTGTATATATATATATATATATATATTTGTATATATATATATATATATATATTTATATATATATATATATATGTATTTGGCGGACCCTGGCGGATCTATATATATATATTTTTTTTTTTTTTTTGAAAATGCTATAAAAAAACTACTGAATATTTTCTCAAATTTCTTTTTTATTTGAAAGAACAATCCTTCCGGTTAATAATGGAAAATAATTTCATTCAAATGGCGGACCCGTTATAGAGGCTGCTTTACATCCACGTCAGTTAGTTATCGCATGGCTGTCAATAAATAAAGTTATGTTAAAGCGGAAATAAAAGTGTTGTATAAGCGAATATTAAGTGTTGTATTAAAACAAACAGTATAAAAGTTATAGTGGAATAAATGAAAACTGTAAAGCCACCAAATAAAGCGGTGTATATTTTATTTTAACTCAATTTAAACGAACTGAAACGTTTAAAAAAAGTTAAAACGTAACAATATTTTTCTATATCGTCATAAACGTAGGAAATACAGTGAAAATCTTTGAAGGCTAAAGCGATATATGTATGTTCGTTATGAAAGAGACAGCTGAAATATAGCAATTTGTGTGGAGAAACAATTCGCTGCAAGCATAGTTCCTTTTAATGAGTGTTGGACTGTAACATCCAATTTTAACTACAAAAGCTACAATATATGTCTCTATCTATCCCGATATTTTCTAAATTGTATCTAATCAATTTGCCTTTCAGATAAAACTAATTTTCATCAATATTTGAGGAAGAATTTTGGAAATAAGGTATTAAGCTAAGTTTTGAAGAGCCTCCCAAATTGGTTTCCGATTTAAGGAAATGATCCATATGTCTATAGGTGCATAATTTATTAGAACAAAAATTAGAAGAGAAAGAAACTGGCGACGGTGGAAATAAGTGGCTATCACTAATGAAGATTGTGTCTACCAGTTATCGATAGATAGATCTGTAAGACTAGCTCTAGGAAGCGAAGGCGATACTGCCTGAGTGCAGGACAGTCATGGGTCATATTTACCACCAAATGACGCTAATTCTTACACATATGTCAATAGTTATAGCTGCTCTATATTGGTGCCCATGTTCGCTTAGCCACATAAGCATTTAATTTTTGGTCAAATTAGTAAACGAACTTTTTCGAACACCTTTTTATATATATTAGATGAACTAGAATTGGAAACAAATACACTTAAAACGCTTTACGTTTTTAATTCACTAAAGAATACCAAAAACAACAAAAAATTCATCTATAAAAATCTTCACAAACTATAATTTTTCTTGATTCTTGGCAAGCTGTAAAAATTTTTGTTAATCAGACGAAGTCAAGGTCATCAGGAAACCCTAGGAAAACCACACACGAGGGTAACTAACGTAACTTAACAGTATCTCGTTATCAAAAAATATTTTGCATTTAAAAAAATGAATTTTTAGTGCTAAATTGATGCGGCAGGAAAAATCAAATTGTTAGCTCATATTACAGTGACGATTCAATTTAATGAAATTAAATAACATGCAGTTAGTGTACTGTTGGGAAATACATGTTTAACAAATTAACGTGTGAAAAAATCAAAAAGTTAAATCAATTGAAAAAGGGCTAAACATACATGACAATAGAAGAAAAGTACAAAAAATATTATTTATATTTTGCTGCTATTGTATGCAAATAATTAAATATAAACAAGCACTCATTCCATACTTAAATACATATATAAAAATATTTGACAAATTTAAATAAATTTTTATTCCACAATTAACTAATTTATTATTAAATGCATTTTTTCTAATTTTTACAATATTATCTTGTAGTTATAACATATGATTGTATACCAATAAATATTTGTAATGAAATAATTAAGTGCATTAATAAAAGAATTGATTGAATAGGAGGAGGTTAATCAATTGATTAAAGATAAAAGAGCGCTATGCATTCATTATTTGATGTTTTTTATTGGATCCTAATTCTTCTATTGAATTTGAGAAATTTATTATGTATGTATCGTTGGCTTAATATAAAAAGGGCATATCTCGATTTTTTTTTAATTTGCGTTTTTAACTTTTTCTGCTAGTGTACCCACAAATACACCTTTTTTCTAGAAAGTAGAGCACTTATAGGTTATTACAAAAAAGTCTTAACTAATTTAACAATTTTTTTTCCTTAAGAAAAAAAAAAAATAATATACAAATTTCCTTTTTAAAAACCTTTTCCTTTTTAAAAGAAAAAGAAATCAGCACTCAATTTATTGATCGCTTTGATCTAAATTTTTTTTAGTTTTTACAGTTTTTCCTTCTCCTGTAAAATAAGAAAAAATCGATTTACTCCCTATATTATATTTGAATTTAATAAATTTACACTCAGCACAATTAATGTTAATAGGAATTATTAATAAATGAAAAAATAATCCCTTTTCTATGCTTTTAAATTAAAATAATGCAGAATTTCTAAAATGATTTATAATTTGTGCAGATTTTTTTTTTGCTTATGTGTACACTTTACACGTAAGTTATTATCCAAAAATTCAATATTTATTTTCACAAAATATTAATTAATTCTTTTCACTTATCAAATTTTTATTAGAATTTCATATAAATAATAATCAAAATAAATAAATAATGAAATTGCGAAAAAAATTTCTGATATTTTGATGTTAAGGAACCACATCATTTAAATTGCATTTAAATAAAGTTTTTTTTTTACTTAAATATTTTAACCGTCTGATTTTTTTATTTTGAAGCGACGTAAATTAATTCCAAATTTGCATTTCCATTTTATTATATTTTGAAAACAAAAATTATAATTTTAATACTTTGAGGTTTTTATGTAGAATTTTGTAAATTTATTTGTTAGTGTTGATGGTTTTAAATTAATAATTTGGTTATTGAAAATCTTTGGCTAAATGTGATTGGCATATTTAAATTACGACAAATAAAAAAATTAATTTTTTAGTTTCTGCAATTGTTTTGTAATATATTTAATAAATTTACCGATCATTTTGATCCAATTTACAAAATTAACAAAAAAGTAATAAACAATTTTGCCACTTCTGATGTTAAAACAATTTACACAACATGACAAAACAGAGATAGTGTTTACAGACATTAGAAACAACGGACCACACATTATGTGAAAGTAGAGTACTTATTAGATTTGAATGAAAGTGTGTAGGGAGACATTGTGTCTCAATGAGGGCCATATCTACCACCAAGGAAAGTAACAGATAAATATAATAAACTAAAATGCTAAAATTATACTAATACACTAGCTTTACATATCCGGCGTTGCTTGGGAATCTATGTACATGTAAGTGTATTATAAATGGGCGATAAATTCCCTTTTTTTCGATTCTATGTGTTTTTTTCCACCCATTGGTATTTATCATGATGCAATAAAGAGGTGGACTCATTTTAATTTTGAGTACAACACTGTGTCAATGCTTTACTCTACTGTCACAAAAATACAAGGTTGTGGTAAACAAAAATAGTGATCTGTCCATGATGCGATGAAAAGAAAAAAATCTTTTCGACATTAGTGTACAGACAGTTTTGTATCAGCTGTTATTGTTTTGGTAAAATGAAACCACCTTCTAATTGCATTATGGTATTTATATAGAATATACTAAGGCGGCCGTTGAAGGCTGCCGCTGATATATTATTGAGATAAATAATAATTCCCTTAACATTCCATGAAGGAACATGGGGGGACTTCTCTCAGTCAATGAGCTGCACCTGATTCTATTTTTAAACTCATTGAAAGGGATCTACAGTTTAACGCCGGCTACGACCGGTAAATGCATTTAGAGAAGTTTTCAATAGTAAGTAACACTCATAACCAGTTACTAGCTAATGCTATGAGGTGATACCGCTGTTGAAAAGCTTTTTTCTTTTGGAAGATGTTCTGGCCTGGTATTGAACCGACGACCTTCTGGTTGGTAGGCGGATGTCTTACCTATCATACCACAGCGGCACAAATAAATATAAAACCTTCTTTAAAAAAAAAGTCGAAAATTCAAAAATTACAATTGCAATTACATACTCTCAGAAAGTGTTGAATTGAAGAGTAAATAAAAATTTTTTTGTGTAAAAATAATAAATAAATACATGCATTAAATGCTTGCATACGTAGATTTTACTTTAAAGTGTGGAAATACTTAGAATGCGGTGAAAAGGAGAAGTCTATATGTATTAGGTGTCCTAAAATACAAAGTTGCAAAGGGTTTTCGAAACCAGGGCTTATTAGCCGCCTTCAATACTCGTATATCCATAAGATTGATGTTATTGCTCAGTAAGGAAAACTTAATTCTATACCACGTAGTTTTAAGGTGCTGACAAATAACATTCTTACAAAATACGCTGTCAAAAATGAATCACTGGGTGAAATATTAGCACGTTGCGTTATCCAGGACACAATGTCCGTTAAGGCCCTAAAAAACTAATGTTGTTCTAGTATACTTATTTGCTAGAAACTACAACATGGCACCAATTTATCAATTTTATTTGATCAAGAAACAAGAATTGAATTTTGTTTTAGTAAAAGAACTGGTTAACCGGTTATTTAATTAATTTTAACCGAAAACGGTTTTTTTTTTTAATTTCAACTTTTCGAATTATTCGAAAACAGGCTTTTGAAAAATTCGAATAATCGATTTCCCTAATATCAATTATATTGTAGTATAGAGTGCTATAGTTCTTGTTTTTAGTTGTGAACCCCCTTAAGTTAAAATACAAAATATACACAATTTTTAATTGTAAAATTAAAATATTGAATATTGAGATTTTTGAAGGACGCAACCATTGCTGTCAATTTATTTACAAACAAAAAGCTTCAATCATCATTTGTATTATTCGTTGGTATCGAAGACCTATAAAAAAGAGCGAGGGTGGGTAATTACCTTTTTTCGACTGTATTTAATATTCAAATAGCATACAAGCGGAATATTATTTCAATTTTTATACTTCATTTTTAATTTTTTTATTGTTTTTATTTATCGGTTTTAGTTATTTGTTACTGTTTTTATTACTGTTTTTAAAAATTATTTTTGTAGCTTGTCTTTCAAATAATACAAAAAATATTTAAAAATTGTACTTGGAAACAACAATAATAATTTGTAATTAAATATCGAGTAGAGAATAATTTATTAAAATTAAAACATTTTTTTTTTTCAATTTTAGATATCAGCTGCGCTATGTAAATTTATCTTCATTTTTATTTTTATTTATATTTTTAGATTCATAAACAATAGCAAAGAAAAAATAATTGATATAAAAATAAACTTCTAAGCAAATTGTTACTTGTTAATTAACACCTTTTTTGTTGCTATTACTTTACTCTATTTTAATTGTCGTTTTTTTAGTATTAATTATTTGTTTTCTCATTTCTTGTTGTTGTTGTTTTTGTATACCAATTTGTTTATAGAAATTGAACACAAAACAACGTTTTCTAAAAGAGGTGTTAGAAATGAAAATATGTAATCGTAACGAAAGTGTTTTATGCTAATAAAAGTGTTCTAATTTGACAAATGCGATAGGTATTCTTTCTCTTGTCAGATGTGATTTATTTTACACTTTCAACGTAAATTTTAAACGTAGAGTGTTTTACATACAGATGTTGAAATGTTCAGTCTAAATTTGTGTGTATATATGTATATAGTAGCCCAATTCACAAACTGTGCCGTATAAAAATATAAACTACTCATGTTTACGACCTCTGTCCACCCCTCCGCTAATTTGTAGATTGTGTTTCGCCCAAAAATTGCTCTATCTGGTATTGAACACGTTGTTGAGCCAGTTTTTAAGGTCTTCGTTTTTGTTGAAGGTAATGCTCCTCATACGGTTCAACAGGTACAGAAAATGTGGCTGCTGGAGTCCGTTTTTGATGAGTTCACAACATGACGCTTGGTGTAATCATAAAGGAGTATTGTTTGGCCACGAAAAGCTTCTTTACGGCGGTGTAGCTGAGATCATCACCATTCAGTTCTATAACCCAGGGTGAGTTTTGGCTTTCTCCCCAACTCTTGTCCATTCCACTCTATTTTTAGCATGACTGCGCCAATTCCTTACTCCCATTTCTCGCATATCCTCGTCGATGTTGCCAATTATGTGTTTACGTGGCCGACCTTTATTTCTTGTGTTTTGTGGGATGTCAAGGACAAGTACTGTAACGTTTAATTTCTTTTAAATTGCGACAAATAAAATAGATGACACGAGTTTATTGTTCTACTTATACAGTCCTTTATTTATGTATATTTGTACAGTATCGAACTTATTTATTTTGCACTTAATATACAAATTTACTCAACACTTTTATTTACGCCTTAAACGACTTTACGTATTGACTGTTAAATTACAACCGATTGACGAAAGCAACAGGCCGTTGCTTATATACCTGACTAGCATCAGTTTCAAATGTTCCTCTATGCACTACTACTTTCTATTCATTTCCGTTAATTTAAAAAATGTGAGATCGTGTTACCCCAAGATGATTGAATTGGTAACACTGTTCAGCACGAAACTCGTAACACTGTTAATAACACAAATACAGTGCGATTCAGCATTAACACAAAGCAACAGATTAAATGCCATACTAAAGTTTATAGCTAATACTTCTACTGTAATAATTTGGTATATCTTTTCTCTAGGCATGGTTTATTTCCGTAACAATATCCTCGCCCTTATTGAGGTGTTAAAGTTCTGCGTGCATTTTTCCTTAGACCAAATATACGTCCAAGAATTTTCTGTTCGAAGATTCTGAAACAGTCATACTTAGAATTCGTCATAAATCAATCTTCTGATCCGTAGGTAACTAAGGGTCTTATGATAGTATTGTAAATTCTCAGCTTTCACGTTCTTGATAATAGTTTTGATTTGAATATCTTATTATGCGTAAAATATTGTTACGTTTTTACATTTCTAAATACGTGTTCGTAGATTGTAGTTAAAATAAAATAATTGTGTTTAGTTTTTAATTAAAGGCCTTTATTTATACAGTTTTGTGCACCACTGCTTGTAACCTTTTTAACAATAACAATTTTATTCTTAATTACTCTTTCGGGTTACAACTGTAAACAACAACAATTACTCGACAGATCTTACTACTTAAAGATCTTCCAACCCGACCGTGGTTATAACTTAGGTTCGATCACAATCTTTTCAACCAGAGTTGAACCACAATAGACTCTCTTTACACTGAGTTCAAACAAACTCAGCGACCTGTTGCCGACCTGTTGAAAACATTTTCAAGTTCTTTATAACATAGTGCAAACACAGATTAAACAAAACTGTGGACAAATTGTCCCTTTGTTGTACTTCTGTGTTGGTACTACTACTTTTCTTTTGTACTACTGGGTATCGCCTTTGTAAGGCGAGTTAGTTTGTTTCTTATACTAAACGCAACAAATATTCTGGGGATCTTAGATCGGTTTAATTTATAGAACGCCTGTTTGAAATCAACAAACTACAGAAGCATCTTTATTTCATTCTTTTTAAAAATCGCTGTTTATGTTCATTTGTCATTTATTACAATCGTTTTGAGTTTGCCAGCATCTACTCCATTAGACCTTTTCGAACACAATTGGTTGGAACACAAATTTTTTTTTTTAATAATTATAAAGCGCTCTAATGTTTATAACTACATTTATGAAGTGTGGATGTAGCTTACCATATATGTCAATATTTTATTGAAGTAAAAATGTCCGCATCGAGCAAAAAAACGCACACACTTATATATTCACTTTGGCAAAACTGTTACTTTACCATTTAGCATTGTTCCAGGATTTTGCCGCTTGTAACTATTTCCTTTTTCCGAATTAAAACAAGTGGCTGGGTGGAAAAAAACCTTTGTAAAACAAAAGCCTATTTTGTATTTAAGGTGCTTTCACACTATTCTACAAGTCTTAAGTTTTTCATTGAATTTTGTCAAATAAAACATTTGCTCATTTTATCAAATAAAATGAAAAATATTTGTAATATGTAAACAGCTGTTTAGAATAATAAAAAAAATTAAAACGTAAAATGTCAATAAAAACAGTAAAACAAAAAATTGTAGTAGTTAATTGAAAGTTTTAAATTCAATTCAATAAAAAACCACTTGCCACTTTCATAACAAATAATTTTTTTATTTAATTCCTATTGCTGGCAGCAAATAATTCAACAGCTGTTTGCAAGGATGGAAAAGTCGATACAATCGTGCTTTTATTTTATAAATTGTTCATACTATGCAGCGTTTTTAATTAATTTTTACAACAAATATGTGTAATTTATTTATAATGAAAAGGAAATACTTGAAGTTACAAGTTTATTTTTATTATTTTACAATTATATGTCAAAAGAAAGAGACTGTAAAATGTGAAATTAATTTCAGTTTCCCATTCCTGACATTCTCTCTGTGCTTCTGTAAAAATACAACTCTGATCTGAATGAAAAATCTTATTGTTTAGAAAGATTTCTAAAAATGATAAGAGCCCTACGACTGTCAAAGTTCTATCCGTATTTTTTGACATATCATTACATATTGTTTTCACACTATTATACTTTTCAATTTATTTCCGTTTATTAATTTGACTCAGTGGGATAGTGTAAAACCGATTTTACTAGTGTCGTGTTTAACCCATTTTGTATAATACCCTGCACTGATATGGGCTTAACATTTTAGCAATCTTTGCTTCTACTAAAATTGTATTTTTTGGTTACTTTAATAAGTCAAATAGTAGAACGAACAGACGTAACACAATATACCACATATTTTTTTCAATTAAAAACAATATTTTAAAATTACTTAATAAATTTTATAACTAAATCTTTATGTTATAATTCAGAAAACTTAACTTTTTTTCTTCTCTTTTTAGGTAAGTTTTTAACTTAATAAAAAAAGAGCAAAATCAATTTAAGTACAAGCACTAAAATACACTATTCGTCACTTGAATAGCACACACACTGTAGTTTTAAAAAATCATCGTATATATCAAAAATTATAACCGTGGTGAAGCTATTATAACATGTCGATCTTTTCGTTTAATTTATCTCACTTTTGAAAAAACAATTCTTACAAATATATTTACCGTTATATAATTTTTTGATGTTTGTATATTTTACTTACAAATTGCTGTAAAAAAAAAGTGCCACTTGAATAGTATATCTCATTAAAGCTGCGATCACACGATTGCCGCAATGCATCAATTATTGGTACAGCAATCGTGTGACCCCCCAATAGGTATTAATGCGGCAACAAAAATATCAAAAATGCGACAATATTTATTGTGTTCTTGTGCGACAATTGAAGTTGACAATACGTACCAATATTTAAATTTTGAAATTTATATGCGCAAAATAAATTGGTATGCTTTTGATATTTTGCGACAATAAAGCACAATAGAAATTGTGTCATATTGGTACATTTGCGATAATCGCATGATACTAGTTTAAAAGTTAGTTATCGTTTAGAATTTTGTCCTTGATATTAATAAGTTAACCAAATAGGACTGTTTTTATAAATAATAATTGAAAAGGGAAAAACAAAGCTTGTAAGAATAAAAGCGTATCTGTTGCTAAAACATGAAAAATATTTAAGGAAGTCGGAAGGTATGAGTCCACATATGTATTAAAAAAACATAAAGACCACACACATAGTATGTTATCTATTGCAGACAAGAGGCGTTTTTAAGAGAAACTGCTAGTACACTGAACACACTAGCGAGAAAAACATTAAAAACAAGAGTGAAATGAGGCTTAACTACCGTACAGCGTGTTATTTTAAGAGCTGAAGATATACATAAGTAGAGTGAAACTGAGAAAAAAAACACCCCTTAATGCATCCCTCAACTTTCACATAACCTAAATTACAGAGTGGTAACATGTGACAAGAAAATATTCAATTTGGAATACCCTGTTCGGTATTGTTATTACTTTTATGATACTCAAAAGGAATCGCATTGTATAGATCGCAAACATAGCCGCTTAGGGGGTTTTATGGATTTGATGGTAATTTTATATTGCGGCATTTAAGACATTCAGTTTTTTAAACAAGAAAATGAAGGCTATTGTATATTGGGTTACTAGAGACCGACCTTAACAAATTTCTATTGATCTCCACTTTGAATTCTTCAACAAGATAATGTCCCTGATTTAAACATACTCGAAAATGTATGGGGATGGTTATCCGAAAAGGCTAATGCGAGAAAGAAATACTGCTCGGCTGTTCCAGGCAGTGCTTTGCCACGCCTTATTTTCAATTACTTTTTTATAAAAAAATTCCTATTTAGATATCTTTTTAACTTTAGCGACAAAATACTGGCTAGTAACTAAGTTTTAATGAGATGTTGGTATCGTATTCAAGTGGCGCATTTTTTTCATAGTAATTCGTAAGCAAAGAAATAAAATATCAAAAAATTATATAACGGTAAATATTTTTGAAAAAATTGTTTCCGTCAAAAAAGAGATAAATAAAGCTTTAATGACCATATATGATAATAGATAATGTTTGAGATATAACGCGATATTTTGAAACTACAGAGTGGCTGTGCTATTCAAGTGGCGAGCAATGTATTTATTTAATATTTAAAATATTTAATAATCAATCAATGTTTTTATAACCTTTTACAAGTTATTTACTACCAATAATTTTTTTATTGTTGTAATAGCATTTTTCTAACATTGTATTACACATTTTGAGGTCCTACCAAAACACTGAGGTAGTTGTGTTTAAACGATAATAAAAATCATTAAATTTAGTAAAATATATTTATATTAAGTACTTATATAAGGAAATGTTTACGAGTATATTTATGCGATGTTTCCTAATTGTTGTGATTTTGATATTGTTTGTGATAAATTTTAATATCCAAATTTTCATTAACATTAAAATAATTTAATTCGTTTAGCGTAATGCCTTAAACTTGGAATTTTTTAATTTAAATTTCTAAAATTATAACCTTTTAACCAGGTTTTAGTTTCATAATCTGTTGATGAAACAAATGCATGAATATTAATGAGGACTTGTTTAGAGTTTTTGATTTATTTGCATGTATTTGTTATCAGACTAGAATATATTTTAATATTTGTATAAAAAAGTAATCAATTGAGATATAAACAGCTTCCGTTTTAAATTTGTTTAACCTTACCAGTGTTGTTACAGTCTATCAAAATTAACACATTTTGCCAACTCAAGGACGGAGGAACAGAGTAACAAAATTGAATTTTTGAAATCTATTGTTGAAAAATGTTAAAACTAGAACAGCAAACAATATGAACTCGAAATTTCGAACAAATAAGATAAATCAAATAAAGTAGTATGTTAAAAAGAAACTCGAATCGAACTTGAAATTTATGATGAGGAAAAGAAGGATTCTGAAACCTTAAAAGAGCAAGAGTTAGCCATTCGCTTCAGAGCCATAATGACATGGAGTTATTCGCTTTGACATTTCTGTTTTGAGTGAACAAAAATTTCTGCACATTTGCAAAGGCTAGTTATATACTGTTGACGATTACTTAGATACTATTTCGTGTCAGTAGAAAACGGAATCATGTAATACTTAACAATTTGACTTAAACTGAGTTTGTCTGGAACATCTCTGATCTAGGTGAGGCTTGTCTTCTACAAATTGTACGTTATAATATTGTTACGCTTTAACATTTTTAAAACGTTTAAGTTCATTTAATTTGTGTTAAAATAAAATAAACTCCACGTTTGTTGCTATGCTACAGTTTTTATTTAATATTCGTTTTTACATAATATTCGTTAATACAACACTTTTATTCCTACTTAAACAGACTTTACTTTATGCCAGTCAAACGAAAACTAAAAACTACGTAGGCAAAGCAGTCTCCTTATATACCTAATTGTATACAGTTTGGAAAGTTCCGGAAATGTCTCAAATGATCTCATATCCTCTATCCGTTAATTTTAAACATATAAGATTGTGTTACCTAGAGATGATTTAAATGGCAGTGCTGCCAGATACACAAAGAAGTATGAAATTGACAGTGCGACACATAACTACCAATTATACAAAATTAGGCATTTTTATTTTTGTAACAATATATTGAAAGTATCACGACCATATTAAAGCCGTCTTTCTCTTGTTAAACTTACTATAATTAGAAGCAGATGAACTTTTATGAATATTTCTTTCATAGTTTGTTAAGGCGGTATTCATGAATCCGATATGTTACTAGGTACATACATACATAGTTTAAATTATGTGTGTGAAGTTAAATACGAAAGTTAAATATGTTTTTCTTAACATAACAAAAACTTGTGTAAGTTAACAGAATATGTGTGAAGATAAATACAAATATGAAATTTTTCTGTTAAGTTAACAGAGACTTGTATTTTAACATTACTTACGCAATTGTGGATTACAAAATATAATTTTGGATAAAAATAACCAAAATAAGGTAAAGGATTGTAAAAATTAAAAAAAAATAAATAAATTGGAGAGATACAGTAAGAATAACAAATTAAATGTATTTCTTATAGCTGGTAATTATATCTAAAACAATTGTTCACAAAAATATAAACATATCTGACCTAAGATGCAATTGTGGGGGAATCGGACCTGGTGGGCCTTATAGCCAAGGTATCAAGGCTTCAGGAACAGTTTTCCTTTTTGGGCTGCAAAGTACCAGATCGGAGATATATAGACCGTAGCTAAGTTTTATTTTTCATTTTTACCGTATATATATGTCGTTCATGAAAAATCGGACCTAAGATGCAATTGTGGGGGAATCAGACCTGGTGGGCTTTATAGCTAACCTTTTAGTTTTCCATTTTTCCTCCACCTCCCCGCCGACCAACCAATTTAATTCAGTGCTATTAGAGTAAACCAAAAAATAGCCTAACGAGAATTAAGAAATATTTTTTTAAATTTTTGTAATTCTTTACCTTTGTTTAGTTATTTTTATCCAAAATTATATTTTATAATCCATAGTTGTGTAAGTAATATTAAAATAGAAGTCTCTGTTAACTTAACAGAAAAATTTCATATTCGTATTTATCTTCACACATATTCTGTTAACTTACACAAGTTTTTGTTATGTTAAGAAAAACATATTTAACTTTCGTATTTAACTTCACACACATGCTTAAATTGACAATTTCAACTCGGCCGACAAGATATAACATACCCCTAATGGTGCAATATTTTCGTTCCAGTTATGTAAATAGCATTTGGTTCTGAGTAATGTGTACTAAATTCAACAATTACTTTGTTTCTTATTGATTACTCATCAAATTATGGCATTGAAAAGAATAATTGACTATTTAAATATGTATGTAGGTATGTATGTATGTATGTATGTAAATAAGTTGGCTGTTGTTCAAATGAGATTTAAAATCTTGTTAAGCCCGTAAGAAATAATTTCATAGGTTAAGGAAACAAATATGTAAAAAGAATAATTTATACATACTTATGTACATATAACTACAGTGAGCGTTAAAAAAAGTAAACACCCTCATACTTTAGAATTAAGCTTATATATCAGACGTTTAAAATGCCGTGTAAAATCGACTCTAAACTTAGAAGGTTTTCAATTTGTTGAATAAAAATGTATTTGCTTAAGAAATATATACAGATTGCTTTAGTTTACTTAAGAAAATTATACACCACTTATATTTAAAACAGATTTGTACAATATGTACAAATGTAAATATATTTTCAAAATTCTCCAATAAATCATTATTTTTATCGGTTTGTGTTTTAAAGAATGCGTAGAAGTGATTTTTGAATTCATATTTATTTTGAGCTGACAATTGAGATTACTTATGTTCAGTATATGCAGCGGGTGCGAAATATTCGCACAGGTCATCTAGAAACTTTTATTAATAATTATTTATTGTGTTTCTTTGTTTGCATTAAACCAGAGGAAAAGTCTTTGTTTAAAATTCTTTGTTTCAATGCTTCCATTGTAGATAAATACAGAAAATTTGTCATACTTCGAGTATAAGTAATTGCTTCTTTTTTTTCTTTTTGGTTTCTTATTTTGCAAATCACCCTGTTTATAATAATTAAAATTATCTTGCAGGTTATCTTTATAATACTCGCTTGTAGACATGCACTTTCTAGCAGACAATAATAACAAAGAAATGAAACATAAATATTTTTTACAGTACATATACCCTACTACAACCGTCAAACTTATTTATAAACTTTTAAAGTGTGTGAAATTCACTCTCAAAGTTATATTCCAATTTTGCTGTTAACGCAGTTTTTTTTTGCAAATTAACGTTGCTCTGCTAAGTTAACAGAGTTAAGTTTTTTGAACGAATATACTATTATTAGGGAAAAATAGTAAATTTTCATAGAAATTTTTATGGAAATTTTTTGAAAATTATAAAAAATTAAGTAAATGCTTTCACATAGAGGCGTAGAACATCAAAATTTCACAATCTAATAAATACACACTCAGTAATTTATGAAATTTAAAAAAGTGGGTGGGGCATTAGCGACTTTTAGGATTCATAGCCATGGAATCAAAGATTTCTTTCCACTTTACCGCATGTCTATAACCATTACCGATTTTTAGAAATAGGATCTTAAATTTGGTCGATTTTCGAAAATTCGAACAGTTTTTTTTTTAATTTAAAATAAGTGTCCTAGGAGTGCGAGAGTAGGGCTATAGGGACTATTAGGATTGATAGCAATGGGATCTAGGATTCCTCTCCACTTTATCGTTTCCTGTTTAACCCTTACCGAGTTTGAGATACAGTGTCCTGAAATTGACGTATTCTCAATAGTTAATACTTGGCTACTTTCTATTTAATAAATAATTTTAGCCCGTCGGGATTTGTACCCAGGGTGTTTTAATTCTCATTATATATAGTTTTGCTTCATAAGGAAGAAATTTGGTAAATTTAGATGATCATTTTAGGTTAAGATTAAACTCAGGACGTAAATGCGCCTAAGCGCCTTTCTTTTTGTTTTGGAAAAGACTATAATACTAATAATACTTTTAGTTTAATTAAAAAATAATTATTAATCCATGTCTATCGGAGTTAGGGTTGCCACATGACCTTGATTTACAAGAGTTTTTACAACTAGTCAAGAATCAAGAACAAATATGCTTTGTCAAGATTTTTTAAAGTTTTTCTTAGACAAAGTTTTATAAAAATCTATTAAACATCTTAGTGATCTAATAACGTAAAGTGTTTTAATTGTATTTGTTTCCTAGTTTAGTTTAACTAAAAAGATTAATAATTGAATTTTTAAAATAGGTGTTAGAAAGAGTTCATTTACAAATTTTTAAAAACCAACCAGCTTTATTAAACCATATATGTGCTGTTTTGATCGATAACTCTACGTCATTTTTGAAATGTAGTCGTGCTTCCATCTTCTCTCGGAATTTAAATTTACACCATTAAGAGAGTAATGTATAGATCGAAACAAAAGATAATCTGAAGCTGCGATGTATGGGCTATAGGTGGATGCACAAAAACTTCGCAGCCAAGCTCTCTCAGTTTCTGCCAGATTATCAAATATACACAACCTTTTCTGTTATTCAATTCTGACTGTTTTATTTAAATTCCTCTTTAATTGTCGACAGAAGAGATCAGAATCAATCGTTTGACCAGGTTGTAGAAGCTCGTGATGAACAATTTCCTTTAAAGGCCACCATATATACATTATTACCTTTCTTGGTTTCAATCCCGGTGTTGTCATCGTCTACGAAGCTTCACCTTGCTTTGTCTAGGATCTGTTTCGCACATTATTTTCAATAGTGGTCTACTTTTCATCGCCCGTAATCATAAAGATCTATCGAATTAGGTATGCAATTAACATTACTAGAAATATTTAATTTAAGAGCCATCAATCGACAATTTGTAACCGTAGTGTTTTGAACACCCAATATTTCTGATTGCTAAGATTTTTTTAAACTGCTCTTAGTTGGATGAAAACTAAGTTTTGATCTATATAATTACATTTCTTTGTAACTCTTTAACGTCCGTTCAAATACAGCGATTTTAAAAAGATATATATGGGCTTAAAACTTTTTCTGTGCAGATGTGCCCAAAATTAATTTTAGTTAAATCGGTCCAGTATTTTGGGAGTAAAACGACTATTAAATTTTTACTAATACATAGAGAGAAAAAAGAATTTTTGTGTAACTACAAATAAAAAACAAAAGAAACGCAACAAACCATTCTATAAGCAAAATGTAAGTGAATGGTAGAATAAGCTTATCGTATGAGATTTCCTACAACTTTCTGTAAGTATACTCATTATAAGCCCATTTTAATACATAAAGTGAACAGTTTTTAAATACTGTTTTAAAAATGAAAAACACGACAATACTTTTAACAATTATACTTGCAATACACTTAGTTTAGATAACAATTTAACAAATATGATTGCATTTGAATTATTCTCCCTATAGTTTTATAAGTGTTTTTTTTTTGACAATGTTCGAAAAATATTTATTTTAGAAATTTTGAATTTTTTTAAAATTCGTATAATACTCGTTCCTGTATTTCCTGTAGTGTTATTGTACAAAAATTCCTAATTCTAGTCAATCGTCAGAATTTGTGTTGTGACACCTATTTTTTTATACATACATACACTGGCGAGCAAAACCGAGTACAAAATTAGCATTTTTAGGTTAAATGTGCTTTTTTTGTAATTTAAAATAATAATTTTTTATTCATTGTAGGATAAAAATATTTATATAGAATATTAATAACACAGCAAAATCAAAAAAATTCAATATAAAAACATGAGGCCACTCCAAGTACTCAGTTTTGCACGATTCTTTAGTGCAATTATAAAGTTGCAATTTTATGGTATCCATAATGCTTTGTTTTTAATAACATTTCTAATGCGCCTCGGCATACTTTTAACCAAGTTCTCTTTAAATTTACTTGGAATATTTCCCCATTCTAACTGCACACGGTTCCAAAGTATGTATTATGTTTTCCCAATCGTCTTTTTATTATGGACCAAAAATTTTCTATCAGATTAAGATGCGGGCTTTGCGCTGGCCATTTAATTACCTGAAATTTTTGCTCAGACAACCATTTTTGGAGAATTTTGGTCGTGTGCTTAGGGTCTCCGTCCTGCTGAAAAATGACTTCGCCCTCCGGATAGGCGCTGCGGTCAACGAAATCGGGTAAATGGGTTTTCAGAAATTGGAGGTAGTCTTCCTTCTTCATTACACCATTCATCCTTACTATTGGACCCAAGTGCCACCATCTGAAACAGCCTCAAATCATCAAGCTACCTCCTCCATGTTTAACAGTTTGTTTTACATGATGCTTTTGAATGGACTCATGAGGTCTGCTCCAAAAATATTCTTTACCATCAGATTGGAATCGATTGTTTTTTATGTCGTCAGACCAAATAACTCGCTTCCAATCATCAATGGTCCAATGCTCATGTTTTTTGCAGAATTCCAAACGTGCTTTTATGTTTTTATCTGAAAGAGCTGGCTTTTTCATTTTAACACTTGCTACTAAACCGATTCTGTGAAGTACTTACGAGCTGTCCACTCACTGATATCTTTATTTATGGCAATAACAGCCTGTTTGGGTGTTTTTATGGATTTTTTTTTTCATTTATCGGACCATTAGGCGCGCGTCTGAATTTTTTAGTAACCGAGGTCGACCTCCAACATTCGTTTTAGGAGTTGCATTTCGCTTTTTTTTAACTTTAATCACTGAATGTTGACTCAAATTAGCTTTTTTTTGCAATTACTCTAGATCAATATCCACTTTCAGTCAAAGATACTATAGTATTTTCGACGTCAATATTAATTTTCTTTATTTTGGTTTTATTTTGCTCTATAAAGCCGCTATTACTGATAAAATTTAACAATGATAGGAATTAATAAAAATAGACAACCAACGCATGCGTATTGCGTATTATATACTATTTTCAGTATGTGATTCCTCACTTTTATTATTCATATAGAAAACGTGCAAAACTGAGTACTTAGAGTGGCCTTCTGTTTTTATATTGAATTTTTTTGATTTTGTTGTGTTATTACTATTCTATATAAATATTTTTATCCTACAATGAATAAAAAATTATTATTTTAAATTACAAAAGAATCGTCCTTTTAGTTATTAATTCATAGCACATTTAACCTAAAAATGCTGATTTTGTACTCGGTTTTGCTCGCCAGTGTATATATTTACAATATTATACATAAATATATCTACAGAAATATTATAAATGTAAGCATATTATAAGCATGATTAGAAAACTATTTTTCCGTGAGCTTATTCTATAATTAGACTTCTAAACTTACTGTATATTATAGTCAAGCAATATTATCGCAAGGGCTCAGTTTTCATTATTAAAAAAAATTTTAACAAGTCTTTTATAATAGTATTTACAACACTTTTCTAAGCTTAAGGCTTATGTTGGTAAGTTTGTTACAGGCTGTTTCCAAATCATTTTGGTTTGTTGGGAAATATGTATGTGAGTATGTATATTTTTTATTTGTCATATAAAAATATATATTTTGGATTATTTCAAAAAAGAATTTTTTTAAATTTAATTCATATTTTTATTAGGCTTATGTATGTATTTGAAATCTACTTAAAGAATATTTTGTATGAAAAGTTTTAAATAAAAAGATATTAATATTAGATGCTAGAATGCGGCTGATTGTGTCAGGCGCTATGTACACTAGTAAAAATTATTGTATTAATGAAAAATCTACTTTGATGATTTAGATTAGACTAAAATTCGTGTATAGTAAGTCATTTTGTCCCACCACACCTAGCACAAAATTTGGATAAAATGCGAAAATATGGTAAACATTACGTTTTTACGCTATTCATACCAAGATTCAGTAGGGTCAAATTTTGACAAAATAACTTTCTTAAGCATTAGCTACCACCTTGAAGAATTTTGTTAAGTTTGGTTCATATTACAAGCCTGTTCTCAAATAATCCATTAGTTAAAATTAAAAAGAATCTTAAAATTGTTGGTAACCAATGCCGATGGTCGTCCCTAATATAAATCGTGTACATTTGCAAGTTATCAGTTTTCTGTTTGTTTTAAAAATAAAATTCAACTGATATACATATAACGGTCTGCTGACGCTCATCATAATATAAATGAGAATTTTATAAACGACAAACACACGAACGCATATACTCGAATTGTTTTTGTTTTTCTTATTTAAACTACAAACCATGCAGCAGGAAAAAACGTGCGTCATCACTATTCCATAGTGTTGTATATTTTTAGGGGAAGGTAAATATGTAAAAAAAAAGAAAAACCAGGAAGAGGAAAACTTCATAAATGTCATGTTTTCAGTAAACTGTTACATGAATGAAATTTTCTCATCGCTTGCAATTCCTTGCTACCTACCTTAACTCTACTTTATCTTACTCACTCGTGAGAACTGTGTGAGAATGGGTACGAGAAGGCAAGAAGAGGCAACAGCAATAACAGTAGTATATGAGTATCAAAACGACAAAGTCTAATCAATAATGTTGTTGCAAAGATTTTATATTTTTCTCAATTTTGTTTTTACTTTAAATCTCTAAAATTAGTTGGTTGGTTGTTAAGACAAAGAAAGTCTAGAAGAAAGGAAAATAATTTTTATTTGAAAATAAATAAACTTCGAAATCTATTTAAATGTTGGCACATGCACGAAATTGAATAAATTGTTGGTGGTTAGTTGGACAGATGGATTAATGAAGGAATGTAACAAAATCTGGGTCAAATTGTAAAAAATAATAGTAAATAATTGAAAATATATTATTAAGAATAGATTACTTTAAAAAAGGAGACTAATTCACCTACATATTTCCTAATATTTGGTGAAGCTAAAAGAGTTGGACTGAAAATACCATATACCATATATAAAAACAAAAAACAAAAAACAAAAAAAGAAAACGTTATGCGAAGAATTACACAATATTATATAATGTTTTTAAGAAGGACTACCTATGGTGGTTACATATCCTTTTTTGTTTGTCCACGTACATGTAAGAAAACAAAACTTGTGCGCACTATTTTCGAATCTTTCCTACTCTAGGAGCATTTGTGGGTTCTCAAAATAATTTAATTTTGTATGATTTTAAATTTGAGAACTTAAGGCGGCGATAAGCCGGCTGCTTGGATCTTTTTATTAATTAAATGATTATTTTCGAATCTTTCCGACTCTAGGAGCATTTCTGGGTTCTCAAAATAAGATAATTTTGTATGACTTTAAATTTGAGAACTTAAGGCGGCGATAAGCCGGCTGCTTGGATCTTTTTAGTAATTAAATGATTAATTTCGAAAGGAAGGGTGTAATTACGTCCACCAAAATTCATTTAATACATTCCCGGATGACCCCTGAGGTAAGATTTACCGTATCTGCGTGGGTAGAAAGATTTAGGTGGACATACGATGCCTCCATGTTGGCGACACCGTGTTGTCTTCATGGAGAGACTGCACCGACGTTTTGTTGGGGTTTTCTTTTCAAGGGCGGAGCCAGGCAATTATCCTCCCACACTTGTGGAGATTGCTGACCCTCCAAACTTGGAGAGGTCGGAAGTAGATGACTGTTTTTGTCGAGTGAGAAGCAGGAAGCATGTTGACCGGAGAGATGTGTAAGAACGTCTGGAAGGCCATCCCTGAATACCTGGAGGCTGTGTACGTTAGGTGCATCAATGATGGCTACTTCCCGAAGGCATGGAAATGTGCTTGTGTTGTGGTTCTTCTTAAATCGCCTGATAAAGTGAAGAGCTACCCTCGCTCTTATCGGGGCATCAGTCTCTTGTCAGTATTTGGAAAAGTACTGGAAAAATCATGATGTACAGGCTTAAGGAAGGTTTTAGGAAAGGCAAATACGTTGAAGGCGCTTGGCTACATGTTAAGAGTTCTGTCGAACAATCGTCTTCGAAGTATGTGTTTGGGTTTTTCATTGATTTCAAGGGTGCCTTCGATTATCTTTCGTGGGACAATGTCTTACGAAGGCTGTCGGAGATTGGCTGTCGTGAGATGGGCACCTAGCATAGCTATTTCGAAGGTAGAAAGGCGTGTATTGTTGGTCCATCAGTGGTCCATTCATTTGGAACCTCATGATTGATACTCTGTTGAGGCAGCTCGGGCTGAGATTTAAACTGTGTGCGTATGCGGATGACTTGCTCATCCTGATCGAAGGCCAGTCTCGTGCTGAGCTGGATAGGAGGGGTGGGTGCTCAAGCCATTCGTATCGCTTATGAGTGGGGTGTAGAGGTTGGTGTAGATGTCGCAGTGGACAAAACGGTGATGATGTTGCTTAAAGGCACATTGTCGACTGGGCGACCTCCACTCATTAGAATTGGTGACAACAGCATTCGCTAAGTGACTCAGGTCAGGTACCTCGGCATAATTGTAGGAGAGCGTATAAGCTTCTAAGCTCATCTCACCCATGTTAGGCATAGACTGGCAGTTATTGTTGGAAAGCTTAGGCTTAGGCGCATATTGATAAATGATTGGGGACTCAGCAAGCGTGCAGTCCGTATCATATACAATGGGCTCGTCGTTGCTTGTGTAGCGTATGGCGCATCTGTGTGGTACAAGACGGTTATGTCTGTTGACAAAGAAAGGGTCACTTTGGCTTTGGCTTAAGTCTGAGGTTCTTACTGACGGGACATCTCTGCTCTTTCATTTAACATAGAAGGACGGCACTGTTAGCGGAGGTTGAACCTGCATCATCATCTTAGCAGTCTCCTGGTTAGTCGTTTCTAGCTCGGTTTTCACGGTGGTGTGCTGACAGTTGGTGTATTATGCTGCTAGTTGTTTTGCTGCTTCCTGGTTTGTTGTTTGCGGTTTTATCTCGTAGCTGCCGACCATAATGTGTTGTTTTGCTGCCTTACTGTTTGCGGATCTGCTTTGCACCTGTCGATCATGTGTGTTTTGTGTTGTACTGGTCTATGCTTGACTAGTTGTGTTTTTGTTTTGTGTATTGTGTCCGCGGCGCACGAAGTCACTTTGAGTTTTCCCGTGAGAGTGGCTCCGTTTATAGTTGTGTTGTTAATTGTTTCTTGTTTCTTGTTTCGACATCCTATGGCCACCAGTCCGAAGTCGTTTGGCACTTACACTGGTAGTAGTATTTATACTACGAAGCCTGACCGGAGGCTTAATTCTGGTACCACGGGTGTTGGGAGCCCCAGCAACTTTGGTTAGTGCCCGACTATGGTGAGGCCGCCTTGTGGGAGCTACGTGGTGGCTGTGGCATAAAACCCAAATCGCGGCTCGGTGTGGAGTTACATTTTTAACTGGGTGCTGTAACCCATAGACCGGTAGGAGTTTAGATAGTCTCCGGCACCTCACCATGGTGTGAAGTCATGTCCAAATAACATGGCTTTAAATTTGGTACTCACTGTTGAATTTTATCATAGGTGGAGGCGCTGGTGGACACATTGTATTCACTCGTGCTTTTGCACGTCCTATGGCAGGTACTCACATTAAACCACTGACTTAAATTACATTCCCATTTAACGTTCTAGGGCAGGTACTTACAAAAAGCAACTGATTTTATTACTTCCCCATTTGGACTTTTTCCAGAAGCCTTGGACTGACGATTATAGACTAAAAATACTTTAAGTGAGTTTTTTGGGCCAGTTGCTAGATGACTATTTTTGGAGTGTCATAAAGGGAAACAAGTAAAAATGTATATAAAAAAAAACTAAAACTTTTCATTTTCAGTTTCTTTTTATAAACTAAAGCTATTCTTACTTTTTTAATTTTTTATAAATATATTTTGACTAAATCTAGGAATTTTTCTATACATAGGCGGTCTAAATGAATGCCCCATGCATTTTTTTAACTGGGAACAAAAACCGTGTAAACTAGTATTATCTGTCTATCATTAAAAATATTGAATTGAATACAATGAAAGTAAATTTTACATACCATAAGCTTGACGCACATGTCTAAAAGGCGAAAATAAGTGAAGTATAGGAAAAAATTATATAATGTTTATCATAACTAGAATACTCAGCAGTCGGCACAATCGACAGCTTTCTAGAAATGTAAAAATCTCTTATTTTATGTATTGGTTTTGTGCGTTATTGGGAAAAAAATATTACAATTCTAAAGTAAAGATCAGCACAAATTAGCCAAGATCTTCACCACTACGTAAAGTCATATGGAGTAAGCTACAGTGGATTAATCATCTACTTAGCTTGAAAGATCAAACGGATTAAAGAAATTAATCAAAGCAGTGGATGCTTTGTGGAAAGCCAATATGCTCCCTAGAGGAGTGACGGAGAAAAAAAATGTGTGTTAGTAACAATGTGTTAGTCGTATTACTCCTAAAGTACTGAACCAATCTAAATAAATTGACATTGTGCACATCTGTGCGCGAAATGCTTGAAACCATATGTGCATATACTTTCAAAACAGGTGCAGTAGTACAGGCTTAAAAGGATATCAAAAACTTGTTTGCCTATTAATTACAAGCGTAGTAAATGTATTAAAACCATTTTCGCCAAAAATATGTTAAAATACGATCGCAGATCACATCGCACGATCGTAGATCACAAGCCAAAAAAAGGTAAAATTAAATAAAAGAGATAAAAATAAATATTAGTACAAATCGTTTTACAACAGATTGTCCTTACACGACGCCACTTTAAAAATGCTGTGAGTTTTTTGGATAAAAGATTTTTTTGTTTTTGCTAAAACAAGTTTTATTTTTCAACATGATCTTTAATAAAGGGTCTGCCAATAAATTTTTTTTTTTTGAAAATGCTATAAAAAAAAACTACTGAATATTTTCTCAAATTTCTTTTTTTATTTGAAAGCACAATCCTTCCGGTTAATAATGGAAAATAATTTCATGTCTCGGCTGGCCATGCAGTAGCCTACACGATCGGTCCAATTTTTAAGCACATAATCGATTGTGTGCAGCTGTATTTCACCAATGGCTTCACGAATATTACCCTTTAAAGCGTCAATTGTCTCTGGCTTGTTTGTGAATAAAAATTCGTTCAACATGGCCCGATAACGATCGCTATTGACTGTAACGGCCACTCCTTGCTCATTTTCGAAGAAAAATGGTCCAATTATACCTCTGGACCAAAATCCGCACCAAACAGTGACTCGTCTTGGGTGTATCGGCTTTTCAATGTATGCGTGCGGGTTTTCTGTGCCCCAAATGCGACAATTTTGCTTGTTTACATCACCGCCAAGATCAAAATGAGCTTCATCTGAAAAGATGATTTTTTTTTTGCAAAATCGGCAAGTCGATCGCAGGCCCACTTAGCGAAACGTATACACAACCATATTCGTTCAGCGGAAGGATAAAACTAATTATCTGTCAAATCAGACATGAGCTAAGTGTTACCATTCACGAAATAAGCACTAGTTGAAAAAAAACGTTAGAGGGCGGACCCTTTATAATTTCCTTTGAAATAATAAAACTTCTCATAATTTTTTGCCAAAGTGACATACATCGCCAATTTCTTTTCTGAAGTGATACTTATTTCGCGCATAGCGTTTTAATTTCTAAATGTTAATGCTAAAGGCATTGTATCTGCCTGCTATCTCAGCCGTCTTATTCACTTTATTTTTGTGCTCGTTCGTTAATAATGAGTTCTATCGTGATGGCCACGTAAGTGCGACCTAAATTTTTGGCCTTATTTATGTTGTTACGACCACAATGGAACTCAGTAAACTACTTTTTAATTTTTAAAATCGATTGTTCTGTCGACCATAATATTTATCTCCAATAATGGAATACCTTTCCACCCCAATAGGTTCGATTCCCCCAAAATTTTATCTTTTACCCGATTTTTCCAATATCTTACGTGTTTATGGCCAAGTATGGCCTTTCTCAACGCATTAATTTTTTAAATTTTAATGTTTTTTAATTATCTTTCAAATTAAAATATAACAACTAAAAAAATTTAGCTTCGTAAAGTTAAATTCTTTTTTGCAATGTTAAATTCTTTTATTTCTACTGTTATTGAAAAAATAATATGACTTACGAAGCTAACTTCACACTTTTTCATGTTAAATAACAGTGACTGTTAAAATTACAAAAATGTAAAAGAAAGAATTTAACTTACGAAGCTATCTTCACACCCTTCTTGGCAGCTAACAAAATCAACTTTCACTATCACTAAATCATCCTTCCTACATGGATGCAATTCCTCGAACGTAACTATAATAAATGTAATATAACTCAATTCTCGATAGGATTCTCGATCGCAAATGGCGCCTGAACTATAGAACATGATATATACTCGCTTACAAACACAACATTTGTTACGAAAAAAATTCAGAAAAGTAACTGATGAAAGAAATATTGGCGATCAAATATGCAAATCAACTTAAATTACCCTTATCCGTTATTTAATTGGTTGTGCTATTTTATTTACTTTATAGAAATAGAAATGCTTTTAAATTAAATTTTGATTTAATTTTCATAAAAATCACAAATACAAATTCAGAAAAATCATTGACCAAAAAAATATAGGCAATCAGATATACAAATGAGTCAATAGACCCATGCTCGCCATTGTAGGCTTAAAAAATTAAAAATAAAAACCTCCTGTTCAGAGTTCCCACTTTCAAATATTTGATAAATAAAACTCCATACCAACATTAATCAAATTGTAGTTGATATCCATTTAAAGCCAGTTCAATATAAAGTAGACTTTATTTTCGATTATGAATATAAAATAGAAAGTAAAAGGTTTTAAGTTAAAGACTTACTTTAACAAAAGACGACTTTAGTATGGAACAATAATAACGGGCCATTATTTTTGTAACAAAAAATAAAGCTTTGCTAGATCAAAAAAAAAAAAAAATAAATAAATAAATAAATAAAAAAATGTGCCCACCGAACTATTAAAATCAAGTAAAATCAATGCAATGCATCCAGAGTAAGTGATCAGAAAAGATTTCATAAGAATTTAATTCAAATGTATTTAGTTTTCAGCTGACATGTAGCACTTAAGCAGTTACCTGTCTTGATAGCTATCAAGCCATTAAGAAGCAGATTTGCAGTTAAGCGTTAATCTATCTGAGTATAGCACCTACACCTTGTTCAAGGGTTAAGAGTTATTTGCCGCGTCAGTTAAGACATACATTGCAGTGTCATTCCACACCAAGCCTTTATCTGCGGTAAAGCGCATTCACCTGCCCCCCGAGTGCGCGCGTCGTCAGAAAAATTTGTTTTCTGCAAGTCCTCTTCTTCCCAATCGGTTACTACTGAGGGAAAGGTAGCCCCTATCTATCTTCAACGTTTAAGCTTAAGGTGGGACAGGCACTACGATCCTATTATTATTAACTGGGTCGGAGAGGCCCAACCGGCCATGGCACTACGACCGCAAAAGATGTATTGTGCTAAACTAGCCGTAAAGGGTGGTAATCACACAAAAAACGGCCAATTTTCTCAGAAAGCCCACTGTCCTCGATCCGGAAATACCAATAGGAATATTCCCCAGAAGAAGACCCTCAACTTAACATATGAAGACCACAATATCAGATGAACTTATCAGGCCCAATAAATGGCTCCATAAACGTTCGTCTCTGAACGTTTGTCAAAGCAACACATTCAACAGAATATGCTCCGTCGTCTCCTTTTCCTACCTGCACAGGCCACCACTTGTTACTTGTATTACTTCTTTGCAATAGGATAAGTAACAGTAAAAAAATGCACGAAGTTGTGAAAAAAAGAAATAAGAAAAGGGATATTTGAAACGATCAAAGAACTGGAAGAGATTTGAGTAGTGCTTCTAAGGGGGATGACTTTAAAAAGCATAAATTCAATATTGGTGAACAAATAAATATTTTTCAAGTTATCCTTTTATTTTGCCTCCCAGTTATAGAAGAAATTCCCTAAGAACCGTCATTAATTTGTAATGTATTTATTTATTGTTTTTTTTTTTGTAAATTTAATAAATTTTTAATGTTCAAGTTATAATTTATAATTTACGGTAATTAAATTATCAAAATATCTGTTCTCACAATTCATGTACAATATTAAAGCCAAAACTCGTAAGTATCTGCCCTGATCTTTTTTAATGGGTTTTAAAGTTTCTAAAACTTTGTTTTTTTTATTTAAACTTATTGTTGCATTTTATGTTCCTTTACTTATTTATTTATTTTTTTTGATTTTAATATAATTTATCTTTTGAAAAAATCTTTTCCATTTACGACAACGTATGGAAGAGGAGATGCCATAAGGATTATAATTGCATTTCCATTGCCAACACTGCCAACACAAAAAGGACATTGAACCATAACTTTTACAGCCCACAAGATAAAACATAAAAAGTTTATTTCTCTTCAGCTTTTTTTTCGTTTCAATATGAGTACACTGTGGGTTATTTGAAAAGAGAAATTTTTGTAAAGAAAATTCTACATATGCTAGTACCAGTATTAAGACAATTTTCACTATTTTTGATATAAAAAACATACTATTTGATCGATTCATCTTTGGAGCTAAAAATTTGCTTTTTCTTGGAAGAGCTTCCACCATATTGATAGGAAGATGTAACTTCTGTTTTTTATGAACAATTTGATGCCAATCTTATTATTCATAATAAGGTTGAACAGATATCGGCTTAAGACTTCCCACGAACTTAAAAAAACACTAGATATGCTATTATTCATTTATTTATTATAGGTAGCTAAGGTTAACTAGTTCACTTGTTGTTTTCTTCTGTAGTGCTTTGAAAATGGCAAAAAGTTAAAGGATAAAAGTATACATTGAGAGCGAAAACACAAGACCAAACATAAACTACATATCTAATTATGATCGTTACTTAGTTTATTTCAATGAGCTTGAATAAAACGGGCGCTTTCTCTAGTGAAACCAGCGCCAATTTAACTTGTCATCATCACAGGAAGCTTGTTTAAATATAAGTAATGCTTATGTTCTATTTTCAAAGAAAAAAAATACCATAATGAACGGTCTCTATCGAAAACATTATGTCACACCCTGTAATATAATACTAACTGTACATTAAAAAGAATAAAATCCAATTTTTTGTTAAAATTAAATTGAATTTGTTTGAATCTGGACAGTTATGGGCGCAACATAAAGTAAAAGAATAAAGAAAAACTATTTAGAAGAATTCTCTAATTTTCATAAATTTACGAAATTCTTCACACGAGCATTCTATTCTTCTTCAGTTGGCTCTACCAAATCATCTTTGTTATCGTCATCATCATCATCATCATTATTATCATCTGCACCATAGCTTAAGCTACACTGCTTCTTTGAGTGCTAAAAGGCAAAGGCGACATTCTTTTCCATTAAAATGCAATTTAATGCTGCACATCATTTTGTTGTTTACTTACGTTTATGTACACATACACAGATGTTTTTGAAAAAACAACAAGAACAACAACGTATTAAAAAAAATCCGTATATGTTTATAAACAAAACATCAACAACAAAATAAGAGACAAAATCAAGAGAAATAATCTAAAATAAATTTTTTACACATACAGCAACACTAACGCCGGATTCACACACACACACACATGAATGGAAATTGAAAATAATTTCTACCGACAACAGTGTACAAGTAAGACAAATATGTGAAGAAAAAAATGCCAGGAGTTTTATCTTTTCTATTTCTCTCTTTTCTCTCTCTCTCTCTCTCTCTCTCTCTCTTTCTTCATTTTTTTTTTATCTTGGCACACATATTTGGAAGAACATCATCAGCATATAATGAAATTCTTTTAATGACATTTTTGTGTGCACATGTGTACTCATATGTCTGTGTTGGTGATAAAAGAAAAAGCGAGAATAAATAGAAAAAACATATTAGGAAGAGAAAAAAAAATAATGAAAAACAAAAATGAGATAAAAATCTACTCCCATTAAAGTACATGTCACACACCTATACAAGTTCATGCCACCAACAAAAACTCACACACACACTTGCACACTTACACGCGGCATGCAGTAAATACATAAAAATGTTTTTATGCCTTTAGGTTAGGCTACACTTTAACAATGAAGGAAAATGTATTTGCTGAGTAGAGAATAAAATGAGAGAAAAATAAAATGAAACTAAAAAGTAAATGTATTTGAGAGAAGAAAATATTACATTACGCTTGTCTTTGTTGTTGCTTTTGTTTTTATTTTTATTTTATAGAGAAAAGTTTTTAATTATAATGCCACTTAACATAAGTATTAAACTTAAACTTTGTTTTTTTATTATTGAAAAAAGAAGGAAATATTTCATCACACCAATTCAAATAGGCTTTACGAAAATACATTAGAAAATATAAATTCTTTGAAATACATATATGGAGTCCTTGAACACAGCTGTTAATAAAAGAGGATTTAAGTAAAAAATTTTCCATTTAAATTGGAATTTAAAAATAAACACTTTTTATATTCCGCTCTACCCTACCAGAGGTGAAGAAGTTTTATTTTGTTTTCACTTGTGTGAATACCTATTGACGCAGAAAAATTTTCTATATCAGTGTGCATTGAAGGAAAGTTAATGAAAATGTTGTCTAAAAATAAAACTGAATGCATACCAACTTTGGTTATGTGTTCATAAGATAATTATTATTTCTCCCAATACTTTTTTAACCCTTATGTAAGCGAAAAAAAAAACACCTTAAACATGAGTACCCGTGTACCCAAAAGTTTTGTAAGGTTTTCTGTTTTAGACTTATAGCTTTTTTCCTTATAACAAGCATTTCGATAGATAGACAAGAAGCAGAATGACTTTTTATTTTATTATTTATTATTTATTATTTATTATTTATTATTTATTATTTATTATTTATTATTTATTATTTATTATTTATTATTTATTATTTATTATTTATTATTTATTATTTATTATTTATTATTTATTATTTATTATTTATTAATTATTATTTATTATTTATTATTTATTATTTATTATTTATTATTTATTATTTATTATTTATTATTTATTATTTATTATTTATTATTTATTATTTATTATTTATTATTTATTATTTATTATTTATTATTTATTATTTATTATTTATTATTTATTATTTATTATTTATTATTTATTATTTATTATTTATTATTTATTATTTATTATTTATTATTTATTATTTATTATTTATTATTTATTATTTATTATTTATTATTTATTATTTATTATTTATTATTTATTATTTATTATTTATTATTATTTATTATTTATTATTTATTATTTATTATTTATTATTTATTATTTATTATTTATTATTTATTATTTATTATTTATTATTTATTATTTATTATTTATTATTTATTATTTATTATTTATTATTTATTATTTATTATTTATTATTTATTATTTATTATTTATTATTTATTATTTATTATTTATTATTTATTATTTATTATTTATTATTTATTATTTATTATTTATTATTTATTATTTATTATTTATTATTTATTATTTATTATTTATTATTTATTATTTATTATTTATTATTTATTATTTATTATTTATTATTTATTATTTATTATTTATTTATTATTATACAAATTATTTACAATATTATACCATAGTCTTGTTTTCATAGAGAAATGATTTTGGCAAATTTTGCATTCAAAATAAGAATTTAAGTCAGTTATAAGATAATCGGCAACGCACTTATAAAATTAAGCATTTTACCTGAAAGGATTTAGCTGGCATACGCAAAACTATATCGTATTATAAGCGAACAGCTGTACAAAATATTCTTGGACAGAAAATTGATTAAAATATAACCCAGAACAAATCTGTATATGAACATGAATATTCCTGCGGCCGTATTGAACTTGTGGGAAGTTGTACAAACTTTTTGAAAGCCATTTAGAACAGCCATTCTAAATTATAAGTTTTATTTCTCAATAATATCTTTTTTTTCTTATTGTTTTTTTTTTTCGTCTTCTGGTATAAAAATAAAAAAAATTAAGTAATGTTAAAAGCTAAGATGGGTGGGTATACCAGACTTTAGCTAAATATTATAACTGAGTTATTCGTCTCAATAATCATCATATATGTATATATTATTTCTAAAATGTATTTTTTTGTCGGTTGCAAATATCTTCCGTATTACTGCATCAAAATTTATTATTAATGATTCATTTTAAAGATAAATTTCTACTCAAATGACGAAGAACAGTGAGAAGCTTGATGTTAATGTTTTCGTTAAAAAAATACCATTGAAAGTCTTAAGGTTATAAGTTTCTGTATTACAGTTTAACATAATATATAATATATTTTGTTGTCGCAGAAACCGTTCTTGGTAATATCATCATAACATATAGTATTTCTAAAAGGTGTTATTTTGCCGGTTGTAAATACTATCTTCCCTATTGCATATTGTCGGCAATGCTGTTATGAGTGTTATCAAGTGTATTAATACAGGGTTGTTTGATATATGGTGTCAGGTGCTGTTAGAGTTTAACAGTTAAATTGCTTTCAACAAATACGTGCACAAATAACACAAAAACAACGTGTAATACAGATTAAAACAAGTTTGTGCTTTTTACACGTACTTTCGTCATCAGATATATTATTTTTTAAAGATGTTTTTTAGAGTTGCAAACATCTGTAATATTACTGAGCCATTTCAGTCAGTCATTTCGTGTCTGTTGCATGGATGTCCATTACAGCTAGTATCCTACCAGGGTGTCGAACATCACATCGGTTTTTAAAATACGTGTACCTGTACAGCTTCTTCTTAAAACAGATATTATCATTTGGTATAAAATATCAATGGTCACAAATGTACACTAAGCATTGCCGATTGTCTTTTAACAGACGTTAGAAATAATAATCTTTATGGTAAAAAATATACCATTTTATGCCAGACAAATCAATGAACAAAATGTTTCTCAATTTTACTCAACGTCAATTCTGTGAACAATAATTGATGAGTATACTAAAATTAATTAACATATTAGTTCCAATTTGTTACCTTGAAAGGAAAAGATTTACTTTTGTTCTGATTGTATTCAACAGGAGAAAACAGACAATGCTTAGCTGTACCCAAAAGAATTTTTGAATATATTAAATGTTAATTAGAATCCTTAACAGGGATTCCTAAATGGTTCATGGTTAATCTAAGCACACTTGGCTGAGTACATCATTACAACAAAAATTATTCATTCCTATAAAACTGTACTACTTCTTATCCAATTGTGTCTTTTGGAATGAAAATAATTCCTTTAAAAATTGCCTACGCTCTGAGTATTAACAAGACATAAGGCCAAACACTTCGAAAGGCAGGATTTTATTTACCTAAATCTGTTTTTTCTTATGGACAGTAATACGAAGATTTTAACGAGTACAAGCGCTTAAAGGTATTTCTGTTTCTGTTAAAGATTCATACAGGCAGAAAGTAAATACTTATCACATCATAGCCTCAAAGATTGTATAAAAAAATGTTTTAAAATTATTTAATAAGAAATAGGAATTAAATACATTTGAAACGATAGACTTTGTTGGTCTGTCTTATAATAAAATATATTGAAGTTGCTATTATTCACATTTTAAATTTTCACTTTCTTATGTTACAAAAATTGTATGCCGATGTGGTATGGTAGGTAAGACACCCGCCTGCCAACCAGAAAGTCCTCGGTTCAATACCAGGCCAGACCATCTTAAAAGAGAAAAAAGTTTTTCGACAGCGGTATCACCTCATAACATTAGCTAGTAACTGGTTATGAGTATTAACTCTTACTATTGAAAACTTCTCTAATGTATTCTATTCGGAGCCGGCGTTAAACTGTAGGTCCTTTTCAATGAGATTAAAAATAGAGTCGGGTGCAGCCATTGACTGGGAGAAGTCCCCATGTTCCTTCATGGAAAGTTATGGGAATTAATATATTCGTACAAATAGAATCGAATAGAATATTTATTTACATCAAGCTCATTACATTTAGTCCAACCATCCAAAAAAGCTGTGGTCATGAACTTGTTGGGCTACAGAATCACCTAAGCTTTCTTTGGTAAACGTTTTGTTATCAAAAGCAAACAAAACAGTTGGCAGAAAGTTCGATAATAGTCAGCAACTTTGAAAGTTGAATGTTTTTTTTTATAATTTTTTTATTTTGATCTTATGTCTGGTTACTTGTTCTAGCCGTAGAAGCTGCTCTTTCTCAAATCACTTGTTTTGTTCGATTCGTATACTTTAGCTCGTGCACATTCAGAACAAGGTAATGCAAAAAAATAGGTTGTTCTGTTTAATATAACAAATATAGATGCTTTACTGAAAAATTGGTGAAAAATGTTGAAATTTTCTTATAATTTTTTGAATTTTAACCATCTTCAACTGGTTCTCCCTGCTTCCAGCAGAGAATACACTATAACATTGGGCATCTGAAAGTCTAACTGAAGCACATTAACTTCTAAAAGGCAAAATCGATTTTGATGAAATTAATTATTTTGTTACTATTGACAAAATTCATTCCAATTCATTCCACAAACTAACCGATATTGTAATTGTTTTTTATTAAATGATGTTTTTATTTTTAATATTTTTGTTTTTATTTATTTATTTATTTTTTTTTAATTTTAAATTTAATATTGTTTAACTCATTTTTCCAATGTGCAATAAATCTGAATGAAATCTGAAGTAATATTTCATTTTCAAGTTATGAACTTTCCTATACTTAATTTGAACATATTTGGTGTGTGCCTGTGTGTGTGTGTGTGTGTGTGTATTTAGTGGTTTCTATTGTCGAGTATGTACAGGTAAAACGGAAAGCTATTTTCTGAATAATTCGTATATAACATAATTAGTAGTTGTCTGCTATATTTTTAAGTGCTTTTCCAACTACACTGCGACAAGTTATTTAAGTTCTAAGCTATTTTTGTTTTGAGTAATGTTTCGAAAATGTCATAAATTTTTTTTTTTTTGTTCGAACTGAGGGTTCGAGTTCGAGTCCTAATTGATCCATAAATTTTAAAAATTGAAAAAAATTTTTTAATTTCTTTGCTTCTGAGATCATAAGCAAATTTTTATTCTAAGTGAATAGTGAATTGTTCTTTCCAATGATATATACAAGAAATGATGACTTCCGTGGCTGGGAACGAAAACATGTTCAGTTCTGCTAGTGTTGTTGTTCCATATTTCTTCACGGTTGTCAATTAGCTTTAAGAGCTTTAAGATGAGAACATAAGCAACACTTGGGACTATGGAATTTGGCGATGATATTTGCCTTTTAGCACTCAGTCGCCGTTACGTGTTTGCTAAACCTTAATCTCTGAAGATTTTAGTTGCAAAGACGGAACTAAGGTTCACCATTAAAAAATATGTAAGATAACTCGATACAATACCCTTAACAACAGGGTACGAAATATCAAGTTAAAAAAGTTTATTTATATCTTCTACCTTGGCAGCATTCTAACGAGGACTGGTAGCTGTAGCGACGGTATATGTTTTGAAAGCCAGTTAATCTTTCTGTATTTTATGATCTGTGTGGACTGGCTGCTATCTTGAAATGGACTAAGATAAACATATTCATCTGCGGCGTAATATCAGCCCCATTGTATGTAAGTCGTGGAACATAGCAATATTAAAAATAATATAGCGCAATTCCAAAGTCAAGGATATTTTGCTCAACTATCTGAACTATAAGATATGATATACACACGCTTACAAAGACAGTTGCCAAATATGACGATTTACTATCAATTTGACAAAATCTTATCTTATACGTATACAATGCTCTTAGCATACTCTCCAGATTTGGTGACTTGTGTCTATTTTCTTAGGAGACTATGTTAAAAACCAAAGCACTTTTTTCCAAAACCAAAATAGGTTTTATTCAAAAATGTCACAAAGTTATGTAACGCATATTGTGGTTTGTATTCGAGTATCAGATGTATGGTGTATGAACAAACCTTGATTATCTGTTTTTATTAAAGCTTTTAAGCTGTGCCTTAATTTTTATTTTGTACTATAGTTGTTGCCATTCTATGTTGCACCAGTAATTACAAACATGGCCTATATCAACCACTACAGCCAACCACTTCTTCCACTACAATATTTTTTATTATAATTTTAGTTCTTTAATTAGTACAACAACAATGAAAACAACGTTAATAATAACAACGTATGAGAATTTTCTTGCACGTTGCATGCACATACACATATACACGCTACTTGTGGTTATGAATTTCATTATTTTACAAAAGATTACAACACAATAGGTAAACGAAACAGTATGACATTTTTTTTGCTGTTGCACATGCCTTTGTTGCACATACCAGCAGTGGGGTTGCTGCAACAACGGCTTTGAAAAACTAAATTTATTTTTTCTTACGTAAAAGAGAAAGACTTTTTTTTATAAA
Source organism: Wohlfahrtia magnifica (assembly GCA_023159175.1). Classification (NCBI taxonomy): domain Eukaryota; kingdom Metazoa; phylum Arthropoda; class Insecta; order Diptera; family Sarcophagidae; genus Wohlfahrtia; species Wohlfahrtia magnifica. The sequence continues at coordinate 2,582,577 of JAKWBJ010000198.1, read as the reverse complement.
TAATTTTAAAATTTCTAAAATAAAAAACCAATTAATGTAGACCTTCGTACATACATACATACGAGTACATGTATACATATGTATGTGATCGGCTTAGATTTAAAATACTTTTGCAGTATCTTTAGCGGATTGATTGATTGAATCATTAGTTTGATTGATTTGCATAAATATTCGATTCAAAATTATTATGGTTTAACTATGTATACGCCATGTCATGTCAGATACTAAGGTGTTTTTATTGTTTAAAAAAAAATTATTTATTTTTCCCATTGTTTATCAGAATTTAATTAAAATAATGTTTTTAAAATAAATTTTTTTCGCTTAATTTAAAATTAAAAATATATTTTTAATTGAATTACCTGAAGCCGAATGAAATGCAAATTTAAATTTTGTATAAAATTGCATATGAATGCATTGATTTTTGCTTCAAATTTCTATGTATTTTCACGCAATTTTATTATAATTTATTTATTTCAACATTTTTAAGTGTCAGCAATGAAAAAATATGTGCATATGCCTGTGTGCGCACATAAATATTTTTAACACATTTTTCTCTTGCCGATATAATATCATACATATGTAATTGAATGTGTGTGAAGATACTAGAAAAGTTAGCTAATTTCGTGACTTTTTTTAAAGCAATTTCTTTAACGTTCCTTGGAAATCATAGAGCCAAACTGCGCCTATCCAATATCATATAGTCAATATTTTAATCTGCATACAAATCATCAGCTTCTTTCTGAATCTGGTCTTCCAATTTGTAAGGATTTCTTAGGATGTGCCAAAAGTATCTCACAACACGCAGCCATACAAAAGTTGAGACTACACTCGAGTTAATTTTTGTATTTGAAGATGTGTAGAAACCGTCATATGGGGTATAATTGTTTCTACATTTGAATCCAGTTTCTCCTCCTCACACGTATTCATACGATCGTCAAACAGCTTTTAATGAAGCAAGTTTATGTTGCTTATTTTTTTTAATATCTTTTATGCGTATTGCATACTACAAGGAAGAAAATTTTTTTTCGCCACTACATTCACATTTATCCTCTTTATTTTTTTATATATCGTTTCCTTTTGGTCATTATTAAAACACTCGTGGGCGATAACTTTGGTAGAAATACCATCTGCTGATAGTTTTAGAAACTCTACAGTCTATACCAAGAAACACAATTCCAGCAGCTTGCCAACAATGTCGCTACTTGTGATAACTAACGATAATTTAAAGTACACATATGTGTACGCGGGGTCTGAAGAGGTTATAGCATTTTCTCTCAGCCAACTATTGATCTAAATATGGAGTGTATGCTGGGTGCTGTAACAGTTTGTAGCTGTGCATTGCTTTGGTGCAACATTCAATGGGGTTATTTTTACTTCAAATCAATACTGAATACGATCAAAAGCTCTAAGTAACGGCGTAAAAACTCTACTGATCGAGTGTGAACAGTAGCGAGATCCATAGTTTTTATTTATATGCAAATACAATGTGATATGATTAATATGCAAAAAACGAGTATTTTTAAGCGAAACAGTGGATGTTTATTTAATCGTAAAGAGGAGGGTATGCCATTAATAACAAAGTGCTACAACAAAAGAAATCTGGGAAGCGATACTATTTTTCTGATAGCCGCTATTGAGTACAACAAGAATCTGTTTTTGACGTTTCAGCTTAATAACTCATTTAATTTTTAACCGATTTCTGAAAAGCAAGATTCATTTTATTTATGCTTAAAATAAAGTTTCTTAGCTAATTCGTAAATGGTACGCATCTAAACTTGAAAACGAAAAACCGCTTTTTTACCCATAACTCCAGATTTGGAGGGTGTTTCGAAAATTTAAAAACACCTCTCTCTTGTACTCGCTAGCGGCTACTAGAAGAATAGTTCACTTTGTTTTATTTTGTAGCAGCCTGTAATGGAAAGCAATATCTATACCAAATGGCACCCATGGCCATGCTTGCAGGACCGTATTCTTTTCATTTCGTTCTTTGAGGTCTTGAATCGATTGTGGGCCATTGGCATATTGTCTTATATTTTACGTAGCCCAAAGAAAAAAATCTAAAATCGTTAAATCAGAAGCCTCGGTGGCTAATTATAATCGTCTCTTCAAGAAATCAGGAAACTTTTAGCTCAAAGTAGCCACGGTATCGTTAGTCGTATGGCTCAAATTGCAATTATTAATTTTTCTTTAGCACAATCCATTCAACATAACAGTTGCTTTAGCCTCATTTTGGAAAAGGTAAGGTCGAGTGACACCGCCAGATCAAAAACTGCAACAGTCATACGTTCAGGATAGAGAAGCTTGTTAACAGTAATTTTTGTGTTTTCCAAGCCTCACATATTACAATTCTGCTTGTTAACGTAGGCTCCGAGTTAGAAATTGGCCCCATCACTTAAGATGATCTTTCCATGCAGTTTCGGATCAGTTTGATGGCTTTTGAAGACCAGATCAGCAAAAACATGACATTATTTTAATGATGGTCGGTAGGCGCGAATTATTATGTAAACTGAACTTTAAAAGTCTGGGCTGTGGACTGTCCAATTCCAAAGCTCGAAAAAACGAACCTTCCTCAACACTAGAGGCTACAACAGCAACATTCTAAACTGTTGAGGTGCTACCTTACGTCTGTTTAATTAATTTAATTTGAGTACATTTTTAACACTGAAAAAAAAACAACGTCCGGACGTAACTTGTTTAAACTTGTTCTAAGGAGTTGCTGTAATTGATATACTGTAAGATTGTATTACAAGTTAATGCTCTAGTGAACGTGTAGCAATACCATATGAAGCAATTATTTCAGAAATCGCAAAAACGACAAATGTGTTTTTCTTTACGCAGTTCTGGTATAAATAATAAGTCATTTCTTATCAATTAAATAAAGAAAATTGAAATTACAAACGAAATACTCAATTTAAATGAAAAATAAAGAAAAAATCTTCGAACGTTTAATTGCAATTCTGTTTTCATTTCTTTATTTTTAAACTTAGCCCTTAGCTTTGATAGCGCTTTTACCTCTTTGCCTTTTTAATTCTTATCTATTGCTTTTGCTATAGTGCTGAGTGTCCACTACTTTATTATCGCATCGAAAACAGACTCGAGAGTCATGTCAGTAGCCAACAATGTTTGTACTTTAAGCTAATGATCGATCCAATTGCTTTCACAGAAGAAGCAAAAAAAAAAAACTGACGCCGTTCGAAGGGGTAAAAGTCTGAGAATAAAAAATGAGCCGTGTATTTTTTGTGTTTTTCGAATGCAAATGAAAGCTCTTCTGTTTCTTTATTTTATTTATTTCTTGTAAAGATTGTTGAGATTTTCTAAAATGGTGTTTTATTTATTCTTCCGCACCCTTCGTAGCTGACTATCGATTTAGGGTTTTACTGTTTTTGTTTTTTTTCCTCTTTAGTTTGTGAGAAGGATCTGGATTTGGGGTTTATAGTGGAAATATTTAGCATCCATGACTGTTCATTTTTTCCACTCGGTTGCCTCTATTGAAAAACAAATTTCCTTATTTGTGTTTTCTTTCCCCTTCCACTTTTTTTTTAACCAACCAACTCATTTATTTTAAAGGGTGTGAAGTTAGCTTCGTAAGTTAAATTCTTTTTTTAACATTTTTGTAATTTTAACAGTCACTGTTACTTAACATGAAAAAGTGTGAAGTTAGCTTCGTAAGTTATATTCTTTTTTCAATAACAGTAGAAATAAAAGAATTTAACATTGCAAAAAAGAATTTAACTTTACGAAGCCACATTTTTTTAGGTGTTATATTTTAATTTGAAAGATAATTAAAAAACATTAAAATCTAAAAAAGTAATGCGAATGAAGAAATTCTCAAATATTTACTAAAGAAAATGTAAAATATTTATTGTTACTGTACAAATTGTAGTTTTATAAAAGCATACAGTAATATAAAATAAATTTATTTGGCCATAGACACATAAGATATTAGAAAAATCGGGTAAAAGATAAAATTCTGGGGGAATCGGACCTATTTGGGTGGAAAGGTATTCCATCAAGGAATTCACGAGTTTTTACCCCATGACCCAAAAGTCCTTGTGGACCGAGATATACCCCGTTGATTTTTCTAATATCTTATGTGTCTATGGCCAAATATGGCCTTTTTCAACGGGCTATATCTCGGTCCACAAGGACTTTTGGGTCATGGGGTAAAAACTCGTGAATTCCTTGACGAAATATCTTTGCACCCAAATAGGTCCGATTCCCCCAGAATTTTATCTTTTACCAGATTTTTTTAAATTTATTTTATATTACTGTATGCTTTTATAAAACTACAATTTGTACAATAACAATAAATATTTTACATTTTCTTTAGTAAATATTTGAGAATTTCTTCATTCGCATTACTTTTTTAGATTTTAATGTTTTTTAATTATCTTTCAAATTAAAATATAACACCTAAAAAAATGTGGCTTCGTAAAGTTAAATTCTTTTTTGCAATGTTAAATTCTTTTATTTCTACTGCTATTGAAAAAAGAATATAACTTACGAAGCTAACTTCACACTTTTTCATGTTAAATAACAGTGACTGTTAAAATTACTAAAATGTTAAAAAAAGAATTTAACTTACGAAGCTAACTTCACACCCTTTTTATTTTAAAAGGCTCTATCAAAAAACTTGGCTAATATACATTTTATAAATTTTTTGGTAAAATCTTTTGAATAAGTTTTTTTTAGTGTAATATGTATGTGTCTTAAGAGATGTGTAGAACATAATGGAGTCACAAAGGATGTGCTATAGTTTTCGTTTTACTTGCTTAGTTGCGTCCTTCATATCTTAAAACATCTTTAGTTTTTCTTGGGTTTTATGTGATCTGTTTGTTTCTGTTCCGGTTTATTGAAGACCATTATTTCCAAAGATAAGAAATATTTTTTAAAGATTTTTTTTCACGCAGTTTAGTTCTTAAAATTGTTCTTAAGCTTAGTGTGCTAAAAAATTGGTTAATTTATTCATATAAACTCGATGGTTAATTTAAATTTTTAAAAAACTTGAAATCATGTGGAAACGTAAAATAGTAATAATAAGTTTGTATTTATTTATTAATCGTTAATATCAAATAAAATTACTTTTTTATTTTTGTCGAAAAATATTCATTTTATTTTCCTTAACTAACCGTCTTTCGTTCTATTACACTTGTGTTTACATTTTTCCAATCTTCGAAACATTTTTGATTATCATCATCACTATTTGGTACAATCTTTAGTTATTTCAGCATATTTTTTCCTAAGTCGTATTTGAAATCTAAGGAATTATTGTGATATTGCTTTTGGCCAAAAAGACAATCAATAGAACATTACTCAGATGCATTAAAGTAATTTTTATTGAATTTCGGTGAATTTTTTACTCATTACATGAATTACAGGGTGCGACAAAAAGAAAAATACCTGGCAATTGATACTATTTTCCTGATAGTTGCTGTCGAGCAGAAAGGGGATCTGTTTTTGAAATTTTTGAAACACCTGCAAAATCTCGAGTCACGGGTCAAAACGGTTTTTCTGACTTTCACGGACTTATAAGCTAATAACTTAGTTGAATATTATCCGATTTTAAGTTTCTTTTCAGATTTGGAAAGAAATTAAACAGACCATTCAAGTAGCCTTGAAGAATCTGGTTGTATTTCTCAAGCAAGCACATTTTTCATCCAATTTTTTTCTACATTTTTTTTTCAACAAAATCATTTTTAGTGATGAGGCTCATTTTCAATTAGGCGGTTATGTAAACAATCAAAATTGCCACATATGGGGCTCACAAAATCCACAAACAGTCCTCGAGAAACCATTGTATCCGAAGAAAGTGACCGTATGGTGCGGTTTGTGGTTGGGCGGCATCATCGGCCCATATTTTTTCGAAAATGAGCAAGGAAACGCCTTCACCGTCAATTCTCTGTGCTACCAAACTATGATAACCAATTTTTTGTGGCCACCATGTTGACATCAGTGACCTTTGGTTTTAGCAGGACGGCGCCACAAGCTACAAGTTATTGCATGAGAAATATCCCGGTTGCCTAATTTTTCGATTTGTCGATGTTAATGGGCCGCCTCATTTTTGTGATTTAACGCCGCTGGATTATTTTCTCTGAGGTGTGTGGATCAAAATTTTGTAAAAAGAGCGAAAGTCTGCCTACGTGCTAGAGTTAGATATTTGCCCGACATCATATTCCATTTTTAATTCCCATATTTTTATTTTATATTGGCATGAATAAAACTGAATATGTCAAAAAAAAAAAAAAATTGTTTTTAAGCCAGTTGTGCCCACCCTTTACATGACATATAATTTTAAGAGTGATTCGGTCTTGCAAAATTAAATCAATCATCTCTACTTGACTGTTAGCTCGCAGTGAACTATCACGTTATATGAATTATCTATATATCTTTCTTTATGTGAATGATCTTTGGCAAATTCAAGATGTTGTTGTTAGTGAGCTGTATTCAGTTGATTTTTTTTTCTTAAGTTCTCATAACTGTAGATGTCCATTGATTAAAACAGTGCGTCGAACTGTTGATTTACTTTTTTTCGTTTGAATCCAGCAGTCAGAGATGACCCCTACTTATGCCATACATTGTACTGCTACTAGAAAAATGGGTTGTGTGAAGAAGGATAGAGGTAGTAGCGTTGATGGATGCTTGTTTTGAATTTATTTGCGGCATAAGTATCAAGAAAAACTATCATTTCACAGATGAACGCTGCAGCAAAAACACGAATTCTCTCTAAAATGCATTGTGCCATTCATTAGATAACCAACTACAAAAGGATGCGCTCTACGGGATTATTGAGTCCTCCGTGAAAATATGTGATTATAAGGAATCAAATCCCTAACCAACAATTAAATATATGCCACATTGCGACGATGCTCTATTGAATTGAATACCCTACCATTATCAACAAGCACCCTTGCCCTCTCTTGTGTGCAGTTAAAAAAAAATACATTGAAGAATCGGCCCATACAAGAGACCTGTACTCCATTTTATGTCAGATTTAGGCCTTGTAAATATTAACGCTGATATACTTATGTTCGGCGATTAGACGAGCATGTATGTAAGTTGAATTAAAAAAGTGTAAGCTGAAATGCGTTGATAGAAATATGGAATAGATAATTTTTCAAATGAACTAATTTTAAATAGATAAGGGTACTCAGAGTCTAAATATTGGTCTGGTAAAAGAATATTATTTTAAGTTATAAAAGAAAAACGTCGTCGAATCGACGATCATTAGTTATAGTGTGTGCCGTTGTGGTATGGTAGGTAAGACATCCGCCTACCATCCAGAAGGCCGTCGGTTCAATACGAGGCCAGACCATCTGAACGAAAAGAAAAGTTATTTCAACAGCGGTATCACCTCGTTACATTAGCCTGGTTACATTAGCCTAGTTATGAGTATTACTGCTATTGAAAATTCTCTAAATGCATTTGCCGTTCGAAGCCGGCGTTAATTTGTAGGTCCCTTTCAATGCGTCTAAAAATAGAATCGGGTGCAGCTTATTGACTAAGATAAGTTCCCGTGTTCCTTCATGGAACGTAATGGGAATAATATATATGTAATGGGATTACGAAGGTCAGATGAAGTAAAGTAATTCCCACGCTGTTTGAAAAATCGAGACACTTGAATGCTTCCTTCGACACTCGAATAATGTAATCGTTCCATCCAACATCACATTTAATTCTTTTGACCAGAACATCTGACTGCTCAATATCAGCATTAACCATGGCCACAGATGGCATCGCACCACCATGTCTGTGTGTCAGAAAACAATACTGGCTCTTGCGCGCATTAAAATTTACCCTATTCGCATGACTGCACTCGAATCATCAGGTCGCTTGAGAGTGTGTGGTTCATCCTTTTCGCCCCAATCTCCAAGAGGTTAGGACTACGATTAAAAGAATATTAATAACAAATGTTGCTGTCATCTGCGAAAGAGTTAATAAAACGGAAAATGAGAAGAAAAAAGCCGTTAAGAAATATTAGAAATAAAGTGGGAGAAAGAACAAAACCTTGCGGTACCCTTAAAATTGTCGTTTGAGACCCCTTCTATAACCAATCTTATAGAGTGATCTCTGAGAAAGCTCGATATAAAGAGAAGTGACTACCAAACTATATCAGACGCTTGTAAATATCTAGGCCCACAATCTTACTCCGCCATGGACTGAAAAAAGCTGAGTGGTTACCTACTTTGAAATTACATGTTTTACGATTGTTCAGATAATTAATTAGCGCACTATAGCTTGATATGCTTGTTTTTAGCGATATTCCGCCAAAAACGCTTCAGACGCTATGCCATCTGTTTGAACTTGAACTTTATTTTTAATTAGTTTTTATTAACGGTTAAGGAAACAGGCGACTGATCTTAATAAATAGTGAATGTTGAACCAAAAATAAAGCAACAATTGTGTGCTTAACTGCAAACATGAAAGGAAAAGTACCAATAAAATAAGTTTGGGTATGATTTTCGAACTTTCATTCATTGTCTTGGTATTCGCAACTGATGGTCCTTTCTTTTTAAAAACGATGTGGTTCTATTCTGGTGAACGACAGAGTATAATAAACCAAGATATTGTCTGTATCCGCCAATACAATAAATAAATGCTTTTTTGTCTGAACTTTTTGACTTTCTCTTAAAAATTTTGCTCCTCTAAAGCTAGGATCACACGATTGTCGCGAATGTACTAATATGACACAATTTCTATTGTGCTTTATTATCGTAAAATATCAAAATTATCCCAATTTATTCTGCGAAATTAAATTTCACAAATTTAAATATTGGTACGTATTGTCAACAATAAATATGCGTCCAGTTTGGATAATTTTGTTGACGCATTATTACTTTTTGGGGGGTCACACGATTGCCGCATCAATAATTGATGCATTGCGACAATCGTGTGATCCCAGCTTAATGAGTTTAAACAATTTTGGAAAATGTCAAAAATCCTCCTGAAATATAAAGTACAGTATTTACATTTCTACTTGTTGATATGTCGGAGGTGTATGTTAAATATAAAACTGGATCTGGGATGCTACCCTGGAGAATACCGACGTTAATTTATTTAGCCAAGAGTTCCATTTAGATAATTCAATAGTAATATATAATCTTTTAATGTTCTTTTTAAACTGAGTCAGTTTATTCTAAAAACGTTATTGCATATGTACACGATTTTAAACAAAGAAATTAAACAAAACTTTTTTTCTTAGGACTCTGAACAATTTCCTTAAAATGTTTGTTTATAAATTTTATTTAAATGATTCACACTTTATAAATAAATTCATTACCTTTTAAATTGTATTGTACTTACACCTGATGAAAGCTTTTAAATTATATAAAAATACTTTTGAAATGTTGGGTCATTAACCAGAATTTTAAAAAAATTGCCAACAAAGTGTACTTATACTTCCAAGTGTCAATAATAAAATTTCGAATAAACAATAGTGAGTAAAAATAAAATTTATTCTTCCGGGATCTGAAGTGAGTGTCCTAAAGATAAACTTTTTCTCTGTTACTCAGTGTTGCCAATAGATTATTTGGAAAATACCTACGCATACGAAAAAAATACAATTTTTCCCTACACTTTGAAAAGATTTTCCTACAAAAATCGCTACACATTTTAGTCATTAAAATGTATGAAAAATCAAGAGGTTATTTTGATATTAATATAATTCCTTTGCACTGAATTTTGCAAAATGACTATTAGTGCAGTCGAAATTAAATCAGTCTCTAAATTGAACATCTGCGTGAACAAATTTGTAGAACTACAATGTTTCATTGAATACGAAAAAATTTATACACAATTAATACAGATGCTTCTAGTTACTTAAATTTTCGTTCAACATAGAATATTATTATTTTTTTATTACGACTGAGCACAGAAGCCTCAAAACTCTTCAGATTACGCATAAATGATTTCGCCTGATTAGCCAAACGTTGTCGTAGACCTAATGTAACGTAGAACGTAGACGTAATGTAATGTAAGAACATCAATGCGATTATAGAACAGTTAAAAACGTGTCATATGTTTTTGTCAAATCTGTGTATATAAATGATTGAAAATGGAGAAGAAACAGCTGTTTAAATCACATAATTTGTTGTATTTTATATTTGTAAATATATATATATATATATATATATATATATATATATATATATATATATAAAATTATATTATTTTTCTTTTTTCAAAACGTACACAATTCGAATATTTATAATACCCATCACTGTGATTTAAACAGCTGTTTCTTCTCCATTTGCATATATATATATATATATATATATATATATATATATATATATATATTTGAATATATATATATATATATATATATATATGAATATATATATATATATATATATATATATATATAAATATATGTATATATATATATATATATATATATATATATTATATATATATATATTTTTATATATATATATATATATATATATATATATATATATATATATATATATTTACAAATATAAAATACAACAAATTATGTGCGAAATTATTGCCAAAAATAAGTTTATACGGAGTATAAAGTTATTTATCAAATAAATGCTATTTTATGAATAGTCAGCAAACAAAAGTTTTATTTCACCAAATTAAAGTCATATCTTTTACCTGACAACCTTATTTTTTTGTTTATCAAAATTTCAAAATAACTTTCAGTTAAATGTTGAAACTACGTAGCCTACACCTCGGATACAAGACGTTGCTGATCCTATATTCTTTTTAGTTTGATCTAAGTATTACATAATTGCATATCTGTCTGAATGTATATTAAAGCTAATTTTTTAGTTTATTCCTTTTCTACATTACATTATACATAAGAGCTATTTTATATTAAAAAATATTACTACAGATACAGATTTTCTAAAATATATTTTAAATTTGTTCAAATTATTATAAATTACTTTGTTCAATTGTTTTAAATTGGTCTTTTTAATTGTGTGTAAAAAGTGCCAAAAAAAGGGGAAAAATTCCCCCATATAATTTTACTTACACACAGACTACGAGTGTCACGTAACGCCATTGAGAAATTATATTTTTTACAGATTGGTACGTTACAGCAACGTGACATTAAAATTCAGTAAGCATTTACATTGATTCCCATACACCAAAATCGAACAGCTGACACGTTACGTTATGTTAACGTTAACAATAGCTCTCCAACTACTTGAAATAGCTAAAATGAGCAATATAAACAGTAAAATACGAAGAAGAAAATTAAGTTGGAAGAGGGTAAGCGCCCTAACGTATAACACTTATGGTTATAGATGACGAGAAAGACCAAAAAGCTCCTGGCGCCGTTCTACCTTGTATTAAATCAATAATTTGCCAAATTACATCGACAGATAGAATGGCAATCTATAAGATTTGAAGGAAATTGCAGATACACGCTCTAAAAGGAAAATTCTTATTGAGAGCCTATGCCTGCCCACCATGAGGTAGCTTGAAAAATATTTTCAAACAGGGCTTATTATTATAACGTGCTCACTTTTGGATTCTAACAACTTCTTCAATCGTTACTCACTCTTTCCTCCTTCCCACAACCTATTTTCCCAATGCCATAACACTGCATTGCATAAGTAGGGGTGATTTCCAGAGAGCTGGTCTCAAGTTGGAAAAAGTTCTTAGAAAAAATAAAAACATATTGCTGCCGTCAGCTTTTTAAACCACAACATCTCCTTTTTTCTTTTGGTAATATATATTTAAGCGATTTTGGGGGGAGAAAGGAATTTTTGATTGATTTAATACATAATACAAAATCGTGAAGAATATTTAAATTTCGACAAATATAAATAAATCTGTCCGATTTTCCCCACACTCTTATTTTAGTAACAAAAAACCTCCATGTGTGTAACTTATTAACCTACTCCTGGCAACACTGCTATTATTTATGAGGAAATATATTTTTGAACGGTTATAATTAACATTTTAAATTTTTATATATAAAAGAGGACTATAAAATGCTTTGTAATTGATGTTCTTTGAAATTCGCCAACCGATTTTTTCCTTAAATGAAAGGTTAAGTCAATACCAAGGTTTTCATGTATATGAAGTTTTTGTAACTTTGTAAGTCCATTGTAATCATCAGTAAAAAAGTGGGCAGAACTGGATAGAGTGGTACCTCCCATACAAAGAAAATATTTGGTTTTGTATATCTTTGGAATGGTAACAGTGGAAGGCTCTGAATTTGTTTTAAATAACTTTGTTGTCAATCTACATCATCAGTCGAAATATGGGCGAAAATGAAAAAGTGGGTGTGGCACCTCACATTAAAATTGAATATTGATTTTTGTATATCTAGAGAGCGGTAATAGTGAAAGTTTCTAAATTTGGTCCAAATAACTTTGTGGTTAATATAAATCATCACTCAAACAGTGAGCGAAGTTGGATAAGTGTGAGTAGCATCTGCTATGCAAAGTAAATATTGCTTTTTGTATATCTTTGGAACGGTAATAGTGGAAGGATCTGAATTTATTCTAAATTACTAAAATTAAATAAGAAAATATTGATTTTTGTATATCTAGAGAACTTTTAGAATGGCAGTTTCTGAAATTGGTCTACATGACTTGGTACTCCTTTAAATTTTTCTTATGTGATATACATTTTATAGGTATAGAACACAAAGGTTCCCTTCCAGGAACGCCGTATTCAACTCTAGTATTTTACTGACTGAAAATCAACTTCGGTTGCTCTAAAGTAAGTGAGAGAACTAGTTTATTAGAAATGGTGAGAGAATTAAAAAATATTTTTTTTTTGTTTTTTGTTTTTAAATGGTAATGTTCTAGATACTGAACACATATTCAGAGAACTGATATTCAGACATCGTGGTTTAATATGAATGATATTTATTAAAAACAAATTTTTTGAACATACGCCGTTGTTTTGCATGGAGTACAATTCGCCGATTCTTTGTGATACCATGACCACATTTCTTCTTTTCTTTCAGAAAGAGGACCTTAATAAAAATCTTTTGTGCCTTCGTCACAGTCTTTCATAATGGAATAAATTAACTTATAAAGCGTGGTTTTGTTAATCAGTTTACATAGTGTACAAACTAACGAACACTTTTATTTTAAGAAATAACTTGAAAAATATGTTAAATACGTATGCATGTATGTGAAAAATTAATTTTTGTTTACTCCTTTTGCAATGAAACACATAAGTAATTCTTAAATTGCATAAATAGAATTGCCTACCTTTAGGGCACTTTTCAATGTCACACACTACAACTGGTCATTGGTCCTTTTCAATCGGTTTTCATTGCAATAAAACGTTTAAATGGAATTTTAGAAGAATTACGGGAAATGTTTATTAACAAGTTAACCCAATTTAAATATGAACGCTTATGTGTATATATATGTATATGTATATGTACATTGATGTGTGTGTTTGAAGGGGAGAGCAAGTCATTTGTTAAATAAACGCTTGTTTCTTGGTAATAAATAATAAATCATATAGTAAGATGTAGTTGTTGCTATTGTTTTATATTATAAAATGACAATGACAGTTAGTAGACATCATAAAACACTCTTCCTTTTATCTTTCGCTCTTTCTCTCCATCGCTCTCTGTAAAGTTTACTTAGTTATTAGTATTTGGTTTTGTCAAAGTTTAAAGCAATTAATTTTGTATTTGTGTGTGTGTGTGTGTGTGGGTGAAAGTAATGGGAGGAAATGTGAGCGTGTGTGTGCATGTTACTTCTTTATTTTAAAGTCACCCAAGCGAAAATAGAGTTAAATAAAAGTGTGTGTTTTTATCAGAGTTTTGCTCCATATACATACATATCTATGTACATATGTGTGTGATTGCGTAAGTGTGCGAATAAGTACATATGTATAAGTAAATAAATAGGTCAACGTGTTATTTGTTCTTGTCGTACGTTCTTTTAAAACAAAACAAATAAAGTAGATAATAATAAATGCACTTCGGTCTGTATTTGTAGCCATGAGAACGTTTTTTTTTTTGCTCTTTGTTGTGGTTCGTTTTTAATTAAACAAAAAATTCAAAATTAAAGTATTTTAAAATGCCAATTCATTAGCTTAAATTCTTAGACGAAAAAAAATTTATTTATAACTCTATTTAGTAAAAAATTACAATAAATTTTATTTACTTTATCTAAAGATACTTTAAATATCATTTCTACAATTTTAAAGATCTGTTTATAAAGCGTGTTTTTTATAGAGGTATAGAACTTTAAGTTGGCATTACTTTTCAAGATAGCGACCGATATTACATCTGTCAAGTGATTTATTCTCAGTTTGGTTTGGCAATTTTTTTTTTGGAATTTTTTTTTTTTTATTTTCAATTTTTTCAATTTTCATAAGCGAATTTTGTTTAGCGATGAAGCGCACTTCTGGTTGAATGGCTACGTCAACAAACAAAACTGCCGCATTTGGAGTGAAAATAATCCTCAAGTGTATGTGGAAACACCGTCATATCTAGAAAAACTGACTGTTTGGTGTGCTTTATGGGCTGGTGGAATCATTGGTCCGTACTTTTTCAAAAACGATGGTGGCCAGAACGGTACAGTCAATGGTGATCGGTATAGAGCCATGATTACTAACTTTTTCAATCCTAAATTTAATAACCATGATGTCCAGGAGATGTGGTTTCAACAAGACGGCGCAACATGTAACACAGCTGGTGCCACAATAGATTTATTGAAAGAAATGTTTAGCGACCGCCTAATTTCAGGTTTTGGACCTGTAAAATGGCCTCCAAGATCTTGGGATTTAACACCGCTAGACTACCTTCTGTAAGGCAATGTAAAGTCATTGGTCTATGCGGTAAAGCCACAAACGCTTGGCTATTTAGGAGACAACATTCGCCGTGTTATTGCCGATATACGCCCACAAATGTTGGAAAAAGTCATCGAAAATTGGCCGTCCAGATTGGACTACATCCGCGCCAGCCGTGGGGGTCATATGCCAGAAATCATATTTAGAATGTAATGCCACACAAGATTATCTTTCGGATAAACAAAATTCATGTCAATCGAATAATCCATCGTTGTTTTATTGCAACTTAAAGTTCTATACCTCCATAAAAAACACCCTTTATTACATACTAGCAATTATTATCTTAACTATTTTCTTAGCTGCTAATTTTTAACTTTTATCCAAATTTTATCACCTTTCGGTTTAAATCCAAACATTTAATAATTCAAGCAAAAACCTATTAGTTTTTAGGATATAGATAGTTCTAAAGGAAGCTTTGACTTATATACGAAGCTTTAACTGTTACTGTTCTCCACATATACAAAATGTTGGCACGTCCACTTATCCAATTTCGCCCATTTGTTGACTAATGATTTTTATTGACTACAAAGTCATTTTTACCAAAGTTATAAACTTACACTTTTACTGTTCTCAAGATATAAAAAAGTCTATATTTACTCTGAGTGTGAGGTACCTTTCTCGACTGACAATTTGTATCCGCTACGAAGCTATTTCGACCAAATTTAGAGACTGTTACTGTTACCTTTTTAAAGATATAGACAAATAAATATTTATTTATTTAATATTATATAGGCATGGCACCGCTAAGTACCTACCAGATAAACAGAGATTTTTTTTAGCTTAGCAGTCCCCCGTTTATGACAAATATCAGCAAAAAAGTTCAGTTGTTTACAAGTGATTGGCTAATAAAAATTTTTTTTTTATTGATAGTAAGTATTATTATTAATACTTTTAAATTACAATGCAGTTAATAAATATAATACAATTTGCATATGAGCTTTAGTTAATGTTCTTTATAAAATTTACAATTTGTTTCATTTTGAATATCAGATGGCAATATATTTTACAGATACAGCCATTTAAAAAATAACGTTCTCTGCTTAGCATTTGTGTTTGCATGTGGAATCCTGAAGTCCATGGCGTTTCTTAATTTGTATGGTTGAACCTCCCCAACATATCGCAGTTGTTCTACTAGATAGTCTGGTGCATTTCCTATTTTCATTTTCTGTATAAAATTTATGGTGTTTACTTATAATCTTTCTTTCACATTTAACCATTTCAAACACTCTAACATCCATCTTGTTGATGTCAATTTATTTACTTTCTGTATTGCACGCATCGCTTTATTTTGTAATTTCTGCAGTCTTATTACTTGTTGATCGGAACAGCATGAATATAATATCGTTTACCCATATTCAAAATATGACTTGATTATTGTGTTATAAATATTTATTGATGTACTGATTGAAATTTTACTACATATGCGTCTGAAAAAACAAATTTTTTCCCTATTTTTTTTTTACAAATATACTCTAAATGCTCCTTAAATTTTAAGTCTTTGTCTCTTATGAAACCCAAGTATTTTATTGAATTATCCTTCTCTATTAACACGTTATTTACTTTAAATGCTATATTATTGTTTATATTAATCTCGAGCAATTTGGTTTTATTTTCATTTAACCTGAGCTTGTTCATCTTTAACTACTTATCTATATTCTTCATATCCTTTGATAACTTCTCGTGACATAACTTATCCCTTTTATCTTCTGTATATACTGTAAAAAATGCAAGAAAATCGGTTCACCCGTTTAGCTGTCTAAAAAACTCAAACATGCATACACGCAAACACGTAGAAGATTATATATAATATCCGATTTGCCTTTGTAGTTACGAATATTTTATACCAACAACCAATTTTAATGTCTAGAGTGTGGTTAGACGTGGTTCGTCATCAATTTGCAGATTCACGAACTTTAAAGAGAAAATGGCAGTAAGGAATATGTTTCTATATATCAAATTTAGTCATATTGGTTCCTAATGCATTATACTTAATACATTAGGTCATAAGCAGATTTGGAGACAATGCCTTGTATTGGATTATTATGTCAATCTCAGTCACACTGGTTCTTAAAGTGTTTCAAAGTTTCAATTAAATGACGATGAGAAATTTATTATTTAAAATAAATGTTCTTTAATCCCACAGTGTTTTTCTTTCTAACTTGAGAAAAATCCAACAAGTGTTTAATATAAGAGACGGCTACAATGCATATATCTGCCAGTTAGTAATGAATTAAAATATCAAATCTTTCTTGGTGAGTAAAAGAGAATATATATCACTTTATCGGTCTATGATTACGATACCTGGTTGGAATATTACTATTTTTTATGTTGTAGCTGCACCAAGCTTGGACAAAGTTCGGGTGACTTCTGCTACCGCAGATAGGTATTTTCATACTTCTTGAATCATTCCCTTTTCTCTTCGCCACATACGTTTTTTCACTTTTCAAAACCTTTCCTAGATGTTATATACATATTTTCGATTAAAGTCCACAAGTGCTTTGATAATTGCCGTTCAGTTTTCAGTTATTCTCACTTTTTTAGATAATCTTCAGTAGTGAATTGACAAACCAGGTAAGCAAAGTCTACAATTTGAACAGTTACCCATAATACCATTGTTGCTATCCGTCCGAATTTCCCTACCTCCCTAACAAGATACACAAAGTAAAAGAAAGCATAATTGAGTGAACAGTAGGTTCGGTATTCGCTGTAACCAACATTAGTTTATTAATTTTTATTATATTATATTAATTATTAACTGAAAACAGGTTTCTTAATTGCTTCTTTTCGAATTATTCGAAAACCGGTTTTTTAAAAAGTCGAATAATCGATCTCCTTAGTCCCAGTACCTTCCTAGTGTAAAAATCGGTCGACGCGCTTAAATTTGATAATAATTTTTTATTTATATAGATTCTGATTCTGAATAAAGTATGTACTCACTTCAAAAAACTCTTAAGTATAACATTATCTTCTAAGCAGTTTGTAGAAGCCATCATATTATTCAAGTGTCGAATGAAATTTTCAGTTCATCAATCTTTTAAAACGATTCAAGAAATAAATATTTTATTTCATTCTATTTCATCTATAAGTGAGCAATTTCAAGTTTACAAGAGGATGCGCAGGTAGTTACGCTAATAGGGTATCTCAATTTGACATATTTTTCAGTGTTTTGTTTTTAATTGTTTATTTATTGTGCCAGTGTATAACGCAACGCACTACCGTGAGAGAGAGAGAGAGAGAGAGAGAGAGAGATACATAGAAAGTTACTCTCAAATAATTTTTCCTCTCAAAAAGCTATTTTCATAATCTTATTTGAAGAATAATAATAAATAATTCAACAATGTATATGTTGTATTATGTGAACCTTTTTATATTTAGTAATCAATAATGAAATATTTTTCGGCTTTAGGTCATTTAAGAAATTTTAGGCCTGATAAGCTCATGCTACGACAAATTTTAGGTTCTTATCTAAATTGGAAATTAAAATAACGTACATTCAATTTCGGACATAAAACCGAAAAATATTTCATTTAAATAATTTCATTATTAAATAATTCAACAATTTCATGCAATCTAACAAATCTCCCTCACTGTTCTGTAGTACAATTGTATGTGAGTCTAAGCTCATACAGATTTATACTTACGCTCTTGTAAATTATACACAGTTGAACCCGTTTAATGTTGTCGTAGGTACTAAATAATAACTTGAATACATATTTAGTACAATATTGTATTGCTATTGCTGTTGTGTTGTTGTTGTTGTTGTTGTGATATGTATTTGTTAAGTAATAGGGACCTTTTTCTATATATTTTTTAATATTGCTTAAAAATTTTTTTTTTAACTGTTCGCTAAATTTAATTTTATTTCTCTTTTAGACATGATTATTTAGTGTTTTTTTTTTTGCTGCTGCGTACGTTAACCTTTATATTGTTGTAGACAACAAAAACAAAAGCAGCAACAACAACTATAAAATCTTAAAAAAAATTTGCTCGTGCAAATGTGGTTGAAATAAAAATAAAAAATCATAAAAGAGGCATTTAAAATGAGAGAAAAAAAAATCCATAATCCATTTATAATTTTCTTTGTAAGTTTGTTTGTCATTTAATTACGCGTAAACGACTGTACCGATTTTGTTGAAATTTGGAACACAGATAGATCTAACTAACCAAAGTATTATAGGCTAAAATTGTACCTTGAACAAGTTAAAAATAAGATAGATTTAGCTAACGAAAGTGTTATAGTTGCCTTTTTCAAATTTGCACTTGGGAGATGTATAAATCGGGGGGAAACAGACCAAATGAGGTCATATGAAAAATATTTTGTTTATTCAGTTTGAGTCAATCACGCATAAACGACTAAATCGCCTTTCTTGCAATTAAAAGCATTCGCGCTAATATGACCACCGCATTATCCGAACACTGCTTAATATAAAAATTTTTTGCTTCCAGACTATTCTAAAAGCTGAACAAATGTAAAATGATCATCTTTAAGATGAATTTTTAAGTTACATACAAATTTAAAACGTTAAAGTTCTGTGTTTTTTAATTGCAGGAAGCCCCGTTTTAGGTATACATACATATGTATAAACAGTGACTCCAACGCTCAATTAGACAAACATTTGTTTCATAGATTCGACCTGCAAACATAAAATATATGTATTTATTATATTATATATAGATTTTTTGGGGTTTTATTTATACTTCAAATATGAATGGATCTTAATGCATAATAAGAAAAGTAGCCTTTTATCCAATAGTAACACGAAGTTTCAATCCAAAAATAAAATCTCTATTTGTTAAACTCAACGCATAATCGGACAAAGCAAAGTTAGAATAATGGACCAACAATTCGCATATTCTTTGTGATCTAGCACAACATCTTAGAATTGATTTTGACATACTTCCGACTCTATGAAGTTCAGTATTTCTAATAATGTTCCATTAAGCTGAACAAGGTTGTTGACTGTTTTTTGATTAACTCCCCTAGCCAATTCCTTCCAAAGCCCTCCATTACATAAGGTAATGGTCTTCGGGCAGGTGTTTCTATAAGTTCAGAACAATTCAGATCAACTAAAGCTTTGTGAGAGTTTATGTGTGCTTGAGATCGCTATCTTGATAAAATACGCGGTTGAACAAAACCTTAAATAAAAATTATCATTTAAAGGGTATTTACCGGATTCGTTAACCAAACTGAATTTAATCAAAGAAATACCAAAGGGTACTGTTCTGTTTTAAAATGATCGGATTTTCGGTATTCGCAAATGTGAACAATTCGTAAAAGTGAATAACGCCAGGTTTAATTAGTTCACATTAGCGCGAGTTCACTGTACATAAATTCAGATAACGATAATGCAATAGGGCTATTTTTTAACTGGATCTCAGGGACTTTAAAATCGGATGAAAACGAATTAATGACTTATCTTCTGAAATGACACGCATTATTTCTTCTTAAAGCAAAATTTTTTGTTTGCTAGCATTCATTATACACTAAGTTGTGTTGTACAAAAGTACATTCTCAAAGCTGCACCTTGAAGGGCTAATAATGGGTAAGAAGAAATTGTTGTTCCATAGGCCATTAGTACGAAAACCGTAGTTATTACAGTGTAACTTGGGAACTATAAAATATAAAGTGTTCAAACTTTTCACGTGCTATTCTGTGATCAAGTTATGCACTAAGACTAAAAAATTAATTCCACAGAAAGAGTGGACCTGGTACCTTTCAAAAAATAATATATATTACCGCATACCTTAATAAACATATCAGCGGGAGACGTCAGAAGTCTTCTTAGCATTTTCCTAATAAAGACAGACATGAGGCAAAAAGCCGATAAGATCGGGAAAAAAGAGAATGTATCTCCCATATAATACCATATACAGTGAAACTTCTATATAACGAATCTGAATTGGATCAAAAAATGCATCGTTATAGCTATTTATTCGTTATTCGCATGTATCAGTGATAAAACCCCTCTCTTTTGTCCGAACTGTTTTATATATGAATACTCTTAAAAAATTCTCTATAGAATAAGTAAATAAAAGCTGAAACACTTTTTCATATTTTTGTTTTTATTAGATTTTAATAAGATAATGCGTAATTGTAAGTTTCGAGTGCAATATTTAACGCTACTTTCCCTTTTTGCATGAAATTTAATTTTTCTTTATTCTTTGAATGAATACTTTGCTTTATGAAGTTTTTCGGCATGAACAAGCAGGGGGGCAAAACCACTTTCGGCTAGTGAGATTTTTATTGGTGTTGTTCTATAAGCTCGAAGGCTCGATCTGATAGCAGCTTTAAGAATCTTTTCTAAGGGTATTAATCCGGATTTTGATCATTTGCTGTATAATACGAGACCATAGTCAATTTCAGTATAATGCTCTTAGTCAATCTCAGAAGGCTGTTAGTGTGTACATACGAATTTGGTAATGCTAAATACTTGATAATATTTAATCTTTTTAAAAAATCTTTCTTTAAAAAATTACAGTGGAATTTGAAGTTGTACTTGGCGAAATATATCCCAAGGATCTTGCAGTAATCGACATTTTTTATTTTGCTATTATTATAGATTACGTCGATCACAGTTTTTCTTTCTGCATACATGGATGTGAGTGGATTTTGCAAATGATATTCTTGGTCCTGCATGGTTCGACCAAGTGTCTATATCCGATAAAATATTAATGAAGTCCCGTTTGATTTTATTTGTTTCTCGACTTTTCGCTATAATATATAAATCATCAGCATACAGACAGTGATCCAAAGACTTATTGTTTTTTATTATTCGGCTTAGATCATGCAATTATAAAAAGTGTCACCGATAGTGGGTAACCCTGGGGTATTCCATTGTGTAGAGGAAAGATTTCGAACTGAGTGTCATTAACTTTGACAGCAATCTCTCTGTGTGATAAGAATGATTTTATGAAGTTAAATAATTTGGAACCAATTGAGCAATCTGTAAGCTTTTGAAGTACAACGTATGTCCCGATCCTGTCGAAAGCTTTAACCAATCAAGTCAATTGAGAGTATTGAGGTGTGGTTTCTGGTTGAGCGATTTTCATTTATTATATGATCCAAATATAACATGGAGTCTATTGTACTTAGATTCGTTTGAAAACCAACTTGGTTTGTTGACAAAAGGTTGTGTTTCTTAATAAACCACATGAGTCGTCTAGATACCATCTTTTCCAATGTTTTTGCTAAACATGATAACAATGAAATAGAGCGAAAGGAATCAAGCGCTCCTGTAGCTTAAAAGGTTCTTCAAATGCTTTCGATTTATTAGAACTCGAGTTAACAGCCATGGATGAAAAGGCTTGGTGTTTTGACTGTTGAAAGAGTACGGGAAATGTTGAGTTTTTTGAGTTGTCCGACCAGTACGAGTACTTAGCAAAAGATTGGGATACCCGCCCACATAGATATACCGGGTAATGAGCTAGCCGATAAAGAAGCCAAATCCGCTCACACATACCCTTCGTTCCTATTTATTCCTCAAAGTAGAAATTACTTATACCGTACATCAGTATCAGCTCTAAATAAATCACTCCAAAGATCTTTCATATCCTACAATCAACTGTATAAACAAATCAACCCTGACAAAACTCCAATCCGTCTTCCTGCAGCAACTAACTGTCATTAGAATAGATGCTTTTTGAGACTGAGACTAACCCACACAAAAATAACACACCACCACCTAATCTCAAAAGAACGGAAACCAATATGCTGCTTCTGCAATAAGCTATACTTTCAACACTTCACCTTTTAAAAGATTGTCGATCCCTAGACCACGCACGTATAACGCTTGACTTGATTTCTCTACTCAAAAACCCATCAGTGATCAATATTAATAATATATACAAATTCCTTATAAATTTAAAAATAGCAAATAAAATCTAGTTTAGTTTAAATTATATGCACGCCGATAGCCATTCGATGCTAATGCTTTCTTTTCTTCTGTAGTTTATTGTAATTTTAATTGTAATAAATTCAAATAAATAAATAAATAAAATACTTCGCCTTAGGGAAGCTTTACTTGTGCTCTTGCAAATACATTTAGATTTCGTTGTTTAAAAGCAGGGATTTTCTCATTTTACTTCATTCTGACTTCGTTGTACAGAAGCTTCTGAATGAAAACTTCGTTATTAGAGGTCTCATACTCGTAGCACAGAATTTCTTCGCTACAGCTATAGTGCATTTTTGTATTAAAAACTTTGCAGCAAAGAGATTTTTTCAACGGACTCTGAAAAAAATCGTTATAACGAAATTCGTTTTATCGAAGTTTCACTGTATATATATACATATATAAGTATATATATAGCTTTACGGGCAACGACGGATGGATGAAGCAAGTAAATAAATAAATAACAAAAACATTAATGCAAAATAGTGAGTGACTGACTGATGAAGATGATGGCGATGATGTTGGTGATGGCTTTGCTGCTGATCTTGATGTTGAAGGCAGCGCCACTGATGTTATTGTTGCTGTTGTTGTTATTGCTCTAAGGCGTTTTCATCTTTAAATGCAGCCCCCATTGTTTTCCTTATTTTTATTTATTTTTGTTTTTGTTTCGTTTTGCTTTTAAAATAAATTTTTATTTTGTTTTTATGTGATTGTAAGTTTTTTAGGAGGATTTATTTTTTGTTAATATTGTCACTGCTACTATTTTGTGTTATGTTATTCTTGTTGTTGTTGTTGTCATTTTCTATATTACATATTTTTCTTCCTAAGGTCAACATAATTGTAAAATTAGTTTAAAGAGGAGAAATTTTATGCCGCTGCTTCCAACGTTAGCGTTTCGATTTTTTTTTAATTTGTTATTTTGACTTTTGGCGATGATGATGTTGACCAGTTTATGCTGGCTTTGCTGTTTGTTTCTGTTAAATACCGTTTTTGTTTTTATTTTCGCTTTTTTTTCGCCAAATATGTATTTTAATGTGAAAGTCTTTGTATTTTAACCATATAACTGGTTTTAGTTGTACTGGTATTTTGCTGTTCATGTTTTTCTACGTTTTTATTTTTAAATTTTTTTTTTTTTTGATGGCTTGTGTATATTGTTGCTGTTGTTTCAAAGTGTTTTGCGCCTTTTTATTAATTAACATTGATTAACAATGAATAAAAATAAAAAATGTCGTAAACACCTCGCAAAGTCAGAATAGGGTAACTCTTAGCTGATTTTTAATGTTGGGCAGCAGAAATTGTTGTTTGAAAAGGAAACAAAAGTGCCTTTGCCATTTATAAAGTGGATATTTAGAAAATTATTATCCAGCAAGCCATGTTGCGATAAATACAACTTTTAAAGATCTTAAGGCTTTAATCCAAAATGCATAAAAGATCTAGAAAAATAATTTGTTGAATTTGCTTTTGTTTACTAAGATTGTCAATCGTATTTAAATATTACACAGTGTATTACTTACCTGAAAGTGATTTTTTTATTGTTGTTGTTTAATTTCATTTGATAAAAACATATAAAATAATTTCATGATCAAGTAATAAACAATTTGTTTGTTTGTTTTTTTTTCTATTTTATCTGTGTATGCGATACATATTTGCAATAAATATCAACGTCTAAACATTTTCTTATCATTTTTATTATTTTATTTTGTCATTTTATTTTCTTTTGTAAACTTTCCTTAAATACTTGTTTATACGACAAATAAACAATAAAAAAATGAAATAAATTTAAATAAAAATACAAAATGCACTAAATTTATTTGAATGACATGCATACAAAGAAAAATTATCAAAATACTAGGTAAAGATGGATGTACAAAGTGACAGAGACATGTGACATAAATGTCATATCTACAAAAACAGTGAAATTTGGCCATAACTAACTTCGAAGTAAATTAGTTTTTAAGAAAACGTTATCAACAACTTAAAATATTAAATTTATTTTGACATTATTTTAAAGCTAAATTTTGTATGCCTTTCTCGTTTCTGCTTACAGTTCTTCACGCCGTATATTCAATTTATTATAAGTTTCGGTCCAATACATTCGAAGTTATTCCAACAAAGACGTTTCTAAAAAATCTCATTTGATCATGAATCCCAGAAAACAAAATTTTCAAGGCTGAAGCCCAAAGTAATCAAAGGACAAATTGTGCCTTTAATGTTAAAGGATATAAGTCCTGTTGATGTCGCCTTGCCATTAACCATATCATGTTTTTATGTGTCATTAGATTTATACAACACTGGCTTGACCCATCCGGCTTTGCCCGGGAATCTATATATGTACAGTAGTGAACAGCTATTTAGGGACAACAATTATTTGTATACTTTCTCAGAGTGATTATTTATTGATTTAAAATATCAAAAAAAAAAAAAAAACAACGACTTCTTATGATGTATGAAAGATACAACGCCAACTTATCCAATCTCGCCCACTTTTAAACTGATGATTCGTATTTCAAAGCCTCCCATACAGTGTTTATTTGTATGGCATGTGCGTACCATATCCACTTATTCTATTACTTATTACTGGCTGATGATTTATGAGGATTTCAAATGTAGAGTTGTCCACAGCCGCAAATATTCTAAAAGCTTTAACTCGACATCTGGCGTCAGGCAGGTTTGTCTTTTGTCATCCATATTATTTTTGATCGTTTTCGATGATGTTCTGTGTCAGATGTTGAATGGTTATAAACGTGGCATACAGTGGAACTTCAGGGAACATCTCGAAGACCTCGACTATTCCGATGACATCTGTTTGCTATCACATCGATATACGGATATGCAGGATAAAATCAGCGACCTGAATCGTCCATCTAAGGGAGTGGATCTGACGATTACCGTACGAAATCAAAAACTACTGTTCCACTAATCACGTTGAATAACCAGTTCTGTATCGAGAAAGAAAGCATAGAACGCTTGAAAAGTTTCTGCTATTCGGGCAGCCTAATCACAAACGAAGGGGAAGCTGGTGAAGATGTGGACAACCGTATTAAATCGGCTTTTGCCCAATTGCGAATATTTAGATCAAATGTGAAATCCCTCTTACTGTTTGTCTGGGAAACCTGACTGATGAATGGAAGATTGATAAATAAACTGCAAATGTTTATAAACCGCTGTCTGAGACATATATTGAGAATTTGGCGGTCAAAAATTATCTCTTACTCAGAGCTTTTGCGGAGGTGCAATGAGGAGTTTATGAAAATCCAAATTAGACTTCGAAAATGGAGGTGGATTGCACACTTGAACTCCCCTAAAAACGCGTTGAACTGGAATCCGCAAGGTACGAGAAGGCATTGGCGGCCAAGAACAACATGGCATCGGACAATAACTGGCGAAATTCAGGCCGCTGGCAAAAGCTGAGAGAAGATAAGGGCAATTGCGTGGAACAAGGAAAGCTGGAGAAAGTTTGTGGAACCTCTTTGCTCCATTCAAAACACATATACATATATACAGACCTCAATGGTCTATTTCAGAACAGTCTACGTAAGTTCATCTACTTAGTAAGCTTAAACCCAAGATCACGATAAATTTACTTATTAAAATAGTCACTGGGTCATATTTAAGCCTTGCACGTGAAATTATGACGTTGATCAAAATTTAATAATATATTGCGTGATTACATTCTACGCCAGCCGAATTAAATATTGTTACGAAATTGAATCCGCCTAAAAAGATGCATAAACATTTGTTACTCAAAAACCATAAACTCACTTCTGTGGAAGAGTTATTCTTTTGGTTGATGTCAACGCTACGATTCCGGTTGTTCCACGGTTGTATCTGTTAGAAAATAAATGTTGCTAAATGTTATCAGTGAGGCCTCTGGCTTATTGTTAACACCGGTGTGGTATCACAACGGACCGCTATGTGTACTCAAGTGTGCCTTGATTTTTACCCGGCTGTTACTCCCTTTCAGCCTAAACATTATCAGTGCGTGTATATTAACTGCTTGTCATAAATATTGTTGATGACACTGCCGTAATCAAAGCAAACGCAGAGAAATGTTAAAAAAGTAAGATTTTAAATAGGAATGTTCTTAAATGTTTGCGGAATATTACCGAAGTTGCCAGAGTTGCGAGGGCTTTCGAAACTTTGTTTACTTCATTGCGAAAAATGAGGCCGAGGCTTAGCAAACGAAAAAGACCGTTTAAATTAATAGTCAACATTACTGACATACTAAATTTTGTACACAGTGGTACAAACGTTATGCTATAATAATAAAGGTTTTAATTGATTAGATGTAGGCTAAGGCGTAATACGAGCATTTTGGGAATAACACGTGATGCGTTTTGGAAATTCTGTACGTTTAGTTACATTCATTTCTTTTATGATATCAGTCACTGGTGACTAACGAAACCACTCAACGTGTAAATATTGACATTTACAAAATATGTTAATTTTTTTTTAATAAAAACTCTGCACTTTTTGAAAATATTCATAAAATCTCTTGGGACCGGAAATTTTGTGCGTTAAAAATTATCATTAAAAGTAAATCACGTTCGTTATAAGCCTACCCCACTGTTGTTGTTGTTTACTTGACAATGATTAAAAAGAAAAAAAAAAACACAGAAACAGAAATAGAAAAAAGTGATCTACTGAAAAAGGTGTTAAAAAATTATACGTAAAATTCTGATTTAACTTGAGATTCAGGCGATTTGAACAATACAGTTATTGTTGTTCATCGTTTACACGTTTGCTTGCTGTTTGGGTTGTTTTATATGTTTACTTATTTATTAAGATTTTTTTATTTATTTTATTTTATGTAACTTTTGAATGCAAATTTTATTTATTTTTAATTTATTTCGTTTTTTATTTTTTATATTAAAAAACTTACTACGCTTTTTTTGTGTTTTATACATTATTTATATACATGTATATATATATATATATATATATATATATATATATATATATATATATATATATATATATATATATATATATATATATATATATATATATATATATATATATATATATATATATATATATTTATTTAAGAATTTTAAATTGTTAATTTTGTGTGTGTGTTTGGTCTGTGTGTGTGTGTTTTTTTTTTTTTTTTTTTTGTTCCAATCTATATGAAAATGGAACTGTGTTTGTTGGTTTGTATTTTATTGGATCAGCTAAACTGAAAGTAAAGATTTTGAAATCGTCGTAATGACATCGATTCCGTTAACGGAATAAAATATTCCGTTTACTGTTGTCTGTTACTAGACTACTGTCGAACTTTAAGGGAGTTGCGTCTATTTATCCTTATTTTTGCTTAAACAAGCTATTTTTTGTATAGTTATTGATCAACCAGGGATTAAAGTACAATAAAATCAATGAAATATTTTGGGTTAAATATGCACCGACCAAGATTAAGGTCGAACATAGAAAAAAGACCCTGAACTGGGTTACGAAATGGGTTGTGAACATACTTTTCAGATTTAAATACTTACGGCTTTATTGTCTTCTAAATTTAAAGAAAACAACAGTAATTATTTAAAGTGTAGGTTGGTTATAACTAGAAACGAAAAGAAGAATAACTTTTTACAGGAATATTATTAATTGTCCGGTAGTTGAAGAAATACGAAAGCAAAGGCTTTTAAGTCCTGATTTGATAAGTGCGTGGAAGTGTGCATACTGGCAGAATTACTATTTTTTACAATAAAGTTGAAGCTGAAGTATGCCATGTACACTACACTACTAATGTAAAAATGATAAAAATCGTTCTAAATTGTATCTATAGTAATAACTAGTGTACCATTGGGTTTTTATGTTTATTATTTAATTGAATATACTAGACTTGGGTAGTTTGTAAACGAATAGCTCGAAAGTTTAGATATTTTATTTTTTTTTTCGGTCATGCTTCGTTTTAGGCGAAGTTTCTTATCGTTTATTTTTCGTATCACGTGGAAAGATCGACTTTTTCTTTCATAACTTTGAGGTACTATTTGAAAAAAGCTTTGTTGGTGTAGCCAGAATAAAATAATTTATACTGTACAAAAAAGGATTTAACTTTACTCAGCTAATTTTTTTAAGTGTTATATTTTAATTTGAAAGATAATTTAAGAACATTAATATCTAAAAAAAATAATGTGGATGAAGAAATTTTAAAATATTTATTAAAGAACTAGAGTAATCCCTCCACGTTGCTGGAAGCCTTTGTGTGGATAGATAAAGAAAGCTTTAATTCCATTTTTTTCAATGATGGTTTGTATTGAACCAAATTTATAAACTTCAACTTTAACCATTCTCGAGATATAGAAAAATCATTATTTTATTTGTATCCGATTACGCTCACTTTTTAAGTAATGGTTTGTACTATCTAAGAAATCACTTCGACCAAACTCAAAACCTTCCATCTAATCGTTTTCTAGAAATACAAAAATCAATATTTTATTTGTATGGGAGATGCCGTAGAGCTACCAAACAATCGATAGTACTATCGTTAGTTTTGTTTTTGGCTGACCATCGATAGTTTTTTATCACCATCGATACTATCGTCAAATTCTAGGAGTCCACTAAGTGTAGTCAAAGCCACATTTGCAAAAATTTGTTCGCTGCAGCTGTTAGCCGTCTGTAAACCCTTAAAGATACACAGTTTATTAGGGACACAGTTTATTTATTAAACTCAAATAAAGTGTGAATTGTAACTAAAATATATTCGTGCATACGATTTTGAATTTGACGCAAACAAATTAATCTTTATTGCGTCAGAAAATGATACATTTCGACGACTCTTACCCATAAGTCTAGCTCCCATAAATTTTTTTTCTTATTGTGCGACTTGAAACAGGAGAACAAGTTCATTTTTGAGGTTTTTTGATGAAGTTAATTAAAAGTTGTTACACGCTTTCTTCCCATAGTCTCTGCAATTCTCTCTAAATTGATCGCATTAATTACTTTAGTTTTGGAGCACTTCATGGGTTGAACAATTTTCGCTGTATATAAGACCACTTCAATACATCAAATTTAATGACAACTGGAAAAAAAATAAAGTGTCCCTATTACTTGTTTCAACACTGTATATATATTATTATTCTTTCCATTTCACTTAAATTCTAATATTGTTGCCACAAGTAGTACTTAAAAGAATCCGATAGTATTGATAGTTTTTTTGCAAACTATCGAAACAATCGAGTGGAACGACTATCGATAGTTTTGCAGCTCTAAGATGCCGCACCCACTTATTTCGCCCATATTTCGACTGATGATAACTACTAAGTTATTTATATCAAATTCAGGACCTTCACTATTACCGTCCCAAAGATATACAGAAATCAATAGATACTTTGCATGGGAGGTGCTACTCCCATTTATCCACTTCGGCCAATTTTTAACTGATGATTTGTATTGACAACAAAGTTATTTGGACCAAAATTAGGGACTCTAACTATTAACGTTTTAAAGATATAGACATATAAATAAAAAATTTATATGGGTGTGGCATCGCCCAGTTGAACAATATTGAAGCCACACACCAAATGGAAATTTTCTACATATGCTTTTTATATACAAAGTTTTGAAACTATTTTCTAACTCACAAAAGGTTTAAATGCTAAAACAAATTTCGTTTTCAAGTAAAACTTATGCAATACAAAGGGGTTCACTCTAACGTCAATAATTCGCGAAACATTGGAGCTATAAAAACCGTGTATACATAAAAGCCTTGGTATTGTCTTTACCTTTCATTTAAGGGCTTACGGTTGGTGCATTTCAGAGAACATTAACGCATTTTTAGTTTTCTTTTATACATATATAGATATGTATGTAAAACATTTACTGTTATGGCACAAATTGCACTTTTATAAAAGCTTACAATATAATAAAAATTTAAAACATCGTTTAAAAGAAAAAAATCTGGTGGAATCGGACCTATTGGGGTGGAAAGGTATACCGAATCTATCCTTTATTTATTTTCCAGGTGTTATTTATATAATCTAAAAAAGAAGATATATACATAAAGGGTCCGCCAAATAAATTTTTTTTTCTTCTTTGAAAATGCTATAAAAAAAGCTACTGAATATTTTCTCAAATTTCTTTTTTCATATGAGAGTACAATCCTTCCGGTTAATAATGGAAAATATATTCATTCAAATGGCTGCCTCGGCTGGCCCTACAGTAGCCTACACGATCGGTCCAATTTGTAAGCACATTATAGATTGTGTGGGGCTGTATTTCACCAATAGCTTCACGAATATTGTCCTTTAAAGCGTCAATTGTCTCTGGTTTGTTGGCGTAACACTTCAGCTCTGCGGCTGATAATGCGATCTTCAAAAACAGGGCGCAAAACATCGGACAATGAATTAAAAGTGTCAATCTGCAACAGCTGGCGCGAAATCCGTTCCAACGTTCTGACCAATTTAGTAAGTGCGACGCCATCCTGTATTTCTAAGACAATAGAAGGAAATGGGAACTGCATAAATTAAAAATAATTGATTAATGTTTAGTTTTAATAAAAATTTTGATAAATGAATCACTGACCTTATCATTCTGACGCATTGTAATGGTACATCTCTAAAAGCAAAACCAGCTTATTATTCACTTATTTGGACGTCGAATTTTTTTTAATAAGATGACCAAATGTAACATTTTATAGTTTGGATAAATTGAGCAAATATTAAGGTGACCTTATCATTTTAAAGCACACCTTATAATACGAGTATATATGGTATAAACGATAACGTTATTGCATTTTAAGCCCCAGAGTGACTTTTGGTTCACCCTGTTTAAATATTTTTTGGCTATTTTCTTTAAGCTAATTGAATAAAAACAAATTTATTTTTTATTTTTCTGTTAAATTATTAAAATATTTCTTTTTTTTTTTTCTTTGTAGGTAAGTTGCAAAATTTTTGGATATTTAAAAAAATAATAATATAAATTGTAAGTAGTGTGTAAAATTCTAATGAAATTTTATAAAACAAATTTTATATGCAATTATGGCATAAAATTTAAAATAAAGTAGTTAAGCTTAAAAGCTTTTGTGAAATTAAATATTTATTTATTATCCTAATGGCAATAAATTTTTATAATGAAACTTTATGTATTGAGATGAATATCTTTCTTTCTTTCTAATTAATTTAATTTGTTTAAATATTTTTTCTGTTTTTATTTGTGTTTTTCACAATAATATTGCAAAATGTTTGTGTTGACAATACAACTGACGGCGCGGCTGCCTAGTATATTGAGAGCAATATATGTAAATATAATTCAATAACGTTTAATCAATAAATTTAAAAAAAAGATTAAATCTGCAGCTAATTGATAAAATTTAAGAGCCAATATTTGTATATAGTAAATAATTTTGAAGTCATATTGAACATTTGACTTTTTGCCGAGTACATATATGCAAACGTATGTCTAAAATAACAAGTAGTGTTGTATTGCCAAAGTTTGAATTCAAAGTGTATGGTATGATAACGCAGAGGTTTTAATATGATTCGTTTTCTTTTTTCTTTTTTAGCTTTAAATGTTGAAATAACACTGTGCGACAAAAGAGAACGAAGATGAAATATCTGGGAGTTGGTAGTACTTACTGATAGGCGCTGTCGACTACAACAAGGATTTTGTATTTAAAAATTTCGAAACATATCCATAATCTTGAGTTACGGGTAAAAAAACGGCTTTTCAACTCTTCGTGCACTTAAAAGCTAATGATCAGGGCAACCAGAAATATGCAATTGATATTCAATTCGAACGTAAAATAATTATCCGCTTCATAAATTTTTATAAATTTAGGCATTGGTTTGTTAGTGCATATTTTGTTCGTAACAGCATTTTTTTGCATATTTCAGCTTTAAGAGCATGTTTTTACCTTTTTTTCGTATTTAAAGAGCATTTTAAACCTTTTTAGCGCATATTTGGCTATTTGTGCTCTAAAATAATATTACAGCAAGAACAAAATTTTTCTTTTAAATTCTGAACTAGTCATGGCATTTTTGATTATAGGTCAATTGAAATTTATTGCGCCATCTGGATCTCAATTAAGTTTATTACCGTTAACCAAGATCTTAAACAATTTTTGGAAGAATATACAAATTATAACGTGCGATCAGAAACGTTCAACGTTCAACATACGTTTGAATGTCAAAAATATTTACCGAAATTGCTTAGATGACATACGCAAATGCATAAAGGACCCAATCTTTATGGATTTTAATTGAATAAACTGGAAATAATGTCGCGAATGTTACTGAAGGTGTGCTACATTGTGCCTAAAATTCTTAATTAATACCCGTACAGTTGTTTTGGACAAAACTAACCCATTCATAACTACACAACTTTTTTTGATTCGTTAAAGACATTGGACGTTAATTTAAGCAAAAACTTAATTTTGCTATTTATGACTGTCGCTGCGCCATATATAAAGCTTCTTAAACTAAAAAAGTGCTTTACCATAAACTAACACATGTTACATGTGTATAGTTTATTAGAATGCATTAGAGATCAATACGAAGATGTAAACAAATTCATCGCAAAGCTCCAAATAGAGTTGAAATTTTAAAAGAAATATATTCGTACCTTCCATTTCCGTTCGATGAAAAAATCTTAGAAGTTCTTAGCGTTTTAAATAGTGCGAAGTCTCAGTATATTAAAAAGGCAATAGATAAACTATAGAATTTAAATAAAAAAAGTAAATTAATTTTGATTGTAGCAAGTTACTTAAGAACTGTAAACCAATAGTCTCACATTAGTTGAGCAGTCTATGATATTAACTGAGACGATTCATATATATATGAAGTTGAACGATTGTAAACAAATCTTAATATTTAAACTAAAACAGATCATAGCAAAAGACGAAGATCTTGAAGTGGTAAAATTTATATGCCAATATCTAACAAAAGATCCTAGCGCATCTTCTGCAAATCAAATATTAAAATATGATCTTAAGGAATTTTTTCCTAAAAATATGCCCCCATTACATGACATTTTTAATGTAAAAAAATTTGCTCAGCTGTAATAGACAACGCTTTATTACATTTGAAAATTTAAGTTAATGTTTTGTGGTCTATGGCAACAACAAATATTATTAAAAAAAATTCTACCTTATTTTACCAAATATTTTAAATTGTGTAAACTTTTAGTTTTTTAGAGCATATTTTAAATGTTAAAATGATATTTTCAGATTTGTACTGCATATTTATGCGCATAAAACTCTTTTTTACGAGCATATTTCTGTTTTCCTTGCTAATAACTTTGTTAAATATTAACAGATTTTAAGTTTACGAGCGGATTTGAAAAGAAGAGAAACAGATCTCTTAAATGATGTTGTATGTATATTATTAAAGTAAACTTGAGGAATATGTGTGCTATCGTCAGGCAATCACGTTTTTTTATAAAATTTTTTCCCATTTTTCAAATTTGGAAATAAATTAGTGAGCAAAATTTATATAGGAACCGTACCATTTATGAACTTATTGAAGAACCAAATTTAGTTGGTAATAAAATGTTACCCATTGGAAATTTATGAAATTATTAAGGTTTTAGAAATGACACTCATGCAATGTATGATATTTTTATAAGTTGCTTTACTAATAACCTTAATTACTTCGTCAATTTCCAACGGACTTTTAAAACCCAAGGCTTATTTTATTCATACCAAAACAGAGTTTCTTAATGAATTCATAACTACTACAGTCCATTTATAAATTAGTTCGAGCAAACGGATCTGAACTTGAAAATTGTAAAAAAAATTAGATGAAAAATCTGTTTGCTTTCCTTCTCAAGTTTACTGCAATGGTATATATATCATTTAAAAGGTCTATATTTCTTCTTTTTAAATCCAGTCGGATACTTCAAATCGGTTAATATTCAACAAAGTTATCAGTTCAAAATTATATGAACGTTTGAAAAACCGGGTTTTATCGTAACTCAAGATTTTGGAGGTGTTTCGAAAATTTCAAAAACAGTTTCTTGTAGTACTCAACAGCACCTATCAGAAAACTTCTCAGATATTTTTTTTGTCGCATCGCATAATTACTGTTTTTGTAAGAAATTTTATTATTTATTATTATTTTTCTGTCTGAATTCTAAATTTCAATAAAACTTATTGTTTGTCAGTTTGAAAAAAATAAAAAACTATGTATGTAGTTCAACTTTCAACTTTCATTGGGGATGGTAGCAATGTTAGCTTCAAAGTTTTAGGAAACGTTACCAAAATACAAATAATAAAAATGCTGAACTAGAAAGCAAAAAATTTAAGTTTATCCACACTTCTTAAAGACAAGGCAAGTGATTAAAAAATGGTATACAAGGGAAAAAGTGTCATGTGTAACACTTCACTTCTATATTTTCTTGTAAAAGGTCGAAATCTGAGGGTTTTTTTCTGTTCTCGCCACTATAAAGACAAAACATTTTTTTATGTGGATTATTTCTTTGCTTCCCAAAGCAAGTAAAGAAAAGATAGAGCTATTCTATCCTTTCAGTAATGCTTTAAGATCTTTTTATCATTTTTAAACATTCATGGAAACAGACCAGATGTGTTTGTACTTCAACAATTTTGAGTCGTTATAGTTTATTTTTTCTTTGTAAATTATTGTGTTTCTTTAATTTATTTAAAATATTTTATATTTATTTTACTTTTGCCAAAAATTTGTAATTGAAATCAAAATAAATTTGCGTCAATGCATGGAATTTTATTAAAACTGCATTATAATTATTACTTTGTTATGTATATTTTTTTATATTGCACTAGAAATATAAAAATTTCGAAAACATTTACTTCCTTTAACAAGTGGAAAAATATTTGTTAAAATTTTTTTCTATTTTTATTTAAAACGAAATAATAATGACAGTGAACTTGGACAACAAAAACAAGTAAATAAATGTACGTTAAATAACATATTTTGTCACCCTACAGAAAAAATGTTGATATTGGATTTGAAAATTTTTTGAATTTTATACAAAAATTTGTTTTTCAAACACGGTAATGGATGTTTTGATTTTAAAAGATTTCAGGGAATTTTTAATTTAAAAACTGCACTGTTTGCTTTACTGTGTGACATGTGTGTTTGCCCTATTATAAGCAATAACGGTCTGAAGAATACTCAGTGAAATATAGCTCAAACGCCCTATAAAATATTTACTTTTTGGTCATACAATTATTTTCAAATAATATCATAAGGAAACGTAGTTTTTCATATCAATAGAATTTATAGAATATCGTTAGAATGTACAGAAAACTGGTTCCACTGATGTTAAATTCTCTTCTATTACTAAAATAAGTTTATTAAAACGTCTTGGTCATTGATGAATGGCATGTGCTTAAGAATTCTAACGATATGCAGTCAAGTCAATCGCTTAATAAAAATTAAAATTATTTAATGTTTACATACCGAGCGGAATACATTACCAATCAGAAAATTTTTTCGCACATCCTCGAAAAATCTTAACATTATTTCTTTGAATTATTTTATTCTATTTCGACATGGACGAAAATATTGTTACGTTTTAACCTTTTTAAAACGTTTGTGTCCTTTTAAATTCCGTAAAATAAAGTAAGAGCAGCGAATTTAATGTTTAACTTGATAGGCTTTTATTTTCCACACTTTATCTTTATACAGCAACTCATTTTATTCCCACATAATACAGAATTTAACTTTTATATACGCTTAAATACGACTTTACTGTATATCTTTTAAATTACAACTTCACATAATGACTTTCGAACTAAGACTGAACTCACGTATGCAAAACAGTCCCTTATATACCTCAATGCCTACAGTTTGGAAAGTTCTAGAAAAGTCTTAAACCATCTCAAATCTTCTATTATATCCGTTCATTTTAAATTCAAGTGGTAACAATACGCAAGTGGTAATACTGTCAATAGCACAGATAATGTGGTGTGGCGGCAGTGTTGCCATAATTTTTTTTTAGAAAAACTGAAAATTTAGAAGAAAAAAGCTGGTGAAAAAACTGTATATACTTAGAAAAGTGAAAAAAATATACATATGGTATTCGCCAATTACACTATACAACAAGCAAAAATACCTTGGATAACCCCTATATTTTTTGATGCTCTATGGTCGTCTAACTTCAAAAATCATCAGCATTTTAGATTCTATGGATATGTTTTTTTAAGAATTTTTTTTTTTCTAAAATGTGAGATTTTTGAAGAGGCTGCTAAATACTCCTTAATAACATTGATAATTTTGAAATAACTTTTTTGATTTCGTTAAGCCATATATTAAAAATTCCAGCCTACCAGCCTTAAGTCGTTCTAATATCATTTTTTAACATAACCAATATTTTTGGAGATATTGAGAAACAAATTATATATTTTTTTTAATTACGATATTTTCAAAAGTTCGCAGAAAATAGAAAGCAGCAAATATTTATCAGTTTCACTATATATTTTATAATAGAAATGAAATAAACCATAACTCATGAAAATCGATTAGTAAATACATATTTTATTCCCAATAAAGTGAAAGTACCTAGTTTTGTAAATAAAAAATGTTTGCTAGAATTTTACACTTTTTTCCGACAAGCTTGGCACCTGGCGGGAAAATTGAATTCACATACACGAAGCTAGTACTGCTTACCGCTTTAGTGAGTTAGCTCTTGTTTTCGAGATATACCGTTCTAATAAAATGGAGGAGATGCAACAAATATTCACGTAACTAAAAAGTTGTAGTTTATTGATAAAATAAAAAAAACGAAATTCTACAATAATATTATGTTTAAGGCAAAGACCCGGCCTTTATTATGGTTTGCAATTTGACTATGTTGAGTCGAATATGCCTCGTCATAGGGTCATAAAATTTTCTTTTAATACTTTAAATATTTTATTAGTGAAGCAAATATATCACTCATACGTGCGTACTTACGGAGTATGTAATGCACAACAGTGAGATGTTGTATTGCCAAAAAAAAATAAATAAATAAATAAATAAATAAATAAATAAATTTATATATATTGAAATGGGGTAAAATTATTATTTCAGAAATTGTAATTAAAATAAAAAAAAATTGAAAATAAAAAATTAAATATTAAAAACTACAAAATACAGATAAATCTGCACAAACAAACAGACACAAACCAAGAGAATTCCATAATAAAGTTTATAGCTTAGACTATCACTGTACTAATTTAGTGTATCTGTCTTTAGACATTCTTTATATTCGTAACAATAGATTTCGAAATGTAGTTTTTGAGAAAATACTTCTAAAGATGTATTTTCTGTTTTGTGTAGGGTGTCATTGCAACCACTTGTCACGCCAATATTATTTCTCTTTATTTGTATGTATTTGATATAAAATTTATAAATTGGCTTTAAGCCAAAATATCTTTTTTGTGCTCTCATTTTTACTTTGTAATAATATTTTTTAATTTCCTTAATGAATTTAAACAAAACAAAACAAGAAAACAAAATTAACTAAAATATACATTTTGAAATGTTGATATCAAGTTGTGAGACATAGGTTTTACTGCAAGAAATGAACCAAAAAAATAAAAATAAAATAAAATTAAAAGAAGCGATTTTAATTTTCGTAATTGACTCTTTTTATTTGTTTTCCATTTCTTTTTCAGCAACCTTGACAGTTCAAAGGGATTTTTTGTAAGAAATCGTAGTGCAATAATTCAATTAAACAATACTTTTGAATCGAATTATCATTGTCTTATCATTGAATACCGAATAAACCGGTTAACTTAACACGAATAACCGGTTAATTTAAATAAGTATAATTTTTATACATTTATATATTTTTGATATATATTTGATTGAACCGACGACTTCTGAGTTGGAAAGTGGGTTCTCACCTCACATACCACAGTGACGCACGCACTATTAAATACGTGTTGCATAAGTTTACATACAGTGCTGCTCTAAATCTAAGCAAATTGTCTTGTCGAGGCAATTAATGACCCATATATTACGAATAGATTTATTCAAAGTAAAACATTTAATTTTGTGTTATCTTAGGCACCTAAATTATAACTATAATAACAAACCTTTAATTCCATTCTCTACCAAGTAATATAACAAAAACGAAATTAACTCCTTGAGTAGCTGTTCGAAACTTAAGCATTTTTCAACACTTTGTGTAATAAACTTTGTTTTTTATGGCCTCCTCGCACCGTTTTGGCATAGTTTTTATGAGATTTGTTTGAATTATTTAATTTTAAGCTCGCCGTTAGCTTCTGCTTACTTTTAAAATGACGTGGTCCAGCTCTGCGCTTCAAGAATTAGGAACAATTTTATTAAAATAAAGAACCGGTTAACCAGTTATTTGCATTATTATTAACTTAAAACTGGTCTTTTAAAAAGTGATACTTTACCGGATTTGAAAATAGTCGAATAATCGATCTCCCAAGTAAACAGCCTAATTCTCTAGAATTTCGTTTATTTCGTTTCGTCATTTCAAATCAGATGAGTTTTAACATTTCATATATTTTTAAAACTGTACTTACGGTTTTACAAAATCCATCTAAAACAACAACAAAATTCTTACAACAACTAAAAATATATAACAAAATATATATATTACGCACCAAAAATAAATAAACAAGAAAATCATTAGCGACAAACAGAATTAACTAGAAATACCTGGGAAGTGATAGTATTTTTCTTATAGGTGCTATGGAGTACAACAAGAATCTGGCTTGGAAATTTTTGTAACACCTCCAAAACTATGAGAAACCGGATTTTCGTACCTTCAAACACTTCTAAGTTAATAACTTAGTTAAATATGAGCCGATTTTAAGATTCTTATCGGATTTGGCAAGAAAAGAAGCAGACTTCTTAAATATTATATACTTTAATTAAGTAAACTTTAAGAATTTGTATATACTTCTTAAGCAAACATGCAAAATTTTCCAAGTTTTAAACACTATTTAATATATTTTTGAATTTCTTAAAGTAGTATGTTTAGTTATGAATAAAAGGATACTTTAGTTTATTTAAGCACCTATTTGGTAAAGCACTTTATGAAAGAATCATGTGATAATTAGCAAATTTAAAACAAAAAAATTCTTTTGCGAATCGTTAAATAATATTTTGGTTTTTCTTTAAAGAAATCTAAAGATTTATTAATCGCACTTTATTTTGTCCGACAGTGTACATAAGTACCTGCAGTATTTGAAATCAGAAATTACATTTATAAATGATATTTTTATCAGCGATCCGTGTGCCTTAATCAGTCTACTCTACACTGAATTTTTAAGAATTACTGGCTTTTTAGGTACAATTTTTAATTTTTACATGGCTTGCCTCCCTGTTGGGTACACAATATAAATTATTAAAGGAAAATATTTATATGTATGTACGAGTATGTCGCATACGCTTGGAAAAAATGAAAAAAAATTTAAATGCAATTATTAATAACATTTGTATTAAATATTGTTTTTGTATAGTTACTATTGTTGTTGCTGTTATTAATTAAAAATATAATGACCATGAAAATTAAGAAAAAACCTGCAAAAGTAATATATTTTGTAAATCTGTCATGTGAAGATGTTTTTTCAATGGAATAATAAAAAGTCATAAAAACAAATTTACTGTAAAAACAAAAACGAATTAATTATGAAAATCATAGTCAATCAAGCCTGCTTTTATGATACTTTATACCATAAACTTTTTAACTGAAATATTTTGTGCGTTCAATAGTTATGGCCACGGTGATCATATTTGTTAAACCTAAATACTTAACAAGGAAATATGTAACCAATATAAATATAAAGTACAAGTAGGTGGCATGGTGTAGTGGTTAAAGTACTTGCGTACATAACTTAGCAGTTTAGCTTCGAACCTCGGCGATGACAAGGAAAAATTTTCATCGAGGTCTCGAAAATTTAAATAATTACTAAGTTTCGATCATTTTTAGATAATCCATCCAAGGATATCTATTCGGAAACATTCTTTCGCCGTTTATATGCAGCACAGTTCATACCGATAAGAACATTTCCAGTAGAGATGAGTAAACTTGTTTCAAAATATTCTTATCTACTTGTTTCACAGTTCCAGTAAAATTTAAAGTTTTTTATTTTTTTACATTTATTAAGCAGATCTCAAATATATTTTGTTAAAATATGGCAGGATACCCTTGGCAAGTCATTAACTTCTAAAATATTTACTTGAATACCATGCAATAACACAAAATAACAAATAAGTATTGGACACATTTTTATGTTACCATGATTTATTTACCAGTTAATAAATTGTTTTTAACTTTTCTAATGGATCCAGTAGCCAGGGTTTTACAAACTATCTTATAAGTTTTGAAGTGCAATCAGTGGAACTTAAGAAATTGTTATGTTTAACGGCAGGAAATGCCCATGTTCCTTTTGACATGAAAATTTTTATTCATTATCGCACAGTGGCCAGTATATATTTTACATGTTTATTTCATAAAAAAACTAATATGAATCGCTAATAAAAATTTTTATATTTTTAGTACATACATTATACCACAAAAGTCTACGGACGACAATAAAAACCTAATTTTTTAATGTATGAATAACCAAAACACTATGTTTTTTATTTATTATTGTTAAATAAATAAATTAAACAAAAAAATATTTTTTCACAACAAAATATAGAATAAATGAAAAAATTAAAGTTAAAGTTAAAAACTTCGAATTCTTTAGTTCAAAAAAGTCTGCGGACGACTACATCAAACTTTGCTTTATAAGTTTTTCTTCTTTTTTTAATTTTGCAACCTAATTTGATTTAAGGTGTTAATCAGATGACGGTATTGTGCCTGTAGTTTTGATATGCCCGTAGGTGTTCAGTAGCTTTAAGTACAGTAGATTGAAGTGGATACTCATATTATGATTTGATTTGATTTGATTAGTTATGAAAAATGAAATGAAAATGAATGAAAAATGTACAAAAAAATACTTATGTTCATATAACAAGATGTTTTGACAAATTCTATATCGTTTCGAAAAACTTAAGCTAAAAAGTAAAAATTAAAAAAAAAATGAATTTAATACAGTTATGCGCCTTGACTTCTTTAAAGCTCCTAACGCAATAACTCAATTTGCGCTTATGTCGACTTAAGATACCCTTCCACATAGTCACAGATATGTAAGAATATGTATATCGTCATATGAAATCCAAAAAGCCCTAAGTTACAAAAAAATCGAAATCAAATTTTTGATTGATTATGATGCATTCTTTCGAAATACATATTCCCACGAATTTTGACACTTTTACAATTGAAAAAAACATTTTCATTGACAATATTCTAAGCTTAATCTAAACGGTTTGCTTCACATTTTAAAAGGTTTTTTTCTTCTCCTGTAAAATTTTTGAAATGTAACTTAAGGCTTTTTGGATTTCATATGAGGATATGTATGTTTGAGCTTTATAGACAGCTAAGCGGCTGAACCGATATACCGGCTGAACCGATATGTCTGCAAGAAACTATAATCAATACAAATTTCAAAAATTCCAACTTAATTTAAAAGTAATAGACTTTAAATTTTAATCGAAATAGCTTCAATACAAATCGGCAGTCAAAAAGTGAAAGCGATCAGATAAATGGGCATGATTCCTCCAATACCTAGTAAATATTGATTTTTGTATATCTTGAGAACCGTTAAAGTGAAAGTTTATGAATTTGGTCTAAATGGTTTCGTGGTTAATACAAATCATCAGTTCAAAATGGGTGAAATTAGACAAGTAGGCATGGTACGTGCCGTACAAACTCAATACTGATATTTAT
Source organism: Wohlfahrtia magnifica (assembly GCA_023159175.1). Classification (NCBI taxonomy): domain Eukaryota; kingdom Metazoa; phylum Arthropoda; class Insecta; order Diptera; family Sarcophagidae; genus Wohlfahrtia; species Wohlfahrtia magnifica. Next base: position 2,540,176 of record JAKWBJ010000198.1, on the reverse strand, counting down.
ATATTTGAAGAACTGTAAACGTAAGTGTCTTTAAATTTGGTCCATTTAGCTTTATTGTCGATCAAAAAGTGGGCGGAATTGGATAAGTGGGCATGGGGCATCGTCCACACATAGTAAAATAGGCAAATAATATACAAAAAATAGATTAGAGGTAAATATGTCTGAGCGCCCCCGTATGTCGGTCTACCTACGCTGAATGTGGAAAAAGTTTTGGGAGTTTGTTTTAACTTCTTTTCGCATTTTGAACGCATCTTTATTAAATAATTTAAAGATTTTAACAAAATCCCTCTGGTATTTGCTCTAAGATTGTAACGTTTTTCTTTTTATTTCACTTAAAACAAACTCTTCTTACGCGTCATTTTTGTGATGACCTTTTTTGGCTAAATAAAAACGACTAATACTTTAATTTTGTAATTTTTCAGAACAAAATATTTTTATTTTTACTTTAAGCGGAATAATATTAAATGAGATATACTTTAATGACCAATCTTTCATAAAAAACGGAAGCTTTAAAAAAATATTTAAAAAATTTAATGCAAAATAGTAGAAAGCTCTCCTACAAACAACATAAAATCTCCATTAATTGCTTAAGAGCATGTTGAGAGGTTTGCGGCCGTTTGTTCGGTTGCTGCCAGCCATTCTCATACAAACGCTGATAATAACTTTCAATTTTAATTGCATTATAATCGTGGTATATGTATGATAGGTTGTGTTTAAATAAAAGTATAAGAAGTAAATTGAGGCAGAAATCATTTGTAACTTTAAATTCATAACGATTAAGATGTAATTTATTAATAATACTTGTACAACTAAATTTTTGTAATTATTTTTTATGGTAATAAAAAAAGTCGAAATCATTATTAAAGAAAACACCCTCGTTGATTTCAAAAAATCATCTTATATCTCAAGAAATCAATTATGTGTTAACGCTATTATTATTATCTGTGGTTTTTATGTTTAAGTGATATTTTTTTTTTGACAAAAAGATATTACGGAAATACCTATCACTATACAGTATATTCGGGATAACGTCAACTAATTAAAACCGAGGGTGTTGACCTTTATCAGATTGTTGACGTTTATGAATGTAGAAATATAATATAAAAAACACACTAATAGTGTAGTTTAAAAAGTTTATAAACTAAAACCAAACAAAAATAAATCCAAAGAAACAGAAAAAGCTTGCAACGAAAATGAAAAATCAACCGAACAGAGAAAGGCAGTATTTATGTTACAGTTGGTGTCATTAATATTCGGTTTTATTAAAGAGATATGTTTAACTGATTCGTCTTAAGCTAAATGTATATCTTTTTCAACATTTTTTTCTTTTCATTAATAGTTTATTTAGACACTTGAAAGTTCATATTTGTATTTAGAAAAAAGGAATAACAATATAACAAAAAAAAAAAAAAAAACTGAATTAATTCAGGACGCATAAAATATTGCGCGTCAATAATATTCGGTTTTCTTTGAAAAGTAACAAATAATACATTAGAAAAATGGTTTTATATAAAATTCAGTATTTTGTTGGATAACCCTTTTGTTTTATAACTTTACTTACGGTTTACGGTTTGACATGTTTTTTACTATTTTAGCTGTATAAGCTGCAGGAATACGATCCCATTCTTCTTTCAAGTCTTCAATGGATGCTATTTTGTAGTTGCGGATTCGCCGGTCCAGCTCATCCTATAAATTCTCAATCGGATTGAGGTCTGGAGATTGCGCAGGTGGATGGAGAACTTTAGGGCAGTTATAGAACAACCATTCTTGAATTAAACGCGACTTGTGTTTTGGGTCGTTTTATCTTGGTAGAATTTAAAAGAATCTAAAACGCCCAGCTTAAATGCACTTTCTTTCAAATTTTGACGGAGGATATTCAAATATGATTCCTTATTCATAATTCCACCGATAAAAACAAATTTTCCCGTCCCTTTAGCTCCCATACAACCCCACACCATAACATGTCCATTTCCATGTTTTACGGTTGGTTTTAAATTTTGTGGTTGTAGCTCCTCATTTGGCTTCCGCACCATTACACGCCCGTCGGTTCCAAATACGTTATACTTGCTCTCGTCCTCAAATATAACGTCATCCCACCAAGTTTCAGGCTTCTTAATGTACTCCCTGGCGAAACTCAAACGAGCCTTTCGGTTGCGTAAATTAACCAATGGCTTACGACGTGCTACTCGGCCATGAAAACCTTTATTTCTTATCGTTCTTCGTATAGTAGATGCAGATAATTTCTTTTTAAACTCATTGAGCACCTCTGTGACTAATTTGGGAGCACTTAAGCGTGGGTTAGATTTTATTTTTAGCACAATTGAACTTCCCGCTCGGTCAATTTTTTTGGCAGACCTGTTTGCTTTATTAAGTGTATTCTTCCTTCATTTTTGTGCCTTCTGACAATGTCCCCAACTGTATTTGGTTTCATATTCAGAATTTCAGCAATCTCTTTGTACTTTTTACCTTTTTCATAATGGAAAATAACAAGTTTTCGCTGTTCTAAAGGAGTGTTTTTTCCTTTGCGCCCCATTTGTATAATTTGCAGTGAAGTAAAATTTTTGACAGACAAGGAAGGAGGTGTTATGCACTTTTATTAAAACGTATCTCTATATTGCTGAAAAAATAGCTGAATAACATGTTTTTTTGCAAATAGCATATAAATAGGGGAAAAACCGAATATTAATGGCGCTTAGTAAACAGGGTTAACAAACTTTGATCGATTTATCACGGTTGCAGGGTTACCATAGAGCCATTTTTTCCATATATTTGAATACTCATACAGACAACATTTATTTAAGTTTTTGCTACTCTTCTGATTACCTATCCATTTCGCTAATGCCAGGGTGTTATTATCGATAAACTTAAAAACCGAATATTATTTTATTTTATTTATTTACTACAAGTTAAAAACATAAAAAATATTCTATATATATACATAGTTTGAGATTTTACTAGTAAGTATTGCAACAAATGAAAAACTTATTTTAGAGTGAACTTAAATTACGTATAAAAGTATATTTACATTTAAGGAAAAAAGATAGTAAAAATCTTATTGAAATTTGAAGAAAATTTTTATATCAACCCTTCTGTCAACTTCATAATGAAGTTGAGGAAGTTGGCGATATTACAAATTTCTTACTAGATGATGGCTTGAAAACCTGTTGCGAAATTCAAAGCTTTGCGTAATTTTACTGGTTACAGCCATAAACATATCTTGATTGAATTTTTCATGTAATCTGCTGGTCGAATACCGCCTCGCTAAATTGAAAATAATCTTTAAATTTTTATTTTGTATAACCTGCAGTTTTTTGATATAAGTCATGGCACATCTTTTCGACCACACTTGACAACCGTAGGTCATTATTGGACGAATGCACAGTTTATAAAGTAAGATCTTGTTTTTCCACCTTAGAAAAGACTTTCGGTTCAACAGGGGATATAAAGCTCTCCCACATCGAATAGCTTTTTCACACGTTTGAAGAATATGTTGTTTAAATGTTAACTTCTTATCTAAAACAATACCCAAATATTTTATTGTGTCATTAAAAGGAATCTCAGTTCCACCAATAGTCAAAGGAAACGTAGGTATTCTCTTCGGTGACTTGTTAAAGGGGAATATTATGGCTTGTGTCTTGGCTTCGTTAATTTTAATTTTCCACTTAGAGAAATATTTTTGTGCATATAAAAAACCTTTTCTCAAGTTCTTGACTATTGCATTTGATACTTTGCCAGTTGCTATTATTGCAGTATCATCTGCGTACAGAGCTGTCGCTTGGTTCCTTAATATTTTAAAGTCTGCTATATAAATTGAATATAGTGTAGTGATAGCACTGACCCTTGAGGCACCCCGGCTAGAATTTTTCGCTTCGTGGAGTAATCCTTACCAATGTTCACGACAAATGATCTCTCATTTAAGAAGCTTTGAATAATCTTCTGTAAATATACTGGGTAGCCAAACAAGTTAAGTTTATATATGAGAGCATTGTGCCATACTGCGTCGAAAGCCTTTTCTATGTCTAGACAAAGTATTCCTGTACTTTTACGCTGGTTTTTATTAGTACTTATAAATTTAACAATACGTTCTACTTGGTGAATAGTTGAATGTTGTTTTCTAAAGCCAAACTGCTCAGCTTGTATAATATTATGATCTTCAGTAAATTCACTTAATCTGCTTAGTATAATTTTTTCAAATACTTTATCAAGACAACTTGGCATACTAATTGGCCGGCAGCTATTTGGTGATTTAGCGTCCTTGTTATGCTTCAGTATTGGTATTATTTTTGCAGTTTTGAATTGTTTGGGAAAGTAACCGTTACATAAACACCAGTTGTAAATTTTTTTAAGTATTGAGAAAAACAAATCCGACATATTTTTAAGCACAGCAGAGCTTATCCCATCCAAACCAGGAGCTTTGGAATTTTTTAACAACTTAACCCACATTTTAATATCTTCTTTAGTTGTTAGACATTGTTGTGCACCATCAGGTAAAGTCTGATTTTTTAACCAATCTATATGTTTCTTTACTACATTGTCCTTTATAGAAAACATATTAAACGTAATTTGATGATGATTTTCGAAAACGTCAGCAATGCTATTAGCCTTTTCAGTAGAATTATATACATTAGCGCCATCTATCGTTAAGTAGCTAAGCTCGTTCTTTACTCCTTTGATTGCCTTTGTTATTTTCCAAAACTTTTTGCTGCCATTTGGCAAGTTTCGTATAAATTGATTCCAGCTGATATTTCTGTCATTGCTGATGTTTTTATTAATCAATATGGTAATCTGTTTCAATAAGCACATGATAAGATTTCTCTCAGCTGTATCACTACTTCTTTGAAATTTACGTCTAAGACAATTTCTTTGGCCAATCAAAAATAAAGTTTGTTGTGATAGCTTTCTTTGCCAGTTAAATCTAGAAACAACAGGAATTCGTTTCGAAGCTTCTTGTAAAATATATATAATTTTTGATAAAACAAGTTCCACATTTGCATAGGTAAGTGTAACTAATTGCAGGTTGTTACTCTCAATCCCATTATCAACCCATTTTTTTATTACTTTCCAGTTAGCTTGGTTATATTGCGGAATTTGTGTAAAATTTTGATGGAAAAAGCAATCAATTTTACAAGTCAATTGCGTATGATCCGAACTAACCAATTCAGGATGGGTTTCAAGAGGTGAAAAATTTAAATTCGAGTTCGAAAGCAAGATGTCTACTACAGAAGGTTGCGTTGGGACTATATTTTGACTAAATCGAGTAAATGAGCTTGGATAGAAGATGTAGTAAGATGAGTTGAGCTGATGGTTATACAGGCAGTTACCGGCTGTATTATTTTAACGACAGTTCCAGCTAGTGTGGTGGGCATTAAGACCGCCAAACATAAAATAATCTATTGTAGATGTAGTTAAAATATTAATATCATTAATAAAATTGTTTGTATATGAAGGACAGTATACTGAAGTAAATCTCACAGGCCTGTTCGATACTTTAATAATTATAGAAACGTTTTCAATACTTTTTGTCGAAAATTTTGGATATCGTTCATGAGGAATATCATTTCAAACCGCTATTAGAACGCCTCCACCATGTGTATTGCGATCTTCCCTGTGGGTTTTGAAATTCCTAAGTTTGAATGAATGTTTCGCTTTAAGGAATGTTTCATTTATTAATACAATATGAATTTGTTTTTGAATCAGGATTTGCTCTAATTCTATGATGGCATTTGGGTTTGTTAAGCCCTGAGCATTCCAGTGCATAATATTTAAATTAGCCATTTATTTTAATATTATTTTATATAACATGCCTGAGCATGTTACCTAATACTCTGGGTTTATCATATTTTGTCTTACACTTTTCCAAAGCATCGATAGCTTCAAAATAAATGTCTAAAAGTCGGTCATTTGATAAATCACCATCTGCAGTTGATTTCTGACTTGAACAAGCCATTTCAGCATATGAGATGTTATTAATATTTTTACCTGCGTTTCTGTTGATAATGCGTGGCACTTCGGGTCTCACATCATACAGTCCTTCATCTGACGAATAATTTTCCATAAGATTACGTTGACTTACGGGTTTTCGGTGGCTTCTATTAGTTACTTTGTGTCGAATCTCCAAATACTCTTTTCTTGCAGGGCAATGAGGGTCGTCCGCCCGATGGTTAACATTTTTCAGATTCTTTTAATGCAGTTGTAACATTTGTTAATTACAGGACCTTTTGTTGGTATTTTATTTAGCTGGCAAGACGAGTAGTCGTGATTACCACCACAACCTATGCAAACAGCTGATCTAAAGCAGCTTGATGATCCATGACCATACATTGCACATTTAGAGCATTGTGTTGGGCCTCTGGAGCGTCGAAGAGGGTTTTTCCAATGAACGACGATACCATACACATATCTAATTTTAAGCACCTCTCTCTTAGTAATCTGGTCACGATTAAACTCTAGCATGTACAGAGCATCATCTAGATTAGATCGCGAAGTTTTGATCTCGTTTGCACTCATAAGCTCTATATTAAGGGTGTTCTTGAATTCCTCCTTGAGAGTATCTACTTTTAGTTGTGGCAAACCAAATAAAACAAGCTTGAACTTTTTGTTGTCTTTAACCGGATGGGTGAAGAATATCATGTTGTTTGTTTTCAACTTTTCCATAATACTTTCATAGTCATGCATTGAGTTCGCTATGATCTTTGTGCCAATCGACATTCTTTTATATTTACAGGATTCTTCCATAAGTTTGAAAACAGTTGTGAAACTATGACTGCTATCCACTATTATTGGAGGGATCGTAAAGCTACTTTCCTTAGGCACGTCATTGTCTATACTTGAGTCATCCTCATCTTCCATGTCGGATAACAATTGAAATCTTTTACTTGAGACAGTTTTTTGCACTTTGTATTTTGGGCATCTTCCCCAGAATTTCTTTCGCTTAGATGACATTTAGAAGTTTTATTTAATTAAAATTAATTAAATTTATCTTATGAGTTAAAGATAAGGTAAACACGTTTGAGTGCTACAAAAGCAATAAATTTAAATGGAATTTCTTATAGTTGTTTCTGTTTTTATCCCGTTGTTGGGTTTTGAATGCCAGAGTAAAAACTCAATAGCAAAAGAAAAGTACAACCGTTCGCTTTGAGAGTTAATCACAGACTGAGAAACTTAAAAACCGAATATTAATGACACTAACTGTATGTAACTTCATTTCTATAATACATAGTTATAAGGGGAATCCCAAAATTCGGACCTAATTTCGCAAAATAAATCTATTTTCGCATTATGTATGTGTTTTAACTGATACTGGAGCTCAAATTTTGTTTTATTAACAGTTGATGTTTCAGAGCTTTGTAGTTTGGGTGACGTTTTAGAGTAGACAATGTTAGAAAAAAATGGTTGATGTTTTGGTATTGGTTTATTTTGTTTTTTGCTTACAAATTACTGTGAAAAATGCGCCATTTGAGTAGAACATATCGCTTAAACGTAGTTATCAGTCAGTAATTTGTTTTTATGGTTTATAAGTTCACTAAAATCTTTGAAAATGGGGCGTGATAAAATACAGCTGGAGGTTAAAAAAATAAAAATTAATGCTTACAAGGATACACCTCTTGCTATGATATCGAAAAATATTGAAAGAGGTCGGAAGGTAAGAAAATTATTCTTGTCCAATGAGGGTCCACATATTAAAAAAAAACATGAAGAAGCATACACATAGTATTTTGTCTAATCTAGATAAAAAAACGAGTCCCCCCTGGAACCTTTTTGTTTGTTTGACAATATAAAGTTTGGTGTCATAAGGTATGCTTTTCTTCAAATTTGAACCTGGGAGAGGGTAAAATGGGAGAAAAACGGCCCAATTTGCATATATCATATGAGAATTTTGTTTATTTAGAAACAACTAAATCGATTTTAAAATGAAAGTACAATAGGGTGCTGTCCTTCAAAAGTATTGACTTTTCTTCTACAGTAACACACATTTTATCTTCTTAAAGCAAAGTTTTTTGATTGCTAACATTTTTGTGTTGCACAAAACTATATTTTCAAATGCTGTACTTTGGAGGGGCTAGTAAGGCGTAAAAAGATAATTTTTAGCTCATAGTCCAATCTTACGAATTACTTAGCTGTAGCGGTATAGCTTTGGAACTATAAAATCTAGAGTCTTCAAACTTTCCGCATCTATTGTATTTATCAAGTTGTACATTGAGATCAAAAATTAACTTTACAGGAAGAGTAGGTGAGGCACCTTCTATAAAAAATAATATTTCTTATCGTACATCTCAATGAATATATCAAAGGAAGGCGTCAAAAGTTTTCTTAGCATTTTCTTTATAAAGATAGCAAAAAGAAAAAAACGGTTAGCATCGGAAAAAAAGGAATTTATCTTCCATTAGCTAGTCATAGAGCTCTAATCGGAGCATAAATTTTACATTTTTCCATTTTTGTTCAAATTATCTAGGCTGTCTGCTTTCAATGATATTCAAAAACAAACCAATGGAAATATGTTATAGTTGCATTGAAAATTGCTATTATAGAAATACAAAAATTCACGAAGTTATCAAACTAGCGCTATTGTCTCTTACATTACTCTGAGTTAGATCATAATTTGTAGTTATAATGCAATGTCGGTCAAACTAGTTGTTTTAATTGTCAAATTTATGTACAAATTATAGCAATTTCACCAGAATACATAACTATACGATAAAACTAAAAATAATGTATAATAATATATTATTTTAAAAAGTAACAAACTTGTAACCTATATTTTCGTTTCGAACTTTATTGTATTCCTTTTTAAATTTGTTTTTTTTTCAGTATTTTTGTCTTTTTTTGTATGATAAAATGTTTACGTTTTTTTATTTTATTTTTTTTTATATCCTTTGAAATTATTTGTTCTGTTTTTTGTTTTTTTTTTTCAATTCTTTATAATGCAACGCGTAAAATTAAATTTTTTACGCAGCCTGCACAAATATAAAGTTGAACTCTCTTTTGTTTCTCTGGGATTTAACTTTTTTTCCAGTTTTATTCCAGAATTATTTCTGTAATTCCCATATTTTTGGTTTGTTTATCACAATATTTTTTTTTACGTAAAAACTTTTTTGTATTTTATTTTTATTTCTTGTAATTCATTCATTTTTATTTGTTAACTAACAAAAGATTTTTTATTTTATAGTTGACGACAAGTTTTCTCTTTTAAAAAGCTTTTAAATGATATTTTGAATACTTGCACACATTCATGTAAAAAATGCCACCCTCCTCAACCACACCCACTCAGTCATTTAGAGAGATTGTCATTTAAAACCGTTACTACCGTTTTAACCGTTTTAATTTCCGTAAAATTTTGAAAATAAAACCGAAAAACTAACACATCCACAAAGTTTCATAAATGGCGGCAATAAAATTAAATTAAAAAACAGGAAGATGTGTCTGCAATAATTTCCTTTTTCTTTCTATTGAATAAAATTATTCAAATGGTTTAAAAATTTTCAAATAAAATACAAACTTTATGTTTTACGGGGGTTACTATTTATATTCCGGGAACTGGCAATAGCTAAAGTAATGTCAATAGCAATAATAAAGTTTGAAATTTTTTTAGCATAAACGTAATCACAACGTATTGATGTACAAGTGCTATTTGTTTTGTTTACAGTGAGTAAAGAAATTTAATTTGGCCAAAAAATGCAAATTTCAAGAGAAGGTTTTCGATGGATTATTTTTCACAACTTTCGACGTAGATTATCTCAACAAGAATGAGTCGATGAATTTAGTTATTTGTATGGCGATAAAGCACCATCAAAAACTACAGTATATCGCTGGTATAGTGGATTCAATCGTGGTCGTAGTTCGGTTGCCGACAAATTCCGTGAAAGTCGTCCAAAATCGGTTGTTTTGCCGCAAAACATCGATACAGTGAGTACACTGATAATGAAAGGTGTTCATGTGACATATTGTGAGATAGAGACATCCTTGCCCATTAGTTTTACTTTAATACATACGATTTTGAAGAAACACTCACTTGTTCTCGTTGGATACCACATAATTTATCAATCGCTCCAAAAAGACTCGCCTCGGTTGGTGTAAGGAAATGATTGTAAAGTTCGACCGTGGTGCTTCAAAAGACGTGTATAAAATCGTAACAGGTGACGAATCACGGATATATGTGTATAAGCCCGAAACAAAACAGCAATCGACCGTGTCGGTATTCCAAGGCGAACTAAATCCAACAAAAGTTGATGTCTGTGAAGATAAATTTAAATTTAACTAGCAAAGACGCAAACCAGGTTTTTAAGCTCAGCCTTTTTTTACGTTAACAGAGCACTGTTAACACTTTAACAGTAACTATAAATTAAAGTAAGAGAAGTTATTGCAAAAATATATATACCTGAATTATGGAGGAATAGATCATTAAATACTATTCAATTAAAAAAAAATAATAAATTAAGATGACACATAGATGGCGTTACTAGAATTTTTTACTTAGTACTAACTACTGACTATTGATTCGTGAGTTATAGCATTTTGTGTGAAGCAACTTTTGTCATTGAAAAAAAGAAAAACGGAAAAAGGTGAATTTCGAGTTCTGACAAAGCAATGATTTTTGATGAAAAAAAATACCGTGGAAACCGAGCAATGGCTTGTTAAACATTATGCGAACTTTGCTAAATCGAAACAAATGGTGGAGAGATGGTTTGCTGAATTTAAACGTGGTCGTACCAGCACAAATAATGCAGAGCATGGTGTACGCCCAAATGAGGCTGTTATTCCTAGAGTTGAGTTTATTGCATGGTTGGTTTAATTGGGTATTATATATGAAAAAAACCCGGCTGGGTTTTTTTAATTTAAAGGTCTTCATAGTTTATTCCCAACAAAAAAGTATAATTTACGTATTGCGACTACGAATCAATTCGATTATTATTATTTTTTTTTTTAGCTCAAAAAAGAAACTTCACTAGCAGATTTGTCAAAATAATAATTAATCAAATCACTGATTACATCTCTTCTCCGCCTCTGAGCCAATTTTCAAATTCCATCTCAGAAAAAAATCTCATCTTTAAAGGCCCTTTAACTTTGAAGCTGATTTTATATTTTTTCAATGGAAGTGAATTGGTAACATGCTTACAGATAAACACATACATCTTTATATGTCCCAAATAGGTTCTGAAAATGTAGTTCGTAAATCGAAATGTCTTAAAACGGTATGAATGTGTTGCATTTGCTTTCCTTACACTTTTTGTTAAAAAACGCGAATCCACAGTTTTTTACTCATAGAACGAGATAATTTGCGTTTTAGAGCGAATGTGTTCCATAATTCAATCAGGGCGTTAGAGCGAAATGCTCTATAAAGAGGTATGAGTATATTTTATCCGTCGCAGCAGCCAATAGTCAGACGGAGCAATGTTCGGAAAATACGGCGGAAGAGACATTTGATAATTTCTAACTATTGTTTTGAAACTCTTGAGTCGTGTGGGCGTTGTCATGTAAAAGAATAGTTTAATCATGTCTGTCTGCATATTCGAGGCGTTTTTTTTCGTAATGCATAGTTTAAATGAAGTACACAATTGCAAATTGCTTTGATTACCGAGTTTAAGCAGCACACAACTCACACCAAGAGTGCAAAGTTGCATTATAAATAGTAAAACAACATAACAAAACATATTGTCAAGTTGAATTAAATTTTGAAGCAGTTATAAAACACAATAAAACCCAAATAAACCCATCAAAAAACCCAATAAAACCCGGTAGGTTGGGTTTTTGCCAACCCTGGTTTATTGCATTGAATTTATAATGCATTATTGTTTCCATTATCACTAAACGACTTAACATTAATGCAGCAATATTGCAGCTATCACTAGTGGCAGATGGATATAATTAACCACTAACTCAAACGATTTTAGTGGTAGTGAAAATTTAGTGCACTTAAGGAAACGTTTTTAGTGGTAGTGAAAATTTTGTGCACTTAAGGAAACGTTTTTAGTGGTAGTGGAAATTTATTGCGCTAATAATAGGGAGATCGAACGGTTATTATTCGACCGGCTTTTTTGGTTTTGTCGAATACGGTTTTTTAGATGTCAGTTTTAAACCGGTTATTTTAAGACGAATAACCGGTTAATTTAAATATGTATAATTTTCACATGTTTTTATATTTTTTATTGCAAATATGCTCTTCGTTTAAGTATTTTTTAAATTCAATATATAACTTCTTATTTTTATACTATATGTGACAACCTTGAACTTCACACAAATAACGTGCAAACCATGGTAGATCAAAACAGATATGCACACTTTAGCAACAATAACTTTTTCTCATTTTCTGTAAATAACTATTAATTTTTTATATATAGGGAATGATAATCAACTAAACTCATTGAAAGACATCTACAAACACCGGCTCCGAACAGCAGATCTTATAGTAAGTAAAGTTTTTCAAGCGTAAATATTCATAACCAGCCACTAGCAATGTTGTGAGGTGATATCGCTGTTGAAAATTGTCGGATGGTGTGGCCTGTGGTTGAACTAAGAACTTCCACGTTGATAGGCGGGTGTCTTACCTAACATATCACAGTGGCACGCACTATCAAATACGTGGTGCATGCATTTATGTTTCACCACATGTCCTTTAAAGTGTGAAAATCTTTGGAAACTGATTAAAAGGATAAGTCTAGATATATTAAGTGTCCTTAAATACTAAGCTGAAAAAGTTCTTTGATACAAGGAATTATTAACCACCTAAACTATGTTTATGAGATTGACGTTATTGTGCAGCAAGGAAAATTGATTCTATTTCAAGCAGTCTCTAGGCGCTGGCAAGTAGAACTCTTACAAAATACGCTATAAAAAATGAATCACTGGATGAAATGTTAGGACGTTGTGGTGTTGAGAAAGAAATGTCTGTTAAGCCCTAAAAAAGCCAAACGTTGTTCTAGCATTCTTACTTGCTAGAAACTACAACATGGGACAAAAATTTATCAATTTTATTTGTTAATGCGACTAGAATTGAGAAGATTTTTATTTTAGTAACAGAACCGGTTAACCGGTTATTTGATAAATTTATAACCGAAAACCGTTTTCTAAAAATTGCGATTTTTCGAATTATTCGAAAACCGGTTCTTGAAAAAAGTCGAATAATCGATCTTCCTAACTAACAAATAAAAATCGCTAAATAATAATTAATTAATTAATCAGCAAAAATTTTACTGGTAATGCAAACGAAATTTCATATCAGTAAACATTTATTTTTACTGGTAATGCTGTGTTCACTTGCTAAGTATACATGTAATAGTATTATGTCTCTGTACGAAAGTATATGACAGTTCATCCCTTTATTAAAAATATAGTGGAACTGAAGCAGTGAAACTGAATTTGCATTCCACTACAGTGCCAATGGATTTCTAGCCCTGTACTATTAATCATTCATAAATAGTGCACTAAATTTCCACTACCACTAAAATCGTTCCATTTAGTGCACTCAATTTCCACTACCAGTGAATATTAGGGGCGATAATGCACTATTTTTTCCACTACCACTTAAAGTACAGAAAAATGAAATCCAGTAAAATAAACCCAACTCTGGTTATTCAAGAAAACATTAAAAAAAATTCACACATTGATTATGAACGATTACAAATTACAGGTGCACAAGCTAACTGGCATTGTAAAGATATCAGATGGTAGTGTTTTTACTATCTTACACGAACATTTGGGTATGCGAAAGCCTTTTTCAAAGTAGGTGCCGTGTAAGCTCACGAACGATGTCAAAATTGAATGAATTGGACTACGAATTGCTTACTCACCCACCGCAATCGCCAGACTTAGCCCCCGAGTCTTTGTGTCTGTTTTTAGATCTTTAGAGAATGCTTGCTGATAAGAAATTAATGTCCTGTGATGAAGTAATCGTTGAAACTGAGGCTTATTTTGACGAGAAAGTGATATCGAAAAGTTGGAAAATCGCTATACTCGTTGTATCGTCTTCAAAGTTAAACTATATTGAATAATAAAATCGAGTTTTGTCAAAATTTTGTTTATCTTACCTTTCCTACGGACTTATTGAAGGACATGTTATATAGTTGTTATGTTAATATGCTTACAGAATCCACCATCTCACTCAATATCATTTTCATATTTTATTGACCATTTCAGCCGCAAGGTGACAGTAATATTTGGGCTCACTTTTAATACTTTTAATCCATTCAAATTTATAATGCGAAGTCCTCATAGTATTCATTAAATTTTGCTTTGGTTTCGGCACACAAAATTATTTGTTTTTTTATTTTGAATAATTTTAAAAACAAACATGGAAACTACCCAAAATTCAACAACAGTCCAATAACATGCTGCGACAAAAAGAACGAAGTTGAAATATCTCGGAACTAATACTACTTTCCTGACTGGCTCTGTCGAGTACATCAAGAATCTGCTTTTGATAGTTTAGACACATCTCCAACGGGTACATAAGATATAACTTAGCTAAATATTAACCGATTTTAAGTTGGAGAGCGGAAAGAAGAATAAATAGACGTTTTAAATGATATATCAGTTAAGTAATATTGAGGAATCAATGTGTATCTCTCAAGCAAAAACATTTGTTAAAAAATTTTATCAAAAGTTTTTAAGTTTAGATATAGGAACCATACTATTTATGAATAAATTAAGAAAATAGTTTAGTTATGAATCAAATGAGTCATGCTTTTAGAAAACAATTAGAAATTGATCTTTCCAAATCCGCTAGGAAACTTAAAATCGGTTAATATTTAGCTGTGTTATCAGCCTATAAGTGCATCAAGGTGTGAAAAACCGTTTTTTTCACCCGTAACTCAAGATTTTGAAATAGTTTCGAAAATTTCAAAAACATATTCTTGTTGAATTCGCCAGCGCCTATCGCACCGTGTAGTCGGCAATAGTAAAGGGAACAGTGTTGCCTTGAAAGGTACTGCTGAAAGTTCTACAGTCACAAAATTCTCAAACTGTCCTCACAATTTCTTAACATTTTTTGTAAATAAAACCATTAATCAATGTTCTACGATAAAACAAAAACTTAACAAATTAAATTAAATTATAATAAGTAGTCTGTATGTATATTTATGCTGCCTAGTGTAAATAAAACTAGGGAAATTCAATAGCGATTAAAAGTCTGCATTTTTCATCAATTATTAAGTAAACTTTTAAATCCGCTATAAAAAAACTATTTCCCCTTAAAAAATCGTTTAAAATCGATAACAAATCAAGTATTCAATGACTAACTGAAAGCTCTAGCCACTGGCGCATTCTTCGCTTAAAACAGTAAGTGGCTATAGAAATAGAAACGCCACAAATAAAACGACAATAGAGTATAGATTTCCTATGTCGAGATGCTATTACTTTACCAGCAACTCTTACCGCATGTATTTGTAAATGCAAATGAAAAATAAAAATCAGAAAAAAATGTTGATTTTTCTATATTAACTGTCAGAATAACTCGTATTTTATAACAACAACAAACAGAAAATAATCGAACAGTTCATCGTTGTATAGTATGTATGAACATTATTGATTTGAATGGTTATACCATATATTTAGTATACATGTAAAAATGTCTGTCTTCTGTAGATGTAAAAATTATAAATACAAGTATACACACTTATATGCATTTTGTTGATATTCACGTACTTATGTGTTTGTAAATGTACTTGTATGTATAGTATGTATGTCTTGTACGAGTATATTGTTGAAAAATATAAAAGATAGCATTGTTCTATGAATACTCTACCTCCCACATTGTCAGTTATTGATGACATTCGATGTGATTTTATTTTGTTTAATTCTTTTATTTTGCCATTTATGCAGTCTTTCATTCATTGAATCCTTTTGAGTATACGACTACTTTACTTCCGCTTATGGCTGTTGAATATTTTATCATGTCAATAAAGAAAACGTAGCATATTTTTCGTTGTGGATATATATATATATATATTTGTTGTTTTTGTATTTATGTTACAGACGATATGTATACGTTGTTGGATACCTGTATTAACAGCAGTTATCAATTAATTAGAAAATATGTTAAGCACAAGTTTTTTGTTGTGCACGGAAATCACTATTAAAAAATATTTTTTTTTTTTTTCCACCATCGACGATGGTTTTGCCAAGTAAAACACAACATATTTGGGAAAATTTTCTTTATTTCTCAGTACAATCTCCATTTAGCTCCATACACTTTTTCCAGCGATATTTAATAGCTTCGATGCCCTGATTATAGCAGGAACTATTTAGCTCCTTAAAATATCCATCTACCGCAGAACTTACCTCTTTATTGTACAAATGTATAAAATACATATCTAGTTAACACTGCAGTAATTAAAGCATTAGATAATTAAAAAATATTTACTTTAAAAATAACTAACAATAATCAATTCTAATTAGCGATTATCAGCTGTAGAAACAACATAAAAACTTAATACAGGCAATGGATTACAACGCACACAAGTTTCACTCTCATGAAAAAATTACGTTTGTGTGCGTGTTACGTGTATGGGTGTGGGTACTATGACTGGTTAAGTACATGGTTGCCAATTTAGGCATTTTCCGATTAGATCCAGCGTTTTTTTATCTAACCATTAAAAAATGGCTGATTTATCCAACCGGGAAGTTTTTTCAATTTTATCCAATGTCTAATTCAGCTGCCTTCTGTATTATCCGGCGCCATGTGGTTGCGGACCTACCATCAACTACTGCCTTGAGAAATCCAATTTAGTGCTGTTCTGGAGATACTTTGGCTAGGTGTGCAGAGTTTATATCCAATCCACTCCCATTTTCTTGTTTTATTTGATTAACGATTAACGATTGATTAACGATCGGAACGAATAAACGGCATATAATTCTTAAGAGTTAAATTGTTTGCATTTGAATTTTTTGTATTATCGTGTTTGAAGTAAGGCAGTCTCACTTCCATACATCAGTGACGTTTTTCAACATGCATTGAATACGTTTGCGTTGAACCTAAGCTTTACCTAATTTGTAGCATATCTCTTCTTCAATGCCACTATTTATGGACTTTATACATACGTTGCTGGGAGCCTTCATGTTGTATCTGCTTTATAACTGATGTGAATATATAAAGAATGTTTTAACTGGTACTGTTCTCTACACATGTAAAATTCCATTTTATTTTTTAATGATGGTTTGTATTAACTGCCAAGTTATTTAAACCAAATTTTGAAACTTCAACTCTAATCATTCTCAAGATATTGTTACGTTTTAACCTTATTTAAAACGTTTGAGTCCTTTTAAATTGCGTCAAAATAACACTACTTTGTTGTAGTTTTACAGTTTATATTTTCCCACTTTATCTTTATACCGTTTGTCTTAATACAGTTTGTCTTACGCCTAAACATGACTTTATTTTATGACAGCAAATGATAACTATTTGTGGGCAAGGTATGTCTATCTTAGTTTTTTTTTTTCATTTGTCAAACCTTTCAATGTGGGATATACGTCCTACTCCATCATATGATGATAGAAAGCTGACAACTTTATTGTTTTTTCATGTAACCGCTGTCAAATTAGTACCATTGAAGATTGTCATTTGCTCCTCATAAAGTCCACGAGGAATACATTTTTCATCAAACTTTTCTTTTCAGGAAGTTTGTAGTTTACTAGTCTGTTAGCTTGGGCAGTACCCAGGCTGAAAATTCCTTGTTTTGCTAGATGAGTAACTAGTGGCACAGAGGTAAAAAAATTGTCAAAGTAAATTATGTGATTAATGTGTTTTGGTACAGTACACTTCTTGTTAGACGGATAACAAGACTGCCCACTAGCCCGAAATCGGACTTATCTTGGAGTCGTTAATGCTCTTCTCCTGTGTATATTACAAACTCGTGAGCATAGCTTTTTACACAAACGTAGCATACATTTTGAATTCCTACTTACTGTTGCAAATTTTTTATTCAAATTAGTAATCAATGGGGTGATTTTTTGAAGCCCATCATGTTGTGAGTGTCCTATGGAAAAATGTTTGTTGTTGTTGTTGAAATGAAGAAACTTTCGCATAGTTTCAAATCGGTTTACAGTCATAAGTTTTCTTATTGGTTCGAAACCCACAGCGATATTTGATGATAGACATGTAAACTAAAATTGCTAAAAACTTTTGTAAAACAGTTTCAGTTAAATTCAAAGGCTTTGACGCATTTTTTTGAATTGGATAAAGATTAGATTCTTTAATTATTGTTTGAATAATTTCGGAATTATCTAACTTTAGCTAACGGCAGGTTTTACTGATGGCTCTAAATAATCTTAATGATCACATTTTACTACCAACGGACATTGACAAACTTTTTTATTGGTGTCAAATAAATTTAATAGAATTGAATATTAAAAAAATGTAAGCATATGTCTATCTTTAGAAGTAACAGATTGGATTCCTGCTTTTATATCTGTGTCGATATGGAAGAAAGCTTAAGCCGACTTAAGATATTCTTACACACCGAATCCGATTTATCGTATCTAGAGACAATCTCGGAAAAAGTCTAACAGAATACACTTCTTTGAAAAAACTCTAGTTCTATTAGTTGTTTTCTTCTTCGTAGCTTGTCATTTATCATAAATTTAATGAAATTGAATATTAAAACAATGTAAGCATATGTCTGTTGTCGTGGAAGAATAGCTTAAGTCGGCTTAAGATATTCTTACATACCGAAACAGACAATAGATAATATAACTAATCTTGTATTGTGATGGATTGTAGCATAATTTTCACATTGCACTAACCGTTATTAAAGCTGATAGCGTTCTCTGTTCTATGGAGACCAGCTCATCACGTTCGGGTGAGGGCGGGTAGGTTAGTGGTAGGGTCGTTCGCAAAACAAAAAATAAATAAATAAACGCTGGTCCAAAGAATTTTCCGATCCCCCTATACCATTAAAAAACTCTATACTTCATTAGTTCGCCCTATACTTGAATATGTATCAATTATATGGGACCTTTACTTGACCATCCGTATAAACAGAATTGCATCCATTCAGAAGCAGTTTTTATTATACTGTTTGCGCGGCCTTTGATGAAATTCGTATGTGCTACCGTCGTACACTAACAGGCATGGTCTCATTAAGCTACCTTCTTTGGAAATTTGTCGAGTAATGCTGTGTCAATTGTTTTTTTTATTTTTTTTTTGGCAGTCATTCGCGATGATGTCGATTTTGAGTTCCTGCTTGGTAAAATTCACTTTCGCCTGTCAAATAGACCAACTAGTCATTATCAACCTATAAATCTAAAATATCAACGATCTGCTTACGGCAATAATAAAACTTTTCGCCAAATCTGTGGAAATTTTAATAAGTGTTTCAATATTATAGATCCATCTGAAAGCAATGATATTGTAAAGAGAAAAATTATATTATGTTTGAATTCTGTATTATTACTTTAGTCTGTAAGTTTTCACTATTCATAGACGTAAACAAATAAACTTTCTGTTAATCCGTTTTTTATGATAAAATTTTAGGAGCTGTTATTTTTAATGCACATTGCTTTAGTTTTCATTATGCTCACTTCTAATCTAACAGCTATAGAGAGAAAATAAGAAATGCACTGTAAGAAAAGCAGTATTAAGTTCTCTAAGAATTTATTTTTAATTCAAAATATAAAATTGTAAATGTTTTTTGTAAAATTTATAATGCATTGGGGATTACCAAGTGCATCAATAATGATAAAATATTCGTTGCACATTGTTTATAATTTTAAACAGTACATTTAGTGGAAAATAAAAAAAAAAATCTTCACAAACAGCCACTACACATGTTGATTTACCGCTATTTCAGTGAGGACTAAAAGCAAATTTCTTCCAGTGCTTTTGAAAAAAAAAAAAATACATAAATAAAAAATAAAGAGAGGACTAAAACCAAGAGCGTAAGAATACGTGTGATTTGAGCGTAAACAATTGCTCTAACACTACACTCTAAAACATACATTGTCATTTTGCTTGTGTGTGAGCTCTCCCTTACTCAATGCACTTGGATTACAGTCATAAAGAGGTATAAACAGAAATGTATTATTATAGTATTGAAGTATATTTGGTATAAATTTACGATTTTTTTTTAACAAATAAAAATGAGATAAATTTGTTATATTCCTTATATAGTGCAGCATCACAACGTGCGTTGGCAAACTAAACATTTGGGTTTACCAAAAAACACTTAATTAAACATTTCTCTGAGTGTTTTTTTGAGAGACTAAAAGTTTGTTGTTATTTTTGTTCAAAATGTAGACACATGTAGGTGTGAGAGAAAGAGAATCAATTTACGCCGCGTAGTGCTTTTGACAAGCCCTGATGTAAATTCCAAATTATTCCTCTTCTCTTCTTGCTAACCTCCGCCATTATGTTGTCTGCGGTGATAGCGAATAATAATGGTGATAATTGAAAACCCTGTTTTACCCCGACGTTTATAGTGAATACTTGGCTGCTAATTTTCATAAAAGCAGATCAGTTTCGAGGGCATGCTTTTCGAGGGACCGGTCTATAATAATGCCATTTATTATTTTCATTTTTGTAATGTTTTTGATGACAATTTCGTTTGGTTTTTTTTTTTTTAATAAATGTATTGTTATTAATTTATGAGGAAAGTGCTTGCAAAATTAATCATGTTTGAGACTAGTATGACTTCAATTGAAAATTGAAACCAATATTTGGTAAGTACGCTGTTCTATTTTTTATAACTTACTGATCTGCAGGTTTGGATAACAGAAGGCCCAAGCGATCCATATCTTTGTATATATTGTATGTGAAGTGCTTTGTTCGTGCAAATGCAAATTGTATGATGTTTTTGCCCATTTATCAACAAAAAAGCATATCGAAAAGTTTTCAACTCTTATGGAAGGTAAGATTTCAGCACAAATCTCCAGGAAGCAGCTGACACCGCGTTCATAATTCATTTATACAGTAGACCTGTTTTGAAAACACCCTTAATGTTTAGCTTGATAAGAGCAAGTGCGTTAATATAATACCCATTGTTTTTTCTTCACATTTTCGTCCAGAAGTTAGAAAGGAAAGGAAATATAGTCTTTTGATTGGCGAATCAACTAAAATGTATTTGAAAATTGATAAAAAAAAATGTGCATAAAAAATGTTAAATGAAGTAAATTATAAACTTATTTTAAATTTTTTGAATATGGGGATTAATACTCTCCTTTTCCAGAACATCAAAAATGAAAAGATTACTTTCCAAATTTTAATTTCACTACTTTGTATGTAGAACTTACCTGACTGACACAAAGTTGATCTCATAAACAAATTTATTTGATATAAAAGCACAGTTATTTGCGCCGATATATTTTTTATTCGAACAAAGGGAATGAATCCGTACGTGTATCCAGCTTAAGTTAATATGACATTTAAGTGAAAAATCATTTAATATTTAATTCCTGGCATAAATAATGCAGTTTTCAATCATTTAAAAAATCCAGCCATTTTTTGTTTCAAATCTAGCGTTTTTTGAGCTGTCTAGTTGGCAACAGTGATTATGTCTAAGTTATTTTATTCTGTTCATTAAAATTGTTTTAATGCCTTTAAACGTATATTGGTATTGTTGTATTTATTGGTTTTGTTGTTATCGTGAGAGAGTACGTTCGTTTACTTGTGTAATGCTTAAAGGAAGTAAATACCATATTGAGAGATGATACACATACAAGTGTGTGTGTTGTGTGTAAAAGTTTGCTTAACTTCCTATACGCCATTGTTTTATTGACGAACAACGTCTTCTTGCAAGTTCGAACTATTGAAGTGTTGCAAAAATACCACCACCTTCTTCTTTCTTATTCGTGTACCATATACTGTTTCAAATTTCAATTTTTTCTGTCTTTTTCTTTTGAACATATTTCTTTTCTTTTCTTGACATTCAATGCTGACTCCAGTAAAATTTTACATGTATGGATGAATGTGTATTGTATAAGCATGCATGCAAATAGTTTCGTTATGGTTTGTTTTGTTTGTTTTTTCTCCTTTTATGCTCAGCGCATTATAGGACTTTATTTACTAAATAATGCTTTAAAATAAAGTTTACATTGCATACTTTCAGGGGGTTCTTGGAACCAGTGTACGAACGTTAGTAGAAGAAACATGAATGAATAATATTGGTTAAGGTGTGGGTTTTACTCAATAGCCTTCACCCTGATTTCTTTAAGCCGCAATGTAAAAATTTCATTAGCTTTCAGCTTAAATAAAGCTAAAATTAAAAAGTATGATAATTATTCTGCCATTAACTCAAGTTTTGTAGAATAAAATCACTATTATATTTAAAGTTTGTTTAAAATTTAAATTATTAATTTTTTTTTTTTTTTTTTTTTTTTTTTTTTGTAATATTCTTCCTTTCAATTTTTTGCTTCTCCTTTATACTACATTTTTAATAATATATGTACATATTTAATTTATTCATTTATTACTAGCGTTTCGCTACCACTTAATTAATTATTGTCTTAACTACTACCTTAGTTATCATATTTTACCCTTTTCCCCCATTTTATTCACTTTCGGTTCAAATCAAACATTTAGAATAGTTCTATAGTCCTATAGTTCCTTCCAGAAAGACACTGTTGAAGTTGCTTTTTAACTGTATACAGTCTTCAAATACAAGGTAACTTTTATGTAAATAGTATATGTATATATACAGCATTTACCTGATGTGCATTGTTCAATACCCGTTTATCCAATCTTCTATATTCATGTTCAAATTTCTATATTGAGTATGAGTGGAAGGTGGCAAAACCACTTATTCAATCTCGCCCATTTTTTGACTGACGATTTATAATTGTCAACGAATTCATTTAGACCGAATTCAAAAACTTACACTTTAACCGTTCTTAAGATATACAAAAACCAATAATTAGTTTGTATGCGAAGTACTTTGCTCACTTGTCCAATTCCGCTCACTTTTTGACTGATGATTTGCATTGACTGTGAAGTCATTCAGACCAAAAACAGAAGCTCTAGCTTTAAACGTTCTCAAGATATACAAAAATCTATATTGAGTTTGTATAGGAGGTACCGCGTCAACTTTTTCAATTCCGCCCAAGTCCGTTTCTTTTTAAAATTCCCAACACATACTTGTAAAGTAAAATTTCGTAATGAACTCGTGATAAGAACCTCTGATATATACGCTGCTACACGGTGATTGAATAAACCTTCATATTTATCAATTTCTCAGTGACGCTCATGAGATTTTTTTTTTTTTTTTTAATAAAACAGTTTTAAAACTAATTTTGCCTAAACTGTTAACTTAAACACAATTAAAAAATTTGTTCAGCACAAGCCAACTAAAATGCCAATTTCTTGCACAAATTCTTAAATTTGCCGACTTTCCTGAAAGTGTTTTACTTAAAGTAGACCCCTTCCAGTGCATCAGCTTCATATCTAAAACAAACGAAAGAAAACAAACAAACAACCAGCGTATAATTTGCTGTTTTTTTTATTTGTTTGTGAACAGGTATTCAATTATTGTTTAATAATTTAAAAACTTTTTAAATATTCTCTTAAAATTTCGTTTTAAACATTTTTTTATTTATAATTTTTATGTTATTATTTAACAATTTTTTTTAATATTCTGAATTTAGGCACAAAAAATGGAAAAATAAATTTCTTTTAAAAACGAATTTGTGCAAATTGAAGCATTTTTTCGCTTTTAGTTTCACGTTTTTGCACAATACACAACATTTCATTAAATGGAGCGTAAAAATAGAACATAAAGAAAATTGTGATTATTGTTGTCTATAGAGAATTAAAAGTGCCCTTCAAATAACAATTGTAACAATATTTATGGGATCTTTTACTTAAATTATATTTCTATAAATAAATAGCAATTACAGTACTAAAGTAAACATCGCCACTAATTAGCAAGGATATTCACCACTACACAATCATATGGAGGGGGCTACAGTGGATTTATCATCTACTTACTTAAAACCAACTTGATTAATAAAACTGAAACAAAGCAATGGATGCTTTCTATGCCCATAAAATCAAATTCAGTTCAGGCAAGGTATGCACTTTTGACTAGTAAGCCTTTACAACAGAGAAAATATGGTCCTAGTGGTTAAAGAAATAATTCTAAAGCGGAAATATTTTTAAAAATTTTTAGTAATGATGTAAAAGCCGAAATATGTAGACTGCATTTAACAATATTTCATATATTATATATATTATCAAACAAAGAAATTATTTTACTGTTAGGTAAGGGGACTCACTTAGCTTTTGTTAAAACCAATTATTAATAGATATTTGCAATAAAATCGTAATTCAGGTCTCAGTTGTTTGTAAGGTTCTTAAAATACTAGAAAACTTTTAACCAAATTTAATAGGCTTTGATTCAAAGTTACAAGATTTACATTGACACGAAAACTTTCGATAGTATTGGCATATTTAAGAGTGGATATTGGATCATTGCAATGCTTTATCTGTCGAAATTCCACAAAAGTCAGTAACTTCTGTGGAGCTTATGTTGAAATCACAGCCAGTTTGTACAGTTTACGAGGTGCTACACCTAATAATATGGCCAAAATTAAGTCTCCGGTCTGATCTGTATGGCCCTTCTCCTACTATTTCTCCCAGGGATAGGTAGTTAGTCCGATGTTATATGACGGCAGTTGTGCAAGATTTATTTAAAGTTTGTTCAAAAGATAAGAAATTTTTTAAATTTTTTCAATGCATACAAATTTTGTAATCTTAGTTTGATACAAATTTTGTTTAAAATACTGTATTAAGTGCTCTATTATATGTCAAATTTATTCTGAGTGTATTACTCTTTCAAGTTACTTGCTTCGGGTCCCGTATGTTAATTGTTATCGTAACTACTATCTTAGTTATCGTTTTTTACCCTTTCCGCCATTTTATTACCTTACGGCTTATATCCCAATATTTAAAATGCCTATACATAGTTCCTCCCTGAAAGAAAATGTAGAATCTGCGGCTGTATACAGCTGTATACAGCAGGATTGGCAACCCACTGGGTAACCCAAAGGCTTTGAAAGTTTTGGTTGTTTATTTACAACAGAAAAATAAAAAAATTACGTATTGGAGTACAAATTAATTCGGTTCATTTCTTAGCTCAAAAGTGATAATAAATTAAACATTTTATCAAAATAAAAAAAACTAAGAAATCACTGGCTTACATCTTTCCTCCATCTCTTCACTAATGTCCGAATCCCGTCTTAGAAAAACTTTCCGTTTTTTGAGGCGATCCACTTTGAAGCCGAATTTATATTTATTCAATAGAAGCGATTCAGTAACATACTACTGTAATAGATATTGCATCCATCGAAAGCCAATAGTCAGAAGAGCTATGTTTGGAGAATTTTATCGTTTCTAAAAATTGTTTGGCAACCTTGCCACGAGAAACCGCACCTTGTCATGCAAATGGAAAATTTTATATATCTGTCTGTCTGTCTGTCTTTATATTCTGGCCATTTTTCTCATAATTTACTGTTCAACCGAGGTAATTGCAATCTTCTTCGAATACCGGGTTTTAGCAGCTCATAGTACACAATGCCGCCTTGATCCCACCAATAATGCAAAATTGTACCATAAATACTAAAACAACGTAATTGCATTGACAAACAAGAAATATTGTCGAATTGAACGAAATTTGGAAGCAGTTATAAAACCCAACAAAACCCAATAAAAACCAATTAAAAAACCAATAAACGGTTTTTATTTTTGCCAACCCTGGTATAAAGTCTTCAAATAGGCTAGAGATAGCTTTTACTCGATGTGCTTTGCACAATACCCGTTTTTCTAATCTTTATTGCTTTTTGGCTGATGTGGATAAGATAGCAAAGCTTTAATTGTTGTTCTCCACACATGAAAATTCAATATTTGGTATGAAAGGGAGGTGCCACGCCAGTTTTTTTCTGATGATTTGTATTGATTGTGAAGTCAATTGGACCATATTCAGAAACTTTAGCTTTAACCGTTCTCTAAATAGACATAAACCGATTTTACTTTGTATGAAAGGTACCACGTCCTCCGATTTCGCCTTCTTTTTGACTGATGATTTTTATTGACTACGAAGCTATTTGGATTAAATTTAGCAGTCCATAAGGCACAAACAAACATACATACAAAGATACATGCATTTTTATATGTAAGATACAATCGTTTTCACAAGGGTCCAGAAATTGCCAGTGACAAAAGTTCAAAGAGTGAAGAAATCATCGGTCATCATATTTTGGACATGGAAAGTGTTTCAGCAAAATTTATTGCAAAACTGAATAGAGCAGCTTCAATATCATCGCTCAGGATGTGCTGCTGCAATCAAAAGTCCAATATTCTCAATGGAAGGTCTAAAGCTTAGAGAAGCACAGCATATCAAAGATTCCCCTAATTGTTTAATGAGAAAACAGCGGAGTCAGTATTACAAAAGGAGTTTTTCAGTACAAAATTGTGCTGTCAGCAAGCAGTATAGCCTTTTAAATAAGAGTCACATGCGTAAAGCAATGCGAAAGAAAACATGCCCATCACTCATCGTTAAAAGACCTGTCAAATAACTGCATTTTGGAAAGAGTCCTACGTTTTGATAAGTTGAAGAGGCTGAAATAGATATTGACAAAAGAATATTTTCTGAGAAACAAATAATCTATTTAATAATTCACTAAAACTCCTCTTACGTTATGATTTTTTTAAATAGTTAAGTAACAAATTTTTTAGTGTCATAATCAGTGTTGCTGTTATGGTTATTTTCATACAAAGTTGGTTATTTTTTCTTTGATGTGTGGATGTGGACTTTTATTTCCATTTTGGTTACTTTTTTCTATATAAAAGTAAGAAATAAAGGTAGTAATTTCTTTCAATGTTTATTGCTCAGGTTCTTATTGGGTGTATAACTTAAAAAAAACGGGATTTTTTTTGAGTTTTTATTGTTGATTGGCATTTCTCATCTTCTTGGTAACTATGGTAACTATTATGGACTTGACCCCAAAAGCCTTCTCCTTTTTTGAGGCCAAGAATAAGCCAATTTATTATACTCAGTTCTGAAGTGAAGTGTATTCCAATCGAAGCAAATGCTTGTCTGACGGAAAAGGTGTGGATTATAATATAGGTGGGACAAAACTTTCGAACCCCTATTTTATGGATTTAACTGGTCTTCCAATAACTTTCATGGTGGAGTATTACTGTTTTAAGCCTTATCGAATATTTTGAGTATTTTTTTTTTTCTGGTTATAATGAAACGTCTATGTTTCATCGTCAGTAATAATTGGATGCCGCAACATTTCGGACATGCAAAACAGACCTTTAACATTTCTCGTCATTACTCAATTTCATTGTTTTTTGCTTGACTGGCTTCGTAAAATTATTCAAGCTTTTCTTGAATTTGACAAAAATCTTCATGGAGTAACGCTTTCAATTTATCATCTCTGAACAGTTTTGGCTGATCTGGAAGTCCTTGTCATTCGCACATTAATATATTCATGACAAGCTTCGCTGAGCAATCGATTTTTTTTAGCTCCTCTTTTTATTTTGTTGACACATAATTCGACATTTATGGAGCAAATTATTGTGCTTGAGAATGGAACAAGCAAATGTGCATATATTAGTGCTTGTAATTTTGGCGAAAATTTCATTGTAACGATATTTGGTTCGAGTTTTTTTCGATTCATTTAAACTGTTAGTAAGGGCTATGTAGCTAAAATTATTCACGAATATTTTAAAAAGTTCGTATCAAGTTGTGTTAAGGTAGGATTACACGATTGTCGTAATGCACAAATAATTAATCTTTTTTATATGCCAATGTATGGGTTCATAAAGCAACTCACAATATTATTGTGCTTATTTATCCCAATCAATTGCAACCCTAGTGTGACAATCGTGTGAAAGCTTTAAAGTTTAATAATGCACCAATGTAAATGGCACAAATATACCAATTTTTAATATAAGCAAAGCCGATGCAATTTTTTATTTTTTTGAAGAACAAATCATCTTTACTTTAGGATTAAATATAATTTGTAATTATATTCCAATTTAGATAAATGTTTCAGTGATTTTTTTTTAATTTGTTGAAATGTAAACAAAATAGAATTCGCAATATAATACAACCGCTGATTCTCATATTTACCATATACTAGAACAATCGTGTGACTGAGAAGCGGCAATTTTATCCATTTAATCATTTTACGCTAATTTGTGTCAATCAAGTTTATTTAAACAGGGGCAATCATGTGACTGCAGAGAATTTGATTGGAACAATTTCTTTATTGTGCCTCAATTCTGCACAATAAAAATTGTTTAAAATTGGAGCATTGCGACAATCGTCTGATCCTACCTTTAGATCAATCTAGAGGGTGGGCAATTTAAAAGTTTAAATTTAAAAATGCAACAAAGAAAAAAATGGTTTGAAATTTTGCCAAATTTATTTTCTTGTTGTCAAGTATAATATATCGCTGCAGCGGCTGGCCTCACAGTACTCCATTCGAACGCACCTATTTTCGAGAACTTTTTCGTGTGTATGAGGTCGTATCTCGGCTATGGCATCTCGAATATTGGCCTTCAAATACTCAATTGTCTCTGGTTTGTCGACATAACACTTGTCTTTAACGGCGCCCCACAGAAAATTGTTCATCGGTGACAAATTGCAGCTACTTGGCGGCCAACTGACATCACCATTTCGGCTAATTAAACAGACATCGAACGTTTGACGCAATAAATCTATTATGGCGAGTTGCACCATCCTGTTGAAACCAAACATCGTTAACACCAATACCATGACGAGCGAGCACAAAAAGAACGGTTATCATTGTGCGATAGGTGTCTCCACAAGTCGCACCAAACCGTCACTAGTAATGGGTGCATTGGCTTCTGTAAGACCACGTTTGTGTTTTCTGACTCACAAATGCGACAATTTTGTTTATTAAAGTACTTACCCAGATGAAAATGAGCTTCATTCGAAAAGATTATTTTTTGCAACCTATAAATCCCAATGTTGCTCAAGCGTAAATCGATACATTGCGTTCAGTGAAGGTAATATACTGAATTTTGCGACAGAATAGAATGACATTAGTATTGCCAGATTCAAAATAGCCGCTGGTTCAAATTTAAACCGATAAATGGCCCAACCGATATATTCAGTCAATATTTTTATAGAATCGATATACACACTCAATTTGTTGAAGAGAAAGCTCCTGCAAGGGAGCACCGACCGTTGTCCGCTCACAGGAGATCTACGTAGCGGAAATTTATTATTCGAAAAGTCGTCCGAAAATATTGCAAAATTGTCCACAGCGAGAGTTGTCCGTTAGTAGAACTTTCAGTGTATATCAACATACTGTTTATGTTATTTTTGGTTACTTTTATATTGAAATTTGGTTACAAATAATTCAAAGTTGTGGCAACACTGGCCATAACACAAGTCGTCTTTCTTACTTTTGTAAATTAAAACCATGATCTTAAAATTACAAAGATTTTATTTTTAAACTCATCTATATGCTTTTTTCTTTTGATAACATGTTACCATTTCTCTGATGAATATTGTTTACTGACCAAATTCGAAATTACCAGACAATAATATTGTGTGGGCTGCTTTAATACCTCAAACATAGTTCAGATCATATGAAATAATGAACGCCAAAACGACTTTAAATAACAAATTCGAGAACCAACAAAAAATCCAAAACAAAACAAAAAAGATATAAAAAAAATTTGCCATAACGATACAGCTGATTTCATTTTTATTTCCAGTTTGGTGCACAGAAAATCAGAGAGGCATAAAAAAAATTCTTTAAATGTTGCAAACAACGAATATTTAAAAGCAGTGTGTATGTGTATGCTCATACCCATATACTCGTAAAAGGTAGCGGAAACAAAAACGAAAACTGCAAACACCCACATTACAAATGCATATTCACAGTTTGAAATAGACTTGTTTGTGCAATTTCTATCCCTTTTTTTTCCCATTTTTAAAATTACTCTAGTGAATCCTTGTTTAGGTAGGATGTTACAAAGAGAGTTTTATTCGTATACATAGATAACTTTACGGGAAAAAAAAACAAATAAGTTCCCAGATTTTTCAAAATTATTATTCACAAATTTTCTTTGGTATTCGCAGTTAACATTTTTATTCGTCTTTTAACTGCTACTGAAATGTTCGTAAACCGTAAATATTACTTTATTTTTTATGCAAAAGCTATAAGAAATAAGAAATTGTATCAGATTGGAGTTTAAATATACGTTTTTCTTTTTCCATAGTACTGCTGCATTTATTGTGATCTGATGCAGGTTGCTTTTAATTAAAAATTGTCGCCAAAGAAATTGCATAGTGCAGTTTCCTTTAGATGTATACTAATACTTCAGGTTCTGATACTTTTTACATGAGTTTACAGTTTCTAGAAAATAGTATTTAATATACGAAGGCAGTAAGTTTGCTCGAGCGCAGTAATTTTTAGTGCATACTGTTTGCTATTATTTATTACAGGAAAATACGAATTTTGACAACTATTAAAGGATGTTAGACTTGGTATTACGAATCAAAATTAAAGAAAGTTAATTTCTTGTATGAAGTTTAGATGAATATCAGTTGCCGAACTCATAAAAAGAGCTGGATGAATACAGTGGAAATTCCACTCCATCAATTTTAATGGCTGAAAAGTGTTTTATTGAATTCCGTTGACGTAGTGCCAGAAAAAATATTGTTTTTATTACATTTTTTTTCTTCCCGGTGTATATCAATTCTTTGATAAGAAATAAATAAAAAAAAAAATGATCACAAACACTGACACCATTTTTCTAACACTAAATATACAACCATAAATATGTCGCTACATGTACTGCATATACATAGACATTATGTTTCCTTCAGTTCAGTTTTATGTCATCAAAATGTTTTTTCTTTTATGGCAACCGAAAACTATTAAAACAAATTTTTGTTTTTCTTTTTTAAGCAGTATAAAATAATGAAAAATGAGTACGAATAGTTATTGTTAATGCCAAAAAAGAATTCTTTGAAATATTGTATCTGGTTCATTCAATTTTGATTTAACAATTTTTATTAAGTTTGCTTTTTATATTATTAAGTATTATTATAGATGATATGGTTGTGTGCGTATGATATGATTTTTCAAAGTATAATAAAATAATATTGTTTTTGAATTATTCTATAAAAAATTGTCATTTAATTTGATTTATAAACTGAGTGGCAAAATTATGTTATATCCTAGATGAGGACTATATTATCCAACCATGCATTTCGCAAGTGTCTGCGTCTACATCTATTAATAGTTTATTTATAATTTGTAATAAATATTTCCAATATTATTACTTGCTTATAATAAAATAACACATGGGCTGAAAGGTCCCGGGCATAACAGAGAAAACATTTGCTTTTTTTGTTCAAAATTAGCTTTATTGATCTACGTAGTCTCTATCAAAAGCAATGCAATCATTGTAGCACCGCTCTAAAGCTAAAATCCCACTATCGGCACAATGTGCACCGATTTTTATTGTAGTAAGTCGGCGCATATCAAATAAAATGAGATGATTTTTGCAGAACATTCCCATTATCGTCACATATTGTGACATTTTTTTTCAAAAACAAAATTACTATATTTATCGGTCACACTATCACATGCTCCTTCCTGTTCATTCGTACTTAGAAAAGAATTGAAATAAATTTTAATTAAAAACAAAAAATTGCTAAAGCCGTTTATATTGTTGGCTCAATAATTAAAATAAAGTAAAAATAAAAAACAAACAGTAAACGAAGCGTTTGTTTAAGAGAGAGATAAGAAAAAAAAGTGATATGAACATGAGAGTACTTTACATGAACTAACCCGTTTATATTATTTTTCTATCTCCCATATTTTCGTTGGCGATTATTCCAGAATGTCAGTGTTTGGTTTGTACCCTTCGCTATTTAGTCAGTGATTACAGCCGCAAAAGCCTATTAACTATTTTTGCCTTGTCTCAAAAACAATATCAATTCCAGAATATAATATTCATTCTAGAAGTTTTGGATGCAATTTTTGCAGTACTCAAAGGCACCTAAAGGTAAAGTATGTATTTATATACTTATATATATTCGTTTCGCATGGTTTTCCAGTTACTGTCAGTAAGTGAACAATGAAGCGAAGTTGCATAAGAGTAGTTGACGGCAAACACGTGCAAATTATTGCACCTTCAAAATACGGCAGACCTTTTATAACACTGGTCTACGGAAAAAACGCCTTTAAATAAAACTATATAAACTATATGAATTCAAATCCATTTTCAGTTTTTTTCCATCGGGCTTAAATTTTTTTTATGGGAGTGGCAAATTTTTCGCCCAAAATATGGTAGTTATGTCAATATATTTCATCATAACTTAAAACTGCACCGATTTTAGTGCAATGACCACTAAACGCTTAGGGACAAAATTTCCTATAAATCACCTGAACACCATTATTTTTTTTTTTTTTTTTTTTTGTATTTTCAACAGTTTCCGAGTTATTCACAACTTAGCTGCGAAAAAAAAAATTTTGCGCGAAATTAGAGCAATTTTTTTTTTTTCTAAAAAAATCATAAAAATTTTTTTTGAATGAAAATTGTAGATGTTAAGCGCTTAAATTAAAGCCTAAAATATTGAGAACAAAATAAATAAATGAAAATCGGTTGGCTATTGCTGATCTTATTTAAAATTAAATGCAGGTACCTAACTTTGACAAAAATTAGCGAACAAAATTAGAGGAATTTTTTTTCTTCTATTTCCAAAAAGTTATACAAAAATTATTAAAATATAAATTAACAATGTATTAAAAGCGTGATTACTAATTTTGGAAAAAGATTGAGAGCCTGCCAAGCCAGTAGGGGGGACACTTGATCGACATAATTGCTTTTATTTTAAACAGGAACCTATTTGTAATAAACTGAAATAAAGATATTTTTAATATCTGAAAAAAAGTCTTTTTTATATTAAAATGTAAATGATACCTTAATATTGGACACCCTTTACAAATGCATATGTTAGTGCTCAAAAACACTTCTAAACTTGAAAAATGTATAAAAAATTGGTTGGAAAATTTGTTTTCTTGTGAAATACGCACAGATTCCCCAAGTTTCTCTTCATTTGAAATCTGCTCGGAAATTAAAATCGGTTAATATTTAGCTCAGTTATCAGCTTAGGTGTTTCGAAAATTTTTACAACAGACTCTTGTTGTACTCGACAGCGTCTATCAGTAGTATCACTTCCCAAGAATTTCAACTTTGTTGTTTTTTTTTTGTTTTCGTACCATGTAATATGACTTCAGTTTATGAAATTGTTTGTGGGTAGCAACAGCAATATTAGTTACTTCACAATTCATACAATTTATATTTCTATTGTTTCGGTAGAATAGAATTAATATATGATTCAAGAGCCATGCCGCAGTAATATGCTAGGCAAGACATCCGCCTACCAATCAGAAGGTCCTCGAACCAATACCAGACCAAACCATCTGAAAAAGACGTTTTTTTCAACAGCGCTATCACCTCATAACATTAGCTAGTAACTGGCGATGAGTTTTACTTACTATTAAAAATTTCTCTAATGCATTTGCCGTTTGGAGCCGGCGTTTAGGTCCCTTTCAATGAGTCTAAAAATAGAATCGGGTGTAGTTCATTGACTGATAGAAGTCCCCATGTTCCTATATGGAATATTAAGGGAATTATTATTATGATTCATGAACCATACAAAATTTTGGTAGGATGCAATTGATTTATTTTTTTCCTATCTTAGATGAAATAACAATAAAGAATTTAAAATTACAAAAATCACTCCTATATTAAAATGATATTAAAATTATATATGACATTATTACACATTTTATCATAATTTATTTGCTGCTATACAATTTAATTTCATAATTTCATCGCCTTTTTATGTTAATTTTATATAAAGATAATCTTTGCTAGGTTATAATATATATGTATGTACTCGTATGTGTAAGTCTTAATATACCATACATCACAAACTGATCAACTTAAAAATGCTTTTGCATTATTTTATATGATCATATCCGTTCAATTGTGTATTCATTCCAATCGATTGAAATTAAAGCTGTAAACCTTATTGTGACAAAAACCCTTATTACTTTACAACAAGTGAATCAACCAGTCTTTATGTGACTCGAAATAATAGTCAAGTCAAAAATATCCCTTCGACAAATAGCTGTAAGCTAAACTTGGAATTTATCACTTGAATTGTGTCAAAGAAAAGTTTTAATTACTAATTACGTTTAAATAGTATTTTAATTTGAAATAATCAATTTTTAATTTGTAATTGATATTTGCCAATTACCAATTGCAGGTAATTTGAAAATTTCAAGTACAAGAAATTAAATTCTTGTAGTCATTAGAAAGTCAGTACTCTTTACAGATAATGGGGTCACCATTATAAATAGTTTTTTAATTAGTGGATAAATACTTGGCAACGCCTGAGTCTAGTGGAAGCATGTTGCCACCAGATACTGGTGTATGTAAGAAATGTTCGTATTTAAGCGACAATGATTTTATTAGATTTTATTTTTTTTTTAATTATATAACCTTTGCATAACAATGTACTCGCTGGTTGCTATTGTTTATTTAAACCCCAGTTTGACGTCACTCTGTATAATCCTCTATGATATTGTTAAACAGAATTATTTATTATTTTATATATATATATATATATATATATATATATATATATATATATATATATAATATATATATATATGTATATATATATGTATATAAAATAATAAATAATTCTGTTTATATATATATATATATATATATATATATATATATATATATATATATATATATATATATATATAATATATATATATATATATATTTGTGTTAATATTTATTTTTATATAAAAATTTATTGTAGGCATTACACTTCGTGTTGTACAGGGTCCGCCAAATAATTTTTTTTTTTTTTTTTGAAAATGCTATAAAAAAACTACTTAATATTTTCTCAAATTTCTTTTTTATTTGAAAGTGCAATCCTTCCAGTTAATAATGGAAAATAATTTCATTCAAATGGCTGCTTCGGCTGGCCATGCAGTAGCCTACACGATCGGTCCAATTTTTAAGCACATAATCGATTGTGTGGAGCTGTATTTCACCAATGGCTTCACGAATATTGTCCTTTAAAGCGTCAATTGCCTCTGGCTTGTTGGCGTAACACTTGTCTTTGACGGCACCCCACAAATAATAGTCCAACGGTGTCAAATCGCAGCTCCGAGGTGGCCAAACGACATCAGCTCTGCGGCTGATAATGCGATCTTCAAAAACAGGACGCAAAACATCGAGTGTAGCTTCGGCTGTGTGGCACGGCTGTAGCTGTGTCCTGTTGAAACCAAATGTTGCTATAATCCTCCTCTTCAATTTTTGTGAACAAAAATTCTTTCAACATGGCTCGATAACGATCGCCATTGACTATAACGGCCACTCCTTGCTCATTTTCGAAGAAAAATGGCCCAATTATGCCTCTTGACCAAAATCCGCACCAAACAGTGACTCGTCTTGGATGTATCGGCTTTTCAATGTATGCGTGCAGGTTTTCTGTGTCCCAAATGCGACAATTTTGCTTGTTTACATACCCGCCAAGATCAAAATGAGCTTCATCTGCAACATTATCATGATTTTCAAAGTAATGTTGCAATATTTTCCAGCGTTGTTCAAGCGTATACACAACCATATTCGTTCAGCGGAAGGATAAAACTAATTATTTGTCAAATCAGACATAAGCTATGTGTTACCATTCACGAAAGAAGCACTAGTTGAAAAAAAAACGTTAGATGGCGGACCCTTTATTTATTTAAATTGGTTACCTTTTTAAAATGTTTGTTTTAATTTTTATTTATTTAATAGGTATTTGTTTTAATCAACTGCCATGTTTTTATTTTATTAAAAATATGCGACATTTAACAAAATTAATTAATTTATTTTTAATTCTTGTTTTTTTTTTGAATAATTTTTTTGCCTCTGCAGGTATATAAAAAACCAGTATAACTGTAAATTATTAAATACAAGAGATTTTTTTGTTTCACTTTTATTTAAATCGCTGCACAGGTAAATAATTGAAATAAAATTGTAATCATTGAATGTATTATTTTTACTGCATTTTTTTTAATTCTCATTGACAAATTTAAGCATTTATTTAAAAATATTTTTTTCGACTTTAATGTACGTATGTATGTATTTGTACGACTATAAAAAAATTAATCAATATAATTGCTGAAATGTGGACAATATCTTGTAAAAGTACAGAAAGGTGTTATCCATTTAGAGTATAAGTTATACTATAGTACAAAAGCGGTTTTACAAACATGTGACTTTTTTATTAAATTTATTATATTTAAAAAAGATTATTATTTCCTAACATAGCCTCAAGATTGATTAATATGTTACATCCAGTCAGTGAAAATTTTGGAGAAAAAACTGTGCATACGTAAAAAAGTAAAAATACTAATATACGGGCATGTTCTGTAAGTCGAAAACGAGTGAAATTGAAATCGATTAAATTATCAAATACAAATAAAACTGAAATGAAGCAATTAATTTAAACTTTTGATAATCAAAAAAGTTATTTAAAATGTAATAAGAAAAAAATATTAAATCTTGTTTGATTTTAAAATTATAGCAATTTGAAGTTTCGATTGCAATATCACTCGATTTCGGTTTACAGAACTTAGCCGATAACTTACTTCATAGTATATTTTGTATCCAAGCATAACACAACAAATCAATTATGATATACATACATACACAAATGATGCGATATAATAATACTGTGCTCGAATTTAAAATTTTTTTATATTTATATTGAGCAGAAAAACGCAACTTTCTTAAACCCAAATGTAAGTATCACATACTGTGAAAATTTCTCTTTCTTTGTGATCAGTGATCAAAAAAAGAATAATTAATATGTCGCATTAAAAAAGTTACGAGTAAATCGCACCACAGTTATACTTAGCAAATGGGATGGAATCATTACTTTAGAAATATGTATTAAAATAATTAAATTGAAAGTAAAAACCTAAAATGTTAAAAACAGCAAAATCTGCATGATTTACAGAAAAACTTCTTTTTTTAACAAAAAACTTCAAAATGGCTGAATGCATAAAAAACTGTGTTTGTTTTAATGATAACCTTTTAGTATAGAAACATTTCTTAAAATTTCAAAAGAGGAAATAGTTGCATGAAATTAAGGTCGGTGAGAATTCGAAAATGAAAGGCAATGATAACGTTTATTGCCTTGAACTATTTGCGAATTTTACGTTTTTTCTTCAAATCAATATGTAAAAGATATTTTCTTTTAAAACTTTTATCGCTTTTAAGACAATACATGTGAGTGAACTATCATTATCATGCTAGCCAGACACTCTTATAGAAAACTGCGACCCATGGGGTCGTTTGTGCCCCTTATGGTCTTCAGTGTGTTCAGTAGATCTGTTGCCTTCCTAATGAACACCAGCAGATCTGAAACCATAATGGTTGATACGTCTCTAAATGAGATCCTAAACATTTCCATTTGCAACTATCAAGAACACCACATTCACACAATATGTGTTCCACCGTCTGTTGCACAGTCTATAGCCATTCACATCTGTGATCGCCATTCTCTTCAGATACGCTTTCAATCCACAAAGACCCTCAAGAAATTCCGTTAGGAGTTTCAAGTCCTTAACTAACTTAAACTAAGCCATCCATCCAGAACGATACTAAGGTACTTAACCACATCAGAAAAGTTGATGTGGGTACCCATAAAATAAGCACAGTCACATGATAACAGCTTAGCCTTCTTTAGAGCACGTGCACCCATAAAAATCAATGATTTGTGAGAGGTTTAAACTAACTGGACCTAACCAAACTAGACTAGCTGTATCTATTTGAAGATAATTTGTTAGTAATTTGGCATTTGGAAGGATAATATACAGTCATATTTGTGCTGCGAGTAACTCCCAATCACTGCGAGTAACTCCCAATCAACTAGTTTAAAATATGAGCCGATCATAAAATGATGTTTCCAGTTATTTTTAATATCATTTGCTTTAAATTAATTTGCTAATATTATTACGAAATTAATTTTGTTTTTTTTTCTTACTATTTGTTTAGGTTTTGGTAATCACTTTTGGACACTATTTATTCAACATTTTATTTCATAATTATGTCTGCTCATTATTTAAGTATTTATTGTATAATCATGTTTGGATTACAGATATACTACGCTTTTATATATTTTTGTAAATACGATTCATATTCAACTAAGTACTTTCAAAATTTTTTTTTTCTAATGATAAAACATATAATCGTATCGTAAGCAACACGCACTCCTCTTACCCTAACCGCAAATTACAATATTTCGCACTGATACTCACTCTTACGCAAATATTTATTGATAAATTTAAAATGACAAATAGTGCACTGGTACAAAATGAAAATATAGCGAAAAAAGCCTATCAAATCGGTTTGAGATAAGAATCGATAAATGAGAGGAGCAACAACAAAAACTAAATGAATATTTCAAAAAACTAGTAACAAAATTGTTAGAGACCACAAATAATGATGAGAATTATTATTTACCGTTGCATTTATTATCCTGCTGCTCCGCTTTGATACTTTTATTAACTTTTACGTAGGATTGTTATATGTACAGAATGAACCACCTTAAAACTGGACGCACCAAGAGCATCATTGTTGCGCTTTTGTGCCATTATCTTTTATTATGCCTTAATGTTAGTAATAGTTGAAGAAAAACTGTAACGAAATCAAAATTTTCGTAATTTGTCTAATTTCCTTAACAAAACCTCAGAGAAAGTTAAAAAAAAAAATTAAGTAACATATTGCCTGGAAAACAGTATACATATCCTACGCCAATTTGAAGTTTTGATTTGTTATTATTATCATTTCGATCATGCAATTTTGCAGCACACATTGCGACCTCTAGCATCTATTTAGCAGATCTTTTGCCTTTATAAAGAACACCATCAGATCTCCGTCTAAACCTATCAAGAGCACCACATTCACATAATACGAGTATGTGTTCCGCCGACTCTGATGCCTGTGAACACGGTCTACAAACATTCACATCCGTTATCAACATTTTCAGAATTCATTGTGGAATGAAACAATAGCGCATAAAAAAAATCCGTAAGGAATATCAATTAACTCAGAGTAATGCCTGAATTATGGACTGATCGCCGCCCTAAAGTGTAAAAGCCACTTTAGGTATTCTAGGGGTTCAAGCATCTGGCAATTTTCCAATTCTTGATTAGGTTAAGGATGGTAGTAAGTGGCGCTGCACAGTAAGGTCCCGATTTTGATTTAAAAAACTGAATTACTTTTTTCAGTTTGTTTACATATTTTTATTGCGAACAAGCATTCTTTTCAAACTTAGATTTAAAAAATATGGTTATAATACCTTACATATAGAATATTTGGATTTGTTTATTCTAAAGAGCATTTGTAATAAAATATTTATTTTTTAAATTTTATCTGAAGAATATAAGTATTACTTGTAGTTGTTTTTGTAAAATATATATTTACTACCTTTTTCTTGTCAAATTAATCATTGTGTATGGCTCTCTAGATTAGATTTCATTTAAATTCATTAAAACAGTCAATGGCGTCCAGATAATTAGTGAATCATACTTTAATTAAGTGAAATACAAATATAAACAGTGTAGTATTTGTGCGTGTATGCAATTGAATGAGTGTTTGCATTTGTGAGTACATGAACATAAAAACAAGCACTCAGGAGTCCATAGCAAAAGGAAGAGAGTGAAGAGGACAAGTGTAAATAACAGTACATACGCAACTTATACTGTACTTTGTATATTTTTGTTGTTTTATTTTTGTAAAATTCATACTCAATATGCACAGTGTTGGTTTGTTTATTTATTTACCTGCTCTAGTTGGTTAAACTTGTTGTAGTTGTAGTAGTAGTAGTAGTAGTAGTAGTAGTAGTGAATATTGTGTTATTGTTTTTGCTGCCTCTGCTACTGTTTATAATAGTACCAGAGAGCGGAGGTAAATAAAATATGCACATTACATTGTTATATTTATACATTCGCGCTTTCTTTCTCTCTCGCCCTTTCATATGTACGTACCGCTCGTACACAAATGTACACAGCTACTTGTGTGTTTATTAAAGAAAACAAATAAACCAACAATAAATAACCACAAGAAAAACAGCAACAAAATGCAATGGCAACACCTGTAGATTTTTTCCTTGTTTTTAAAATCCTGCCCGTACTTCCTTCCTGTTGCTGTGTGTTCACTAATAAAATGTTGCACAGGATATTTAGAATTTGTGAGTATGTAGTTTAATATAACGACAACAACAACAGAAATAAAAACAACTCTTACCCACTACTTACATACACACACCCACACACTAGTTTATGAATTTATTATCGTAATATGCCATTCGATTTTATTTAAAATACGTTGGCGTGTGTGCAACTATTTATTAATATTTGTACATACACATATGGTCAAAATAATAATTACATACCTACTACTCTGCTTTCTTCTATTTTCTACTTTAGTTTTATTCAATTTGGTAAAGCAACTTCGGCAATATTCGATAATTCTGTAGTAGCAACACCGTCTAAAAAAAGGTTTGCGAAAACCGTCATACTTTTCATTTGTTTAATAACACTATGCAACATATGGAAAAAAATTTTCTCACCATGGATAACCACTATATATTTTTGATGCGCTATGGTCGCCTAACTTCAAAAAACATCAGCATTTCCGATACCATGGATAAGTTTTTTTTTAGATTTTTTTTTTTTTTTCTAAAATGTGAGATGACCCGTGCAAATATTTCGCATTCCTAGTGATAATTTTTGTAACGTAGGAAAATGAAAATATAAAATGAGCATATTGGCGTCTTCAATATATTTTATTATAAAAAGAGTAACAAAATCAATCGTTTTTAAATGATATTAATTAATACTTATTATTAAATAATTTAGTAATATTTCTTGAAAAACCATCTTTGAGATTATAATGTGATTATTGTTTATTTTTTGCCTTTAATAGAAACAAAAATTTCTATAAACGCACGTACTCGTGAAAATCTTCGTAAAACTGTCCATGAGAAAAACGGTTAAATACAATCCTGCCTTTTGAAGAGTTTAGCCTTATGATGTGTTGATGGTCAGCGAAGGCAACTTTCAAAGGTAATTTTTTTTTATCATCCTAAAAGACAGTTGGATCAGAATGTGTACAATTTTAACGGATTGAATAATTCTTGCAGGGATGATGTACTCACTCAAGTGTGTTACGCTTAGCCGGTGGGTTTAGTTTATTTAAAATTCTGTTGGGTACATCTGAGCATTGTCTGTTTTCTCCTGTTGGACACTATCAGAACTAAAATAAATATTTTTCTTTTCAAATTATAAATAACATGTCCATTAATTTTCCTATAATCATCGATATTTGAACACAT
This sequence comes from Wohlfahrtia magnifica, assembly GCA_023159175.1. Taxonomy (NCBI): domain Eukaryota; kingdom Metazoa; phylum Arthropoda; class Insecta; order Diptera; family Sarcophagidae; genus Wohlfahrtia; species Wohlfahrtia magnifica. Next base: position 2,498,780 of record JAKWBJ010000198.1, on the reverse strand, counting down.
AATTGACGTTGAGTAAAATTGAGAAAAAGTACCCCAAGCTAACTTAGCTGAGAGGGCTCGTAAGACGGCTTGTGTAGGAGAGCAGTGGGGGCCAGATGGGGTCTTGAACCCAGCGTCATTCGCTGGATCTATACGACGGTTATAGAACCTAACCTTCTTTATGGAGCGGTCTTTTGGTGGACCGCCCTCGGCAAGCATTGCAATGTCAGGCTCTTAGATAAGGTCAGGAGGTCGACGGCGATTCAAATTACAGAACGTTACGTACTACCCCCGCGATGGCGCTTTTTGTCATGCTTGGTTGGGTCCCTTCGGATACACTTGTCACAAAACAGGCAAAACTTGTGGCGGTGAGACTTAACGCCCTGTCACGGTGACGTATCATTTCATCGGGGCAATCTTCAATTTTGTGCGAGGAACCCCGATTTCTGGATATTATCGATTATGTGCTGGATATGGGATTTCGTTCCGTGATCCCTAGCAGAGAAGATGTGCTTCTGGCTCAGTCATCCCTGGTGATGCGGTGGAGATCTATACTGATGGCTCTAAATATGGGGACAGGGTGGGCTGCGGAAGTTTTTCGGAGAAGCTCGATCTAGGGGTGTCTCTCCGACCTCCGGACTATTATAGCGTGTTTCAGACCGAAGTGATGGCTATTTACCATGCTACGGAGTTGATACGGAGAGGCGGTAGAGAGATATTCTTTCTAACAGCCAAGCGGCTATTAGATCTCTCTCGGATGCAACTTTCAGCTCTAGGCTTGTCAGAGACTGTTGCGTTTCCCTCGGGTTGCTCTCACAACGGCTTGGAGTCAATCTCATTTGGGTCCCTGGTCACAGGGACATTCCGGGTAACTGTGTGGCTGACGAACTTGCTAAAGCGGGCACACTCCTTCCGGACAGTCACCTGCTTGTAGGGGTTGGTGTACCGCTGTCCTCCGTTAGACTGTCTATCTGGCGTAAATACTCATTGGACGCTGATAAATCTTGAGCAGAGAGTGATTCTTGCTTTATTGATTGACTCACCTGGCCAAGATTGGATGTCAGACGTACCAATGAACCTTTTAAATTGGATCGCGGAAGCATCTCCTCTGTGGTGTCTATCCTCACGGTGCATTGCATTGGCAGACACGCGCAGAGGCTGCGTCTACCGGCGAATGATATCTGTCGAAGTTGTAGATCGATTGAGGAAGAGGAAAGCGTGGCCCATTTCATTTGCCAATGTCCGTCTCTAGCTAGACGTAGACTGATCACACTTGGCTCGCCCTTTCTCGATAGTTTTTCGGAGCAATCAATCATTGATGTCCGGCTTATAGCCAGATTCATTAAATTGTCGGGCTGGTTCCTGACTTGATTTCCGGGAATGTGGAACCTCCGGCTAGCGGTCAAGACCGGTTACCACCGGGCTTGGTGGTCGGTACGGATATCTCGCTTTATTTGTGGTATTACAACGGGCCGCTATGTGTGCTCAAGTGTGCCTTGTCTCAGCGAGGCTGCCACCTAAAATTGAGAAACATAATAGTTGTATCATAAGTACAATTACGATGCTTCAAAACTTTAAATGCTTCATTATTGTAACTTGCTGCGTTACCTAATCTAAGAAACCATTCCGTAAAAGGAAGACCGTTCGATCTCATATCGTGAGTCAATTTATGAGCTTTAGCAAAAAACCATAAGGTCTTCTTTTTACCATATTTTCAACAATGGTTATTCTATTCGCGTTTCTTACAACGGGAAACACTGGCTTAAATCTCCACGAAACAGAAATACTTTTCTCTACAAAAATGGTTATTATTCATAATGAGTTTAAAAAAGAGAATCTACAACGCTTACTATACGTTTGCGTATCATTGGAATTTTATCTCAAGTGATGAGATTTAGTTTATCTTTTGGTAGAAGATTAGCTGCAATGACGGTTTTTACAACAACAAAACATGTTATGTTAAGCTATAATACAGAAATATGAACCTTAAGACTTTAAATGTAATTTTTTAATGAAAACATTAACTTCAATAGGTCTCACTATTTTTTGTCATTAGGGTAGAAAATTATCTTTAAAATGAATCGTCAATCATTAAATTTGCTGCAGTATTACGGGCGATATTTGCAACCGAAAAAAAAACTTTTTTTTATAAATAATATATTAGAGCTGCAAAACAATCGATAGTACTATCGATTGTATCGATGGTTTTGTTTTTGTCTGACCATCAAGTTTTTTTTTTCACTATCGATACTATCGTCAAATTCTAAGAGTACATATGGAGTCCACTAGATGTACATAGTTAAAGTCACATTTGCAAAAACATGGGAACACAATTTCTTAAATTTCTATTTATTAAACTCAAAGTATAAATTGTAACTGTTAGTACATACGATTTTGCATTTGTTCCAAATAAATTAATCTTCATTTCCTCAGACCATAGCATGTTGTTCTAACTATTACGTGGCAGGTGTTGCTTCCGTTTGCTGAGAAATGATACATTTCGACTCTTACCCATAAGTTAGTTTCCATAAGTTTTTTTTTTTCTTATGGTGCGACTTGAAACAGGAGCATAAATTAATTTTTGAGACTTTTCGATGACTTGAAGGAGTTAATCTTTGAAGCACGAATTAAAAGTGTATCAAAACTGACAGTTTTTCTACGCTTTTGTTTCATAGTCTCTGCAGCTTTCTTGCACTGGATCTCATTAATTACTTTAGTTGTGGAGCACTTCATGGTCCGAACTATTTTCGCTATATATACGGATTACTCTTCCATCGAAATCTTCAATACATCAAATTTTCTGCCATACTGGACAAAAATAAAGTGTCCCTATTATTTGTTTCAACACTGTATATTTATTCTTTCCCTTTCACTTAAATTCTAATATTGTTGCCACAAGTAGCACTCAAAAGAATCTGATAGTATCGATAGTATCGATAGTTTCAAAAAACTCGAGTGGGCCGACTATCGATAGTTTTGCAGCTCTATAATATATATGTCTATGATTTTTTTTTAATATGTAATTTTTGATTTCTAAAAATTCACAAATAAAATAGAAAGCAGCAAATATTTGCCAGTTTCACTATATATTCATAAATCTGCGTATAATAGAAAAAATAGACCATAATTCATGTAAATCGATTGGTAAATACATATTTTATTATATTATTATAAAGTGAAAGTACCTAGTTTTGAAAATGAAATTTTTGTTGTTGTAAATGTATGTAATGGGTGTCGTATAAGCGATTTTTTCAGAATTGATAAACATCACTCATACGCTCAGTGAAATTTTTAACAATTACAGCAATTTTTGTCATAATTTTGTTTTTTTGGTTCTTTTCATAAAGAGTTTGATTTATGTTGTTAGGGCACGCGTGCTTATATTTTATACCAAACATGACATAAACTAACTAAATTTAAGAAAAACATTCAATTCAAATAAATGTATTTACAGAAATTTTTAATTAAATTAAAGATGCAGAAAAAAACCTCATGTACTTATTATTTTGCCCATATGCACGTGGTTAGTAAATTTATTGTAAAATATTTTGTTTTTTAATCAATTTTTTCTGACTTTCTTGTCACCAGGCAGGGACTAAAATCACAAGAATTCCGCTATCCGTGTCACCAAAATCAATCTCTGGTGAAACTTGTAATGGCTGCCTATCTAATCCCCAAGCTCTAAGCCAAGATCTTATATTTAATTTCCCGCCAGAAAAGTAGCCTATATATCAACTATTTTCCTTAATGACTATAACACCGACTTAAAATCATGCAAACTTATTAGTTGTCTAAAAAAACAAATCCTTTTATTATAAATTTAACATCCAATTAAATTATTTAAAATGTTTTCAGGATTTATTTTTAACAAGGTTTTTAATTAAACAAAAATCTATTTGATGTTTGTTATCCTTAATAAGTATTTATTTAGAAATAAAAAACTTTACTTTAGTATACCAATACAAGAACAACTATTAAAATGATAAATTATTTCGTGCAGCAAGAAAAGAGAACGTGATGAACTGCCACTGGTGTTAACCATCAAATATGATTAAATTATTATCGATTTAATTAGATATCTTTTGCCATCCTGCTACTTAACCACATGTCCGCAACAAAAATTGATATATGACGTTAATAAACGTCATTAAAATACGATTTTGATGATAGATTAAAATAAAAGAAAAAAAATTAATATACTGAATAAACCAACAAATTTCGAAGAAAAATAAACAGTAATAATAAATATTCAATTGTCCTGATATATTTTCGAAAAATATTTGTCTTAACTACTGCTAATGAAGGTAATGCTTGAAATGGTAATTAATTATTAGAAAAAATGCACTTAAAATGCATAAAACATTTACAGAATTCAAAGTGATTTGGATATTATTTAATTTTATTTTGTAATTTATGGGATTGGTATTTTTGAAAAATTTTAAACTTCTTTTACTTCAGTTTCAAAACAATAAAAGAACACCAGTTTCCTAAAAATTTTGTATTTTTTTCATTAGTTTTTAGTATTACTAAAAAATTTAATAACTCCGTCAATTTCCAACGGATTTCTAAACCTTAAGTCTTATTTTATTCATAACTTCAAATAATTCCTTAATTTATTCATAAAAATTGCGGTTATAAAATACAGCTCAAAAACGCATCTAAAAAAAAGGAAAAATGTGAAAAAATTGGGCGAAAAATGTGTTTGCGTACGAAATACACCCAGATTCTAAAAGGCTATTCAAAGACATACAGTCAAGGAAACAATTCTACATACACTCTCTGATTTAGGGATTTCAGAGAGTTATGTGTGTGAAGACAAATTTAAATCTAACTAGCAAAGACGCAAACCAGGTTTTTTAGCTCAGCCATTTTTTACATTAACAGAGCACTGTTAACACTTTAACAGTAACTATAAATTAATGTAATAGAAGTTATTGCCAAAATATATATGCCTGGAATATGGAGGAATAGCAATTCCTAATTGGAATGCTGTTCCAGACCTTCTTTCGTAGATCAGCTTTGGAGCCAAAGCTTTTAAAATTGTGGAATAGCAGAAAATGTATTTAAGAAAATTAATTGTTCTAAATTATTTTTCTCTGTAGTTCATTGGTTATCTCCATTCCAGGGGAAACTCAGGTGCTAGTGGTATCCCTGAAATAATTTTTGAACTGGAGAAATTTAAATTTACAAAATTGCATTTTGACTGGAGAGGATGAGTGGTTATTGTGGGAAAAATAGAGATGTCTGGAATACCACACTATATGGGGAGAGTAATCCAAGGAGTCCCTAATCAAACTGTGCTAGTGGTATCCCTGAAATAATTTTGGAACTGGAGAAATTAAAATTTACACAATTTGTATTTAATGCATTTTGACTGTTTATTTATGAAATAGTTTATTTAAGAAATTTTTAAATTTTTAAGAATAAATTTAATCCGCAATAAAATTGTTTGCAGCAGCATTTATTATCATAATAAACGGAAACAAAGCAACAACACAAAATTAGCAAAACTTAATAAACCTGTTCATTAATTTCATGCCACATTTTGTTTTTTCCTGGGCTCACTTCAAACACACCTTTCTTTTCTAATTCTTGCCACCTTTTGTTGCAATGCAACTCTTTTTACAACTATTACTGCCAGTTACTTATTGTCCGATTTTTTCTCGTACTTGTTTGCAATTGTGTGTTAGTTAATATGGTTACTTAGTGGCCTCACTTATATTATTTTGTGTTGCAAGTTGCTCTTTGGTTGCAATAAGATTGTTATTTGGTTTTGACTGTGCTTCTTGAATTGATTCGTCTAGAATTTTATTTTAAAATCACATTCATTTATTGTTGTTAGTAAATGTTGTATTTTAAGGTTTTTAACTTTAACTTCCGGCGGTTAAAATAAATTGTTTCTTTAACGTTTAACGATAAATGGTTTCAAAACAAAGAGAAAAACTTGTGACATTTTAATTACGGTTTTGTGTTCTACCAACTCACTGGTTTGTTTCTATTACTGCTTGTTTTACTACTAATGATGGCAAAGTTTTTTTTTATTAAATTACAAGAAATATAAACTCTTCATATTGTAAGGGTGAGTAAAACGAGTAAATTTATACGCTAGCAAGCTATAGAAATGATGTATAATCAGCTCAAATTTACTCTCATATCGAGACATAAAAATATTATGTGACAGCGTCGAATGCTAAACATCCTCCGGGTCAGATATAGCATCTATATAAAGTAAAGAACAAATGCTTGAGTCATCAATAAAAATAATAAATAATTCTTAAAGGAAAGCGAAATATCACACACACGCAAACTTAAGATACTTAAATTGATATAAAAATAAAACCTAAAGTATAAATAATTTAGTAACATACAGTGGCTACATAACTGTCCAAGTGTAGTATATTTGTCTCTTGCTAACAAACCTATATATCAGATTTAAGATTTAAAAAAAGCACAAAATTTTGAGAAAAGTATGAAATCTTTATTTGAGTCGATAGAACTATAGAATTCAATATTTCAAGATGATAAATGTTGATTGCGGCTACACCTCTAATGGTTTATTTGCTGGCTCCAATTTTGACATACTTTCTCCAACATATCGGCTGGTATTTCACGAATAAATTCTTCAATGTTGGCTTGCAATGCGTTAACCGTCGTGGGCTTGTCAGTATAGACATGAGCCTTAACATAGCCCTACAAAAAATAGTCTAAAGGCGTTAAGTCGCACGATATAGGCGGCCGATTGAACGGCCCCAAATATAAAATAAACTGTTCATCGAACTCTCCTCTAAATTGAGTCATTGTTTTGCCTGATGTGCGACACATGTCAGTCTAGTCCAATTCTTCCTTATGGGCAAACAGAATTTGTGATCATCGCACGGTAGTGCTCGCCATTCGAAATTACGTTCCTACCTTCGTCGTCTTTGATAAAGTACGGTCCAGTGATACCACTGAGCTGCAAAAAGCAGTGACTTAATAACTCGAGAACCACTCAATCGATTTACAAACCAATAAATGCGTTGGAAAAGTCTACTTTCACTGACTGTCTTTTTTTCAAAATGCACCCACAAATTATTAGTTTGCCTATATCTTCTAAACAGTCAAAGTAATACTCTCTAAATTTGGTCCAAATATTTATGTAGTTAACATAGATCATCAGTCATAAAGTGAGCAGAATCGAACAAGTGGGCATGGTACCTCCCATAAAAAGTACGGTATACATACTTGGGAATTATTAAAAATACAGTCTTCTACTATCAAATTTCACATTAAGTTCAACATTTAACTCCAAAGTGAGAGTGGGAGTGGCACCTCCTAAAAAACAATAATTATTATCGTAAATCTTAGTCAATATATAAGCAGTAAACTTAAATGGCCGTGTTATCATTTTCTTTATAAAGGCAAATATAGGTGGCAAAAACTAATAGAATCGCAAAAAAGGGAATTTAGCTTTAATTTTTAATATACCATTCATATGTTTATATAGATTCCCAGGTAACAATAAAAATTACAATTTAAATGCAACACAAAATTTTTTACTCCTTTAACTTATTGAACTATTTCCAACAATAACATCACCTAAAAAATAACGTTTTCATAGAATAGCAGAATCTATAGAGTGGACCGTAGTGTCCACTAAACGTAAATAGTCGGTAGGCTCATTATATTCCCATGCACCTCGGACATTAGTCCACATTTCGGTGTTGAATCGGTCAATCATTAATCTATTTTTGTATAAGCTTGGCCGTTGTTTGTTGTCATTATATTGCTGAAAAACGATATCCGGAGTTAGTGCTTAAAACTAACGACCTAGAATTACATAATCCTCATTACGACTATTCTGTGACCTGTTTCAAATCCTTTAACTATAACACAACCATATGCCATCACGTATTTACCATTAAAGTTTTATATTTTCCTTGATTTTCGCCAACATCGTAACCGGGAGTTGGACTTGGCGAAGAAATTATAGTTCGATTGGATAAATTGTTATACAACAAAGTTCAGAAGTTAGTGTTAGGGAAGAAAAATTGTATGTAGTTTATTCTCTCAACTCTATTGCCCAAGTAATTAGTTCGAAATACGGAAGTTCGACTTTATATACAAGGATTTCACAAACAACCAGCGTTCGTAACCCATTGGGTAACCATATTAAACCAACCCGGGTCTTATTGGGTTTTTTTATTTAAAGGTTTTCGTAGTTTGTTTAGGGCTACAAATTTATTTGTTCCGTTTTTGGCCACAAAAAGATAATTAAATAGCAAATGCATCAAATGACGGCTTAAATCTTTTCTCCACCTCTGAGCCAATTTCCAAATCCTGTCGCAGAAAAACTTCTCATCTTTTAAGGCACTTAAACTTTGATTTGCCGATTTTGTATTTCTTCAAAGAAAATATTCAGTGACATGCATGATGCAATCAAGCGGTCAATTCATTTTAAATTTGAATACAACACTGTGTCAATGTTTTACTCTGCTGTCACAAAAATGTAACGCTGTGGTATACAAAAATAATGATCTGTAAAAAAAATGTTACGCTGTAGTAAACAAATATGTTGCACTGTCAAAAATTTTCATAAAGAAACGTGAAATAACGTTTAAAAAAATCACACTCAAATTGCAATAACTGTCAAAGGAAAAAAAAAACTTTTCGACCTTAGAGTATAGACAATTTTTTATCAGCTGTTATTGCTTTGGTAAAATGATACCACCTTTTAATAGGTGGCCGTAGGCCGTAAATCGAAATGCGAGTATGTGTTGCTTTTGCTTTCCTTACACTTTTTTTTAAATGGCGAATCCACTATTTTTTAACCGTAGAACGAGGTAATTTGCGCTTAAAGCGAATGTGTTCCGTAATATAAACAGGCCGTTATAGCGAAATGCCATGTGAAGAAAGCCCTTGTATAGAGGTGTGAATATATATTGTATCCGTCGCAACAGCCGACGGAGCAGTGTTCGAACTGATTTTCTTGTACGCATACTTATGCGGCTTAGTATACATTCTAATTTAAAATGAATAAATAAATAAAACACAAGTTTAATAAAGGTAGGTAGGTGTTCACACACTCCACCCAGAGACCAGTAAGTGAAAGAGAAAAATATATAACAGAAAAGAGGAAAGAAATCCAGACAGACACTAAGAAAAGAAAGAAGATGAAGAAGGAGTAGTAAACATAGAAAAAAAAACCTTTAGAAATAAAGATAAAAATCATGACAGCTCTGCACAGATATCTAATCACTCAGCTGTTGCCCGAAATGAAACTCTCCAGGTCCGACCTGAGTCCACGTCCACAGTTTCTGGCTCCCCCTCACTGCCACACACTTGCCAAAAATTAGGGGTACCCGCTTCCCAAAATCTAATCCTTGCCCTAAAAGCGCAGTGTCCAGTCAAGAAACCTAAGAGTCCTAAGAGACTCCCTTTTTATATTCAGGACCCATGCCGTCCTCGAGCGTGCGAGTTTTAGCTAAATTACCCTGGAGACCCTACAGTCCCCATGCCCCTCCACGGTTCTTCCACTCTGCGACGGCCCATTTTTCCACTAAGACTACGAAGAACTCAAGCGGAGGTCTAACAGACACATTCGCCAGTTCAATACACTTAGCTGCTTCCGTTCCCGCCAGTTCATCAGCAATTCGTTCCTAAAAATACCGCAGTGCCCAGGAACCTAGTACAGCATGACTCTGCACACATCCAGCGGTGACGTGAAGGTACGTTTGTATAATAAAACAAAGCTTAAGCTGACGCAGTGCCCAGTCAACGCCATAATAGCAGCCTTACTGTTAACATAGATAACTACACCCTATCCAGGAGCGACAAAGTCACAACTTACCTCAGATTCCCTAAGAACAGCAAACACCTCAGCCTGGAAGACACTGCTATCGTTCGGAAGTCTATAGGACAGTCTCATCTCACCAACCAAAAAGTAGACCCCTAACCAGTGCCTTCCTCGGTCTTAAAGCCATCCGTGAAGGCTGCATGGTTATCCTTAATCTATCGACACCATGCCAGAAAAAACTGCCGAGGGGCTCCTGCTGAAGTCGGGTTGCCTGAACCCATAGTCTGTGAATCCCGGACGACTTGCCTCATGCGCATTACAATGAAGCACACTCCAAATGGCAGAATGCCCATAGTCCCTAAACTTAGCAAGGCCTCCCTCCTAGCAGCAATCTCTTCACCGCAGCCTTCACCATTCCAGGACCAGGACCATTCTTAAGGAGTACTCCTGAAGGCGCTTGATATGCCAAGAGAGACATATCTATGCACCCTATCCTATTAGCTCAAAGCGCCTGAGGATACCATTGACTACAAGTTTCCAGAGCAAAGGCGAAGATAACCCTCTTTGAGGCGTACCTCGAGACACTAACGGCTCTAGACGTACCTCTACAAGTTCCGAGTTCCTGCCTTTAAGCAAACTGACCATCCACTCAACGAGGAAACCATGGACACCAAAATCAATGAATGCCTCCCCAATCGCCCCGCTCTCCGCATTATTGAAAGCATTTTTTATAAACAAAAAGGCCGTTAGCATAAAAATCCCATAGTTCAGACCTCTTTCAATGTGACCAACAATCTCGTGAACGACCATTTTCTTATACACATCTAAAGTGAGCCAACCCAAATTTGTCAATTTTAATTTTTGGCAAGAAAACGATATTCATTTTAATTCTTTCGCCAAAAGTACATTTGTTACCCTTTTTTGTAATATGATTGCATATTAAACACAAAAGTTTTTCTTTGACTAAAAATTTGAAAATTTTTAATTGACACACTTTACGATATGATACTTTTTTGTCGTAATTAAATGTTGTATGTATTTGTATGTTTGTTTAATGACCTTTTTTAAAAAACTTTAGTTTTTCAATTATTAGAGTAATAAAAACAATCTCAGTTTCGTTAATGTACAAAAGCAATTATAGTTTAACGAAATACACCTGCTTAACATACCGGCATAATTTAATGAACTTGGAACACTTAATTGTACGCGAAAAAATTTAATATTTAAAGTGATACAACACATGTATTCAAGAGTTTCTATTCCATATTTTTTTTTTCTTTAAATTTGTCTTCAAATGTTCGTTTTATTTGTCAAACTTTGTAGCTCAGATATAATATTGTTACAATTTAATGATGTTGCTACGGTGAAGGAAAGACAAAAGATACATTATTTTGTGCAAAATTATCTTAAGGAATAGCAATTAAAAGGAAACTTTTTTTTTATAAAGATAAAACAGCAAATTGCACTTAAGAGTATTTAAAAGGCTATACAGTGAATATGAAAGTAAGCTTAACTTGAAATAAAAAAATAAAAAATTTATCAAAACGTATTAAAATAAGTTTTTAATAAAAAATTGTGAAACAAAAAAAAACAAAAACATTAAACAATATTTAAATTAACTTTTAAGTTTCTCTCATTATAGTACAGCAAGCCAAAGTCTCTGATAGGAACCCAACATTTTTTAAAAAGTATATCACTTTTCAACATCTATCGAAAAGACTTCATATATATAAAATATGCTATTTATCTACAAAATGTGTTAAACAAAATATTCAAAAAATTTAAAATTGAATGTTTGCGGGCAGATTTACTACGTTCCTTCAGAGTTGCGTTTTAAAATTTCGTTTTCGACTATAAGCCTTCAGCTGTTAAATATGAATTTATAATTCTACTGAACGAAAAAAGTATGCTCCTCCATATGTGAGTTGAACGTTTTGTTTAGATTATTTATATTGCTTTTCTAACCTTTGACTGAACCGCCATTCAGAAAGCGGAATGAAATATTTAGTCAATTTTTTCATAGAAAATGTGAAATGGTTTGTTCAAAGCTTTCGAGCTGAACGCTTCATTTAAAAAACCTGAACGCTATATAGTACAAATACTTTTTATCAAATTTAACCATTTTTCTTAACACAATAAAACACAATTCGAAAGTTATCCAACAAACAAATTTACAAATGAATTAATCAGAACTAATATAAGAATTTACATAAACATAGAGGGTGTTTTTAATAGAGGTATAGAACTTCAAGTTGCAACAAAACAATGATGGATTATTCGATTGACATGAATTTTATTTATCCGAAAGATAATCTTGTGGCATTACATTTTAAATATGATTTCTGGCATATGACCGCCACGGCTGGCGCGGATGTAGTCCAATCTGGACGTCCAATTTTCAATGTCTCTTTCCAACATTTGTGGCCGTATATCGGCAATAACACGGCGAATGTTGTTTTCCAAATGGTCAAGCGTTTGTGGCTTTACCGCATAGACCAATGACTTTACATAGCTCTACATTTAAGGGTAAAGATATTGGATGCGCATAGGTAATTTTCGAATATATGTTTAGTTTACTTAAACTAAATGCGCATTGTTATTTACTGAACATACATTTAGTAATACTAAAACTGAACGAACGTAATAAATTTCTGAACGCACGTTCACTTTTAGACAAACTGAATTTTACATAGTTGGAAACTGAACGTACGTTTCACTCAAAACTGAACATTTTATTTAATTTTCTACTACAACCATTCAGGGTGCAGAAGCGTAATAAATGTTCAGAAAAACGAAACTACATTTTTGACCTGTTTTCTACTACGTGAATAAAAAAAGAGTGGATTGAATTTCTTTTTCCATAATGCAACTAAACTGCATTGTACTGTATATGTATATGCGTGATTTTAACAGAATAATGTTATATTTCTTGTTATTATTGCAAACTTATAATTTGTTCCTTTTGTCAACGTGACAAAATGTTAGTTTTTATATATGCTTTAAGAAAATTTAGAAATTTTTTTTCTTCTACAAATTTCTATACTTACAGTATGTCAGGAATAAGTTTACACATATAAAAATTATAAACGTTTTTAAATTTAATTGGCAATAATAGGGTGTGTTACTACATACATATTACTTGTTGTAGATAATTTATTCAGTATCTTTAAAGGATTATGACCAAAAATATTCCAGTTTTTTTTTTTTTTTTTTGCAAATTAAGAGAAAAATACAACAAAAACAAATATTAGTTAATTTTTTTTTCTTTAGTGTCAAATAACACTTTACACACCTATTGTTTAGCAATGTGTTTTGCGGTTATGTTTGGAGTTAGTTATTATTCTCTGTAATTTTATAAATAAGTTGGTGATAATTTTTTGTAATGTAAATCTCATTTAGATCAATATTACACAATTTCAAATATGACACGAAAAAGGTTATATTACAACGTCATTCAGTTGATTTACTATAATGATCATTTGTAAAAGGGTATAACCGAGTTATCAGAAATGCTTTCAGTGGCAAGAAAAACAATTTACAATGTACAAAATCGAGCTAAAATGAGCAGAAGATTGAAGTTACAGAAGGGAATTGGCTCAAAGGCCATAATAAGTAAACATGCATAGCATATTATTATTACAACAACCGCACAAAAACCCCAATTTCCACAGAAACACTTGTGAAAGAGTTTGAAGGCAGAAAATATAAATAATAATCAAGAGCAGCACATAAGAAATCATTATTATCTGCAGCAAACATACAAAAGCGTTTTCTCGTTGCCATTATGAACGTTTAACAACCGTCTGACTATTGAAATAAAGTTATATTTTGTGCTGAAACTACAATAATGTAGTATTACAAAGACGGGCCTACAAGCGTATGGTGAAAACCCTCAACATCGCTAGTAAAGAACATAATCAAAAAAAAAAAAAGAAAAGAACATAATGAAAAAAGTCAATATTGGCTTAGGGGTGTGTCTCAAGGGAAAGCTTAGAAAACTTTGCTTTTTTACAGAATCATGGATGGATGCACGACAACACCAAGACTTTTTAAAGACCCATTTGACAAGCAGCACTAGAAAATATGTGTTCGTCAGGGACAACAAACTTCAATTTAAATTTTGTCAGAACAACGACAAACACCAACTTGAACCCTATTAAAAATTTGTGGGTATTTTGTAAAAAAAAGCGGTTAAACGCCGATCCATGAGCATTATAGCATTTAAACTGCAATAATAGAAGGGCAAAAGAAACTACCGGCAGATTATGAGTGAAAAAGCTACCACAATGTGAAATAAATTCAAAAGAAGGTCATACCAAATATTAAAAGTCTGAAAAATGTTTTTATTATTTGCTAAATATATCGTAAACACATTTTCTAAAGAGTTAGTTGACAATACTAAATGTGAGCAAAATTTGTTTTTGGTAAATTTCGTATATATTTTGAACTGAATTTGTCTTATTTTTTACTTAAGATTTTAGAAGATATGTATGTATATTATTATAAGAAATGAAGAAATTTGTGTTAGGAAGCAAAAGGAGCCGTTTTATTGATGACGAAGTTGTAAGCACTTCATTATTTTCAATGTGTAAACTCTTTTTTGACACACTGAATTAACAAGTAAGTATAGGTTAATATAACAACACCCAAACACCAGGAAACTGCTTTGTGGCCTTATTTTCTTTCGAATCTCGCCAAACTTGGCTTATACGAGTTAAAACATAATCTTTATTGTCCTATATTTAAAGAATTAAAGTAGTGGGGCTTTGGGACTCTAATAGTTGTATATTTTAATACGTTGAAAATGGCGCCTTGCACATAAATCTGTGTAGCAAAACTTCAGACACAAAACCATAATTTCCTTTTAATATACGTTTTTAACAAAACAGTGTTGCAAAACAATTGATGATGTGTGCCATCGGTGGGACATGCTGACAGATAAACCATTCCCATGTAAGCCACCGTGATACACGCCGATAGATAAGCCATTTGCATAATTCACCGGTTGTACACACAATTTAAAATCGAGTTTCGACATGTTGAAATCATACGATTTTTTCCCTCTTTCTCTTCATCACAAATTTGCAGAGTAATCATGAAAGTAATCGGCTCTAGTTTCTAACAGCAGACGCAAGTAGAGACACACTCTATTTGATCTAAGTTCTAGTAAAGTAAACGACAATTATATCATCCTGTTTTTCCCTTTATTACTAATCTCGAATTGTACACTTCCAATGAAATATAATCATTGGTACTGAACTTATTCTAGTCAGTCATATTGAAAATGAAGTATCTTAACCTTTAAGAAAAAAAGAGAAAATATACAATATTTAACACTCTGGGAGATAAGTTCTAATAAAAATTTAACCAAATTTCTTGAAATCTTTTTTGGTGTAATGTCAAAAGGTTTACGGTTCAATATTACATTACAAATATGGCCTAAATGATTCATTATTTCACAGATCACTTCAGATATTACCACCTTTGAAGCTAACGAAATAAATAACGGTGGTAGCTTGAGATATTATGGTGGGGCTTTAGCTTCACAGCATTATACTTTAGCCTGGCAGATTAGAAGGGCAAAAGATTATCCTTTTCAATAAATAATAATTTTGTGGAGAACTGCGAAAGTATAATTTTTTAAAATTTGTTTGCAGTAGCTTGATAACTTCCAGTACAAAATAAATATTTATTATTATATTGTTTGGCATGTGTTTTATCAAATAATTTTAATTAGACAATGTTTTAGTATAGACTAGCTAAATCCCGGCATGCTTCGCCACGCCTATAATTATTATTATCTTAACTACTGTCTTAGCTATCTTTATTCACACTTTTTCACTATTTTATTGCCTTCCAGTTGAAATTAAAACATTTAAGATAACCTAGAACTGCTTCCAGAAAGACACTGCATAATCTGATATTTAGCTCTTAACGGTCTTCAAATAAACACACATTAATATGTATATAGTATATGTATGTACAGGGTGGGCAAACTTGAGGTTAGGAAGTATTTTGTCTGTCAAATGATGAAATGTCAAAAATTGAACTGTCAACCTTTAACACTTATTTAGTAAAAAATTGGGAAATTTTAACTAATAAGAAAGAATTTTAATTTTGAAAATCTACTGTTTGAAAAACTGAACAAAAACGGCGCATTTTTCAACAAAATCTACTTTAGTGATGAGACCCATTTTCAATTAGGCGGTTTTGTAAACAAAAAAAACCAACAAAAATTGTCGCATATGGGGATCACAAAAAAAAAAACCTCGAAAAACCATTACATCCTAAAAAAAGTGACCGTACGATGCGGTTTGTGGTTAGGCGGCATCATCGGCCCGTAGCTTTTCGAAAATGGGCAAGGAAACGTCGTCACCGTGAATTCTCTGCACTACCAAACCATGATAACCAATTTTTTGTGGCCACAATTGGCTAATGTTGACATTAGTGACCTTTGGTTTCAGCAGGATTTGGCGATGTCAATTGGCCGCCTCATTCTTGTGATTTGACGCCGCTAGATTTTTTTCTCTAGCGCCATTTGAAAGACCAGGTTTACGTGAACAAACCACAACCAACTGACTCTCTGAAAGATGAAATTCGGCGCTGCATTGACGAGAAAAGCGAAGCTTTATTGCATAATGTGGTTCAAAATTTTGTGAAAAGAGCGGAAGTCTGACATTTGCCCGACATCATATTCCATTATTAATTCCCGTATTTCTATTTTGTATTGCTATGAATAAAACCGAATTTGTCAAAAAATGTGTTTTTAAGCCAATTTATATCCTAATCTGAAATTTGCCCACCCTTTATATAGATAGCTTTTATCCTCTGGGCCTTGTTCAATACTACTTTATCAAATCTATCCTTATGTGGATTGATATGAAAGCTTTAATTGTTATTCTCCATGTATAAACATTTTATATTAATAAGAATGTAAAGTGACACGCCCATATGTCTAATCTCGCTTTTGACTACTAAGTTATTTATTCGGGAACGTACAATTTAACCGTTCTCAAGATAGACAAAAATCAATTCTAACTTTGTATGGGTGGTACCATGCCCTCTTATCCGATTCCGCCCACTTTTCAACTGATGATATATATTGACTACAAAGTTAGTCAGACTAAATTTAAAGACTCTTACTGTTACCATTTTGAAGATATAGACACAAAAATACTTACTTTGTATGGGCGTGGCACCACCCAGTTGGAATGTTTGTTATTTAAATAGCCTACAGAGGGATACTGTAAAAATTTTAAGCAAATCGGTCAGTTGTTTAGCTGTCTACAGACTTCAAACAAACATACTTACATAAAAACACACATTCATTTCTATATATAAGATGACTGACTAGTCTTTAAAATTTGAACAGTTCTATTTGAAGTCCCATATACATTTTCTTTTATTGAATGGAAAACTTTAGCTCCAGCTGTGGCGGCAACGGAGTTATGATGAATTCGTAACTGTCAAGTAACTGATTTACTTAACTTTGCACTTTAAGGCAAATGCTTACGAAAAAAATTAAAAATATTTCCAGGTCAGTATGTTCTCAAGTAATCGTTTTCATCAAGATAGTAATTTAAAAATTTCCCTTTAGACACATTACGCCTCAAAGCATCGGTATTTGTTTCTTCAATTTTAGTTTTCAAAGTTCTTTCGTTGATGATTTTAATGCAAATAGTCGACTGGTACGAGTAAAAATTCTGTTTTTTTTTTGCTTTAGTTTTACAAAAACTGTCATAAGTAGTTGTAGATACAACTCGTATATTCTCTTTTAGAATATGTGGGTCAACATTTATGTGACAGTTTGTGATGACTGATGGCAAAAAAAGGATCGGAAAAATGAAAACCTCATATTATATACATACATACATATGTACATAGACGGATACAGCTTTAATATTTCATTTATTTTCTTAACTTTTTTTTATCTGTTTTAACTTAAAAAAAATGTTAAAAATGTTACAATTTTATATTCAAAAATAGATTGTAACCACAAAGTATATGAAAGCGTACACAATTTAAATGAAATGAAATGGATTAAAAAAACTGAAAGGAATTATTGTTTTAATAGTTTGAGAAACAAAAAAATAAATAAAATAAAAGAATAAAAGTGAGATTTTCCAATTCACATACGCATGTATGAAACGGGTGAATGCATATTATTTAACCAATGGCTTTTATATCGTTCCTGGGGATATATGCAGTGAGATGGGATTTTATTAAAATCCGTAATTTTTTTTTTTTTTTTTTGTGCTGGCAAAGGAATTTTAATATCATGATGTGATTGTTGTTTAAAATTGCAATTAAAAAAATTTTTAATGACGTTCATTAAGTGTACATATGTTGGCTTTTGAATTTTTTTTTCCTTGTTTAACATATTTTTTTCTGACAAAGCGTTTTATTTCTCCACATAGTCAACTAGTTTTTTTTCTCGATTTTGTACAATATTGACTCATAATAATTGAAAATCTCGAAGCTTCCATATACATATTATACTGACCCGCCACTAATGTAGGACACTGCGACAATGATATTGATCTCAGCCTGGAAGATAATCAACGATCTCCCCATTGGGATCGATAAGTCTAGATTGGGTTCGTGAACACCAACACCGATAGTCATTTGTATTGGAGCCTCCGGTAAACACGTTCAGTTCGAACTCACCACAAGCTAATCCCTCATTAGACCAACAAGACCGGGAATTCAACCATGAATCTCCTCTGCTAAATCACAGATCCGAAGATGGTTCTCCGACCACTCTTCGTAGAATAGGTAGACTCCCCGACGCGTCCTGTGACCCCTTCGCAAGAAACTTTGCTGCCGAACTTGCGGCCACCCTTATTACATAGACGTGAATTGCTGTAAAGCCAATCAAAGCCTCCAAGGCTGCTGTTGGACAGTTATACCGAGGTATGCCTAATTTTTAATAGTGGTAGCTTCCTCAGCCTTTCTCCACCAAGCTATCGCCGTATAAGCGATAATGGGCCGAATAATTGCGATATATTCATGTCTTACCGTAGAAGGGGCAATTTGCCCATAGGGTCCTTATCGTCTTGCTCTGGACAGTCCCGGCCACCAGTTCGGACTCGTTTTGGACTTTAACTAGGAGTAGCATTCATGTTACGAAGTCTGACGGGTAGTATTCCGCTACCACGTGAGTCAGAAGCCCCAGGGATCTCGATCCCCGCCTGACTTTGATGAGGCTGTGGTTTTATACCAAATTCGCAAGGAGAGTGGGCTCGGTGTGGTGTTCCATACTTAACCGGGTGCCGTGACCCATAAATCGGTTGGAGTTTAGGTAGTCCCCAACACTTTACTGTAAGGGTTTTTGTTCAAACAACACGCCTTTCAATTTGACACTGGTGATTTTCATCATAGGAGAGAGTGGCTTGTAGACGCATTATTCACTCGTACACCGTGGGGTATGCCAGCGCGGCGACACTCACGTATTGGCCACCAGTCCGGAGTCATTTGGGAGTTACACTGGTAGTAGCATTTATGCTAGAAGCCTGACCGGAGGCTTAATTTTGGTACCACGGGAGTCAGGAGCCCAAGGAACCTAGGTCCTGACACTTTATCAAGGTCATGCCCAAATAACATGCCTTTGATAGTGGTACTCACTGGTGATTTTCATCATAGGTGGTGGGCATTGGTGAATGCATTGTATTCACTCGTGCTTTGAGTACAATGGGTATGCCAACGTGGCGATATTTTCGTTAGACTTGTAACTTACTTCCTCTATACGGCAGCTATGTGCGAGTTCTAACTTAGCCTCTTATCCAGAATGATACCTATATACTTAATCTCCATAGCAGTTAATAAATTTCTGACATAACGACTAGAAACGTGTGCTTGATATTGTTACGAAAATCAGGTTGGCACCCCTGTCGTTTATTACATTGCTAAAAAAAAAAAAAAAAAAAGCCGCAAAAACAAATATACGTGCTGTTTACAAAATAACCAAACCGACAACAACAACATAGGCGGAAATGTAGTAATCAAAAATAAGCGACAACAAGATAACATGCAGAACAACAACAAAACAACAAGAACTAAAAGAAGTAGATGTTTGTTTACATTCGCATGGCTTCATAAGAACTAAAAAGAAAATGAAGGAAAAAAATGGAATCTCAACCATACAAAAAGCACATCGATGCGGACAGCAGTCAGTTTATGTTTAAACCCCGTGTGAAGAGAGTTTAGAAGGGGTAAACTCGTGAAGTGAGTCGTGAAGTAAAAACCAGATTAGTTAAAGCTAACTCAGTAAATAGAGTTAAGTGTGGATAATTTCTGATTGAAAAGGTTATAACAACGATCAGGTTGGATAATCTTTAAGTAGAAAGATCTGTTTGTTTACAAAGTTTGTTATTGCTCATTAAAAACTGTATTAATAAAAGATTTTAATTAAAAACCAAACACAAGATTTATTTTATTTTAACTGCAATCTACGAACTCATAAATAACCGTCATAAAAAATGATGTCACATCATGGTGTTTGTTATTTTTTCAACACTTTAAATAATATCCTTAATGTGTTAGCAATACATTTAAAAAAATTAGCAATTCTTAAATTTTATTTTATTTTATTTATTTTTTGTCTTTTTCAGATTTACTACAATTTTGACTGAAATTTATAGATTTCAAGGAAAAATTTTCTTTAGTTATGGTAAGTTTTTAATTGCTATTATCGTCTTTCTTTTTCTTTTTTTTAATTTTTGTTAAAACAATTGATATATAAGCCATTGATGTCGATTCATATTACAATTATACGCTCTTCTTTTGAGCTTTTTTTTGTGTAATTTAAATGTCAGGACTGTTATACATGCAGTATATTTGTGTGTATGTATATTTACATATGTATAATAAAAAAATCAATACTTTTACCTTTTATTGGAGCATTGCATTAATCAGTAATTAAAAGGCCAGCTGACAACTGTCAATTAATGAAAATTAATGAATATGAGCAACAAACAACCATAATGCGAAATTAAAATAAAATAAAAGAACAGAGAATGTATAATCCGTCATGGGTCTTTTTATTATACAGAGAGCGACCAGAAAGTTCATACAGCATACAATTTTAAATTATTTTTATTGAAAGAACTACGGCATCCGCAAAAAAAAAGTCTTTCGAAATGAGCACATTAAAAATATTTTCTCTCTTCTTGTAGTCTTTAAAAGCAAGGAATTTGGTTTAAAACATAAAAATGTATATGTATATAGAAATTTTAATGATCCTTTTATTTTTGGAATTGATACTTCAAATGAAATAAAAAGAAATAAAGATGTAGCCTGAATATCGCGGAATATTCCCACTTTCAATAAAATGTCAAAAGACAAACATTTTCGATTGAAAATTTAGTTTTAAGGGCATAATTTTATTAATGAGTAAAATATAAACTGGAAACAAAATCCAAAAAGGAATTTTTAAATTCCTTACAATAGTAAATGAGACAAATGCTTTTATTTCAGCGATTCTCGTTCATATTGTTCACATTAAGAAGTTTTTCGGCTGTATATTTATTCTCTTCGTGAATATTACAACCAGGGTTGCTACAACAAAAAAAAAAAAAAAATCCTACCAATAATTTTCCTGAAATGTACCAAAATCAACTGTATCGAAAATCTTGATTAAATAGTCTTTCAATTGAAATATCATACAGTATTTATTGATATATCTTTTATAATATCTCGAAAATAATTTTTATTTTATTTTTATATAAAAACCTACGAAATTGTAATAAATTAATAATGCTAAAAAGTCATGTATCAAAAAAAATCATACGCTTTGTTTACACTATATTGCAAACGGCAACCATAATTACAACAAAAAACTTGTGTGTGAGACACAATTTTTAATCAGTAGCTTATATACTTCCAGCGGAGTAAGAGTATAGCTCATGTTTTTGTGTTTTTTAAATTCAAAAGATTTAAAAGAGATTTTGAAGAGAGCTACAATTTTGCCTGCTACACCGAGAAGTGTTAATAATAAGCCGCTTAAATTTATACATGTTTATACTTTGTATGAATACCTATTTCTTTACAGCACTTTAACTTCAGTGTATTTGTCATTTAAAATGTTTCGCTCTTTGTGCGCACCCCTGATTTATTTGCCCTCATTGATGGACGAAATAAATGACAAATTTTATAAAATGATGGCAACTCTATATAAAATGAATGTAATGAATATAAATGAATAATTGCCATGTAAATCGAAAATAGAGCTTCTTTCTTCTTTATGATTTGCTGGGATTGTTGAGTCGATTGAGTTGTTGTAGCAGATACCAAAAAAAGAGAGATTGATCTAAATCTTTTTGGAAGACCTTGCTATTTTAATTTGCCTCACCGTATGACGAACATAGACCCACTAATTTTAAAATGAAATGTTAACGAATGCCGAAACAGTATAATAAGTAAAGAAAATATTTAATTGCAATATTTGTCAATGTCATTACAATGTAAATATATTCTGCAAATAACGAATGAACGCAATGGAAACAACTTTACATATTTTATTGGAATTATTTTTTCTTTAGTTCACTAATTTATATGTATGTATGTTTAATTAATTAAAGAACCTATTAAGATGGTTCCCGGAAACAATGGGTGTAAATTTTTCAGTTGCTTTAAAGTAATAATAACCACCTTTGAATTATGACTTGAAAAAATAAATTGTTTAGTATGCCGAACCGATTTTCTTGAAAATTTTGCAATATCCCTTTATGTGTGAAAGGAAACACAGAGTGTATATTTATTTGTCTATATCTTCAAAATGGTAATAGAAAAATGTTATAACTTTAGCTCGAATAAATTCATAGTCAAGCCAATTCATCAGACAAAAATTGTGTGTAATTACACAAGTGGGCGTGCTACCTCCGAGACAAAGTAACTATTGATTTTGGTATATCTTGATAATGGTTAAAGTTTCAGTATTTGGTCCGAATGACTTCACAGTCAATACAAACCATCAGTAAGAAAGTGGGCGGAATCGTATAAGTAGACATGGTACCTCCCATACAAATTAAATAATGATTTCTGTATATCTTTAGAATTAGTTGGATCTTCCAAATTTGGTTTAAATAACTTGGCAGTCGATACCAATCATCAACATTAAAAAAAAATATTGAATATATATTAGTGTAGAGAACGGCAACAGTTAAAGATTTCTTTATCTATCCACATCATATATATATATATATATATATATATATATATATATATATATATATATATATATATATATATAAGCTGGACCTAATTTATTATTAACGATTACCAACGATTACTCTAATATATATATTCTGAATTAATATATATATATATATATATATATATAATATATATATATATATATATATAAACTGGACCTAATTTATTATTAATTTTAATTCAGAAATGAAATCTCTTTTAAAAATATGTCCTATTTGCTTAATTTCCAAAGCAAAATGGAATAATTCTTATACTTATGCCAGTGATTACTATGTTCGTTTATTTTTAATAAATATTTTAAAGTTTCAAAACAATTTTCCTTCCGACAACAAATTTAAGTAAAATTTTTATAGCCAGAAAAAATAAAATTCGTTTGAAAAATTGGTTAAAAGATAAGAGACAATTTTCCTAAAAGAAATGAATGTTAATGAAAAAAATATAAAAAGGAAACGAAAGGGAATAGTATACAATTTCTTCCACCAACAAAAGTAATAAAAAAGTTTCGTTCAAAGTAAAAAAAAAAAAACAGCCACAGCCATGAATCTGGAGTAGCATTTATTTATAAACATGAAACATACACCACTACTAACTTATTCGTTGTTTTGTTAACACTCGGCAGTCATTTTATTCGTTTTTGTCTTAACAAACGTAGTCTTAGCACTACAGTTTCTTTTTGCGATACTTACAAATACACACACAGGTTCGAAAACAGTCATTTATTTCGACGCATTAAATTTGAATTTTAAATTGTTGATGTCTCATAAGTCCCGTTATCAACTAAAACCACTAAACAACCCAACATCAGCAACAAATCAGCAAAACAAAAAAGTAAACGAACCTACCATTAATGCTATAAACAATAACAACTTATTTAAAAGGATTTTTTTGTGGTTTACTCTCACTCTCTGTGTTTTTACAAATGATTTGTGAACTAAAATCTTTTGTTCCTTTTTTGTGTTTTTTTTTTATTGTATTAATTTGCGAACAAAATTCTATATTCAAAACAAAAACAACAGCAAAGTACATTTTTAATAATAAAATATTAAGCCTGTGAAAATATGTGGACAAAAAAATATAGAAGACTAAATATGACATACTTATGCTAACTTAGACTACTGTCCATAATTAACGAAAAGTCCGTCAAGTAATAACGAATTTATTAAAGATTTTTAAGCGGCTATAATGTACTTTTTGAGCTTTCTATTGGGATTTAAACTTGTGTAAATCATAATAAAACAATGAAATATATTTTTAATATCAATGAAACAGGCTCTGTTGTTGGATAGTAAATTTTATAACAATGTTATAAACATATAACAATGTTTAAAATAGGCCATGTGGCCGCCTCAGCTGGCGCATTGAAGGCGCCAATTTTGCAAACACCGTTTTTTACAAACTTTTCGCAGCATATTATATGTTGATTTTCAGGTGTTCAATTGGCTCTGATTTATCGACGTTGACAAGTGACTTTATATAAACCCAAAGAAAATAATCCAATGCCAAATCTATTGGACCATTAAATGAAATTACTTTTTCATCAAAAGTTTCCTTTAGCAAATCAATTGTATGGCGTGCTGTGTGGCATGTGGCTCCGTCCTGTTGGAACCACATATCAGTCAGATTATTCCCTGCTAATTTAGGTGCGAAAAAATTTTTCATCATGTTCTATACCGTTCATCATTGACAGTAACATTCTGACCTTCATCGTTTTTTAAGATATAGTATATGGACCAATGACTCCAATAACCCACAAAGCACACCAAACACTAATTTTCTGTAAATATAAAGGTATTTCGACACTAATTGCCTATAAATATAAAATGATTCTCCTCACACCAAATGTGACAATTCTTCTTTTTTACGTACCCATTCAACCAAAAATGGACTCCATCGGAGAAAAAATTTTGAATGGAAATTCAATATCAATATCAATTTGTGTTGCAGCCATTCACCGAATTAGCGGAGATGTAAGTCTATCCATAATGAAATGCCAAACCAAACTAAACAAAAAGAAACTATCGGCTGTCAAATCGAGTGTCAAATAGTAAGTGTTGCCAACTCGAATTTATGAACCTCTAGAAAAAAACATTCGATATATCCCAAAATCATAAAATGCTAAAAATCATAAAATATGATAATATAAAACTGATAAACATTTAACCGTAAACAAGTTAATGTAGAATTAAGTTGTTAATTTAAAAAAAAAAAAAACATTAACAAAAAGTATTACTAGAAAATGCAACCATTGCTTTCTTTCATTATTGTTTTACATGTGAAACATAAACAGCAGTTTACTTAAATGAAACTTAACGGGACTTGATTAAATGTTTGTTATATAAATTATAGTTATATAAACTTATGTGTGTATGTATTCGTGGAATTGCATAAGCTAGCGTAAGCATATTATAGTTGTCCCTTAAAACACTGACGGCTAGTGATGTCAAAAAGCTTCAAATTAATTTATAATGAAAGGACAGAGAAAGAAAGATAAAACAACTATCTTGTCTTTTATTTTATAAAACAATAGTCTTGGGCCATTAATAAATTTAGCTCTTTAGGGACTAAAAGCTGTTCTGTATCATTGAGGAAAAATGTTTCCTCTTTTATAATAATTTTTGGGCTGATTTGGTAAATCCAAATCACCAACCAGGCGTCTTACAACCATGTAAACTTACGATTTTTGCCTTTCAACATTTTCTGGAAAAGAATTGTCATATGATTTGATATGATTTCCGAATTTTTAACACTAACAAGTACATGGCCGTCAGAAAAAACATGTACAATGAGATTGCCGGATTTTTTCACAAATGTCTTGCAACCGTATAAACTGACACTACACCATACATATAGTAGTGGTAATTTTCACCATTGTCTGGTCGTTGTCAGCAAATTGCCACGTCTGACAATATTTTTAGATCTGTCAATCGTCTGAACAATGCTTAACTGACTTATAAAATAAAGTAATAATGTGATTACTGCACTTGAGTCAGCACAAACATATGTGTACCGGTGCAACAACAACAACATTCAATGTTTTGGTATTTTTTATACAGTGGTCAGTGGCTCTAAAAGAGAATTCAAAAGTTGATCGTCGCAATGTCCATATTCAACGGTAGGACGTCACATGGCGGCTACATTATATTTAGCAGACATCGCTTAAGTTGTGTTATATATGATATTTTTCTATTTGTTATATCAAAGGAATCATTATATTGTGGCATTGCAGACCTTTAAGTCAGCCTATGAATTAAAAAAATATATGTTACTCTTTATTCTTACGCTTAAAAATATTAAATTTTACGTTAATCCTGCTATTTTAACGAATTAGATAAAGCCTAATCCGGGTAAGATTAACCCTCATACAACCAATTGTTATCATGGAGTCTTATTTTTATTATAGATTAATTTGAAACCAAACTAGGTAATCAAGCAAAATACTTGTATGATGGATGGGAGATGAAGAAAGTGTTCCCCCAACAAAAAAAATTAGATAGTTAATCAGCCTGTAAATGTGTGCAAATCAATCAGGAGTGTGGTAAAAGGTAAATTAAAAAATAATAATAATTAATTATTATTGTCGATCTAAAAAATGTCGTTAATAAGACTCTCTGAAGTGCTAGTTTCTCTGTACATAAATTAGATTTATAAGCAAAAACCTAGATTTTTTGAAGGGGGAGGTTAGTACTCTCTATAAAAAGGTTTTTTCTACATCTGGAATACTACAATAGGGACACATATATTTTTTTTTTTCTTGTCTATATGTTCTTGTGTGTGGCAATTTAAGTTAATAGACTACAAAGGCATCAACAATTTTGGCATAACAATCCATAAAATACCTAAATCTGTCGTCCAAAGATTTTCTTTTATATCATCTATCCATCTTTTGCGGGAGTGTCCTCTGGCATACTAACAATATGCCCAGCTTATCCAGGTCATATATATATGTTTCCCGCATAGTTTTTTCTTTCAAATCCCGCAAGCTGGTTTATTTCGGCTTCAAAGAGTCTTTGGATTTCATATCCGTAGATGACAACAGTTCTGAAGATGAGAATTTATAAAACAGTATATAAATTCATTCATAAAACTGTATATAAATTATAAAACAGTCTGCATTTGACGAAGATGAGAATTTATAAAACAGTATATAAATTCTCATCTTCGTCAAATGCAGACTGTTTCTTACTACATCGAACTTGTACTCGTATTCTGTCACTTATTGTAACATCAGTTCGATTATTTCACTTTACAAAGCTCTAAAGTATCTGAAGTTATGAACTCCCTCAAATGTATATTGTCCCAGTTTAATTAAGATTTGTATAACTTAATTTGGTGAAATCATCATGTATTTCAACTTTCAGTGTTGATTTTGATAAAAGTTTCCGGCAAAATATCCTTATTTGTGGCCATCAGGATTAGGTCGTCAGCGTACTCACATAATTGCATTGATCCATTCAAAATAGTTTCTTTTTTGTTAATTTGATCCAATGTCGACAGTGCATAGTTTAGTCCCAAGTTGAAAAATACTATCGACAAGCACTGCTTGTTCTGTATTGCTACACATTGATTTTGTTATGGTCAATTAGCAATACAATTTGTGATTATATTTTATACATATGTATGTATGTACTTCAGCAGCTGAAGCAATAACAGAAAGTTGGTCTGTTATTCTTTTTCTCATTCAAAATTCACATTGCAATTCAACAACATATTAAATCCACAAAACATACATCTTCGATGATATATTTCGGGAATAGCAAATAATAACAAATATTTTTAAATGAAAATGGCTTTATAATTTTCAAAATATTCCCCTTGATGATCAATACACTTTTGCATTTGTTGATACCATTTCTCAAAACAGTTTCTCCATTCCTTTTAAGACACCTCCAAAATATGGTTTTTGAACGCTTCAACTACTTCTTCGGCACTCGTAAATCGTTGACTATGCAGTTTATCTTTGGGTTCAAAAATTCACCTGCATTCTCATGATGGAGAAAGATTCATCTTGGGCGGTTTGTTTTACGAATTTTTCCGAAGACTTCCGTCAAACAAATGGTCGTGTACCACGCAGAATTGTCCGTCCTGCATTGCTCAAGCGGAACAGTGGCCACGTGACCCACTCAACCGAAGAAACAAGCGAGCATTTGCTTCGCTGTGCTTTTTCTACGAACAACTTTTGTTGGATTTAGCTCGTCTTGGAATACCCACACGGTAGATTGCTGTTTCTGGCTGATACGCATATATCCATGATTCGTCACCTGTCAGGGTTTTATACACGTCTTTTGAAGCACCACGGTCGAATTTTCAATAATTTCTTTCCATCAACCGACGCGAGCCTTTTTGGAACGATTGATAAATTATGTGGTACCCAATGAGAACAAATTTTTTTACACCTCAGTGTTCATGCCTCTATCTTACAATATGTCACATGACGATCTTGCATTTCAGTTAACTCGCATCCATGTTTTGTGGCACAACAACTGATTTTGGACGACCTTCACGAAATTTGTCGTCGATCGAACTACGACCACGATTGAATTCACCATACCAGCGATATACTGTAATTTTTGGTGGTGATTTATCGCTTTACAAATAACTGAACTCATTCACACATTCTTGTTGAAATTTTTGAAAAATAATTCAACATAATATTTCTCTTGAAATTTCAATTTTTTGACCAAATTGATTTTCTTAGCCCACTGTAAACAAAACAAATAACACTTGTACATCAAAACATTGTGAGTACTTTTATGCTAAAAATATCAAACTTTATTATGGTGTTGCCGGATTTTAGCTATTGACATTAGTGTTGTGTATTCCCGAAATATAAATAGTAACCCTCGTATTATCTAATCTTTCTCTTAAAATGTTTGCCTGGGCCTTGAATGCCATGCAAAGCAAAGAAAGACATATTCTTCCTTTATAATAATGATCATCAAATGATCATAAAATTTCCTTTACCACCCGTAATAAAAATCGGAGAAGTGTGTGTTTTAAAATCTAAATTACTATCAAGCAAAATAAACCAAACTAGAGAAATGAATCGATTCTTTTAAAATTTTTATCATCAATATTATAACTTAAAAATATTGGATTTTTTTTGTGTAAAATAGTACAAAGATCTGACACTTAGGTTATGCTTAAGGTATGGTGACATCAGAAGTGACTGCTATTTATAATGACATGTTTTGTAAGTTTTTGGTCCTTTTGTAAACAGAAAAGCGTCGGAACCTGACAATCAGACGTACATACATTTATTTCTTTACCATAGCAGTGCTTGGCCTCGCATTGCTCTTTTATTTTGTAAACTATTCCAGACTTCAACTTCTGATTACTATTTGCTTCGATTAGGTGAATCCTTTCATGCCATCTATTGCATATACATATGCACATACATACATATGTATGGTATGTTATCTATTAATGAAAATAATATTAAATAGTTTGAGGTAAAAAATTATTTCTTTTTTTAATTTAATTATTGTAAATGGAAAATAATTTCAATTAAAAAAAATTCAATTGAATCATATATTCAATAATTAAAAAATTACTTCTAAGCATAGGCTAATAACAAACCTGCAGTTTTGCTAAATATTTCTCCTTAAATTTTGTTTTTAGTTTTATTACTTTTTTTGCACAATCCTTATGTAGTTTAATTTTTGTAGTTCTTTTTGGCAACAAAGAGACACTTAAAAACCCAACAAAAATTTATTCTCCACTTTTAGTTGCACATCAGGGATCATAAATTCAGGAAAGAAAAACAATCTGAAAGACATTTTAAACAGTGTGTGATGATGAAGATAATGTTTGTGTGTCCTTGGAGATGATGTTTTTAATGGCAGTCCTTTTTTGCCCTTTTCAATTTTTCAATTGGTTACACTTGAAGAACTTAAATGCATAAGGAATAAAATAAAAGAATCCGGTTATAATAACAAACATTATTTGGCCATTAGCTACTTTCCGACCTTTTTTAAAGCTTCTATTAATAGTAAGAAAGAAATCACTTTTAAATTTAAATTTGTTTAACTTAACAAAACGGATTTGAACTTCAAATAAGAATAAATTGACGACTAACTTATTTTCAAGTTTAGGAAAATTCTAAAAGTTGTTTAAATACATACAAAATGTCTCAATAACAAAAACAAATAGTTTTGGATTTAACTATTTTTCTTATTTATAAAGTTAATCATCAAAATTTACTAAAAAAAAATAAAAACAAACAAAGAAAATTCCTATTCAACTTAGAAAAAATCATTTTGTACGTTGAATGCAGTTTTATGAATTCTACAGCATTAATTAATTCAATTAAAATATTAATTTTACTAATATTTCGTTGCATAGCCATTATTTCTTTGAACATATTCATGTTATTGTCTCGATTAGATTCGATAATGTTTCACCAGAAATTTCATTCAATGCTATTTCCACTAGTCAATAAAATTCGTCCTTATGTCTGAAATTATCGCAGCTTATTTTGAGATCTAAAAAATCCTACAGATTTTCTGGGTGATTGAGATCTGGCTACTGAGCTAAACATTTCAAAAGGTTGATCTGTTTGCTTACAAAGCGCTCTTTCATTCATTTATCTGTGTATTTTGTATTGTTGTTCTATTCATATCTCCAATAAAATGGCATTTTCTCCTCTGCATGCGGTATCAGTATGTATTTCTGGATATCCTTGCAGACGAATCGGTCCATTACACCCTTTATTTTGTGTATTGGCCAAATTCCATGGCCAGAAATGCATTTCCAGACTAAAACACTTCCTTCTTTATGTTTTACCGTGTCTTTGTTATACTGAGGATTAATACGTTGTTCTTTTTATTCAGCTTAACATGCTTAATCCACAACAATGTCTCATATTAAACTTAGATTCACCAGAGAAGAGTACGCTCCTTTGCAAATTTCAATTCTGATTAATCTATTGTTGCCAGTAGTCAATGGTCTTTTTGCACTTCGGCATGATCGTCTACAGATCGTCTATGGATGCACCTAATCGAAACGTGTAATTTTAATTGATTTGTAATAGATCTTCATGATATAAAGACATACTTTTTTATTACACGGGGTATAGCCTGGTCGTTTCGTTTGGTGATTTTTAGGGGACTACTACCTTTGTGTGTCGTTGTTAATGAGCCTGATGAACGGAACCGGCTTACAATACGCTAAATAATACTGTGCTGAATTCCAAATTTGTTTTCGATTGATGTCACTAATTAATCTCTATTATA
Source organism: Wohlfahrtia magnifica (assembly GCA_023159175.1). Taxonomy (NCBI): domain Eukaryota; kingdom Metazoa; phylum Arthropoda; class Insecta; order Diptera; family Sarcophagidae; genus Wohlfahrtia; species Wohlfahrtia magnifica. Next base: position 2,467,586 of record JAKWBJ010000198.1, on the reverse strand, counting down.
ATCATTAATTATATTTTTTTCAAATCGTTTTTGTTATTGAAGGATTCGTTGGTAATCTATCTAATTAATTTAACTCTCTTAGTGCTATTATTTTGACGCATGCAAAATAGAGGTTTTATAACTTTAACATATTTGTTATTCTTTGTTTCTGTCTTTTTTCAGTAAAAAGAATGTATTGTCGTTATAAATTAAGAAAACAATATAATTCGAATGAGCTTTTCTATGTTATGAAGATATATGGTAGTAAGTACAAGTTCGGGCATATGTTTCGTCCAATACTGTACATATGTATGAACGTATGTCGGTATATAACTTATGATTACGGAAGTTACATTAAATCAAAAAATAGAGAAATGAAAAGAATGTAAAAGACACCGCATGCACATAAAATTACTGTTTTGAATGATCTTAGTATCAAAAGCATTTTCGGATTGCTCCTTAGCACCGCAAAAGACGTTGGCTCTGGTCGAGTTTGATCGATTTATGACTACATTAATGGCCCGAAAATATCGATACGTCCACCGCAGCCACCTCACACACTTTCAGTCTTCGATCGTTCTACTTTTTTTAAGAAAACATTTATTTTTTATCTTTTTTCATTTTCATAAAAAACGAGCTTTCAAAGACCCTCAAAAACAAACTAATAAGCTCATCTTGCGTGAACTTCGACAATAATGTAGTAATAGAGAACAAAAAAACCTAAAATTACCAAAAAAAAACTAAATTTATATAGGCACCGATGTGAATCTAATTAGGTTCTACACCAAAATAACAGATTTTTAATAAATTTTAACAAACGATTTTTTGTAGCAGTATGGCTTAACTAAAAGTCCTCCTACCGCTTATATATAAAAATGAATGCGTGTTAGTATGTTTGTTTGTTGGTTTGTTTGAACCGTATGGACAGCTAAACACTGGACCGCTTTTCTTGATATTTTTACAGTATTTTTGTATGTCTGAAAGGAACTGTAGGCTACATAAATTTCAAAAATTCCAACTGAGCGGCGCTACGCTCATGCAAAGTAGATATTTTATTTATGTATCTTCAAAATAGTAACAAAGAATTCTCAATTTGGCCAAATATATTCATAGGCAATACAAATCATCAGTCAAAAAGTGAGCGGAATTGGAAAAGTTGGCGTTGAGAACGGTTAAAGCTGAAATTTCAGTATTTAGTCTAAGTGACTTCATGGCCAGTACATAATCATCAATCAAAAAGGGGGCGTGTTACCTCCCACACAAAGTAAATATTGATTTTTGTATATCATGAGAACGGTTCAAGCTAAAGTTTTAGTATTTGGTTCAAATAGCTTCATAGCCAATACAAATCATCAGTCAAAAATTTGGTGGAATTGCACAAATAGGCATAGTATTTCCCATACAAAATAAATGTTAATATTTGTATATCTTGACAACGGCAATAGCAGAAGTTTCTAAATTAGGTTCATTTAATAACCCACTCACAATAAATTGCGTACTTTGTATACGTAACAGTTCACTCAATAAGTCCGCAGGATGACACATAGATAGCGTTAAGAGAATTTTGTCCATATGATTTTTATTTAGTACTAACCTTCAAACGATACGTGTATAAATTTGACAGCAATCTGACTATTGATTCGTGAGTTATAGCATTTTGTGTGAAGCAACTTTTGTTATTGAAAAAAAGTGAATTTCGAGTTTTGATAAAGCGTTGATTTTTGACGAAAAAAATATAGTGGAAACCAAACAATGGCTTGATAAACATTATCCGAACTCTGCTCCATCGAGACAAATGGTAAAGAAGTAGTTTACAGAATTTAAACGTGGTCGTTCCAGCACATATGATGCAGAGCGTAGTGGACTCCCAAATGAGGCCGTTATTCCAGAAAACATGCACGAGCTAGTTGACATTGTAAAGATATCAAATGGTAGTGCCTACCGTTTCACACGAATATTTGGGTATGTGAAAACTCTGTTCAAAGTAGCTGCTGTGTGAGCTCTCAAATCGTGCCTCAAATAGCTGAAAACTATGGCACCATTGAATGATTTAGGCTTAGAATTGCTTACTCAGCCACGGTACTCTCCAGATTTAGCTCCCAGCGACTTTTTCCTGTTTTCATATTTCAAGAGAATGGTTGCTGAAAAGAAATTTAAGTCCAATGATAAAATAATCGCTAAAACTGAGGCATAACTGAGAAAGAGAAATCATATTACAAAAGTGGTATCAAAAAGTTGGAAAATAGTTGCCCCTCGTAGGTCAAACGAGTTTTGTTTACATTTTGTTTTTTGTTTTTTTCTTGCTTATCCTACGAACTTATTGAGTAGCCTGTTATGTGGAGAACGGCAGCAATTAAAGAAGCACTATCTATCCCCCTTAAGTTTTTTGCTTATTGCAGAAAGCACGCTGGATAAAAGTTATGTATATTTGAAGACTGTATACAGCTAAACGACAGATTCTTCAGTGTGTTTCTAGAAGGAACTACAGTTTGTCTCAAATGTTTTTGTTTGGTTCGGAAGGAGTAAAAATTTGAAAAAAAGGTAAAAAATTTAACTGAAATAACATTTAAGATAAGAATTAAGATGGTGGTAGCGAAGCAATCCTAGTACATTCTATTTGCATAAAACATGGCAAAAAACAAACTACTTTCTTTTTTTCGAAATATTTTATCATAGAGTTTGATAAAAAAAGAGCAAACTATTTATCTTTTGTTAGTTATGTGTTGACCTTAATCAATTTTACAAAAAAGTGTCCTTTTGTCAGTCCGGTTGTACTAATTTTTTTTTTTTTTTTTTTTTTAATTTATACACATATGTATGTACATATCATGTGCGTAAAAAAGCTTCACAAAAAGACATTGGAAACTTATTTGTGCTAAGTGCTTAGTGTTAATTTCAAAAAGAAGGACAAAAGACTATTAGTTGATGAGATCTAAATCTAGAAGCATCATTTATGCTACAATTATTGCTTGTTTACTCTTTTCTTAACCTACTTAAGGTGTTTAAATTTACTGACGTTAACGGTGTTGGGGTCAGATTTGACCAAATAGAAAATTTTTTTATATTCAGAAACTAATAAACTTTACTGAAGTATGAAATAGTTTATTTATCGTGTTGCCTTTAAATAAATAATTATGAGTTGTATTTATTGCAAAATTTATTATAAATGTAGAAGTACAGACAGTCGAAACAGTCAATTCTCTTTTGCTTTGATTATTTTTTGATACGAATGTGAAATTTTAAAATAGTGCTAAATTAGTCATTGGGTTGCTGTTGTACTTTTGACTGACAAATAGTGCTAAAAGAGAGTAATTGTACCAACTTTCACATCCATGGGCAGGGTTGGCAAAAACCCGTGGTTTTTTTTAAACCCAACCGGGGGTTATTGAGTTTTTTTTTTTGTTGGTGGGATCAAGGCGGCATTGTGTACTGTGAGCTGCTAAAACTCGGTGACAGGAGCAGACTGCAATTACTGCGTTTTAATCATGTTTTATGAGAAAAAGGGCCGGAATATAAAGACAGACATGATTAAGTTCTTCTGTTGCATGACAACACCCGACCTAATGTCGCCAAAGTTTCAAAACAATTATTAGAAACGACCAAATGCCTCATCTGCCGTATTCTCCGAACAATGCTCCGTCGGCTGTTGAGACGGATACAATATATTCACACTCTTTATACGGGATTTCTTTATATGGCATTTCGCTATAACGGCCTGTTTCAATTATGGAACACATTTGCTTAAACCGTGGAATCTCCGTTTTTTAACAATAAGTGTAAGGGAAGCAAACGCAACACATACTCATCTCATTTAAAGGCATTTCGATTTACGGTCTACATTGTCAGAAACTATCTAGGCCGCATAAAGAGGTATTAGTTTATTTTTGACATGTCACCGAATCATTTCCTTTAAAGAAATACAAAATCGTCTTCAAAGTTGGAGCATCTTAAAAGACGAGAAGTTTTTCTGAGACGGGATTTGGAAATTGACTCTGATATGGAGAAAAGATGTAAGCCGTGATTTGATAAATTTGTTATTTCATTATCTTTTTGAGCTCAAAAACGGAACAAATAAATTTGTAGTTCCAATACGTAAATTACACTTAATTTTGTTGCAAATAAACTACGAAAACCTTTAAAGAAAAAAACCCACCCGGGTTTTTTTTTGAAATATTATACCCAATTAAACCCATCCTGGTGGGTTGTTGTTTGTTTTTCTTTTATTACATTTTAAAACTAAACATTTTTAGGCCTCTAGTGTCAGTTTTTTTCTTTTCAAGTAACAAATGTTAGCACTTTAACATTAAAAAAAAAATTTTACGTAAAAGCAATTGATTTTCATGCAACAAAAGTATTAAATTTTCCAGATGCCTATTCTTATTTCCCCAAAAAAGAAAATACCCATTTTTTACAGCCATCATAATTTACACAATCATTCTATCATATCTTATTGTTAATGAACTAAGAAAATTGCAAAAAATAATTTGTGAAAAAGACAAATTGTCTACTTTTTAATGCGCAAAAAGTATGCTCTGGAAAATGTTGTATTCAATTTTTGTTCTTTTGAGTTTTTATTATATACATAAATACATACGGTATGTATGTATGTATGTATGTATTTACTTGCTTAAAAAAGGACACGAGAAAACAATTGTTTACTTTTGCCCTTGCAACCAGCAAGTTTGTTTGCAATACTTTTAGACGTTTCAAAGCAAAAGCTAAAAAAAAAAACGAAAAAAATACAAAAAAAGTAGCTTTCGAGACTTTAAATTTCGTCAGTAACGTCAATTAGAGAAAACAATTTTAAAGTGTTTGAAAGTGAATTGAATTTGAAATAATTGTTGTCAGCTTTTTATTTTTTGTTGCTCCTGTTGCTCATACTTCTGACTCTGTTTGTTAACAATTCTTTTTCAAGTCTCTGTGTTGTAAAGTCTGGCAGAAAATTGTTTTCCTTTTCTGTTTTTCTTTTTTGTTTCCATTTCCTTTTGGAAAATCTCTTGTTTTCCTAGACATAATCAATCATTATTATGAATGTGTTTTAAGATGTGTAAGTAAGTAAATATGTACATATGTATGTATGTATGTATGTATGTATGTATGTATGTATGTATGTATGTTTGTTATTTTTGTATGTATGTGTGTTGTGTGTACTCTATCCATTAAATTTTATTGTATCCCTTTCTTTACAATAATGTTTGCTTTTGACAGCAAGTGGCAACGACTTCTGTACACCAGGCAATTAATTCTCAAATACGTTATAAGATTCAGTCATTGGAACGGATATTAAAGTGTAATATAAAGCAAAACAAGGCATAGCTTTTCTTTTAATTTTTCAAATTTAATTTCAAGTGTAATAACAGTAATAATATTCATTGCGATGATGCTTAACAATAAGATGATAAATATTTTATTTCGCAAAACTAATAAATTATTGGAATAATTTGAAAATGTATATTTATATATGTTAGTATACATACGTGTTTACTTATAGGAACTTCCGAACTTGGCTAGATTATTGAGCATACATCTGTCGAATTAGCTGTCATTTATTCGGTTTATTTTGCCAAATCACCATGGACGGATATAGTGTTGCATAATGGGTACGCCAACAAGCAAAATTGTCGAATTTGGGTCGATACCTATCCACATAAGTGGAGCATTACGTGGTGATATTTCTGTTATTTCTGTCAATTTGTAAACTTCACTCTTTACAAATGCTTAAAAATTATTTATTAATTTAATCTGTCTACAGATTACATTTCCTTACAGAATAAGGCCACTCTGTACAAACAATGGAAAATATTAAATTTTTGATTTAAATGCAACATGGGTTTTCTTTTTAAAATATTAATACAATCACAGGAATTAATTAGATGGTAAGGATTATTAAATTTGAAACATATTTAGCGAAAGGAGTCATTATTAGCATGAACAGAACGATAGTACTTATAATTTACTGGTTGAAAGTACCGAGAAGGTCTAATTGGAACATTAAAGTTAATAGAAACTTAGAAACGACATTCAGTAGAAAACAGATGTTCAGCATTATGCTTCAACTCTTTAGCGTAGGTAACTTTATAAGCGCGAGCCTGCTCTCCTAAGGATTAAGTATACTATATATGAATTCGAACCAAGTCCTATTAAGCCGAATAGTAGGAACTGTTTTTGCATAGATTCCATAATTGTCGTGTAAGTGTTGAAGTATGAATCTCATATAATAGAGCCATATTTAGGAATAGAGCAAACCTAAGATGTGTACAAAAGTTTCGTGAGGTATTCTTTCGACTAACACTTCATAAATCCAAGTACTTCTTTAGCCTTGTTCACTAACATTGAAATATGATGATTAAATATTAATTTATAATCTGAGGGTATTCCAAATCCATAATATTTATTACTCTATCAAGCTTTTAGTTTAAAACAGTAGCTGGATCAAGTTTATAGGAACGGAAAACGCCATGTGTTTACATTTCCCAATATTTAACTCCAATAAATTAAAATTATATCATTCCGAGATATATTCAAAGTCAGTCTGCAAATACTATTGACCAGTAATATCAATAGCATACATCAGAATGTTTGAATGAAGGATAACAGATGGGCAGGGTTGGCAAAAACCCGGATTTTTATTTTAAACCCAACCCCACCGGGATTTTGATTGGTTTTTTTTGTGTTTTATTGGGTTATAAAACTGCTTCCAGATTTCATTCAAGTCGCCAATATTTTTTGTTTGTTAACACAATTACGTTGTTTTACTATTTGTAATGCAATTTTGCACTCTTGGTGGGAGCCATGAGCTGCTTAAAATTGGTGGTCGGAGCAAAATGAAATTACTTCGTTTACACCATGCAAAACTCACGGAATATAAAAACAGACATAATTAAGTTATTCTCTTGTATAAAAATGCCCTGCCACGGATAACGCCCTGGACGGATAAAATACACTCATATCTCTTTATACGGTCTTTGTTTATACGGCATTTCGCTATAACAGCCTGCTTAATTTATGGAGCACATTTGCTTTATAGCAAAAATTACCTCGTTCTACGGCTAAAAACTCGCGGATTCACCGCTTTTTAACAAAACGTGTACGGAAGGAAACGCAACATATATTCACTCTTTCTTTACGGCTTACATTTTCAGATCCTATCTAGGCAGAAAAGAAAAAGGGATATGAGTTTATCTGCAAGCATGTCACCAGTTCACTTCCTTTGAAGAAATATAAAATCGCCTTCGATGTTGTCACCAATTCACTTTGTTTGAAGGTGGGTTTATTTGGGTTACCCAGTGGGTTGCCAACCCTGCAACTGGGAGATCATTTATGAGTAATGTAAATAGTACAGACCAGATGACTACTGCTACATCTGAGGTACACCAATAATTTTAGATATAGCATTTTTGCATGTAACCCGTTGGGTTCTGCATGAAAAATAAGAATTAAGCCAGCTGAGGACATTATCATTAGGGGAACCAGAAATATGCAATTGTCTACTTTTTCTCATACAACCATTCAAGTCTGATGTAAGATATTTATCCGTTTCATGAATTTTTATGAATTTTGACATCGATTTGATTTGTTAGTGCTTATTTTTGCACATTTTGCTCATAACAGCATTTTTTGCATATTTCAGATTTGAAAGTAATTTTTTCGTATTTATAGAGCATTTGAAACCATTTTAGCGCATATATTGATTTTTTGTGCTCTAAAATATTTTCACAGCGAAAATAAACTTTTATTTTAAATTTTGACCAAGTCATGGCTTTCTTTAATTACCTGTCAATTACATTTTTTTTGCCATCTAGATCTCAATTAATTTTATTACTGTTTTACAAGCCTGTATGTTCTGTAAACCGAAACGAGGAATATTGAAATCGAATAAAATTTCAAAGGCGTATACATTTTAGTTGCGACAATTATTTTAAAGTTTTATTAATCAAAGAAGTTAACTTAACCGAATTAACAAACAAACAAAAATGGAAAAATATCAAAATCAAATTTGAAAATTATAGCACTGTGACGTTTCATTCGATTTGAATTTCACTCGGTTTTGGCTTACAGAATATACCCTGTTCGGTATTGCGACAAAGGAGCATCAAGCCAAAATTCTTATTTGGACATAACCAATTACTTTATAATTGCACAACTTTTTGCGAATCACTAAAGATGTTGGACGTAAATTTCAACTTAATTTTGCTTTCTGCTCCGTACATAATAAAAGCTGCTAAAGCCAAAAAGATGTTTAACTAACGCACGTTACATGCATTGATCATGTACTGAATCGCTTATGCCAACGTATTCCAAATCATCACAAAAATGTAAAAAATGCTATTGGAAATAAAAAGAAAGTGTCCTTGAAAGATCCAAAAATAGTTACAGTTTTTAAAGAAATATATCCAGACCTTCCATTGCCGCTCGAAACAGTCATCAATTATCACGCTTGCTATTGTGAAAAAATCTTAGAAGTTCTTAGCGCATTAAATAAAGCGTAAATAGCAATGGAATATATATAAAAAGTAAGCTAATTTGTATTGCTTCAAACTTCGGTTTCATTGAAAAGTTACTTAAAAAACAGCAAAACTGCTTACAAAGAAGAAATTTTATTTTTTTTAGAAGATTTTTAAAATTTGTAGATCACATTTTCGGATTTTTTTCTGCATAATTTGCGCGCATAAAACACTTTTTTAAGATCATATTTTTGATCATATTCAGTAAAATATCATGGCTAACTTTATCAAAAGCTTTGCTACAATCGGTATAGTTTGTCCATTATCAATAAAACTCTTCGAATATTGATTTCCAGGTGCTCAATTGTCTCTGGTTTATCGACGTAGACAAGTTAATTTACATAACCTCAAAGAAAATAATCGAATGGGATTAAACACACGATCTTGGTGTACAATTATTGGACCATTATGTGATATTACTCTTTTATCAAAAGTTTATTTGAGTAAATCAATCCCTGACTGTGTGGCATGTGACTTCGTCCTGTAGGAACCACATGTCAGCAAGAATTTCTAATCATGTCCATATATCGTTCACCATTGACATTAACATTCTGACCATCATCGTTTCTGAAGACATAAGAGCCAATGACTCCGCCAGCCAACAAAGCGCACCAAACAGTAATGGTGTTTCGATAAAAGCTTGTGTATTATCCTCAATCCAAGTGCGACAATTTTGCTTATTAACTAGGTAGATCGGATGGTTATTATTCGACCAATTTTTTTGAATTTTCCGAACCCGATTTTTTTTTAATGTAAATTTTTCGAATATTGAATAAACTGATGTAAATTTTTATTAATTTTTTATTGCAAATGTGTTCATAATTTAAGTATTTTTCTAAGTTTAATATAAAAGTTTAAGATTTAAGTTTTTCTAAGTTTAATATGACAACCTCACGCGTCTCACATGGAACGCAAAAAGCATGGTAGGCCGAATAAGATATGCACACTTGAGTAACGATAACCTTTTCTCATTTTCTGTTAATGAATATTAATTTTTTATGCACGAAGAATGATGATCAGCTGTGCGATTGTGCCTTTTAACTATTTATTAAAAAAGGCAAATTTGAACATTTTAAAATTACAATCGTATGTACATACATACTACCAGAAAGTATTCAGTATTCAGTTAAAAAAAAGAAAGGTTTAAGGTTTAAACTATTAAATACATACATACATACAATTATTTTTCTACAGACGTCATCTGAAGTGTGGAAATATTTCGAAGGCGTTTTAGAAAAGCTTATTTTTTATTTGTGCATTATATTATATATATTAATTTCCATAAGATTCCATGTAGGAACATGGGGACTTTCGTTAGTCGATGAGCTGCACCCGATTCTATTTGTAAACTCATTGAAAGGGACCTACAGTTTAACGCCGGCTCCGAACGACAAATTCATTAGAGAAGTTTTCAATAGTAGTAATACTCATAACCTCTTATGAGGTTATGTTAAGAGGTGATACTGCTGTTGAAAAAAACTTTTGATCCGAGGACCTTCTGGTTGGTAGGCGGGTGTCTTACCTACCTAACTTTTATTACCCTCAACCGTACTACCCCTCATATGAGCTGTCCATCCTTTTTGAAAGAAAAACCGACATCTAAAATTGATCCGAAAAGAGCAGCATCCGCTTATGCAAGCTCATTTGTCATACAGTTTCCTTCATATCCAGAAACCCACCTAATGATAACCATCTAATGTTTCGCTATCCTGTCCAGACAGTCTGATAACCAATTGTTTAGAGAAAACTAAACGGAAAGCACTCTTATATCTTTTGGACCCTTCAGAAAAGGCTAAAACACCTCAGCAGGTCAAAAGTCTGCTAGAGAGTCTGATATTCAATTGTACAGAGAAAACTAAACAGCCATCACTTCTACATCTTTTTGACCAATGAGGAAAGTATAAACCTCTCTCGTATCATCATCTATCCGATATGCCGATCAGGAAACCCAGATTAAAATAGGGTTTTTGTATACTTTAGCCAAAGCCCTTCCCACAGCTGAGGTCGTCCATAGCCGCACAACTTCTGTGAATGAAAAGTAATATTAATATCAGAAGTATGGTAAGTTTTGCAATTTTTTTGCCAAAAAACGTTATTTTCTTTTATTATATTTTTCTTACTTTTTGTTTTCGGTGGATTTTGATTCGAAACTGTTCGTCTGTCAGTCTTCATGGGCGTGTAGTTTCTGTTGTGTATGTACGTATGTACGTATGTATGCCTACATTCATTTTGACTCAAGTGTTTCCATTTAATTTGACATTTACTAAAGCGTAAACAAAACGTACAAAAGAAAAGAGTTTAAAACTTAAATAGTCCAACCATCTATCAAAAATGTAAGTAAAATTGATGGCCTTAGTGGCTTATTCAGGTCGTTTTCTTCATTTTCTTTTTCCATATTTCTTTCTTGCTTTCAAATATTTTTCTTTCTGTTTTCTGCAAATGAGAAAAAATGAGAACCTTAACCACAAATAAAAAAAACATCATTTTTAGGTGTGGTATAGCATGGAAAGTATGAAGCACTACTATCCTATGTGTGTCATTTAAGGTAAAGAAAATGAAAATGAGCTGAATACTCGTATAATGTTTGTTGCTTTGTTCATTCGAAATAAGGACAAAAGTGTATCTGTAAATTGGATTTTTTTGAAAAATATGACAACTTCTTTTTACACAAATTAAAACTTCTTCTGGGTTTGGCATATTTTCAATCAATATTTGGTGTTTTTTCGTTACGCTTTTAAAGGAGAGCATTAGGAACTGACTAAAGCAAAAAAAAAAATTATCTTGATAATTTGATGGAAAATAGAACAGTTATTTATTTATTCGAATATAATGTTGTTTAAAACAATATTTTCTAAAAATATGTGTGTATATAAGTTAAGAAGTTACAGTCCATTAAGCATGATAATATACCTTAAAGCGAATCAGTTTTAGGTATTTAAGAGATAATTAGCATAATTGATTTATATTTATGAAAAATCAAGTTGGGCAAATATTAGCATAACGCCATAACCGTAACCACAGTCTAAACTAGCAAAATTGAATTGATCGGTTACGGTGTTATTGTATGTCCCATTTAATCGAAAACGATGTTGCCTATGAGGTTGGTTGGTTGCGATGCAACCATAGCATTGCGTTAAGTTACATCTAATTTGAGCTTAAACAAGTATCGATAACAGTTTATTTTTACTAATAACGAGGCCAAATACTTTCGTTCGAGGAAATATCTTTTTATTTAGGGTTGGTTCTACTGTTAGTTAGTTTGTTTGTTCATGTTACCACCCGTAATCTCTATGAGTGTCAAGTAGTATCCACACAGATTATATACAACATCACTATTTGAGAGCATATTTCTCATATCTACTGACATTCTATTTTTTTTTTCGAAGTAATTTAAATTGAAATTCTAAACTGTTAGACTGGTTTTTTAATTGATTTTTATGATATTTATTTTGTAAAAAAATTAGTGACTAAATTGTTTAGAAAAACTTTAGATAATTCAGTAAAATATAACAAAGAAAAAAAATTAACATTTTAATCAGAGGATATTTTGGAACTATAAGTTATCTGTTTTATATAAACGGGGGAAATTCTAGAGCTTCATTGGGATGACTCTGACACTGACGCAGAATATGAAAATTTGTTGATAAAAATTCATGCTGACAAATCGAATATTATAATAAGAATTTTGAGAAGGGTTGAGCTGCTCGATAAATCAACAAATCACGGCTTAGAGCTGAAACAAATTGTCTATACAATTTTTGAGGGTTTAGAATTAAGGTGGAGTTTCATAAAATGCACCTAAAGAATATAAAATGGAGAAAACTATAAAATCTATGATATAGAAATATAAGCCCCGATAAATACTTCAAAATACATTAAATATTGTTACGTTTTTACCTTTTTAAAACGTGTATTTATGAGTTCGTAGATTGCAGTTAAAATAAAATAAATCTAGTGTTTTGTTTTTAATTTTTATCCTTTATTTAACACAGTTTTGTGTTTCACTGTTTGTAACCTTTTTACAAACAATAACAATTTCTATTCTTAGTTACTCGCTCTGTTCACAACTTTGTAAACAACAACAATTACTCGACGGATCTTTCTACCTTAAGATCTTCCAAACCGATCGTTCTTTTAAGTTGGATTCGACCGCAACTCTTTCAATCAGAGGTTATCTACACTTAACTCTACTGAGTTGGCTCCAACTAAGCTGGTTTTTACTTCACGACTTACTTTACAAGTTTACTCCTATAAACTCTCTTGACACCGAGTTCAAAGCAATGAACTCTCTTCAGTCCAATAACACGTTCGCTGAGTTTACACCAAATAAACTGATTGTTGTTCACACCAATGTGCTTTTTATATGGCTGAGTTTTTCACTTTTCCTTTTTTATTACGTTTTTTAGCATTGTCTTCCTAGTTTTTGGTTTTTAGCGAACTGTTCGCTTTAACTATGCTCATCGATGCTCAAATGACTGATGCTTGAGGAATTGGGCATGTTTTTTGGAACATTGTATAGGACTTACGACTACATATGTAGTTTGAAAAAAAATTACTTTTCTTTTTCTTTAATTTCATAATTGTAATAACTTGGAAGAGTTTACTTATAATGTCAAGTGTAAATATGTACATGCATACATACATACATATGTACACAAGACTCATTGTTGCCGCCAGTGGCAAAATCGCTTAAAATTAAGAAATGTGTTTAGTTAGTAAATAACTAATTGTAATAAGATTTTCGGAATGAAACCGATTTAGCCATTTATAATGTGCCATACCTTAAATTAAATCAATTCATTACTAGTTGGCTTAGCGTGGTGGTCTTCAACCAGAAAGTCTTCAAAATAATTTTTAACATATAATTTCTAGAAGTTTCTAAACCAAAAAGTGAGTGCAAAATATTGTTTGTTGTAAGATTATTCCTAATAAAATTGAACTAATTTTAGGAATTTTAATATAAGAAAACCAATATAAATAAAAAAATTGTATTATTGTTTAAAATTGGTTATTCTTTATTCAGAATCAGTGGAAATCACTAGCAAGGCAAATTCCTCTTTTAACACTCATTGAATCAAATTCAATTACTCTCTGCCGTTTGACATAAAAGTCATTGTTCACAAACATTTTCAAAATTATAATCGTCTTTCAATCAAACCTCATTATTATCAGCGTCATCTTTCCTATGTACACCCAAGTGATTAAAATCCATTTTTATCGATGTCATTATCAATTCGTGCTATTGAATAAAAGTGCGTATTTTGTCTTAAACGAATTAAATCATGATAAAATAAAATTCACATCTACCACTCCTGCGTACGTGATATTAAAATAGAAAATAAATCTTAAACAGCGACAATATGTTTGACAAGTAAAATGAAATGAAAGAAGAACGAGAAACGTGAAATTGCATTAAAAATTACAGGTCCAAACAATGAAAATAGTAACAGTTGTAGGAAGTGGTGCTAAGTTGACAAAATTGCTGGAAAACATATCGGAGCTCATAAAAAGGAAATTTACCCAGTCATATACAAGGCTCACGCATACATATATGAACAGTTTTTAATATACAGTAAGTATATACTAAAAAGTATTAAAGGAAACACATACAACTAAGGACCAGGGCTGGCAAAAACCCGGGTTTGAAAAAAAACCAAACTCACCGGGTTTTATTGGGTCTTTTTTTTGAGCTTTATAACTGCCTCAAAATTTCTTGCAACTCGACTATATTTTTGTCTTGTTAGTACAATTACGTTGTTGTAATTTTTATAGTGGAATTTTGCACTCTTGGTCTAACCAATGGGGTGTTGTCTACAATGACCTGCTAAAATCTTGTGATCGACACAGAATGCACTTACTACGTACTTTACGGGAAAAAACTGCCGGAATATAAGGACAGACATGATAAAGTTATTCTCTTACATGACAAAGCTTATCGTCACGTCGTAAAAGTTGCGAAAAAAATTAGAAACAATAAAATGCGATATCTTACTTCAACCACCGGACATTACGCCTTCTGAATACTGGCTGTTTTGACAGATATAACATGATTTGGCGGGTCACTACTTTACTCCTTTGGAAGAAATTGAAGATTAGCTTGGATCTCCTCAAAGGACTAGACGTTATTCCGAGATGATATTCGAAAAATGCCTGGGAGATGTAAGCGGCGATGGATAATATTTTAAATTATTTTTTAATGCATTATGTTTTATAGTAAACGCTTTTATTGAGCTAAAAACCAATCGAATTAATTTGTAGTCCCAATATTTTGTTTTCAATAAACTGTGAAAACCTTTAAATTGAATTTGTTTTAATAAAAATACAAAAGAAATAAAAAACCCACCCGGGTTTTTTTTTAATATTGTTACGTTTTTACCTTTATAAAAACGTTTATTTATGAGTTCGAAGATTGCAGTTAAAATAAAATAAATCTTGTGTTTTGTTTTTAATTAAAATCCTTATTTATACACAGTTTTGTGCGTAACAATTTCGCAAGAAATAACAATTTCTATTAGTAATTACTCTCTCTGTTTACAACTTTGTAAACAACAACATTTACTCGATTAAATCTTTCAACCTAAAGATCTTCTAACCAGATCGTAGTTACAACTTAGGTTCGATCACTACCTCTTCGATCAGAGTTTAACTCCTTTAAACTCTCTTTACACTGTGTTCAAACCAATAACTCGTTTGCTGAGTTTACACCAAATAAACTCTATTCACGCTAAGTTTACAAAACATAAACTGTGGACAGCAGTCCACATCAATGTGCTGAGTAAACAATACTTCAAAACCTCTCGGTATTTCAGGTAAAGACCATTTCTTTCCTTTGCTTTCTTTTTAGTTCTTTTTTAGCTATGCGAATGCAAACATCTACTTATTTCAGTTCTTGTTGTTTGTTATTGTCTGTTACTTGTTTTCTTTTCTGCCTGATTTTGTTGTTGCTGTTTATTTTTATTAACTACATTTCTACTAATGTTGTTGTTGTGCATTCTATTTCATAGTTAGTGTATCCTCTGCAATCTCCTAAACTTACTGGCACAAAAAAGACATTCATCCTATATTCAGCACTTTAATCAATTCTAACGAAAGAATGCTAGAAGGTTGTTAAACTAAACGGAAGTTCC
This sequence comes from Wohlfahrtia magnifica, assembly GCA_023159175.1. Taxonomy (NCBI): domain Eukaryota; kingdom Metazoa; phylum Arthropoda; class Insecta; order Diptera; family Sarcophagidae; genus Wohlfahrtia; species Wohlfahrtia magnifica. Next base: position 2,451,976 of record JAKWBJ010000198.1, on the reverse strand, counting down.
ACCAGTTATTGAAAAACTTTTAAATCATCGTTTGATGTAGTCTGTTTTAGAATATCCTCATAGAAAATTCATCATTCGTCATTGTCATAAAGCACTGCATTTCAAAAGTTTTGCAAAGGCGTAACGAATTTTAAATATTTCAGAAGATTTAAAATGTAAATGATTTATTTGGATTTTTGAATTTAGTTTAACAATAAATTTCGTTGAATATAATTGAAGATTAGAAAACAAAAACGAAAAATAAAATTATAGCTGGTCAAGTCCAACATATGATAATCCCATTCTACAGTGTGATTTTATTTAATCCGAAGTCAAAATAAAGACCTTTTTTAACACGTTTTAGTACAATGTTGGATTGGAATGTTAGTTGAAATGTACTAACGAATGTACGACTGATAAGGTAACTGATTTTTTAACATTTTCTGACAAAATGAATGGATTGAATGGTCAGACTATCAGCAGCGCACTCATTAATTACCGCTAGGTGTGTTATTCGTCTGTGATACTTAGTCTGAATCCATGTACATTCGAACTAAATGACCTACAGATTATTTTTTTTGCATATCACTGATTGTGTTGTAATACTCATTTAGGCCTTTTGTTAATTTATTTTATTTAAGTGTAAAGCCCTCATTTACAATATTTTGTGCAAGATAGTATATAATACAGCAAAACATAAAAATCTTATTGAAAGTAATAAAGAAAACACATAAATTAGCGAAATAATCACATTATACATCAGAAGAAACATCGAAAGTACTTTAATATTTGAGAGATTATACAAATAATACCATTAAGTGGCAGATAATAATTACATTTACTTTTATATTAAGGAAAAAGTACCAATTAATGCTTCAAGGGGGATCGTAACTAAAAATTTAACTGAAATTAAATGATATTGACGAACGACCGCTGACAATGGCACCGGTTAAATATTACACTTGTTAACAAGGTTTTTGTTGACAGCTTTAAACATGCATGCAACTATTAATTTACACTGTCTAACTTTGCGGAAAATACTGAAAATCTTTAGGAACTTAAACTTTTGAGATTTTTATAACGAATGAGCAAATCGATTTGCTTAAAGAACTGTTTAGAATATTCTCTGTTTCATTGCAGGCAGATGAGTTCGGACAACACTCATTATTGCATTACTTATACCAGAGTAGTAAAGAAAATTTAAAAAAATTCCATTAAAAACTTTTGACACAAAACTATTTTTAGGAATTCTATGAAACGATATTTTTGTGAAACTAAATATTTTCGACTTTTATTTTGATCTTCTCCTTCTTAATCTTGTTTCTTTTTTTTACAAAAATTTTAAAACTCAAAAAAGTTCTTAAATCTGGTGATTGTCGCTCATCGGACACTTAATGCTAAAAGAATTAAAATCCTATATAAAATTCTAAACAACAGCAACAACAACTATTTACAAACTAATAACAACAAAAGTAAAATATTTGCAAGTTGCAACATTCTTTGCTGTTGTTGTAATTGTCAGTTTTCTGAGCATCGTTCACAAAAAGTTTGTGTACAAAGTGAAATACAATACATAGATAAAACAATTGACAACTGAATTTCCAAGACTTTGTTGTTGGTTTTACATCCTTTCTCTCTCTTTCTTTCTGAGCAATAAAATTAGAAGAAAAAGGCACTAAGCACTACCTCGAAAACTGTTCGCTTCGAAATACGTAAAAAGCACTAAAAACAGTGTTCAATTCACTGAGTTGACAACGCTGCGAATCATTAGTAATTGAATAGAAACAATTTTAAAAAGAATTAGTTTATCAATAAAGGAAAAAAAGAATAGAAAAACGAAATGAAAGGGAGTAAAAGATTAAATTGATGCAATTAAATTGAAATATAATGCTTTAAACACATAAACGATTGGAGGCTACCGAGTACAAACTACAAAAAATAAATTGCACGCGTTTATATGAATTATTCGAATATTTCGGCAGCAGCACACCTACACGGCTGTACGACTACTTTTGCTTGCTGTGGCCAACTTAGGCTTATTTCTATTTTGTTTGGCTACTAAATTGAAAAAAATATTTCGTTCGAACTGAATGCGTAAATCTAGCATCAGGCGACCAAACTGATTTGAGTTGAAAACGATATTGAGGGTAATAGTTGTGATCAGGTCTGCCATATTGCCGATTTTTTGGCTTAAAATAATCAAAATGCCGATATGCCCATTTTTGCGAGAAAATCTTAATGCAACTTTATTATTTTAGTAACATGTACAATTTTTGAGAACACTTACATATTGACTATTAAGAAGAGACAACTGTTAATAACTCAGCTATATTCTATTCTCAATTTCCAACAGATTTCTTAACCATAAGTCTCGTTTTATTCATAACTTAATGTAATTTTCGCAAAAACGCATATAAACTTGAAAAAAGTGGAAAAAATTGGATGAAATATCTGTTTGCTTGTGAAATACACCACGACTCTTCAAGGCTACTTAAATGACATATATATCACTTAAAAGGTCTGTTTCTCTTCTTTCCAAATCTAGAAAGAAACTTAAAATCAGGTAATATTCAGCTAAAATATATCATTTAAAAGGTCTGTTTCTCTTCTTTCCAAATCTGGAAAGAAACTTAAAATCAGGTAATATTCAGCCAAAATATGCTATATATGCTAATATATGAGCTTATAAATTCCTGGAGGTCAGAAAAACCGAGGTATTTCGAAAATTTCAAAAACATATTCTTCTTTTGCCATTTTTTTTGTCGCACCGTGTAATTTATCTATTAGGAATTTATCTATTAGGATAATTTATCTATTAATTCGGTTCTTTGTTTTAGCTCAAAAAAATTATTTTATTTTAAAAGATAACGAATTAACACGTAAATCAACATATTGTCCATTATAACTAACACCCACCTCTCAGGTAATTTTCGAATATCGTCTCGAGGCGATCCGGCAATTTTTTTCATAATTTACAGCTCAAACGAAGTAATTGCAGTGTGTATCGTGGTTTTAGCAGCTCGTAGTGCATAATGCCCTCTATGTTCTGTCAAGAGTGCAAAATTCATTATAAATAATAAAACATAGTAATTGTACTAACAAATAAAAAGATATTGAAGAATTACCCGATGGGCTGGTTTTTTTTTTTTTTTTAACCCAAGTTCTTGCCAACCCTTCTTGAAGCTGAATAAGGATGTCGATTTTTTTATGGGCTTCCCTAGCCAATAATTTTTCATCTTGAAGTGCCGATAATGCCGATTTTTTTATTTCAAATATGCCGATTTTTAATCAAAATCATCTGGCACCCCTGGTTGTGATCACAATTTTAATATTTATAAAAAGTCACATTTTTTCGGTATCAGTATGGTGTCGGCTCCAATATATTTAAATATTTATTTAAATGCCGTTATCAGCATTTGTAGTCATGTAGCCTTTTGTCGCCTATGTGTTTAAAGCATGAACTCTAGCGATGAGTCTCTGTCACCGTCTTAACAGAATTTCTTTATATTGTATAAAATAGTAAAACAGCAGAAAAATGAGCCTTCACTGACACACGTGAAAGTTTTGAACCTAAAAAGTTATTGAACTTAGAACCCAAAATTTGCTGAGCATTCCGCAGTGCGGTTTGCGCAAGAGCCGCTTTGGTGACCGCTCTGGTGACCGACAAACGCTGCTTTCTGGAAGTTTAATAAATTCGTTTATGGTTTTGTCGAAGGTAAACTGGTATCTTTTTATACCTCTAAGGCGTTTGGTGTCGCTCGGCACAGGGCGGCTAAAGCTGGCTGAAATTACTTCGTTTGAACTGTACATTATGAGAAAAACGGTCGGAATACAAAAACGTGATTAAGTTATTCTTTAGCATGACAACGCTCCACCTCGCTATCGCAAAAGCTTCCAAATAATTGTCAGAAACGCCCAAACGCCGCACTCTCCGTATTCTCCGCACATTGATTCCTCTGACTATTGGCTGTTTCACGGATACAATATCTTTTACCATTTCACCAAACCACTTCTTTTCAAGAAACGGTAAATTCGGTTTCAAAGTTGGATCGTCTCAAAAGCTGATATGTTTTTCTGAAACGGGATTCGAAAATTGGCTCATAGGTGGGGAAAGGATGTAAACAGCTATTTAACAAAATTTTTATTTTCATTAATTTGCTACTTCATTATCATTTTTTAGCTAAAAAAAAAACGAAACAAATTAATTTGTACTCCCGATACGTAAATTATAATTATTTTTGTAGTAAATAAACTACGAAAACTACCCAGTTTGGGTTACCCAGTGGAAATAATAAAAAATTGCATTCAAACAGTTTTCTTAAGGTACTACAGCAGTACCTTTTGCTTGTCACTTAATGGTTTTGCAGGTGTATATTTTACAAACCTAATACATATTTCAGTTTTTTTTAAAGCAGTGACGCTCAAAAAGAGAGTCACACTTAAAATGAGAGAACCAAACTGAAAGAAAAATTAAGTTTTTCGATTTATTGTTTCTTAAAAGGCTTGTTTTTTTTTTGCATTATAAATAAAAAATAGTTTTAAAAATAATATGTACATCTGCCAATCGAAAAATATGTAAGTATATGCAATGGGATACAAAAGGGCGGATTAAAAAAGCTAGATATTCTTCCGTGTGTTTATAAGAAAGTGAGGACAAATCAGAATCTAGATTTTTTTTAAAGTGAGTACTTACTTTCATAGATTAAAATACTTTACACAAATAAAACCCAATTTACATATTTGATTAACTTTTTAATAAAGCTCTGGCAAATAAATGCTCTATTGATTTTCTATTCTATGTGAATGGATATATTGCACTGGTACTTCTAAAGCTGTATGTTTTTTCGCAAAAAAAATGCAATTGTATCTCTCTTTTTGACAAAAATTTTAATATAAAAAAGAAATAGCATTAGAGGGTAGAATTTTTAAATACGAAACGTACATTTATTCCTGCTTTTAGCGAATGTCCCACGAAACCCTGTTTTTGCGCAACCTTTGCCATCAGTGCAATTAGCAGACAGCCTTTCTTTTTCTTTTAGAGCTAAAACATTTTTGCTAAAAGCATCATAAATAGCTGCGCCAGTAACACTTCCTTAAAAGGACTTTTTTTCCTTTACTCCTCTTGGGAGCATAGGGCTTCCAGAATTCTAAGGCATATTGGTGAATACCTGTAGCTTTTGCGTGATGGTGTTAAACACAAGCCAGGTTTCACTGCCGTACAACAGAATTGACTTTACACATGCGTTGAATATTCTGAGCTTGGTTCGCCTGAATATGTATGAGCTTCTCCATACTGACTGTAATCGTCCGAATGCCGACCTTACTTTGTTGAGCCTGCTGTTAACGTCTACTTCTTCACCGCCGTTTGTTGCCATTGTGTTTCCAAGATAGCAGAAGCTATCTACATACTCTATTGGCCGCCCCTGTAGTACGATGTTTTCTGTGCTATTGTTGTTAATTATCATAGCTTTAGTTTTCTTAATATTTATCTCAAGGCCAACATTGCGAGCCAGTTTTTCTAGATCATTTAATTTTGACTGCATGTTGGTAATCTTGTGTGAGAGGATACAAATATCATCCGCATAATCCAGGTCCTCGAGTTGTCGTGAGAGACTCCATGTTATACCTCTCCTTTGTGAACAGACTTCGCTCATGATCTCATTGAGTACGATGATGAATAGTAGAGGTGAGAGTGGACATCCTTGCTTTAATCCAGCGTTAGTATGGAATGATTGACTGATGCTCCCGTTGTGAAGAACTGAGAGTTCTGCATTCACACATTGCCTTTCTGATGCCTTTCTTCCAAGTTGCTGGGATGCTGATGTTATATGAGGCTGTAGTAATTCAGCTGCAATTGTAATGTCCGCCCGTAAGATTTCGGTTTGTAAGCCATCTTCGCCTGCAGCTTTATTATTCTTCACCTTCGTTGAAGTTAAAAAAATTATCAACCACTCTTAATCAAATAATCATTTGACTAGTATCGGATATGTCTACACTTTCATCAAAACACACGGACAAGTATTTAGCATTTTTTATACGTTCTGTCGTTTTCCATTGCATAAATAGCCATATATCATCCATCCAGCGTGCTAATGTTTCACGAGATAAAGCCATTTCATTTATAATATTCCCCATTTTTGTCCCTACTTCTTTAAATAAATGCATTATGGATATGCATAGTTCTTTTTTGTCCCTACTTCTTTAAATAAATGCATTATGGATATGCATAGTTCTTTAAAAACATTTCCATCTTCAAAAGGGTGAATTTTTTTTGCTAAAGCTAAACTAATAATAAATGTAGCTTTCATTTGATTATCAATCGCATGTCTACTTTGAACATGAAGATTTTTAAGGCGAATATTTTCTTTAAGTTTTTTACTAATTGGTTTCTATCATTTTTAGAAACACAATGCAATTCAGGATGTATTTTATCATAATGTCGCTTAAGACAAGATGCGAACGTATTTTTTATTACTTGATTACATACAAGGCATTCAGCTTCATTAAATGTATTGATAGAAAATAAAAAAAGTGTTTCCCACTCAACATTCCACATACGAGTACTTATTAAATAATTTCTTTCTAAGTCCTGTAAAGAAATATATATTCACACAAAGTATAAATAAACATGCGTAAACTTATGTAAGTTAATATCAAAATTCTTAGTGTAATGAGCAGAATTTTAGCTCTCTTCTAAATCACGTGAAATTAAAAATACACAAAAACATGCGATACGGTCCTTCTTCTTTGGCAATAAGCAAGCGACTGAATTAAAGTTGTGGCGCACACACATATTTTTTGTTGCACATATGGTTGGCATTTGAAATAATATAAACAAACTGTATGAATTTTTGTATACAAGATTCTGTAGCATAGTTTATTTATTACAATTCCTTAAACTTTCGATAAGAAAATAAAACAAAAATATTTTTTAAGGAATTAAAAAACAATATCTAAAATTTGATAGACTATGTAATAAAGGTTAGCGATATAGTTGAGCTTGGTACATTTCAAGAACATTTTTGGTAGAAATATTTTTTCCTTTAGCAACCCTGGTTGTAATATTTACGAAGAGAATAAAAAAACAGCCCAAAAACTTCGTAATCTGAACAATATGGATGAGCATCGCTGTTTTAAAGTCAAAAGGTAATCCCTGCATTCCAATCGTAACCCAAACTACCGAATAGAAAAATTAAACTGAGAAATTCTTCTTTTTTTCTTTTGTACTTACACTGTGTCTTGTAATAAAGGGTGTCCAAAATTGAGGTCTCATTTTTATTTTGCTGTCATTTGTTTTCTACTTGTAATTTTTATTTTCAGATTCTAAATTCATTCCGGTTAGTTTGAAACGTCACACGAAGGAACAACGTGTTTTTATTATTAAAAAATTTTTTTGAAAATGGCAAAAGTTTTAAGGATGTGATTAGAAAATTAAGGTGGTCCGGAGGAATTATCGGACTATATTTTTGTGATAACGAAAATTTAAATGCGGTTACGGTCAATCGAAATGGCTACAGAGTGATGATGGAAAGCATTTTGTGGCGAAAAATTGATGATTTAGACGTATGGAATATGTTGTTTCAACAGGATGGTGCCACTTGTCACACAGCAAGAGAAACAATGGATCTTTTGAAGCCTGATCTTAGGTCGCCTTCAGAGCCAGTAATAAACTGAAATAAAATAAAAGTCTTTTTTTTATTAAAATTAAAATGGTACATCAATTTTGGACACCCTTTACAAACCAGCTATTATATGACTATTTTTTCAACTGTTTGTTTATATTATGAGATCAAATTTAGTTAAATGTTTGATATAAGTTTTGTAGAGTTCATCGTTTTATATAAAATATTTATGGATATGCATACATACGTACATATGTATATAAATTAAATAGTAGATTAGGAAACTTTTACAATCTTTTTATATATTTTATTGTTCAATAATAATTGTTAACGTTTAAAATTAAATGTCAGCACTTCACCAAACTAAAGCAGTTCAGTTCATAAGAAAAACAAAAAGAATATTTTATGAATGACACTAAATGTGCTACAGATTATTTTATTGCAATAAAAAAAAAACTTTTCATATAATCCTCGTAGAGCAAATAACTGCGTACACGTCTCTATAATAAATACTCGTTGAACAAAAAATGTAAGACACGTACCAGAATCTATAATTGGCTCAACAAATGCGATAATTTGTAGGGAAGACAGAGATATATTCGTTGTTCTAGATGTTATTATCCACGCAAACACATACACGCCTACTCTCACCCACACTCGCACACATGTTTATACACATATGGTATATGCATGCAAACGTTTACCGTTACACACTCACAATATATAGTGGGAGTGTGTTTTCTTCCTTTACTTGGTGTTCTTGCCTATTCTGTGAGTTTATCTGTAGGTTTGGTGGTGTGTTTGTGAGTTATTCGTTGATTTCTTATGATATTCTTTTCCTCTTCCAGACAGTACTGTAGCCGTTTACAAAATGCTCAGATAGTAGTAGTTGTTGTATTCATATGATATCATCAGTTTTAATAACACCTACAACATATACACACGTTACTATTATAGCCATAACATTAATCTTTATTACGAAAGCAAACAGCTGAGAATAAAATGATAGCAGTAATATTTAAACAATTTAAAAAAATTAATATTTATTGTGTTTATGGCAGTATATTGTAATGTGCTTTCATTGTAGATTTATAAAGAGTAACACTGCTACTGTCAACAGACATCTGTCAGTTGACATCTGTTAAAATGTTAACAAACGGCCTCTTTTAGTTTGTGTGAATTTCCTGCACTCATTAAGCATTATTTTTGCCAAAAGAAACATCACTCAAATCAAAGCTAAGCTCAATAAATACTATGGAAATTCTGCACCATCAATTTCATCATCATCAAAACAAAGGAAAAATTCTCGTTATAATGTTGGCCGATCGAAAATTATAAGTGCGAGAGATTACACGGTGCGACAAAAAAGAACAAAGTTAAAATACCTGCGATATAATACTATTTTTCATATAACGTTTTTTTAACGTTTTTTTTTTTCAACTAGTGCTTATTTCGTGAATGGTAACACTTAGCTCATGTCTGATTTGACAGACAATTAGTTTTATCCTTCCGCTGAACGAATATGGTTTTGTATACGCTTCGCTAAGTGGGCCTGCGATCGACTTACAGAAGATACCGATTTTGCCAAAAAAAAATCATCTTTTCAGATGAAGCTCATTTTGATTTTGGCGGGTATGTAAACAAGCAAAGTTGTTGCATTTGTGGCACAGAAAACCCGCACGCATACATTGAAAAGCCGATATACCCAAGACGTGTCACTGTTAGGTGCGGATTTTGGTCCAGAGGCATAATTGAGCCATTTTTTGCCAAAATGAGCAAGGAGTGGCCGTTACAGTCAATGGCGATCGTTATCGGGCCATGTTGAACGAATTTTTGTTCACAAAAATTGAAGAGGAGGATATTAGCAACATTTGGTTTCAACAGGACGGAACTGCGTGCCACACATCCGAAGCTACACTCGATATTTTGCGCCCTGTTTTTGAAGATCGCATTATCAGCCGCAGAGCTGATGTCGTTTGGCCACTTCGGAGCTGCGATTTGACAACGTTGGACTATTATTTGTGGGGTGCCGTCAAAGGTAAGTGTTACGCAAACAAGTCAGCGGCAATTGACGCTTTAAAGGACAATATTCGTGAAGCCATTGGTGAAATACAGCTGCACACAATCGATAATGTGCTTAAAAATTAGACCGATCATATAGGCTACTGCATGGCCAGCCGAGGCAGCCATTTGAATGAAATTATTTTCCATTATTAACCGGAAGGATTGTACTTTCAAATAAAAAAAGAAATTTGAGAAGATATTCAGTAGTTTTTTATAGCATTTTCCAAAAAAAAAAAAAATATATGGCGAACCCTTTAGATGTAATCCACTTTGACTACCTTCAAAAGGGTAAAACAGTCAATGGAAGCATGTTACTTAATAGTGTTGTCTGCAGTGAATAATCCAGACAGCGACATTATGAAATTATATGACTTTGAAATTTGGAAAACGGTTAAAGTTAGTTGTTAGCTTATATAAAAAGTGAAATAAGTTGATGAACTTTTCTATGGTATAGCGCTGTCCTAGACCTAGAAAAATAACTAATTCAAAAATTTTCGCATTACATATAAGTTTTTGTCTTTAAACTACATTTTTTTGCATTTCATACAACAAATGTTTATTTACATAATTCTATGTTATGTTAAAAGGTTATGAACCGCAAAAGTAAAAATCTCTAAATTTGGTCCCATTTGCTTCGTAGTCGTAGGTAATAGAAATCATCAGCCAAAAAGTGCTCTGAATAGGCTAAGTGGGCGTGGTATCGCCCAAAAAAATTCTAAGACGCCAGGGCTAAATGTATTAAGGGTAGGTGGCCTGAGCATCGCATTAAAAAGGTCTATCTACGCCTTTGAAAGTTGGAAAAGATTTTTTAGAGTTCTTTTTTTAACTTCTTTTCACATTTTGAACGCATCTTTATTACATACTTTAAAAATGGAAACAAAATCATTCTGTTTTTCTCTATGAGATTGTACAAGTTTTCTTCTTATATCACGAAAACTGGTCATTTATATTATATATACATATATTATTATGCTTAGAAAAATATTGGCGTGAACAATTGGGAACATTTTTAGTTATGCTCAACTTTATTTGCAATAATGACCTAAATATAGGGTATCTCATAAACGGCTCCTGCCGATTTTTAACAGCTCTACAACCTATAATTTTTTTTACTTAAGGAAAACATTTTTAATTCATGATCAGTGAGAAGTTTTTTATGCGATGTATTCATTTATTTTGCAGTTTTTGGGACTATGAGACACTGTGTATCGTTTTAAATTATGTCGTCAATTTTTCCACCAACAGCGGGATTACTGCGAATATTCCGATCAAAGCAAAAAAGCAATGGAAGTACTGTTACTTATAAATATTCCTTAATTTGTAAAAAATAGAATACCTTCCAAGTTTTTAGTTTAAGGGATAGATTATGGGATTAACTTCAAAGTTAGAAAAGCAATGTAAACAATTTTTTTTTACAATTTCCTAACACCTTTTTTTCGACTATCCGAAGGCTAACGAAAACGCTTCGAGTAACTGCTAGGAACCTTAATATTTCTTGGCCTCAATACTACACAGCATTCATGGAAGAAGGTGTAGCAAAAATATTCTAATATAAAAGGTAGATAAATTTTGAAAAAAAATTCCTTGTCTGACAAGCAGTTTCCAGTTGTGTGCAATTCACCACGCCATTTGACGTAAAAGTTACATTGAGCTGGCAAATGTACAGAAAAGACTAATTAGAAAAACGTTTGTTACCTGTGTACAAACTTACGTTACGTTTGTTACGTTTTAACCTTTTTAAAACGTTTAAGTTCGTTTAAGTTGCGTTAAAATAAAATAAACTCCACGTTTGTTGTTGTTTTACAGTTTTCTTTTATTTACTGCACTATAACTTTTGTACACTTTGTCTTAATACAGCAAATTGATATCAGTTTTTACAATTCTTTTTATTTGCGCCTAAACAGACTTTACTTTGTGACAGCCAAATGATAACTAACTCACCAACCGCAATGCGGCATCTTTTATACCATTTCATTATTAGTTTTGAATGTTCTAGTACACACTCGAATCTTCGATTTATCTACGTTAATTCAAATAGTGTAAAATTATAAACACAAAAAAGAATCGAACTGGCAACACCGTTAGACATGCAGATGGTAGCACTCTTAATTAGTACAGGTAATTATGAAAAAGTTTAAGCCTTGACAGAAGCCAATAAATTTTATAGCTAAAATCTCATCATAAGTTCCTTATGTGGTGAATTTTGTCTTTAGCATTTTCATTTTCATAACAATATGTTGTCAATATTCAATAATCCACTCTCATACGAAACAGTAGATACGTTCAGAAAAGATAACGTAAGATTTGTGGAAAGAGAGTACTTACGAACATCTGATACAAAAAAATTTTGGACTATAGAAAAATTAAGACTTCTAAAATTACCACTGTAGCCAAAACTACAGAATGTTTGCACTTCAAGTGGAATAAGGCAGTGGAAAAAATTGGAAAAAAAATTTGTCCAAAACTTTATGCGTCGCTTAATGAGTAAAATACCTACGTGGGTCTTATCTCGTAGAAAAATAACATTTTTTTTCGTTATTTTGAAATCTTTGCAGAAATACCTTTAATATGTGGTATTTATTTGATTTCTATTATTATTTTTTTTTTATAAAATATTAAAAATTAAAATGTAAAAAATTTTTCGTTCACATACCTATCATGAAATTTTAAAAGCTGCTATTGTTCGAACCTGAAGTGTATCCGTAAAATATAAAACGTGATCATCAATCAGTATTAAAAAAAAAATTAATCAAAAAAAACCATAACAAATGCAATCAAATCAATTCTTAAGCATTGAAATGCAAATCATTTTTTAAATAAATTAAATCAAAACAAATCTCGTAATATAGAGGAGACGGATGAATTCAAAATTTATAGCCCAGCAATCCCTAACGAGTTTCAGGGACGCCATTAGTCAGTCAAACTTTATTGCGATTATATGATAAACATTGGTTCGATGATGCTTCTATTCTTCGCCTTGTATCACATCTAATGAAATTGGAGCAGTAAATTTAATAAAATCCGTTTGACTCTCAAAACTCTTTTGGAATCTGCCTAGATTAGATAAGTTAACAAGACTGAATTAAGTTAATATCAATTGTGTTTATACTTAAAAAGGATTGCGAAGAATATTTAGAAAAAAATTGAGAGATAGAGTATACAAAGTAGAACAACTAGAAACCTGAGTATCAAGGGATGGAAACTTTTCACTGTTTCCTAGTAACCAATAGTAGCAATATGGTTGACCATCTGATGAAGTTTCAATAAAGAAAACACCAAATAATGCTAAATATCAGTAAAATAAGTCGCATAAATAAAAAATTGCAAGCAACGATAGGCAACAATACGTAAACGTTTCGGATTATTCGCAAACAGTAATGGCTTGTTTCCGTCTTATTAATTCGAGATTTTATGGAAAAAAAAGAATATTGTTATAATCTTATATTTAATTGTGTCAACTTTTCGTATAATAAATTTGTAATCACGTCAACAAAAATTTTCTCCTTTTATGCTTAAATTAGCCACGATTTGCCAATTACATTTCTTTTTTGTTTCTTTCTTTTATTTACAGACTTTATTTATACTGGACAACAAAATGGCTTTCAAAACATTTTCAAATTCTAGACAACAATGTTTGTCAACAGTATTGGCAACAAATTTCAATGATTTTCAATTAGAAACTGTTCAAAACTTTAATGATGAGACCACCGATGCAGAAAAGTGCATTACAGCAAAATGAAGCAAATCGTTTGCAACATCATCATCAACAACAACAGCAACACACGCATAAGCATTTACAACAACAGCAACAAATTCAAATACAAAAACAACAGCTATCACCAACAAATGTTATAGCAACAAATATAAGTGACTTGAAGCACACAGAACAAATTGCACGCAAATCAATTTTAGAACAACGTGAACTGCTTGTAGAAAATCATTTGAATAGCGCCTGTTTTGCTCAGGTACATCACAACCAGCAGCAGCAGCATAAGCAACAACAGCTGCCCATAGCCCAACAAACAAATACAGTATCTCTCAATAATCCAACAACAACAATTGTACACAAATCAATACCAACATATTTCAACAACGACTATTATCAACAGGGTACAGTTGAATGTGGTGGCTCTTCAGTAAAATTATTGGATCTCAGCACATCACCGCCATCACTGCACGATAACGTGTTTAGAACTCAAACAACCTCAACAGCTGAAGTGTTGCTAGATACTACAGGCAATAGTCTACAACGTTACTCATTTGCCAGTCAATATTCGTCACGTTCGTCATCTAGTGACGACAGCAGCAGTCTTAGTCTCACCACTGCTACTGCAAGTGGTAGTGCTGTGGCAGTAGAACGTAATTATAATACATCTTACAACAGTACTTTCGATGATGCTGCCAAAAATTTCATTATAAATTTTCCAGCTGATACATCACCGCTGCCATCGCAACCATCACACAGCGACTACTGCTTGCCACTTTCCGAAACCGAACCGTTGCTAACGGATATTGAGGCCACTGGCAACGATAAACAACATTCAATTTATCTCAACAAGAATAGCGCATCGCTTATATTTACACGTAAAGATCTGTCAGCAACAACCAAGACTGCATCAGCATATCAGCAACAACAAAAACAAAAACAATTTAAATTACAATCAAAAGCGAATAATAATTCAAATGGAACAAATTCATCATCGTCCTCATTATCTTCTTTTACAGCTGCTTCTAAAGGAGCCAATATTGCAACAACAAATATAAGACGTCAGAATCATTCCACTTTACGTTCATTTTCGGAAGAGAATTATAAACGTAAGCCTACAAAGCATTTACCAGCATCATATCATCAACAACATCGTCGCAGTTTACAACTTAATTACAATAATAATCTGGTGACTACAACAACTTGTGGCACATTTGTCAATAACAATCACTATTGTGGTGGTAACAACAGTCGTATTGGCAGCACAAGTTCACTTTGTTGTTCATCAGCGAATACAAATTCAGCTGTTTTGCATAAAACTCATCACAACAATCATAATCTTCAACAACGGCAACAAAAGCAACAACAACAGCAACCGCAACAGCAAAAGAATTGCAATTTAAATTCAAATACACACTTGTCAACAACAAACAACACGGCAACTGCAACACGCAAACAATACGCGTACTCTTGGTACGCTCCCGTCTATAGTGCACTTGAGGAGGAACTAGAACAAGATTCTAGGGTAAGTAAAACCAAGTAAACTTTAACTTTATGTCGCATGACACAATTCATCAGTTGAGATGCATGTACAAGGAGACCACAATGAGATGTAGTCCATTGTAGAAATGATGAGGTTAATAAGATGAATTGATGGAAAGGTTGCAAACCCAGCAATAACATAATGCTGAAGACCACAATGAAGTGTAGTCTATTGTAGAAATGATGAGGTTAATAAGATGAATTGATGGAAAGGTTGCAAACCCAGCAACAACATAATGCTGAAGAAGACATTCAACATCATATTATTTATTATCTTAGAAGTGATAAGAGTATCTTATAGATGCGTTAGAATAGTGTCGGAATAAGTAGTAATCAAAAAAAGCTTACAAAATATTCGACATGGGATAGATATAATCTTATATATAAAAATGAATGTGTGTTTGTATGTATGTTTGTCTGTTGGCTTGTTTGTTTATGCCTTATAGACAGCTAAACCGCTGAACCGATTTTCTTGATATTTTTAGAGTATCTCTCTGTATGTCTGTGCCACGACCATACAAGGTGTATTGTATATTTATTTGTCTATATCTTAAAAATGGTAACAGAAAGATTCTCTAAATGTGGCCCAAATAGATTCATGGTAAAGGCAAGTCATTAGTCAAAAAGTGGGCGAAATTAGAAAGTGGGCGTGGTACCTCCCCTACAAAATAAATATTGATTTTAGAGAACGGCTACAGCTAAAATTTCTGAATTTGTTCTAAATAACTTCGTAGCCAATACAATTCATCGGGCAAAAAGTGGGCGGAATTGGTCAAGTGGGTTTGATACCTCCAATACAAACTAAATGTGGATTTTTATATATCTCGAGAATGGTTAAAATAGAAGAGTCTGAATTTGGTCTGAATTTGGTTAAATGACTTCGTACTTAACACACGTCATAATTAATAAGTGGGGAAAATTGGAAAGGACGTGGTACCTCCCATAGAAAATAAATGTTGATGTTTGTCCATCTAGACAACGGTTAAAGCTAACTTTTCTGAATTTGGTCTGAATTACTTCATACTCAATACAAATCTTGACTGTCGATTTGCGCGGAATTCGAAAGATGGCGTGGTACTTCCCATATAAACTAAATATTTGTCTTGAGTTAAATTTAAAGTTTCAATATTGGGTTCAAATAGATTCCTAGTCAATACAAATCATCCGTTAGAAAGTTGGTGGAATTGGAAAGTGGGCGTGGTACCTCCCATACAGAGTAAATATTAATTGTTGCATATCTTAAAAACGGAAATAGTAGAAGTTTCTAAATTAGGTTCAAACAACGTTGTGAACAACACACCTCATCCATCAGTAACTGGACGAGATTGGAATTGTGGGCGTGGCATCTTCAATCCATACTAAATATTGGATTTTGTATATGTGAAGAATGGCAACTATACAGCTAAAAGCAGAGCCTACATTGTTTTTCTGCAAAATGAGGAAAAAGAGTAAAAGATTTCACTAAGACAGCAATTAAGATAATAATTAAAATGGCGAGGCACGCAGCACACCGGGTTTTAGCTAGTTTCTTATAAGTTCTTAATATCTGCTTTTAATATGATGAAATAGGTCCTCTTCTGAACCCAACCATAATATCGGGCAATGGCAAATAATAATAATACATAAATAAACTCATTCTTAATCCTTTTGTTTGAACATAAAGAAATCTGCGATACATAAAAATTTCACAAACAATTCACTAATACAGATCAATACAGATCAATTACTAATATTGGTAATCGATTTTATCTCTACTGAAATGTATAATAGGTAATTGGGAAAAGGAGCTTAGTATGTCATCGACTTAAAAAAGAACAGTCTATCGCATTTTAATCAAATTTAATTTATTTTATTTATACGTATCTGTGAATGAAATTAATCTACCGTATAGCTACTGTAGTTAAATTTGAACATGGCGACCATGGTGAAATTAAATAAGATGAAGTTGCACAAAAACAACAGTCAATATTTTTAGTACATTGTATTGTAGATGTCAAAAAACTTTTATATAAAAAAAAACGTAAACAAAAATTGTTTACAGTTAATACTAGTAAATTATAAATATTTTGTTTATTTGGACGTTTTTCGATTATGAACATTAAATATGTAGACATATTTGTAAATATATTATTTTTAATGCGTTTTGAAACATGTTTGTTTCTTGCAATAAGATATAGTTTAACGATATATTCGCATCGTTCTTTTTAGTAAGTCTGTGCTGTGCAAGGAAATGTTTTGACAGCATGTGAACAACAGAAAAAAGCTATCAGCCGGACAAACAACTTCACGTTAAATAATTTCACCATGATGGTGACCATGACCATAAAATAATTCATATGAATTCGCCGTGAACAGGGTACATTGAACAAGGTATTGTTACCTGTGCAACAACTAACTTTTTAACAAAAACAACATATATTTGTTGCTTTTTTGTGATTTTTGAATGTCAAGAAAATTAATATAAATTATATTTTGAATAAAATACACCTAATCCTATTCTTACACTATAGATAAATTATAAACGATATCGTACCAAAAATTGCGTAAATACAGGATTACGTTTAAAATAAAAAAACGTTTGACTTTTATAATAAAATACACCTGAACTTGTTTGTACATTTTAGATACGTTCCGAACAATACCGTGCAAAAAATCATGAAAAATCAGGATTAGATGTAAACTAAATACAACTTTTGACAATAAAGAATCACTGCATTACATAAAAAAAACAGTCAGCCGAACCGGTAACACCACCTTCTTAAATGTGCCTTGGCCTTGAATTTATGAAAATTCCGTTGTCAATTAAACAAATTTTTTTTGTCAGTTTTAATTTTTTTTTTTTTAATTCTCAAATTTTTAATAAGAAAAATATTTTTTGTTTTCAAAATTTTCAGGATTCCTCGCCAATACACAATCTGGCCGCCACAAAGAAATCCCACATTAATCAATACCATCGATCACACGAACTCACTAATTCATCATTAGCACCAACGACCGACAACGAGACAGAAGCATTGATAGAATCCCGCCAACACATTAACATTCAAGCTTATCATTTGCCAGCCGCGAATAGTCTTAAGCGAGACTCGATAACCAAACAGCTCCATTCGTCGAAATTAGGATTACAACACTCTCGTAATTCCTCTGCTAAAGCGAATCATCAAACGGCCAAAGGCATTAGCTATAACGGCGAAGAAGACGCTGTATCAGCTCAAGGATTCTCAAATTATGACTCAGAGGGCCCTCATGCAGGCTCATTGGGGCTTGCTGGGGGCCCACAACCAAGACGTATACGTTTTGGCAATTTTCTTAAATCTTTGGTGGGTCTACGGCCATCTATACCCAATCGCAAAGGTGGTAACAGTGAAAATACTTCAGTTTCCGACGCGAATGCTACGGAAGATGGCGAAGGTATACGTACGTTACCGATGCCATCATCACCTGAAATCACTATTACGCGTACACCCTCCGAACAGAACATGGTCGTTATGCGAGATCCCTCTGGCAACCGTGAATACAACGTCTATGGCAGCAGAGAGAAGTTAGCAAATATTAATCGCGACCGTGTCGTACAATCGGGCAGCACGTCGTCACTTAATGTAATGCAACAGAAATTGTGGAATATAATGCGTAGGGAGGGAAGTGCTATAAGTCTGCATCAAGAGAAATCACAGTCCATTGTGCACTATACGGGCCTCAGAAAATGTGAAACCGTTTTGGCTTTAACACGTCAGACGACATCTCCATGTTCACCCACAATGGGTGCTGGTGTCGAGTCATCCCCGTCACGTAATCGTCACGTAAGCGAAAGTCAAGCTTTACGCTTATCACACACGGGCAGCGGAATATTTAGTGCTAGTGGTGTTGAGCAAATACGTCCATTAAATCGACTGAGGAATAGTGTTTCCAGTATGAATAATACATGCTCAAGATGTTCAAGTATCCTATCTTTGGCTGCCTCCAATTCGAGGTTTTCACTAAATAATGCACCAAATCCAATGGCTCATTCTTCCCAGCAGCACCTACGCAATCCTAGTAATGTAAACAGTAGTAATATAAGTAGTACATATAGTCGAAGTCGTAATGGATCAGTGGATGCCGGTCTCCATTTTGCAATCAAGCGCAATAGTCGAACGTCAACCTTGGGCATACAAAGAAATTCCACCTCAGGTTCCAATAGCACAACCAGCAGTCGAACACCATCAATGACCTCACCCACAATGACAACAGCCACCACCGCAACTACCGCTTCTACCATTAAGCTTACAATTCCACCCACCGATAATTCGTTGTCTGTACCTTTACTCGCGCCTCCTTTTTCCCCTACTACTTCTCCTCTAACGGCTGTAACGCAAACATCTTTATTAGCTGCTGTACCAGCAGCTATACATCTAAAGCAGAGTGTGAGTTTTCCGACGGAAACAATATCGAATTCTCTTACAGTCACTTCACTGTTAAATGTTGCCAACAAAACTAAAAGTGCAACAGCGAATATCATTGAACAACAGCTTTACGACGATAATAATGCTGGTACTGATGAATATGGCAAAAGTTGTGACTATGATGTGATTGATGGTGTCTGTATAAATAATGGCACTGATACAACCTCCAACAAACCCAGCTCCTCCTCTACATCGGCAACAATAAGTGCACTTTCGCCGATTTCACAAGCGAACGTGACTTTATTGACAAATTCAATGGCATCGTCATCATCAACCACATTTGCTGACACGACGGCGTTAAGGGCGGCTGGAGCATCTGAATCAAAAATTACAACAGTAATGCATCAATGCTCCAATGCCACCGACTGTCTCAGCCCCACAAGCTGTTCATCTGTGACAACTGTATCAGCACGTCCATTCGAAATGTTCACATGCAAGTTGTGTCTTATCGATGTTGAGGACGCCAACAATTCAACAACTTTGCACCAGTGTGGTTGTCAGTTTTGCACAGAGGTAAGTTTTACATTTTTATTCTTATTGTGTTTTATTCCTTTTGTTTATTTTACCTCCATCAACTACACTAGTTCTTCTCTATTAGCTTGTATATCTTTTTTTCTCTTCCATCTCGATGTGCTCCATTGAATTATCGACTCGTATCGAGTGTAAATTGTGAATAAGAGAATTTTTGCTTGTAGTCGTGCCAGTGAGTAAGTAAGCGAGTGTGTGAGGAGCGAAAACATGTTTTCCGTGTTTTTTCCAGGTGGTTGGGGAATATCGCTTCTTGCTATATACAGGTTGTGTTCTTACACTCACATACATTGACAAAATATTTCACGTAAAAATTTCTTTTTGACCAAAATCAAATTGAATTCGTCCAATAAGTTCATAAGTTTTTCGATACCATAAATATGGAATTGTACTGCACACTTCATGGCATTACATTGCTATTTCTAAATAAAATTTATATCACAAATGAGTTTTTTCTTTCTTTTTGCTTTGCGCAGATCCCTTTATGTTAAATCGCAAGCAAAAGAATATATTAAAAAAATAAAATTTTAAATAAAATGAACAGATTTGATAGAGAATTCTTTACATAGTTTTGAAGAAAAGTTAAAAAAGTTATTCATTGATTAATAATTTGTAATTTTTTACAAGTGCTATTGATGAGTTGTAATTTATTGTGTTCTTGAAAGGTTAAGTTGTTATCGATAATACCAAAATTTTAAATTTCAGCTGAAATTTCAAATCAAATGGTCGAGTTGTAAACTAAAATAGTGGCCTATGTCTTTACTTCAGTCTTTTAAAATACAATGAATTTAAACATTTTATTTTTTAAGGGCGTATTTAAGGCTTTACAAAATCCATAAAAAATAACAGCAAATTTCTTACAACAACTAATGTCATACAACAAAAACAAATTTGACAATTTTTACGCGTCAAAATAAATATGCTTATTCCATTTAGGCTTCTGCCAATAACTATAACTTCGTCGATTCTAATTCGATTTGAAAAAATGAAGTATCGTTCTATTCGTAACTAAATATTCTACTTTAATAAATCCAAAAATAGGATGGATCTCATATAAAATAGCGTGTAAAACCGTCTCTAAACTTAGTACATTTGAAATGAGTTGAACAAGAAATGTGTTTTCTCGAGAAATATACACAGATTCCTTATGTTTACTTAAGTAAAGTATATATACATCCTACAAGAATCTTAAAATCTGATAACATTTGGTTAAATTAATACCTTATAAGTGCATAAAGATACGAAAAGATACGGTTTTTTACCCGTAAGGTAAAGGTGTTACGAAAATTTCAAAATATGATTCTTATTGTACCCAGCAGCACCTTTAAAATATCATCACTGGTATCATTTTCCAGGTATTTTTATTTCATTCTGTTTTGTGGCATAGTTGTTTTCTTTTACACTTTATTTTGGCGCCTAAAAAATAAAGTAAATTTCGTCTTTATTTGTTGTAATAATTTTGTAAAGCCGTAAATACTCTCTTGAAAAAATATAAAATGCTTAAATTCACCGTATTTTAGAAGACTGAAATAAAGACTTAACTGTAGAGAATAAGGTTGTACATTTTATTTTGACGCTCACAGTATGTATCTAGAAAATAGCTAATGTAGTGGTATATTTTAAAATTTTCAGTTTCTGTGCTGCCATAGTAAATATATGAAAAATTAATTAAACGCGAAATTTTGACTGATTTTGCATAATTAGCCGCCAATATTTAGTTAGATTGCTGACCCGAAAATTGTAATAACATTTAAAATGTTGTTTAAGATATTTTGAAATCATTCCGATTGATTTTAATACAGTGAGTTTTTAGAAAAATATAGTAAGTCTGTGATTTTTTGGTGAAACACAGGATTTTTGATAAAAAAAACACAATTTTTCCACACTGTCCAACGATTCCCCCAATTATTTCAAGAATTAAGATTTGTCCAGATCATATGTATGTATATGCAGGTATTTGTTTCTGAGATGATTTCATCCCAAAAGTCATATCTCTTTCCGCCTAGTCATTTCTGCCTAGTTCATGGTTTTTTGCTATGTAAATTGCACATTGCATCGAGTGTTTTTTTACAGTAACACAAGCTTAAATCATAATAAAACAAAGGAATATGTACACTTATTTGTTGGATAGGAAATTGTATGACAATAATGTTTAAATATGATTTCGGTTATGTGGCCGCCATGGCTGGTGCGTACAAGGCGCATATGTAACACCGATTTTCACAAACTTTTCGCAGCATATTCGGCCGTATTTCGGCAATAACTCTTCGAATGTTGATTTCCAGTTATTCAATTGTCTTCGGTTTATCGACGTATACAAGTGACTTTACATAACCTCAAGGAAAATAATCCAATGGGGTTAAATCACTTGGTTGATCAATCTTGGTGGCCAATCCATTATTTGAATTAGCTGCTCTAAAGGGCGATTACGTACGGCATAAAATGGATGAAGTTCACGATAAGAAACCTATATTTTGAGTGTTGGTCTTTCAGTTTGGAGGGAGAAATTCGGAAAGTCACTTATTGATTTCTCTATTTTACCGACGCACTCGAAAACAATTTCTAAATTTAATGGGGTACACGTGAGTTTTGGTTATGTTGGTTACATGTATATATCTCGGATGAAGTCGTAATCTTAATATTTTGCTTGAAAGCGTTTGATACAATAATATCGAAATTTTTCGTCTGAATATATTTTTCATACAATTTACCGTGAAGTCCGTATTCCATCAGAATTTATAAAATATGACCCTACAGGTTTTATTAACAGATTGACGAATTGTTTTAATGAAATATTTAGCTCAGGTAGTTCGCTGGACAATTGTTAAAAAATCTATTACTTTTCCGTTGTATAAAAAAGGCGACCAAAAAGAAAGAATCGTCAAATTATAGAGGAATCTCTTTTATTAATGCGGCAGCTAAATATTTTTGTACGGTTCTGTACAATAGACGAAGGTTGGGGGCCGAAAGCAACAAACTGTTAAGCGAATTCCAGGCAGGTTTCAGAAAAGACTTCTACAATAGATCAAATCTTTGTATTGTCTTGCATTGCAAACGAATATGTAGAAAAGAATGAAAAGCTCTATGTGTTTTATGTTACTTTTAAAGCACCTTTTGACTCTATTCAAAGAAAGGATTATTTTAAGAACTTGGTTATGTTAAATATGCTGCAAAGCTTATATTATGAAAATAAATTTCGATATATGTATCTCTATTAGTTAAACAGAAATGTGTTTTAAATCCGTTAGTATCTGCTCTATATCTCGAAGACTTAATTGAAGTACTATCTGGCAGCATTGAATATGCAGCCTTAATTATATGAGTCCTTTTGTATGTGAATGATATCTTATAATAGCTGAAATACCTAGAGTGCTACAACTAATGATTAATCGTTTAGCTGATTATTGTATCAATCAATATTGATAAATCGAAAGTAATGATTTTTAAAAATCATATGCGTCGTCTGCAAAACAATGAAAAATGGTATCTCAATGGTGATCAAATAGATCTAGTGAAGAAATAAAAGAGTCTAGGAGTATGGTTAATGACAATATTGGCTTCCAAAAGCATTGTGAAGAAAAACTTAAAGATTTGAAACTTGCTCTAAACAGTAATTGGAAACGTGTTCTCGGTAATAAAAATGTGACGTTCTAATTAAGACATAAAATTGTAAGTTAGATATAGACTTAAACGGTTCAGTCCATACTAACCTATGGTGCAGAAATAGGGGGCGCAGATAGATATGAAAACATAGAAAACACATTTCATGAGACATTATATGAGATCCATCCTATTTTTGGATTTATTAAAGTAGAATATTTAGTTACGAATAGAACGATACTTCATTTTTTCAAATGGAATTAGAATCGACGGAGTTAAAGTTATTGGCAGAAGCCTAAACGGCATAAGCATATTTATTTTGTCGCGTAGAAATTAGTGTCAAATTTGTTTTTGTTGTATAACATTCGTTGTTGTAAGAAATTTGCTTTTGAGGTACTATATACATAAAACAACCAGCTAACTCGCCGAACTATATGATACACTTAGAAACGGGACTATCAACTACTTATGAATATACGCTTCAAACTCATTTTAAATACTTACATCGTGTTATGAATAGGCATAATAACCATTAAAAAAGAAATTATAGCATAGTACGTGTTGTCAAATCAAACGTTATTTTGATGCAAAATGGTTAATCATCGCACAGGAACATAATTAGGGCTCTTGGAAGCACTGGCAACGAGATGTCCTCAATAATATTTATATGAATATAAGAGAATGTTTTGTACTTTAGCAAGATACAAAACCCAAAGAGACGGCTACAGGAAAATCAATTACGAGCTTGGAGAAAACAATTATTTTAATGATAAATATGATACAGAGACCATAAGTATTATTTTTAAAACTAGGGGCGATCTTCTAAGATTATATGCGAAATAACAGAGGTATTAAACATCTTAAATGAACAAAACTATTAAAACTAAATTAAAACTGGCATCATACATGAAAGCAATCCTCTTCATTAGGAATCGAATAATTGACAGCAATTTGTAAGCTTATTTCTGTGAAATTTTCACCAATGGCAAATATAATTAATAATTGTAAATTTATGCACTGGAAATTTATTAATCAGATATAAGTATACATATGTAATTGATCAGTTTACATAATAAAGGCACAACTCTTGACCAACGACTTTTGTCAGGTCGTATGCCTCTTTATTTACGAGTATTTAGTTAATTTAAATTATTATTATTGTGAATTAATTTTTTTATATACACAAATTTTATAAATGCCCTGTCGGAAACTGAGTTAAATTAAGACTAACTTTAAGCTATCTAGTTCGTAATTAGTGCTGACTTACATTTGGATTACTTTTCTTTGTCAGCAACTAACTATTTTAATATTGCGATGTGCTAGGCGGTAGTGAACTAACTAACTTAAAGTTCACTTTCTAAACGTTAGCTTTTAGTTAACTTCTTGTAGCTAGCTGCAAGCTAACCGCTTTTCCGTTATAAGTAAGTTTCTTTTTTTAAATTAATTGTAAATTAATTATATTTAAATAAGCTAAAAGTAAGTTGTTTGCATGTTAGATGAAAACTGTTAGCTAGCTGCAAACTAACTATTGTTCAGTTAGCTGCCTTATTTATCTTTCAGAATAAAATAATTTATTCAGTTTTTTAATGTTTTTTATATTTAATGCACATACATAAGTAGTATATGCACATGATATCAGGTATTATACTACTTTAATGAAAACTATTGAAATATTCCTTTTATTATTATTTTTTTTAATTAACTAATTTAAAAATTGAAATATTGTTCGTACTATTATTTGTGTTTTTTTTCTCTAGTTCCAGTAAAACATTTTTATGATACATTCCTTGTAACTCAGATCCAATATATATTAAACCAATTGACAGCTTCTCCATTGGTATTTTTCTTTCTTTTAAAAACCGCTCTCTTCAGAGGCTGAGCTGAAAAAACTTTCATTTCATGGACGAAAAATTTATTATGTTTTCGAACATTTCGAATTACTTTATAGTAATCCTTGTTTTGCGGATTGCCATTTTTACGACACCAAAATTAAGATCGTTTGCTAAAAATGAATTTATTTCACTGTCACTGGACTGAAGACTTTTCACCCTTTAAAATTCTTTGACCAGTACACAATGACATGCTATGATGCACAGTCTGTACGGCAAGGTGCTTCTATTATTCGGGATGCTCTAGTTTCATCCTAAACATACATACCAGCTTCAGAAGTAACGTCCAACGGTCACATTGCTTCACCATAATTCAACCGGAGCTGAACTTTGCCATAATACATTCGACCGAATAATAATTTCAATCTAATTTCTAAGAAACACTGGCAGAAGAGGAAATGTTTCCATAATATGTTTAAATTTTTTCGTCAAATATTTGACAAATGTGAACGTAGCTTAAGCTGTTCACTGAAATTGAGGCCGTCAACAGCTAAACGAATACAGTGGCCGACAGATGATTGAAGCTGAATGAAGCGAATATTTATCTAGAACATACTCAAACAAATTTGAATTGAGGAAAAAACCATAGGTTATCTCAAGTGTTTGGATTTTGACCGGAAGGGGACAAAAGGTGTAAAAAATGTATCAAATTAAACAAAAGTAACGTTTTGGATAATTAAGATGGGGGCAGCAAAGCACGCCGGATTTAAGCTAGTGTAGATATAAATAAAAAAGTAAAATATGTATGTATGTATACTCAACTTTATTCTATTTCGACGGCTCCTTGGATGCACTTTTCTGTTAATCAATTTTAGCGCCTTTGAAACGAAAAGTGTGAAACAAAATGGGGAAAACCCGAATAAAGGACAAACAACAACTAACCAAAAACAAAAAAATTACTGTACAGAATATACACTTGGGTTAATGTAAATATTGCATTGAGTAGTAGATAGCTTAAGGTTAGTAAATAAAAGCTCAGTTAAGTTGGTTATTTTTGTAGTTAGCTGCTCATTATCCGACAGTGAGTAAATAAAAACTTCTATTACTACTACCACTACTACTACTACAATTTACTTATTAGTTTGTTTTTCATAATTGAGCAAAAACATAATAGTAAAAACTCCATATAAAAATAAAACCAGATTCTTCTACTAACACCCCTTGTAATTCGTTTTTCCTTCTTTTCCAAGAAGAAGAATGATAAAAAAACATTTTATTTTTCATTTAAGTAATTACATACGAGGGCGGATTGATATTGAAGCTACCTAAGTAGGAAAAAAACTTTTTTTTCAAAAACCATTCATTTCTCAACATAGTCTCCTTTTAGCTCAATACACTTAGGAAGACTATTTTCCAACTTTTTTATACCATCTGAATAATACGATTTTGGGAACTCCTCAAAATACGCATTAGTTTCGGTAATCACTTCTTCGTTTGAGATGAATCTTTTTCCTGCGAGCTATTTTTTTTAAGTTTGGAAACAGGAAAAAGTCACTAGGGGCTAAATCTGGACTACCAAGTTTTAGCATAGTATCTAATGCTGTGTGAACCGGTGCGTTGTCTTGAAGAAAGATCACCTTTTTCTTGTTTAAATGTGGTAATTTTTTCTTGATTGCATCAACCAATTGATCTAATAATGCACGATAATACTCTCCTGTTATCCGTGTGCATGCCAAAATACAGTTGCCATAACCTTGCCAGCCGATTTCGCTGTCTTCGCCTTCTTCGGAGCACTTCCACCAGCTTCCACCCATTGCTTCGATTTATTTTTGGTTTCAGGTGTGTAGTGGTGGACCCACGTTTCATCAACAGTTATTAATCTACGCCAAAAATAGGCAGGATTATGCTTTATCATGTCCAAACACCGCAGTGAAGTGATCTGTCGTACTCGTTTTTGTTCAACACTGAGCAAACGCGGCACCCATCTTGCCGATAGCTATTTCATATGCAAATATTCATGCAAAATGTTGAACACACGTTCATATGATATGTTTACCATATAATCGGACGGAGCAGATTCGCCGTAATGTTTATCAAGCTTTTCTTTTGTCTCTCGCCATTTTGCCTTTCAAATAATAGTGTTTAATCACTACATGAATTTACTTTTTTCCATTTTTCGAGAAACACAAAAGTTGCTTACTTCAAACGACTACAACAAATAAACGAATCGATGAATTGGCTAAAATTTTAACAGCTGACGTTTGACAGATCGTAATTTCCAAGAAAGAAAAAGTTTTTGTGTTTGTGTTGCCATCTAGCGCTAGGTAGCTTCGAATTCAATTCGCCCTCGTACATACGTACGCATTTTCTTTTACAATTGAGATCCATTTAACAAGTACTATTTATGTTATTATTCTTCTTACCGGTAGGTAAGATCTTCTATGGTAATTAGCCACCATCCATTTCTAATAACGGGTGATTATTGTACCGTTTGGGTTCTTAGGATTGATACAGAAAATTTATTAGGGGTTATAAATGAATGCCTGTTATTTACTTTTGAAAGGTGATTTCATGAAAATGTTGTCAGCGAGTACGTATCCTGCTGCATTGAGCGTAACGCCAGCCCACAAACTGCACCAAATAGTGCATCTTTCAGAGTGCATTGACAGCTCTTTAAAAGCCTCTAGCTGCTCTTCACACCAAATTCGGCAATTCTGGCCAAACGACCATAAAATAGACGTAATTTACGAAACACATTTCTTACACAGCACGAATTTTGATAACGAAATTCAATGACTTGCAAGCGTTGTTCGAATGTTAGTCTGTCTATTCAATAGCGAAATGGCAAACTTTACTGAGCTTTTTTGTATAACCACATGCAACGAATGTTTTATTTTTGGATTGAAAACCCAAACAGCAAAATATTCACTTGTTATTACGCAGCCTTGACATCTGCTTTCTTCCTATACCTCTGCGTCCTTCAACTCTGCCTTCCAATATCAGTTGTAAAATTTCATATTTTTCTCCTATGACAATATGTCTTACGTCTCTTAATAATTGTTGAAAGCTTACAATCAGTGCTAATTCTCCTCAGAAATTCATTATTTGGAACTCGTTCTATTCACGATATTTGTCAGAGTCTCCGATAACGCCACATTTCAAAAGCTTCAATCCCGTTCAGGAATGTTATCTTTAATTACCATGTTTCTAAGCCATACAACAGCACTGGCTTCACATAGCCTTTCACAGGTCTTTTGTATATCCTATACTTTTTGTACTCTCCCATTTTTGCTCATATTTCGATAGTTTACTCAACTATGAAGATTTTATTTAAAATAACTCACATGTACTTGCCAACGCATATTAATTTAAGAGTATCTTTAAGTTAAAAGAGTATTTTTCTACCCATTAGGCGTTAATAGGTTTACTAAACTTCTGTTTAACCTAGTTAAGCAATAGTGATAGTGCGTAGTTCCTAATGCTCAAGTTTAAAAATGATTTGTTTTTGTTTATTAAGTGAAATACAAGCATATATAATATACAATAACAAATAGTGTATGCACTTGTATATATGTATACGTGGATTCTCTACTCCTTTTTCTCTACCTCTATCAAGATATTATTGTATTACTGCCATTGTATTATACATTCGTTGTTATTATTGTTGTTTTACATATCCACTGATACGAACGTGTTTAGTTTACGAAAATAAAATAAAAATAACAACAACAAATGCAAAAACAAGCGCATTTTTCTCTATTTTTTTAGTGAACTGTCAGCATTTTATTGTCATGGTATTTGTTGTTGGTTTTTCCCCCTTTATGCTTTGCCAAAAAAAAAAATAAATAGATTCCCTATATATCCCCTTTATTTGTTTTTCGTTTTTCTTCTCCTTTACTATTTTGATTTTGTTATTTTTCTTGTATTGTGTCCTTACTTTTGCAGTAGTAACGGCAGTCAATAAAACAACGTAACTCACCATTTCTTTTTTCATTCATCCATCCATCCATTACTCGTTTTTGCTTCACTCAGTTATGAAGTTTTTGTTTGCAAAACCCTCGTAAATTGACATTATCTGAGTAAATCATTTCTTCTTAACCAAAAAGCGCTATTAATTGTTGTCCTGCATTTATGTGAGTGTCAGAATGACAGACAGGATGTCTAACTAAGGCGTTACAAGTGTGTAAGCAGATAAATAAGAGAGAGGCAAAATTTCATAATAAAAATTTTGTAATACACTCGGTCGCATAAATATGCGTACAGACTATTTAGTATACTTTAAGCTCTGATTGTTGTGCTAATAATTAACGGTATTTTTTTAATTGGCTTTATTTTACCGATAAACTTCTGAAATATGACGTATTTTCCTCTTGCATTTCCTTAAAACAATGGTTTGGTAAGTTCACACGTACGCAAAAGTTTTCGTATACAAATTCAAATAAATAAATAATAAATCATTCTATTCTAATAAGAAGTCGGATAGCCCCCATAAATAAGAATTTCATTAAGTTGCTTTTACATTGATGAATCAAGTTTTCATTCTGATTATGGCAAATCATTCCTCATTACGCATTTTGTACCGTTTGAAGCATCTTTTTTGATGTTGTTACTCCAGTTCGCATTCTCCTTTCTAGTAAATGCCATCTTGCTGTAATCATCTTTAATGCCTAATTTTCTAATTGTCTAAGTAGACCCCGTTATTCATTGTTAATGGAATAAACTCTAAAGTACCTATGTACGTCTTTGCTTGCACCCAGGCCTATACAATCACTTCTCTATGACCATGTCCAATTATTATTTTAAAATTTTTTGCACTTATCGCTGTACAGAAATCTAGTGCTTGTTTTTACCCCTAATAAAACTTTTTCCCAGATCTCTGCAGACTTATTTATGGGTTCCTTAGCGAAAGCAATTCGCTTTATCTATTGTTTTGTTACACTAGTAACTTCTTCTTTACTACATAGCTTCTGTAATTGGCCTATTTCTAAATTCTGCCTGCAATATTTTAGATACTTGTTTATCAATTTGTGTATTTATGTTTTCAGCAATTTTGGAAGCTGATTATCAGGGTTTTTTCTTAGCTAATTACAGTATAATATAGTTAATTGCGTTCAGTTAATTGCAGTGGGTGACCAGTCTTTGAGATAACAACTCCTGTGTCTTAAAAATTTTTCAACTACTCTCTGGATAGAGAAATAATTTTGTTCAACTATTTCGCCTATTTTGGAAGTTGATTATTTTAGAAGTTGATTTTTATTTTTGCTAACTACATGAATCTTTTACGTTCAGTTAATTGCGGTTGGTCACCAGAACGAGGTTTTGAGATAAAAATTCCTGTGTTTTTAACATTTTTCAATTACTCTCTGGGTAGAGAAGTGAGTTTGTTGAACTATTTGGCCTATTTGGAAATTCAGCACTATGAATTTCTTTTCTAGTCGCCTTTACTTAAATATTATTGCAGTTTGAAACAATTTCTAAAAATCACTATATTGACGCTTCTGATCAGTTTAAAATGAAAAATTGTACTCTATGGTATCATACAACGACAAAAAATAATTGCGAAGTACCGTTTTTTGCGTATGTGCCAACTTGCCATACATTTGCTTTAACCCGCTCGAGGTTTGAGATTTGCAATAAGCGAAGGTTCACTATTATAGAAGAATTTTCAGAGAAATGTTTGCCAAAAATTCGAAGGTGATGTTATTCAGGGGTATTACAGAATCCGATTGTTGTCAGAATCAAAGTTAGAATCGACAAAAAAATGATTGTGGTGTCACAGAATCCAATATTATCAATTTTATTTAAGAATCAGAAATTCTATCAGCATATGGTGTCATAGAATCTGTTTTTTTTTTTTAGAACTAATCCGATCAGCTGGCAGCTGTCAGCTTTCCGATTTGCATTGTGATACACATATGCATGTACGTATGTTACGAGTAATACGTATAAGTTAAAATAAAATACATAAAATTTAATATGAGATTTGTTTGTTTTTGGTTTTTGTTAAAATAGGAGTTAATGACCATTCTGCCAAAAACCTTAATGTTGCAGCCAGTTGCACTATACAAGAAATATATGACTATGGCAAGTGTATTGTAATAATATCCAACAAATATCCAAAGAAAAACTGCGGACATAATTTTCCAGAAGCTTATCTCTAAAATAAAATCAATTTCAAAAAAATACCGATACTCAGCACCACAATCAAACCTTAACCCTTTATAGACCCATATGACATGTCTGTAAAAAATCTTAAATTCGCTCTAAAATATATCGAAGGCTTAATATAGAAAGGACGTATCACGATTTTTTGTTATTTTACAGGAGAAGGAAAAATTCGATACAAGAAAAAATGACGCACTTTTAGCCCAAAGCAAGCAATAAATTCAGTGCTGGTTTCTTTTTATATTTATTTAAAATTTTTTGGAAGTTATTATTATTTTTTTTTTCTAAAAGAAAAGAAATATATTGAATTAGAGCTTTTTTATACTAAGCTATGGATTATACCGTATACTATACTACCTTCAAAAGAGTAAAACAGTCAATGGGTACATGTTTGTTAATAGTGTTGTCTGCAGTTAACACTCCAGACAGCGTCATTAATAAGTTATACCATATGACTTTGAAATTTGAAAACGTTTAAAGTAAAAAATACGTTTTCGGGCAAAATTTAATTTTTGTTAATTTATATAAAAAGTGAAATAAGTTGTTACATTTTTCTACGGTATAGCGTTGTGTTACACCCAGCAAAATAACTGATGCAAAAATTGTCACTCTATATATAATTTTTGTCTTTAAACTCAATGTAAAAACAGCCCCTTACGCCCAAAAAAAAGTTAACGAAAATGATTATTTACATAAATCTATTGTCGTTTTCTTTTCCAAAAAATAAAAAAGTTGCATATCTTTTGTTCTTTGTCATAAAACGTAATCAAAAATTAGGAAGTATACAGAGATAATTTTTGTATTAAATTTTTTTAAAAAGAAACATAAAAAAAGACAGGCCAACAAGGTGCATCATTTTTTTTTTTTTTTTCAGAAAAGAAAACGCCAATGTTGTATTGAAATATTTCAGCTTTTCAAGATCATGGGCTATAAAGGGATACTTTATCCATAAATAGTTTGTACGCATATTTATGCGGCCTAGTGTACATACTATATATGCATACATGTACATTTTTTATTTTTAGAATTTAGTTGAGCTTCATATTTACCTTGAGATTTCATTACACAGTGTGCAGAAATATTTTGTCAGATCTTATGTTGAACTTAAAATTATTACTTTTCATATAAAGTTTAACCAAAGGGTAACAAGTGATTTTTTTTCTCCGTCACTCCTCTAGGGAATAAAGTATCCATTGTTTGTTTCAGTTTCATTAATCAAGTTGATATTTTAACCTAAGTGGATGATTACTCCACTGTAGCCCACTCCATATAATTGCGTGTAGTGATGAATCTTTACCTAAGAATTGTAATTTTTACCCAGTATGTGGCGTTTTTTCCTGATCATGAACATAGCCCAAAAATAATTTTTGCACTATAATCTTGTGCTTAAAATTGTGAAAGTTATCCTAATTGTTAATAAACTTAACCTCAAAAACATGCAACAATTTTTGTAATACTAAAATCTACACACATAGATTCATAGAAAATTAGCATTTTGATATTCTTAATCAGTAGAAAGTATGATGGCTGTGCAATTCGGTTAAAATTCGGACTATAATTGATTACATTATTTAAATTTTTAATTATATCTGGTAGGCCATTTCAAAGTTTACATTTAAAAATTCAATGAAACAAAAACAGTTTGAAATTTTTCCAAATTTATATTTTTGTTGCGAAGTACAATTGTACCGGTTAAAACCGGAAAATTATTTTATTCATATGGCTGCCGCGGCTGGCCTCACAGTATATGAGGTCGTATCTCGGCAATGGCATCACCAATTATGGCCTTCAAATGTGCAATTGTCTCTGGGTTGTCGACATACACTTATCTTAAATGGCGCCATACAGAAAATAGCACAACGGTGTTAAATCGTAGCTTTTTGGCGGCCAACTGACATCACCATTTTGGCTAATTAAACGATCATAAACGTTTGACGCAATAAATCAATTGTGGCATGAGGTGTGTGGCGAGTTGCACCATTTTGTTGATATGAAATATCGTTCACGTCAACACCATGAAGAGCGGATGGAATAAATTCGGTTATCATGGTGCGATGGGTGTCTCCATTGACCACTTAAGACCACGTTTTAAGTTTTCTGAGCCACAAATACGGCAATTTCGCTTGTTAACATACCCACCAAGATGAAAATGAGCTTTACCCAAAAAGATGACATTTTCGTGCAATTTGTCTTGCAATTGTCTTTGTTTTGTCGTGCAAAATTCTTTGTTTTGGAAATAAATTTCCAATAAATCCCAAAGTTGTTCAATCGTAAATCGATTCATTTCGTTCAGTGGAGATAATATTTTGTGTCAGAATAGAATGACATATGTATTGCCAGCTTTGAAATAACCACTGGTTCAAATTTAAACCGATAAATGGCCCCCCGATGGTTCAATATTTCTCTCACCATATATGCAGACAATATGACACTAATTTTTCATAAATTACATACTTAGTTTTTTAGGATGTAAAGTTACGTTAAATTGTTTCTGAAAAAATAAAATAATTTGTGTAGTAAGTAAATTGTTAAATATTCAAATTAATTATAAAACTAGAAATTGCATAAACAGTATTCATTTCTCTTATTTTATTAAAAACTTTTCAATAATTTTTTTTCCCTGAGTTGATTTCTATGAAATAATTTATTATTCGTAATGTCTTTCAACAAAAAAAAAAAAAGAAAAAAAATACCAAAAATCATTGTAATGGAAAAAGTATCATAAAATAATTGTTTATAGAGCATAAAACTTTTGCTTAAATTTATTGTAAAACTTAAGAACCACAAATCCTCTTAAAATAATCTGCTTTAAATTTATGCTCCGTCCATCAATAGTCAGCATTGTTGCTTTTCTTTGTTTATAACAATTAAATTATTATATATTTTCGTTTTACAGCTCTAATTCATCCGTTAACTGCAAAGATATTTATATTTTTTTTCCCACTTTGAATGGCCATTGTATTTTGTAAGAATTGTTTGTATTTTGATATTTTTTTTTTAACATCCAAAGGATGAGTATATATTTTGACATACTCTTAAAGTTAAATTTTCAATAAAACCCTTAATTGAACTAAAAGTAAGTTCCAATCTAATCGTATGAATTTGGTTAAACAACAAATTATTTAAGTGTAGTCAACGGAGATTGCTTTATTATCCAGGACTGCTCTCGTGTTTGTGAATAATTAGTACTCGAACTCTGAGCATGGTAGGGTACTTCACAGAAACATTGTAGCCCAAAGTTGCAACTTGTCTGTCTCTTTTAGTAAAGATACTTGGAGGGTGTGAGAGACACATTGTATTCATACCAGTGGCAGCAGCCTACCAAAAGAGGGGAGATCATCTAAAAGATATCACGCATTGTCTCCGCTTAAATTTTTTCTCGCGAGAATTTCTAAAGTCAATAAACTTTATTCTACCGTAGCTGTAATAATAGGTCGTTGATAAATTATATATACTTTTCTGATAAAAAGTCATTCTGCCCGCTCTTATAAAAAAACACTTTAATTATATATGCAAACAGACGTTGAAGACTTAATCAACGCCATTCCATATGAAACATCATATTGGCTATACAATACTCAGACTTTTTTTGGCTTATTGCCGTCAAAGAAATGTTTTCATATTAAATGAATTATATATTAAATACAAGTCAAACTGAACCACTGTGTAGGGAAGGATTAGTGTTTATAAAGTCCGTCAAAAAAAGTTTGTCCGATTTTATATTTACAAACTTAATACGATTTAGTAAAGGGTGTTGTTGTACAGAGATATAGAACTTTGAAATGACATGAAATTAAAAAAGAAGATAATCTTCTGGCATTGTAATTCAAACATGACTTCTGACATATGACCGCCATGGCCATGGTCCAATTTTCGATGACAATTTTTAACATTTGTGGTCGTATATCGGCAATAAAGCGGCGAATGTTGTCCTCCAAGTCGTCAATCGTTTTGGGCTTATCGGCGTAGACTAGCGACTTCACATATTCCCACAGAAAATGGTCTAATGGCCTAAAATCGCTCGATCTAGTAAGCCAATTCACGGATCCGAAACGTGAAACTATGCGACTATCAAACGTTTTCTTCAATAAATCTATTGTGGCACGAGCTGTGTGGCATATGTGACATCAAGGTTGTTCAATTGATGAACAAAAAAGTCAGTAATCATGGCTCTATAGCGGTCACCATTGACTGTAACATTCTGACTAGCATGTTTTTAAAGTAGTACGGACCAATGATTCCACCAGCCCTAAAGCACACAAAATAATTTTTCTGAATATAACGGTGTCTCAACATACACTTGATGATTATCGGGATACGGCAGTTTTGTTTATTGACATATCCATTCAAACAAAAGTGAGCTTCATTGCTAAACAAAAATTGCTTATGAAAATCGCGATCACCGGCAATCTTATTGAGGATACAATTTGTACAATTTGGAAGTGTTTTTGAGCGTGTCAGTCTATTCTTGTTGAATTCCAAACCAAACTAAACATAAATCACTTGACAGCTAAAAAATGACGGCCAGTTAAAAAAGTGTTGCCAACTTTAAGTTTTATACCTCTACAAAAAACACCGGGTGTAAATAGACGGATCTTTCTTCTATAGAAGAGAGTTAAAACTGAGCTTTTGTGTTGAAATATTTAAATATCTTGTTGTTTTAATTTAGGAATCCCACAAATACATATTTGTGAAAAGAAATTGCCAAAGAAAACTTGCAATGTTCTCCTTGTCCCTAATGACAATAGTTGTCAATGATTTGAAACATTGAGAAACATACTGTCACGAAATAAATCATTAACATTCTCACCAGGCATTCTTGCAGGATCTATTGTGCCCATTCCGGACTACAGTTCGCTTAGCAGATCTGTTGCCTTTCTAATGAACACCAGTAGATCTGAAACCCGAATGTGAATATGTCCCCCAGTGAGAGCCTATGTCTCCACATATATTTCCATCTAAACCTATGAAGAGCTCCATACTCACACAATATGTGTTCCGCCGTCTGTTATGCCTGTGAACATATTGCACAAACATCCACATTCGCGACCGCCATCCTTCTCATATGCACTTCCAGTTCACAATGGCACGTAAAAAAATTCGTGAGGATTTTCAAGTCTTGCCTGCCATACTTGAGAACCTCGGAGCGATTTCCAAATTGCAGACTAATCACCGTTCTAGAGTGGAGAAGTCCCCTTCGCAAATTTCAGTGTTCCAAGCATCCAATTCTTGATGAGATTGATGATGGTAGTAAGTGCTGCCGCACAGTAAGACTTCATACCAATATAGGGTGTCCCGTGACTTTTGCTAGCCTATACACACCGGTGTGTCGTTACCATCTGTCCCATAGTGTCCCGGTATCCAACGCAATTTTATCTTGTTCCTAACCAAAAGCTTTTACAACGTATCGCAGCATAATTTGACCAGTGTAAATATCATACGACTCGCGCCAAGTGCTCTTAAGGCAGCTTGTCTGTCGAAGAATATATTAATGGTCTTACTGTCCAGGTTGGTCTCCGCACATATGGCAATGGCCAAGATCTCAGCCTGAAAGACACTCAGCTATCTCCCCAGTAGGATCTACAAGGCCCCGTTGGTTCCATGAACACCAGCACCGACACAGTTATTTATTTTGGAGTCATCGGTATACGAGTTCAGATCGAATTCACACCGAACTAACACTACATAATACCTTCAAGCCCGGTTCGAGAAATCAATCCTGAATCTTTTGCCAAAGGCATGACAACCGGGACCGAAGATGGGTCTCCGACCACCCTTTGTAGAATAGACAAACTTGCTGACACATTTCAGGACCTTGGCGAATAATTTTGCCGCCGAACATACTGCCACCCTTTTAAGAAAATAATACCTTGTAGAGTAGTGCTGGCAAATTCTACTTTTTAATACTTGGTAGTATTGAATACTTGTCATTCGGGTACTCAATACTGTGCTCGATACTTTTAACGTTTTTTGTTTTAATTTAAAAAAATGTTATATGTATTTTTAAATACGCATTAAAAAATATTTTAAACACATTTAGTGTTTTTTTTTTAGTATTAAAACCAAATAAATGTAAACTTAATTTCAAGTTAAACGAGACAATTGATATTAAATAATTCAGTTTTAAATTGCATACATAAAATGTATTACACATGGTTGTGTTTTTATGAAGCGTTGTATTTTTAGATAGAGTTATACTAAGCCGTTAAAATTGAAATTTTCCATAACAATTAAATAATTAAATATTGAGTCCTTATTTTTAAATATTGCCTATTTAAAATAAGTATAAAAATACTCGGTACTCGGTACCAGTACTCAATACTTTACCAGCACTATTATACAGGTTAACATTAATTCATTTGTAAAAACCAAAACACTACCATTCGACCTAAATATGTAGTTTTGCAAGTAATTTCTTAGTTCTGTAATACGAGTATTCAGTAAGTCACACTCGGAAAAGGTTTGCCCGATTAAGACATGTGCGCTGCTATTACTCTACAATGCACTGCCTATAACTCCCTATCTCAATAGCTGTTTTAGTGTCACTTGTTGTGCCTGCAGTATCGCCTTTAAAAATATTATTGTCAACATTTCTTCGTTCTGAAGCACACTGTAGAATAGTTTTGCGTGACTGCTTCCTAAATGTCATGTAACAAGCGTCTCTTCATTATATCCATTTGATTCACAAGCTTTAAATTATTAATTTCCTCGAGTCTGCAGTTGTATCATTAATAAAATGTCAATTTAACCCTGAAGATAAATGAACAAACAGCTCTCAACTTTGTAGGCTGTGGTATACAGTCGTTCAATCCCAACTTTCCAACATTATAACACCTCGAGCGTGTGCAATGACACACAATATAAAAATCAATTATAATTTCATTATAAGTTTTGTTCATCCTTAAAAAAAAGAAAAATTTGGTTGGTTGCTTTTTGCATTCGTTGCCATGCATTATCAGCAGAAATTTCCTTAAGAACTGCCAGGCGAAAAAGTTTTATTAAAAATGCAAAAAAATTATCTTGCGGTACTGAGTGCATTTGGCAATTTTTCCTGCACTACTTTAATGGATTTTATTGTCATGTACGAATACGACTATAACATAAATGTTGAAAGTTTTTCTTTTTATTACATCGCTTGCATTCAAATTGAAATCATACACAGTAACGAGTAAAATATTAATTAGTGGTTTTAATTCTTGAAAATTCTTACTAACGCAGCAGCAAATGTGCTGCGAGTACGATTCGAACAGAAGTTGGGTGAGAGAGAAAGAGATAGTACAAATGACAAACATACATAAAGACTCATATACACACACACTGTTAAGTTGAAAAAAAAAATAATAATTTTCATACGACTGCATTTAATGAAGAAACAAATTGCAGCCCAAGTATTTGGTACGTTCTCTTTAAGTGATTTCTTTTCGCATCGTTTTTGCATTTACACATTAAAAAAGATAATTTCCATCCATTTTAATGTGTACACGTGTGCGTTTGAGTGGATTTATAACTGCAAAATGAACGTTACAATTAAGGTCAGTAAGTCATTAAAGAAAAGTTTCGTGTATCAAGATTTTATTTTATATGTGATACCGTGACAGACAGTCATTTCAGTAGTTTTAACTATGGCCATATAATTGTATTCTTTAAGGTCTGATTGTGATTCGAAGGATTAACTGTATTTCTCTGAAACTGGTGTTATTTTACATATAAATTATGGAAAATTCTGTTAGATGTTTTCCTTTCCAATCGCATAGTTTGGCACTGATGAGCAACCTAATGCATAGTTTAACAATGATAAGCAACCAAAAGTATGCATATACCTTAGCGTATATATAAACTTGCCATACTATCGTTTTAAAGTTGCCTTTCATTGCCAAACTATGCAAATGGAAAAAGAAAACATCCAACATAATTTTTCAGAAGTTTATCTATGAAATAAAATCAATTTCAAAAAAATACCGCTACTCTTCAGCACTACAGTCTGTACGCCTATTTACGCGGCCATGTGTACAGTATAACAGTATGGCACAGCTAATTGAGTCAAGTGCTTAGTACGGTTCAATCCAGGAGCCTTTTCATCATCAAGAAAAGGGATAAACAACAACTTCTATAAAGCGAAAGAAATAGAGAGAGTAGTAAATTCTAAGATGCACTCTTCAGTTACGAAAGGGGGTATACACCGACATGTATGTACTTTTCGTCTGACATGTCAAATTTTCCACTGCAAAATGTAAACATGGCGTGTAAAAGCATAAAAACATTGTTTCTATTAAACTATCTGACTTTAAATTTGACAAAATTTCAATTAGCGTGTGTTATAATGTCATCTGACAAACGTTCTGTTTTCAAAAACCAATGCGATAAGAAAATGTTTGGCGGCGCAGATAGTTATAAAAATAATTGTTTTAAATAAATAAAAATTGTTTTTTAGTTGATTTTAATAATTTATTCCACATATATATGAAATTATCTTTTTAAATATATATGTTTGTTGAAAAAATCCATGCCTTTTTTTATTTTTCTAAACTACGGTGACCATTGTTTGCGGAATTCTTTCGGATCTTCTAATTGTAACACTTTTATTGCCGTAGAAGCAAAACCTAATATAGTGTCCCTTCGAAATAACCATTTTTACTTCATATATTACATGTTTTTATTATCTTTTTGTTTTATTTTTTTTAATTTAATTGCAGTTATTATTGAAATAATACTGCAAGTCCCAATTATTTTGCTTTTTGGATTATCCATTTTACAAAATATTCTTTTCTAACAACAGCTTCAATGAATTTATAACCAAATATTTTGTTGCCAGGTTGGATTTATCGAACATATTTATATGTTCGAAAGCATATATAGTGTCTGTATAAGTAAAATTTTGACACACAGACCGACAATTTCGACATAACAAAAGTGAAATATAATTGAGAAGTCAGATGACAAATACATATCGTGTAATACCCCCTTAAGCAAGCTAGAAGGTTAAAAACAATTATGAAACCGCCAAATTCATTGTGCCATCTCACATTTAGATTCTTTTGACCAATTTGTTTAACACGGATGGCGTGTTTGTTATCAAAAAATTTGACCAGATTCCCATCTTATTTAACTTTATGGCTGAATTCGTAGCCATCTTCTTGATTATTAGATCTACAGGTCAACTAGTTAATATCACAAATAGCGCTCAAATAAAATGGTCTTATACGTGCCCGTTACCTTTGACATAGATTATCTTCTATGATGCTGTAACTATCCTTGGAAGGCTATGCGCTAAATGTCCATGTCGAATAGTTTCAGAGTGCCAGTAACTTTAAATCCCTAAATGGAATCCTTCGCCCATTTGCTAACTAGCCGTAGTAGCTTTTGAATCCAGTTTTGGATTGTACACTTAGACCCAGATGTTGAAGTGAAAATTGCTTTATCTTATATCGCCTCCTAAGGAGTATAACAACGGTCTCTTCAATACCAGCTTTAATGAAACTCAGTTGCTTTAGATGCATATATAGTCATGTGAAAAATAATAGAGACACCAATGTTGCACATTAAGATTTGATAAGAAAGTACGTGAAATAGTTGTTCTTAATTTTACTTAATTAACTACAGAAACAAGTTTCATTATAGTTTTATTAAATTATTGCTTATATTTCAAAATATAATTAAAAGTATACCATGTTCGGACATAGACTTTAATTGAGTCATTAATTTTTAAATTGAACTATCGAATTTGGTGTTCACAAATAAGTTGACTTCTTTAGCATTTGACAACTCAAAACCGTAAGACATACTTTATTCGTGAGATTAAATTTATGAATTTAAAACAAAATAATAAAAAAAATTATTAAACTTTGACTTTAGAAGGAGTATAAAATTTGAATTGCAGCTTACTTTTGATAATATCCTGCCGTACTCACCAAAAAAGCTGAACCAACAAAAATAAAATTTTACAGTAGAAGGGTTTTTTTAATATCTTTGCTTTTTCTTTAGTTATTGCCATAAAATTTAGTATGTAAGTGTATTATTTTTTGCGATATACATAATGCAGCTAATATTGCTCATATTTCATTCTTGCCACTTAAGCTTTTTTCGCTGTCACTCTTAAGCTTTTTTCTCCGTCACTACTCTAGGAAGCATATTGGCTTTCCCAAAGCATCCATTGATTTGTTTCATTTTCTTTAATTAGTTTATTTTCAAGCTAATCCACTGTAGCTTCATCCATATGATTTTGCGTAGTGGTGAAGATCTTTGCTAATTGGTGGTGATCTTTACTTTAAGCATTGTAATTTTTTCCCAGTAGGTGGCGTGTTTTCCTGATCATTCGTCTGATGTTTGTCATCTTCATCAGAGGAATGCGGAAATGTAAGGGGGCTTCTTTATTTTTTGGATGGTGTTGGCTGGAAGGAAATTGAAGCCTCTTTATTAAACGTTCGAAACCACAATTAAATTTTTCTTCGTCATGTCCTCTGCTGGGGCTCGAGCCTGGTACGTTTGTGTTGTTATGCATGCGCTCTAACCACAACGCTACCCCACTCACTCTTATAACCTTCTGATAATAATTTATAGTAAATAAATGTATATTATCTATATGTATATATATACAGTGGTGGACATTGCGTTAGCACATAATCTATGTGTACTTTTTGGAATCAAACATATTTTGTGTGTTTATTATTTTCACCATTTCTATGTCTTAATGTACCACTCGCCAACCAAGTTGCCTTTAGTTTTGTTCGCTTCAATTCATTTATTTTGCCTTAAAATAGAGCAAAACCCAAGAAAATGGCTGGAAAGTAATTTAGCACAAATTAAAAAAATATATATTTTCAGCAAGAAAAAAGCAAAGCTACTTATTTATTTTATTTAGAACTAAGTTCTTGGTAGGATAACCCTTTTTCTTAATAATAACATATTCATATCCCATGGCATACTGTATATAAGGCAAAGTTCCTTTGGTGTTGCTTAGCATTACTTTCTAATTTCTAACCAAAAATCACTAAATTTTTTAGATTTAACAGCAATACATCATTGCATGGATTCACTATAGGATTAAGGTCTCGTGATTAAGTTGGCCAAAAATTTCGATTCTTCTTTGCTCTAAGCAACACTCCACTGGACGTGAAATGTGTTTTGGATAATTATTTTGCATAAACTCCCATATAAGTGGAATGTTTTCTCTGCAAATAGAATCATTGTATGCAAAAGTGTTTCCTTCTAAGTGTACTGATTACATTTCCGGCACCATGACTTACTGTCATGGACGTGTACCTGAAGTTGTATTGCATGCTTGAAGAACGTCATATGTAACATTTTGCATCAGGTCCCAAATCTAAAAAATTTGAATTCGTCACTCCAAAAGAGCGGTTGCTTTTTTTTTTTTTTTTTTTTTTTTTGATACGTGTACCTTATGTTGTATAATGCATCCAAGCAATTTTTTTTTTCATATTTCCTTCTTCAAATTGTTTGCGAGGAGATGTCAATGACAAATTTTGTTGAAAACTCCCTTTGAATTGGAGTTGAGGATTTAAAGCGGGCTGAAACTAAGGCAAAGCAGGATTTCAACACAATCTGTTGCTTTTAAGAGTTTCTGTAGGCGATATAGTGGCCAAACACAATAGTAGGAAAATTACCCCTAAATAACATGCTTTACAGTCTTAGAATTGTAATTTCTTCAAAATTGGGTCTGTCAGAGATTAAAATCGCGGCCAAACAGGCCAAATAAGGTTATATGAGTTTGACATACTTTTTAGCTTTTAAAATGTGTTCAACATTGAACATTTTGTTGGCATTTGAAACGCAGGTAAATCTTTTCAATTAAAGTGTAAATTTTTCGAAATTAAACCCAGAGGGGGGTTAAAATCGAAGGAAAACGGGCAAAAATAAGCGACTTTTTTAAAGTGAATTTTTTTTTCTTTTCAAAACGTTTTTGAGAGATTTTTTAAAAACTTTTCTCTTCTGAAATGATCTACATTTTTTTTAAAGCAAAGTTTTATGCTCATTCATCAAATTTTGCATTTTGAAGGGCTAAGGAGGAGTAAAAAGATAATTTTTTGTTCATAGTCGATTCGTATGGCATACGTAGTTATTACAGTACATCTTGGGAACTATTAAATATAGAGTTTCGAAACTTTCCATATGCTATTTTATTATAAGTTGCACAATAATTAATAAATTTACTTTACAGAAAGAGTCCTAT
This sequence comes from Wohlfahrtia magnifica, assembly GCA_023159175.1. Lineage (NCBI taxonomy): Eukaryota > Metazoa > Arthropoda > Insecta > Diptera > Sarcophagidae > Wohlfahrtia > Wohlfahrtia magnifica. The sequence goes on along the minus strand of JAKWBJ010000198.1, from coordinate 2,408,312 downwards.
AAAAAACAATATTTATTATTGTACATCTAAATCAATATATCAGTGGGAGACGTCAAAAGTGAATAGGGATAGCGATAGGGAATTTATCTTCCATTTATAATATACATATGTATGTATATGTAGATTTCCGCGCAATGCCGGATTTGTATAGCTAGTGCTATATAAAGATTAACGGCCATATGCAAAAAATCTAAAAGTAGACTTGTAGTGCACGTTAGTTACCACACACTTTAAGCTTAACAAACATTTGTTAAAAAAAAACGTATGCAAAAATGCTACTTCAGCTAAAGCTAGCAATACCATGATTTCTTTTTTTTTTTTTTTTTTTGTTTCAGCGTTACAAAAAACGAATGCCATACATACGAGTAGTCGAACCAATAAAGATATATTTTTATTAATTTAATATAAAATCATATTTTTTTAATAAATCTGTTTCAGTTTAGTATTTATTGCAAAAATATCGTCAAATCCTAAAAATCAAGACAATTTTATTAGTGGAATAATAAACACCCGAATAACTAGCTTTGTGTATTTGTTTTGATTTGATGTACATCACTAAAGGAAAAATGTTTTTATTGTGTTTAAATGCAAAAATTTATTAGAAAAGAAATTAGTTTTAAAAGAAAAAGATTCGAATATAATGTCGAAGATATTAAAGTTGTTGTAAAAGTATATATACATACAGTGAGGTGCAAAACCAAGTGAATGTTCTGAAATTAAACAGAAAAGTACCTAGAAAAACTTATATAAATACTCGATCAAATAAAACAAAACTTCAAGCATTTATTCATTGTTAAGTCCTCTCGAAGAAACATTAACAAAAGGTATGATATCCAAACACTGGAATGGGAGAAAGGCAATGCTTTTATACCATTGCATGCATTTAGTTTTGCATTTTTTGCTTAAATAGAAAGGAATTAATATTTTTAAAGAATTTAGACGTACTTTCTATAATATTACTTAAAAAGGTAAGGGAAATCTGGTACCATTCATATTAAATTCGTTGCCATAGCTTCAACATGTTCCGCGAGTCCCAATTATATTTTACCAGGGGTTTTTAATATTGCCCTAAAATTCCCCATTGGATAGGAATTAGGACTTTATGGTAATTTGCCTACAATTTCTGGCTTGGATCGCCATGTCACTAAAAGATGGGTGTTTCTTTGGGTAAGGTTTTATGCCTCCAAAAAATGTTTGTTGTTGCCAAAACATGCTATTTTCATATTAAATATTCATAACATAAATGTCACTTTAAAGTACTCTTATAGTAGGTAGCTTCCTATTTTACATTTTTTATAGATAACAGAGGTCTAACGAAGGGATTTTAAGCTAATAATCGTTTTTGCATACAACATTAATATATTTTGCTTAATAAAGGTTAAACAAGATTTATTAATTTGGCGTATGGTCGTAACTTAGCAATCGAAAAATTGCACTTTCTCGGTCAGAAAAAGTATAAATTTTACGTAGTATTGTGTTAGGTGAGGATGTAGACAGAGTGTGTGCACCAGACAATTGATAATTTAAAAAAGAAATTATTCATTTCTGTTATAACAAACTTTCAGATAACAAATAATTTTGAAATGTCGTCGGTTTTTGTTTTTAATTTGATTTTTTCATATTAAAAAATAAAAACTATATTAAATTAAACAATGTTTCCAGTTAAACAACTCTAATACATATATGTGTCTTCTCACAACTCTATAACGATTTTTTCAGAGTAAAAAAATAAACTGAAGTGTATGTACATACATTGAAGTGTAATACGTAGAGGCGGGTAATAATGATACAAACATTTTTGTTTGTCTCTTTAGTGTTATTTGTAAAAAAAGATTTTTTTATTTTATTTCATTTTTCTTTACTAAAATTACTTTATTATTAGTGCACTTACTTTTCAAGTTTCGCGATATTCAACTCTGGCTTATCCCCCTGCTTTACTCTTTTCTATTCCTTTCGCATCAAAAATGTAATTTTAAGTCAAAGAAGAAATCTATTTTAAATACTGAAGTGTCATAATGTATAAAATCGTGTCTTATTATTACACAAGAAAAAAAGAAAAGAAAAAGACTCCCAAGTACACTACTGGAATACATAAAAGCATACAAATGCGATACTCACCCACTTATTCAGTACTTGCCTCTCTGCGTCTTAATAATTCTTTATAATTTTTTTTTTTTTTTCGTTCTTAAATATGAATAGCGTAGGTGGGTTGCATTGGTATTGGAGGAGGGTTGTTTGCGTGTTGGGCTTTTATACTCAAATGAGTCATTTAAAGAACATGAATGAATGTTTTTAGAATGAGTACAAATTCCACCAACACCACACACACTCACAATGCCACTATTACAGCTTTAGTAAGCATACATCGAAGAATAACCCAGTAAATCTTGTGGTTGCAATTTTTCTTTTATTTTTGAAGCGTATTGAGAAAATGCTAAATTTCAGAGTTTTAATCTACTGATTATTTAAAAACAAGCGTTTTCTTTTTTACCCGAACGAAAGCATAAAAATGAAACTGGTAGGAAATAAAGAAAAAATTTATTCAGTTGTGTGATAGCTTTTGAGAAATCAGATGTATGTCGCTTTGCGTATTAAAATTGTTTATTTGTTATTTGTTTTGATTTTTTTATAAAATGCACAAATTTACTACTACTACTCCTACTACTACTACTACTACTACTACTACTACTACTACTACTACTACTCCAAATGCAGTTCTCTCTTGCCCAGCCTTGCTCTAAACCAGTCATGAGCTTTTCATGGGACTCTTGTCCTCGATCAACTCGCACGTATTCTTACGGCCTTGTTTTTAGTCGTCAATAAGATAGTGATGAATGCGCATGTGCGGAGAATGTACGCAAATTTTTATAGACACAGAAATATAATTTAAAAAAGTTTCATACGTTCTTGCTTCTAGTTGTCACTGAAACAGAGATGCATGTTGAATTTTTAAAAATTTTTTTAAAACATCAACTTCACTCTCTCTGCGAGAGCAATTTCCATGTTCACACTAACACAACTAAAACTCAAATGGCAATTATTTCATATTGATTTATATTATATGTACGTGTTTCTGTTTCATTAAAATCTGGTAACGTATGAGTGGTATTTTATTACTGAAACAGAAATATCACTCATACGTACGTTCGAACCTGCGTAGTAATGTGATACCACTGTTCCCTTGCGAAAAAAAAATATTATATTAAAAAAATTTTAGTCTTACAGCTGTGTGAAATGTAATCAACTTGACTTTTCCTTATTGCATTTTGCTTATGCAAAGAAATCGAGTTTTATCTATACATATGGTAGCCCTAAGCCTGTATCATAATGATCCGAAATATATTTGCCTCTTTCTTAGCAGTTTTAAAAGTTACAGTTATTTTTGTTATATTTTTCTGTTTAAATTAATAGTAGCAAGCGAGTGTTAATACTTAAATAATAAAAAATTCTATAATTTTGCTATTAGTATAAAATGTTGGCTGTCAATTAATTCAAATTATTCATTAAATTTTAATTATTCCTTAAAAGAAAAACATATAAAAGATATATATAATAAAAAGTGGGTCGTTAAAAAGATTGCTCTCCAGCTAAAAAAAAAAATTTGAACAGAAGAGTAACATCATCGAACCCATTTGTCCTTTTTTACTTAAGTAAAATGTTTTTAATACAGCGCTAGTATTATATTTCACACAGCTGTACTCAAAGATAATTGTATTGCGAATTTCGTTTTTTAGTTTATTCAATAAACTAAACCTGGTTTGAGTTACTCGAATATATGTTGTGCAACCTCACCCATTTTCGAAATTACGGTATATATCGAAAGCAAAATCTAATCTAAAAAAAAGGTTAGCACCACTGAATTCAGCGTATTCGAATTGGGTTAACCCACCGGATGCCCCGCTTGTCGGCAAAAAAAAATATATATCAAATTCGAGCACAATGTTTAATTTTGATTTGAAAACATAATACAATTTTTCATACATAATAAAATGCAGGTATACTATTCAACGAATCTTTACTAAATATATTGACCAGGTTGACTCAACATTTTTTGATATTGAAATTGTAAGCGTTTGATTATTTATTCTGGCAAGTGTAGAAATGAAAACGGAAAAAAACATTTTAGAGATAGAATTTTGAAATTGTTCAAATGATAAGCATTTGAAAAACATACTAAATTCTAATGACTTTCAACAGAAATTTAATATGTTTGTCGACTGAAAAAGAAAGTAGAAAACCGCTATTCGTCAAACGTTTTTTTAAATTGACGTTAGCTTGAATCCAAATATACTGAAACCTAAGCTAAGTTTAGCTTTAAAAACAATTTTCGACGTCGTTTGCTGGGAATAATAAGTAAATACTCATGCCTGCAAATATTGTATTAAAATGCCTCAAAAACACAATGAAATGGAGAGCAAGGAAAAAAATATCATAAACATTCAAGTGTGACTTTGAGAGCCACTCAAGAGAAATACAACGACGAAAGCAGAGAGAGAGAGAGAGGAAGAAAAATTCAAATGGAAAATTAAAATTTTTTTCCTATCTTTCATATACTAGTTTTTCTTTATTTTGTATATTAAAAAAAAGTTTGAAAAATGTCACACCAAAAAAAGAAGTTTTTACAATATAACGCTCAAAGGAAGCATAAAAGAACAATTTTATGTTTTTATGTTTGACTCAAAGACAACTTAAAATATTTATGGTGAGATGTGCTGTGTATAAAAGAATTCCATTTTCAGATTCATGACAGTATTTCTATTTTTTTATATAGTTTTAAAGATTTTAAAAATTAAGCAAACTGTTTAAAGCAAACGTGTTAAACTATTTAAAATTCAGAATTACAAAGGGCAATGAACAAAATCACTAAGAGTTTTGGCTAGAAAGTCAAGTTTAAATGACAGTGAAACTGGCATCTTTTAAAAAATGGAAAGAAATTAAAAGAAGAATGAATTAGTCACCGATTATTTTCATTACCTCAAAATTAATTTGTAACATCTACAACGTTTAGCTCTAGACCCAACTTTGATTACTTCAATTGTAATGGAACGGCATGTGTGTCATTCTGCCCATATAATCGAAGTTAAAAATGCAATTTTTAAGATAATTTGATAAAAATTTTTAATCAATACAGTATAACATCAACTATCGTGTGTTTATTTTTAGAGGTTCATAATTTTGAGTTGGCAACACTACTTTATTTGATAACCGATTTAACAGCTGATAGTTGCTTTTTGTTTAGTTTGTCTATCCATAATAAACTTACACTTACACCAGTAAGGCTTGCAAATTGTTGAAACTTTTTATAAAAGTGCACTTGGAGTTAAGATAATCTGGAGTGAAGATAATCCATCAGCTTTTGTCGAAACACTATTAAATCTACGGAAAATTACTGTTTGGTGCGCTTAATAAGCTGGCGGAGTCATATTTCCATATTAGTCCATATTTCTTTAAAAACTATGATGTTCAGAATGTTACTGTCAATGGTGAACGGTATAGTGATATGATTAGTAATTTTTTCGTATTCCAATTAGCTGACATTATTCTTGCTGACATGTGGTTCCAACAGGACGGAGCCACATGCCACACAGCGAAAGAAAGAGTAATTTCACTTAATGGTCCAATTAATTACCCACCAAGATGGTGTGATTTAACTTCATTGGACTATTTTCTTTGGGATTATGTAAAGTCACTTGTCTATGTCGTTAAATCAGAGACAATTAAAATTCGAAATACGGCCGCATATGCTGCGAAGAGTTTGTGTAAATTGTTGTTCCTTTGTTCCAGTTTTTGCGGCCATATGGCCGAAATCATATTTAAACATTAATGTCGTAAAATGTTCTATTCAACAAAGCGCTCTTCACTTATTAAAAATATATTTCTTTGTTTTATTATGATTTAAACTTGTGTAACCGTAAAAAAACACCCGATATAAGCATTACAGGAACTATAGGCAAAAGCAACCTCTTTGGTAAAAAAGGTAAAGAAACAAAGTAGTAATCTATTCTTAAAAATTCATTACCTCTACGCTAAATACACAGAGGTCATTGTTCTAGGCAACGACAAATGGCCAGCTTAGCTGGAAAAACAAAAACTGATTACAAAGAAACTAAAGCCAATAAAGCCGTTTTGTACAAGCCATATGCTCCCAAAAGAAGTAACGGATAAAACGAAATTATTCATATTGTCTTCTGATAGTCCAAATGATGATGGGGGTGGCGTGGTGTAGTGGTTAGAGCGCACGCATAACAACACAAACGTCCCAGGTCCGATCCCCAGCAGAGGATATGACAACGAAAAAATTTAATTGTGATGTCGAATGTTTAATGAAGAGGCTTCAACTTCCCTCCAGACAACTCCATCTAAAAAATAAAGAAGAAGCCCCCTTGACCTTGTCCGCTTACCTCTGGATCAGGAAAAACATGCCACCTACTGGGAAAAAATTAATGCTAAAGTAAAGACCACCACCAATTATCAATGATCTTCACCACTACGCAAAAATCATATAGAGGAAGCTACAGCGGGCTAATCAACTTCTTAGCTTGAAAAGATCAAACTGATTAAAGAAACTGAAACAAAGCAATGGATGCTTTTGGAAAGCCAATATGCTTTAATGAGGAGTGACGGAGGAAAAAAAATTGGAAAAGGTTAATATATCTCATTGGAACTGGTCTTTAGCTTAACTAATAAGAATTGGTTATTGCAATTCTTTTGCTTTTATTTCTATTCATTGTTTCCAATTTAACAAAACACATAAAATAATTTGCTACTGATTTTAAGATGCGAAACCATTTTTTCAGCACGTGACTTGAATTGAAGCGAATATTTAACAATATTTTATGCATTCCGCTTAGAAATCTTCGCCAAACAACAACAGCACGAACAATTGCTACAACTACTGGACACGTTTATTTATTCTGAATTATTTAAATATTCACAGTTGACACTTTTAGGAATAAATATTATAAAATTTTTAATAAAAAAAAATCCACCAAAAAGCATCAGAAAACTGCAATAATTTGTATTTTCTTAGAAAATACAATACTCTTTGCCTCGTGTCTTTGAAAAGCTTACAAATAAAAAAAAAATTCTTACATTCTACAGCTTAACTCAGGTGAACCTGTATATTTTTACCTCGTTTTTTCTTCTGGTTGCATATGGGTTCCACACAGCGTCTGTCATTCTGGTGACACTATCGGGACTTTTTTTCTTTATCTGCTTCAGTATGGGTTCCTCATTAGTCATGTTCTACAGTTCTCTTTTTCTTATGGGGTTAAGCCAAACCTGAAGCTTTTGAGTGATGTTATTCGATACAAGGCAGATTTCACTGCCAGCAGAACTAATTTAACACATGAGTTGAATATTCTGAGCTTGGTCTGTCGAGTGCCGCTCTCGCTTTATTCAACCTTTCTCTGAGCCACCGCAGAAGCTATCTACATACTCTACTGGTTGACGTTGTAGCATGATGTTTTCTGTGCTGGTATTGTTTATTATCATGGCCTTAGTTTTTCTGATATTTATCTCAAGTCCAACATTGTGAGCCAATCTTTCTAGGATCTCCGGTTTCGGCCGCATATTAGAGATCTTGTGCGAGTGTAGACAAATGTCATACGAATAGTTCAAACCTTCAATTTGGGGTGAAAAACAGCATGTGCGATGGTGAATAGCTGAGGTGATAGTAACTATCCTTGTTTAATTTCAGCATTAAAGTGAAGAACGGAAAGTTCTGCATCCTCGTACCTCGCTCTAATTATTGAAATTATTTTTTGGCGTACTCACTTTTCTCTCAATGCTTTCCATATTGCAACGAACATAGGATACAGGTGGCTATGCCATTCTACAGATTGTTATATGATTATGTGTAGAGTGGTGGCCCGATTTACGCAGCTTCTATTCAGTTGGAAGCCTACTTGTTCGTCTTGCAATATGTTGTCTATTTCGCTTTGAAGTCTTCCTTGTATTATGACAGCAATTATCTTATATATGGTGTTAAGCAATTAAGTAATTCATCTCCAGTTGTTACAGTCTTTCAAGTCCTCACATTTTGGTAATGATATCTTTCTTCCACGGTGGTTGCAACCTCTCTTATTCCCATACTAATGTGATGTGAGGCCGTAGATGTTCAGCCGTGGTTTGAATGTCTATCGGTAATTCATCTTTGGTTGCCGCCTTGTTATTTTTCAATTCTCACTTAGATTGAAACGGTTGCACTGAATTCTTTAGTTGTTTTCTTCACTGCTGTTCTAAACTGTTTTGCTGTCCTCAGTAGCGTTTGTGACGTTACTAATTTTGTTGAAATGTTCTCTCCGGAATATGTTCTGTAAACCGAAAACGTGTTAAAATGAAATCGAGTAAATTTTCGAAGACAAATAAATTCTAAATGCGACAGGTTTTTGTAATCAAAGAAGTTATTTTAAAGGTAATAATCGAATTAATAACAAAGTACCGATATAATTATGGCAATTTGAAATTTCATTTGATTTCAATTTCACTCGCTTTCGGTTTACGGACCATCCCCGTCCATCACTGTGTCTGTGCATCTTTGTTCCTAATAAGTGTACCATTACAATCAGCATGATTGCTGCTTCTAAGTATTGTTGTCAGCTGCAGTTTCAGTTTCTTTCTTTGGGAAACCAAGTTCCAAGTGTCATCTGAAATCAAAGATTTTCTATGTGGTTCGCCAAACTTGGTGCTTCTTCTGCGACTTGATTATATATTGCTGTGATATTTTCGCACAAGTGATGTTGGTTTGGTGGTAGCCGTTCCCAAATTGACATGATTATTGCGTGTCTGGCTGCATTTATTTGAAGTTGCTGTAGGTAGAACCGTCTTCGTCTTGTGTGCGTGATGGTTCTTTTTTGACATATCATTTCGATCTTTATTTAGAACCTATATGTACATATTTTAATGAAATTAAAAAAGAGATTTTTTATGATATTTAGTAACCCTTTATAGCCCCATGGGACATATCTGTAACAAACCGTAAAAATCGCTCGCAAATATGTTAAAAATAAAATTTGTCTATCTATATTAATAATATATATCTATATTAATAATATATTAATAAGCTAACACATTTCTTTGTATCCCTTTAACAAACAAAAGAAAATAATAATAATAATAATAATAATAATAATAATAATAATAATAATAATAATAATAATAATAATAATAATAATAATAATAATATTGTTATGAAAATAAGGTTGGGCACCCCTGTAGTTTGTTACGTCGCTAAAATTAATAAGCAAATGCAACAAAAACAACTATACGTGATGTTTATGAATAATTAAATCGACAACAACAAATATAAGCTGGAATAAAGTAAATAAAAACAAAACGGCAACAAGAACAGAAAAACAGGTAGAGAAGAAAACAAGTAACACACAATAACAACAACAACATACAACATGAGCTGAAAGAAGTAGATGCTTGCATTCGCATGATGGCATAATAACTAAAACGAAAATAAAAGAAAGAAATGGAATCTACCTGAAACATCCAGAGGTTCGAGAGCTTTCGATGTGTTGTTTCCTCAGCCATATAAAAAGCACATCGATTCGACCAACAATCAGTTTATGTGTCGTAAATTCAGCGAGTGCAGTTTAAGTAAAGTTAACTCAGCGAATGTGTTATTGGTATGAAGAGAGTTTATAAGGAGTAAACTCGTGAAGCTAAAAGTGAAGTAAAAACCAGTTTAGTTGGAGTTAACTCAGTAGAGTTAAGTGTGGATAACCTCTTGTTGAAAAGGTTGTGATCGAACCTAAGGTGTAACAACGATCGGGATGGAAGATCTTTTGGAAGAAAGATCTGTCGAGTAATTGTTGCCTTTTAAAAAATTGTAAATAGACGGAGTAGTTACGAATTGAAATTGTTATCGCTTGTGAAAAGCTTACAAGCAGTGGAACACAAAACTGTGTGAATAAAGGATAATAATTAAAATCAAACACAAAATTTATTTTATTTTAACTGCAATATACGAACTCATAAATACACGTTTTTAAAAAGGTAAAAACAACAATATTTTTAGATTTTTTAAAAAAGAAATTTTTTGGGAATATTTCAAATTTTTAGGATTATATACGGTTATCCAACCAAAACGCTTGATGTTAATTGTAAATAAAACAAAGTTTTCAGAGAATCATCTTAATATTTTTTATTATGATAGAAGGATCTATGACTATGTGTGCAATATCGGACGAATTCTCGCCACGGCTTCAGTGGCATACCTCTATCCGTCAATCCATATTTTCAATGTATTTGCGACATAATTGAGGTTCACTGTCTTTAATGTGGCGAATTATTTCATCCTTTAGCTCTTGAATTGTTCCTGGCTTATTGGCATACACTTTTTCTTTTAACTATCCTCAAGGAAAAAAGTCCAACGATGTCAAATCACATTGTCGTGGCGGCCAATTAACATCGCCACAACGTGAGATAACACGGCCATTGAATTTCTCGCGAAAAAGAGCCAGTTTTTCGTTGGTTGTGTGGCAAGTAGCACCATCCTGTGCCATGTCGTTCAGGTCTATATCCGCAATTTCTGGTCACAAGAAGTCCGTTATCATCTTGCGATAGCTGCCATTCACGGTAACTGCCTGGCCGACCTCATTTTCGAAGAAGTATGATGACGCCGCCGGCCCATAAACCGCTCAAGACAGTCACAATTTGTGGATGCATTGGCTTTCCAACAATCAACACCATCATTGTGGACATATTTGGTCGATTATGCTGACCAAAAAAAAAACACGAAGTGCACGAAATTTGATTTGAACGCCTATTTTCACAAAAGGCTTCAACAATCTTAACGCGCAGCTCAATTGTGTACTTTTTCTTGGTTAAGTTTGTCAAACACTGAAACAAAGAAATGTCAAATTAAGTTGCGAAAACAACTTTTCATTAAGGTGAGATTCACAAGTAATATTGTGCCTTTTGGTTGGACCACCCGTTATTAAAAAATATATACAATATGTATGTATGTATTTGAAATCTGAAGAAACTTTTTTATGACAAATTTGGAATAAAATACATTTTAAACTAATTTTAAATTATGTACATACATAGATAATTAAAATAAATGTTAGATACAAGAATGCGGCTGATTATGTCAGCCGCTTCGTACACTAGTTGTTAGAAATCGTTGTAATAACAATAAGGAAACATGTTATTTTATAGTGCTCCAGACGGTGTCATTAAGAACTTATATGACTTTGAAATTTGGAGAACTGTTTAAATTTAAAAATACGTTGTAGGGAACAATTTAAATTTTGCTAACTTAGCAGTTTGTAGATATTGTCATAGCGAGTATACCTCCATAGAATACCGATTGTGCTTATAATTGATAGATTTGGCGTAGAGTTTTTTTGTTGAGCTATCTGAACGTTAAGCGTCATATGTTCCATTAAAAATGTTTTAACCTTTCATTTCGTAAAAATTAACGAGAATTCCTGCTTTCAGCGGTCGCCGAAAACAAATTATAAGACGCAACTTTGTCAAAAATCAAGAGTATTGTCAAGTAATTGAAACTGAGTAATGGGAGCAGAGTTTCACTGAAAGTTACTATGCTGCAAATACAATAGATCACGGAATTATTAAATTACTTTCAGTTAAAAACTGCGGGTTAAAAATATATGTATTAAATTTTTCAACTTAAAACAATTAAAATTAAAAAATAAAATGAATTATCAACCGTATTCAAACGAATTCATTTACATCTTTTTTTTATAAAATATTACTCCATTCTATTATTATTCCCATTTTTTTGCACGAAAGATAACATAAGAGAAAATATAAAAAAGGATTTGAATAATTTTTACTGTTTTACCTTGTAAAACACGTAGTCAAGTCAGCCAATATTTATTTAACCACTTCTTTTTCCTGTTTTTGTGTAATTTTTATTCACTTTTTTATATTTTTTGTTTCTCCATTTCCATTTTTATCCACAAAATTTGTATATCCGTTTTACAAAGGAAACAGCTGCTTTTATCGCACACAAACACACAAATATGTGTACGTTGAAAATACACACATGCACAGGAACATAAACTGAAAAAAGGAGCAGTGCGGGACAAAGAGAGAAAGAGAAAGAAAATGCATAAACGGAAATTTATTTAATGGAGCAGAGTAATTGAAAAATGTGTTGATGAATGATTCGTTAAGTGATGATGATGATAATGATGATGATGATGATGACGACGACCAGGTTGATGTTTTTTATTTCGATTTTCGTTTCTCTTGCTTCCGGATTTCTCTTTTCTTTTCTTTCTTTTGTTATGGAACTTAATTTATTTTTGAAAAGAACATTTTTTCTCAAAAGCATAAAATTTATCCAATTGAACTGAGTCGATTGTATAAATAACTACTGATAAACATACATATGATTTGCATTGTAAAATAAAAGAATAACATTTAACAGATGCTTTATAAGAAAATACTCGTACATATCCTATCAAGCGAATTGAAATTTTTTTAAAGCCTGTGTAGATACCATTTTTCCATATAAAAATCAAATTTTAATTTAACTTAAGAACATGATAACCTTTTCATCTATCACATGCCCTGAAAATCTAACAAAAACTTGTTCGATTAAATCACCTTTTATACAGAAGGTGAAAGTGGAAATTCAAGTCACTGCAGTTACAAAAAATCCCGCCGAAGTTGCCGGAGTTATTTAAATTGTTAAATAGTTTATTTTGGGTGGAAGCTTGGTCAGCAGCTATAGTTAATGACACGTATATGTCGACGTTTCTGACCAAGCAAAAATGCCTTCCCAAGTATAAAGTGTCTTAAAAAAATTTTTTTTCTCTTCTTTTAATTATGTTCCCTGCAGAAAATGCCAATAGTGAAATATTAGTGCTTTACCAGTGGCATTGTCAGTAGTACTACTGGACAGGTTTACCCCAGTTAAAGTAATCATCTATTGACGTAAACATCATTGACGACGTAGTTCTTTACCGATCATATGGACCAAAGATACACTAAACTAAATACACTAACGTTTCTTTACTCGCTCATAAAAGACATAGAGGCGTATGGTTCTAAGCTGACTACACGCTATGTACATATGTACATACTTATGTGCATTTAATTTATTTTAATAAATAATAATAATAATTATTTTTTAAACTTAATTTAATTTTATCGATTTGTATACTTATTACTTGTTTAAAGATAAAGCTGCAACACATTTTAGCCCATTGGAAGCTACAATTCTCTATTTTACTAGCAACTTATGAATTAAAATCAATATTGTTTTTTAGCCTTTTGAAGCTGCAAACGAATCAAGGTTTTTTATAATATTTTTCTAAAGTGAAAAAGTCATAGCCGTCTGAAGTAATCGAAACAGAAAATAGTAAAAAGGAGCATTTTTCATAAAATCCGAGTAGCTTTTACTTGTAGCACAATGTAAATAAAAAAAGTCTTCACACATTTATTCATTGCTAAGTTCTTTCAAAAAACATGAACTTAAAAGTATCAAATTCACATACTAAAGTGAAAGACAGTCTATTACATAAAAGAATCCGCATATGTTCAGTTAGCACGTTTCGCTTAAATATTTTTAATCAGAGTTGCAAAATGAGAACATCAAAATTGTACCCAGAAGCTCATAAAATTGTACTTTTTCGAGCCCAATTGTACCAAAAATATGTTTTTTTAAATTATATTTGATATTTTATTTTAAGCAAGAGCACACAAAACATAACATAAAATTATACAAAAAAATTCATTTTTATGATAATAAAATTAACATTTTAATGAGATGTTTTAAAACAGCTGATTATGCTTTTAGAAGCTGTCAGCTATAATTGTTGTAATAAAAGAAAACTGCTAAAAACAAAGTGAAGTTAGTTGCAGTTCATAAAATCCGAGTAGCTTTTACTTGTAGCACAATATAAATAAAAAGAAGTCTTCACACATTTATTCATTGCTAAGTTCTTTCAAAAAACATGAACTTAAAAGTATCAAATTCACATACTGAAGTGAAAGACAGTCTATTATATAAAAGAATCCGCATATGTTCAGTTAGCACGTTTCGCTTAAATATTTTTAATCAGAGTTGCAAAATGAGAACATCAAAATTGTACCCAGAAGCTCATAAAATTGTACTTTTTCGACCCCAATTGTACCAAAAATATGTTTTTTTTTAAATTATTTTTGATATTTTATTTTAAGCAAGAGCACACAAAACATAACATAAAATTATACAAAAAAATTCATTTTCATTAACATTTTCATGAGATGTTTTAAAACAGCTGATTAATAAAAGAAAAACTGCTGCTGTAATAAAAGAAAATTGCAAAAAACAAAGTGAAGCTAGTTGCAGTTGTTTGAAAATAAACAGACAAATTAAAAACTGAATCAAAAAGAAATGATAGTAAAGATGAATTGCCACTTTAAATTAATTAAACGATAAACTAGGAAAATTACATTAAAAAAAATAAACTGAGAAAGTTCATAAACTGTACCAAATGAGTACGTGGTATACCATTGTACTTTTGTGTCCGAAATTGTACTAAAAAAGTACAATTGTACCAACTTTTGCATTCCTATTTTACATACTCTTTTTAGAGCTCGTTATTCTTTGCGGTCACTGTCGGTCAAAATCTTACAATTTGGAAAAAAAAAATTTTTTTTAATCATATAAAAACACTAAAACTGCATTTATTCTATAGTTTAATTTATTACAAGACCTAAACAAACGTAAATTACGTCTTTATATATATATACAGTAACTAACTTAATTATTTGCAAAGTAAGCTATTTCAACTTCAGGTTGAATTTGATATTCCTGTTAAAGAAGCTTTCGATAAACTAATATATTTACTAAACAGAATGATAAATTTCCTCCAAAATTCACTAGGTTTCATTCTAAATTTTTTATGAATAATTAATAAAGAAAAAAGAAAAAATCTCTGAACATTATTCTTGGCAATTTTAATTAAAAAGTATAAAGAATTGGTTTTAGATCGAAAATTAATACTAAATTATCACATCTTTTTGTTTTATATCATTTTTATTTTTTACTCGCCTATTCAAATATTCCCACAAATTCTTGATCTGACTAAATCTGCCTTATTCTACTTGAAGTACAAATATTTGGAGTTTTGGCTACTTTGGACACTTTTCGAAGTTTTAATTTTACTTTAGTCCAAAATTTGTCCATCGGATGAGGTTCGAGTCAGTTTGATGGAATACTCTTTTTCAACAAATCTTATATTATTTTTTTCTGAACGGTCCCACTCTTTCGCAGGAGTAATATTGATGGCATAGAGTAGAATTTTGTCCGAGGAAACAAACGTTTTTCTTAGCATTCTTTTCCGTACTTATGCGAGCTCAATGTTCCTTTTACGTTAAATGGCTTGGTAAATTGCTTACAACTGAAAATTGCTCTCCTTTTATATTAAAATATTTTTGTTACACCTTCTGCCATGAATTCTGTGTAGTATTGAGACCAATAAATATTAAGGTTCCAAGGAGTTACTTGGACTGTTACCGTTAGTCTTCGGATAGTTGCAAAAGAGCCATTTTGGGTATGGTAAATAATTGTTCAAAAAATTTCTGACATTGTTCTTATAATTTTAATGTTAACCCCATCATCTTTCCATTTCAACTAAAAACTTGAAACTTGAAACAAATTAAGGAATTTTATAAGTAACAGTTCTTTCATTCGTTTTTTTGATTTGATCGGAATATTTGCATTTAAAGTTTTAAAAAAATTTTCGTTTATATGCTTTGTATTCGTTGATATAGTTCCAGAATATTCCCCGAAGGCGAATGACATTTTTCTAGGTACTTTTTTTTTTGTAATTGTCAAAAAAATAATCTCCATTGGAACGATATTAACGCTTTATGCTGGCCAATCTGTCGCTCGGATTTTTTGTTCCAACAGCTACTCTTTAACAATTTTAGCGGTCTCTCACCACTAGTCTTGTTAGTCTTGCCACCAATGCATATGTATGTGGTCTATCTGGTTTCGTGTGTTTCCACTTGGCGACGTCCGGGTGTTCTTATGAATTTCCTTATATGGAAACAGTGATCCTCCAATTACCAGTTGATGCATTTGAAGGTAAAAGAAGCCCTCATTAGATGCCGTTTAAAAATAAACTTTATTATTAAATTTTTGCCATTAAAGAACAAAATAGGCCTCTAAGTGTTGAATATAAATAACGTTTTGCTCATATAGAAAGACCCTAACTCACATTGTTATCGAAACTGAGTTTTTTTTTAGTGATTCCTTGTCCTGCAAATTTGAAATTGAGTTAGGGACTTACTAAAAGAGACCAACGACATATAGAGAGATATTTCTTCTTATAAATATTAAATCTTTTAATCAATCTTAGTATTATAAATCTTTTAATAAAATATTTTTAATATCTTTTTAGGTAAGTTCTTTGTTATAAATTTAAAGTGAAGTTTGAAAAACTTTTGTAAGTATTTTTAATTCTTAAACTTGGTTTTATATAGCTTTTAAAAATCGCAATTATATTTTTTTGAATATGGGGCTTTGTCCAAAACAACTGATGAAATAATGCAACAAATAATAATTAAGTTTAAATACATGTGAACTGATGTTCTTTTTCTAATAGGCGCTTTCGCGTACAACAAGAATAAAGGGTATAAAGTTAGCTTCTTAAGTTATATTCTTTTTTTAACATTTATGTAATTTTAACAGAGGCTGTTAATTTAACATGAAAAACCGTGAAGATAGCTTTAAAAGTTTTACATATTCTTTTTGTAAGTACAGTACAAAAAAGAAAATATAGATTTATGCAGTACAAACACCATTTGATTTTTCGAAGCTAGTTTTTTTAAGATGTTATATAGGGTCCGCCAAATATTTTTTATTTTTTTGAAAATGCTATAAAAAAAAACTACTGAATATTTTCTAAAATTTCTTTTTTTAATTTGAAAGTACAATCCTTCCGGTTAAAAATGGAAAATAATTTCATTCAAATGGCTGCCTCGGCTGGCCATGCAGTAGCCTACACGATCGGTCAAATTTTTAAGCACATTATCGATTGTGTGCAGCTGTATTTTACCAATGGCTTCACGAATATTGTCCTTTAAAGCGTCAATTGTCTCTGGCTTGTTAGCGTAACACTTATCTTTGACGGCACCCCACAAATAATAGTCCAACGGTGTCAAATCGCAGCTCCGAGGTGGCCAAACGACATCAGCTCTGATAATGCGATCTTCAAAAATAGGGCGCAAAACATCGAGTGTAGCTTCGGCTGTGTGGCACGTAGCGCCGTCCTGTTGAAACCAATTGTTGCTAACATCCTCCTCTTCAGTTTTTGTGAACAAAAATTCGTTCAACACGGACCGATAACGATCGCCATTGTTTGTAACGGCCACTTCTTGCTCATTTTCGAAGAAAAATGGCCCAATTATGCCTCTGGACCAAAATCCGCACCAAACAGTGACTCGTCTTGGGTGTATTGGCTTTTCAATGTATGCGTGCGGGTTTCTTGTGCCCCAAATGCCACAACTTTGCTTGTTTACATACCCGCCAAGATCAAAATGAGCTTCATCTGAAAAGATGATTTTTGATTCTGCAACATTACCATGATTTTCAAAGTAATGTCGCAATATTTCCCAGCGTTGTTCAAGCGTATACACAACCATATTCGTTCAGCGGAAGGATAAATAAGCACTAGTTGATAAAAAAAACGTTAGATGGCGGACCCTATATTTAAATTTGAATCACATACAGTGGTGAAAGAAATAATAGCGACACTTTCTTTTTTGCTTTTATATGTCATAAAATATGAAGTATGCTATTGACAGTTTATTAAATAAAGAGTATCTCTTCTTAGCAAACGGAATATAAACTTGGAGTATGCCAAGCAACACCTGCATCGTAATGAGTAGAACAACGTGCTATGGTCTGACGAAAATAAAATTAATTGCTAGTTGGTCCTTATAATTTCTTCCACCACTGTATAATCAAAAAACATTAAAATCTAAAATTCAGTATGAATGGCAAAGCGATAACGATTCGATAAATCGGATAAAAGAAGAAATTGTAGGGGAATCAGACCTATTGGGGTGGAATGACATTTCATCAAGAATTCAAGCAGATTTTATGCGATGACCCAAAAGTCCTTGTGAGCGGAGATATATGTATATGGTTATGAAATTTTTCAAGCACCTCGAAAATCTTGATTTATTTGCCTCATTCACTTATACATAAGCTAACAAGTTAGTTGAATAATAAACACACCTATCCAAAAACATAGCATTACTTTCCAGACATTTTTTTGACGCACCATATTATTTGAGAAAAAATTTCTACAAAGTTATTCAAATTCGTTTTTTCCTTTTCTATATGTATTTAACATTTGCTATGTGACATGAAACTTTTCAACTTTAACTTTTCTGACAATATGGCCAATTAATCACAAGAGTTCTTATAAACATTTTTACGATTCAGTGAAATGTTTTTGTAAAAGCCAAAGTTTTCTTTTTCAATTTAAAACAATTAAAATTCTGTATCAATAAATTGTCTTTTTTCTCTAAAACAACACAATTTGCAAAATACTCAAATAAAAGTTAATATTTGTGATTCAAACATAAATTCTCTATAATCTGACAATGAGAACACCTCCCTAAAACATGAATCGAAAAAAGAAAAACTGAAAAAAAACATTCTTTTATAAATACTTATGGTTTTACATAAAATTCGATAAATATTGAGGGCAAACACACCCTTAACATGAGACCACCCATCACAATCTTGGCAATCCTTTGTTCTGTTTAAACAAAGACTCCTTTAATATTTATGTTCATAATTTCGGAAAGTATCAGCACCTATACGACCAACTGATATATACACACACTCACATGTGCACACAGTATATATTACTAGCAAAACTAAAATATTCAACCGAATCAATGAATTTTTAAGTATGAATGAACAAAATACTCTCGTACGTATTAAAGAATTATGTTTGTAATCAGCAATGATTATTTCCACAAACACTAGTGCAACCGACAGATACACAGTTACATTCACCATTTTATCGTACTGAGATTTACAATGTAGACACACTCTATTCAATTGTTCAGTTGTTCGAGTAGAGCTGTAGCTGTATTTGGTATTTTTTCTTTCATTATTATATGAACAAACGAATATACAGCATTAATTTCATAGTAAATTTCCTTTCTTTTTCCATAGTTAAATTCAGATACAAGTACTTGAATATTTTTAGTAGATATACTAGAAATCATACATACACTTATAGTAGATATACTTGAAAAAAAAAAATCGACGAGAGAGAAAAGGAGTAAAAATGAAAAGTTTATAGAAAAAATAATATGGCCAAAAGCTAAAATCGTTGCAACCATTTAATAGAATCCTTTCGTTGTTACTTCTTTCCTCCTTCTATAAATGAGATGGTCCCATGCAGTAACTGGTACAACAATTGTTTTCGTACAGACTGTAAATGGTGTCCACTTGTTCATACATCAAGTGGTCACTTCCGTTTTCAGAAAAAATATTCCCTTAAAAAAATAAAATGAAATGATGGGAGCAAGAGATAATGTGTATGCTTAAAGAAGAAAATACAAATACACATATGCACACACAACATGACGTATAACCCAACAAGCATTTTAATAAAAATTAAAGCAGACTTATTACTTACATTTGTACGTATATAGAAATAGGAACCTATTTATCTTTCTCTGTTAGCATTGCACAAAAAGTGTGATATCACTGACGGCCTACCAGTAGCGCAAACTATTTACTGTAAATCATATCAAGTCTACACTGCTAAAACGTATCATAAGGTCAAGTTAAATTAATGCCAATTACTGTTGCTTTTTTAAAGTGGGTTGTACAATATCACCCCTTTAAAGTTAGTTTAACCCTCGCACTCAAATCAGAATTCAAACCTGAATGCTGTCTTGTTTTGGTCACTGAGCTAACTGATGCTTTACGATCTTGACTAGTGTACCGCAATTATTCGCTTGTAAAAAATGCTACCATTTCATCTTTTAGATCTTCGTGTTTGAATATTCAACCATTTGAGTTGAACACAATGAAAGTTCTCCCTGGCACCACCTGGGACATTGGTAAGGAGACCATAATAACATCTTATAAGGCTATTATTGGACGTGTTAGAATGACCAACGTGGGGTATCTAAATGAGCTGACGAAGACCAACCATCTAATAGTAATGGAGGATCCCCACCTAGACACATTCGGCGCGACTTCCACCGCTGTAACAGTGACATCCAGAACGTCATCCTAACTGCCGTTCATGAATTTCCATGAATGGCTATAGATGCAATAGAGTCCTCAATGAACACCCTCCTGTAATATCAGATTGTGAGAAACAGCTACTCAGACAAAGTTGAGATCTAACTGGTCCGGTACCCTAAAATATTACCGGGCCGGTACCGTTGCTCTGCCTGGCTCCAATGTTCTCATGACATTGGGCACTTATTCAATTTCCGAGGCCCACAGTCCTACCGAGGTAACTTAATTCCTCCATCTGCCCACCTGACATACTCTCATATTTATTTACTTTATATTGATTTGAATTTCATATATTTTATTTTATAATTCTCACTAAGGAGCTTCTAACAAGATCGCAGCTATTACAACAACAATAACAATAATAAAAATTCCGGAAATAAATGGTTGAGTTTACAAAGCTTTTACAAAGCTTTGGCAAATAAGCTTTACAAAGCTTATCTGCCTTTTAATTTGAAGTCGTTTATTGTTTCTGTACAGTGCACTCGGGATAACGTCAACTAATTAAAATCGCAGACGTTTATCAAATTGTTGACATTTTTGAATGTAGAATCTGAAATAAAAAACATACTGATATTGTAGTTTAAAGCGTTTTTATTGTTCATAAACTAAAATCAAATAAAAAGAAATCCAAAGAGACAAAAAAGGCTTCCAACCAGAGGAAAAAATCAACTGAACTCTATATATCATTTCTATACTAGTATAAGGGGGGAATCCACAGCTTTAGAACTAATTTCATTAAATAATGTTACGACGCTAAAAAAGGCTTGACGTTGACGAAAGCGAGTGTTAGCGTTATTCCGAGTGCATTGTATTTGAAATCCTTTATTAGTGAGCATGGCGAACAAATAAAATAAACAAGAGTGACAGTAGAATGTTTGTATTCGGACAAATTTTGAAAAATCAATTTGATTTTGTAATTTCTGAAAAATTATATCCATTTGCTAAATCTAGGCTAATAGCTCTGAAAATAATTTAATTGTTGTAGTCATATTTAACTATCTCATAACAGGTCTTCCGATGCTAGTTAAAGTATTACCTAATTTTGTCAAAATATGATATTACAAAAAGCACTAACGTTCCTGATAGGCTTGAAAAAACTAAATGAATTAGACTCATTAAAATGAGCAATATGAACTAGTTTCGAATTTCCGTCCTCTTTGTTTCAATAGTTTAATTCCGAACGAGCGTGAACTTAATTCACTTGAACTAGTAAACAACGTTAAGTTGTATTTCTAACTTCTAAGCGAAAAAGCAAAGAAAATTTGAGCGGGAGAGAAAAAAAGGTAAATTATGAATAAAAGTAAACTTCATTCATTTGAACATAACTACCGATCTAACTTTAGGTGGTCTTTTAATGTAAAAATCAAAAAATTTAATGCGTATGTGCTTTAAATATTGTTTTTTTTTTTAATTTACCTAATTTCACATAAAATGTCTCCTTGGATATATGCACGGCTATTTGCTTTCATCTGAACATCTAAAGGGTGTCCAAAATTTAGGTATCATTTCCATTTTTTATAAATAAGACTTTTTTAAGATATTAAAAATATTTTTATTTCAGTTTATTAAAAATAGGTTCCGGTTAAAAATGAAAAATTATGTCGGTCAAGTGACCCTCCCTAATGGCTCGGCAGGCACCCAATCTTTTACCAAACTTATCAATCACGTTTTTCAATAAACTGTTGTCAAAGGTAGATAACTTCTCGATAATGTCGATTTCAAAAACCCCCACCAAGATCGCACGACCAATTTACTCCTCCTCTACGAGAAATAATGCGATTTTCGAGCCTTTCTTTCAAAAAAGATCCATTGTTTCTCTTGCTGTGTGACAAGTGGCACATATTCAAAAAAAAAAAAAATTTATAAAAACAAATCGTTCCTTCGTGTAACGTTACATATTAACTAACGGGAATGCATTTAGAATCTGAAAATAAAAAATTAGAATACAAATTACAAGTAGGAAAAAATGGCAGCAAAACTAAAATGATATACCTCAATTTGGACACCCTTTAATATTTGAATATGCAAAAAAAATATACTGAAAAATAGTTAAATTGCAGGGTAAAGGCATCTGTCCCTTTAGTTTTATAATACCATCGAAAAAATTGTTTTCGTATTCATTTTTTGTGCCAAAATGGGTGTGACAGTTTCTCTAAAATCCACAAGGCTAAGCTGAGACAAGTTATTATCATGCAGTTTATGTTGTGCTTAATAACTGCTAAAACGACCATTAACGAGCAGAAAAGGAAAGTATTTTTATCAAAAATAGAAAAAAAGACCAACCTAAATGAAAACAAAGGAGAGTATAGAAGAACTATCATTATCACAAATTTTATCGCCCCACTTTGGTACCAATCATCTGCTTCTGTTAGTTAGCAATGGTGAGAATAAGTTAGTGGTGGGATTATGTGTTTGTGTCAGATGTTTTTCTGAAAGTGTCATATTTATTGTTTCAACAGTTTAACCCTTCTAAGTTACAATGACCGTAAGTGTGTAAATATAAAATGATAATTTGTTATATTTACCATCAATATAAAAATTTTTCAGATTCAAAAATATGTCGTCGATAATACGAACATAAACGTCAAAATCACTCTCTAGGTGTTTTGTTTTCGTATTGAAAAAGTTTTAAATTATTTTTTCAAAATACAAAAATATATAGTATTTACATAGTTGAAAAAAATTAACAAATGCCACAAGTGTCTGCAAACGATTTATACGCCACATGGAAAAAAACACGCGTACGCCAAGGCTTCTTCAGTGCTTGGAGAGGTTAAAATCGAGAAAAATGGGCAAAACTAGTGTCTTATGTTCTAAAATGATATTTTTCCTTTTAAAAGCAACGTCTACTTTGTTTGCCAACATTAATCATACAAAAAAATATATTTTTAAATGTTTCAATTTGAGACGCTAGCAAGTGGCAAATGGAAAACTTTGGGTTCATAGCCCATTGCAAAGAAATAAGTAGTTATTATGGTTTATCTTAGGACATAAAAGCTGGTCCAACCATAATACACGATATTAATTGTGAGTCAAACCATAACGGCAAGTTTTTTGCCCAAAATTTGACATGCTTTTTTAACACAATTGAGTAGAGCGTTAAGATTGCTGAAACCTTTTATGAAAATTTGCGTTCAAATCGAAATACATTTCGTGAACTTCGTGATTTTTTTGGTCAGCATAATCGGCTTAATGTGTCTACAATCGAGTGGACAAATTTCAGCAAACCGGATCTGTAGGAAATGGGGAAACACTTGTTCATGCTTTCCCAGTTCGTTCTGCGGAAAACATTGCTGTTGTTCGCGATAGCGTGGCAGAATAGCCGTCAACCTGGACTTAAATATCTCAAGAATGATGCGAATTTTGAATAAAGATTTGAATTTACACGCCTACAAGGCTCAGTTGGATCAAGAGCTGAAGCCTACTGTCCATTTCAAGCGTCGCCAAGGCGTCGTAGTTAGTTGAACAGACAGAACTGAATGGTGACTTTACAAAGAAAATCATAATCAGCGACAAAGCAAACTTTCACCTCAGTGGATTCGTTAACAAGGAGAATTACTGCATTTGGGCGAATGAGAATATAAGGTTTGCTTCAAAATGATAAGGTTACCTTAATATTTGGTCAATTCATCCAAACTATAAAATGTTGCGTATGGTCGCCTTCTTCAAAAAATTTATTCGTTCAAATAAGTGAATAATAAGCCGGTTTTATTCTAGAGATGTACCGTTATATTATGTTTATTTAAATTTATGTAAATAAGGGTACAATTTCATGCGTCAAAATGATAAGGTCAGTGATTCATTTATCCAAACTTTTATTTGAACTAAGCATTAATCAATTATTTTTAATTTATGCAGTTCCCATTTCCTTCTATTGTCTTAAAAATACGGAATGGCATCGCACTTACTAAATGCATATTGCCACTTTTAATTCATCTTTTGTCCGGTACTGTTTGTTGTCTGTATAAACAGAAGCACGCACAAGCAGTCCTCAATAATTTTTCATGGGGCTTAAGTAGGCTGGCCAATCAAGTACTTTAATATTGTGCTCCTCAAACCATTATCTGGTCATGAATTGCGGCGTTATCTTGCTGAAAGGTGAAAGTTTTGTCAGCATTTTGGGCCAAATAAAGCAGCAAACGTTCAGACAGAATGCCCTGGTACTCTGAACTATCAATTCGAGTGAAAGGAAAGTAGAGTTCCAGGGTACCGTGTGAGCTAAAGCCAGCCCAAACCATGAAACTGCCACTGCCGAAATTCCGTTTGGAAAAAAACAAGGGCTCCTTCTCTAAATATCGCCAATATCAATTGAAACCATCTGGTCCCTACAGGTTAAATTTTTTTTCATCATAAAAAATAACTTACAAACCCAAAAATGTATAGAATATTTATAACCTTTTTAAAAAAATGTTTACCTGATGCCAATTAGCTACCATGTTGTTTTTCGCAAACTCCTTACGCTTAATCTTATTCTGCTTAGTCAGACAGGGAATTTTTTTTAATTTTACTGGAATAAGGTTTGGCTGGGTGTTGATAGCTCTTAGAATTGTGCTTTTTGAAGCTTGTAATGTCAATTCCTCTTTTATTGTTACCGCACTTTTCATGGAATTCGAGGCCTTTCGTGAAATTAGCCGAGTTTCACGGGCAGTTAGGGCCTTTGGACGGCCCGGTCCTTTTTATTCTCCATAATTTTCTCTCTTTTTGAGAAAATTTTGCACAACACACAAAGATCGTCCCAGTTTTTTCGCCATTCCACACTTACTCAATCCCTACTCAGAAAGTGCCATAATTTGTCCTTGTTCATAAGATGACAAAGGTTTCAGCCGACTCATACCGCGCAGCTTTTAAAAGCCTAAGAAAAAGGTATTCATTGCTGTCTGAAGAAGCATTCTGCTTATAAGCTGAACTTTTATAAAGGAAGTGTGCAAAGACAACTCTTAAGCTTTTTTGCTTTTTAATAGAAACTTTTAAAAAAATAACAATTATGATACCTTCTAATTAGATTAATTGCTAATTAATCACACTGACCCTATCATTTTGACGCATTGAATTTTGCACTTATCTACATAAATTTAAATAAAAATAATATAATAGTACATCTCTAAAAGCAAAACCGGTTTATTATTCACTTATTCGAGCGTAGAATTTTTTTGAATAAGGTGACCATACATAACATTTTATATAGTTTGGATGAATTAAGCAAATATTAAGGTGACCTTAAGGTGTCATCGAGCCGTACTTCTTCGAAAATGAGGTCGGCCAAGCAGTTATCGTGAATGGTGTTCGCTATCGCGAGACGATAACTGACTTCTTGTGGCCAGAAATTAAGGATATGGACCTGAACGATATGTGGTTCCAACAGAATGTTGCCACTTGCCACAAAACCAATGAAACAATGGCTCTTCTTTGCACGGGAAATTCATGTCATGGCAATATTAATTGGCCGCCACAATCATGTAATTTGACCCCGTTTGATTTCTTTCTTTGGCGATTTTTAAAAGAAAAAGTGTACGTCAATAAGCCAAGAACAATTCAAGAGCTAATGTATGAGATAATTCGGCACATAAACGACTTTGAGCCACCGACGCCGTGGCTGGCATTTGGCCGATATATTGTTTCACACATATGACACATATGAAGATAATTCTCTGAAAACTTTTTGCTTTATTTACCAAAAACAATTTCACATGAAACCTGTTTGGAAATTTTGAATTGTTTTTACCTTTCAGAACTATTTTTTAGAATTTTTCACTCTTTTTTTTTTGTTTATGGGAAAAAGTTGAATTTTGTTTGCCTTCTTTTCACGATAAGGGTGAATTTTTTAGTTTTAGAACAATTGACATGCATGTCTTAAATATTTTGTCATATAAAATCTGAAATAAAATTTTTAATAGAACTCCACAAGATAAAGAGCCATAGTTTTTTTCAAGCATATCAATTTAGTGCTAAAACAACTTTTTGCCAATTAAAATCTTCTAGGGATATGACCAAAATTGACAAGCAAGAGCCCAAAACGAAAAACTTAAACTCTAACTTTAGTTCTCCAATTTAATTGAAATGCACAAACAAGTTTGTGAAATACATTTGAACGTTTATTCGTTCATTTTATGACACAATTGAAAATGATTTTTTTTATTATATTTAAAAAAAAGAATAAGTTGATCAACTTTTCAGCATTGATGGTGGGGAAAAGGCTTTGACACTGTTATTCATTTGCTCACGTGCCATAGATTCATTGAATTCTATGGCTCTTGCATTTCTCCAACTCATGTATTATTTCTCAACTTGTTTTCACTGTTCACAAGTACATATGAGATGGGTTGTGTAAAGTGGTAATTTGTAAAATTTTGTTAATCGCTTTTAAAAACCTGACGCAAATTAGTATGCGATGATGATGATGATAATGACGACAACGGTAATGGTTCAAGTATCATTCACAAAACTGTGAGTACTATACTCGAACAACTTGTTCTCCAACCATTTCACTTGTTCTACAACCATTTTTCGTTATTACATTTTTGTTTTATCATCGATTGCTTACATAAAACTATCGATAATGATGCCAATCAATTAAATTTTCAAACATGGCTATTTGCATAGAATTATTTTCAATTTGAATGGAATATTAGAAAAAACACTTCAAATAAAAGCATCAATTGCAATTGAATAATAAAAAAAAGTAGAACAAGAACTGAACAATCGCTTAATTGCTGCCTCCTCAATAGAAAACCTCAATTTCAATGAAGTTACTATTAAAGAGGATTACTGCTGTTCTTTTTTATGAAATGACCATGAGATTTGCATGGATATTTCATTGTAGTAAATCTTTTAAAATTGATTGAGTGTATATTGTAGTTAAAAATAATGTACTCAGCTATGTAAAAAAGTAACTTCAAATTTTTGTTTGGTTTTTAAGAATCAAAGACTGCGTATACAAGTACATAAGTACCCTGTCGGAAAATAAGTTAACCTAAAACTAACTAGTTGCGAAATAGTGCCGACTGACACTTCGATTACTTTTCAATGACAGCAACTAAATATTTTGACATTGCGATGCCGATTGCCAACTCTGCACTACATTCCAACTAACTTAAAGTTGACTTTCCAAACGTTAGTCGATTGCCCAACTAACTTAAAGTTGACTTTCCAAACGTAGGCTAACCGCTTTTCCGTTAGTTAAAAGTCATTTTTTTTAATTAACTGTAAATTCTTTCAGAATAAAATAATTTATTTACATAAATTCTTAATGTTTTTTTTTTATGGTAAAAACGTGACCACTATTTTATTAAAATATTTATTTTATTATTATTTTTTTAAATTAAGTAGTTTAAAAATCTAAATATTTTTTGTATTATTATTCGTTTTTAATAATATTTTAAGAAACACTGATATAAAAGGAAATGTTTCCATAAAATGTTACTATAGACAAATGTGAACGTAGCTTAAGCTGTTCACTGCAGTTGAGGGCGTCAACAGCTAGGCGAATACAGTGTTCGACAGCTGCATGAAACTGAATGAAGTGGATATTTAACTAGAACATACTCAAACAAATTTTAATTGAGGAATTCTACAGTGTCTTTCTGGAAGGAACTATAGGTTATCTCAAGTGTTTGGATTTGGACCGAAAGGGGACAATAGGTGGAAGGAAGGTTTAAAAATGTAACTAAAATGAAGTCTAGGATAATAATTAAGTTGGGGGCAGCGTAGCACGCCGGGTTTTAGCTAGTGTAGATATAAATAAAAGATAATAAAATATGTATGATGTATACGAAACTTTATTCTATTCCGGCTCCTTGGATGCACTTTTCTATTAATCAGTTTTAGCGGTTTTCAAACGAACAGTGTGAAACAAAATGGGGAAAACCCGAGTAAAGAACAAGCAACAACTAGCCAAAAACAAAAAATTTACTGTACAGAATATACTCTTTGGTTAATGTAAATTTTGCATTGTGTATATAGTATATAGCTTAAAGTTAGTAAATAAAAGCTCACTTAAAGTTAGTTATTTTTGTACGAGTTAGTCAGCTACTCATTATCCGACAGGGATATCGATGTGTGGCTGGTATATGCATACATACATAGGTACTATAAATCCGTCAATTTCCATCGGATTGAAAAAAATGAAGTATCATTTTAATCATAACTAAACATACTGCCTTAATGCATCCACAAGTAGAACTGATTCTGTATAAAATGGCGTGTAACAACATTTATAAACTTGGAAAATTTGAAATGAATACACAAAATATGTTTGAGAAATATACTCATGTCCCCTAAGTTTACTTAAGTAAAGGACCTGTTCCTCTTTCGTCAAAAGCCTCCAAGAGTCTTAAAATCTTTTAACATTCAACAAAGTTTTTCGCTTTTACGTGCATGAAGATACAAAAAACCGGTTTTGACCCTTACCTCAAGGTTTTAGAGCTGTTACAATAATTCCAAAATGGGATTCTTTTTGTTCTCGATAGCACCTATCATTAGAATGGTATTACTTTCCAGATATGTATTTCTATGTTATTCTTTTTTGTGGCATTGTTTTTTTCTTGTGCACTTTATTTGGACGCGTCAAAAATAGAGTAACTCTCGTTTTTATTGTATGACTTTATTTGTTACACAAACGAACGGTGCAACTAAACAATTAATTTTTCCTGAAATGTATTCACTGCAAAATCGACTACAAACTAAGGTCAAACATATGTCTTGTAAGAAGGCGAAGTTACAAAAATCGAGCCACTTGCATGCTTCTTTCGACACTCGAAAAATGTGGTTGTTCTATCAAACAATCTATAAATTTCCATAGTTAGAGATGACTCGACACTATCATTAACAACACGCCTATGTGCATTGCGTACATTAAAATGAGCAATGTTTGAACGATTGTTTGTCATTCTTATTTCGCGTTTCACGCTAATCTCCACGAGGCTAGATCTACGATCAAACGGATATGATTGAAAAATTATCTTAATGGCCGTTATTTACTGCGTAGTCCTGTTGGCTGCCAGTAACGTCAGTTACCAGTTCAATTTATTATATAACACTTTACACGATAACGTATCTTCAGACAACAGTCTACGTTAAATTTACATTACAGGGAAAATCACAAATCATTGTGAAGACTTTTTCTTTCCATTACTTATTAAAAAAATTATTGAATCTTAAACTACATAAAACAAAACTTAATTCTACTGAAACTGTGTCTTGTTTTTAATAATCATTTTGTTACTTAATTAAAATTCCTTGCATATATATTTTACATCCATATCCAGAACAAATCTTAAAAGATACTTTACATTCCCATCAAATTTAATCCGTAGCAAATTGCACTTGTTGTACTAAAAAAATTTGGTGTTTTGTGTAATTGCTCTTAATGAATAAAGTTCCACACGAATTTATAACTTTCTCTATACAAACAACTTCCCACTATTTTTTGTTGCTTTTTGTGTTTAGAGTGACCAGATAGAAAAAAAGAATTTATAAAATAAGTAGAAGATATTAAAGTGATTCTAGCTTAAGCTTTGCTGTTGGTTAAATAAGTTTCACATTATGAAATTTTTCATACAGCAAGTCTGAGCTTATTAGTAAGAGGGTAGAGAAGAATGGAATAGCGTCAAAACTTTCATGTACTCTGAAATTCTCTTTTGTTTATTAAATCGTAATGTCAAACAACAACAATGATGTTATAGAAAACTTATAAAGAACTTGAAAAAAATATCAATGTGTGGGCACGAATGAAAGTTTAAAAGTGAATTAGAGAGAATTTCAGTGAGATAAAATATCATATGATTTACGCAAGGACTTCTCCTATGAAATAAGAGCTTACGGTTCGAATACAAAATACGTATCAAACATACTAAATTCACGAGCCACAGAAACCGCATCAAATAGCCAATCTTAAGTTACGTTTAAAAAGCGGTGCTTACGCTCCTCACCAAAAATTCGAAAGAGAAAAAGAAAGATATATAGATAAAAGGAAAGAGAAAAGCAGGACAGGACAAGACAAGACACTGAGAAGAAGAAGTGGATACTAAACATATAGATAAAGCCGGCCTAAACATAGAAGAAAATCATGAGACCATTATACCGGGTGTCACCTTATCGGCCAGCTAATACTAATGTCAATAAAAAATCTCTCTTCAGGAATAATTTTGGTTCAAATTAATACGGAAAAGCTAGGGAAAAAGCGTGATCTATCTGAATATAGTGATGTTATATTTAATGAAAAAAATTTTACTTTGATTTTGTTAGTTTTGACCTATGACGGAACCGACTGTGCGTCTTCCTCGGTCTTAGAGACATCCGTGAAGATTGCATGGCTATTCAACAACCTATCAACATCTCTTCAGAAAAAACTGCCGAGAGGCTCCTGCTGAAGTCTCATTCCCTGATCCTGTAGTCAGTGAATACCGGATAGGGTCACGAAACACCTCATGCGCACTGCCAAGATAGCAAAATGTCCATAGTCCCTACCTGAGCAAGGCCTACTTCTAAAATCCTCCAAAAGCGCCTAGCAGCAGTCCTCTTTATCGCAATCTCCAAAGGGATCACCACTAGGATGATATCCAGGTATGCTTGAGGAGTATTTCTGAAGATATACCGATATACCCGATATACCCAGATAGACACATTGGTGCACCCTGTCCAGAACTTTCTCCGATTGGCATTCACCAGAGCTCTCCATCATACGTTACAGTCATAAGTAAGAACTAGCATGACTATGAACTCCATAGTACGGAGTCATAAACCCACCTCATCATCCTCTTACTTAATTAACCGTAATTTTGTTTGTTTCGATTTTTTAAACTGCGTCGGAATTTTGATAACTTCAAATAATATCTTTGAGTTCGAAGCCAAAT
Organism: Wohlfahrtia magnifica; assembly: GCA_023159175.1. Taxonomy (NCBI): domain Eukaryota; kingdom Metazoa; phylum Arthropoda; class Insecta; order Diptera; family Sarcophagidae; genus Wohlfahrtia; species Wohlfahrtia magnifica. The sequence continues at coordinate 2,377,202 of JAKWBJ010000198.1, read as the reverse complement.
AAAATTACAGAATTAACTAAATATTTTAATAGGTGGATGTGTGATTGCTAATTTTGTCAGTCACTGTTGAATGAGAGCAATCGACAAAAGTATGATAGCAATCTGGTTACTCTACATTATTTTACTTGTAAAAACATCATTTATTTCTTTTAGCCCGAGTTCCCTATAATGGCTCACATAAAAGGGGTCTGTCCTATAAATAACAGTTAAATCGGCTAAAAATATAAAAACTTTATTACACTTCGGCTATACATTAGTATTGTCTAAAAATGAGTGCTGGAAAAAAGACATCTAGAGTCGTGAGAAAAAATCTTCAAAAAAAAATACAATAATTTGTAAGATTTTAAATGAAATTCAACACATATTTTGCAACTATAAAATTTCACACATATATACTTACATACATATGTACATACAATTTCATTTCATCTACTATCCTTCCTACAACGTCAACTTCCATTTCTTCAAATATTTTTTCTTGTGTTCTTTAGCGTCAAGTTACACACAATTTTTTGTTTATTTCTTTTGTTGGATTTTAAGACTCGATAACAAAGCAAATGCTCTACTACTCTTCGTTTGAAATAAGAGGAAACCATTTTGTTTTTTTTTTTTTTTTTTTTTTTTTTTGTTTTTTCAAAATATCTACAAATAGTCAAGATGACTTTCTTTTTCGTATTTCATGTTCTTTCTTATACTTTCAACATGTTATTGTGGATTATTTTCATAGAATATTAGTAGAATCTAGATTACGTTTGCAACGTCTTAAAGTGCAGACAGCAATTGTTATTCAAAATATTTTTTTAAGATCAAGTTATTAAGAGACAGCTAAACCGAACTATACAAAATTCAGAGTAGTAAAGGGAGTTTTTTTAACCCCGATAGAGCTTAGAAAAGGGCTAACTCTCAAAGGAACTTTTCGACATTTATAATCAGCTTACTCTGACAAATCATCATGAATAGATTGACCCTTGAACAACTCTACCAAATTATTCTGATTTACTTTGAAAATCAGTGAACTTGCAGGCTTATTTTTGTCTTAATGGAATTGCTAATAAACAAAATTGTCAGATATGGAGTGAAACCAATTTACAATAGACCCTACAGCAGTGTCGTGCAAAGAGCTGCGCTTCTCTTTTGTTTGCGCACTTACGTACTCACACGCATAGGCAAAATATAAACAAAGTGAAGTAAAGAGAAAACAATTGGAAAAATACAGTGCAAAATAGCCTGAGTGAGAGACTCTGAAATTACTACCACAATTGTAAAATACATTTGTGTCTTTTGTCTGACTTTGCCTGATTTTGTACAGAATGTATTAAATCCAGAAAAATTCACCGTTTGGTGTGGTTTACATTCTGATGGATCATTTGATTATATTTCTTCAAAAATTAAGCCGGAGCTTACATCACGGTCAATGGAGATCGTTAACCCACCTTGATGAATGATTTTTGTTCAAACAAAATTTCACATGAAGTCGATTCTCTCTTTACAACATTTCGATCGGTATAATTAAATCTTTTTTGTCCTTATGTAGACTTTTCCACCCCTTATTTGTTCATATTAAAAAAAAAATCACGTAAAAATTGGACTCGCCTTTTATTCACGATAATGGCGATTGATTCGGGAGCATGCTTATAGAACAAGATTACGGCTTTATTCATAGCGGAACTGCTTTCTAATAATTAGGTGAAAAATCATTTTATTTCTCAACGTAGTCTAACTTAAAATCGATATTTTTTCATTCTCTCCAAATAATAAGATTTCTCAAGGTTCTCAAAATAAGCGTTTGTTTCAGTGATAAACTCTTTGTTTGACACAAATCTTTTAGCATCCAATCATTTTTTCAAGTTAAGAAATATGAAACAGTGACACTTGCCTAAATTTGGAGAATATGCTGGATGTGCTACCTAGTCGTTCGTTGTTCATGGATATCTTTTATATTTTTTTTGCCCTGGAGCTATAGAGTATTATATTAGCGAATAAAACCAATTTTAATATTTCAAACTTCTCAACAGAATTTTTTTTTTATTATACTGGATAAAGCTGTGAACATCTGTATGCGTGAATGTGTAAAAACATGTGTAAGTGTGTGCAAATAAATATGGATGTCAGTCAGTACGAGCATTTGCAATCCTTAAACTCAAAAGGGAATTTGAAACATACAAACCAACAACAACCTTCTATTTTTATTATTATTATTTTTAAAGTTTATAATCTAAATGTACGAGAGCAAGATTTTTTTTTTTTTTTGTTATAAAAACATATTCGTACATACGCAAATAAATATATTTTTAACAAAACATCAGAACTTTAAAAGAATCTTAAGTAATAATAGTTTATTTTATTAACTTTGATTTTATTTTTAACTTTTTTATTTTATTAACTTTTATACGTTAATAATAAAAATAATTACAAAATAAAAAAACTTAAATTACAATATATTGTTAATTTAAAATAAAATAATATTATTATTCTAGTAACGGCAGAAAGCTACCAAGAGAATTGTTGTAACTCGTGTTAAACTCTTTTAGTTGAAGTAAAATAAATCTGCTCCGCAAAAGAAAGTATTAGTTGTAAGCAAGAGAAATTCTCTGGGAGCATCAAAGCAAAGGATCATCTTCCTCAAAGCAAAGGATCGTCTTTCCATACTTTAGTGGATCACAATAAAATAACTCTGTGGGCAAATAGTTTCGCTGATTTTTATTGTAGATGTTGAAGGTTTTTTCAAAAATTTTATAATATCGCTCATTGAATTGTTTTTATTTACCTCAAATCTACAGTGGGTAAAAGCCAAACTCGTGAATAATGCAATTTTTTGTCTTCAAATTCTAGTTAAACTATAAAAGATGCAAAAAAGTTTCAATACAAAATACACATAAGCCTTTATTTAATAAACTTAAACATAATCGAAATCAATAAATTCAGTAGTATTAAACTACAATTAAGGATTAACATAAAATTAAAATAGACTTAAATACCATATCCAGTCTCACTGACATGCTCTCCACCAACTTTCGGTAAAGGCTTGACTCAATTGGATCCAATTATTTTGAAAGAACGAGCTTTAGTTCAAATATTGAAGAAATATTTTGTTCTCTCACTTCATTTTCAAGATAATTTTATTTGTTGTCTATTATGTGTATGTCAAGGCTCTGTAAAGGAGTTTTCTTTACTTAATGTCAATTTTAAAACGAGAATTTTCCACGACCTTAAATTATATGCTTTAGATCGTTATCTTAGTATAAGTGTTAGTTATTGCTGAGACCTAGCTTTTCTTTTGACATCGGCAGATTGGATCCCAAAACATAGAGATACATTTTTTAATTCATTATTCCTTCAATGAAGTGTAAAATACTTGGACGAGCTGCTAAAAAGGAGCCCCAGATCATCACCTATCTACACTGTGTTTTATGATAGATTTCACATGTTTGAAAGGTACCTGGAATGCTACCTTTTGCAGTTAACATTTCAACAGGCATTCGAGTTCAATTTATAAGTAAAGATAGGTCTAATATTACATACGTCTTCGGAAGCACCGTTTTTCACTTTTTTCTTAATTTCTTACAGCAATTAACTTGAGTCTTTTTTAATGCTATAGTCAGGCTATGTTGAACCAATTGTACCCAATTTTTATAACGCATAGTAGTTCATATAATATAACTTAAACGCCACTTTTCTCAAAATCTACTGAATCAGCCGTTCAACTTTAAGAATGAAAACCTTATTATAACCGCGTTTTAATAAAAATTATTATGAAGCTTATTACAAGTTCTTACCATTTTTATTTTACAAAACTTTTTAATTTTTTTGATACCCCTTTCATTAACGCTTCTATGGTTTTATGACTGACATACCTTTCGAGCTGCTAAATGCTACTTTCCTTCGAAATATTTGACATCTTTTTGTTGCCTTCATTTCTATTTTGATCAAAGCCAAGAACCTTTCAATTGGCCTGAGTTCTGCACAATTTGGTAGATTTGCTTCTCGAGGCACCAAAAGAACATTATTATTTGCGTACCGCATTGCCGCTTTGCTGTAATAGCAAGAAGCTAAATTTGTTTTAAATATTTTTTTAACCTGTTTCACTTCAGTGCTCTTTACAACATTCCTGTCAGGAATTTTTGGACTTCGGTCTGTTCTTTTGAGCGACTTTTCTTCCTGACATTTTGGAATTCTTCTTCAACATGCCAATGATTTTGTTTGCTCTATTATGGTCTCAGATGCCCCTTTTTTGCCAGAAATTATCGCCGAAGCATACATATACTATTTAACCCTCTAGAAACCGTTTTCTGGCCAACTTTTACTTCCTTGGCTATTTTTATATGTCCATTGAGGGTGGCTTGCCATTTTGAAGCGAATAAAAGCCTTTCGTGAAAAAATTTTAAATGTAAAATTTGCTTACATTTATTTCAAAGCCTAAATCAAAACAATTTTAAATTTGAATGAATTTTTTAAAAATTATTGCAAAAAATGTGATGAACAATATTGTCAAACACAGTGCTTATACTTATGTTAATTTAACATCGCAGTAGATATCTTATGCCGATCTTGGTATCCTCGCCATTACCAAAAAATGATAGTTTGTAATTGAATAAAATAACTGCAGTTTTACTAAATATTTCCTATATTTATCGCTAATGTAAGAATATTATAATTTTTTTTCTTAAAAAAATTAAAATGATTCATTTAATCCGCATATCTAAAATTTATAAAAAATAACGTTACTAGTTCCCCTATTGTGAAATAATACCTTTAATTATCTGTCATTTACTCATGCATTTAGCATGTAAAAAGTATTTTGCGTGACTAGATATGAGTGTGTGCGTGTGGCAGTGTATTAATGTATTTGTTTGTAGTACTTCTTAACATATTTACATGATAAACATGCCAACAAAAAAAGAAGAAAGTTAAAAAAGGGTGATAAGAAGCAAGAGGGGTAAATAAAGAAATAATAATAAACTTTAGCATGTAATATTTCTTTTTTTTCTATATAAATAAATAGAACATGAATATGAAGTGTTTGTTGGATGATGTTTTGTGTTTCATTCATTGTTTAGTGGGTGTGGCATTCAACACAAAATAAACATTATTCATTGTTCATTTCTATTTACATAGAATCACACATGGCTATATACACACACACACAATCATTACTATGAACATGTGAAGTGATATACATGCATACTACCACTTATACAAACTGTGTAAACAATAATAAAGAATTTGAAAGAAACGAAAACGCATTAACACTTCAATACAAACACACAGACACACACGCATAGAGAGAGATTGAAAGAGCTTTAATTAGGGGATTTTATGAAAGTTACAATTCATATCAAAAGTACATCATCATTACCTATAAAGAATCAAAAGAATTTCTTATAATACTTTTGTTGTAAAATTTTTGTGCTTTGGAAAAAATCTAATTAATAGTAAAAAGTAAACTTGGCTTTTGGATTAGCTAAGTATTCAGTTATTAAAAGAAAAGGGTAATTAAAAAATCTTATACTTACATACATTGACTAGGAATAGCTTTCTAAGTCGAATGCGGAAAGATAGTGCACGTAAACCTTGTAATAGTATGTTTCCATGTCGACAATTATTCATTATTCGCTCTTCGTAATTCACACCCAAACACAAGTGAAACAAAGTGCTTCATAATACAAAAATTTGAGAATAAAACATCTTATTTTAAGCTATTAATTTATTTTCAACTCAATGCTCAATTTATGTCATACTATATACACTGGTGGCCAACTATTTAGAATTCAAGTTAATTTTCTTGATTCGGGTGGTAAAAAGTATGTCTAACGTCCACCAAACCAAACACTTTACTCTCGCTATACATTTAAAGTCTTATGTTTAGGATTTTTAAATAGTCATACAAACACTTGGTGTCCGTAAATAGCTGGCCACCAGTGTATGTCTGTATGCTCGAAGTGTTTTCCATTCGCATTACTTATGTGTCGTGTAAACACCACGATTATCAAACATAATTGGGAGAGCGAATCAAGTATTTCGTTTTATCTTGGAAACATTATTAAAGTAACATCATTCTGTTCCATTTGATGATATCGGTTATTTTCCATACAAACATATGTATATTTGATAATTCCGAATTTGATTTCGGAACTTCCTAAACAATCGTTAAATTTCAGTAAACTTGATTTGGATGAGTTATTGAACATATTATTTATAAAAATAATATTATTTATAAAAATAAATTGATGAAAACCTGTTCCTCTAGATGGGCTTGGCGTTGTTAAAAAAAAGAAAAAATATTCATCAGGAATTCTTAATTTGTGTGCTCGTAGCAGAAAGTCGTTGAACATATAGCATTACATAGATAAATTGATGCCATTATTTTTTATTCTGCTTAAAGGTTGCTAATGTTACACTAATCCCTAAAAAAGTATATAATCATAATTCCAACAACAACCGCTCAGTACCAATTTTGTTTTGCACCTTTCAAAACTATGGATATTATGATTAATTATTATTTTGGAAAATACCTAGAATGAAAGAAAATATTACGGTTTCCGTAGACTTCGACCTATCAATGGCCACAGCATTCCTCTTAAAACTCTAGGACCAGTCTCTTTGTCAGCGGTATATGTAAATATATAAGGTTGATTTTGACGGCCACTTTTTTCGGTTTCTCTTAATTTATTTCCTAAGTGCATGAAAAGACGTGAAAGATTTTACCCTTAAGCTACGATCAAATTTGGCAAATATTTGACAAAAAAATAAACATATTTATAGAAACTATTTTATAAAAGCATTTTATGAAAACATTTCTTTTTATGTCAGCATTTCTTAAAAAATCATTTACAAGCAAATAATTGTGCACCAACAAATATATAGATTTTTTAAGAATTTAATAAAAGAATAAAAAAAAATTCTATAAAATAGTAGTTACGTTTTATTCGTCATATATATATTATATTATATTCGCCAAATGTGACAATAACTTTCTTACTGATGTACGATGGAATATCCTTTTCATGCAGTGTAAATATTGTGTGGTGCGAAATACTATTGTAGATTTCTATAAAATTTTTTTTTTTTTTTTCATTTTTCTGTTTCAATTTAACCTTCTTTAGACAACTTTATGTATTACAATAATTTATTCACTCACTCACGCTCACACTCACATGAGAAAGTGTTAATTTAACATTTGATTTTATGCTTTGAGCCATACCACAACACGTTGTTGGCGGTGATGGTGGTGGCATTAACAGCGTAGGCAAGCTTTTTAGCAAAATCTAATTTAAAATTTCTAAAAATACGTAAATGATTTGGATATTTATTTGTCTACTTTTTTCTTTTATTTTTTACTTTTTTTATAAATTCTAAATACCCTTCTACACTATGGCTATAACTTTTTAAAATTTTTTTGCAAAAATCATAATATACATAGTATATATAGTCAGTCGAATAGATTCGTCTAGTCGATTAAGCATTGGATACAAAATGATTCATTAATTAAAAATTAGCAAGAATTGTACAGAACATGCATTACAAATTGTGCAGGATATAAATTGGTATATCCATCTTTCAAGTCTACACGTACTTGAAACTTAAACGTTTTAACATACAATAATAATACTGCAAATTTGACACTTTTTTTCGACAAGCAAAACACCCGGCGGTAAACCTAATTCGGGTACGCTGAATCCAGTGGAGCTCATCGTTTGTTTTAAGTTAGCTCCCGTTTTCGATATATAAAGTTAGTTCGGAAATCATGGATGTTGCACAACATATGTATATATTTTTTTAACTAAGGCTAAAACCTCTTTTTAATCTCCGCAGTCGTTTAAGAAACATACAGCATTTTCAGTTTAAATTAAACCTTTTTCAAGTTAAACGATAATTTTTCAAAATAAATAAAACTTTACTCAAAATAAACTTGATTCAAACGGAGTTAAACATATGTACATCAAATTAAATTATACCATTGTTTTTAAGTACGTATGAGTGATATTTTATTAGTCAGGCAAAGATATTACTCATACGTACTTATGTAGTAATGTTATCTCTCTGTGCTTTTGCTCAAAAAAACTTGTAACGAAGTTATACAAAATACTGAGGCAAAATTTATACCAAAGGAAATTTTAATATGAACTTGTAGTTCACAGGTTCGTACCACTGTTGATCTACAATTTATAATTATATTAAATTTTCAAAAACCTTGAGATAAGATCCTTCTCTAAGTGTATAGTAATTTCAGATTTTTAAAATGATTTTTGTTGTTGGAGAAAAACGTGACTCAGCTATTAAAGTCTCCTCAGAGTTCTTTGTGTTGTTAATATTCAGAATTTTGTTGAAAACATATGATAGTTAAAGAAATCAGAGTTGCATTGTAGGTTACTACGCTAGAAATACAAAAAGTCACAGAATTATAAATTGCTGCCCGTTTGTTTCGTTTATTTAACACTATGTTATCATTTTGTAAAATAATCTACAAATAAAAATTGTCAATTATTACCAACAACCTAACAATCCGAATAAAAAACTGACCATCATCACCGAGGGCGGATTAACTCGCACACAATATTTTTTTTTGCTTACAGTCTTCCTGCCGCATTTTTTTAATGAAATTGGTTAAAAATTCTGTTTATTATCATTTATCTTTACTTAACCCTTTATTCCCCAAGACCATTTATCATGAAAAAACTATTACTTTTTTGGAGAATCTTTGGTTTTGACATATTTTAAGCTCAAAAAATACTTTCACTTTTTGGCCAAGTCGGTACTCCGAATTATCGAGGGCTAATAAATCTGCATTTTATATAAGTTTTTTTAAAAACAAAATGTGTTTTATTACCGTTTGTATACTTAGCGTTTCTATATGAATTTAAATAAAAAATAATAAACACCTCTAAACACTAAAACTGTTGAAGGATAACTGATCTTATGAGCAATAGAAGTAAAAAGAGCAAAATGAAAGAAAATTCGGTACTTTATAGAGCTGATGAACATACATCATAGAAAATTAAATCTGCATAATAAGTAAAGCATTTAAATAATTGCCTGTTAAGTTATCTGGTGATCAGGATTATGTTGTGCTTAGACTGAGGTGATAAATATATTCTCGATGATAATTTTTATTTTTCTTTCATCTTGAATTGATGTGAGGCTTTAAGATAAGAGACTAAGAGACCCCAATATGAGTCTGCTGTCACAACCTTCGACTTGATATAAACTGCTCTACAATACTGGTGTTAGATGAATGATAAGAAAGCTTTTATAGTACAAATAAAATCCTTTAAATGCGTAAAAACATTATGACAATAATGCATTTATGTATTGATGTTTGTCTATATTTTAACTTTATTAAGTTGGATAGTTTGCTTGCATGCTTCAAACGATTGTGTAAATAGATGCGCATTTATTTTCCATAAATGAATGTGTGGCATAATTCTTTCTTATTTCTTATTGTTTTTGATGTTGCATAAGTTAGCATTTTCATTCAATGTCTTACTTGCGGTTGCTTAATTCACATGTTAATGTGTCATATGCGTTTACGTAAAGGAAAAAAAATATTTAACGCACATGCATGTTACAAGTTGCAACATTACATACTGCTGCATTTGAATGTTCTATTACATTACATATGCATGGGTGACTGCTGCCTCTGTCTGTCTATATACAAACGAGTAATTATATCAGTCTATTGTAAATAGAAAATTAGAAAAAAAATAGAAAGTTAAACGTACTCATGCAGTTAGAAGCACAAGTGTTGCCAAATACGTAAACGTTTCTTTTTTAATGGGTCTTGAAATGGTTGAGTTTAATGTTTAATTAACAATAAATATTTGAAGAAGGCATGTTACTCTATGTTATTAATATTTATTACGATTTATCTTTTAATCAATTAATTAAATTAATTTTTTAATCAATTAGTGCATGTTCGTTTATTCGTCGTGAGTATCAATACTAATTATATGACTTACGTTATGTGGAGATTATTATTTCATTGAATTAGTTTATTATTTCGTTAACACCTAGTTTGTCTATATGATGTCTTTATTATAGCATTAAACTATACAAAATCTATACAAAATTGTGCATTGGTGAGAAAATGAGTAAAATGTTAAAATTTTGTGTAAAAAAATAAATAATTATTAGTTTTAGAAAAAAAAAAATCAGCATGCATCGAATATGCATGGTCATTCGTCCTTCTTTAAGTAACGACTAAAAGCAAGAACATAAGGCTACACGAGAGCTAAGGCAATTGTACTATGAAATGTCAACATCACTGCTTTAGATATACCATAATTCTACCAGCTGATTACAAAAGTCAATAGCAGGACAATTTTGCATATAAACACAAGTACAGCAAGTACAAGAATAACGACTTATAACAAAAGAAAATGTCTAGGGACAGGAATCGCAGGAATTCACGGGAAATTCTACTAATTTTAGTTCTCGCTTTGCCAGGATTGTTATGCGGGAATCATATACAATAAAAGTTTTGAGCTGAAAACATTTGCATTTGGTATATAAAACATACCATGTAAAAATGTAGCAGCTGAAATAATATCTCTAATAAAAACTCGCTTAAAAGAGTACAGTTTAGTATTTGAGAAATATAGTCGCCATAATTACATACCACACACCATATATTATCCCAAAGTTAAGGAAAAAATTTGTGAAATATAACTTAGTTGGAAGGTGTAAGTGAAAGTAAGTGAAGCACATATGAACCTATTAATTGATGATGCTCTCGAGATTTCTTTGTAACATGAAATTAAATCAAATCCTTCTGCTATGGAAAGCAACGACCCACATCGCATGTGAAAGGTTTTTTCCCGTTTCCCTGGGAATGGAAAAAGGTCAGAAAAAAAGCCTTAGTGCAGACAATTTCTAAAAGACGTAAGTAAACATAGGCAGGCCTTCAAAATTTTTTTATTTTAAAGGATCAGGTATAGGATATAGGGAGTGGCAGTCTCACTAAACAAGGCACACTTAAGCGCGCATAGAGGCCTATTGTGATACCAAATTACGCGTTGTCCCTGTTCTATTCACCAGAGTCCTGGTGATCAAACAGAGGTACCGCAAGAGCCATTGTGTGGCACGCGTGATATGGATTGCAGCAGATCTCCTGTCAATAGCCGGAGAATATTTGCGGCAAATAACTCTAGGACTGAACGCAGCCAATGCTCTTCTGCAGCAGTAGGGTGGTACAAACCACCTTGCGAGACATCTCAGCCAAGTTGGCCTTCCAACTTAACTTGGGGTCAAGAATAAGGCCCAGATATTTAACGAAAAGTAAGGTATTTTATACCCCCTGGTGAAGAGCATTGTATCGGTCTTACAAGAGTTCACACCAAGTCCGAACTCCCAGCACCACCTGAGATACAATCCTCAAGAAAAAATTGAGTTTGTCCGACAGTGTTTGTGTGCAAGTGCCAGACACTGCAATAGCGATATCGTCCACGTATGCGGCGACCCGATCACCAGAAGAGTCAAGTCTAGTAAGGAGCGTGTTAAACGCAAGCTTCCAAAAAAGCGGAAACGGGTCCCTGTAGGGGTACTCCTACTGACCGTTCTCTGACGCTTTACATTCTCAAAGGAAAAGGTAACACGATTGTCGTAATGCACCAATAATTATAATACAATTATTTGGCTCATACAGCGACACAATATTATTGTGCTTATTTATCCCAATCAAATGCAACCTTGGTGCGACGGTCGTGTAAAAGCTATATCGGCAATCATGCACTAATAGAAATTCCAAACTTATACCAGTATATATTGTATTCTTGTGTGGCAATTGAAGAAGACGATAATCACCGATTTTTATTTTTTAATTGATTTTTTTCTGAAAAATCACGTGCTTATACGGTATTTATAATTGTGATCCCTTAAAATATGCATTTTTTAAAATTATTTATGTGTAAATTGCATCACAAAGTTCCACCATTTCTTTTTTCATTATTTTTACTTTCTTTTTATCAAACAGACACCTAATAATCAAAGCCGATGCAATTTTTATTATTTAGAGAACAAATCATCTTTACTTTAGAGAATTAAATATAATTTGTAATTATGATCCAATTTAAATAAATAAATAAATATTTTATGAATTAATTTTTTCTTTATTGAAATGTTTTCTCATATACACACCATCATCATCACCACTCTTCTTGTTAGCCAATCTCTGGCCGACACACTTATTCTTTTCTTTTTTTCGTAATTCTTTTTATTTATTTGTTTACTAAATGATCTCAATATAAATAAATAGGACGCTATTTTATTCTTTTTAAAGAATGAGCCAAAAAAAAATTATTTACCACAACGGCTGATTCACAGAGTTGCCGTAAACTAGTACAATCGTGTGACAGCGTTGGGACAATTATTGTCAATACATCGTTTCGCGCCATCTTGCGACAATAAATTTTGTATAAAATAAGACAACCGTGTAAATACAGAATTTTTAATTGGGACAATTTTATTATTGTGCACTAATTTGTCACAATAAAATTTGTATCAGATTGGTGTATTTGAGTCAATCGTGTGATGACAACTTAGGAAAGAGCTCGATTAACGCAACCAAGCCATCCACTTCGAGGTCACGTAAAGCATTAACTATTGAATCATGGCAAACATTATTGAACATTATATTCAATATCAAGGAAGAGAGCGTATAACTCCCATACGTGTAAAGATCACTTCATCTGTGAGATCAACGAGTGAAGTGCTGTCTCTACTGATCTGTCTTGCGTATCCAGCATGCAAGCAAACAAAAATGAAGGACTGATAGAGTTCCTAATATGGAGGCCAACAACTCTTTCTAGTGTCTCCAAGAAAATAAAACTAAGGCAAAAGGGTCTAAAGTCCTTAGAGTCTGTGATTGATAAAGTTACGTACTTACATACATACATACATATGTATAGTTTATTAGTTGAAATTAAAATTTAAGCGTATAATGCAAGGTTAATCACTGAAATACAGTATTCAACAAATCGTATCTGAGGATCGCATTCCAAATTCTTAGACTTACAGTCTAAAAATATAATGGTTTTTGCAGTTGTTATATATGTATAAACAACGATCAAAGTCGCCGATGGCATTCAATTGTAAAAATATTCTGTAAAGATTTTTATAGAATACTAGCTGAAACCCGACGTGCTTCGCTAACCCTATAGTAATTATTATCTTAACTACTATCTTAGTTATAACTTTTACATTTTTTTTTCCCATTTTATTCCATTCCGGTTCAAATCGAAACAATTAACATAAGATATGTATACATATAGATTACTTTTACTCGGTATGCTTTGCTCAATACTCGTTTATCCAATCTTTTCCGTTTCTTGGCTGATATGGATAGATAGCGAAGCTTTAATTGTTTTTCTCCACATAAAAAAAATTCCATATTTAGTGCGAATACAAGGTACCACGCCCATTTATCCAATCTCTTCCATTTTGTCTGATGATTTGTATTTCCTACGAAAACATTTAGACCAGTTTCAGAAGCTTTAGCTCACACCGTTGTCCATATTTACAAAAATGAGTATTTAGTTTGCATGGGAGATACCACCATGCTGACTTGTCCAAGTCCGCCCACTTTTTGACTGATGATTTGGCATTGACTATGAAGTTTGATTGACCAAGAAGTTTATGGCATTATCGGTCCTAATTTCTTTGAAATAGTACTATAAATAGGTACCACTTTATAAACCTACATTCCATGATCAGAACTCCACCCAACACTAGATCTAGTAGTGTTCATTAATTAACATCTCGTTGATTGTTTTCGGTAATTTAAAGTTCTTGTTACACATGAAAACCACTTTGGACCGCTGCTTATACTAGAATGAGTTCACATAAGCTTGACCAGCAGAGAATTGATTAATTCAAATTTTTTTTCCTATGATATGGTAACTCCGATCAGATATTTTCATTACATTTTACCCCATCGTAGGCAACTCAGTAAAGTTGTCTAAATTAAAAATGAAGTGTGAATGCAATTTGTGAACTTTCAAATAGAAAAACTTCAAAGAAATGTTTTTAATATTTTGCATTTCTCATATCCGGTAAAACAAAAACTATTTTAATAAACCTTTTTTATTCTCATAAACCAATGCTTAAAATTTTAAAGAATTTCCTTTTAATTTTTAGTTTTATCTTTATCTGTATTAAAGTTATAAAAGTTTTATAATTTCTTTGTGAAACAACAAAAAGTAGTAAAAATTAACTCTGATTGAATTGATGAATATACAATATGAATTCTTCTGCTATGAGCTCTTAATTGAGTTTTTAAAACTTTCGTTTTAGATTTAGGAATTTTCTCTATAAAAAGGAATTTTTGTTTTTTTTTACCATTGATCTGCTTTGAAATTCTTCTATCTACTGTCTTAGAATAGTTTTGCAATAACTGGTGCATTTTTAATCGTTTGGGTTTTGAAATTGAAAAACAAAATCAATAAATATGCAAAAGTGAATGGAATACTTATTTGATTTGATTAATGAATGCCTGCCATTTAGCTTTTAAAGATTATTTAATGTAAATTTTGTCCGCTGCTACGCGAGCTCCAATTTTGGCATACTTGTTCTAGCATTACGGCCCACATCTCATCAATGGTAGCTGTAATGTTGTCTTTAGGGCTGAAATTGTGGTTGGCTTGTCTATGTACACGAAATACTTTACGTATTACCACAAACAATAATATAATAGTGGAGTCAAATCGCATGATTTTGGCGGCGGTGGATTTTGACTTTCATAAAATGGATGCAATTTACGAAACACATTTCTCACGCCGCACAAATTTTGATAATAAAATCCAATGGTTAATAAGCGTTGCTGGATTGTTAGCCAATTCATTTTAGCAAATATGTTTGTATGTACAGCGGTCTGCACAATGCTTGCATTTCACTATTTTCAAGTGTTCCCACCACTGTTGTTTTGGACTCGTGCCTGATTGCATACAATATTATGGTCGCTTTTTGATTAATCCTCTCTTCAAACGGATAAATTGTATTTGATGCAGATCTTTGGACGTTTTTTATTTAGTTGTATAATGTTACGTTTTAACCTTTTTAAAACTTTTGAGTTCATTTAAATTGCGTTAAAATAAAATAAACTCCACGACTGTTGTTGTTACAATTTTATTTATTCCACAATTACTTTTATACACTATGTCTTTTATACAAGTTCGCTTATACAAACTTTTTATTTTCGCTTTAACACAACTTTATTTATTGACAGCCAAATGATAACTAACACACCAACCGCAATGCACCATCTTTTTATAGTATTTAATTATTAGTTTCTGTCTAGTGCAGACACGAATCTTCGATTTATCTACTTTAATTCAAATGGTATAAAATTATAAACACAAAAATGAATCGAACTCGCAACTCCGTTAGACATGCAGATGGTAGCACTCTTAATTAGTACAGGTAATTATGGCAGTTATTAAGCGTTGACACAAGCCAATAAATTCTATAGCTAAAATCTCATAATAAGTCCCTGATGTGATGAATTTTGTTTTCTGCGTTTTCATTTTCGTGACAATTATAATGCTTTATAATAGATGACACCCAGAAATATTAGTCTGGAAGTAGCTTTAAATCCAATGTCTATACTATGTGAGAAGAAAACTGTATCACGAGAGCACTTGTTTGATCATTGTGCAACAATGATGCATTTTAGATAGAGGCACCGAGTTGCCGATCATGTAAAGGGTGGGCAGCTACCACTACAATTATATTATAGGTTAACCAGTAGCAGGGTTGGTAAAAACCCGGGTTTAAAAAAAACCCAGTCCACTGCTTCCAAATTTAGTTTCGACAACATTTTTTGTTTGTTAGTATAATTACGTTGCTTTAATATTTATATTGCAATTTTGCATTCATAGTGGGACCAGGCGGCATTGTATACTATGTGCTGCTAAAACCGTGCATTATGAGAAAAACGTCCAGATTATAAAGGCAGACAGACGCATAAAGTTTTCATTTTACCAAAAAAATTTTAGAATTTATCAAATTCTGCAAACTAGCCCTTCTGACTATTGGCTTTTGATGGATGCAATATATATATTACAGTAGTATGTCACCGAATCACTTCTATTGAAGAAATATAAAATCAGCTTCAAAGTGGATCGCCTCAAAAAACGAGAAGTTTTCTTAAGACGGAATTCGGATATTAGCCCAGAGCTGGGGAAAGGTGTAAGCCAGTATTTGATAACTTTTTATTTTGATAAAATTGTTAATTCATTATCATTTTTGAGCTTAAACAAGAGACCGAATTAATTTGTTCTCCCAATACGTAAATTTTTAATTTTTTTATTGTAAATTAACAACAAAAACCATTAAATAAAAAAACCCACCTGGTTTTTTTTTTAATTACAAAACCCAATTAAACCCTGGCCAGTAGTATGTTTGTGCGGATTCTGCATCAATTTTTTCAAACAAAGTTAGATCAGCTCTGCTTTTGATATTGTTACATGGTTAAAATGAAAACGCCTAAAAAGATGTAGCAACATTTTATTATGGAAGTTATTTTATTGGCTTTTGTCAAGGCTAAGATCACACTGCTAAGGCTGTATTTATTTGAATAGTGCTGCTAAGACCACTATAAATCGGATATGTAATTTAAATCTTAACGGTAACTGAATAGTAGGTTGTGGAATATACTAGAGTATTCGAAACTAAGTTTAATGGACTATATAATATAAAATTTTACAGTCGCAGAGTGAAGTCGTACTAAGAGTTGAGTATTGAATAAATATTTGTGTTAAGCGGAAGTTAAACAAGTTCGACATTGTACAGAGTTAAACGTACAAGGTTTAAACGCAACAATATAAACTTTTGAAAAAGTGAACAACTGCAAATTCTTAGAGAATACCGTCAAGCATACTACTGAAACTCTATACAAGACAATGACTGTATAATAGATCAAAGGCTCGCAGTACTGCAATACCTCTTGACAAAAATAATAATACATAAATGTTATTTTTACATTAGCGTGTCCTTAACTTTAACCTTTTGTTTACCTTAATACTTCTACTTAAATACTTATAAAGTAAAATATATTTTTTTTAATACGACACTTCATAATTCGAGCATCAAAGAACTTTTTGTTTTCGTTTCAACAAAATAAATAAAATTGGAATAAATATTGTTTGTGCAAGCATGATGATAATGCATGCGTATGCTCAATTAACACCACATGCTGTTAATTTCAGCTCATTAAAGATCATGTAAATAGTTTGTTTTTATAGTATATAAGGAAAGATAGAGATTAGAAAATAATGACACTTTACAACATCAAAATCGTTACCCAAAATCTATTACTAAGGAGTATAAATATGTCGTCACTAATGGCTCAAGTGCAAATACTCAAATATTTTATACAATTTAATATAAAACGGATGTATTATAGGATTGTGTATATTGTATGTACATACATACCATATATATATATATATATATATATATATATATATATATATATATATATATAGTAGTAGTATATATATATATATATATACTACTGTATATATATATATATATATATATATATATATATATATATATATGTGAATAAATGAATAATCCACCTCATGTCGAGTTGGATTTCTAATTCTTTTTGTAGTTCATTCTTGAGAAATCATTTCTAAACAATAAATATTTCTAAGTTAAAGCAAAGAAAATCCGAAATAGAATACATTTTTTTTAAATTATTTTTTTCTTAAACCACAAAACAAAACTTTATGGATGGATATCTGCGTATCCATATTACTAAAAAAAAACTATGGTATTATAGTGGTGGACAATATATATCGATGTTTTAAAAACACTCGATGTAATTCATTGATACATCGAAACAATTCGATGTTTTTTTATTGATCAATATCGATGAAACATCGATGTAAAAACTTAAAACAAATATTTTATAGCCTAAGTTAAGTCAAATGTCATTATCAACTTGTTTATACTACAACAACAAACAACAATTTGAAATCGAAACAACAAATAAATTATTCGTCTACAATTTTTGCTGCAAGTTTGTTTGAACTAAGCGAAAATTAATGTTGCCAGAGGTATAACTCTAATAAATTTTAGGAGTTTTTATTTTAATGATTTTTGTACTTGGCTCATCTATAGTATAGTATTTGAATCCCTTTTACACATAGACTACTGTACCGATTTTTAAGAGATATACAGTGATGTGAAAAATAATACGGATACAAATGTGACACAGAAAGATTTGTTAAGAAAGCACGTAAAATGAGACAATTGCTGATAATTGTACTCATTTTTAGTTAATAACCTACAGAAACTTGAAATTATTGCTTGTATTTCAGCATTTTTTTTAAATTTAACTTAAAATATAATAATTTGTTGTTTTCATGAGTTTCTGTAGATAATATAGTGGCCCAACACAATGGTAGGAAAAATACCCCTAAAAAAATATTACTACCACCAAACTTAACCGTCTTAAAAGTGTACTTCGGTTCAATTAAAAGTGCTCAGAGATTAATTAAATCGAGATCTTCATATTGTAAGAAGACTAAATAACTCCGCTTACAATCCGCAGAACAAGTAAAGCATTGCCTTTAAGATGTACACAATTTAAATTTTATTTAAATCGGTTCAGTAATATGAGGTATGATATGACTTTTTGTACCTACAATCGATGCAAAGAAAACATCGATATATTTTGTGAGAAATTGATATAACATCGATGTACCTTTGCGATGCATTGCATCGAAAAAATATCGATGTTTTCTTTGAATGTCCATCACTATGGTATTATAATTACAAGACTATTATCTTAGTTATCATTTGTTACCCTTTTGTACCATTTTAATCCCATAATGTCTAAGTACAAACATTTAAGATAGACTATAGTTACTTCCAGAAAGGCCCTATAAAAATTTCTGTATAATTGGTTCTGCTTTTGAACTGTATATAGTCTTAAAACAAACACACATTCATTATATATATATATATATATATATATATATATATATATATATATATATATACTGTATATAGTCTTAAAACAAACACACATTCATTATATATATATATATATATATATATATATATATATATATATATATATATATATATATATAATGAATGTGTGTTTGTTTTAAGACTATATACAGTTCAAAAGCAGAACCAATTATACAGAAATTTTTATAGGGCCTTTCTGGAAGTAACTATAGTCTATCTTAAATGTTTGTACTTAGACATTATGGGATTAAAATGGTACAAAAGGGTAACAAATATATATATATATATATATATATATATATATATATATATATATATATATATATTATATATATCATCAGTCAAAGAATGTGTGTTACCGTTTTTCACACATATTCTTTGACTGATGATTTGTATTGACTACAAAGATATTTAGACCAATATTTTTGCATCTTATTAAAGATGGCGAATTTTGAACCAAAAACGAATGATTTGGGGAAAGCATTAAATTTTTGTTTTCATTTGAAGAAAAGTGCTGCAGATCCGCATCGAATGCTAATAATAATAATCTAACGGTATCAAATAATATGATCATGGCGGCCAATTAACATTTCCACTACAACAGATAACATAGACATTGAATTTCTCGCGCAAAACAGCCTCTAGTTTGTTGGCTGTGTTGCAAGTGGCACCATCCTGTTGGAACCACATATCGTGCGGGTTCATATCCTCAATTTCTGGTCACAAAAAGTCCGTTATCACCCTGCATAAGCGAACACCATTCACGCTAACTGTTTAGTCGACCTCATTTTCGAGGAAGTACGGCCCGATGTCGCCGCCAGCCCATAAACCGCATCGGTTTGGATATATCGGCTCTTCAACAATCTCTTATAGATTCTCATTTGCCCAAATGCGATAATTCTGCTTGTTAACGAATCCACTGAGGTGAAAGTGTGCCTCGTCGCTGATTATGATATTTTTGTGAAGTCACCATTCACTTCTGCCTGTTCAGCTAACCATTCGGCGTATTGACGGCGCTTGAAACGGTCAGTCGGCTTCAACTTTTGAATCAATTGAACCTTGTAAGCGTGAACCTTCAAATCTTTATTCAAAATTCGCAGCAGTGATGTTCGTGATATGTTCAATTGTTGGGCACGACGACGAGTCTAAGTTGACGGCTTTTCTGCCACACTATCGCAAACAACAGCGATGTTTTCCGCAGAACGAACTGAGCAAAAATGCAAAGGTGTTTCGACATATCCTTCAGACCCGGTTTGCCGAAATTTAAGCACAATTCTCCCGGTTGTGGACACATTTGGTCGATTATGCTGAAAAAAAAATCACGAAGTGCCGAACTGTATTTTGATTTGAACTCGCATTTTAGTAAAAGTCTTAAAAACCTTAACACGCTACCCAATTGTGTACCTCTCCATAGTTGAATTTGCCAAACACGTTAAGGTGTGACTCACAATTATGGTTGGTCCACCTTTTTTATATGTGGATAATACCAAGTTTATGTGCTCTAATAAAACTTTTTTAACTGGAACTTATATTGTTGCTTTTAAAGACTTGAAATAAGAATAAAAAACAAGATTTCATTAAACATTTTATGTTGATTATTATTATTCTTATTATTATTATATTTTTTTTAATTATGCTTTTTTCTTCCTTCTTAATTTTCTTTACAAATCCATAGCGGTACTTGGTTTATTTTTTTTTTTTTTTTGCTTTTACCGCGCAAGTATGTAGTTTCTTTTTCTTAACTAAAAGCGTAAGGATTTTTAAATGTTTCTTTTACTCTCTTTTTTATTTTTCTCCATCGTTTTCTTATTTTTTCAACCTTTTTAATTTTGAATTTTATCACCTTAAGTTTACTTTGTAAATGCGCTTGACTTAAAGTAACTTTTTATGCAAATTGTTACAATGTATGTATGTACATATACATATGCATATATACACAAATATTTCAAATAATTACATACCGTTGGTCTCATGTAGAAAGGCTCTGACGCGTATTATTTTTATTTTTTGAAATTGACTTTTTTGTAATTCTAGTACATTTCACACAAATTTCACCTTCCCCTGTAAATTTGAAATTATTTGTTTTGGGGCCTTTTACTTGAAACTAACGATATATAGTACATACTTACATATGTATATATGAATGCATAAATGCGATATATATGTACATACTTACATATGTATATATGAATGCATAAATGCGTATGTATATGCGTAAAAACAGAGCAGAGATGGTAATATCATTAAGAAGATTCATTGAGTAGTTAATATATCGTTGTGACAGCAACAAAATGCATATTTTTTATTAAAAACACTAATTTTTCTTTAGTGTTGAAAAAAAGTTATATGCAGTAGGTATTTACGAAGTGAGTGTTTTATCCTTAACTTCTTTGTAAAAGAATTATAGCAAAAGTGACAGATTGTATAGGAAAAATGTCTTTCAATTGCTTCGACAAGCAGAAAACCCAGGCTTATGCGTACCATATGTACGATTCTGCTGGAGTAAGTGTGTACAATGTGGTATAACTGTTTATTTTTAGATTGCCAAATTTCTAGTGTGTGTCCGATTATAATTTAACCATCTACGAATATGTATGTACATTCTAGATGTCTTAAGCTTTCATGAAGCCATTTGCGATAAATATTAAACTCACATTTTCAGAAATATTGAAGAAAGTATTGTAAATACCATTAAACGCGACTTTAAAGAATATGCAGATAATGTGGTACACTATACCACATTACCAGCTCATAGTTTTTCCTTTATATTGGTCCCAATTTCCATCGGATTTAGAAAAAATGAAATATCAATTTCTTCATAACAAAACAAACTACTTTAACAAATCGAAAAATAGGACGGCTGCTATATAAAATAACGTGTAAAAACGTCTCTAAATTTGGAAAAATTGGAATGAATTGGACAAAAAATGTGTTTGCTTGAGAAATATACACAGATTACTTAAGTTTTCTTAAGTGAAGTATACACCATTTACTTTTTCAAAGTACTCCAAGAAGCTTAAAATCGGTTAACATTTAGCGAAGTTATTAGCTTATATGTGCATGAAGGTACGAAAAAACGATTTATTTACTCGAAGCTAGAGATTTTGGAGGTGTTACGAAAATTCCAAAATCAAATTTATGTTTTTTTTAAAGAATTTTGAAAGCTTTAAATGGAGCATTAAGAAAGTAAAAATCGGCATACAGTAAAACCTTTTAATCCGAATAATTGATTGCAGATCCTTATTCGGATTATTAAATTATCCAGATTTAAAAACAAAGACATGAAACTAACAATAAAACTCTTAAAACTATAAAATAGTTTGTTTTTGCAGCAAAAAAAAAGAGAAGCAATTAATAGAGATTAACATTACAAAACAGTTTGAAAGCAATCCGGATTATAAAGTTCCAATAAATCCGGAATATGGAGTACAAAATGGAATGAAAAATGATGTCCAGATTACCGAAAAACTCAGATTAACGAGGTCCAGATTATCAAGGTTTTACTGTACCTTTAAAGACGGAAATAAAGACTAAATTCTAGATATAAAGTTGTACACTTTATTTTGTCGCTCACAGTATATGGCGCAATTGCATACATTTTTCGATTATTATGTACTTACCATTTATTTTAATCTTGAGATTTAGTTATTAATTACTAGAGTAACCCTTCTGGCGTTGCTGGAAGCTGTTGTGTTATTGTATACCTATAAAATGAAGTCCTCAATAGAAAAATTTAAAAGAATGCGTTAAAATTAAACGTTCTCCAGGTATACTAATAACAAATTTTATATTGGAGCTGCCACAACCACTTATTCAATTTCGCCCATATTTCGACTGTCGATGTGTATTGTCTACCAAGTTACTCAGACCAAATTCAGAAGCTTTCACTATTACCGTTCTCTAGATATAAAAAATCACTATTTAATTTGTATAGAAGGTACCACTCCCACTTGGACAATTCCGCCCACTTCTTCACTAATGAATTTTATTGACCACAAAGTTATTTGGGCCAAATTTAGGAACTCTTACTGTTACTGTTTAAAAGATATAGACATACACATAAAAGTTGTATATGGGCTTGGCACTGCCTTGTTGAACCAAAACCATTAATGAAAGTACACCTTTCTTACGCATGTATTGGTTTGTAAATTAATTTTTCAATTTTTTCATGGTTACCATGGTTACACTTTTAACAAAATACTACTAATTAAATGTTATTTATATATTTTTGTGATATTTGTTCAGAAGCACCTAGCACCCCAACTCTGATTTAAAAAAAAAAAATTCAAAAACCTTCCAAACCTTCCTTCTCAAATTTTCACGGCGATTGAATGTATGGTTGTTGAATCTACCAAGTACAGACACACATTCATTTTTATGTATTACTGTGTACAAATATGAGTAAGACTTTATTTATAAGTTTTGAAATTTTTATTTATTCTTCTAAATCTAATTCATCCGCCTCAAAATAACTCCCCGGATGCAATGCAACTATGCCAACGCTTTTTCCAATTTTCAAAACATCTTTTATATTCGTCTTCTGGAATGGCCATCAGTTCCTTCTTCGATTCGGCTTTTATATCTTCAATCAAATCAAATCCGTATCTCCGAAGTAGATTTTTGAGTTGGCTGAACAGCCAGAAGTCACACGGTGATAAATCAGGTGAATATGGTGATTTCAGAACGAAATTGGTTGAATTTTTTGACGAAATGGTCTCGAACAAATTGAGTGTTTTTGGTAGCAATCGAGATTTGACTTTTTTCAGGCACAAAATGTCTCAAAATGGTGTTGACTGATCCATTTGAAATTCCAACAATATCGGCAAGCTCTCTAGTAGTCAATCATCTATTTTGCAGCACGAATTCTTTGATTTTGTTGACGTGTAGCTCGTCAGTAGATGTTCTTGGTCGTCTTTGATGTGGTTCGTCTTCAATGCGCTCTCGTTCTTTTTTAAACGATTTGTGCCAATCAAAAATACTTGCTCTTGACATTGACTTCACACAAAAGGTCAACATCCTGAGCATTTCGACGGCCGACATTTCACGTCGCGCACAAAATTTAATGCTACTTCTGTAGAATAATTTCAGACATTATAAAAATCGAAGAAACAGTTTTTTAATGTTCGCATACAAAAGCGTAACTACATCACCAATGAACGAATTGACGTAAAATGTTATACGGATATCAATAACTGTGATGCTGAATCGATAAATCAGGGAAGTTTAAATTGAAAAAGTTTTACTTATATTTGTACACAGTGATACATAGATTAATTTTAATTTCAAGATTAAAGTAATAATTTTTTCGCCAAATACTTAATTATTATAATTTTCCATATAAAAAGGCCCCAGAGATAACGTCATAAGTTATCCATGCTGCAGAAGAACCTACCTAGAAAGTGAAGCTATTTTTCTGATTGATATTGTCAAGTTCAACAATATTCTGTTTTTTGAAAAACCTAAATGCCTCCATTATCTTAAATTCTGCCAATGTCTTAATCAATTTCAGAAATGTAATTGATTCAAAACTTTCTCTCGTGCTCACAGATGACACTTGTTGATTCAAAAATATTATTATTATAGAACATGTAGTCGGAATATAACCTTCTTATTTTAATTAAAATCATTTCTTCAGCTTTTTCTAGAATATAGCTCCGTTAAAAAATAGTTTCCTTATGTATACCTAGCACCTCTTCTATCGTTACTATAGCCACTTCTGTCGTCATAAATAAGAGTTTTTTGATAATAATAAACCTTTTTCTTTCTGCCTTAGCTTAATCAAAATAAAAATATAACTTAATTAAAGCATTATTTAAAATTATTTTATTTTCTAAACTATTATCTTGAACTAAATAAGAGAAATGCTTTTACATTTTCTACATCATAATCGTCTAAACAAAAATATTTCATTCATTTTTATTTTTCTTCACACAGCTTTCCCTATACTTTAGCCATCCAAAGTTACATCTTAATGTTGTGCACACTTTTTCATTGCATTCATATTTCACAAACAAATACATAAAAAAATAAATAAAAATAACAAGAACAACAATAGCAAATATAGCTAAAAAGAGCAAATTTTTACGCGTTCTTATCCTTTTGACTTTTATTACATTTAACGAGTCTGTTTCTACAGTTGTTGCGCGCCATAGAATCCCAGTAAAATTAGACTGAAAACTAAAAAGAAAAAAAGATTTTTTTAAATCCAACATATTTCCTACGTTGACTGGATGGTTGGTTGGTTTGCCTGTAAAGATTTCCTTCCTTAAGTTATTTTCTTATTTTTGTTCGTCTTTTTTTTTTTTTTTTTGCTTTTCTCAGCCATATAAACATACCAAATATACAAAAAAATATTTAAAAAATATTTTGCCTTGGAAATTTGTTGTTTGCAACATATTCGATTTCGTTATTGCAATTTGCACCTTCTGTTAGAAATAAACATGAATAATGTTTTATTTTATTCCATTTTTACTATTTTTTTCTACTTTTTAAAGAAGATAAAAATATAAGAAAAAGTAAAATGAGACGAAAGAAAAAAATAAGAACATAACCGTGTAGGAAGAAGTGCATAAATCTATGCTGTCAAAATTCAAGCTTTGATAATAAATGTTTGCCGACTTTTAGGTGTTTAAGCAGCACGATTCTATATTTTGATAAAAAAAATATGTTAATTTTTATATTTTTTGCTTTTCTCATACTGCCACATGGAAACAATAGAGCGTGCAAAGATTTTGTAAAAACTTTATTTTTCAATTGAATTAAATATTAACGCGGAAATTTATGAAACAAAAATAACATTTTGGAAATTTATTGTCAAATTGTTTTTTTTTATTAATTTGATATATGAAAGAATATGAGCTATATTCCACATACATATGTACATATTTATGTATAAATAACTTTCAATTTAACAAACATAGAGAGTAACCATAATATTTAACAGGTTCAATATTAAGTGTATGAATTAGTCCAAGTAAAAATGACGAAAACGATAAATTTTAAAATTTATTTACTAACCTATAACACATTGCGTAAAATAATTTACGATAATAATTTTAAATGTGCGAAATAAAATAAAATGTACTACAAAATAAACAGTACGTTTTTTAAGTTTCTTGTACTACTTGATAGCACCTATCGGAAAAATAGTATCACTTCCTAGATATTTCTACTCCATTCTTTCTTATCGTATAAGTTGTTGCCTTTTGTACTTTTATTTGACCCATAATAAATAGAGTTGTTTTCTTTTTTGTTGTATAACTTAAGTTGTTCTAAGAATTCTGTTGTAATTTTTTATAGATTTTGTAGAGCCGTAAATAGAGTCTTAAAAACAATATAATATGTTTATATTCATCGTATTTTAAAAGATTGAAATATGAACCTAATTTTCGAGAATGAGTGCGTTTACTTTCATTTTACAATGCACTCGCGATAATATAAAGTAAGCCGTTTACTCTTGCAAGATCGTTCATATTTGTAAATGACATCTAATTCCCCGTTGCAAACGTTTTTCTCATTAAAATAAAAGTTGTTTATGTAAAATTTTTAATTTATTGTTAATGGATTTAAAAAAGCTTCAATTAATTTGGAAAATGAAATAAAATTTAAGACAATACACAAAAAAATTTATTTTATTTTTATTTGCTTATTGCAAAGGCTTTAAAATATGAACGGCTTATTTAAAAGTTTTTGCATTAAGTTTATATTTTGGAGTAGTCAATCAAAGAAAAAAGTGTTCATATTTTGGGGTGTTCATATGTTGGGATGTTCATATAATCGCGAGTGCACTGTATTAATAATAATATAAAATAAATAAAATTACAAGTTAATAATAAGAATACTTTTAATGCGCAATTTGAGCTTGATGATTTTTGATAATTTCAATTATATTTTGTCGTAAAAATTACTATGTTATTCTCAAATCGTCTTCTACATTTAACAATCTTGCTTCTATTTAGTTTTGGTGTTAGTTAATGCTAGAGTTGCCAGATTTGAAATCAAAGAAATCAGTACATTACAGAAAAAATATTAGTACATTAAATAAAAAGTTTCAACAAAATATTTTAAAAATACTTTTTAATTGCTTACTCCCTTTATGTTGAAATTGTCACGCTTTCATTCCATTCATTTTTATTTCGAACCGTTTAAAAGTCTGTGTTTATAAATAGCAACAGTTAATTTCTTTCTTTTCTCATATCCAAGAATATGAAGCGAAATATCAGAATCCAAATTGAAAGCACTAGCTTTTTAAAATTTATTATCTTTCATCTCAAAAGGTTCTTCAATAGATGCTTATATTGAAGTCAAACTTACACCAGCTCATTTTCTAAATAAATCAATTTCATCTATAATTTATTACAGTTACTACAGACTGTTCCAGCTATATCATAGATCCATTAAAGTTTTCATTTTTTGTTGTAGTAATTTATCTAAATTGTTCAAGAAACCTGGAAATGCTTCCTGATTTCTTATACGAAAAAGACTGACAGTCTTTTGAAAGCATAAGCTTTTAATTGCTACACAACTTTTGTAAAAGCTTTAGATTGCCAGAATTAAACAAAGTAAGCGTTTTGGTGCATGGCGGAGCATTTGAAATCTGTAAGACTTGCTGTTCAAATTCATTTACTTTTTAGAGCCACAGAACACTTTTTGCATTTAAAGTTAATATTAGCATTATCTCCGCAACAACTTGTTATATTATATTTTTTTATTTAATCAGTATTTCCACGGAATACTTATCCCATAACAGGTAACTCTTATAAGTCCGTAGGATAACTAAGAAAAAAGGAAAATTTTGACAAAAATCGATTTTATTATTCAACATAGTTGTTCATCATTGGACTTATATTTTTTTCCAGCAAGCATTCCCTTGTGATTTGAAAACAGGAAAAAGTCGCTGGGGCTAAATCTGGATAATACGGTGGATGGTAAGCAATTCAAAGCCCAATTCATATAATTTTGCCATCATTTTCATTGATTTGTGCTACGATTTGTAAGCTTACTCTGCATCCACTTTGAACAGAGCTGTCGCATACCCAAATGTTCGTGTAAAATAGTAAAAACACTACCATCTGATATCTTTACAATGTCAGCTAGCTCGTGCACCTTCAATTTACGATCGTTCATAACCAATTTGTGGATTTTTCTGATGTTTTCTGGAATAACAGCCTCATTTGGGCGTCCACCGCGCTCTACATCATTTGTGCTGGTACAAGCACGTTGTCTCGTTGAAGCAGAGTTCAGATAATGTTTATCAAGCCATAGTTTCATTTCTACTGTATTTTTTTTCATAAAAAAGCAATGCTTTATAAAACTCAAAATTCACTTTTATCCTTTTTTTAATAACAAAATGTATATATATATATATATATATATATATATATATATATATATATATATATATATATATATATAAAGGTTCCGCCATCTAACGTTTTTTTTCAACTAGTGCTTATTTCGTGAATGGTAACACTTAGCTCATGTCTGATTTGATAATTAGTTTTATCTTCCGCTGATCGAATATGGTTGCGTATACGCTTGAACAACGCTGGGAATCTGGACCTGCGATTGACTTACAGAAGATGCCAAGCAAAACAAGTAAAATTGTCGCATTTGGGGCACAGAAAACTCGCACGCATACATTGAAAAGCCGATACACCCAAGACGAGTCACTGTTTGGTGCGGATTTTGGTCCAGAGCCATAATTGGGCTTTTTTTCTTCGAAAATGAGCAAGGAGTGGCCGTTACAGTCAATGGCGATCGTTATCGGGCCATGTTGAACGAATTTTTGTTCACAAACATTGAAGAGGAGGATATTAGCAACATTTGGTTTCAACAGGACGGCGCTACGTGCCACACAGCCGAAGCTACACTCGATGTTTTGCGCCCTGTTTTTGAAGATCGCATTATCAGAGCTGATGTCGTTTGGCCACCTCTGAGCTGCAATTTGACACCGTTGGACTATTATTTGTGGGGTGCCGTCAAAGATAAGTGTTACGCCAACAAGCCAGATGCTTTAAAGGACAATATTCGTGAAGCTATTGGTGAAATACAGCTGCACACAATCGATAATGTGCTTAAAAATTGGACCGATCGTGTAGGCTACTGCATGGCCAGCTGAGGCAGCCATTTGAATGAAATTATTTTCCATTATTAACCGGAAGGTTAAAAAAAGAAATTTGAATTCAGCAGTTTTTTTTTTTTTTTATAGCATTTTCAAAAAAAAAATTTATTTGGCGGACCCTATATTTGTTCTTTTATGATTTATTTTATTAAATGAAGTTATTTAGAAATCTTTTTTTTTTTTTTGGTACTGTTATATACTCTTAAATAATTTTTTAAGAAACACTGACATAAAAGGAAATGTTTCCATAAAATGGTTACTAGTGGTTACTGGTTACTAGTGGTTACTTTTTTATTTCAAATGAGCCGTTTGTAATATGCGTCCAGTTTTTCTTCGTTTCAAGATATTTAAAGGTTTGCGTTTTATTAAATTTAAAAATATTGGTTAGTAGTAATAGATATATTTGTAATATTTTGTGGACCTAGAATGTAAATTTATAATCCAAAAGTGTTTACAATGCTGATTAAGAGATCTTTACAACTAAATGGACTTGCCTCACGTTAAAAATTAATAAATTATTTTTATTGTTCATTTAATTATTTAGAATTGATTTGTTAGCCTTTTTAATATGAAAAGCAAATATTAGATAGTCGACAAAAAAAAAACAAAGTTGAAATACCTAGAAAGTAATACTACTTTACTGATAGGCGCTGTCGAGTACAAGAATCTGTTTTTTTAAATTTTCGAAACACCTTCAAAATCTTGAGTTACGGGTAAAAAACCGGTTTTTTGTACCTGCATGCAATTATAAGTTATTAATTTAACTAAATATTAACCGATTTTAAGTTTCCGAGCTAACTTGGAAAGAAGAGAAAGAAGTAATCTTAGGAATCTGTGTGTTTTTCTTAAACAAACACATTCTTCATCCAATTTTTTTCCACATTTGGCAAGTTTACAAGTTTATTTCGCACTAATTTATATAGGAACCTTACTATCATACAAATTAATTAAGAAACTATGTTTAGTTATGAATAAACTAAGTCTTTGGTTTCAGATTGGTGGAGTTATTTGATTTTTTACATGCATAAAGGGTTACTTTATATTTCTGAAATTACTTGGTTTTCCTCGCTGTGATTATAAATTGATTATATTGAATTCAGCAGCTATTTCTACCGAAGTTTTGTATCCCTTGTAACTCTGATTTAGTTTCGAATTTCGATTCATCAGCTTAAAATGTATTATGTTTTCGATAATTTTAAATTTCTCTGTAGTAATTCTAGGGAATATATAAGAAACTTGTTTTGGGGATTATCATTTTTCCAGTCCAATTTCACTATCGTTTGGTAAAATAAAAACTTCTGATTAATAATACATGTTTCACTACCACAATTTTCATCCTTTAAAACTCCTCGACCAGCCTTATGCTTTTATTTTGACCAGTGCACATGTCACTATAATATGTTTTTGGGTTTTCAAAGTCTGTACGTGTTTCGAACAGGAAGATGCTACTTCTTATGCCATGCGGGATGCTCTAGTTTCATTTTAAACATACATATCATCCACAGACATTATGCCAACCATTTATATTGCCTCACCATACATCAGCTCGAGCTATTCGACCGAAAAATAATTTCAATCTAAGATGGACTTGCACCATTTCCAAAATAAACATAATTTCAATATTGTTAAGAGGTAAAACTTCCATCTCCCAAATATCGGAATCTGATTTTTACTAAAAACTGTTTGCACACGAAAAGATTATAACAATTTTTATCTATAATTACCATTATCTTAATTTTTTCAAAAATGGACTTGCCCTACTTTAAAAGTAAACGGCTCAATTATTTGACAAATGTGAACGAAGCTTAAGTGTAAAATTTTAATTACACTTAAACTTTAATTATGTATATTATTTCTTTTTTCATATACTCGTTCTCATTAATAGAAATTTAAAATCAATTATTTACATGAATCAGAGCCACAAATAAAAAATTTTAGTGAAAAGTTCAATATTTTTACACTTTTATGATTTCCAATAACACAATACTCCCATAAAACAGAAACAATTAATTAAATTAACAAACGTTATTCCCATCTCTGACAGCTGTGAAGTCATTATTGAATCTAAATAGTCGTTTAAACAATTTATAGTTACGGAACGTAGTCATGTAGAAAATTTCGAAATTATTTTTTAAAACTGATGTTGATGTTGATGTTGCTTCGTTGCCGTTCTATTCATATTTTTGTTGTCAATATTTAATTATTAATTTATTTCGAATAAATTTTCAATAACAGCAACAACAATAGCAACAAAAATTAAATTCTGTCGGGAAAATAAAACGCAATGCGAATGAAAATTTACAAAAAAAAAAATTGAGAGGATATTAAAGTTGTTTGAAAATATCCTGTAAATTGATATTTATTGCAGGAATGGGATAACATTTTCCCCTATATTTCATTTATGTACCATTTGTGTGTGCACTTAAACTGTAATTAAGATTTAAAAATAAATTTCAGCAAATAATTATCAAACGTTATGATCTTTGCACATTTTAAATAAATTGGGCAAATGTTTTATATTTGATTGATTTTTGACGTTTTTTCATTAGAATAAACGGTTGCTCTGCAAGTATTTGGTTCTGGAAAATTATTTGTAAAATGGATTAAATAAATAAATCAGGTATTTAAATAATGAAATAAAATGGTTATTAAAACTGTCAAATATTCTAGAGCGGATGAGAAGAAGATATGTAGGTAAGAGATTATAACAAAAAGATTCTATATAATGATAGGAACGAACAAAAATTTTATGAATTAGCTTTTGCGTTTATATCGCATTTTCGCTGTTTCAAAAACCTTTTAACTACGTATTTACTAAATGGTTTTAAAATGGATAATTAAATATTTGTTAATAAACTAGCTTTACCCATCCGGCGTTGCCTGGAAATCTATATACGTATGTATATTATAAATGGGATATAAATTGCTTTTTTCCCGACCGTATCCTTTTTTGCCACCTGTCTGTCTTTATTCACCGGTGACCAGTCAGTTTTTATTTACACTCACATGTCACTAAGCCTGACCAGAGGGATTCTGGTGCCACAGGATCGGGAGCCCAAGGGATTCCGATCTCTGCCCGATTGCTGGGTAGGTCCCCTTGTGGGAGCTTCGTGGTGGCTGTCGTTTTGACCTAAAGCGCAGGCAGAGCGCAAGCTCGGTGTGGTGTTGCACCTCCTCAATCGGGTGCACCATATCACGGCAGGAGTTTAGATTGTCTCCGACTCTTCACCAAGGTGTGAAGGTTATGAGTGTCCTAAGAACACGCCTTCAAATTGGTACTCACTTGTGATATCCACTTCTGGGTATCGTAGGGCCGAAACTGAAGCAGCACGTGGTGTTTTCCCTTCACTCACGTGCTACAAAGCCTTACCAGTGATATTCTAGTGCCACGGGAGTCGGACGCCCCAGGGGTTCCGATCTCTGCCAGACTGCTTGTGTAGGCCCCCTTATGGGAGCTTCGTGGTGGCTGTGGTTTAAACCTATAACTCAGGCAGAGCGTGAGACTTGGTGTGGTGTTGCATCTTCTCAACTGGGTGCTGTGACCCACATCACTTTGTGTTGGAGGTACCACGCCCACTTGTCCAATTCCGCCCACTTTATGCCTGATAATTTGTATTGAGTATGACCAAATACTAAAACTTTCCTATCTCAAGATATAATGAAATCAATATTTAGTTTGTATTGGAAGTACCACGCCCACTTTTACAATCTCGTCTGCTTTTTGCTTGATGATTTCTATTGATTACGAAGTCATCCAGACCAAATTCAGAAGCTTTTGCTTTAATCATTCGTGGTTAATTTATATATTTATTTTTTCTTTTATTTGGTTCAATTTACGTAATGGCAGGACGCTTTCGGATTGATTTCTGCAATGTGCGTGGGCTACGGGCGAACTTTTTCTCCGTGTATGCGCACATTTGTCTCCATAGGCCGGATGTTTTCGCCTTATGTGAGGCCCAGGTTTCTGAAAATGCTGATCCACAGGATTTTCATATCCCTGGGTATCACCTTCTGTCCCTTTTTAATTTTCATAGGGGTCTTGCTATGTACATTCGCAATGAAGTTGTGTACCAATGCCAGCAACCTCTTGGCATGTATGATGCGGAATTTAACTGTTCATGGGTTAAGTTCAGAATCAGGGCACATCTTTTGCACTTCAGGTTTTTGTATAGATGCCCAAACGTGGGAAGAGAGGTTACCATATCTGGCGTCGACTCTCTTTCCGACTCAATATCGAGTATCCTTTCAAATTATCCGAACAGTGAAATTGTTGTTGCTGGTGATTTCAATGTTCATAATTCGTCTTGGTTACGCCATTCAGGCCGTACAACTCCAGAAGGCCAATACGTTGAGTTATTTGCCGCGCACAATCACCTTGCGCAATTAGTGAATGAATCTACACATATATCGTGTGTAGATGGGCACCTGAACAATACCCTCGACCTTTTCCTCACTACACACCCTGAAAAGTATGTAGTTGAGGTTCTTGCACCTCTTGGAAATTCGGATCATTGCACAGTTTCTGCCTCATTCTCGTCCACCACTCTTCGCGAGGTTCCACCCATGGCTACGGAACGCTCTATTTTTGACTACAAGATTGCTCGTTGGGCTGAGCTGAACGATTTTTTGGGCATTTTAATTGGAAACTTTGTTTCCTTAACTCAAATGTCAATGCCATGGCAGAAATGGTGATGAACATAATAAGGCTAGGGATGGATATTTTCATCCCATCCAAAAAGCTTTCGATTAAACCCAGAAACAAATCTTGGTTTAATCTGACGTGTAAATTGCCAGTCAGATCCAGAGAGGAAGCATTCAGGAATTGGCGCAATAACAAATGTGCCCACACTGATTTGCTTCGCAAACAGGCAAGATCTTCATGTGCCGCAGTACTTAGACGCGAAAAGGCTTTATACGAGCAGCGCCTTCGTGCTAAAGTTCTTACTTTTCCGCGGGGAAGTAAAAACTTTTGGTCATTCGTTAAAAGGCTGAGGACAACGCTAGTTCGGTTCCTGCTCTTATAAAGAATGACCACACATTCACGAACCCGGTTGAAAAGGCAAACCTTTTGGCTGAAATGTTTGCAAGTAATTCTCACTTGCCGGAGAGCGTTCAAGCACTGCCCGAACTTGAAAGAGTATCAGTAACTATGCCTAGTATATTCTTTCGAGCTCGTGCTGTAAAAAGGGTCCTTGCAAATCTCAACGTTAACAAGTCTTCTGGCCCGGATGGCATACCAGCACTGGTCCTGAAACAGTGCTCTTCGACGCTTGCGCGTCCATTAGCTCACCTTTTCAGTGCGTCATATCGTGCCGGTTTTTTTCCATCTTGCTGGAAGGTTGCTAATGTAACGCCAATCCCTAAAAAGGGCGAGGCTAGTAACCCTGAGAACTACCGTCCAATAGCAGTTTGTTCCACACTCTCCAAGGTTATGGAGGGTATGATTAATCACCACCTTGTATATCTAGAGTCCAACGATTTACTTAGCGATCGTCAGTACGGTTTCCGAAATGGCCGTTCTATTGGTGACCTGCTGGAGTTGCTCTCGGAGAAGTGGAACAAGTCCATTCATGGTTTTGGCGAGAGTAAGGTTGTGGCTCTGGATATCTCAAAGGCGTTTGATAGAGTTTGGCACGAGGCTCTCATTTCGAAACCTAATGCTTTTGGTGTCGGTAGTCACTTCTCTCGATTTATATCGAGCTTTCTCAGAGATCGCTCTATAAGAGTGGTTATAGATGGGGTCTCATCCGACGAGTTCAGGGTAAACTCAGGGGTACCGCAAGGCTCTGTTCTTTCTCCTACTCTTTTTTTAATAATTCTTAACGACTTTCTTCTTCTCACTTCTAACCCTATCTACTCTTTTGCGGATGACAGCAACATTTGGAACTCATATTCTTTTGATTAGACCGAGCCTTTTGGAGGTTGGGGTAAGAAGGATGAATATGAACGTCACACTCACAAGTGACCTGGTGAAGGTCTCCGAGTGGGGTCGTGCGAACAGGGTCGATTTTAATGCACGTAAGACTCAATGTTGTTTTTTAACACACAGGCGTGGTGGTGTGCTGTCATCTGTGTCAATGGGTAATGTGGATATTGAGGAATCAGATGCTTTTGATGTTCTGGGCATAAGAATTCACTGTGACGTTCGTTGGAATGATCACATATTTCAAGTGTCGAAAGAAGCATTCAAGTGCCTTGGTCTTTTGAGACGGTGCAAGAAATACTTCACCCCATCTGATCTCCTTAATATTTACAAAACCTATATCCGTCCCAAAATGGAATACAACTGTCATGTATGGGCCGGTGCTTCAAAGTCTATTTTGGAGCTTCTCGACCGCGTACAGGAGAGGGCGAAGATGCTCATCAATGACGGTATGGTAGCCAACTCTATCGATTCATTGGAGCACCGTCGCAATGTGGCGTGTGTTTCATTGTTCTATCGGTACTATAACGGAATGTGTTCTAACGAAATTAAGGAATTAATTCCCAAAAATCATTTATTTTTACGTAGTACTCGTATTTCTCGTAGAGCGCATCCCTTTGTAGTTAATTGTCCAGTAAATCGCACAACGCATTATAGGGTGAATTCGTTCTTTGGTAAATTTACATGAGTAAATTTAAATCTAACTTCCATAAACACTACTCCCTCTGTCCTCCTTCCAATAACCTATTTTCCTAGTACCAGCACAATGCACTGCATGAGTAGGGGCCATCCCCTGGGTGCTGGTCTTATATAAAAAAAAAGATATACTGAAATCAATATTCAGTTTGTATGTGAGGTATCATACCCAATTGTTCAATTGCGTCCACTTTTCACTGATGTTTTTTTATTTATAGCTAACATGTCATTCAATAAGTCCGTAGGATAAGTAAAAAAAATTGACAAAACTTGATTTTATTATTCAACATAGTTGCCTTCGAGGGCGATGCAACGAGTATAGCGATTTTTCAACTTTTCGATACCACTTTTATAATACTATTACTCTTTCTCGTCAAAATCGGCCTCAGTTTTAGCGATGATTTAATCATTGGACTTAAATTTCTTTCCAGAACTTACTCTCTTCAGATCTGAAAATAGGAAAAAGTCGCTGGGGGCTAAATCTAGAGAATACGGTGGGTGGGTAAGCAATTCAAAGTCCCATTCATTCAATTCAATCATTTTCATCGGTTTGTGGCACGATTTGTAGGCTCGCGCGGCACCCACTTTGAACAGAGCTTTCGCATACCCAAATATTCGTGTAAAATAGTAGACACTACCATCAGATATCTTTACAATGTCAGCTAGCTCGTGCACTTTCAATTTGCGATTGTTCATAACCAATTTGTGGATTTTTTGATGTTTTCTGGAATAACAGCCTCATTTGTGCGTCCAGTGCGCTCTGCATCATTTGTGCTGGTACGACCACGTTTATATTCAGCAAACAACTTCTCTACAATTTGTCTCGATGGAGCAGAGTTCAGACAATGTTTATCAAGCCATTGTTTGGTTTCCACTGTTTTTTTTTTTCATCAAAAAGCAATACTTTATCAAAACTCGAAATTCAGTTTTTTCGATAACAAAAGTTGCTTCACACAAAATGCTATAACTCAGGAATCAGTAGTCAGATTGCTACCTAATTTTTACACGTATCGTTTGAAGGTTAATACTAAATAAAAATGTATCATCCTACGGACTTATTGAATGACCTGTTACACAAAAAAATTTATTTTCTTTCTATGTGTTAGTAAGAAATTTATAGTCGTATTACCAAAGTACTGGACCGATTTATATAAAATGATTGTGTATATCTGCACACAAGAAATTTTAAGCCCATATATAGTATATTGTAAAAAATCGCCAACACACCTAGAGAAATGTCAAGCTATGATTCTAAAATTTTGCGGAAATATCAACAACAAATGCATCAACTTAAGAAAAAAAAAACTCAAATACGAACGATAGGACCTCCACACGGCGGTTATTCCGAAAACTTTTGGATCAAGGTAGTATATCGGTGCAGTAGAGCGGACGTAAAATGGATACAAAGAAATGTGTTAGCATATTAATTATATAGACTATTATGAGTTTCTTTTAAACTGCCGAATTTGAATATATATGAACTTAACTCCCTTATAGCCCATTAGTTAAACTTAAAAAAAATCTCACTTTGTCAGTCACTTTCAAAAATATATGTATATATATGTAATAGTTATACCTGTTAAAAGATCGGATAATCAGAAAAAGTACCTTTTACGCAGAAACACATTATATTGTGTGTATGTTTTTCTTTAAATATCAATTTTATTTAAACTTTTTTTTATTGGAAATTTGGCAAAAGAGTCATTTAATTTCAAAATAATTAACATGCGACGATTTACTCCTACACAGTATAAATGGATAAGGATTATGCTTAAATATCCATTTTGATATCATGTACAAGTGTTTACACTTGTGAGCAGATACCATTGTCCATAGAATATATTGGTCGCGTTAAATACTGGTCAAATTTACATTTATTTAACTGCCAATATTATTCATTTAGTAGCTGTGTTTCAATTGAATGTAATAATAAGGTTTATATGCAAATTGCAAACAACAAATAGTAAATGACGCAAATACCTCTTACCATTCTTGGGAATCCATTTCCATGTAACAGAACACAGCAGACACTTGATTGTGTGCTAGTTGTGTTAATCTGTTTGATTGTATAAGAGGGAGTCAAATGTGGTCATGTTTTATTCATGTTTATCTTTTTTCACTGCAGTTTTATTCAATTTAATTTAAATTTTTATCACAAAAAAATGTACAAAAAAAATGTTCTTTATGCAATAAATTACTCGGTTTTTGAATTTGGAAATTGAAAGTAAAATTTAGTAACATTATTCCTTTTATAACAATATTCTCAGCATCGGAAGTTTACACAATATAAATGTATGCAAAACAATGACAATTCTACACTGCATTACAAATGTTCTTGCACGTTTAAATAGAAAATCGAAATCGTTCTACATCGATCGAAATAAATAACAGTTAAACGTAGCAATGTTTGGACTATTAGGCAGGTGAAGCAGAACTTGCCAACCACTATATTTTGAATGGATTTTTATTTTTAATGGTTCTTTACTAGTCTTTCCACATGTCGCCGAGAAATATCAAATAGAATATTACGGCTAGATGTCTGGCCGCATATTCTGAACGTTTTACGGCCAATGCTCGCTTCAAGGATATCAATTGTGTTCTGTGATTTCTGCAGCTTAAAATTGATAAGATCCTTTTGGTAGCACCAACCAGATATAGATCAATACCTTGGAGTAATGTGACATTCATGCGATAATTCTAACATTTAAAATTGTCTTTCAACGTCTCTCGTGTGATATCCAATTTTGTTACTTTGGAATGAATTCTGCTGAAATTGCTGCTTGAGTAGCTCTTTATGGATTAATACTTGCAATTCAAAATGTTCGAACGTTTTTCTTTGCCTTCAGTGCCAAAATCACTACTTCTGAGAAGCACAAAACATTTCTCGCACATTAAAATCAATGGAACACATTCAAAATAAGCTTCAGTGAAGCTCAAGTTAACATAATATACATACAGATTATTAAATCTGATCAGGTCTAAGTAATACTTTAAAGTTTCAGACAAAGAATTCTTGTTTAAATCTTCCTAAACGAAATCTAATAATCTGTGAAACTTTTTTTAATTATTTCTTTGATTGTTCGTCCATCAATCACGTGTAGATGACTAAACCGATATGCTTTTTTAGCAATGATCTTGGAAAGCTAATAATCGTGGTAAAACGGACCAAACTAGCCATATTTGTTAACATATCTGAAGGATCTGAATGAAAATTTTTTATCACACACTTGTTATTACAAATTTGTTAAATTGAGAGTGTGTCAAAGAACTAAGAAGGTATCCCAATAATGACGTTTTCATAAAGGCAAATAGGTCTCACAAAAACGGATAGGATGGCGGCAAATTTGAATTTATCTCCCATTTATAATACATCCATATACATATTCATATTGTTACGAAAATGAAAATGCCTAAAAAGAAAATACACCACATCAGGGACTGTATTGTGAGATTTTTGTCTATTGGTTTGTGCAAAAGTTGATAATTTAATAACCTGGTATTGCCGTACTGACTTGTGTATTTGGCGGCATTGCCAATTCGACTATCTTTAGGTAACACAATCTCACATGTTTAAAAATAGCGGATATAAAACAGAGGATATGAGAGCATTTGAGACATTTCCGGAACTTTCCAAACTGTAGGCAATTAGGTATATAAGGAGACTGTTTTGCCTACGTCAAGATAGTTATCGTTTTGCTGTCAGAAAATAAAGTCGTGTTTTGGCGTAAATAAAAGTGTTGTATAAACGAATATCAAATGCGTGTCAATAAGTTGTTGTATTAAGATAAACTGTATAAAGATAAAGTGAGGAAATAAAAACTATAAAACAACAACGACGTGGTTTTATTTTATTTTGACGCAATTAAAAAGAACTCAAACGTTTTAAAAATGTTAAAACGTGACAATATATTTTAATTTTCTTTGTAAGTTTATTTGTTTGTTTGTAATTCAATCAAGCGTAAACGTACAACAGTACGTTTTCGAAA
Organism: Wohlfahrtia magnifica; assembly: GCA_023159175.1. NCBI lineage: Eukaryota > Metazoa > Arthropoda > Insecta > Diptera > Sarcophagidae > Wohlfahrtia > Wohlfahrtia magnifica. The sequence goes on along the minus strand of JAKWBJ010000198.1, from coordinate 2,337,496 downwards.
CTTTCATTTTGAGAGCTACTAAAGGGTAAAAATACTATTTTTGATTCATAGTCCATTCCAATGTAACACATGGGATCTTGGAAACTATAAACTATCATCAAGTCGCACATTAAAATAAAAAATTAACTTCAAAGAGAAGTGGACTTGGCACCTTTCATAAAAAATAGTATTTATTATCGTACATCTCTTGACGGGAGACGTCAAAAGTCGTCTAAGCAATTTCTGTACAGGCAGGTGGCAATAAGAAACGGATATGATCAGGAAAAAAGGGAGTTTATCTCCCATTTATAGTACACATATACATATATAGATCTTCGGTCAAAGCTGTATGGGTAAAGCTAGTACGTTAAAATTTTATTGCGAAATTTCAGAAGCATATGCGTTTTAATGTTTGCCCACACAAAAATTTGTAACAGCATACATACAAGAATACGTGTAAGTGTATGTGGTTACCAACGCTCAACAGGCAAATACAGACCCATACATCTAAACATAATTTAAATTTAAATATGGAATATCCTTTTTAACGTTTTTTTATATTTTAATTGTCCTTTTTTTAATATTTATAGCAATGACTATGTACAATTACATGTATTTTTATAAAGAAATGAAAAAAATACAATAAAATTTGTACAAAATATTTAAAATATTTGTACATTCTACATACTTATAACAAGCTTCGTATATATGTATATAAAAATTTATGTAATTTTTTTGGTATACATAGATGCATGCATATACACAAATTACATGGAAATTTGCAAACAATATTTGCAAATTTATGTAAATTTATTTTGATTAAAAACAATAGAAAAAAATATTGACAAATGTTTAATTCGATACATAATAAAATAAATGCTATATAATGGAACATTCAGATGCAAAATGCATATTTCATTTCTTTATAAGAAAAAGAACTTTTATTGTCAAAAATTATACAAACTAAAGTCCATTTTCACTATGATTCAAATTACAATGTGTTTTAAACAATTTTGAGGCCGCCTTAAATTCAATGGATATATGGATTTTAAACCCCCAAACCGACATCTTTAAATAATCACTAATTTTTTTAATAGATTATCTCAATAAATAACTGCATATTGAATTTAATTTAAATAAATGCATTTTTATGTGAACATCCACAGTGACCTTAAGTAAAAAGTGGCGAACATAAGTTATTGGTTAAATCAATATGTAACTGCACATTCGAATATATATATATAAATACCAAAAAATAGCTAAATGTATAAGCAAACCTCGCTAATAAGCTAATATGTAAGTCGCCGTCTGATCTAGTTTTACTAATCAAAGTTACAAATTTTTCCAAAAGCTAAACAAATTGAATTCAATGCAAGGTGAAATTAGCAATTTTTTGCGCATTTATTTAGACATTTGTATTACTTTAAAAATAAAAACAATTTCATTATTCAGTTATGGAAATAAGTATGTATTGGTATCCTCCAACTTTTAAACAGTAATCGTACCTGTAAAATATATATTTTATATACAATATATGTTTCATTTCACAAAAAAGTATATATACCATCCGAAAATTGGATTTTACACAGTTTTTAACTTTCAAGAACGGTATAATGTAAATCTGCGTGAAAAATCATTCGCACCAAAAACAAAAAAAAAAAAAAAACATGTACTACACTAGAACAAAAATATTAAAAAATAAAAACCTTCTTCTGTAAAATTTGTTATTGCCAGTAACGACTTTTTGGCTGTTATTGCTCGATTTTGGGACATAGTGCAGTTGACGAACAATTAGTAGAAAAACCAATTAGTAGAAAAATCAGTTTCTATGGAATTTACATATTGGCCGAAGTCAAAACATGTATCGTATTATATTGTATCATAGTATGTCATAAAATTATCTATACTAGTGTAATCAGCGGCTGACACAATCAGCCGCATTCTAACATCTAACATTTATGTTAACTATATATGTACGTACGTATGTATGTATGTATATAAATCAGTGTTATAAAATTAACCCCCATATATCTAAAAGGTGGGCAAATTTGAGGTAAGGAAGTAAATTGGCTTAAAAACACATTTTTTTTTTTTTTGACAAATTCAGTTTAATTCATACCAATATAAAATAGAAATATGGGATTTAATAATGAAATATGATGTCGGGCAAATGTCCACCTCTAGCACGTCGGCAGACGTTCGCTCTTTGCACAAAATTTTTAAGCACTTTTTGCAACAAAACTTTGCTTATCTCGTCAATGCAGCGCCGAATTTCATCTTTTAGAGTGTCAGTTGTTTGTGGTTTGTTCACGTAAACCCGGTCTTTCAAACGGCCCCAGAGAAAATAATCCAGCGCTAAATCGAGAAATTACGCAACCGTAAAATTTCTCATGCAATAACTGAATTGTTTGGCTTGTGACGCCGTCCTGCTGAAACCAAAGGCCACTAATGTCAACATTAGCCAATTTTGGCCATAAAAAATTGGTTATCATGGCTTGGCAGCGCAAAGAATTCACGGTAACGGCGTTTCCTTCCTCACTTTCGAAAAAATGCGGGGCGATGATGCTGCTTAACCACAAACCACACCATGCGATCACTTTTTTTGGATGTAATGGTTTTTCGAACACTGTTTGTGGATTTTGTGAGCACCATATGCGACAATTTTTTTCATTTATATAACAGCCTAATAACTAAAGATGATTTTGCTGAAAAATGCGTTGTTTTCGTTTAGTTTTTCAAACAGCTAATTCACAAATATTCGGCGCAAACAATGGTCGGCTGATTTTAATTCTTGAACGAGTTGAAGTTTGTAAGCGTGAAGATAAAGATCTTTATGCAAAATGTTGTGCAAAGTTTCTCTTGTAATGCCAAATTGTTGCGAACGTCGACAAGTTATTGCTTCAGGCTCATTCTCAACATTTTGCTGTACAGCGGTTATGTTTGCATCACTACGGCCACTACGGGCATATTGTTTTGATCCATTATCAGCAACATTACCGTGAACCTCGAATTAAGCGATTAAATTACGCACAGTGGTTATACAGTAAAATTTTCAGCATTTTGTATATACTATAAGAGAATGGATCTTATACTGATAAATGTTTTATTTAATGTCGGCAATTATGTATGGAATACAATATCAGATAAATGCCCTCCTCTGTTAGCCTCACAAATGCGAGCCTTCTTTAGCACAATTTTCATTACATTCTCACACATTTCACGTTTTTTTCTACTATTACTAGTGCTTATTTCGTGAATGGTAACACTTAGCTCATGTTTGATTTGACAGATAATTAGTTTTATCCTTCCGCTGAACGAACGCTAGAAATCTGGGCCTGCGATCGACTTACAGAAGATGCCGATTTTGCCAAAAAAAAAAATCATCTTTTCAGATGAAACTCATTTTGATCTTGGCGGGTATGTAAACAAGCAAAATTGTCGCATTTGGGGCACAGAAAACCAGCACTCATACATTGAAAAGCCGATACTCCCAAGACGAGTCACTGTTTGGTGCGGATTTCGGTCCAGAGCCATAATTGGGCCGTTTTTCTTCGAAAATGAGCAAGGAGTGACCGTTACAGTCAATGGAGATCGTTATCGGGCCATGTTGAACGAATTTTTGTTCACAAAAATTGAAGAAGAGGATATTAGCAACATTTGGTTTCAACAGGACGGCGCTACGTGCCACACAGCCGAAGCTACACTCGATGTTTTGCCCCCTATTTTTGAAGATCGCATTATCAGCCGCAGAGCTGATGTCGTTTGGCCACCTCGGAGCTGCGATTTGACACCGTTGGACTATTATTTGTAGGGTGCCGTCAGAGATAAGTGTTACGCCAACAAGCCAGAGACAATTGACGCTTTAAAGGACAATATTCGTAAAGCCATTGATAAAATACAGCTGCACACAATCGATAATGTGCTTACAAATTTGACCGATCGTGTAGGCTACTGCATGGCCAGCCGAGGCAGCCATTTGAATGAAATTATTTTCCATTATTAACCGGAAGGATTGTACTTTCAAATAAAAAAAGAAATTGGAGAAAATATTCATTAGTTTTTTTTATAGCATTTTCAAAAAAAAAAATTTATTTGGCGGGCCCTTTAAATTTAACACGTCTTTACTTCACGATTGCCAAATATGAACTGTCAAGACTAATGTTTACCAAAATGGCGGCAAAACAAAGTAGTGTACCTTCCCGGCGTACACTCTGTATAAGCCTAAAAATATAAAATAATTTATAATAAAAAAAATATTTTTGTATGACAAATAAAAAAAATTACATACATATATTTACGTATGTATATATATGTATTTTATTTATAGCTAAACAAAAAAGTGTTATCTTTCTATGTGTTAGTAATAAATTTATAGTCGTATTATTTCCAAAGTACTGGACCGATTTAAATAAAATTGATATTGTGCACATCTGCACAGAAAAACTTTAAATGCGTATATATTTTTTAATCGATGCAGTAGAACTGGCGTAAAAGGGATACAAGGAAATGTGTTAGACTGTTAATTACATAGAAATAAATTTTTGTTTTTGTTTACAAAATTTTTCGTTTGAAAAGTTTTTTTTTTTTTTTTTTGTCTAACAACATACAATAATACAACACAGGTTCTGAAAACGGCTATACATTCTTTTATTTCCTGGGCTAGTTAAAATGTCTATAACTGTACGCATTTCATTTAAGTAATATATCTAATTTTTTCATTTATATTCAATATTAATTAATTTAATTAATAAAATCTCTATTTTTTGTTTGTTTTTAGGTAAATATAAAAATAAAGTTTCCACTTCAATAATTTGCGTAAGTTTTATTTTTATAATTTTTAAATGAAATTTTTAGATTCAACAATTTTATAGCAAATAAGAATAGAGAGAATATTTTATATTTACTACTCCGTTTTCTCTTTACTAGACGGTTGGTAAATGAAACTGAGTCAATACTTTTTGCTTTGAACGATAAACCAACAAAAGTGTACTTAGAAATCCTTTCGTACCCTCTTGATATTTTTCCAAATTTTAATCAATTTACCAATCAGCTTCTCCAGCATTGTATAAACTAAAAAATAACAGAATGAAAATGCTTAATATATTGTTACGTTTTTAACCTTTTTAAAACGTTTGAGTTCGTTTAAATTGCGTTAAAATAAAATAAACACCGCTATCTTTATTGTTTTACAGTTATATTTTTATTTACTACATAATAACTTTTACACAGTTTACAACAACTTAATATTCGTTTACACAACACTTTAATTTCCGCTCTTTTTCTTACGACAGTCAAACGATAACTAACTGACATGTACTTTTACTTTATTTATCCAAATATTCTGTTTTTACATAGTTTATCTTTAACTAATTAATCATGTGGATACTTATTCTATGCGTAAATGATACTTATCAACAAACTTAAAATACTGCAGAATGGCCGCAATCCATCACCAAGACAAATCAACTCTTATACTATATTCCGCCAAAAATTGATAAACAGAAACGCTCATATATTTAAAACTAACTTAAAACACTACTTACAATTAATTAACAACAATAGGGCACAGACATCCACCTCACTGTCCAAATCCAGGGTATTGACCCTCCTGTGATAAAATAGCAGGCCCTTGTTGCCATAGAGCGGCCCCTCGTTCCTCAACGTCAGAAGATCCACAGGCGACAGGTATACCGCACCCTCAGGGTCTCCATATCACTCATACCCTCGAAGCAGCCGGTCACCATCTCATTCTCTAGGGCGGACGATCATTCCAAAAATGCCAGCGCAGTCCTCATAAGAAAAACATCGATCCTCTCGAAACCCGCATGGTCATAAATGACCCGACAAGACGGTTCCCGAAACGAACCATCGGGGAACTGGCGAGCCTTTAATCCAAGACAAGCCGACAAAATACGCCTCTCCCCGACCCTAAGCCTCTCCACTTGATGAGACGAAATTCCAAACCAGACAGGGAAGGCATAAGACATCAAAGGCCTGATGATCTGCCTGTATATAAGCAGCTTTGCGTCCTTACACAAACCTTCCCTTCGGCGCAGTAACCGACAGTAGGAGTGGTATATCCCCTTCATCCTATCCAAAACAGAATCCACATGTTGATAATAATCGAAGCTCTCGTGGAAAATCACTCCGAGATACTTAATATTGTTGGAGAGTTTTACAACCTCACCGTCTACCCTCAGCACTTCGAACTTCCTTGCGTTGGGATACAGCCGTCCACGCCGTCCCTTAAATATTACGCAATCTGTCTTTTTCATTAACTGACATGTAGGTAAAACAGCCCTTTATATACCTAATTGCCTGCATTTTAGAAGGTTCAGGAAATATCGTCCATCTTCTATTTCCATATCCGCTAATTCAAATGTAACGTAAAGATAGTCGAGGTGGCAGTGCTGCCAAATTGACATATACCAAAATCCCACAATGCAGTGTTGTATTTTTATTTTCGCAACAATATTTTGGCTAATTATATAAAAGTAGATCATTATAAGACAAACTATTCACTTATACATAATTGATCATATTATTAAATATTTGTTTGTACAAAAACATGCAATGTGTATTAGCTATGCCGATTAAAATTTTTATTTTACAATATTCAGAATCACAGCAAAAGAATATGGGTACTGATTTCTGAAATATTTACATTTTACTCAAATAACATCAAGATCCAATTTTGATGATGACCTTTATAACTTTATAGATATAGTAGATCATAAATTTGCGCAGTTGCTTAAAATCAAACACTATGTACTATCAAATTTTAAAAGCAGAATTCCTTACGTTGAATGAAATTAGTAAAATTGGACAATGTGTAGTGTAAACATGCAGTTTTGGACCACAAAGAGCTAAATCTTTCTTCTGGTTTAAATATCAAAAGTTTTTTAAATAGAAAATTGTGTTCATCAAACCATTTTACAAATATTAAAATCATTATATTAATCGGCTAAAACTGATTCTAGAAATAGGTTATCAACTGATCAAATCGCGTCTATAATTTTTAAGAGGGTATGTGCAATCTTGGGATGCTTCTTTTAAAGTACAAATGACTTCATCTCTTTTTATTATTATTATTATTATACTTGCTTGTGCCATTACACCTGGTTTTGTACTGTTTTTGCCCTACTTTCGTATAATTTTTTGCTTCATTGGTGGCAACACTGTTTATTAGACATCAAAATATGTTAATCATTTTTATAAAAAAAAAATAGTTCATATATAGTTATAGAACTTATTCACAATTTATAATCAGTTTAGTCATTGTTTTGTATATTTCATAAAAAAAAATTTCAAAATTTGGTGTCAAATATGTTAAAATCTGCTGTTTATTTTATTGATTCATGACTCTATGAAAATTTTACAAATCCGGAAGTCATAATGTCAACCTCTTATATAATTATATAAAACTGACATCTTTTATTCATGATGCCAACATCGCGAATATGTTTTGAGTAACATTTGTACATTTCATTGCAACCTTTTTTGGAAGTAGGCATTGTTCAATAACCCCGGTTTTTCCTGTACAATTTATGTTATGCATCACTAATTCGCTTGCATATAAATTTTTCCCATACCCTGCTCATCTTTTCCCGTGAAGACAGGTATAGAATTTGAAGTACAGCCATATACGTGGCAAATACCAAATTTAGAATACAGCAGTTTAGTATTATTTAACATAATCTTGTCTGTAAACTGACTTAAGCATAAAAAAATTTTTAATGTTTTCAATATTTAGTGATGATTTTTGTATATGCGCCAATGCTACTAAAGGATAATTTTTACTCTTTGCCTGTCTTCCTAAAGCTAAAATTAAAAACAATTAATTTATTCTGTTGACACTTATTAATAATTTTTAATAATTTAAAATTTTAAAATAATTTCAAAAATACTATAGTTTCTCCTTGAAATATCCTCTCAGAAAACATAGAGAAAAATAAATAAATAAACGGGGTTAATTTTGCTTTTCAGTAAATAATAATTCCTTTATTAATTTGGGGGTTTTTCAGTAATATTTGTACATACCATACCTTATGGGGGTTTACAGAGTAACAGAGAGTAACCATTATAGCAAAAAAGAAGTAACGTAGACGAGACGTAATAGTAACGTAATCAAAACGTCAAGTGTGGTTAGTTGGGAAGTAAAAACGTATCAGCTGTTTTCAACTGTGTGTGTGTAAACAAAAAAGAAAAACGAAATAAAAAAATAAATTATAAATTAATTCGTGCTCTTGCACTAACAGTATTAATTTTTTATCATCCATTTTATTTAAGTTGGTTATTATTTAATAATTATATCTTTTATATTTTTAAATTTTTGTTTATTTATTTCAAGCGCGAAGTATTTGTTTACACTTTAATGTCTACGCAAATTCTTTGTTTACAATTTAATGTCAGCTGATATTATGTGTGGAAATAAAAACGTAGAAAAATTCTCTTGAAAACAGAACACCACGTCTACGTTACGTTCGTTACAGAACAACTAAATATTTATATGTATTCTTCCTTTAGTTATCCTATCAGCTGACACGTCACGTCTACCTTACTTCTAGACTAATTGGACCTTAATTATGTATATAACCTTAAAGCAGTTATAGGAAAGTTGATGAGATCTTACTTTTTTTGATACTATTTAACTAAAAAAATACCATAGTACTCCTCAAACAGATCTTTTTTTACATTATTTTGTTTCAGCATTTTCCGATTTTTATTTATTATTAGTACTAATGACAAATCGCTTACATATGCGACAAACATGAAAAATCTGTTCTGTTCGAGTACATGAAGAATCTGTTTTTAAAATACTTATTCGAAACACCTCAAAATTTTAAGTAATGGGTAAAATTTTAATTTTAGGTAAATATTAACCGTTTTTAAGTTTCTGATTTGGAAAGAAATATAACTGCTCGGTTTTATATTTACATAAGATCCCTGGAGATTTTGCATAGCATGTCGAAAATTTTACATGAATGCTGGATTTATCTAGATGACATAGCGAGACATCCGACGGTTATTCTTACATGGGTTCATGAACATGAGGACATTAAAAGAAATGTACATCGAACATTCACGATGAAGTTGTATACGAGTGCCAGCGACAGAATCAGGGCACACCTTTTGCATTTCGGGTTCCTTGCAGATGCCCAAACGCGGGAAGAGAGGTTTCCATATCTGGCTTTGACTCTTTTTCCGATTCCATATCGAGTATCCTTGCGAATTATCCGAACAGTGAAATTGTTGTTGCTGGTGAGTTCAATGTCCATAATTTGTCTTGGCTACGCCATTCAGGCACAACTCCAGAAGGCCAATACTTAGAGCTATTTGCTGCGCACAAACACCATGCGCAATTAGTGTATGAGTCTACTCGCATTTCGTGTTTAGATGGGCACCAAAATAACACCCTCCTCCTTTTCCTCACTAAACACCCTGAAAAGTATGTAGTTGAGGTACTCGCATCTCTCGGAAATTCAGACCATTGTACCATTTCTGCCTCTTTCCCGTTCTCCTCTCTTCACAACGCTTCACATGAAACGACTGAAATGGTTGTCAATATAATCAAGCTAGGGATGGATAATTTCATCCCATTCGGAAAGCTTCCGATTAAGTCAAGAAATAAATCTTAGTTTAATGAGAGGTGCAAACTTACAGTCTGATCCAGAGAGGATGCATTCAAAAATCGTCGTAATGACAAATGTGATCATACTGATTCGCTTCGCAAACAGGCAAGATCTACGTGTGCCTCAGTATTTCGGCGCGAAAAGCCTCTATACGGAGCGCATACATGCTAAAGTTGTTATTTTTCCGCTGGGAAGAGTTTTTGGTCATTCGTTAAGACATAGGAATAGCGCTAGTTGAATTCCAGTTCTTATAAATAATGACCGAGCATTCACGAACCCGATTGAAAAAGCAAACCTTTTAGCTGAATTATTTGCAAGTAATTCTCGCTTACCGGAGAACCTCCAACCACTGCTCGCACTCGAAAGCGTATCAGTGACTATGCATAGTATATACTTTCGAGCACGTGCTGCAAAAAGGGTTCTTGCAAATCTCGACGTTAACAAGTCTTCTGGGCCGGATGGCATACCAGCATTGGTCCTGAATCAGTGCTCTTCGACGCTTGCTCGTCCATTAGCCAACCTTTTCAGTTCGTTCCAGCCCTTATAAAGAAGCATTCAGTAACACGGTTGAAAAGCAAACCTTCTGGCTGAAATGTTTGCAGGTAATCTTTTCAGTGCGTCTTATCGTGCGGGTGTTTTTCCATCTCGCTGGAAGGTTGTCAATGTAACGCCAATCCCTGAAAAGTGTGAGGCTAGTAACCCTGAAAACCGCCCAATAGCAGTTTGTTCGGCATTTTCAAAGTTATGGAAAATATGATTAATCACCATCTTGTGAAATATTAAGGGTCCAACAAATTGCTAAGCGATCGCCAATATGGTTTCCGTAAAGGTCGCTCTACTGCTGATCTGCTGGCGTTACTCTCTGAAAGGTGGAACAAGTCCATTCATGGATTTGGTGTGAGTGAAATTGGTAGTCACTTCTCTCGATTCATATCGAGCTTTCTCACAAATCGCACTATAAGAGTGGCTGTAGATGGGATCTCATCCGACGAGTTCAGGATAAATTCAGGGGTACCGCAAGGCTCTGTTCTTTTTCCAACTCCTTTTCTAATATTTCTTAACGTCTTTCTTTTTCTCACTTCTATTGCTATCTACTCTTTTGTAGATGACTGCAACATTTGTCGTTCATATTCTTTTGATTGTAGGCTGAGCCTTTTGGAGATTGTGGCGAAAAGGCGGAATATGAACGATACGCTTACAAGCGACATGTCTAAATTCTCTGAGTGGGGTCGCGCAAACAAGGTCGACTTTAATGCGCGCAAGAAAATTTTTTGCACAATTGGAACTCTATACTTTTCTAACATTTATTTCCTATTGAAAATCGAATCCACTCTTAACTATTCTATACTTTCGTGTTGCAGATACAACCTTGATCAAAAAGTTCCCGGAATTTATTCAGAAATTCAAAAATACAAGTTTATTCATCTAAATCTATATAGTCCCCTTTAAATTAATCCCCATCGACTGCAACACACTTATGCCAAAGCTTGGTCCAATCCTCGAAGCATTTTTTATATTCTGTTTTCGGTATGTCCATTAGTGCTTCTTGCAATTTTACAATTGTTTCCTCTCGGCTGCTGAAACACTTTCTCCGTAATGGTTTTTAACTCGATTGAAAAGAAAGAAGTCACAGGGAGCCAAATCAGGTGAATTCGGTGGATGTTGGATGGTATTTGTTGCATTTTTCGTCAAAAAATTGGCACAGTGTCATGACGGTGCGTTATCATGGTGCAAAACTACAAGTTTTCTGTCCACAACTCTGGTCTCTTTCGGCGAATTACTTCACGCAAATGTCTCATAACGCCCAAATAATACTCTTTGATTACTGTCTGGCCTTCTGGCAAAATTTTATGACGCAATCCACGAAAACCGTGAGCATTACTTTATTTTTTGACTGAAAACGACTTGGTTTTTTTGGTCTCGGCTCATTTGGTGAACGACAATCACTTGCCTGATGTCTCGATTGTGTGTCGTACTTATAAACTCACATCTCGTCTCCAGAAGGTTCCTTTTGATAAATGTGGGATCGGATTCAGCCTCACAAATCATGGCTTTTGCGACCTCAACACGGTATCTTTTTTGCATGAAATTGAGGTCTTTTGACACTAATTTTGTTGCTACACGACGGAAACCCAAATTATTAACCAAAATGTCTTGGACGGAACCGTAGGCAATGTTTAAGTCCTCCGCTATTTGCGATTATTGACCAACATTTCTTATACTTTAGCAATGTTTTCGTCGGTATTCGATGTCGATGGTCTGCCACTGCGTTCGTCATCTTCAATTGACTCACGACCACTTTTGAACAGCTTGTGTCACTGGTAAACGATCGTTTCCTTTAGAGAATCGTTGCCGAAACACATTTCCAACATTTCCAACGTTCGTGCACCATTAAATGCGTTTTTTACGCAAAATTTAATAAAAGTTCGTTGTTGCAAATTTAAATTTATAAATTTCTAAAGAAATCGACAACACACATAGAGATAGATGTACTTGGATACGTAGCTTTTGCAAATGTCGAGCTATGACACTAAGATATAGCTGGATTATCAACAACAGAAAACAACAAAAACAACAACAACAAACGGAACGATGGGACCACCACACGGGAACTTTTTGATCAAGATGGTACATATTTTTTTTTATCATCCCTCTCTGTTTTTCTTCTTTTTGTTTTAAAACAAATCCAATTACAAGCACACTCGCATTTTTTGTTAACGCTGTATTCGTTGTATTCTGTAGTTTTGTTCTTATTCTAAATATTATTATTGTTGTTATTCTTTTTTGATTTATAATCTTGTTATTTATTTTCATAAACTTTAACATTAATGAACTTTATGATTATACATGCTATATATATTCAAAACTGAGTCTGTTTTGTTTTATTTTTAAGCGTAAATAAATGATGGGATGAACAGAGTTGGTGGTGATACCTGGTCTATTTGGTCGTTCCATGTGATTACTCTTTTTTTATTTGAAATTGTATTTTTGAAAATAAAATAACTTAACAAGTCTAGACCGGATATTCTTAAACAAACGGAAATGGAAAAAAGTGATAATAACTGTATGTATTTTTGTTTATGGCTAAAATGAGATGAATTCAATTTAATACATCAGTAAGATAGAGCGAGTTTCTTCTCTTAAGCAAACCGTCTATTTAATTTTTTTTTTTTCTCATTATTAGAAAAATTTTGTTTTAAATTTTTCCGATAAATTTTGAAACCTTGTAGAATTATGATTGATTTATATTATACTACCTAAAATTGATGATATACTATCTAAAATCTGACGTGCTTCGCTACCCCCATCTTAAGTATTCACTTTTCCCCAATATATATCCTCCAGACACTGTAAAAATTTCAAAATAAACGGTTCTGCTTTTTAGCTGTATACAGTCTTCAAACAAACAGACATTCACTTTTATATACATTTATTTTATAGAGTACTTTTACCCGATGTGCTCTGTGCAATGCTCGCAGTTATTGACTAATAATATGTATTGTCCACGAAGTTGTTTGAACTAAATTTAGAAACTTCTACTATTACAGTGAAGATATACAAAATCTAATAATTGCTATGTATGGGCGATGCCCTGCCCATTTATCCAATTCCGTTGAGGCCAGCTTCTATTAGGCCTAAAGCCTACTTGTTCGTTTCGCAATATGTTGTCTATCTTTTTCAAGCAGAGTAATCCTCTTTAGTTGTTACAGTCTTTCAAGTTGTCGCTTTTTGATACCTCTACAAAAATAATATCGAACACTTAATCATGATCAGTCACAACTGAAAATTTTCAAATGTTCAGTAGTGCCAAAAAACCACTTTTAAGAACATGCTTGTAGTTACATAATCAGATTGAATTCAACATTAAAGAAAACAGTCTTAGAGGAAAGCTTACCTTATTTTTTTATTTTGTTCGATAACTTTAGAAATAAATATAATTTTGAGTTGTGGCTCTTTAGTCGAATGTTTTCATTGTATAGTGGCTATTATATCAAATTGTGCCTGTTTATGGCAGTATGTATTGATTAACTTAACAGTTTTTACGTTAACAGTGTCACAACTCGAAATAATACTATTTAGGTGAAAGAAAATTACTTAGTTAATCATAATTTCACTGTCACAACTCAAATAGTTAATGATGTACAAGCGATACAAGTATCACAGAATCAGACATAAGGTTTGTTCCGCAACTAAAAATTGTTACGAATTTGTAACAATTGTTACTGCAATTAATTAATAAACACTTATTAACTCAAAAAAATTTTAATTGCAAGAATTATTCAAACAGCTGTTTTGTGTTTATGTTTACAAATCAAGTTTTGTAAAAGAAAAAAAAAATTAAAAAATGTTTGGGGAATATAAGAAATTGTAAGCAGGCCTGCCATATTGGCCGATTTATCAAACTGACGATTTGCCGATTTTTGCTTCAAAAATGCCGAATTTTCGAGGAAATGTAAGAACACTTCAACTTTATTTGTTTTAGTGAAATGTACAATTTTTGAGAACACTGAAATACTCGCTACATATATAACCAAGGACAAGGACAAGGTAACGTATGAGTAGTTAAAATGCAATAATCGGCCAATTAGTAACAATTTCCATATTCTTTGTAATCTAGAACAGACAGAAAGCTTCTTAGAATAGATTTTGACGAATTTTGTCATACTTCTATGAAGGTCAGTATTTCTAATAAAGTCACTTTAAGTCAGCGTTCGGAACTCAGTGGATAAGGTAATAAAATTAAGGCACTAAGGTTTTATTGGGTATTATATTAAACAAAAAAATCCTGGTGGGATATTAATTTTTTTATTTTTTTTTATTTTTTTGTATAATCGCTAAAACAAATTTAATATTTAAAAAAAAATAAATATAATTTATATATTGGGTGTACATACCAATTACCAAAAATAATATTTTTTTTTAAGATAATAGAATTGACAAGTAAATCAAAATATTGTCCATCAGTGCTAAAAATTTTACCCCGCCTCTCAGGTAATTTTCGAATCTCGTCTAGAGAAAACATCTGGTCTTTTGAGGCAATCCAATTTCTGATTTCTTCGAAAGAAGTGAGGCGGTGACCCGCTAAATCATCTTGTGTCCGTAAGAAGAAGCAATATACGGAGGATCGCATTTGGTCTTAACTAAAATTTAATAAAACACAATAAAACAGGTTTTTGCCAACCATGCTTTAAGCTGTTGACTCTCTTTGATGGACTTCTCTAGCTAATTCATCCAAAAAATGTTCAATTACATAAATATCTGAGTTCAACGCAGGTATTTTTTTAAGTAAAGGAATAGTTACAGGTCAACGAAAGCTCTGTGACACCTGACGTGTTTTTGAGATCGTTATCTTAATAGAATTCGCTGTTGTTGGCTATACCCAATTTCCTTGAACTTTGCTTTATTTTCTCGAATATTAAGATAAGCAAATGTGACCATTGTACCTACCAACAATAAAATGCAATATGTTTATATAACTTTAATTTTATTTTGTTATTTTTATATTATTTTATATGAATTATCTGGTTTGTTAGTTTTTGTTAATACAAATATCATTATCGTATTTAAAATGGGAAATTATAATTTGCTGATTTTTGGAGATTTTTTTGAAATGAAGTGCCGATAATATCGATTTTATTTTTTTAATATGCCGACTTTTAATCAAAATTATCTGGCAAAATTATTTTGCAAAAAAAATTTTTATTCTCTGATTGCAAGTTTCTGCAACGAAATTTTTGTCGTCGTTAGAGATTTGATCTGCGAACCGATTTATGAAATAAAAGTAATTTTTAAAAATGTTTAGCTATGACTGCTCATGATTTAGTTTGCTATCTATTATACTACGAGACAGGGTTGGCAACCCACTGGGCAACCCTGGATTTTTTATTCGAAGTAGTTTATAGTTTATTTGCAAGAAAAGTAAGTATAATTTACGTATTAGAAATACAAATTAATTCGGTCTTCGGTCAATAAAACAACGATGGATTATTCGATTGACATGAATTTTATTTATCCGAAAGATAATCTTGTGTGGCATTACATTCTAAATATGATTTCTGGCATATGACCGCCACGGCTGGCGCGGATGTAGTACAATCTGGACGTCCAATTTTCGATAACTTTTTCCAACATTTGTGGCCGGATATCGGCAATAACACGGCGAATGTTGTCTTCGCAATGGTCAGGCGTTTGTGGCTTTACCGCATAGACCAATGACTTTACATAGCCACACAGAAAGTAGTCTAGCGGTGTTAACTCACAAGATCTTGGAGGCCAATTCACAAGTCCAAAACGTGAAATTAGACGGTCACCAAACATGTCTTTCAATAAATCTATTGTGGCACGAGTGTTTGACATGTTGCGCCGTCTTGTTGAAAACACATCTCCTGGACATCATGGTTATTCAATTCAGGAATGAAAAAATTAGTAATCATGGCTCTATACCGATCACCATTGGCTGTAACGTTCTCGCCACCATCGTTTTTGAAAAAGTACGGACCAATGAATCCGCCAGCCCATAAAGCGCACCAAACAGCCAGTTTTTCAGGATGTAACGCTGTTTCCACATACACTTGAGGATTACCTTCACTCCAAATGTGGCAGTTTTGTTTGTTGACGTAGCCATTCAACCAGAAGTGCGCTTCATCGCTAAACAAAATTCGCTTATGAAAATTGAAATAATTGAAAATAAAAAAATAAAAAAATAAAGTTTACTTATGAAAAATGTAAATCGCACTATTTGCAAGCGTTGTTCAGGCGTGAGTCTACTCATGATGAATTGCCAAAACAAACTGAGAATAAATCAATTGACAACTGTTAAATCGGTCGCCATCTTGAAAAGTAATACCAAATTAAGGTTCTATATCTCTATAAAAAACACGCTATATTTCTTAAAAGGAAGTGATTCGGTGATATGTTAAAAGATATTGTGTCGGTAGAAACAGCCAATAGTTAGAAAGGCCAATATTCGGAGAATACGGCGCACATCACGGATATTGATAAAATATATATATATTTTTTTTTCGAAAGCTAATTATCGACTGAGTATAATATTGAACGATTTTTTTCGTTATCTTCTCCATATTGTCGCAATAGGGCGCTAAACTCAACTAATTTACAATAAAAATACTATGTAAAAGGTTGGATTTTAGGAACATTTTTTATTAAAAAATTAAATATAAAAAACTATCTCAAAATAGTCTTTGTTTGATTTAAATATATGTGGGCGGTGGGCGTGTCCGTTGTCCTATTTTGTTAAAATTTTGCCCTATTAATTGTCTGTACGAAATTTTATTTATCTACAACAATTCCGCTCTATGCGATTGACGCACTGTGCGGCGGATGCGTCATTTGAATGTTTTTGACAATCGTTTGGCAAAATTTGCGACGTGAGGCTGGTTCTCATGCTTGTCTTTATATTTTTACTTAAGTTTTTACAAAAAATATTTTTTAAATCCAAATAGCTACCGAGTAAGCTTGTGATTTGTTTTTTTCTTTATTCTCAAACTATAAAATAAAGTTAAAAGCATTTGATGTTATATTTATTAAAGAATAATACAAATATGGAGAGCACTTAATAAATGAGTAAACATTTTGTAATGAATTATTAACAAACAAATTAAACTCTCAATTACACATGCACATCAAATACACCAACAACTTTTCATGCATATAATTAAATTGGAACAAATTTGTTGTAGTCCATACGACATAAATTTGTCAAACACGTTTTTTGTTCAAAAAGGCAAATGACACAGAAATCAAATTTGCTATCCAAAGGAAAACGAATGAAATTGTGTTGTTAGAATACTGTTTCAGAATAGATGATTTATGACCGACAATGAATTTTTCTTTTTCTAAAAGAAAAATAAAGTAAATACTAAATAGAAGATTGCTGGACATTAATGTTATTAGAGTTTTTCGATAAATTAAAGAAAAAAAAAAACTTCACACGAAATTAGAAAATGAAAAGAACTCTTATATTACCGTATTTTGTTACAACATTTTACACATTGCAAAAAAAAATAATCTATTCACACATGCTATTCGTTGCCTAGATCTTTGAAGGTTCAATTCCAGTGCTTCCTGTACAATTTGCAAGATCTTGGCGACTACTCCAAAACGAGAGATCAATTGCTCACCGAACTCGCCTCTCCATAGCTTGATTGTATCGAGTACCGCGTGTCGTGCAGCACCATCTTGTTGAAACCACACGTCAATCAAATCCAATTCTTTCATTGGGCAAAAAAGTCGGTAACACTAATTAACATGATTTTTATGCACAGTTTAAAACATGCATGGCGCTATCAATTTATTAGACTGTCTAGCTTTGGGATATTTGAGATATTTATAAAGAATGAAAAAAGTAAGAGTAGCATTAGCTTACGAAAATGAATGTTAGTTCTCTTTTTATATAAAATTTTTTTTCGTTTTATTTGTTATGACACTCCAAAAATCGTCACCGTATATATGTAGATCCCAAGGCTAATTGTTAATTATTCATCGCGTAATCTGCGATCAAAATATTAGGCTATTCTATGATATGGATTTTGATCAATAAATAACACGATACTTAATGGTGTTCAATATATATATATATATATTGTACGTGTAATAGTGCCCTAAGTGGCTAAACATACTTTCCTGAAACATAGCTGCGGCTACTTTGATTAAATAGTCTAGGAATATAAAAATAAAAATCAAATATGATTTTGTTATTTGGGAACTGGCGAGCAATTCTGTCAAAATTATCAACGCTGCACGTAATCTTGTCCAAGAAAACCCAAAAGGACAATTTAGAATTTATGCCTAAATGTTACAAAGTACTCTGCTTAAAATTTTCTGATCTAGATTCTAGATGTACTAAATGGTATTTTTCTTGACCCAATCGTACGCAATAAACTTTGTTAATGTAAGAACCACAATAAACGATTTAAGCATTTACTACTTTGAAGCTAATATGCGTAGTAAAACGCAACCAAAGTGCGAAATTATTACAAGAAATTAATTTTCCAACATTTAAAAATCTACTATAATTAAAAATGACACAAAAGAATAGTACCAATGATGTAAAGAATAGTACACATCGTAAAAGCCCTCAAATTAGGTATGTTTTATTGGGTCTTATTATTGACTCCGTTCTGCGATTGCGAAAAGCATTTTTTGTACAGAAGCAAAATTTGAAATTGGTTCCGTTGCTACGGTATTCTTCCCTTGTTGCTGAAGCATCTCTACCATTGCGGTAATTCCGTATTATTGGTTCCGCAAAATGCATAATTTTCTTTTTAAAGGTTGACGGAAAAAACAAAAATGTAAAAAAAATATAAAAAATTTCACAAAAAAAGAGAGAAACTAATTGCAAACAGAGGTAATTGATTTTTAAGACGAAAGTATATCTTTTGCAGAAAATGCTGCTTGACGACTACTTACTGAACTTGCAGACTTGATCTCGGATAAAATATATTTAAATGCTGCCTTATTTACACGAAATTTTCAAAAAAAAAGCTGTAAACTTGTACATAAAAATTTCACACCTTAAACGTGTATTTAAATTTCCTTATTCCAACATTCTATTATTTATCTGCAACATATCTTAAGATTTATAGCACAGAACTCTTCTTTCTATCCTAATGTCTAAGCAATCAATAGTAGTAGTCAATAGTATTGACGATCCTGGAAAAAGGAAAACTAAACCGTAGGAATGTACAATTTCAATTAGCATATGGATCGATATTTGTTTCCGTTGAAATTTTCGTTCCGTGCGGAACCAATATTAAGGGCCATTATATTCTTTGAAAACAAAAAGCTTTCTAGAAACTTCTACAAAATATTTCACAGCGCAAATACAATAAAAATTTTAATTTTTTCATATCTTTAGGAAATAAATCAATAAAATTTATAAGTCAACTTTGAAACATATGTGTATGGATGAATAGGAACACAAAGTTATTATTCATTAGCTATTTTACGAGTAAAATAGAAAGGTTAAAGCACTTCTTTTCTCTTATTGGAATTATTTTTTCTATATGACGAAAGGCATTTGTGCGTATGCGAGAATATTGTGAAAATCAATAAAATAAACAATTGTTTGTATTCAAATCATAAATAACATACGTAATAATTTTTAAAATAAATAGATATATTTACGCTTTTTTTATTTGTTAGTTGGTGATAAAGAACCATGAATTATTTAAATAAAAACTTATTTGCGAATTTTGTCGAATATAAGAATCATATCTATCTAAACTTATTTAAATACTGGAGTACTCCTCCCGCGTTACTGGGAGCCTTTGTGATGTACCAACTTTTTGACTGATGTGCATAGATGGTGTGTATTGACTGACAAGTTATTTAAACCAAATTTTTATATTTCAACTCTAACCAATCTCAAGATATACAAAAATCAGTATTTAATTTGTATGGGAAATGCCACACCCACTTATTAAATTTCACCCATATTATAATTTAGAGACTCTTATTATTACCGTTTTAAAGATATAGACAGTTGAACGAAAACCACCAGTGAAAGTACACTTTTCCAACGCATGTATTGATAAATCGGTTAAGAGATTCTCGAGATATAAATGGCGAACATAGAACAACTTTTTTTTATATATAATAATTTTGATAAAACTCGATTTTATTATTGAACATAGTTGCCTTCGAGAGCGATACAACGAGTATAGTATTTTTTCAACTTTTCGATACCACTTTTATAGTGCGATTTCACTTTATTGCCCACTTTAGGCCTCAGTTTCAGCGCTTACTTCATCATTGAACTTCAATGCTTGCTGGAGCATTCTTTTAAAATCTGAAAACAGGGAAAAGTCGCTGGGGGCTAAATCTGGAGAATACGGTGGGTGGGCAAGCAATTCGAAGTCCAATTCATTCAATTTTGCCATCGTTTTCATCGATTTGTGGCACGATTTGTAAGCTCACGCGGCACCCACCACTTTGAACAAAGCTTTCGCATCAATGTCAGCTAGCACGTTCACCTTCAATATGCAATCGTTCATAACCAATTTGTGGATTTTTTATGTTTTCAGCAAACTACTTCTCTACAATTTGTCACGATTGAGCAGAGTTTGGATAATGTTTATCAAGACATTGTTTGGTTTCGCCTGTATGTTCTATTTTATTTTTTTTTTCATCAAAAAGCTTATCAAAACTCGAAGTTCACTTTTCTATTTTTTAACAAAAGTTGCTTCACACAAAATGCTATAAATCCGGAATCAATAGTCAGATTGCTGTCAGATTTATACACATATCGTTTGAAGGTTAGCACTAAAAAAAATCATATGGACAAAGTCCTAGTAACGCCGTCTATGTGTCAACCTATGGTTTTTTTTTGATTGGACAACAACATTAAAATGAAATTACAATATTAGTCTTAAATATTTTATATGAAATAATTATTAAAAATATATGCATACAGTGACGAGCAAAATATAATACTATAAATTTTGCAGGATAAATTGTTAGCTTTTTACAAAATAACATAGTATGTTTTATAAATGGGAAGAATTTTAACAAATCTTAAATACTTACAAAACAAACACAGAAAACAACAATCATGCTCTTTGTATTATCGTATACAGAGTGGCTGATAAAACGCGCTACCAAAATAAAATGTAAAAATTTTTTTAATTGAGTTATCCGTTAAATTTTATTTTTAAATCTTAGATCGTTAACTAAATTTAGTAGAATTTCTAAATATGGATGATGAAACTCGTATTTATACTACAATAATGAAGTTTCTTAACTCTGGACTCTAATCCACAAATTCTTCAAGAAAGAGATTGCACCCAGCTCGACTCACAACGTGGTATGCAGGTGCAGTTTCATCACCAGCTGTGCTGTCAAACCATACTTTTTTAAATAAAGCGGTCGCGCTGTAACTGTCCTTTCAGTTTTGTGTGGTTTCAACAAGATGGGACAAGTTCACACCTGCCAGGCACAGTAACAGTGGCATCGAAAGGTCTCGGTTGGGTTCATGGACACCAGCACCGACACGGTTACTCATTTTAGAGCTATCGGTGTACCGGCTTAGATCAAACTCACTCTGAACTAAGGCCCCATTAGACCAACAATCTCGATCCGGAAATTCAACCCTAAATCTCCCAAAGCACAGATCCAAAGGTATAACATTCAGTGCCGATGTTGGTTCTCCGACCACTCTACTTAGAATGGACAGACTTCCCTTTTGGTGAAAAAATTTAACGCCGAACATGCCGCCAACCTCAAGGCCGCTGTTGGACACTTCTGGGACATAACCGCCACTCTTGTGGGATATAACTCAAGCCAAAGCTGGCCTTAAAAACCACTATCAATTATGATAGGATTATGTCAGAGCTTCTTTGCAAAATAACTATAAATATCCCATTTCAAGCTGGACCTTTATAAGGCCAACCGCCCACAAAACCCTGTCCGGGGGGAATATATCACCAGCAAAACTCTTGACCTTTGGTGACACAACAAGAGATCTAAAGTTTCCCTTCTAGATCTAGTGTAGGTTTCGGTTTTAGTACATGGGGACCCAATGCCGTTAGAATGATCTATTGCAAGGAACTTTTGAAGTCGGGCCAAAGCCAGCAAATCTTCAATGGACTGACGATATTTCCTCCATGTATTAAATTTAGACCTTCTAATTTCCTTATTGTACACCGTGAGGCTAGCACTATAAGTTTGCCAGTCGCCTGTGCTCTACTCTACATTTTACTAAAGTGTCATTCCACCATGGAACTATATGTGTGGCAAAATGGTACTATGACGCATGCTAACATCTAAAGAGTACTTAATAGTTGACTAAAGTTAACTTGCTGCCAGATTCAGTCCACCAATAAAATCTATAAAATCCTGAAGCCAGTCAAGTCCCTTTGTCATGTTTTCCCTGAAAGAAGAAAACTGAGAAAAATTTATTGTCATTGGTCCTCGCAACATTTACCAAATCAAACCTAATATGCATATGAACGGAAAGGGATACCTCGTCAAACACATGCCAGTCCCTTACAAGATTGGACATGAATGCGTCAAATAATATGATATCCAGTACTTCCGATCGTATTGCGTTAATAAACATAGGTTTACTACCCCACAGCCACATTGTTACTAACTAAAAAATTCAAAAGGTACTCACCCCTAATATTGTTTTCTCAGCTGCCACATACCTCATGATGCGAAATCACATCGCAGCCAATAATGTGGTGGTGCTTGTTGACCCGTTAGAACTCTATAAAGCGCTGCACCTCCAAAGGTGGTACGCATTCCACATCACCTGGAAAGTAGCCCGAGACGCGAACTACTTCCTTGATACCTACACCTGTGGAAAATCGCAAGCTATAACCACCAGGTCCCTAGTAATGAACTCTGGAATGGAAAAGAAAGCTAGTTTGGTATTCACAACAGAGAATGACAATAAGTACTCAAAAACAAAATATACATAAGTACTTATCTATATTTTTGGGAGTTGTGTGTACCCATACATTAACAACATACAGATATAATCCCACATCATACTTATTGCGTATTAAATAACATGTTTGTTTCCATGTTGTTCGCTATAACTATAAAAATATTGGGTGCGCGAATATTCATGCATTCGAAGTATGAGTATCAATGGGTATAAAATAATATTTAGAGTACATTAAGTACTCATGTCTATAATAAGTACTCATATGACATGCGTGTATGGATGAATAAAAGAAATGTTTGTGTTTTCCCTGTTTTTTTAGACAGGTTATATATGTATATATTTGCCCAAGAAACAATCCAAACCAAAAAAATTTTATTTTAAACATTAAGCAAATTCATAGAATTTTTTAAATAGCAATTAAAAAACCATTAAAAAAAATACCTGTTACTTCAGCACAAAAAAAATCAAAGGGCTATTGCGTTTGTTACTGCATTTTGTAATTCTCATTGTAATGTTTTTTTTTTTCTGCTATAAAAGTCATTAAAAAAAACATTGTCGTACATAAAATATATGTTCCAAGGCACATATAAAAACGCTTAATAAAAATATTTACGTTTCACTTGTTTCACTTATGAAAAGTTCTCAAAAATTTGCATATACATACATACTTACATCCTGCATGTAAGTAAAAAAAAGACCAAAAAATTTTCGGAAAGAATGGGGCAATAAAAATGTGGGAAATCCCCAAAATTAGACACTAAATAATAAGCCAATCGGAGTTTTCACGTTTTCATTAGCATTTGAACTTTTGAAGTGTACGATACAAGTTTTAATAATGGAGAACTGTGATGAAATTTTTAAGAAAATAAATGAAGGAGTATACAAGGTGGTAAGTAAACTGAAAAAAGTGTTATTGGACTTGTTTTTTTCAAATTAAAAAGGATAATAGATCTATTTTACAAAACTGCTAAGTGCCGAAAAATTTTTTAATTTGTAAAGAAGCAAACATCAAATTTAAATAAGCATAAAAGCGTTCATTCATAGCCTAATAACAGTAAACCAATTCAAATAACTAACGAAAGGATAAATGCTTGTTTTGAAGCATTCGTGGATTTTGCTACAGAAGATATTCGTAACTTCAGTAGCGTTGAAGGCTCCAAACTGTACAAATTGGTGGAAAGTATGCCGAAAATGTTGATTTAGACAGCTTTATTCACATCGCAAGGACATTGTCACGAAAAATCCAATCGATGGCCACTGAGAAAAATAAAGAAATAAAACCACACGTACAGAATCTTATTAACAATGGTGAGGCTGCAGTTACAATTGATATGTGGAGAGACTTGATGGAGCGATTTGATTAAGAGAAATTTATTGTGTGCCACTTTACACTTCCAAGTGAATTTCGAACTTGTGTATATTATCTTGTGTATATTACCTTAGAATTAAACCCTATGGATTTTATGTCTATATGGTATTTGAAGAATTCAATGTGATGATATATCAAATGTGGTGTTCGTAACTGATCGCGGAAGTAATATTTTAAGAGCACTAAGAGATTTCGCAAAATTAAACTGTTCGGCTCAATTTTTTCTCGTATCCTAACCGATCCTTTCGAATCTACAAATGATTAAAAATGCTTGCTAAAAAATAGTAAAATACTTTAAAAAGGCCAATAAGCAGCACATGTTGAAAACAACTTTGAAGAGCAATTGTCCTACAAGATGGAATTCGAATTTCGCAATGCTTGAGTCAATTTTTGAAAATTACCAATTATCAATGAAATTCTTGCGGATAATATTCAAAGGCGATGTATGTTATATATTAGTTATTCTGTCCTCCAAGGTTTAGTAAAAATTTTCAATTATTTTGAAATAATTTTCAAAAAACTTCAAGCGAGTGTCTCTTCTACATTATACTGTTTCGTAATACCATCCCTTAATTATATAGAAATGATTTGCCTTTTTCAAAATAATGAAGAAGCTGAAATCGCGACTCTAAGGATTAATATAATGACTCACTTGGAGAAATTGAGTTCAAATTTAACTATTTTACATAACGCAGCATTGTTTTTATATCCTCCTGCAGTATCTTCACAGTCAAATGAAATAAACAATATACAAGAATTTTGCATCGAAAAACTAACTGAAAATCAGATTGAAGTTTTGATAGAATTTTCTTACACTTATTAAAGACACACACACGTCAGCAGTATCTGGGTCCCCGATAAGTACTTCATAACAAGTTTTCCAGCCATCTCCAGAGTCAAATTTAATTTTTTTCTTCCCAAGTATAATAAACACGTCAGCTGCTACACTGGAAACAGGAAGAGATAAAGTCGAGCGTTACTGCAATGAAAAGGTAGGTATTACAGAGGATTTCGTCGTAATGCTATAGTAGAAAAACAATTCTATCAAATATACCAAATTATCAAAACTAGCTATGAAAATATTGTCTATTCCTGCTAGTAGCGCAGCATCCGAACGCGTTTTTCCTTAACTGGAATTATTATTACCGAAGAAAGATCTCGTTTGGAACCTAAAACAATAGACAGTATTATTTTTTAAATTCTTTGTTTGCTAAAATATAGTATACCAGCGATTACTTCCTAGTTAGTAGTAATTAGATGTGAATTTGTTCTTTGTTTTTATAGCTAAGCATTATTAGAAGTAAATATATATTTGAATTAGCTACATTATCCAAACATCAAACATGTAAGTTTTTTAATGAATTTAATAAGAAATTCGATTTGCCCTAATTTTGTATAATTGATCGAAATTTAGCATAAGCCTTAAAAGGTTAAAGTCCAAGTTAGGCACCTACCTTTATGCGTTACTTTACTTTCAGCATATCTGACTTTCACTCTAATGTTTAAAATGTAAAATTTATATTCTGGAATTTTTTTATAACTTTTTGGAAATAAAAACAAATTCCAATAATTTTGCAAAAAAATTTATTCGCTAATTTTGGTCAAAGTTAGGTACATGCATTTAAATTTGAATAAAATCAGCAATAGCCAACCGATTTTCATGGTTTATAACTTATTTTATTCTCAACATTTTAAACTTTAATTTAAATGCTTAACATGTAAAATTTTTGTTTTGAAAAATTTTTATGACTGAAAAAAAAATTGCTCTAATTTTGCGCGAAATTTTTTTTTCGGAACTAAATTACGAATTACTCCGAAATTGTTGAAAATACAAAAAAAAAATATCGAGTTGATTTATAGGAAATTTTGTTTCTAAACATTTGGTGGTAATTGCATTAAAATCGGTCAAGTCATTTTCAAGTTATGATGAAATATATTGACACAACTACCATATTTTGACCGAAAAATTTGCCACGCCCATAAAAAAAATTTGAGTCCAATGGAAAAAAACTGAAAACGAATTTGAATTCAACGCATCAAAACCATTATATTCCATATAGTTTTATTTAAAGGCGAGAAAACTTTTTGTTTTTTGTAGACCAGTGTAATTATCCTGAATAAAATCTTACAGATACAAATATTTATTTGAAAATTTTTTTATCGTATGAATTTTTAATGATGTTAATTTTATCAAAACTTTTTTATCAGTTTTTATTTTCCTTAAACACAACAAGCAATTTATTGTTTTAAATAAAACTCATTGAAAATGTTTTGAAAATAGTAGTCCACACATACATGTATATACTCATATGTGTATATAGTCAAATTAGCAGTACTAAAACGTCAAATATAAAACACTTTAATTAACGTTTTTAAAAGATTTTATTTTCCAGAAATATACTCTAAGTATATTCGAGTAGAAATATACCCATAGCCAAGTGTAAATATACCCATACTCATACACACTTTACATGTATAAGTGCGGGTATGACAGGCACTTTGAATATGTTGTGTATGCTTATCGTTTTTTTTTTTAACTTTACTCATTCATAGATGTTTGGCCACCAATACTTTAAAAGTACTCAAAACCATACTTTTGTCATTCTCTGATTCACAACTATAACCGCATGGGGTTTTCAACTTACACGACCTAAAGTTCTCTGACCTTCTCTCTAAAAACCCAGAGCTCCTGTATGAGACCTAGACTGATGTTATCATTAGCAATTCGACGACTGAATATACCCGAAGCACCTTTGGCCCTATGTAGGTTTGCCTGAATGATTTGATGGTGCTTACTAGAAAGCAACGCTGCCGGCTTCTTCCTTCTTGCTTGGCGCACAATCCCAGCAAGTTTCGACGCCTCAGCTTTTCTTAAGTAGCCTGGGTTATTGACTTCAATCCTCTTCGGTCTTCTCGGGATTTTTTCAACGGTCACCGGTGGAACCTACCTTGGCCGAGTAACTGTATTTTTTGAATAGCAGGGTTCATCGGCCTTCGGTTGAGGTTCACTAACAACCACGCCTAAGAAACCTTTCGTACCGTATACTTCCGATACAGCGTGTTTCTCAGGCCTGCAAATCAAAAGCAAACATCCAGTCTTATACTGGCAATTTAAAATTTGTTTAACCTTTCCTCTGCTCAATTTACAAGTCAACGATCGCCTTTTGAATCTGCCCCATTTGTGCAGATGTCAATGGAGCGTTGACAATGTCCGAAGGGACTAAGCCAACTCTAATACTGCCAGCCATAAAACTATATGCCGGCTTCTTTGCGGCCAGAGCATGGTTTGCCCTTCATGGGGGCTGTCCTCTGACCGTTGCCGCTTGAAATCACCGGTGGAAGCTTTCGGGGCTATGCACGACGCCCTCGTCCTTTCCATAGCATTTCCCCTTAACTTTCCACTTCTAATTGCGTCTTCTTTCAAGTGGCGTTAGCCTAACGAATTTACCAGTATCCAGTGACAATGAAATAACTGTTAATACCAGCGCCAATTTCGGTGCAGCCGAATAATAAATAAAAACTTCTTAGGAATAGTTAATAAAACATTGATTTTTAGTAGTGAAAGGTGTAGTTATTAAATATTATATTAAATAAAATATTAAATTATGTTTTCTTCATAAAAGTATTAAATTATTTTTAAAAACTTATGAAAAATGTTTTTTATAATTTTTTTTTTATTTTTTGCTTTTTTTGCATGACTAGATATATAAAAATAAAGAAATTTTCAAATTTTTTTCTTTTATTATTGATTTGGCTATTAATGGGTTAATATGTTTTTTTATGCAAACTTGTGTCAAATATTTTTATAATTCACTAAGCACTTCCAATAAATATTTTTAGTCAGCGGCGTTACAGAATCTGATTGTTGTCAGCATCAGAATTGAAATCGACAAAAAATGATATTCGTGTCATAGAATTTATTATTATTCCTCATTCGATTTATACGATTTATTTCAATATTGAAATCTAAGAGCTAAAAGTCCAAATCCGAAAACTTGTGTTGATCACTTTAACCTTTTTATGAAAAATAAAATTCTGTAAGACTGGAATATGCTTGTTTCTTTTCTAAATCAAATTGCCTTTGTGTTAATCTAAAGTTAATACCACTTCGTATTTTTCTTAAATTTTTAAATACATTTTGTTGTTTCTACACTGGAGCATATTCCTATAAACGCACACTACTTTTTTTAAAAAAAAAGTAAAAATTAAACAAGAAAATATTTAGGGGGCTATAAATTTGTGTATTAAATTAGTTAAGACTTCACTTAAAATATTGTTTACAAAAAAAATTCATTTGTACTTTAATTATTTTTTTTTACTTAATTTTCGATATTAACAGCCATTTTTAAGGGTATTTTCCTATAAACGCACTTTAATGTTTGGGCCATTGTAGCATTATTAATAATGTGTGGATGATCCTTTGTTATGGATTGTTTCAAAAATACGGTCTGGCATTGATTCCACTAATTTTTTAAGCAGATCGGAATCAATTTCCTCCCAGACTTGTTTAATTCTTAGTTTCAGCTCTGTCACAGTCTTTATGCCTTCATTCTGGGCATTATTTGCATAAACTTTACGGGCCATGTATCCCCACAAGTTTTCCATTGGGTTTAAGTCCGGACTACAAGCCGGCCAGTCCAACAAAGGAATGCCATGTTCATTGAACCAAGATTTCGATTGCTTAGAAACATGGATTGCAGCATTATCTTGTTGGAAAATGCAATCTTCATCCATTTTCTCGTCCATAAAAGAGAGAAGAGCATCTTCCAACAGTTCGTTATAAATCGAACTATTCATTTTTGTCGGAACACAACAAATTTTCGACTTGCCAACTGCAGAAAACGCTGCCCAAACCATAACACTGCCACCACCGAAATTACGTTTTGACATCCGAACATCTTTAGATCTCAAATCGTGCCAATAGCATGAGTACGAGTCTGGACCGTCTAAATTAAATTTTTTTTCGTCAGAGAAAATTACTTTTTTCCACTCATCTGTCCATTTCATATATTTTCTTGCGAATTTTAGACGATTTTCTTTATGGTGTTTTTTTAGCATTGGTTTACATTTCGGCTTTTTCCATTTTATGTTTTCATCGTTTCGTAAAATGTGTGCAACGTGTTTGGAAGTCACAGGAAGATTTAATTTATTCCTTATTTGTGTAGATTAAATTGTCTTCTTGTTAGTTTTGTATTACCCTTTGTTGATTTGCGAACTCCATAATTTTGACCTTTCTTAAAGAAATTTCGCACCACACTTTCCGAAACACCGATTTTACGTCCAACTTCTCTATTAGAGCATCATTGGTCGTGAAAAAATTTATTTTGAATCTTTTCTTGATCGGACAAAAAAGTTCCCTTAGGCATCTTTAAAAGTGATGAAATTTATTGATTAAAATAGGAAAAGTTACAGTAAATTGAGATATTACTATCAGAAACGTACCTTTGGTTGAAAAAAAAACTAAAATTGATATTTTATTTTTGGTCACTTTTTTAAAAACAAATTTCGAGTGTGCGTTTGTACGAATCTTCCACTTAAAATAGCACCAAGAACATTTGACCGCATAATTAAGGCAAACAACAAAAATAAGAAAAAACAATTGTTTACTTTTAAAAAGTACCGTTAAGTTGTCTCATTAAAATAGTTAAATTTTGCTTTTGGATGAGAACAACAAAGATATAACAAAAATACAGAAAAAAATTAAGTGCGTTTATAGGAATATGTACCAGTGTATTAATGTTGACTTAAAATACGTTCACACATAATTTTTGCCTTTCCTACTGTACAAACATAAAGCTTTTGTAAAAATAACTAAAGCAAATGTTTCTATTCTGTGCTACAAATATATTTGTGCTATTTTGACGAGATACTAAATGCATTGCTTTTATGCATATAATCACTCTTCTGCCTGTCTCAAATCTACCTCATAGAGATAAAGTGAAAAAGAATTATTTTAGCAAAATGTAAATTATCCGGCACGTTAAGCTTTTCTATCAATGCATTGTTTTATTTATCGCAGCTATTGGCGCTGAATTGGTTTTAAAAAACAACAAATCCAATTACTATATCGATCGAGGTAAACAGTAGAAAAATAAATTTCAGCTATAGTCATTTAAATTCAAGTCACGTGATTGTCGATAAACGGTCATGTTTTCCAAAGTATTTTTTTGTCTCCTTTACCTCACCAATCTCCCTATAACTACAGAATCAATGTTTGAGTAAAATTTCCACAGTCACCCTTGATTAATACCATTATTTTGTTTTTATTTACATTACCGAAAATTGTTAGCTCTTTGTTTCTCTTTTTAATATATTTTTATTTTTCCTTTTTTTAATAATAATACATAATATACATATATATAGTATATAGTTTTTAAAACAATATTCTTTCTACATTATTTTTACATAAGTTTGCGTTTGCACAAATGAAATAAAACATTGTTTATAACTTAATAAGCGAGAAAAGAAAAAAATTAAACAAACAAATATATAATAAACGATTTAAGTGGAATAATTGGCATCCATTCCTTAAGACAAAAAGTAAGTGAAAGAAACGTTAACATTATTATGTTTGTTCCCCTTTTTTTTAGAAATTTAACAATTTTAATTTAGTTAAATATTAAGTAAACAATAAAGGAAGGAATAAGATGTCTTTTTTTCTTTGTAACAAAGTTAATAGTGACTGTTGTTGTTGTGTTTTCTCTTTAATGTTAAAACAATTTTGAAATACTGAGGATGAAGTGATTTCAAACAAACAAATAAACGAAAAAAAATTATAAACAAACTAAAATATTAAATCTAATCTTCCAAATTTCTGAAAGCCTGTTGTAAATCTTCGTACAATTGTTCAAAGTCGGCCTTGATTTTGGCTTCACCATCCTTGACGGGGTCCTATAAAAAAAAATAACGAAATAAAAACATTAGTATGCTTTAATGGGAAATGTTGTTAGGATTTAGATTTACCTTGAATTTCATTGAAGATAATTGGTACATAATGTTGCCCATAGCCTCACGGATAACGTTCCAGGTGATTTTGTTTTCTGATTGAGCGGTGGATTCTACGGAATGACGGGCCAAATCGTAGAAAGCAATTATGTTCTTCAACATACCGACACTCTTGTAGAAGGGGCAGAATCTGTCGTATGATGAATAAGAGTTTTGTTGCAAGAAATCGTCTTTTAGCAATTTAGCAACTTCCAAGGTGATCTTGTCTGTTTCGGCCAAAGAAGCCTTACCGACCAATTGTACAATTTCAGATAAATCTTCTTCTTCTTGTAAGATTTCCTTAACCTTGGTACGCAATGGCACAAATTCAGGGAAGTTCTTGTCATAGAAATCATCCAAAGCACGCATATATTTCGAGTAGGAAATCAACCAATTAATAGAGGGGAAATGTTTACGTTGGGCCAATTTCTTATCCAAACCCCAGAACACTTGTACGATACCCAAAGTGGCAGATGTAACGGGATCAGAGAAATCACCACCAGGTGGTGATACAGCACCGACAATGGAAACGGAACCCTCACGTTCAGGGTTACCCAAACATTTGACACGACCGGCACGTTCGTAGAAAGAGGCCAAACGGGCACCCAAATAGGCAGGGTAGCCAGAATCGGCAGGCATTTCAGCCAAACGACCAGAAATTTCACGAAGAGCTTCGGCCCAACGAGACGTTGAATCAGCCATCATGGATACGTTGTAACCCATATCACGGAAGTATTCAGACAAAGTGATACCAGTATAAATAGAAGCTTCACGAGCAGCGACAGGCATGTTAGAAGTGTTGGCTACCAAAGCAGTACGTTTCATAATAGATTCAGTAACACCATCAATTTCAACTGATAATTCGGGGAAATCTCTCAATACTTCAGACATTTCGTTACCACGTTCACCACAACCGACATAGATAATAACATCGGAGTTGGAGTATTTGGACAAGGCCTTAGAACGAAATAAAAATCATTTTTTTTTTAGAATAACAACCACAACGAGCTGCACAAAATAAAACTTACTTGGGAAATGACAGTTTTGCCACAACCGAAAGCACCGGGTACAGCTGTGGTACCACCCTGTACACAAGGGAACAATGAATCCAATACACGTTGACCGGTCAACAAGGGATGATTGGCAGGCAATTTTTCAGTTACTGGACGTGGTTGACGTACAGGCCACACTTGCAACATAGTATGTTTGGTGATTTCGCCATCAAATTCAGTTTCCAAGACAACATCTTCAACATTGTAGTTGCCAGCAGGGGCAATATAACGGACGGTACCCTTGGCGCGGGGACTAACGATCATTTTGTGTTTAACCAAAGTGTTTTCATGGACTAAACCATACAAATCCCCTCCGGTTATATGAGAGCCTACTTTAACATTAATGGGATTGAATTCCCAAGATGCGGTGCGGGACAAACAGGGTACATTGACACCCTTAGGAATGTAAATAGAATTGGTTAATTCGTTGATGTCTTTCAATGGACGTTGGATACCATCAAAAATACTGCCCATAATACCGGGACCCAATTCGACAGACAAGGGTTTACCGGTACGCAAGACGGGATCGCCGACGGTTACGCCAGAGGTTTCTTCGTATACTTGGATAGTGGCCATATCACCCTCCAAACGGATAATTTCACCCACCAATTCATAGTAGCCTACACGTACCAACTCGTACATAGCCGAGCCAGCCATGCATTCGGCAGTGACGACTATTAGTAAAGAACAAAAAAAAAAAAAACAATCAAGTGATTTCGTTTTTTGACCTACTATTTCTTTGAGAGGAACTATTTCTTAGAGTCTAAAATTTTATACTCACCAGGGCCTGATACAGCAAATACGCGACCATATTTGGATTCTTCCTGAACGTCGTCGAATCTTTTCAAGTTGGACATTTTGTTACTTCTTTATTCTTTAATTTAAAATGGAATGCTTAAACTAAAAAATAGGAATTTATTAATTTGTTGTTTTAAATTCAGGCAAAACATGAAGTGATTAATGAACAGCAAGAGGGAAAAGAAACTTTAAAAGAAATAAAAAGTACAAAAATTATCTTCAAAAAATTAAATTTTTTCTTCTGCTCGCTTGTGTGCTTTGTCAGCTGACTTACTTTTAGTTGGGTCACTTGATATAACGTCTGTCACACACACACACACACACGCATACACACTCTCTATGGAACTTTTTTCTTTCGTTTCTTTAAATTCCTACTTTCCAGTTCAAATAGTTTATTGAATTTAATTTTATTTTTCTCATTAATTTTATGAATTCTTCACTCTTATTATATAGAAAAATTCCAAAAACTTTTACATTTCTTTTAAAGCTGCTGTCGATTATAATATTCCCCCTATTTTATTAACATAAAATTTTCTCTATTTGCTGTTCTCTTTCCAAAAACACTAGTTTTTTATTTTATAATTTTTTCGCTAATTTATTACCAAAAGATTTCTTCTCTACCACACCGAACTACGACGATCAACGAAATAATGACATTACGACGTACTTACTTGACTGCAATAACTTGATAAAAGCTTTTACTTCACGTGACATTTGGAAGTCCATAACCGACTTCCACGATTCACTGGAATTGTGTTGTGGTTACTTTTCTTTATAGTGTTGCCACTGAATGCGCTGCCAGACTGTTAAGTGATCTGGCAAATGATGAATGAGTTAAACATGTAAAAGACGCACTTATTAGATTTAAAAATTACAATTTTTTTATATATAAACAAACGAAAAACTAATTGAGTACACTTCTACTGAATTAAAATTATATTTATTAAAAAAATACATAAAGAATAATTAAAATTTTATAAAATTAATTTAATTTAATTATTTGTAAAATTTAAAATAAATAAAATAATATAAAATTTTAATTATTAATAAAAAAAATTTAATTATTTTAATTATTTATAAAATTTTAATTATGGATAAAACTTAATGATAAAGAACAGATAAGATATTTTTTTAATAAAAACATATGTTACGGATGATTTTCCAACCATTTGGGTTTTGGAATTGAAATGTGAATGATATATTTATTTGTTTCGATAATTTAATTTAAATTTAGGGAATTCTCCACACGAATAATAATCTAGTGGGTCAAATCGCATGATCTTGGCGGTCAATGGACTGCTCCAAAACTTGAGATTAATTGCTGACCAAACTCGCCTCTCAAAAGGTGGCACCGTCTTGTTGAAAGCGCATTTTAATTAAGTCCAATTCTTTAATTTTGCTCAAAAAAAGTAATTGATCATCGCACGATATCTTGCTCCATTAACTGTAACTTTGCCATTTTAAACGTTCTTGAAGTATGGCCCACAAACAGCACCAAACAGTGCATTTTTGAGTGAGCATTAACGGCTATTGAGCTGTCTCTGGTTGCTCTTCACATTAAATTCGACATTTGTTGACGTGGCCATTGAGTCCAAAATGCGCTTCATCGCTGAAGATTTTTCGACAGAAACACACTTCTCAAACAGCACGAATTTTGGTAATAAATTTTAATGATTCGCAAGCGTTGTTCGCTTGTTAATCTATTCACGGTGTAATGGCAAACCTTACTGTATCTTTCTTACACTGGAAAACCAAATAACAAAAAAATCACCCGTTATATAAATAATAAGTCTCTGTTTACATTATGGTACTTTTGTTTTAAGATTTTCTTTGTTTTATTGATAAATTGATAATTTGTATGATTATGTAATCATTTTTTTAAATTCTAAGTTGGCTACACCGGAAGGTATATGATATATGGCAATACTTTAAAATTACTCACTTATTTAAGTTGAGGTTAAAAACTTTAAAATTTAAAGCTTTTAATACACTTGAATAAAATACACTTGAAAAAAATGTGTTTATAAATTAAAAAATGTTTTACCATATATGTAAATGAATACATATTAACAATTTAATTCAATGAAATTTACAATTATAATTGATTTGACGTTTTTATTTTTATTTTTTTCATATATAAATATTATATATATAAAAGAAAACGTATATATAAAATTCAATAAATGTGATAACTTCCGTGGGTTTTTTTTAAATAATTACATATTTTAATGATAAACAACGTTCAAAGCAAAAACATAATTAATATACATACACTAGGCATCATAAGTTTACGTTCCTCACACAATTCGAAGTTTTAGTGCAAAAAATATCCATAAAATATATAAGAAATCTAAAAATTTTATATAAACTGTTCGTTGCAGTGCAGTGAATTTTGACGATGCAACTTATGTTTACTCCAGATAATTTAATGGTACTTTTTATAAAAATACCTTTTATTCCAAAGGTTCAAAAGTCTACGCTCATAACTTTAAATTTGTCAGTAAATAATACAATAAAAGTGTGATCATTAATCAATCATTGAATTTTATTTTGACAAAAGATTAATTTACAAATAATAATCGCTACATTTGTTACAATTTTGTATAAGTTTTAAGAAATGGTTCAAAAAATAAACGAAATAAATGTAGATGGAAGAAAAATATTAATCAAATTTTGGAAAGGCGATCTAAATGATCTCCAAAGACTAAGAATTGTCGGTAGAGTGTGGAAACCATTAAGAACAGTATTCAGCCATGGTGTGGCCGTCCAAAAGTTTAAGAAGACCATTAGCGTATCTACAGCAAGAAGAAATAAAAAAGCTGGTTACCATGACCGTGTTGGTCGCAAGATGCCAATCATTTCGTTAGTTAACCAAATAAACGTATTGCATTCACCAATAACTATGTTAATATGCCGCCAGAGTTTTGGAAAATGGTAATTTTTTATAACGAAAGTAAGTTTAGTATTTTTGGAATCAATGGAAGACAGATGGTATAACGAAAATCAGGTACCGGCCCTAATATAAAAAACTAGTTACCAACTGTTAAGCATGGTGGATGAGGTGTGAGGCAGCTGGTAGAGCAGGTAATTACGTAATTATCGAATCAATAATGCACAAATATGTTTACTTAGATGTGTTGAAGGGAATCTAAAGTAGAGTGCTGAAAAATTGGGGTTGCCACGGGGTATAACTTTCAACAAAACAATAACCCTAGGCTTACAGCTGAAGTTGTCAATCTTTGGTGCTCTATAATGGACCGAGGATGATGTTTACCCCCTCAATCACCTGATAAACACCCAATACAACACCTGTGGGCATTACTAGAAGGAAAAATTTGTCAGCATAGTATATCAAGTGAGTCAATGCTAAAGGATGTAATTAAGGAACAGCGGGAGAATATCTCAGTTGAAGAGACTACGAACCTGAAAATTATATGCAAAATAGGCTCAGAGGGGTTCTTAGGTACTGCAGTTATCCAACTCGATACTAATTTAAAGTTTACACTATAATAATTATTGCCGCACTTAGTTTTTATTGCTATGAGCGTATACCCTTTCACTCATTGAAATACAAGGCTTTTTTTATTAAAAGTGCCGTTAAATTATTTGGAGTAAACATATACAAAACAATTGCATCGTCAATGTTCATTACACTGTAGGAAAAGTTTATATTACAAATTTTTTGGAAATTTTTGGCACTAAAATTATGAATTGAGTGAGGAGCGCGGACTTATGCCTAGCGTACATGCAAAGCTCCCAGACGAAACTTAAAGCAAATCGTCATTTTTCCATTAAATTTTAAAAATATTATCAATTCAGTTTCGAAAAATCGTAAAAAAAATCTTCAAAAAAATCTTATCAAAAGAAGAAGCAAGTTTTTAATATTTTCGATTTTTTTTTTCTTTTTGTTAAGCGACAAAAATACTTATAATTTAAAAAATTTAAAACTATTCTTTTAATAATTGCTTTCTTTACAATTTATTTTTTCACTTAAGTGGACTGGGGCGGCTACACCTACACGTTGTCGGCATTGATTGATGACAAACAAAAAATTCTGATTTTTCATTTGATGACTTTTTATTTGATCATCTCCAATTGTGATTGACAAGCATTATCCCAGTTGCTTTGATATTCTAGTAATGAACACAGAAGACATTTTAGCAAACAAACACTACGAAATTAAAATCCAATTGATGAATGACGAATTTATTTGTACGTCTCCTTTTAAACTTCGAAACGACACTCACACAAATGCATTATTCGATCGTCCCCAAGCGGCTTTATAATTATTTTTTACTTTTTTTTTTATATACAAACAATCGTTAGCTTTTGTTGCTTATTTGAGTTTTTTGGTATAATGTCCCAGTAATTGTATAAATTGTACAAAAAAAAAAAATCAATATTAAAGATCTCACACACACTCACGCAAGTAGTTCTTCACAAAAAAGCATGCGCATATTTCGTTACACTTTATTAAAATTGATAGCAATAAAACTCAGAAGTAAGTTAGTTATCTCGCCTACAAAGAACTATTAATACTTTAAGAGCAGCCGATTGTCCATATATCAAAAATCATAATTTTAGAGACAAAAAAGTCAATCGTCATTTTGCCAAAATTTTGTTAAAAAATCGTCAAAATGACGATAAATCGTCAAATCTGGCGGCTATGTGTACATATTTTAGTAAATATGTAACACACGTACTAGTTCATGTGTACGTACATACACACATGCATACGTATGTATGCCATAATTGAACAGATATGTTCTTTTGAGCCTAATCTCGCTGATAGTTATCTACAGCGTATACAATTAGAATTAGAAATTTTCTTTATTTATATATAAATTTTTACATCGAATTTCTGTTACAATATTTATTCAAGTTCAAACAAAGAAAAATAAAAGAAATTATCGACATGTTTAATTCAAACGTCTGTCAAGCGATTAAAGTATATACTACTAATTATTATACATTTAAAAAGAAGGAAAAAAGGAAATTTATATTAATTTAATTTTTGTACTTTAGAGCATATTTTATATATTTAACAAACATTGGCCAGTCATCACTCTCTTGTTCATTCAGAACACTAATGACTTCCACTTTACTGATGATCAAAACGCGCAGACCTAGTATTCAAAAGGCGCTAAAAAGCACTAAATTATAATTTATGTAACTATTTGTAATACAAACACGCTGTAAAAAAGCGTTAACATATTTTTATGTACAAAATTGTAAAGAAACAATTTCTACTTTTAAAATTTGCACTTTTACAAAGATTTTTTTAATAATTTGAACGATTTAATAATGTAGCTAAAAACGGTTTAGAACAAAACATCAATTTAAAGACTTTTTCTTAATTTGTTGGTGCTGGTGTTAGGCAAGGTTGAGTTCTTTCTCCCCTTCTGTTTAACGTTGTACTCGATTATGTGTTACAACGTGGTATAACCTTGGACTTAAGACAAGGTTGTAAGACCTAGATTACTCAGATGACATCTATCTCTTTGCTAACAGACATTGCGAAATTCAATGAAAACTTGACTCCATACAGTCAGAAGCGTACAGAGTGAGTTGCGGGTAAAAATCAAAATCAAAATTATATGAATCAACCAACGCTAATAACACAACGATCTTCCGAAATCTGAATCAGAAATTTGGGAGACGTCTCATCTTTTTGACTTCCGAAGGTTCCAGCATTGATATTCAGAACAAATTGGAACTATTCAAACTGACTGATTGCTTTACGGCGTTCTTTTCCATTCAGGCATTTATAAACCACTGTCTGCAGTAGATTTTGAAAATGTTCTGGCCAGAAACCAGTTCTTGTAATGAAGGAAATGGACTGGGCGCACTCTGAGTAAACCAAACTACGACTTAGTAAAACTACCCATTGAATGGAACTCGCTGATAAACAGAAGAATCGGAAAGAAAATTCATTACTAGAGAAGACAGACTTAAACAAAAGCCCATAGCATGACTTGGTATCAGATTAGATCATCGACTTTAGATAGACGTAAATGGAAAAAATTCGTTATGGCTCTGTGATCTCCTTTGGATCTTTAAAGGTGTAATAACAAATAACAAGTTTAGTATTTTATAATTAAAATTTTTATCTCTCTTCTATAATGACTTATAAGACTTAAAAAGTGGGTTCTTAGATTTGAGATACGTTTCAAAAACACTATTTTTATTAATTTTTTCTTAAATATTACCTGGAACTAAGTAATTCTTACAGCATGAAACATTTGAAGTCAATAGTTGATATGAATTAATGAGTCTATTGAATTTATTAAATTTAAATTTCTCATAAAAAATTGCAAGTAGAAAAGCTCTAACCTAGCGCGGTTCTTGAAAAAGCGCTATAGAAAAAAATGACCCATTTCGGTAATTTAAACGCGCTAAATATAGCGCGAAAGGTGCTAAATTGGCAACACTGATTTCTACAGCGTATATGTATACAAGCGAACAAAAATTAGCAGATAATAAGATAATAAAGAAATTTTGTTAAGCTAGTGTCGCTTTAGTGTCGTAGGGTATGAGTTTCGTTAATAGACTCCTTTTTGTATACTGGATTGCAAATAAGTTATTTAATTTCTAATATAAGCTTTGTTATCTAAAGTACCTTCAAATGCATGTAATGATAGTATCGCCAACACCCTTGTTTGAATCTTGGATATATATTTTTTCTTTGAATTCTTCTTTCTGTTTTCTTCGTATTGTATATCTTCCCTCGAAAAAGTAGCCCAAAATTGGTCGTCCAGAATGCGATTCGTCAAGAACAGTTACGGTGGTGACAAATCCAAAATCATTTTCAAATGTTAAAAAATATATTAATCTTCCGAAAAAAGAATTTTTAATCAATTTTTTATATTATTTTTTACAATTTAGAGAAGTTATGGCAATCGTTTTGCTTTTTGCTTTCTGAATCCAAAAACTATAAATAAATATAACTTACCAAACGTCATATGCAACGAATTTGATAAACAATATTAGTTAGATATTATTTTAAAACAATTCGTAATGCACTCATATGTCAAAATTTCGTGTAAATCGCAATTTAAACCTAAAAGATGTGTCTTGAATGACCAGACTTGAAGATTGAACATTGATCTTAAAAAAAATAATTACTAGATATCTCTACATATGTACATCCATAAATATCTCCAAATTTTGAATTGGCCACATTGCCTATTATTTGTTTTTGTAACATAAATTTTTAGTTATTCTTAAGTTGTAAATTTTTTCTATATTTTTCTCGTAAATATATAATTCACCACAAACTTATATTGCAACATTAAATGTTACAAAAGTGTATAAAAAAATTAGTTTTATGTCAGTAGAAAACAAATACAGCAAAAGGAAATAAGTTATGTTAGAAACAGAAACTTTTAAATTGCTTTTACTCCTTCCTTATTATGATATAAGACTTCGTAAGACTATATGTATGTACATTAGGGTGCGCCTTATTTCTAAAAATGCGAAATTGCACTGTAACCTTCCCCGGGAATGTTCTCCGTAGCCAAAAAAAAAAAAAAAAACGTTGTGGAAAATTTTAGGCAGATATCATCAGGGGAAGATGTGCCGCAATTGTTTACAATAGGGTGTGCCTTATATGTATGGACCAATCTTTTTTTTTTTGTAAAGTTTGAGTCTTAACTCCCCTCAGAAATGTTATGTGTAGTGAGATTGCATCAGGAAAAGGCGTCCCGCATCTGCCCACAAGTCTCTCAACTTAGCATTTGTACTTTTTTCATATGAATTTAACATATTTTGACAGCCTATAGTTTTCAAAAAAAAATTTTTTTTTGCTACAAACATTTCTCTGGGGGGGGTACGACCCAAACTTTACAAAATAAAATTGACACATTCTATTGTGGGCGGATGCGACACGCTTTCCGCTGATGCAATCAGCCTACAATTTTCCGCTATTTTTTTTTTTGCTATAGAGAACAAACTTTACAAAAAAAATTGGTCCGTATATATAAGACACTCCCTAATGTACATATATATATTTTTTTTTTTAGCTATACGAGCTACGGCTAGGGAATCTTCAAAAGATATTGGTAGTCCGGACTAACCAATATGCACGATTCGCAACAAGACTTACTATCTGGCTTGTCATGCGCCTACGTACTAAACCCCATCCACGTTCGTAATCCTTCCATCCATTTCCTCCCCCGGGACCACTACCAAGTATTACTTCAGGGGAGTGTTGATTCAGCGAATGCTGCTTCCCCTTTCCGCAGATCTTGCATTCTCGGCCAATCTCTGACGCACCAAAATTTCCTTTGCGAAAACGCACACCAGGTCCCAATTCCTGGCTGAGTTCAGCATTAGTCCAACGATGTTGTTCGGCACAATCCGGGATCGAATCGCCGCTTCCAAGGAACGCCTTTGATCTTCATACCGCGGGCAGTCAAAGAAAACATGACCCGCGGTTTCGGTCACATTCGGACAATCCGGGCACACATCATCGTCGTCGTGCCCATATTTAAAAAGGTAGGCCATAAAGCATCCATGACCGCTCAACAACTGAGTCAGGTAATAATTTACCTGCCCGTGTCTCCTTCCTACCCAATCAGCTACGCTCGGTATGAGCGTGTGGGTCCATCTTCCCCTCAAGGAGTTATCCCAATCACGTTGCCACCTTTCCATAGCACCCTCCTCCAGTCGGCCCACGTTTACCGACCCTGATCTTTTCGCAGCATGCTTCTTTCCCTCAACATCCGACACCAGCTGCAGTGGCATCAGTCCCGCAATAACAAAAGCCGCGTCAGTGGATACCGTGCGGAAGGCAGAGGCGACCCTGAGCGCACATCTTCTATAGGCTGCATCAATACCCATCCTATATGTTCTCCTAAGCATGGCCTCAGCCCATATGGGTGCCGCGTATAGGGCAATCGATCTTACCACACTAGTAAGCAACAGCCTCCTCTCCTGTCTAGGGCCGCCTATGTTTGGCATTATCCGTGCAAGTGCACAAGCTGTGAGTGCACATTTCCCACCGACATACTTCAGGTGCTCCCTAAATGTGAGTCTGTTGTCGATCATGATCCCCAAGTATCTGATCGCTTGTCTAGAGGCTATCCGCTGGTCACCAACTGTTATAGTTATAAACTCCATTTTCTTTCTACTGCTTACCAGTAGAACCTCAGTTTTGTGATCCGCAAGTTTGAGACCTGCGCTCACAATCCAGCCTCTGCAGATTTTCCTTAAAGAACTTTCCATTGTTGTTTTATTGTTCTGGGATCCTACCCATATCATTTTATACCTACTGACAGGTTCCTAACCAGCCGCT
The DNA here is from genome assembly GCA_023159175.1 of Wohlfahrtia magnifica. Taxonomy (NCBI): domain Eukaryota; kingdom Metazoa; phylum Arthropoda; class Insecta; order Diptera; family Sarcophagidae; genus Wohlfahrtia; species Wohlfahrtia magnifica. The sequence goes on along the minus strand of JAKWBJ010000198.1, from coordinate 2,294,976 downwards.
CCTAACATGGAGGCAGACGCTGCCTAGAAAGCCGCTCATTCTGAGTCAGACGCTACCAGGATTTTCGATGTCGACACTTAATCAATGGGCAGCATCAATCGCCCAGTCACAGAAACTTCACTGAGCCAAATAACCTTTTAAGTTAAGGTCTCCATTTCTGCCTCTATTGGTCGGGGACTGCTTATTTAATATTCGCAGCTAACCCACATATCTGTGGGCCATTCAGCTATCCGCCACCTTGCTGACCCCCACAGTAGCCTACGCTCAGCCCTGTGAAATGTACATATATGTGTTTGTGTGTGTGTGTGTGTGTGTGTGTCAGTCGTGTTGAGCAATTAAAAGTATTTGTTATTATCTTTGATTTTTCAGTTTTAAGGAAATAACTTCCAAATGAATTGTAACAATTCTAAGCCATTTTTAACTTATGGGAGAAAACATTTTATACAAAAACTGGCATAAACAATTTTATTACTTATTATTCTTATTTTAAAGAGATTTTTTTTTATATTTGTTAACGTGGATATTTTTGTATTCTTTTAATTGCAGTGCATGAAAGCATATGTGGAGTTTGAAATATCGGAAGGTGCATATGAAATCTCTTGTCCTGATGCCCAATGTCCAGAACAAGGTGTTATGACATTGCCAGAAATAGCTAATTTAACAACAAATAACTTAATGAAGAAACATCACAGATATCGATTAAATAGAGGTGAGTTATATTAAAAAGATTAGCTTACTTATATTAAATATTTTAATACAATTTTAACCAGCCCGCGCTGCTGTACAATACATTAATATACTACATACGTTTATGTATTCGTATTAAAAATCGAATCTTCAAGAAAGAATTAACACTTTCCTAATAAAAGAAAGGCAAAGAACATAATTTTTTTTTAAGTGAGAATGACATTTTTAGTTTAGCCAGTTCCAAAAAAATGAATAAGGACGACACACAGTCGTCGATCCCATAGAGCGAATGGACAAAAATAGAAGGAGTTGTCGTAGATAAATAAAAGAAAATTATGAATATGAATATGAATATGAATATGAATATGAATATGAATATGAATATGAATATGAATATGAATATGAATATGAATATGAATATGAATATGAATATGAATATGAATATGAATATGAATATGAATATGAATATGAATATGAATATGAATATGAATATGAATATGAATATGAATATGAATATGAATATGAATATGAATATGAATATGAATATGAATATGAATATGAATATGAATATGAATATGAATATGAATATGAATATGAATATGAATATGAATATGAATATGAATATGAATATGAATATGAATATGAATATGAATATGAATATGAATATGAATATGAATATGAATATGAATATGAATATGAATATGAATATGAATATGAATATGAATATGAATATGAATATGAATATGAATATGAATATGAATATGAATATGAATATGAATATGAATATGAATATGAATATGAATATGAATATGAATATGAATATGAATATGAATATGAATATGAATATGAATATGAATATGAATATGAATATGAATATGAATATGAATATGAATATGAATATGAATATGAATATGAATATGAATATGAATATGAATATGAATATGAATATGAATATGAATATGAATATGAATATGAATATGAATATGAATATGAATATGAATATGAATATGAATATGAATATGAATATGAATATGAATATGAATATGAATATGAATATGAATATGAATATGAATATGAATATGAATATGAATATGAATTTGAATATGAATTTGAATATGAATTTGAATATGAATATGAATATGAATATGAATATGAATATGAATATGAATATGAATATGAATATGAATATGAATATGAATATGAATATGAATATGAATATGAATATGAATATGAATATGAATATGAATATGAATATGAATATGAATATGAATATGAATATGAATATGAATATGAATATGAATATGAATATGAATATGAATATGAATATGAATATGAATATGAATATGAATATGAATATGAATATGAATATGAATATGAATATGAATATGAATATGAATATGAATATGAATATGAATATGAATATGAATATGAATATGAATATGAATATGAATATGAATATGAATATGAATATGAATATGAATATGAATATGAATATGAATATGAATATGAATATGAATATGAATATGAATATGAATATGAATATGAATATGAATATGAATATGAATATGAATATGAATATGAATATGAATATGAATATGAATATGAATATGAATATGAATATGAATATGAATATGAATATGAATATGAATATGAATATGAATATGAATATGAATATGAATATGAATATGAATATGAATATGAATATGAATATGAATATGAATATGAATATGAATATGAATATGAATATGAATATGAATATGAATATGAATATGAATATGTACAGAAAATTATTAAGGCAAAATATAGATAAATGCAAAATTTTAACAAAATAGGGTAACTGACACCCTCCCGCCCACATATATTTCAATAAAACAAAGCGTTTCTTAAGACAGTTTTTTATGTATAATTTTTTTTTATAAAAAAATTTTTTTAGCATAGAAGAGTGTTAGTTACTGATATAAATAAATTCCAAATAACAAGTTTTTAATTTTGTGGATTTTGCAACAACAAAAAATGAAAAATGTATTGCAATTTGAATAATAATTTGAATAATAATTTTAATTATTTCTGGGTTAATATCGTCACCTTAAATGCAAACGGACGTAACTACACAAAAATTTTAAATCAAGTTTTTGATTGATTATTATTCGTTTTATCATACTAAATGCTTATTCAAAATTTTAGCTTCCTGTGATCAAAAATTACGACTTTATTAAAAAAATTAAGCGGACGTACATAACTACAAGTGCATATACAGTGGCTCCATTAAATATCCCTTAATTTTCAGTTTTTCTAAAGAACATCTCAACGAATTAAAAATTTTGGTTCTGTGTAAAACTTATTTATTTCAATATATTCATTTAAGGCTTCTCTTACAAAAAGAATACTTTATTATTATTAACGTTTTTTGATTCTCCTGTAAAAAATAGAAGGGTTTAAGTGACGATATATCATATATAATAATGATAATGCAAATTACACTGGTCTACAAAAAACAAAAAGTTTTCTCGCCTTTAAATAAAACTATATGGAATATAATGATTGCTATTCGCTGAATTCAAATCCGTGCTTAGTTTGTTTCCATCGAGCTCAAATTTTGTTATGAGCGTAGCAAATTTTTCGCCCAAAATATGGTAGTTATGTCAATATATTTCATCATAACTTGAAATCGACTTGACCGATTTTAATGCAATTAATGTTTAGGAATAAAATTTCCTATAAATCAACTGAATACAATTTTTTTGTATTTTCAACAGTTTCGGTGTTCTTCGTAACTAAGTTGCGAAAAAAAAATTTTATTCACGCAAATTAGAGCAATTTAGAGCAATATAATATAATAAAATAACTTTTAATATAAAACACATATTTATGTATATGTACATTAGTTTAAAATATACTCCGATATTATATTTTATTTTCTGATAGAAATCGAGTTGGATAAAACACGTACCTGGTGTCCACGTGCTGGTTGCGAGACTGTTTGTCGTATTGGTTCAACATCATCACAGTCAGATGCTGCTCCCTCGACATCGACATCGTGTGCATCGTCAGCTTCAACATCAGCTGCAAACGCAATTGCAACAACAACAACAATGACTTCCAACAGTACAGATAATGCACTTTGTGCCGTACAATGTCCATCCTGCAAAGATGAATTTTGCTCGTCATGTAAGAAGTCGGTAAGTATAACAAACGAACGAAAGCAAACAAGATTTCCGACAAAAATACAAATTTCTTACTGTACTGATTGGTAAGAGTTTTATATTTTTGCATAAAATACTATTGAACATGATGAACTGAAATTTCTAATTTCTTTATTCACTCTCTTAGTGGCATCCAAATATTACATGCGAAGAACATAGTCGTCGTTTGGCAGCAGATGGCCAAGATGATATTGGTATACCGTTCGATAACGACCTAATCAAATGCTGTCCCATGTGTGCAGTACCCATTGAAAAGGATGAGGGTTGTGCACAAATGATGTGTAAACGTTGCAAGCACGTCTTCTGCTGGTATTGTCTGGCCAGTTTGGATGTAAGTAAATAATTCCTTACTCCTTTTAAACACAAATACACACGTAATACGGTCGAACATTAATGGTACAATACAAAACATTTTTGTTTTTCTTTACTTTTGATTATAGGATGACTTTTTACTGCGACATTATGATAAGGGACCATGTAAAAATAAACTTGGACATTCCCGTGCTTCAGTAGTATGGCATCGAGCTCAAGTGATAGGCATTTTTGCTGGCTTTGGTATTTTGTTATTAGTGGCTTCACCTTTACTATTACTAGCAGCACCCTGTATTATATGTTGCAAATGTCGTAGTTGCAGTGGTTCTAAAATCGAAGAAGGTGACGGTGAAATGGATGAAGCCACAGCTTTACAAAGGTAATATGTTTAATAAAATAAATTTTTGTAACAAAACCTACGATTTCCTCTCTACATTACAAAAGTAAAGAATAGTATTTATAGTGTAGGCAAGCCGTGCTAACAAGCCGCGCTGGATCGTCTAATCGCCACTTAAGAGTTATCCTTTAAATAACTGGTACATGGCACAATCAAAAAAGTAAGATATTATTTTCTTCTAATTTAGGGAACATAATTATCAGCCTTTACATGGTGACACAGGGATGAGAAATTGTACTGACTTTCATGAAAAGGTGTACTTTTGTACTAATTTTTTTTTATTTCTTTTACAATATATGTGTGTAAAAAAAATTAACCTAAAGACGACACTGTAAGCTTATTTGCCCTATGTACTGTATTTTAACAATTAATGCATAATTTCAAAAGGTAGACAAAAGACTATTAGTTGATGAGAACTAAATCTAAGGGAATCATTTATGATACACTTTTCACTTGTTTACTCTTTTCTTAATTGTAGTAGCAAGAGTTAGATGACTTCAGCAAATCCTTCTTTTGGATTAGATGGGAGACAGTCGAAACAGCCTCTTCCTTTCTTTGATTTTATTACAAATAGTGCTTACAAATAGTGCTAAAAAAGGACAATTGTACCAACTTTCCCATCCATGTGGTGACACCATTTAGTGGCAGAATTTTTATTCGCCGTCATTACATGAAGACCAATCAAAATAAAATAATACATACATACATATGCATATAAATTTAATAACAGTGTAGAATTAACGAGAGACGTTATTTTAGAAATTACTTTTAGCTCCAGCTTCCGCTTGCCTACGCGTCTGCGCAAAAATTTTGTTTTGAATACTAGTAGTGCAAATTTGTTGAATCAAATGATTACAGCTTATGCCTTCTCTGACACCATTGATTATCAAAAGCAATTATTCTGTTCAAATCGTAATTCACGTTAAGAGAAACAGACAAGTGGAGTCGAAAAGAATCTGTTTTCACATTCGTGTCTATAGGCCAAAAATAATACTTAATTTAAGAAAACAAAGTTTAAGAGTACATATGTATTTGAAAGTGTGTGCCGCTGTGGTATGGTAGGTAAGACACCCGCCTACCAACCAGAAGGTCGTCGGTTCAATCCCAGGCCAGACCATCTTAAAAAAGATAAAAGTTTTTCGACAGCGGTATCACTTCATAACATTAGATAGTAACTGGTTATGAGTATTACTATTACTACTATTGAAAACTTCTCTAAATGCATTTGCCGTTCGGAGCCGACGTTAACCTGTATGTCCTTTCAATAAGCTTAAAAATAGAATCGGGTGCAGCTCATTGACTGAGAGAAGTCCCCATGTTCCTTCATGGAAATTTACGTTATATATATATGTTATGTTATATATTAATGTTATATTATGTTATATATATATATATATATATATATATATATATATATATATATATATATATATATGTACTTGAAAGTATGCACATTTTTACATTATTCTCTCCCTACTCACCTATAAACTCATATTTTCACAATGTGAACCGAGACTTACAACATTAGAAAGTAAAACTAAATGCTTTTGAGCTCTATAGCTCCCAAAGTTAAGGATGCGATGATGCATAAAAAGCGTCGAATAAACTTTTTAAGGGTTAACTAATTTTAAAACATTTTTCAATTTTAAAAATGAAATCATTAAATGCTTAAAGCTTTGAAAACTTTGTATTTTCGTGAATTTTATATACTTGGTTCGAATGGGGCGGCAATTAGAACCAGATAGACATTAAATCTGAAAAATATGAAACGACTGGAAAATTACTAATTTTGAAAGGGGATGACAGAGCAATAAAATGCGTAAAGGATGATGTACACCAGTAGAATTTTTTCTTTTACTTACATTTAAAAATAATCTCTTTTATACAGGTAGTCGTTTTCAAATTCTTCGGTTTTCTTTTTATTCCTCATCCAGTACTCGTATATTATTAGTTAGCATAATAATAACCAGGGAAACCAGAAATATGCAATTGCATGCAAGTTTTTTCTCACGCGACCAATCAAGTCGGATGTAATATATTTATCCGTTTTTTGAATTTTAGCATCACCTAGAGTAATCCCTCCCGTGTTGCTGGGAGCCGTTGTGTTTTACCTGCTTTTTAGCTGATGTGGATAGATCAATGTTTAATTTGTATGCGAGATGCCACACCCACTTATTCAATTTCGCCCATATTTCGACTGATGATGTGTATTAACTACTAAACTATTAAGACCAAATTCAGAACTTTTTACTATTACCGTTCCAAAGATATACAATAATCAATATTTACTTTGTATGACATGTGCTACTCCCACTTATCCAATTCAACCCAGTTTTTGACTAATGATTTGTATTGACCACAAAGTTAATATTTGGGCCAAATTTAGAGACGCTTAGTATTCGTTTTAAATACAATTTTGTATGGGTGTGGCACCACGCAGTTGAACAATAGTGAAGCCACACCAAATGAAAGCTTTCTATATTTGCCTTTTATATACAAAGTTTTAAAAATATTTTCTAACTACAGAAAGTTCAAATGCTGTAACAAATTTCGTTTTCAAGTAGAACTTATACAATACACTCCAACGTCAATAACTCGCGAAACAATGGAGCTACAAAAACTGTATATACATAAAAACCTTGGCGCATTTCAAAGAACATCAATTACAACGGATTTTATAGTCCTCTTTTCTATATATAAAAATATTTTTTCATATTTTGCTCATAACAGAATTGTTTAGCATATTTCAGTTTTAAGAGCATGTTTTTGAAATTATTTCGTATTTAAAGAGATTTAAATCTTTTTAGGACATATTTGGATTATTGTGCTCTAAAATATTTTTAAGGCGAAAACAAAATTTCCGTTTTATTTTCTGACCAAGTCATGGCTTTTTAATTATCTGTCAATAAAAATTTATTGCACCATCTAGATCTCATTTAAATTTATTACTGCGCTTTGAAAGAATATATAAGCTATTATGTGCGATTAGAAAGCTTTTAACATTCAAAATATATATATTTACCCTAAACTAACACATGTTACTTGCATTGCTCATGGACTGCATTGCTTATGCGAACGTATTGGAGAATACGAAAATGTAAACGAAACTAATCCAAATGTAAAAGTGTCCGTGAAATCTCCAAATAGAGTTGAAACTTTAAAAGAAGTGTATCCAAACCTTCCACTGCTGACCGAACGAACCAGTTATAACTCGTTGCGGAACTTAGCACGCTGCCATTAGTAAGATTTCAAAAGTTTTAAACGCCTTGAATAGTGCAGCCAAAAAAAGCCAAAAAATATACTGAAATTGTAAAGAAACAATTTCCACTTTGAAAAAGATTTTTTAATAATTTAAACGATTAAAATTGAAATTAACAGCGATTCAGAACAAAACAAGAAGTTAAAAACTTTTTCTTCATTTTTTGGTGCTGGTGTTAGGCAAGGTTGTGTTCTTTCTCCAATGCTGTTTAACGTTGTACTCGATTATGTGTTGCAACGTAGTATAACCTTGGAACTTAACACAAAGTTGTAAGACCTAGATTACTCAGATGACATCTATCTTTTTACTAACAGACATTGCGAAATGCAATGAAAACTTGACTTAATACAGTCAGAAGCATACAGAGTGAGTTGCGGATAAAAATCATCAAAATCAAAATTATATGAATCAAACAACGCTAACAACACACAGATCTTTCGAAGTCTGAATCAAAAATTTTGGAAATGTCCGGTCTTTTTGACGTCCTCACGACTTCCGGAGCTTCCAGTACTGATATTCAGAACAGATTGGACGTATTCAGGCCGACTGATTGCTATATGGCGTTCTCTTCCATTCATGCATTTATAAACCAGTGTCTACGGTGGATTTTGAAAATTGTTTGGCCAGGAATCAGTTCACACCAAGTTCTTGTAATGAAGGAAATGGACTGGGCACACTCTAAGGAAACCAACCTACGACTAAAAAACTACCCATTGAATGGAATTCGCAGGTAAATAGAAGAATCGGAAGGTAAGCCCATTACTAGGAAGACAGATTGAAAGTAAAGCCCATAGCATGACTTGGTATCAGATTACATCATCGACTTTTGATAGGCGTAAATGGAAACAGTTCGTTATGGCTCTGTGGTCACCTTGGGATCTTTAAAGGTGTAATGACAAGTTTAGTATTTTAATTAAACACTTAAAATGTTTAGCTTTCTTTTAAAATGACTTATAGGTCTTAAAAAATGGGCTCTTCGATTTGTGTACGTTTCAAAAACACTATTTTTATTCATTTTTCCACAAACATCTGGAATTACGTAATTCTTACAGCATGAAGCAGTTTCAGTCAATATTAATTAATGAGTTTATTGAATTTATTAAATTTATATTTCTTACAAAAGATTGCAAGTAGAAAAGCGCTAACCTAGCGCGTTTTTTGAAAAAAGCGCTAAAGAGAAAAAAGTCGACTTTTCGGTAGTTGAAACGCGCTAAATATAGTGCGAAACGCACTAAATTGGCAACACTGCTCATACATTTAAATATTAAGTTTTAAAATGTTTATATCATAAAACACTTTAGGAGTATATTTCTGGTTTCCCTGATAATAACTGAAAATTAATAATGTTATTTAGATCTTAACTTATAAATATACGTGCGCTTATGGTCTAGCTACCCGGCGCCTTTAAATTATGTTTTGTAAATTGATTTATAATATATAGATTGAATAGACAAATAAATGAATAATAATGTTTGCCTCTATTGCTATAATAATTTGATTTTATATATGTTTTCAGCCTCAACTAAATACGACTGCAGTTAATAATAATAAGTATCTATTTCTTGTTGAAATAAATAATAAGTATTTAAATATTTGTACGTAATTTATGAAATACTGTATGTATATAATATAAACATACTTCATAAAAAAATTATGTTTTAAAAGTTGCAACTGCTGTATATATGAAATTACTTCTCAACATAGATAAATTTTTCTAACATAAGTACAATCATTGGATTTTTGTTAAAATTGTGTATTTAAAAGGAAGTAACATAAAACGAAAAATGAAATTAATAAAATGGAACAAATTCAAAATAAATTAAAGTAATATTATTATATTAATATATCTATATGTTCATAATATTATATATTAAAAACAATGTTTAACTGAGTAATTATAAAAAATTTATTAAAATACAAAACATTTTTATTAAGTATACATAATTATATTTATATATAAGCTATTGAGTATATAGTAGTGAAGTTTAAAAAAACAATTTGTATATATATTATATATATATATATATATATATATATATATATATATATATATGGTATATATATATTATGGTATATATATATATATATATTTATATATATATATATATATATATATATATATATATATATATATATATATATATATATCATATATATTAGGAATAACTTTAATATTATTACAATTTAAAAAATAACAATTTTAGCTTACCACTGTAATGCTTAATAGCGCATATGATATATATACATACATTTATGGTAGTTAGTTATTTAGTTAGTTAATAAAGTATCATGTTATGATAAATAAAGTTTTATTACCCGTTTTTAATATATTAATTCATTAATTAATAATAATTATAATTTATCATAATAAGTGCACGTATAATGTTAACTAATATATAAAAAATGTGATATTTACAGTGATTCGTTTTAAATAATTATTGAATTATTTAAATCGATAGCTTTACACAAAACAAAACCGACAAACAAATTAATACAATTAAAATGTTTTATTGTTTCTGACTTAAATCTAATACACAGACAAATACTAATATACATCAATACACATAATTTAATTTTTTTTATATGTACATAAAAATTAAATTGTAATCTAATTAAAACTTTTTATTATGTATTATTATTTTTCCGGTTAAACTCACTTTTAATTTCAATCTTAAAATAAGCAAAAAATGTATTTAACATAAATATCGAGACATAAATTAAAATGCTTTTAAAATACAATTAAATAAACAATTAATATAAAAAAGTAAAAAAATAGCATGCACTTAACAGTGTTTATATTATAAATATACATATGAAATAGAACTTTAGTATAACATTACACTTTAATGAATTAGTAAGAATTTAAATTATAAAGAAATATACATATATAAATAAATACTATTATTAGTTAGACTGTAGTTAGAGTTCTGAATGTGTTTGTAATATACATATTTTAAAGCTGTTTTGTTTTATGTTTAATTAAATATATATTATTATTTAATTTTGTTGATATTTAATTGGTATTAACATTAAATCAATGCATGTAATAAATACATTACGTATTTATTAAAAATTATTCTCCTTATTGATAGAAGTCGAAATCGAGTGAAATTGAAATAAAGCAACTTCAAATTGCTGTAATTGACAAAATGTTTGCAAGATTAAAAAAATATATATATATTATTTGTTCGTTTAAAATCAGTTATCATAATTTCTTTATTATTTAAAGTTAATAAAAATATTTGAGCATTTCAGTTTTGTCTTTGTCTTAACTCGATTAAAATTTCACTCATTCTCGATTTTCATCATCAGGAGATTATTTATACACATTTTCATTATATTTGCTCTATAAATACTACTACTGTCCAAAAAATAAAACAGAAATACATTTATTATTTATATTTACTATACATAAGTTATTATATAAATATCAAAAACACCGTTTAAAAAAATGTATAGAATAAAACTTATAAAATGTATTTAATATAAATGCTTAAAAAATGCATAAATATAATAAGAAACTTAGCAAATAATTGTGCAGTCATATAGACAAAAGAAATAACTTAATGACATGTAATGTGTATAAACAAATATGTAGTTAAACATATAAAATATAAAAAATAAAATGTATTTAACAATTGAAAAACATTAACCCCCTAAAAATGTATAAACTCAATAAATTCTAAAAATGTTAAAATAAAATACAATTTATCTCACTTCTGTCTTTTCTATGCTTAGGAGGTAAGCAAAACTAACGCAAGATTTTAATTAAATAGAAAACTGTTTTTAGTCTTTTGATTTTTTTTATTGAATCACAAAGTACATAGGATAGGATTATTTATAGAACAACACATTGGGCAAATAGACACCACGGCTTTTCATGCACATTCACGTTTTGCGAAATTTTTATAACATTGTGTTAATTTAGTGTAGAGAGCTTCTTGAAATTTGCAATTCTTATTCACGACGCCGAATTGTGGTTCCTGGATTGTCACCGACACTCACGCACTGCTTCGACAATGACATTTAAACGGACTGTTTTTGGACGACCGGTGAGTTTGGCGTTTCCAAAGAATTCAGTCTCCTCGAATTTTTCAATTCATCTTTTCACAGTTGACGAAGTTAAAACACTATTTTGTATGAAATGCATGCTATGGTAGAGAAACCACACATAAACCACACAAATTTTCATAAAAACTGTAAAATTTTTACAAAAGTTATGTATCTGTTCTTAATAACAAAACATAAGGTGTGTTCAATAACTGTACTTGCAGAAACTTGCAACGAGAGAGTACAATTTTTTTTACTTACAATTTCTTATATTTCACATTTTTTAAATTTACAAATGTTTTTAGAAACCTTGATTTGGAAACATAAACACAAAACAGCTGTATGAATAATTCTTGCAAGTAAAAGCTTTACCAGCAAAAATTTGCAAGGAATTTTATGTGTCTCAATTTATTGCTCTATTCTGATGCTCTCTCGTTGCAAATTATTTGAGTTACTGAACACTTTTCCAGTAACAATACTTACAAATCCGTAACAATTTTTAGTTACTGAATAAACCTATAAATACAAACAAAATGAAAACTGTTGACAGAATTGGGACAACCAAAAAATTTACACGTAATATGTAATGAGAGCTTACGACACAGAGAAAATACGGATGTAAATTTGACAGTCGTACGCTATCTTTGTTTATTGAAATTTTTCAAAAAACATCCCCTTAATGGGGTTTACACGGTAATACGAATCGACCGACATGACAAATTTTTGTGTAGAGGAGAACGGATATTATCATCTATACCAGATTCAGTCAAAGAGCTGCTCTTCTCTTCTGTTTTCACACGTAAGTACTCACACGCATAAGTAAAAAATATACAAAGAGAAGTAAGAAGAAAACAAGTGGTAAAAAAAGTGCAAAATGGCCTGGCAATTGTAAAATGCATTAATATTAGTTTGCCTGATGCTGGTGTACAGGGTTGTCAGATCCTCTTTAAGCTTTTTCGCCAAATTGAATTTCAAAAATCCAAATTTCCTGTTTTTACATTCTGACAATAAAATTGATTTTTTTTTAAATAATGAAAAACATTTTTGAAAATAAATAAAAAATAATTTGTTTCGAATTCCTAAATTTCGCCAAAAGTGGAAATAAATTCGCCATAATATATGTTTTGTTAATTTTATTAACCAAAAATATGTATTAGTAAAAACAAAAAGTGTACAATGTACACTTAAAAGCTAATAACTAAATACCATCCGATTTTAATCTTTCCATGTCGCCAAACCGAAAATTAGGTCGCCAAATAAATTTTAAAATCGCCACGTTTGGCGAGAAATCTCCACATCTGACAACCCTACTGGTGTAAACTCAATGTGTAATGAGAGCGTACGACATTGAGAGAAAATACGGATGAAAATTTGGCAGTCTCTCTCAGTCGGCCCCCTTTTTTTTTGAAATTTTTCAAAAACTATCACACTTCATTAGATCAGGAATATATTTTTATGTAAACAAATCAAATAAAGAAAAAAACAATTTTTCGTTCGCACTATTGGTTTCTTTTAAAACATCTGCTTTCATTTTACTTTATTTGGTTTTTTACGTGTCGCGTAAACGTACAAAATCTGTCGTAAGATTTTTACTCTCATTTTTTAAATACGGATATTATTTTATATTTTCTCTTTGATTTTACGTACGTAAAGCCTTATCGTGTATCGTGCAAACTAGACTTTAATGATATGATAAAAATAAATGTTATTACAAAAATACAAATTCCAAAAAGGGAGTTTTCTACCTTTTTACAGCGAAAATTATTAATTTCGTTTGATTTATAATTATTACTTTAGCTGTCTTTTGTCTAGTCATTTAAAAAAATTAAGTTAAATATTTCAGTTTAACCATAACGGAAAAAAGTTGTTTGTGGAATACATCGAGTGGCAGCACCAATGAACTAGACAATAGCTTTAAATAAAACCGATAACAAAACATCTGTTTTAGTTTTGTCATCACCAACAAATAGCATTGTTTAATAGCGAAGTGCCGGTGAACGGTGAAGAATTTAATCCTGTTTGTTTATAATCTAATTAAAGAATAAATCAATTAGTGTCATGGATGATCAGGCCTGTCCACGTTGCAAGACAACAAAATATCGAAATCCGTCCTTAAAGCTTATGGTAAATGTATGCGGACATACATTGTGCGAATCATGTGTGGATCTATTGTTCTTAAAAGGTTCCGGGTCGTGTCCGGAGTGTATGGTTCCTCTAAGGCGTAACAATTTTCGCATACAGCTATTCGAAGATCCTATGGTTGAAAAAGAGGTAGACATTAGAAAGCGCATACTCAGGGACTACAATAAAAAGGAAGAAGACTTTAATTCATTACAAGAATACAATGACTATTTGGAAGAGATCGAAAACATTATTTACAATCTTTGCAATAATATAGACATTATAAACACCAATAAACGTATAGAACAGTATAAAAAAGAAAATCGTGAAATAATTCAGCGTAATAAAACTCGGATGGGTCGTGAAGAATATGAATTAGAAGAAATGTTAGAATTGGAGAAGGCTCAGGAGGAGGCCAGAAGGCAAGAACTTTTGGATTTGGAGGCCGAACAGAAGAAGAAGAAAGCCCGTGAAAAAGAGGCTTTGATCGATGAGTTAATGTGTAGTGGTAAAGACGCTTCTGCAATAGTTAGTGAATTTGCTGAAAAGGTTGAAAAATTGCGTGAAGAGGAGAAGCAGTTGCCACCACCAAAACCGGCGACGCAATTTTCGAGTGGTGTTAAATTTGGTCGTTCAGCTGACCATCAATTTCTGCCGGTACCTAAAATAGAAGAAGGCCCACTGTATACGTACGAAAATCCAGTGTTCTTTATGGAAGGTCCGCCTTGTCCCTCAGTTTATGACATTGAATCAAAAGGTTATATGGCACACGTTCGAGGTGAAAACTCGATCGAGAGAGCTGGTGGCTATCGAGCAACATATGCTTGTCAACGAGCATTACTTGAAGCAATGCAAGGTCTTTTTCATGGTTCTATAACATACTAAGTATATTACATAATTTTTAAATAATTAGCTTTAACGTTTTTGTTAAATAAATTTTTTTATAAAAAAATACAGTTTTCACTATAAAAAAAGGCTATAAACTATCGCGAAAAAAGAGGCACTGATGAAAAAAATAGCAGGACTGAGCAAATGCTTATTCTGAAACAACAAAACCTCGAAAGATATATACTAGCTCCAACCATACCGTTCGATTAAGTCTCCCGATTAAGTTACGTTTCGATCGAAAATTGACATTCAAAAAAAAAAAAACAAAAAATGAATCGAAAGAAAAAGAAGACAATAATGTTCTCAAAAGCGTAGGAACGTATAAAATAGAAACAGAAAAATAAGCAAATTTTAATCAAAATATAAAAAGTAGTACATACACTAAGGAGTTCAACAAGAACACTCAATTTTTGTTTGTCGTTTTCATGCAAGTGAAGAAGTACAAGTTTATATTTTTATTAAATTTTTACACATTTTGTATATTTTTATTTAATAATAATAAATTTTGGAAAAATTAAATAAACAGAAATGGAAAGAATCCGTCACAAAACTTAGAAAAAAGTAGCTCCGATCGAAATGTAGAATACATACAATCGAAAAAAACTGGAGAGAATTGAAACTCAGATAACCAAATTTAACAAACGAAGAATATTTTGAGAATAGCCACTTTTAGTGGCAGAATATTGTGCAAAAAATTTATACATATCAATAACTCATACAATAGAGTATTGCTGAAATTTATAAATGGAAGTAATTATCTTTGCAACAGCTTCACCAACAGAAAGAGTTTTTCAAGAGCTTTAAATACTTTAAAAAAATATAGAAGTGTTTAAGACATATCTTCAAAGAGGTGTAGAGATTGGAAAATCGGTAAAACTCGAATGGACTGCCTGGTCCAGATAAAATAGATGTCTTGTGAAATTTTCTAAAATAGGCCTCCTCTTTTCACTTGTAAAAAGTAATTCATTGAACTTTTATTAGTTTTCTTTTTATTTAATAAGGTGATTTGAAATAAAACTGAGGATTGTAACAAAGTCCACTTAGAATTTATCGCTAGGTTTGCAGCTAGTATTCTGATACGGAAGGGCATTGCCTCAGTAAGTTTATGACAGCTTTATTTTTTAAATGGAACCGTATAGGCCGAAAAATTCAATATTTTTTTAAAAGAAAACTATAATGTCCATACCGCAACTTGCCAACTAGAGAATATGTGCTTGAAAAAGATAGCACTAATTAGGTTCAAATAACATAAAAGCTTTTTAGGAAAGACTAAACTTTTTGGTATAGATTGCATGATTCCATTTAATAATCAGACTTAAATTCCACATACATACATATTAGAAACATTTAGAACGATGAAGGGCGTAGAACAGTGCCAAATCATCTTAAATGACTGTCCGAAGAAATCATTATTACAGAAATAATGCATCTAAACAATTCCGATATTAATTCTGCAATCATTTTTTATAAAGGGTGTCCAAAATTGAGGTATCATTTTAACTATGCTGCCATTTTTTCCACTTGTAATTTTTATTCCAAGTTTCTATTTTCAGATTCTAAATACATTCCGGTTAGTTAATATGAAAAGTTGCACGGAGGAACAACGTGTTTTTATTATTAAGATAATTTTTGAAAATGGCAATTTTTCAGTGTAAAAAGATTTGAAAGAAAAGTTCAAAATCGCATTATTTCCGTAGAGGAGTAAAATCCTTGGTGGCCAAGTGCGCTTTGACACCTTTAGATCTTTGTTGGGGTTTTTTAAAATCTAAAGTGTACAACAATACTCCCACAACAGTTCAAGAGCTTAAAACCAATATTATCGAGCAGATGTCAACTATTGACAACAGTTTATTGAAAAACGTGATTGATAATTTGGGCAAAATATTAGGAGCCTGCCGAACCATTAGGGGGGGGGTCACTTGACCGACATCATTTTTGATTTTTAACCGGAACCTATTTGTAATAAACTGAAATAAAAATATTTTTAATACAGTAGTATCTCACAAATTCGAACCGCCACAAATTCGAACTGTCCAGAAATTAGAACCGGCAATTTCGCTCTGATGGATTTCTGGATGTTTTATAATTTTTTATTTAAACTAATTTCTTGATGTTTTATTATTTTTTATTTTAACTACAAATTATTTTTTTTTGCTCATTAAAGTAAAAATAAAACAGAGAACCACCAGGTTATTCGTGGTGTATACAATTTCGTCATATTCGTGTGAAATTTGATATGCTTGCACAATTTTGGTTCAGTTGACTGAAGATTATAGATTATATAAACGTAAAAAATACCTTATCTTTGGATACCGAGGTTAAAATATTAAAAAGACAGTGTAGGCGTGAGTGGAAATCGTTTAACTCAAGATCTTAATGTGACAAAATCTTCCATCAGCTACATAAAGTCAAAAAAACAAGAAATAATGGATGCAGTTACCAGCACCTATATATATGAAGAAATCGAAAAGCGCTTTTATAAGTGGTTTTTGAATCAACGTGAAAAGAAGAACACTGTGACAGGACCTAAATTAAAAGCAATAGCTAAGTTAATTTTTAGTGAAGTGTACCCCGATAAAGATGAAAACGCAATTAGCGCAAGTAATGGATGATCTTCCAAATTTAAAACCGTCATGGAATACGGTTTTTAAAAATTGGTGGTGAAATACATTCAAGTGATGTTGGTGAGATCACTTTAGATTAGATTATACTAGGCGCAAATTATAAAAACTATTGGTTATTGGAAAAGTTAAAAAGGCAAAAATGTTCAGAGGATTTGATAACCCACTTCATTATGACTTTTCGAAAAATGTGTGTGAATGACTTCCCGGATATTTAATGATTGTCTTCACAATATATTTATCAAAGAAGTATGTTTAACCAATGCATATTTTAAGTTCCATATTTTTTAATTTTTTTGTTCTACAAGTCATTCGTTTTTCTAAAGATAATAATTTGGATCCAAAAGCTCTTCGGCTTGTAGACAACTGTTCCGCTCATGCACCAATTAATTAACTTCAAAGTGAGGATAGTAATATAACTGCATATTAATTGGCTCCAAATCCTATTAAAATTACAAAACTCATTTATCTCACTTAATTGATGGTGGTGATATTGATAAGCTTTTGAAACGGCATTCAATCCAAGATTCAACGATATGTTGAAACAATCATGGGACGAGGTACAACTGACAGTATTAAAAAATTCTTGCTCCAAATCATTAAATTGGGATTCAGGCGATTACGACACCGATGATGATTTGCCACTGGTACAATTGAATCAACGAAATCAGGATTGCAATGAAGTTCTTCAACTAAATCCTGATCTTTTGAATGAAGATGTGTTTACTGACGGATCTGATGCAGAGAATGACGATGAGGAGACTTCAGATATCAGCGATGTCAATATTGTCAACATAACGTCAGTTGTTCCCCATTCAAAAATCCTTGGAGGCATCAATGTTATAAAATGGTGTAAAACCAGTGATATTTATGCCAGTAAACACATGTCTAACTTTTTGGACATCCGTAACGATATAGTTATATCCAGTTTAAACAAATCAAAAAAACAAACAAGTATTACTGATTTTATGTTAAAAACCAATAAAATACCTAATAATTAAAAACTTTTTAAAAGTTTTTCTATGAATTTAATATGTTCAGTAAATTCAATGTTAATGAATGAAAACTGTTTTGTGTTAAAAAAAGCTTACATAACTAGCTTTATTATAATTTTATCATTTTCTGTAAAAAAAATGTCCAGAAACTCGAACTTTTCAAAAATTCGAACTGGCCGGTGCACAAAGTGGTTCTAATTTGTGAGATTCTACTGTATCTGAAAATATTTGCTTTTTTAAATTAAAATGATATCTCAATTTTGGACACCCTTTATATGTATTTTTCATAGGTATTCGATATTTTTGTGTAGAATATTTTTTAAAAAGACTGCAAAGCATCTGATTTATGAAAACGCATAGATGCATATCACATGATGCATATACAGCAATTACTTACAAAACTGTAATTGCACCATAATACTCTGTTTGTGCTCTTACTTTACAGCCATTTAGAATTTGTGATATCAAAACGAAAAATATTACATTGGAGTTTTTATAAATAAACGCAACGAGAAATGGAATATTTAAATAATAAATTTATACAACAAAAAATTAACATTCAATAGCTGTAAGATCAAGATCATCATCCCAATCAATTTGTGTACTGGTTTTAGACTGCTGAGTATTTGTATCCTTAGGTATATCTATTGAATTCCAAAGTTCGTCATCATCGTCTTCATCCAAAAACATTGTAGTCTCATTAGCGGATTGGCTACTCTTAATAATCTTTCGATGGTAGATGCCACCACTCTTTTTTTCAACAGCTCGATTTCCTTGTACAATCTGACTCTGTTCAAAGTACTGATTAGGATGTGTAACACCGATTTCTTCAGGTGACTCGTGTGTTATTTGAAAAAACTTTCCACAGGCTAATTGATAGTGCCCCTTTGCCACATAGCTCATTACTTCCTGAACATGAGCTGATGATAGTCCAGATGCAGTTAATTTATTTTTTAATGTAGTTTGATCATATATCTTATATGGACAGCCATGAACACTACCTGGCACAGCATTTTCCTGAATTATTTTTAAGCAAGAATATGGAGTATAGTTAACCATTGAACCCTTTTTTCCATAATTATGTTCTATATTGTATTGATAACTTTTAGCGAACTTTTCAGGATCGATTTTTTTGCAAAATTCCTCCCTCCAAAATCTTATAGAGTCCTCTAATGTCACACCAATGCCTTTAAGAAACAGCCCATATTGCATGCGACCATCATGTTTGATATGATGTGTAGCGCGTATATGTTCATGGCAAGCCCTCATACAAAGAGGGTAAGATTTTTTAGCCAGCTGATCCAAAGATTCTATTGGCACACTAACATTTTTATTAATTGTGTAATCCTTACCAGTGTATGAAGTATGCAAGGTTTTTAGCAAATGAAAAAGTCGTTCATCTGTTTCAAACTCACGTATAGAACGTTGAGTAATTTGCAGTCCATGTTCAATTTCATTCATTTGCTTAACAGCCACAATCGATATAAAATCATTGGTATTAACATAAGCCTGGCCATCTTTTAAAAAGCAACGCCGAGACCGAACTAAATCAAGTACTTGAGTAAATGGAACTTTATAAAAGTCTAACATTTCTATCTTTGCTACACTCTGACCCATAGTACTTTCGAAGAGACCATCCTTCACAGCATTTTTTTGTTCTTGACTCAGCGGTGTATAATTCAATTTATGCAATTCCAAAAACTGTTTGATTTCCGCAGAAGTCATTGCGGAGAACTTATATTTAAATAGCTCCATTTCACGTGCCAAAAACCAGCTACAATAAATAAACACAACATTCATATATAAAGCAGATTCTCTATAAGATAAATTTATAAAATACATTACCGTTTTAACTCTATTGTTCGACAATAAGCCAGTCTTAAGATAAAATGAGAAATATAATCCTTGCGCCTGGCTTGTAATTCAAACTCATGCTTGCCGACATTGTTGGTAGCAGTATTACCGCCATTGGTACACAAACGTAAGTAGCCCTTTAGGCCTTCTCTAGAAAGCTCCGCATGTACATAATCCTTCCAATCGTCTGACAACAAACGCATATTTTTTGTATGCGCCTGTTCTAAGATCCTCAATACTTTTAGGCGTTCCAGCGCCAATTCTTCAAATTCAGGTATTTGTATATCTTCGTTCGGTGGTGAGCGGTAAAGCAACACGTTATGAGGATATTTATGTTCCAAATTTTCATATTCTGGTTTATGTTCTATACGTTGTTTTGTTTTTCTACGGAAATCCATAATCTTTTCACAGTCTTATAATATTTAAGGAGATTGTTGTGTTAAAATAAATTGGCGCAAATTAATGTTTATTTTTGATTCTTCTTCTTTTTTATGTAATTCAAAAGAATGTTGCCTACCTTTTAATATAGCTAAGCCAGATCAAGCTCAAATACATTAGAAACAGAAATGGTTTTGTCAAACGTCTAAATTTATGAGACTGAAGCTTTTCCCATGTAAGAAACCATACTCTAGCTCTCAATGTAAACATAATAAACTGAAATTATCCGCTGTTAAATATAACGTTTTTACATGCTGTTACAATATCACACTAAAGGCCAAATTGGTCTAGAAGTAACGTAGACGAAACGTAAAGTACAGGCCTAATTAGCCGACACTAGAAATCGTAAATGTAACGTAAATGTACATGTTTTCCACTTATAGAACACTTAAAAACCTGTCATATGTTTTTGTCAATGTGTGTATATAAATGATTAAAAATGGAAAAGAAACAGCTGTTAAACCGCATTTTTTATTTTGTAATAAGCAAATTGTAAATTAATTACTTTTAGCTGTTTTATATCTTCTACGCAAACTCTTCCCAAGTGCTTGGCATTCGCTTCCTGCAATTAATTAAACACAACTTGTTGAATGTTCTTGATAATCATCTTCAAAATTTAACTTACTTTCCATTCCAATAGAGGTTGATATTGTTAACCACTCACCTTGCTTCATATGATTATATTTGTAACATTTGTTACTCATATCATACAAGCATTAACTGCCGGCTTTTTATTTTTGAAATAAGCTTCAGTGCAACTGATTCGTATATCTCCATGTTAATATTTTTTTAATTTTATTTTTAATATAATAACATTAAACAAGCAATGCAAAACAAGTGATATGTATTGGATTATACATACATACATATGTACATATAATATGATGTGGCAGCTCAGTTCAACTTTGCTTAAGAAATTGAAGTAACTGGCAGCACAGTTCAATTGTTTCGGAACAAAAATCTTTCGCTCTCTCTCTCTCAAAAATAGAAACGTCAAACTACATATAAAAAAAATTTGTTGTTTTCAACTGTGTGTGCATAAACATTAAAAAAAAAGAAACGAAAATTAAACTATAAATTAATTCATGTTCTTATACGAACAATATTAATTTTTCATCATCATTTTATTAAAATTCATTATTATTATTTAATAATTATAATTAAAAACACACACTTTTAAATTTGTCTTTTATATACCCTTTTATGTCAGCTGATGTTGTGTGTGAAGTAAAAACGTAACAAAATTCTGCTGAAAATAGAAACACCACGTCTACGTTACGTTCGTTATTATTGTATGTATTCTCCATTTAGTTATCAGCTGACACGTCACGTTTACGTTACTTCTAGACTAATTGGGCCTTAAGCAACAATGGATGGACCGACTTGAGTTTCCAACTGTAAATTTTTAAAAACTTATTTACGTGAATTTCGAATAAAGACTTTGGAAGCCTAGCTATTGTCGAATAAACGATGAATGCCGAGGATTAGCATATGGCTTTTTTATAATTATAGAATAGGTACAATATTCAGCATAAAAAATGCAACGCTATATAATTTATATAATTTTCATTAATAAATCCCCAGCGTGTAGGTAGCTAATATCTGGGCAAAAATCTTTTATTTAGTGGCCAGCGAATACAATTTCTGCCATCGGAGCCGAATAAATTAAATTTGCGTTCATCGCTATAAAGCATCTTAGCCAAATCCTTGTTGTCCAGTTTAAGTGACGCTCTACAAGGTCAAGACGCCTTCTCTTATTAACTCTGCTTACTAGTGGCTTTTTACAGGGAGGTTTGGCAAATAAGTTGACTTCATTTAATCGGCGTCTAGCGGTATGTACGCTAAATGGGACGCCCATTCGTGTTTCTGCGTAATTAGCAACATCTACTGCCGTCTTTTAAAGATCAATTTTTATTGGCCTTAGCATTTCTCGGTCCTAACGAGCAGTATTAATTCGATGGCAATGACTTTCTGTCTACACTTCCAAAAGAGTGAAATTTTAAGAAAATTCGACTAACAGTTGATTTGTGTGCTACGATAGGACTCCAACTTCGCTTATCGCCATTCCTTCCTCCAAAGCTTCTATTATTGCCACTTTGCTATCGTTTTGTGTTTCTTGAAAAACACAAAAACCTTTCACAATGAAATTAAATTTTTAAATAAATGATATGATTTCCTTACTTTAACAGCACGTTGCGTTTTTTTGCTCGCACATTTTTTATAATTAATAAAATATTCTGATCAAATTAAAAACTGATATTGTCAAGTATACTTCTTCTTATAACGAATAAAAAAGGCAAAAGATAATTTTAATTCGATACAGAGAATTTAAGGTGGTCTTAAATTGAGAACGAATACAACATTGTAAAACAAACTTTCGGTGTGTCAAAATAATGCAACACAAAAATATCTCTTGTCAACAAAATACAGACGGCCATATGCAAAAACAATTGACAAAACTTGTTAAACCTTTATTAAGCAAAAATCCTTAATGTTGTATGCAAAAACGATTATTCACTTAAAATCCATTTGTTAAACCTACGTTAACTTTAAAAATTTTAAAGTAGGAAGCTACCAAACATCATGTTATGAATATTTAATATAAAAATAAAAATAGCATGTTTTGGCTTCAAGGAAAAAGTCATCTTTTAGTGACATGGTGATCTAAGCCAGACCGCTTAAATTGTCAAAGAATGGCTGTTGCGACAGAAATTTTAGGTAAAGCCCTAATTGCAATCCAATGGACAATATTTAAAAAATGCCTGCAAAAATATAATTGGACTTCGTGGAAAATGTTGAAGCTAAGGCAATGAATATAATGTTGTTACGTTTTTACCTTTTTAAAAACGTGTTTTAATGAGTTCGTAGATTGTAGTTAAAATAAAATAAATTTTGTGTTTGGTTTTAATTAAGAATCCTTTATT
Source organism: Wohlfahrtia magnifica (assembly GCA_023159175.1). NCBI lineage: Eukaryota > Metazoa > Arthropoda > Insecta > Diptera > Sarcophagidae > Wohlfahrtia > Wohlfahrtia magnifica. The sequence goes on along the minus strand of JAKWBJ010000198.1, from coordinate 2,271,227 downwards.
CAACACAGTTATGTGCACCACTGCTTGTAATCTTTTTACAGGCAATAACAATTTTTATTATTTATATTATTATTTATATTACTCTGTTTGTTTACAATTTTGTAAACAACAACAATTACTCGACAGATCTTTCTACTTTAAGATCTTCCAACACGATCGTAGTTATAAATTAGGTTCGATCACAACCTTTTCAACTAGAGGTTATCCACACTTAACTCTCTTTACTGAGTTAGCTTCAACTAAACTGGTTTTCTACTTCACGATTCACTTCACGGGTTTACTCCTTATAAACTCTCTTCACACAAACTGCACTTGCTGAGTTTACTTTACTTAAACTGCACTCGCTGAGTTTACTACACATAAACTTGTTCACTGAGTTTACATCAAATAAACTGATTGCTGTTTGCATCGATGTGCTTTTTATATGGCTGAGTAAACACCAACACATCGAAAGCTCTCGAACCTCTCGATATTTCAAGTAGATTCCATTTCTTTCTTTTAATTTCTTTTTAGTTCTTTTGTAGCCAAGCGTATGTGAACATGTACCACTTTCAGCTCTTAGTATTTGTTGTTGCTTGTTTATTGTCTGTTACTTGTTTTCTTTGCTGCTTAATTATTGTTGTTGCCGTGTTATTTTTATTTACTTTGTCTCTGCTAATGGTTGTTGTTGTTGTTGTTGTTGTCGATTTGGTTATTTGTAAATAGCACATATAGTTGTTCTTGAAGCTTTTGTTTATTTATTTTAGCGATGTAATAAACGCTGTGATGCCCAACCTTATGTTCGTAACACTGCCGCCCACTTAAGCCTGTTGGTCCCGAATAGGCTCATTACTTCCTCTCCCGTAACTTGCTAATCGTTCTATGTGCACTGCCTTCATTTAAGTTCTTGGGCTGTTGGGTTTCTGTATTCGGTAAACTACATCGTTCAGTCCTTTGACTACTTTATAAGGTCCACCCCAGTTAGTTGGCAACATTGGAGATACTCTTTTCTTCCGCTGTGGATTGTAGAGCAATGCTAGTTACCACTCATGGAAGCCATTAGCACATGCTGCTCGATCATACCTGGCTTTCAATCTATCACGGGCCATTTCCAGTCGTGTATGTATTGTTTGATAAGAATCTTTAGGTTTTTCACTTTTCTTGCCTTTAGCGACTGGTGCTCTCGATTTGTGTTGCTGCAGATGATTTTGACTTCTTCTGACTGCATCTTTAGCCGAAATACATTCAGTGCACTTCACTATCCACCCTGAAGCAGCTTGCTTGTATCCAACCCAATAGTAACGCTGATTTATTTTTCAACTGTTTTCGCCACGCCAAGATGCCTTCCGCTGGGTTCCTTACGAGACTGATTTAAAATTTAATTAATTTTCGAGGAAGGAACCACTATTAGATTTGAAGTTGTATTTTCGTCTGCACTTTCCCAGCTTCGGTATAAGCACCCGTCTATCAGCTTTAAGCTATTCCATTGAGCCCAATAAGCCTTTATTAGAGGGCTATCTGCTGATATCTCTTTACTAGTAGGCCGTTTGTCTTTCTCTTTAGCTGCTACTACCCTTGCCAGTACTAGGTCTTTCCTCTGAGCCGTTGACCAGTCCTCGTTAACCTCAAGTCGTAATTGCCTGATGATAATGGTCTCTTTGGCCTTTATCTGTCAAATCAGACATGAGCTAAGTGTTACCATTCACGAAATAAGCACTACTTGAAAAAAAACGTTAGATAGCGGACCCTTTAAATGAATAGAAAATTGACCTTTTCAATGATTTATACAAGATAATTGACAACCGTGAAGGATATGCAACAACAATAGCAGCAGAACTGAACATGTTTTAACGCTTATTTGTTTGCGTTTGTGACAATAAAAAGTTTGCAAGTTCCACAAGTTTGGCAATGGGGAACAGACTACCAAACATGAGTATACTCGTGCCTGGCAGCGAATGCGTTAATTATCCACTACATACTCACCCTTATTCCATTTAGCGTCGTCGTCATCGTCATCAATATATAAATTTTATCGACATCGTCATCAATTCAATACAAAACTAGTATGCCATAAGAGCAGGGTAACGATGTCGATGGTTTATCGATTTTTAAAGCGCATCTCTAACAATTTAGACAGCTGGTTTTTTTATTTTCAGTTTTTATAGTTTTTTTTTTTTTTTTTTTTTTTTTTTTTTTTGAAGGGTAGCGAAATATTCACAAAAATATACAATATAAAAAGGACCTACAATTTAATATAAACTATGAAACTCCAATAATAACTGATATTTTTTCTTTTCTATTTCTACTAAATCTTTCTTTTCCAGACCGACGATAAAATCAGAGCCAATTTAAATCGATGCCGCCGTACGGCATACGAAAAATGCATCGACGCTTATCGATAAAATTTGATATTGATGATGAGCATACCGACGCAAAACGACATCGTTTCGTATTGATGACGCTAAATGGAATAAGGGTGATTACTTATTGTTTACCAATTACTTATTGTAGTAATTGGCAACTGGAAAGTAATTAAATACTATTACGTTTAATCCAATTTTAAATACTAATAATCAGTGAAACCAAAATAATGCAATTGCATGTTCTTTCTCATGCAACCAATTAAATCGGATGTAAAATATTTATCCGTTTCATGAATTTTTAGGAATCGATTTGTTAGTGCATATTTTTGTATATTTTGCTCATGACAGCATTTTTTTGCATATTTAAGTTTAAGGAGCATGTTTTCGTAATTTTTTTAGTATTTAAAGAGTAGTTTAAACCTTTTTAGCACAGATTTGAATTTTTTGTGCTCTAAAATATTTTTACAGCGAAAACAAATTTTTGTTTCAAGTTCTGATCCAGTTTTTTCTAATTATCTGTGAATTACATTTTTTTTTTTTTTTTTGGCCATCTAGACCTCAATTCATGTTTTTAGCGCTTAACGGGCGAGTATGTTCTGTAAGCCGAATACGAGACAAATTGAATATAACCTATTCTACATTCTGACAAAGAAGCATCAAGCCAAAGTTTTAATTAGACAAAACCAATCACAACAATGCACAACTTTTTGCCGATTCGTTAAAGATATTGGACGTAAGTTTAAATTTGATTTAAACTAACGCAAGTTACATGCATTGCTCATGTACTGCATCGCTTAAGCGAGTGTATTGGAGATCAACACGAAAATGTAAACAAAGCAATTGTAAATGTAAAAAGTTTTTTTGAAAGTTCCAAATAGAGTTTAAATTTTTATAGAAATGTATCCAGGACTTCTTTTAGCACCTGAACCAGTTATAACTAGTTGCGGAACTTGACTCGAGACTATACATTACTATGCTTACAATTATGAAAATATCTTAGAAGATGAACAATATATGAACTAAAAATTGCAAATTTAAAAAGTAAATTGTATTTTATTACTACAAACTTTGGTTTCATTGAAAAGTTACTTAAAGAACTGCAAAACTGCCTACAATATTAGTTGAGTTATAAAATATGACTTTAAGGAATTGTTGTCCTTGAAATATGTCCCCTTTATATCAGTAGAAGTGTGCTTAGTTGTAATAGACAACGCTTTACATTTTTAACTTTAAGTCTATGTTTTGTTGTTTATTATTCTGATCTCCTTAGAAATTGAAGTACAATTTTTGATTCTAAATCTGTTTTATTGTTATTTGTATTATTGAATAAACATTTTTTTCTATTAACAAATAAGAAATGTTTGTTTTTTAGAGCATATTCTTAAATGTTTATGTCATATTTTATGATTTTTACTGCATACTTTATGCACATAAAACACTTTTTAAGAGCATATTTCTGGTTTCCCTGACAGCCACCAATTAAAAATTATGTCGTTGGTAGTTGTTAATTGGAAATTGGCAACCAAAAAATTACATATAATTATATAATTTTTGTAGTTGATAGTAACTAATTACGCATAATTATTAACCCCCAAATCTGATGTTTACCGTATGCATCTTAATTTGTTTTATAAAAAGGAGTTGGGCCTCGAATTTACAATTATTTATTTTATTAATTATTGGTTACTCTTTTTATTTAATTTTTAGTATGCAAATAGAGCAATTTGATTTTATTAAGTACCATCTAAGCTATATTTTGTTACAATTTATTAAATATCAATTACAAAATACAAATAAAAATTAAACAAAAAATTCTATTTAATGCTCAATATGTGAATGATATCATTTTAACATTTTTAAGAAATTTGTGTGTCCTAATTAACGGTTTTTTAAGAATGAGACAAACGGGGAATTTTTAGAAATAAAATCCTTAAACAATAGGGTGCTTCTTCTATCATATCAAACCTGAAAATTTACTGAGATATTTTTTTAGAGGGGAAATAAATAAATTAAGATTTCTTTATAATTTGTATTATTTTTTATTTTATGTATTTATGTTAACTTAAATTTAAAAGTCATAAGTTTAAGGTTTTTAAGGAATAAATAATGTTAAGTGTGCAAATGAGAAAATCACTACAAATGATAAAAGATTAAAGTTTATATTTATGTATATGTGTGTATGTATATTTTACATTTTATTTTAAAAACATATTTAATTTATTATTTTGTTTATAAATAGTTATATGATTTTGTTGCCATATTTACAATTATAATAATTAATTTGGAATGTGGCACCATTATCTTGTATGTAATTTTTTTAGTCAAAATAAAAAAATAAAAATAAAAAAATAGACTTGCAACTCCCTAACATACATGTATATCTTTCATCGTTTATCGTTTGTGTTTAAATTTCATTTGTTATACTTTCAATGTTTTCTTTTGTTATATTACCAATAAAAGCAACAAAATCATAGCAAATAAATATTTTTTAATTTTAAGTTTTTTAAAAATAAAATTTAATACTAAATATATGTTTTACATTACATATTTTTTAGTGCTTCATTTTTATACGTATATAATATGTGTATTGCATGCTTTTCTTTCTAGAACTTAAATAGAAAGTATTTATATAATGATTTAGATAATAAATGTATGTATGTGTGTAATATGATTTGTATTTGTTTAATTGAATGCATAGTGAGTGTTTATACAATGATTTTACACAACTTCAAATAATAAATTTGAAAAAAAAAAACGAAATTATATAATGTTCTGAAAAATTAAATTATGATTAGAGATATATTTAAAATTAATAGTAGATCGCGATCTTAAACATTAAAACATTAAATGATAGATATTATGTATAAATGTATTTTTTATTTATTTTTAGTTCTACAAACGTTTTTTTGTATCAATTTTGAAACGTTTTAACAGTAACTTTTTTAAACGCTGGCGAAATTGCTTCACAGACAATTTATTATTAATAGTCATTTCATTAATTTGTTGTTTTATCTCACGATTCAGCACCTCAAACGGATAACACAGCACAACCCATGCAATAGGCTCTAACTTACCAAATAACTAAACGGAATCATCTATTAAAAGATAGAAAATAAATGTGATCATTTTATAACACATAGAAATTATTATTTTTGAACTTACCATGATACCACCATTTAGTCTTTTTAGGATTTTTATTGCATGTCTTTACGTATAAGGTGTTGTCTGGAGGACGTTTCTTTTCACGGCAACTGCTTAGCATTGATGCTATGCTTAAACACACCGACTGTACGGATAGCGCCGGCGACCAGTCTTCTGTTAATATTGAAAGGCAGATATGACCATTTGAATATACGTGCGGATGAACGGGTATATTGTTGCCAATAAATGTTACCTCCGGCGAATCAAATGGATATTTATTATTAAACTTAAATAATAATTGGAAATGTTCGCCTTCATATAGGGTACCTTCAAAACCTTCAATGTTTATTTTCCATCTTTAAATAAAAATAAAAAAAAAATATATGAACTTTTTAAATTATGTTGTGTTGAATATCTGCGCAATGTTAAAATACTAATTTTTAAAAAGGCAGTACAGCTCGTATAAATAAAGCAAATAATGCTATAAGCTTTCTGGCTTCAATTAAGCGAAACTCTCAGTATTTTATTTCAACTTATTAAAACTGCTTTTAAATAACCTAAATGTTAGCTATATACATACATACAACCAAACTTCTAAATGATTGTATTGCTAGAGAACAATATTAAAAAACATTGTATAATTATTAAAAAGACTTGTTAGTTCTAAATTTTGTCTGCAAAGAATTTATGTCCTGATCTTAATAAAGGCTTTAGCTCACACAAATTTTCATATTTCAATATTGCATATTTGGAAAACTTTTTGTTTTTTGTTTTTATATATAAAAGAAGAGTTATTATGTCAAAATTTGAGTCAATTTGGAATGAAACTAGACATTCTCTATAACGTATTTTATTGTATTAAATAATATATACAAAGCTTTTGCTTCTATTGCTTTTTTACGTTACAGTCAGGAAGGTAAAAATTGGATTAAGATAAAAATAATTTCAAAAACAATTTTAAATAAATTTACTGTTTACAAATCCTGTTTATTTAAAATTGTATACAGGGGCCAAAAAAAAAATTCGACATGAGCTTACAAATTCATTTAGTAATCGATAAAAAGCAATATAACGTGTAATTAAAAAACTAAATTAGAAAGAACTTTATTGGGGAGCCAAGATCTATATTCAGTAAAAAAAAGTTGAGACCACAAAAGAAACGAAAAAATCATTGTTTAAAACATAAATAAAAAATTAAAAAAAAGAAACATGGACAATGTTCTTGAAATATAAAACATTTGTTGTTGGTTTAAAAACTCTTCCTTTACGTCTTATAACCTCTCTTAAACATTCTGTCATCGATCTTATCAATTTTATTGTGTATTCAGAATCAATATTAACCCACTCTTCTTGTGGGATTTCTTTCAACTGATTTTTATAGGTAAATCACATGATCTAATTTTTTCCTTCAAGTGACGCAAAAAATATTAATTGTGTTTAAATCTGGAAATCGTGACTGAGTTTTTGTTATTTTTGGGCAATTATATAAAAGCCCCAGCTTTGTGTTGATGGTCAAAAGCTTGAGATTATTATCTTGGTAAAACTGAAATAGGCGGTTAGGCGGAGGTTCCTAATTTTTCAGCGGTCTGTCGAAAACTTGTTTGGGAAGGTCAATGTACTTGTGATGATCCATAATGCCGTCAATAAATGCTAAATGCTCACCTTCCCGCTACAGCCAAAATGGTTATATTTGCTTTCATCAGCAAGAATAACATCCATACAGAACACAAGAAGCTGAGACATGTACTCTTTAGCGAAATCTAATCTAATATTCCTATTTTTCTTGAAAATTTTTGGTATCTTCGTGGCAAATCTAGCATGGAAATCGTGTTCTTTTAAATATGTTTTTTTTTTGTGTAGGGTGGTTCTGAAATCTCTAAGTGCTCTTCGGTACTTTTGGCTAGTGTAAATGCATTAATTTTGAGATTCTTTTTCACTTCACGCATGATTCGTCCTTCATCTGCATCTGTAAGTTTTCGAAAACGACCACTTTTAGCTTTGTCTAACACAGTTTTCTCACTTTTATATTATTTTATTATACACTGAACAGTTGTTCTTGATTTTTTGACTATTTCTGTTATGGCGTTTTGTGATTTTCTCAATTTAAAATGATGAATTATTAAATTTCTTATATCGATAAAGGTCTCCTTTCCTTTGCGTCCCATCTTTACGATCATATGCACTTTAATAAAAAAAGTGTTTTGAATTATAAACATAAATTCTTACGGCACTAATTACACTAAAAATATAAACTAGTAATAAATCTATTAGCAAAAGAAAGGAAGAAAACGGTGATTGTCGAATACTTTTTTGTTTTAAAATTGTATATTTTTTTGTTAACTAGGCCAAATAATTCTAAAATGCACAGTGTTTATAAATTTTGCAACTGTAAATCAAATAACAGTTACAACGTAACAAAATACAGCGAGATTACATTCAAAATTTGCAATTATATCAACATTTTAAGAAGATTTACGCCAATAATATGAAATGTGGAATAGTTTTTTGGCCACTGTACATCTAATAACATTTAAGTAAAGTTAGTGTTTTGTTAATTAAAATACTTTTTCCAGATTTTTTTACTTAAAATTTAAAAATAAAATTTTAAAAATAAAATTTAAATATATTTATAAATAAAATTATATTTAAAAATAAAATTTTAAAATTTTTAAAATAACTCCAAAATTCTGATATACGGTAAAAAACCCGGCTTTTCGTACCTTCAAATACTTATAAGCTAATAACTTAGCTAAATACTAACCGCTTTTAATATGTTTAGAAGATATGGGAAGAAGAAGAATATACAGTTTAAATGGAATATACCTTACTTAAGTAAACTTGTGAAATCTGTGTAAATTACTTAAACAAGAGCATATTTCATCGAATTTATTCCAAATAGTTCAAGTTCAGAGATGTTTTTAAATTCTATTTTACTATATATACGGACCGTAATATTTATGAATTCGTTAGAGAAGTACGTTTACGTATACGTATTCGTAACGTATTCGTAACTACAATGATACTTGGTATTTTAAAAATCCATTGGAAATTGACTGAATTAAAGCATTTGGTAAAGCGGCAAATGTAAGATCTTTCAAATAGCTTTTTACGTAAAATTGAAACTGAAAAAATATTAAAATTAACAAAGAATCGCTGATTTTTATGAGCTGCTTTGCTTTTTTGGCGCATAAAATATAGTTGTAAATTTTTGTTTTTTAAATTTGCTAAAAATCGCTTAATTTTTTTCACGAGGTGCTTTTCGAAGTAGGTGCTTTTAATCAGTCAATTTCTATCGGTTTTTTGACCGTAAGGATTTTAGAGATATTTTGAAAATTTTAAAAGCAGATTCTTTTTTTACTCGACAGCATCTTTAAAAAATGGTATCACTTCCCAAATATGTTTACTTCATTCTTTTTTTGCCATATTTTTTTTTGTTCTGTACACTTTTTTGACGCGTAAAAAATAGAGTACCTTTCGTTTTTATTGTATAACTTAAGTTGTTGTAAGAATTTCGTTATTGTTTTTCATGGATTTTGTAAAGCAGTCTTAACAAACATAAAATGTTTAAATGCACAGCATTTTTAAAGACTAAAAAAAACTTAATTTTAGAGAATGAGGGTTTACATTTTTTTTTGACGCTGCCTGTTTGTTTAATTATTCATTGACTAAATATTAATCTAAATTATTCATAATCTAAAAAATATCTATAAAGTACAATAATATGAGGTAAAGGACAATATACTTCTTATTCAGAAAAAAGTCAGAAGATAAACTTTTCCTAATGTTAAAATATTAAGATCAATAACGAACGAAATCATTTATAGTTTAAACTTTAATAAAAAACGTATCATATATACCGCTCATTTACTTTAATAGTGTCATAACTCAAAAAGCATGATTTTTTAGTTAAGTATTAAAAAATATGCGCAATAAATTTATCTTTATAGTGTACAAAATTCATTCGGACTAAAGTTAAGTTAAGAGCATCGGAACAAAGTGTTTATTTCTCAATTATTGTCAATAATTGGAAATCGAAAATTTAAAACAGCTCTCATGAAAAATTACTTTTTTGAGTTCTGAAACTATTGAAGTAAATGAGCGATATGTTCTTAACGAAAGAATAAAATACTTACTCCGATAAATTTGTAGCAATACTGTCAGTATCGACTGAAACTCCTGGTGGAGGTTCTTTAATTAATGACATCAATTCTTTTTGCAGTCTTTTCTGTAAAAAAAATTAATTTAGTAATTAATTAGGGTAATAATGTATATTTTACAATTCTATTAGTCATAATAATACACGTTCGTTCTATTTGACGTCATTATTAAAATTTTAATTAGCAGTTTTTTTCTTTGAATAACGTTTTGGCTCAATGATGACATATTATTTGAAAATTTAAAAATACACTTAAATAAAAGCTTTTGTTTTTATATGAAATTAATTAAAATGTTTTTTTTTTTGCAAAGAAAAAGTAATGCTTTAGATATAATACGTCAATAGCTGTTTGTTTTATTTTCTTTTAATTTGATTAGATAAGATTGGTAGTGCCATTGTTTAAGTAAGTACTTTTTTTGTAATTATTCCCGTGATGAAATACAAATTCAGTAAAAAAGTAATTATATAACGAAGAACGTTTAAGTTATATACATATATGTTAACAATATTGCAAAGCAATGCCAATTGACCATACCATGTCGCACATAATGCTTCTATAATGGCTGACTAAGGGTATATACAAAGTTTCGCAGCAACATCAAACATATTGAAAATATACTTTAAATCGATCTTTAGGTCTAAGTAAATCATTTTTATATGAAAAAAGAAATAAGTGCGTAAATTATCAATATTGTATATTATTTGGATTTAGGGAGTAAACATGAAATGCAAATACTGGCAAAGAACCGAAACAATATTTAATACATATTTTAACAAATTAAATTTAGCAATAAAAAATTTAAATCCTATTAATATTATACATTTTAAATCCTATTAATGTGATACATTTCATTATAAATTGGCTATGTTTATGGTGTTAAGAAAAACTTTTTGTGTTACTATTTTAAAACTTAACATGATCCTATACAAAGTCTATTCCGCTGTAATAGGAATATCTCACACGGAATGTAAATACCTTTTAATAGAACATTTAATTAAAATATATATAAATATATATACGACAATCACACTATGCATGATATTTCACATAAGAGTACGTGATTTTAATCATGTTCATTGCATTAAATGACAGTTGACCTGTGATGATTAAAAAACTAATGACTGAAAAAATTTTATTTGAAATTTACAAAATGCACTGATCTAAAGTTAAAATCTCAACGTATATAACAAGGAATGCGCGCGGAAAATGAAGACATATACTTTTTTTATAACTGTACTTAATGGTAAAATTATTTCAATCAAGATCTGGTTAGAAAAATGAGTACACCTTATGGTTATTTAAAAATGGTAACATCCTTTTTTCCAGACACTCATTAACATAAATATCTATGTTAATAGAGCCGATAGTAATAGAGAAGCTTTTTTTACCATATGTGCAAATTGATTGCCATATCATACATTTTGTACGCAGACTTTTTTGCGTGTTTTTTAACACAATCTTACTTTTTTGTAATTAATTTGTATATAATTAATTTTATTTGCTAAATTTTAATATTTATTAAAACTATGCAACAAGACTTAATAAGAAAAAAAAATAATATTACATTCTTAAGACATGTTATGTAATTTTTTTTTTGTACTATCTTGGACATAATGATTTTATATGCAGACTTTTTGTGACTAGTGTATGTTAATAAAAAAAAATGTTTTTAGAAGAAAAGTCACTTACTTTCCCCGTTTTTTTCTCGATTTTAACCTCTCTTAGGTTCAATTTTGACAAAATCACAGCTTATAACACTTTCGCTAGCTAGATCTATATGATCTATCCAAATTTGAACAGTTATTTACGCGTGTTTATTTCAATCACGCGTAAATGACAAAGAAATTTATAATACACTGCGAGTCATCGGGATAGCCCCCCCTTTTACTGACGCTTAATGTTAAATATTATCTGAACCAACTAAGATATGGCCTTAATCTATGTAGTAGATTCCTATCAATTTCCTTTGAAATAAAATAGACTGCTGTGCTAATTAAGATAGTATATTAATTATTTATTTTGTAAAATTATACTAAAAACGTATTGAAAAAATTGGTCATCAGGATAGCGCCACCAACTATAATTTCAATTTAATTAGTATTTTAAGCAACTATAAACCTTTTTAATTCCTAAACACTATATTTTAAACAGTATTAAGGATAATTAGTAATGCGTGGGACCGCCTTTGTTTCAAATAATTTCGAAAATTTAATTTCAAAATGAATTGTAAGGTTCTTCAATATAATTCAACTAAATGCTGGACCAAGTGTGTATGACTCCTTCCATTAATTCCATTTTTGTGTTGTATTGTCTTCCGGACTCGTACATTTCCCCAGGCACCCATCTCCATACGTTTTTGATTATATTTAGGACGGGCTAACAAGGTAGCCATTCAAGGGCGTCATGTTTTTGACTCTGAATCCACGATTTAACGGATCGGACTGTATGGATTGGAACATTTTAGACTTCCAAATAAGTAGAAAAGTGGTTTTCGAAACGCTATTGTAGTTCTCGCAGGTGTCATTAGGTGTGATCTCTCCTGCAGGATAGTTTATAATAAGTTTTCTTTCGGCAGAATAAACACTTTTCTTTTTTATTTTCTGACAGCAAACACTTAAATTTAAAAATGTAACGGAATCAATAGCTATAAATTAAAAAACAACGACTAATAAGTTAATGTTTTATGTGTACGCAGACTTTTTCTGAGTAAACAACTGCACTTTTTCTTAATTATGATGCCTAGCAATGGAACTACTTTCTTTTCAAATACAAATTTTGGTTATAAAACGTTACAGGGATCTAAGACATATTACAAGACCAAAAAGTTTTGCTTTGTTGCGAATTCTTAGAAATACAGAGTACTGAATGAAATAAAAAGTTTTGTACGCAAACTTGTTCTGGCTAGTGTAAGTGTTATTGCGTATGATTTGTTTTTTAAATTCTGGACCCGGGAGAGAATAAAATCGGGGAAAGCTGACCAAATTAGGTCTTGAGAATTTTTTTATTCAGTTTGTTAATAAGTAACCACGCGTAAACGACTAAATCAATTTTGCTTAATTTGGAGCACAGGTATATAGAACGAAAGTGCAATATGGTGCTTTTTTCATAATTGGATCTCGGGGATGTTAAAATCGGGGGAATTAACGACTTTTCTTCTTCATTGACACGCATCTTTTTTCTTAAAGCAAAGTTTTTTGATTGCTAAAGTTTGTTTCAAAAACGTAAAAGGAGAGCTTTTGGTTAATATCCAACCTTAAGAATCATGTGGTTATTACGGTATAGGCAAAGCTAATATAAAATATATAACAAAAAAGATATATATATATTTGAACTTAAGTTGTCCAAGTGTTTACAGATATACTATATTAAATGAAATAAATGCTGCCATATTGTACTATGTTATCCCTTAGTAAGCTTTGAGAACGTTCAGATTTTGTGTGAGCCATTCTATATTTTGATGAATAATATTTATACAGTTTTAAATGATAATTATAAGATTTTGATTTAATGTTTATGAATCATTATTGTTAAGTTAAATAAAACTTTATTATTTCTAACACAATTAGAATTTAAGAAAAACTAGAGGAACATTTACAAATAAATCAATATAAAAATTGTTTCTTTAGCGATCAAAATTTTAGTGAGCTATGAAAAGTACTTAAATGAATCACTTTTTAAAGTCATTAACCCAGTCTTTTATTTGAATGTATTTTGGACTTGACATACATTTACTAATGTTTTAAAATGTTATAAGGATACATACATATGTATAGTAACCGGAAGGTACCAGCTTTATGATTAAGCTGTTGTATACTAAATTTAAATTAATGATTTAATTAAATTTATATTAATGATTTGTATTTTGATTTGTACACACATATTTTTTTTTAAATCACTATACTTGCCTCCCAACGTGTATTATCCAAAACTAAAGGCTTCCCACATTTTATTAGCGGTTGGTCTGGTTCCTTTGGCTCCGTTATTATCTCCGCTTTTTGCGGTTTGTCTTTTTTACTTTTAAATAACTTTACGATTTTAGACATGTTCTTCGTTTTCGATCTTTGAATTTGGTTACAGATTTTTAAGAAAACTTAAACGTACATGTGTATGTTGTTGATTTTTTTTATAAATGTTGGAATAACATTTTATTTTTATTTTTAAACTAATTTTAAAGATGTGTTGTAATATTTATGAACTAATATTATAGACTATTTGTCCAAAGAAATATTTTCTATAATAATTATTGGCAATTGTTTTATTTGCACGTTGTTTAATGTTTTGCTTGCACTACGAGAATAAATTGAATTTGTGTGAAAGTAGAAACAATTACCGTATATTTTTTATTTTTTTTTTTTTATTTATACAATCAACTCGTTATACCATTTCGTTTTATTTGCTTGTTGTATTTGTTTTTTTTATTATTATTTTGCGCTATCAAAAACAAAATATTTACAATACTGAAAAAAGGGAAAAACTGCAAAAAACTGCAAAAAACACAACAACAAAATTAAAAAGCTTATAACTAAGTTTTCTTTTGTGTTTTTTTTTTGCTATATCATATTTCTATTAAGTCTTTTTTAATGTACATATAGTTTTTTTAGTTTTTTGCTTTTTTGCAACAAAAAACGAAAAATACAACTTAAGACAGTTCCTATAGGAGAATAGTTCCTCTTTAAGAAAGCGATAATGCTATTTTTTAAATACAGACTTCAAAATAGATTTGTTATGCTTTAAAATAACAGCTTTAAAAATTTATTTTGATCTTATTTTTAATTTCATTTTCAATGCACATATTTTAGTTCTTCGTATTTTCCTAAACGTATTTTAATAATACTTCTGCTACAGCCTACGTTTTTGGCATATAATATTTAAATTAAAGACAAAGGTAAATATGGTTTGATTATTATTATTTTATCTTATCTTTTTGCCAAACGACTCCAGTACTCTAAAGCACCCGCCTCTTTTTAGTTTTTTTTTCTAACTATTACGCTTTCAAAATTAATTGTAAAAAATAATAAATAATAATGTAATTTTTCCTTTGTTTACAATAAAATTCAAATTAAAACAAATACTTAATATTGATAGGTTTTAATAAAAATTCACACCACTTTCCTAAATATATGTACATATATTAATATATTTGTTATTGCTGGCTTAACCTTTCCTTCTACGACACAATTACATGAAAATAAATATTATTGTATATATTTTAATCTTTTAAAAAGATGATTGCCTTTTCTATTTTATTCTCTACCTATTCTCTACATATTAGATTAAAATATAATTATTAAAGATCAACCCCAAAACGTCAAGTTTTTAACAACATACAATTAAACCATTTAAAAATCAAGTCCCAAATATAAATTAAAAATTTAACTACAGTGAATAGCTATCCAACACTACAACTAGTTTTTGTATGAGCTCTCTATATAGTAAACAAAATTTAACGGCTCTAAATAGTGAATAACAATTTTGGCAAATTATTGCTTATTTCCTAATTTGGAAAACCTCCTTATTAATAAAAACTAAAGAAATCCTTTGCATTTTGTTGATGAAGATCTATATTCAGTAAAAACTTGATATCCACAATAAAACATGGAGAAGACTACATTATAGTTTAATTTTGTGTCAGCGGCTGGAATTGAGAGTTTAATTTTTATTGAAAAAACTATGAAATGTTTCACATATTTAATTTTTATTGAAAAAACTATGAAATGTTTCACATATTTAACCTTACTTGTAGATAAAAAAAAACAATATTCGAACAAAATGGACCTTTGAAAGCTGGTATTTCCAACAAGACTTGTTAGACTTTAAAAATGTATATAATTTGAGTTCGTTATTGCAAATTCAAATTGTTCAATTTTAATTTTAATAATTTCGTAACTTGTACTTTACTATAGCTCTTGATAATTATTCCCAACGATACGTTTTTACTTCACTAAATTAAAAATACTAAGTAAGCAAAACTTAAAAAAATTCTAGTAATTACATGAATATTCTATGCAAAATCAAATTTATGTTTAAATATGAAAACTTAAACCTACAGTAACAAAGTTTTTGAAGCATTTTTACTAGGCATTGAAACATATGTAGGTAGCAAACAAATATTTTCAATAAGCAAATCATTTTATTTAATTTGATGGAAAAGGTTTACTTTGGCTCTTTAAAATTTATTATAAAAATGTTAATAGAAAAGTATGTTTAGGATGACTTAATATTTAAATATCCATTGTGTTTAATAACATCTTGTAAATAATAAACTTCAATTAATTAAAAAACCCCTTTTATTTGCATTCTTAATTAATATTACTTTTTAATATCTATCTGTATACTCACATATTAAACTACTAAAACTAAAAACACTCATGTTAAATTCCAAAGCATACGCGTATAATGATGATGTCTTTTAAATCAGCAATGTAAATTTAAAAACTAGTACGCATAATAATAGAATCAATTAATTCTTACACTTTTCCAATACATATCAAGTCCATTATTTCCAAATAAATAAAAATCAATTACAGAAACAACAAGTTATATAAAATTGGTATTTATGTGTCTATATCTTTAAAATGGTAATTGTAAGAGTCTAAATTTGACCCAAATAACTTTGTGGTCAATACAAATCATCAATCAAAAATTGGGCCGAATTGGATAAGTGGGGGTAGTACCTCTAATAGAAAGTAAATATTGATTTTAAATATCTTTAAGACGGTAATAGTGGAAGACTCTGAATTTGGTCTAAATATCTTAGTAGTTATTATATTTCATCAGTCGAAGTTTGGGCGAAATTGAATAATTGGGTGTGGCATCTTCCATATAAAATAAATATTGATTAGATTAGAATGGAAGATTCTGAATTTGGTCTAAATGACTTCTTAGATGGTACAATCACTCCGTCAATTGAAAAGTGGGCGGAATCGGATTAGTCGGTATAGTGCTTCCCATATAATTTAAATAATGATTTTTTTTTCTTGAGAATGGTAAAGTTGAAGTTTCTAAATTCGGTTTAAAATTTGGTTTGGTGTGTATAGAACGGTAACAGTTAAAGCTTTCTTTATATATCCACATCAGTCAGAAAGCTGGTACAACACAAAGGCTCCCAGCAACGTGGGAGGGATTACTCTAGTGTAATTTTAAAATAAGTAATTTTTTTTATCTCTTGTTTGGCAAGTACATACATATAGTCAAGTTTCTACTAAATGTTTAAGGAAATTAATAAAAAAATAAGTAACATTATGTATTTTGTACATATACACTATGAGATAAAATAAAGTGCAAATTGGAATTTTTATATTTCATCAAAGAAAAAAGAGTCAAACTTGACATTATTGTTAAAATGATGTTGAGTTTAACTCTTTTTTTCTCTGATAAAGTATAAAACGAGCATTTTGTACTTTATATTGTCAAATAGTGTACATATACAGTGGTGGAAAAAAACAATAGAAACACATTTCTTTTTAACTAATTTCATAAAATATTTTCAATTTGATACACACTTTCGAAAAAATTCATTGTTGTTTTATATTTTATTAATGTTCTAAACAAAAAACAGCAACAATTATTTACAAACAATTTAATTAATTTAATTTAATTTAAATCCAAAAATTTTATTCATGTTTTAAAGCCAGGTTGGAAAAATAATAGAAAAAATTCAACATTTTTTTTATTAAGGACTTCAACTATTAGAAAATAACTTAAACTTGTAGAAAATCAAATAACAATGATGCTTAACAAGATAGAAAATTTATTTATTTTATTTCTTTATTTAACATAATCTTATCAAAGAGCAACAAGACATTAATCTTATAAATGAAAGCGCTATAGCAGAATTAAAAAATGATTGATAACAAACTTAAAGAAATTAGATAATAAAAATAATTACAAACAAAAAGTATAAAAAATAACATATAAGGTGTGCTTCAAAATGAAAATGTCACCTTAATATTTGCTCAATTCACCCAAGCTATAATATGTTATGTATGGTAACCTTATTAAAAAATTCTACGTTCAAATAAATGACGAATAAGCCGGTTTTGCTTTTAGAAATGTACCATTATATTATGTTTATTTAAATTTATGTAAATAAGTGCAAAATTCAATGCGTCAAAATGATGAGGTCAGTGATCAATAAACAATTAATCTAATCAGAGAATCACAATTATTTTTTTTATAATAATTTATAATTTAAATAATATCTGCGCGGTATGGGTCGCGGGAACCCTTGTGCAGAACGTTGGAGCGGATTTCGCGTCAGCTGTAGCAGATTGCCACTTTTAATTCCTCTTTTGTCCGGTACAGTTTGTTGTCTGCGTAAACATTAGGCACAAGCAGTCCCCACAAATTTTACATGGGGTTTAAGTCGGGGGAACGCGCTGGCCAATCAAGTACTTTAATATTGTGCTCCTCAAACTATTGTCTGGTCGACTTGCTGACATGAATTGCTGCGTTATCTTGCTGAAAGGTGAAAGTTTTATCAGTATTTTAGAAACGTTCACACAGAATGCGCTGGTACTCTAAACTATCCATTCGAGTGGAAGGAAAGAGCTAACGCCAGCGCAAGCCATCTAACTGCCACCGCCGAAATTCCGTTTGGAAAAAAAAGCATGGGCTCCTTCCTTAAATCTCGCCAATAGCCATTGAAACCATCTGGTCCATCCAGGTTAAATTTTTTCTCATCAAAAAAAATTACCTACAAACCCAAAAATGTATGGAATATCTTATAACCTTTTTAAAAAAAATGTTAACCTGATGCCAATTAGCTGCCATGTTGTTTTTTGCGAGCTCCTTACGCTTAATCTTATGCTGCTTAGTCAGACAGGGATTTTTTTTTTTTAATTTTACTCGGATAAGGTTTGGCTGGGCGTTGATAGCTCTTAGAATTGTGCTTTTTGAAGCTTGTAATTTCAATTCCTTTTTTATTGTTACCGCACTTTTCATGGAAACCGAGGCCTTTGGTGAAATTAGCCGAGTTTCACGGGCAGTCAGTACCTTTGGACGACTCGTGCTTTTTAATTTTCCATAATTTTCTCTGTTTTTGAGAAAATTTTGCACAACACACAAAGATCGTCCCAGTTTTATCGCTACTCCACGCATTTCCTGTTCATGAAGTGCCACAATTTTTCCTTGTTCATAAGGTGACAAAGGTTTCCCGCGACCCATACCGTGCAGGTATTATTTAAATTATAAATATATATAATAAATTATTACAACAAATTATTACATAAAAATAACAATTTTGATACCTTCTGATTAGATTAATTGCTTATTAATCACACTGACCTTATCATTTTGACGCATTGAAACGTACAAATAAAATATTTTTAGTTTTGTATAACATGCACATTCTATATATAGTATATTTTTTGGTGCGTTTCAGCACGTTGCTTACGAATGGCAAAAGGTGTAGCATCTACGACTGCCCACAAATTTCAAAGCATGCTGTTAGCTCTACCTACAACGATACTAATGTGATTATACCACGTTAGGTTAGAGGCAGATTTAACGAAGTCTATTCTAATCCCTTTAATAAAAACCTCAGGTAAGTCAAATGCCGTATTGGATTTCGACATTTAGACTTTGAGAGATTGATGCACAAAGTCGATTGGAAGTAGCCAAACTGTCAATTTTCCCTTTATCTTCATATCTCCTATGTAGGAGTTTATATTCTTCATACGGGTACAGGTGTAAAGCTGCACATCATTAGCGTACATATGAACATTTCGTTATGGAAAAAGCCGGACATCCAATACATTTTTTTGTGTGTGTCTATTATTTTTTCCATCACTTTACATTAAATAGGTTTTTATATGTTTAATTTAATAAGTCAATAGTTTATACATAAAGCTTTAAATAAAAATACAGCATTGTAATATAAAATATTGTTTTTTGTATCAAACTGAAATAAATTATAGATGTAGAATAAAAATAAAAATTAAAAACTACAAAAGTGAATAATTTTGTTTTGTTATGCAAAAGTGCAAAACAAAACAATTTTTTTTACACTATTTACCACCAAGTAATATACATTTTTTCCGGTTCTATTTTTATATAAAGAATAAAGTTAAAATAAATTTATTGTCTTTTCATTGCCACTATATTAGATACAAAAACCACAATATAATACTGTAATGCAATAAAGAAAAGTGATCTATATAGTCAAATACGTCGTTTTATATATTTAAAAAAGATTTGCATTTCTTTCTAATTGCATGCAGTTTTCACGTGCTGCATTCCCAATAATAAAAAATAAATAAACAAAACTAGTGTAGCTAACGAGTATGTATGCAGTACATAGCTCGTACGTATGTACCCCAAATTGATCAATCACCATTCATATAAGTAAAAACAATCAGCACTTTGAAACTAAACTAAATTTCATTACTTTCATATTCAATTTGTTGTTTTATTTTTATATTTTAACAATTAATTATTACCATGCGCTAAATTTAAACTTACACATTTTATATTTACATCTTCTATACATGTATAGGGTGGGCCATTTAAAAGTTTAAATTTAAAAATGCAATAAAACAAAAACGGTTTGAAATTTTGCCAAATTTATTTTTTTGTTATCAAGTATAATTGTTCCGGTTAGAAATTAAATATTATTTCATTCATATGGCTGCCGCGGCTGGCCTCAGAGTATCCCATTCGATAGGCCTAATTTTGCAGAACTTTTTTGAGTGTATGGAGTCGTATCTCGCCAATGGCATCACGAATGTTGGCCATCAAATGCTCAATTGTCTCTGGTTTGTCGGAATAACACTTGTCTTTAACGGCGTCTCACAAAAAATAGTCCAACGGTGTCAAATCGCCTCTTCTTGGCGGCCAACTAACATCACCATTTCGGTCGCTCACATCAAAACCATGAAGAGCGGGCACAAAAAATTGGTTATCATGCTGCGATAGGTGTCTCCATTGACCGTAATGGTTGCGCCGTCCTCATTTTCAAAGAAATATGGGCAACTGGTGCCTCCTCTCCACAAGCTGCACCAAACAGCCACTCGTAATGGATGCCTGAGGATTTCTGAGCCTCAAGTACGGCAATTTTGCTTATTAACGTACCAACCAAGATGAAAATGAGCTTCATCCGAAAAGATGATTTTTGCTGTTTTTTTTTTCTTTTTGCATTTTCCGATAAGTCCCAGCGTTACTTAAGCGTAAATCGATTCATTTCGTTCAGCGGAGATAATATACTGAATTTTGTGACAGAATAGAATGACATAAGCATTGCCAGATTCGAGATAACCGCTGGTTCAAATTTAAGCCGATAGATGGCCCACCCGATATATACATTTTGTATTTAACATAGACATTCATATGTATGTCTTTTTTAAATGAATACAACTTTCAAATCTGCTTTAGTTTAGGGACCTACAACGCAGCAGAAAAATGCGCGAGTTCTGCCAGAAAGAGTCTATCGCCACTTGCCCATGACCATGCTGCAAAATCCATTTTGTGTTGTTATACCTGAAAAAATTTACGTTTGAACCAATCTTGATGGCGGAATATCATGTACCAGGTTTGGTTCACCGAAGGATCAAAACAGACTTTCGGCGAAGCGGTTGGCCCCAATTTCCAGAAGCTATAGCCTATGGGCAAATAACCTTCCTAGGCCGAAATCAATGCCATCTTCACTTATGTTAGGGAACGTCTGAGAAAAACAAAGAGTTTGAGTATTATGTCATATCAGAAAATCAGGCAGCCTTAAGGGCCTTGTTATCTTGCGACTTAAGATCGAAAATTGTTATGGACTGACTTACGTCTATCAATGAACTTAGAGTCCACAACAAGGCTACAGTACATTAGGTGTACGCTTTGATGAACAGAAGAGCTCGCATGTTTTCATTGGGCATGAGCCGTTTTTTTGTGTTTTTTTGGACTGAGACAAGCGAAAAGGTTTGTCTACCTGTCTCCAGGTAGAACCCGTAGATTACTTTTGCTTACCGAACAATCAGGCCTTTTTAACAAATATTATGGTCCAAATACTATTAGCATATCTTATGGAATGTTGTTGCTGATTAATGTAGATTCATGTTGTACTTTGTGAGTGAGCTGCTATTTCTGCGAGTGGGCATTTGCCCTCTCATCGAATAGGATAACTGGCTACGTTTGATGTGGTGAACGTCTAGGACTGCACAAAAGATGATCTGAGATCTGAGTCACAGTGCTCTAGACCACTATCAATCAGTGGATCATTATAATTTTTTTTGATCACACATAAAACACGATGCTAAAAGCGACTTATAGCAAAGTTATTTAGTTACCGCCAGCATATTAATATCAAATTTGTCCATTGTTCACAGATTATTGTTCAAAAATTAAAATTTTGAATTCTCAAATTGGTAGTCTGACTTTAAAATACTGTTACGAAAATAAAAATGCCTAAAAAGAAAATACACCACATTAGTGCCTTTGGGACTTTATTGTGTGATTTTTGTCTATTGGTTTGTGTCAACGTTAATAATGTGTTACCCTGGTAACACATGTAACACAATCTTATATGTTTAAAATTAACGGACATAAAATAGAGGAAGTTACAGCGTTTGAGATATTTCCGGAACTTTTCAAACTGTAGGTGTTAGGTATATAAGGAAGCTGCTTTGCCTACGTCGACATAGTCATAAAGTAAAGTCGTGTTTAGGCTTAAATAAAAGTGTTGTATAAGCGAATATTAAGCGCTATATAAATAAGTTGCTGTATTTAGATCAACTGTATAAAGATAATGCGAGGAAATAAAACCTGTAAAACAACAACAAGGTGGTGTTTATTTTACTTTGACGCAATTAAAAAGAACTCAAACGTTTTAAAAGAGTTAAAACGTAACATTGGTGTCAGAAGTGGGATTGGGTATATAAAATAAAATAATTAAACAATAACAAAATTTAAATAAATAAAACGGAGTAAAATGAAATTCCAAGAATTAAAAGTGGACAGGCTCAAACGGGAATTAAATAAATTAGAGCTGTCAACAACCGGTAATAAAACCGAACTATAAAAACGTCTGTTAGAGGAATTTCAGAGACGCGGCATGGACATCGATACTCACGAATTTGATGATGCGAATGATCATGAGGTAACTTCCGCTATGATGGAAAAAAAATGCAATTATTGGCTACTGTACAAAAAACTTCTAGAGCAGAAAACCAGAATTTTCTGGCAAAAATTGAAACCAAATTTGAGAAAACTTCAACTGAGCTACTAGAAATTTGCAGAGCCGATAATCAAAATCTTTTGGCCGAGGTACGTAAAACTTCTAGAGCAACGACTTAAAAGTTACAAGAAATATATTAGGTGGTAAACAAGAGGGTATATGTAGGTGAGACAAGAAAGTTAAATTTTGAGATTTTTGATGAAAAATTAAATGTAATGGAGAAAATCAACAGTTTCCAGTGCCAAAAGTCGGAATTAGTGAGTATCATACCAGATGCTTCTAGCAGAAAAAAACCCCTTGCATTGATGGTAGTACACCTTTGGCGGTATTCAAATTTAAAATTTCAAAACTGTGGCAAGAGCGGTCATTTTCAAAGGCATTGTAGGCAACGCTCAACAGACTTGCGGTACCATGGAGATATGACAAATGGAAAAACACTAGCTATAGAAAACCCGAAATATTTAGTAACAAACGCCTTACCGGTAGAGGAGAGCCGCATAAAATGGGGTAAGGTGTACACAGCAGAGTACAAACAAATGAACGCCGTAATGTAAATGAGGTTGGCCATAATGGTAATGGGCATCATAGAGGCTGTGACATGAAAAGATTTCCACATAACAGTGAAGCTGGTTACCGGATTGGAAAAACTAAAAACGACTGAAAGATAGCCACTGATAAAACAGGTGAAAGGACCAACATCCGACAATTACGTCTGGAGGCTAACGAGGACTGGTTAACGGCGCACTAGTAAAAGATATCAGCATATAACCTTCTAATAAAGGTTTATTGGACTCAATGGGATAAAGCTGATAGATGGGTGTTTATACCGAAGCTGGAAAAATGCAAACCGTAATACAACTTCCATTATGATAGTGCTTCCTTTCTCAAAAATGAATGAAATTTTAAATCAGTCCCATAAGAAACTTAGCGTGGCAAAGGCAGTAGAAAAATTTAAACAGCGTTATTATTGGGTTGGATGCCAGCAAGCTGCCGCCGGATGGATAGTGAACTGCACTGAATGGATTGTGGCTAAAGAAGAACTTTTTAAATTCTTTTTCTGTGCCTAAAAATATATGCGTACATTCTCTGCACATGTGCTTTCGTCGGTGTCTCATTGACGACTATAAGCAAGAGTGTAAGAATACGTGTGAGTTGATTGGGGACAAAAAACCCATGACAAGCTAATGACTGATCTAGAGCGACTGGCGAGCTATGTTAAGAAAGATAATGAGCCTATTCGGGGCAAACGGGTTTACGAGTAAGCGGGAGACAGTGTTACGAAAATAAAAATGCCTAAAAAGAAAATAAAGTGCATTTAAGTATGTGTTTCTAATCAAGTGAATTTCGGAATATTGTATCTAGAAGTTCTACTATTTTGTTATTTATTTATTTATTTTTTTTAATTTTAAAAGAAAAAAAACTTATTACCCCAGCCACTTAACGTAAAAATAATTTTTTATTATTTTGAAAAAAAGTAACCAAAATAGAAAAAAACTACTCATCTACACATCGAAGAAAAAATAATCATTTGGTTAGAAATAACTAAAAACAGCGACGCTGTTCGACACTCACTTTTGTTGAATATCGGAGCTTTCACGAAGTTTAGTTTTTGGAAAATAAAATTGATTCAGGTTTTATCTAACCCTGCGGTTACACGTTCAATTTTTTCTTGAAATTGTTTCACACACATACATACATATGTATACCGCTTGTCAAAATTTACTGAAAGTGATAACTATGACGTAGGTGGCACGCAATTAGAAAAACGTGTCTTTGTTTAACCCTGCAGTTACATGTTCAAGTTTTTCTTCAAATTGTTTCATATATATTGCTTGTCAAAATTTACTAAAATTGATAGCTTTTACATAGTCGGCACGCAACTTGAAATCAATTTGAAAACAATTTCTTTATTTAAAATTTGTTCGTCCAGAAAACAAATTGTTCATATCAAATATGATCAGATGTTTTCTTGAACAAAAATTAAAACACTCGATTGAAAGCAAAACGCACAGTCCTCCTACTCAAAAGGCGCTCAAAAGCGCTAAATTATACTTTGTGCAACAATTTGTTATAAAAACACACTGTAAAAAAGCGTTAAACATAATTAAAACAGAAAGATATACTAACATTGTAAATAAATTTCTATTCTTACGAAGATGTTTTGATAATTTGAACTATTGCTTAAAAAATATAATTAAAACGATTTAGAAGAAAACAACAATTTAAAATCTTTTTCTTTATTTTTGGGTTCAGGTGTAACATAGGTGTAAGAAATTATCTATCATCCAAAATATTCCATATTTTTCAAGTTTAGATGCGTTTTTGCGCACTACTTAATATAGTAACCGTACTCTTGATAAATTAGTTAAGGAATTATATTAAGTTATAAATAAAATGAGACTTCCGGTTTAGAAATCCGTGGAAAATTGACCAAGTTGTTAAGCTTTTTTCGTAATGCAATTTATGAAAAAATCATAAAAATTTCAACAAAGTGGTGTTTTTTATTACTTTGAAACAGTATTTAAAAAAAGCTTTAAATTTTATAATAAAAGTATGATTTTTTCATGAGTTGTTTTACTAAAATATTTCATCAGTTTCCAACGGATTTCTAAACCGTTAGTCTTGAAAATTCTAAAAACAGATCCATATTCTACTCCACAGTGCCTATCCTGTTATTTCCCAGGTATTTCCACTTCGTTCATTTTTGTCGCACTGTGTAATTCAAGGCCACTTTCTGGAAAATTCATTTAAAAATAACTACAATAAAATGAATATGAATATTCATAATTCAAAGCTGAATGATTTTTGGAAAAGCCTTTAATAAAAAATCCCAAATAAATATTTATTGCGTATTTCGAATTCTTAAAAAATTGAAACTCTTTAAAGCTACCTGCGTTCTCAATAAATGGTTATTTTAAAATCTACATGAAATAAAATGCATGATAAGTGAAAAATCTAGCTGCGAAAAATTTGGTCAATTGAGCTCTGCCAACTTGTCACCTTGAAAGAATAAATTGTTTATTGTTAAAAATATAAAACAAAAAGTAAAAGTAGATGAAAAAAATAGACATGTTTCCATCAATTCATTTCAATAATGATTATTATTATTAATATTAAATTGAGTCGGAGGGGCCCAAATGCCCATTGAACTGCGACCTAAAAAGATCTATTGTGTCAAACACTCCGGGGTCATACCCGCCAGCGTAATGGCCGACGGAGATAGATCAGTCTGGAAGCGCCAATTGGAGCAGTTTCCAGAAGAATACCCTCTACCCTGTGTATAAAAGCGGTAATGTCTCCAATGGGTGATTGACGAACTTGTTCAGGCCAAATAAAGCGCTCCATAAAAGTTCGTCTGCGAATGTTTGCCAAAGCAACACATTCACAGAGAATATGCTCAGTCGTCTGCTCCTCTTCCGTACACAGGCGACACTCCGATTCATCCGCCACACCCATGATAGGAAGCCAATAAGTTACCTAATAGTCGTCTTGCCCGTGTGGCGTAACTCCCTGTTATAGATGAAGGGTCTCATTATCCTCAGACCGGGCATTGTACCCATCATGACGAGCGTAGCCCATGCTCCCATTTGTCCGCCTGGCCGTGGTCAAGCTAATACCAAAGTACGGCTCTAATCCCACGAAACCAGTAGGAAAAAAAGATGAAAACGTTAACCCTGCTCGCTTTGATAAGCCATGAAAAAAATGTATCCTTTTTAATATGACACATAGTTTAGTTGTAACTGTGCTAGGCTTTTTAAAAATTGACTTAATTTATTTTTAAGTTTTTTAATAATATGTATGTATAAGCATATTTTAAACAAGCGATTTTAATTTTGGGAAAACTCGTGTTCATCAACATTCCAAAACATCAACCATTTTTTCTAACATTGTCTACTCTAAAACGTCAACCAAACCTCAAAGCTCTAAAACATCAACTCTAAACAAAACACTATTTTGGCTTCAGTAACTGTTAAAACACATACATATGTGCGTACATACATTTATTTTACGAAATTAGTTCCGAATTTGGGGTTCCCCTTATAACTATTATAGAAGTGAAGTTACAAGTGTATTGTCTTTCTCTGTTCAGTTAATTTTTTTCCCGTCGGAAGCCTTTTTTTGTTTCTTTGGATTTGTTGTTCTTTGATTTTGTTTATAAACGTATGAAAAATAAAAACGCTTTAAACTACATTATCAATATGTTTTTTATTTAAAATTTTTACATCCATAAACTTCAACAATCTGATAAACGTCAATAGACGCGGTAATTAGTTGACGTTATCTGGAGTGAACTGTATTTAGAATCTGTTTCTTGTGCCACAAAGATAAATTTATGCTACTCGTATGTCCAGACTTGTGTTTTTAAACGCGTTTAAGCAAAATGTTTTAATAACTAAACACAACCGTTCACACTACATTTGAGATGTTTAAGAATGACGTTTTATCAGCCGTTATTGGTGCATGCAAAAAATTGTAAACAAGTTTGAAAAAATTAAAAATATATAAAAAAGTGGAAAAATATAATGACGGAATTATCAGCAGCATATTTAAGTTTTCTTAATGACGAAATTATCAATATTGATGATTTGTTTAAGGGTGAGAAAAACGAATGTTAATAATTAATTTAAAAAAAAAAACAATTAATGCTATTGTTAGTGAAAGCTCATTACATTGAATTAAGTAACGAAAAGAGATTGTGGCAAATGGTATCAAAATGAATTCGCTGTAAGCAGAAAATTATAACCATTTCTCCCATATCCATTTCTCAGGAATACTGTAAATCGTTTTGGGAAGCCGACTGTCAAATGTTTGCAGACGAAACAGTCAAAACTAATTTTAGGATGAGTTGTGAACATTTTTATAAAGTTTGTGTATTTTAATAAAGTTCTTGTGAGCAGTCCAAGGCGTCTTTCTTTTTCTTTTGTCCATCGCGTTTGGTTGTTTGTTTTGGTGTTTGTTGCTTTCGTTTATTTTTTTTAATGTGCCGCCATTAAACACTACGGTATATGTTCAATAACCATAAAAAATTGAAAGCTTCATCAATTACATACTGAACAAACCCCAAAATTAAATGCAACCCTGTCATTTACGTGTTTAACGAAGTGCTTAAGTCTAAAACATCTCATTTGAGATGTTTAACAAAACACGTCAATGTACGGTAAAACGTCATAAAAATCGAAATGTTTAATGCTTAAACAAGTTTGAGATGTTTATTATCCTGTTAAACTTGAATTTCGCCTAGATGGTGTGACTTTTGTTTGACTAAATATTATGTTTTTTTTTTTTAATATTACAAACTGAGATTTATGAATTTCAAGACAAACTTACATAATTCTCAGTAGAGCAATTTAAAATCATAGAACTAAATGAGTTCCATGCTGATAAAAAGCAAATCTAAGTTAGTAAAATTTTCTAAAAAAAAATTTTTAGTTGGGTGAGGTCTTTTATAAATGTTAGAACGTACACGTTTGAGATGTTTATTATCCTGTTAAACTTGAATTTCGCCTAGATGGTGTGACTTTTGTTTGACTAAATATTGTTTTTTTTTTATATTACAAACTGAGATTTATGAATTTCAAGACAAACTTACATAATTCTCAGTAGAGCAATTTAAAATCATAGAACTAAATGAGTTCCATGCTGATAAAAAGCAAATCTAAGTTGGTAAAATTTTCTAAAAAAAAAATTTTTAGTTGGGTGAGGTCTTTTATAAATGTTAGAACGTATATATTCTTTGTTTATCGCAAAAGACAACTATTTAATATTTTGTCAGACAAGAAGTACCAAATGGTTTAGTTCTATCTTCTACTCAGGTCACATTTTACTTAACTATAATATGTATGTATATACCAGAGAGAGAAACATCAAACTGATAGGACACCCCGTAACCAATCCCAAATAATGGTATTAAGTGTATACCATCTATCTAGAATGAGATCAAAATGGCAGTAGCCCAGCTGAAAAATAAAAAGGCAGCAGCAGCCGATGGTTTGCCGGCTCAACTCTTTTAGACCGAAGGTGAGACGTTGATATGGCATATGCATCAGCTCCATCTGGCTAGAAGAACGCATACTCGACAATAGGAACTTTGTATACTATGACAACTACAGGGGAGTAAGTCTCCTTCCCATCGCATATAAAACAATTTAAATTCGATAGGATGATTGGGAAAAATCAGTGCGGCTTAGATCTGACAAATCCATCGTAGACCAGATATTCATTCACGTTACGCCAAATCCTCGAAAAGACCCAAGAAAAACAGTTCGACACCTACCATCTATTTGTCGACTACAGCGCTGCTTTCGAAAGCCCTATACGTTCAAAGGTGATTCAAGCCTTGTTTCATCCTTGCGAAACCAATACGACTTTGTAGGATGACACTGGCTGATGCGCGATCCTTAGTTTAAATATGAAAGAACATATCCGAGCAGTTTAATACCAACCGAGGTTTGAGACTGGAAGACAGCCCATCGTGTGATCTTATTAACATCCTGCTGGAGAATGTTATACGAGACGCAGTTGTGAATATAGCTGGCATTTTTATACCATGATTCGAACATTACGAGCAGTTACTGGCACCTTTAAAATATTTGAAAAAGAATCTTGTAAAGTGGGTCTGGCTGGCAGTAAACGGAGATAATACGAATTTGATGGTATCAACACACAAGACCTCCAGTAGACTCGGGCAGACAGTGGAAGTTGGAAACTACAACTTTTAGATAGTCAGCGATTTAATATATCTCGGCTCCGCCACAAACAAAACAAACAACATCAGTTTTGAGATAAAAAGAAGAACAATACTGGCGAATAGATGCTATTTTTGATTAAACAAACAGTTTAGCCCATTTTAAGCAACCATGCCAATTTGGGAACACGTAGTTTTTGACAAATTATAAAAATTTCTTAGGAAAAGTTAATAAAATGTTGTTTTTTAGTAGTGAAAAAAATAATTGTAAATTTTTTTTCATAATTTTTTTTTTCTTCTTTGCTTTTTTGCATTACTAATAATATAAAAACGAAGAAATTTTCTAATTCTTCCTTGTAGTTTTGTTTTGGATATTAATGGGTTAACAACAAAGCCGCTTCTCGACAAGCGAAGATTACCCTATACAAGACACTGATACTACCCACGCTGTTAAATGGTTCTGAATCATGGATACTTGCGAAAGCAGAGGAGGCAGTGCCTGGAGTATTCGAGAGAAAATTATTCGTAAAATTTATGGACCCATAGAACATTGATGTCGTATCAACCATGAGCTGTATACGCTATATGCCGAGATTAACATAGTTAAACGTATCTAATTACAACGATTACGTTGGCTTGATTATGTTGTAATGTAAATGTATGAAAATGCTCCAGCTAAATAGTCATTTGAGTACGAACCTGGTGATGGTTCAGAAGAGGAAAACCAAAACTTCGAGGGTAGGTTCAAGTAGAGCACGACATCTCGAAGCTTTTGTGTTAGAAATTGGAGTAGTGTAGAAGATCGTAGGGCTTGGAAATCTCTTCTATGTTCAGCCACTGGAGCAAACGCTCGGTGACGGCCACCTAAGGAAGTTTAATATGTATACTATATAGTTATGTTAACAATTAATTTTAATAAAAGTCTACTGAATAATTTAAAATCTTATTATAATTATAAGAATGTTCTGGTATTTTATTGAAAAATAGTTATAATTTTAATCCCATAAACATTTCTTCGAGTATGTACTTATGTATGCATGTACATATGCATGTATATATTTAATAAGGTGAAGATTTTTCTTATTATAAATGTTATTTACTTATTTAGTACGCAAAACACAATATTTCCATTAATAAGAGTCTCGTGAAAATAAAATGAAGATATAATTGTTAGGAAGTTGCTAGAAGAGGCGGGCGAACTTATTTAAAATTCTACTCCATACAAACATAGTGTAATAATAATTTAAAACAAATTTAATTTAATGCAAAAAACACCTACAACTTTTTAATTCCTTAAATATGTTCATATAAATCTATTTTAGAAGTTTTTTGCAATTAGATATAGGTTGTTTTCTAAGATTTTTAGGTTTTTGATAATAAATATTTGAAACAATGTATGTACACACGAGCATATAGAAAATTATAAAATTAAAAACATTCTTCACGAAAACAATGATTTTATATTTTTTAGCACATATTTCTGTATAAAATACTATTTCTGAACATAAATATTTATACTTTATAACAATCCAAATTGAATGCATTAAGAAAAATATGTTTAAAGAAATGTGTGCGTATTATCAGTTCAGTGAAAAATGCTATTATTACGGTTTATCACAGACGGAATACTATATTGAAAGAGTATGGAACAATGAATTAATGTATATTTTTACCAATTTTTTTTTTTTTTTTTTTTTGTAACTGCAATTGCTTTTGTTGGTGTAATTGTTTATTTATTACTGTAAATGCATGGAATAAATTCTTTTAATCTTTTAAAAATAAAAAAGAAAAATCTTTTAAAAATAAAGAGAAAGTGACAACAAAGAAAATTAATAGTTTCAAGAAGAAAAGAGTTATCTGCAAAATGTATTTTAACGTAAATAAATATTTAATATTTTCTTCATCTTACGAGCCTAGATTTGCTTACCAATCACTAACGACAAGTGAATAAATGTATACTTTTAAAAATGTTAATTTATTGGTGAACTGGATTTGGCAGCAAATCAATTTCAGTCAACAATTAAGTCTTTTTTGAATGTTAGCATGCGTCATAGGAACCATTTTGCCAAGCGTAAGGTTCCGTGGTGGAATATAACACTTTGGCAAAGTTGAAAATAACGATAAGGAGGAATTTCAATAGAGCCAAGCGCACAGGCGTGAACATGGATAAAATATTATCAGTCCATTGAAGTTTTCCCGGCTTTGACCCGACATCAAAAGTCTCTCGCAATAGATCTTGATTCTCAAGGTCAGTTTAGTTTGGGTTATGTCCCACAAGCTTCTGAAGACTATATCAAGACTGATTGGTGTCTATATAAGTAAAGGTACCTTGTGGACGTGACGGTCCACCGAGGGTGCCTTTTTGTCTCTTCTAGGTACTATTAAAAATGAATTATTTGATAGGAAAGTGGCTCTTTGTGCCTTCTTGACAAAACAAGCTTTGTCTCAATTGCTAGATCGTTGGAACGAAAGAGGATGGATAACTCAATTATAGCTTGGATCAGTTCTGTACTTAAGAACAGAATCCTCAACAGCTCGTCTCTTGATGAGAAGGGATTTATTCTGATGGCATCAAAAAAGTGGCCTCAGAGTGGAGTACTTTCTCCATTGCTATGGACGGTAGTGGATGATGTCTTGCTCACCAAGTTGGCTCATAGGGGTGTCAGTGTAATTGGTTATGGTGATGACCTCGTTACAACAGTCCGTGGGATATATGAGAATACGTTGTGTGATCTGGGCGAAGTAACAAAATGGTGCACTCAAGAAGTGTTCTCGGGGAATCCTTTAAAAACTGTTGATATACCTTTGACAAGGAGATACATTTATCATGTGACTGTATTGAATTGCCGGACCGGGGGCCTTAGTTCGAAGTGAGTTTGATCTAAACTGGTATACCGATGACTCCAAAATGAATGACTGTGTCGGCGCTGGTGTTCATGGACCCAACCGAGACTTATCGATCCCATGGGAAGATCGCAGGGTGACTTCCCGGCTGAGATCATGGCCATTGCTATATGGGCGGAAATCAACCTGGACAGTGGGCTGCGCAAGGTTAAGACCAATAATATATTGTTACGTTTTTACATTTTTAAAAACGTGTGCTTATGAGTTCGTAGATTGTAGTTAAAATTAAATAAATGTTGTCCTTAGTTTTTAATTAAAATCTTTTATTTACACAGTTTTGTGCACAACTGCTTGTAACCTTTTTACAATCAATAACAATTTTTATTCTTAATTACTCTTTCTATTTACAACTTATCCAACCAAATATACGTTCCAACCAATAATGGTTCCGCTTCACAAGTCGCAGTAAACAGTCACTCTTAATTTGTGCATTGGATTCTACAAGACCACGTTTGGGTTTTCTAAGCCCCAAGTACGGAAATTTTGCTTATTAACGTACCCACCAAGATGAAAATGAGCTTTATTCGAAAAAATTATTTTAAAAGATGATAAATTTCTAATAAATCCCAACGTTGCTCAAACGGAGATAATATTCTGAATTTTGTGACAGAATGGAATGACATAAGAATTGTCAGATTCGAAATAACCGCTGGTTCAAATTTAAAAATTTTAAATTCTCACCCTGTACAATTCATACTGCAAAGTTAGCTTTAATTTTTGCTAAATAAAATTAAACTTTTTAATAACACTTATTTCACATAATGATAATGCATCACTGTTCCTATAAAGTGTTATTTATTACTAGACTACTATCGAATCTTTAACAAGTTATGTCTATTAGTTTGTTTAAGCCAATAAAAAAACGCAGGGCGAAACGATTGCCGGTGATTATTTTTGAGAGCCTTTGGATAGATATAGTATCGATTTAAATCAAAAACGACATAATCTATTTGACAAAAAAAATATTGTTCCATACAAACAATGCAGGACTGCACATGTGTAGTCTTTGAAAAACTAACGGAACTATCAAATTGTCTCGTACATAGAATAACAGTAAAGTAAATATATGCACATAACTTTTTTGTGGGAACATACCGTCATATGAAATCCAAAAAGCACTAAATTGAAATCGACTTTTTAATGATTATGATGCACATTTTCGAAATGCATAATCCCACAAATATTTACACTTCTATAATTCAAAACAACGTTCTATCAACAGTATTTAAAGCCTAACCTAAATGGTTTATATTCCATTTTACAAAGTTTTTAACTTTTTCTGTACAATTTTTAAAATGTGTCTGTTTCTTACGAAAAGATAGTTAGCTACTTTTGTTAAAAAATATTCCAAAATTTAAACATAACCGATTTAATATTTCGTTGTTTTAAAAACTTATTAACCATTCAGTGAAATAAATATATATATATTTTTTATTAAAAATTAAATGTGATTAATATGTAAATATTAAAATTAATATTTAGTATTTATATTGATGCACAAAGTCATCAAAGTCAAAGTCATCAGATGCGGAAACTTTTGCATTAAAATTCATATTATATGAAAATTAACACATTAATCTTCTCACTAAAATATTCACGATATATTTATAATCAAATAATCATTAATTTATTTATAAACGATAAAATTGACAATTTGGCATTAAATATGTATTTCGATTTTTCTCTAAAATGTAAAAATGATACTAGTGGGCAATAAGATCCACATATGAATGATTGATTCATTTGATTAATCAATTAACTTCACATTTAAAATTTTTATCGATAGTAATGTCAATGTTGGTGCGTTATTCACCAAACTAACATTTTTTAAAAGAATAATAAAATACGAAAAATCACCAGTTTTCTATAGAACTTTTAATATTTTTATTTAATTTTACCTTCAAAGAGATTCAATAGGGAATTATTGAATAATTTATGTGTACGTATATTTTTCGGTCGGCGTCCTTTCTGTTTTGGCGGTTGCGTTTCAAAAAAATCGAATAAAACTCTACGACATAATCAACTGCGTGCTTTATTGCACAGTCGCATTTTCAGGGTTTGGCTATTTTGTTGCTTACAGTAATATCAAATACAGTGGATTGACCCTAAACTAAAAAAATTTTTCTGATCGTAAATGTTAACATTACTAATGACAAAAATATATGTACATGTTTGTAAATTATTTTTTTCAGTTTTCTCAATTTTTTGTTTTATGGCATCGTCATTTATATTTAGAAATAATTAGTAAGAATAACAGTCACATACATATATAAAACGTCACGTCCTAATGGTGCTGTCCAGGATACCTAAGGTTAGATGTGGTAATCAACCAAAGTGAAAACTTAAGGCATGGCTAACGAGAGTGGTAGCTTTGGTGGGGCCACTTTGACACATTCGGTTTAAGGGTCCATCAAGATGGTATTATATTTAGTGGGATTTTGCATGACAGAATCGGTGGTGGAAGAATACTCTGTGTATCAACGGCGACCACATCCCCCAAAGCGGGATACCAGTATCGCTTTAATTCCCTGATATAGGCTTATACGCTGGGCTTGGAACCCGCCATGTAAAAACCCATTCCAATGAAAAGTCTAAATGAGCCAAAAAACGAACCCCCCTCTTCCGATGATGACTCACGCTCACTCTATAAGGACAACGATTTGGCACCTGGAATGTTAGAATCCTCTATAGATCAGGTATCTCTACCCATCTGATTGATGGACTTAGGTTTGCCACATGGCCTTGATATCGCTTGATTTACAAGAATTTTTACAGCCAAGATTAAGGAAAAAACATGGCTTGTCAAGATTTTTTAAAACACACTTTTTTTTAATTTTTCTTATACAAAGTTGTGTAAAAAGCTATTAACATTTTAGTGTTCGAAAAATTTCGTTTACGAATTTGACCAGAGATATAACACCTTTTTCTTATATTTGAAATGAGCTTTATTAAGCCAAATATGTGCCGCTTTGATCGATAGATTTTTGCCGTATTTAGAGTAAAAACATTCCATTAGTATAGAAAGAGAGTTCTGCAGAGATCGAAACAAATATAATCTGAAGGTACAAAGTCCGGGCTATATGATGGATGCATCAAAACTTCCTAGCCAAGCTCTCTTAGTTACTGTCATGTCATCATAGATGTGTTTGCTCTGGCGTTGTCATGATGGAACACATGTAATCATATTTTAATGGAATTGATTGCTTCCATCTCGTTTATTGTTGCAGTAAAGATCAAAATCGATCGTTTAACCAGGTTGTAGGAGTTGCCATTACAACAACTATTTGCATTTCATTCATTATTTTTGTTTGTTGTCTAAAAATGTTTTACACACATTTGTCAAAGTTAGGCACCTGCCTTTATGGATTATTCTACTTTTAACATATGTATCTGACTTACATTTTAATGTTTAAAATGTAAAATTTACATTCTAGGAATTTTTTATAACCTTCCGGACATAAAAGCAAAAAAAAATTTCCATTAATTTTGCAAGAAAAAATTTGTTCGCCAATTTTGATCAAAGTTAGGTACCTGCATTTAATTTTAAATAAAATCAGCAATAGCCAGCTGATTTTTATGATTTATAGCTTATTTTATTCTCAAGATTTTCAGCTACAATTTAAATGCTAAACATGTAAAATTTTCATTGTAAATTTTTTATGACTTTTTGAAAAAACGAAAAAAATCACTAATTTTGCTCGAAAAAAATTTTTTTTTCACAACTAAGCTACGAATAACTCCGAAACTGTTGAAAATTATTCAGGCGATTTATAGAAAATTTCGTTCCTAAACATTTGGTGGTAATTGCAAAATCAAATCAAAATCGGTAAAGTCGTTTTCAAATTATGATGAAATAAATTGACATAACTATCATATTTTGAGCGAAAAATTTCTCAAGCCCATAAAAAAAAAATTGAGCCCGATGGAAAAAACTGAAAACGGATTTGAATTCAGCGCAAAATCATCATATTCCATATAGTTTTATTTAAAGGCGGGAAAAATTTTTAATTTTTGTAGACCAGTATTATTATTATTATTTTTTTTAATTTTGAATGAATAAACAATATCAATATTATATATAATTATAAAATATTTTAAACTCTTTAAAATTTGTTTTCTTTTTTTCATTTTCATAAAATTTTAAATACCGTTATAAATTACAAGAAATATTGAAAAAAGCGAGTGTTTTCTTTCGTTTCAATTCGAATTACGTATTAAGAAGAACACAACACCAGACGAATTCACGTGCCAAAGCTAACTGATGCCAAAGTGGTCACAAACCAACTTATGAACTGCTATTAAAATAAAAACAACCGCTAGACACAGACACGCTCTCAAATTGTCAGAAAACAAATGAGAAAACCAAAATTTAAAACAAAACAAAAAATAAAATTATAATAAAAATATGGCATGTTTTAAAAACATTGAGGATTGTTGTTTTTTATCGAGTAAAATGGGAAAGTGAAAATTTTAATGAGATAACAAGAAAAACAGCCAAAAATAACAAATGATTATTCGTAAAGTATATTTTGAATTTAAATCTGTTTAGATATTTTTTGCACAATAATATTCGTTAATATTTTATATTATTGCTTCTACAACATAACAGATTATAATTATTTGTATTAAGACTTTTTAATAAACTTTCACTACAAAAAGGATCAGTATTAAGTTTATATTAAAATAAAAGTAGTTCTTAAGATTCCTTTTTTTTTGTTTAACGAGAATGTCTGTCTTATATTTGCTTAAAAATTTATTTTTCATATATCTCAAACAATGACTAACGAGTTTGCTTTAATCTTAAAGATAAATTGTTATTTTTAATATTTTCTTTATTAAAATTAGTCATTTATTAACGCTTAGTCTTTACACAAGCAAATATATACTTATACATAGGTAAGGATATATTAAGATTATATAGCAAGTAAGGATATATTAGTTTAATTTCACATTATAAAAAAAACAGTAATATTATTTTTTTTCATTTAATTTAAAATAAAAAAATATTTAATTTGATATAAAAAAATCAATTTGTATTGAAAAATTGTTCATTTGGGAGTAAAAACCTATATATTGTTACGAAAACAAAAATACAGCACTGTTTGTGGGATTTTGGTATATTTTGTGTCACCCTGTCAATTTGGCAGCACTACCACGTCGACCATCTTTACGTTACATTTGAATTAACGGATATGAAAATAGAAGATGGTCGATATTTCCTGAACTTTCCAACTGCAGACAATTAGGTATATAAGGAGGCTACTTTGCCTACGGAGTTTAGTTATCGTTTGGATGTCGTAAGATAAAGACGATTTAGATGTTGAGTCGTGGACAGCTGATCGGTAATAAAAACTGATCGGCATAAAAACTGTATCTACCAAAGCAGATTTCATTACAGCTACCAAAGAGGTGGTAGAGCGGCTTTTGGCCGAAAAAGAGCAAAGGGCAAAGAGGAATTGCCAAAACTACGGCAAAAGCGGTCATTTTCAAAAGCATTTTAGGGCACCGCTCATAAGTACAAGATTCGAGTCACCATGGAGATATGACAAATGGAAAAATACCAGATATAGTAAACGCGAAAATTTTAGTGACAAACGCTTTACCGATAGAGGACAGCCGCATAAAATGGGCTTAGGTATACACAACAGGGTACGAATAAATGAACGCCGTAATGAAATGAGGTTGACCATAATGGAAATGGGTATCATAGAGACTGTGACATGATTTCCCCGTTACAATGAATCTGGTTACCGAAGTGAAAAAAGTAAATACGACAGTAAGATAGCCGCTAATAAAACAGGTGATAAGGCCAAGGAGACCATTATCAACGTCAGACAATTACATCTGTACGTTAACGAGGACTGGTCAACGGCTCAGAGAAAAACCCTGTACTGGCAAGGATAATAGCGGCTAAAGAAAAAAACAAACGGCCTACTAGTAAAGAGATATCAACAGATAGCCCTCTAATAAAGGCTTATTTGGCTCAATCGAATAGTTTAAAGCTGATAGATGGGTGCTGATGCCGAAACTGGGAAGTGCAGATGGCAATCCAACTTCCAATCTAATAGTGGTTCCTTCTTAAAAAATTAATGACATTTTGAATCAGTCTCATAAGAAACATAGTGGAGGGCATCTTAGCGTGGCGAAGACAGCTGAAAAATTAAAACAGCGTTATTATTGGGTTGGATACAAGTAAGCTGCCGCCGGGTGGATAGTGAAATGCGCTGAATGTATTGCGGTTAAAGATGCAGCTAGAATAGCAGTACAAGTCAAGAGCACCAGTAATGCCAAGAAGAATTAAAGTACCAAAGAACTTCACGAAACGATACATAAGCGACTAAAAATGGCCCGTGATAGGTTGAAAGCCAGGTATGATCGAGCAGCAAATGCTAAGGGCTTCCATGAGGGACAACTGGTTCTACTCTACAACCCACAGCAAAGAAAGGAGTGTCGCGAACGCCGTCAACTGGGATGAACCTTAAGGTAGTCAAAAGGTTAAACGATGAGGTATACAGAATACCGAAAAAAAATAGCCCGCGATCAAAAATGATAGTGATACATCTAGAATGATTTGCGAGCTATGAAAAGAAATGTAATGAGCCTATTCGGGACGAACAGGCTTAAGTGGGAGGGTGTTACGAAAATAAAAATAGCACACGGTATTGTGGGGTTTTAGTATATTTTGTGTCACCCTGTCAATTTGGCAATACTGCCACATCGACTATCTTTACGTTACATTTGACTTAACGATATGAAAATAGAAGATAATCGACATTTCCTGAACTTTACAAACTGTAGGTATATAATGAGACTACTTTGCCTACGGAGTTTAGTTATCGTTTGGCTATCGCAAGATAAAGACGTGTTAGAACGGAAATAAAGGTGTTGTATAAACGAGTATTAAACAAGCAGTAGAAAAGTTATTGTGCAATAAAATAAAAACTGCAAAACAACAAAATAAAGCGGTGTTTATTTTATTTCAACGAAATTTAAACGAACCGAAACATTTTTTACAAAGTTTAAAACGTAACAATATTACGTATTTAATTATTTACTTAATTTTTTCTTTATACTCTTAAAATACTTTCCAAAACCTTTTTTAAATGCTTCTTTTCCTTCCTCTGTCCTTCTTTACTTTTCCCTGTTTCTTATTGTCTTTTCAGGGAAAGCTCTTTCCACAATGCGCCTCTGTGATCTCTGGGTGGGGTACTTCGGTACTGCCTTTCGCACCTATCTACCTAAAATACTTTCAAGGCCTTTCATAACATTTTTTTAAGATTTCTTATAAATTAAATTGTATCTAAAATAATTTAATAATACGTATACTAAGAAATTAGCATGGTGTTGTTTGTGTCTTACCTTCTTTTGTTAAATTTGATGTAATAATTAATCAAACCCAATTTTACTTTTTATATACATTAATTTCATTTTATGATCTACAAGTATACATAAGTACATTGAACATCAAACTAATAAGATTTTTAAATTCTGTCAAAGGCACATATGTTACGACAAATTGCAAATATGTTAGTATTCATATATATTTTAATTGTAGTATAAACAAATTTATTTAAAACTTAAATGTCTAAACAACTTGCACGTGTGTATTAAGTTTATGTTAAAACCTTTTTGTTTTTCGTTTTTGTAGACCAAAGCTCACTACTCTTTTTTGACGACATTCTTTTTTAACTTCCGTGTTTACATGTCAAGTTGATGGTTGTTTAAGGGGTTGTTTTTATTATGTGTTGCATGTCTTAATCAGATTTGCAGCCGAAAAGGCACTATCTGCATAAGCCATTCTATTTTGTCTCTCATCAAAAATATTTTATTGCATAAGTTTGTTTTTGTAGTGTTTTACTACAAATGTGACCTTACAAATCAATTATCATTTTGTTTCAATTAAATAACTATGTTACCTTGTTTAAATAATGTTAAAATTCCTTACATTCTTTGTTATAGTTTTTAATATTAGATTAACTGCCCGTTATATATACATTTAATTATTATTTCCTTTGTTCTATTAAAATGTTTTGAAAAATTAAATACTAAATTTATTTTACAAACTTTTTAAAATCAAAACATTTTTTATAAATATGTTAAATTATATTAAAAATGTATTAAGTATTGTAAAAATAAATCATGAATATGAGACGCTATTTTGGTGGAATTATAAATTCCAGAAGTTTACATCTTTAAATAAATATTATTTAGCGACATAACATGGTAATTTATGGAACATAGTCTCAATATAGCATTTACAGTTACAATTATTTACTTTCGCGATATTTCTATTTGTTTAAGTACAACTCAAATTTAATTTTGTTTATTTTACCTTTTCTTTAAGTG
This sequence comes from Wohlfahrtia magnifica, assembly GCA_023159175.1. Classification (NCBI taxonomy): domain Eukaryota; kingdom Metazoa; phylum Arthropoda; class Insecta; order Diptera; family Sarcophagidae; genus Wohlfahrtia; species Wohlfahrtia magnifica. Next base: position 2,230,493 of record JAKWBJ010000198.1, on the reverse strand, counting down.
TATTTCATTACCTTATATTTCATCTTTGATGGAAATAATTATTTTCTTTCGCGATTTCATCCTTGATGGAAATATAAGGTAAAATATAGTGAGTTACAGTACTAAAGTATTGTTTTTGGCCTATTAGCTTTAACCGTATTTAATTCGGTTATTATTATAACTTCAAATTCAACTTCTTTTTATTTCTCCTTCTGTGAAAACCTATTTTATTTGGATCTATGTCAAACACTGTTTGAATGATTAAATTATGGTGATATACTGCTTTTATAAGTTGAAAAACAGGGCTAAATCTATTAAATAGTTACAAAACTGAAAAATCACTAATATGTGGAGATAAATTCAAATTTGAAAAGCGAAGGCACCAATCACACTTTTTTAACATGCCCAAAGTTTGCGTTAACAGAGTACTGTTAAGAGATTAACAGTGACTATATACAAATTGTAAAATCGTTTCAGAGGGTAAGTGGACATTTCTGGAAAATATGAAGCTGCTCCCATATACCAATATATACATATGGTTGTCCAAGGGATCTACAAGAGAGCCCATATTGAGGTATGTCTGAAATAATAACCGGATTCAAGAAGAACTAATTAAAAAAAATCACTTTTTTGATAAAACTGAAAATTCTTGTTAGGATGATTAGCCATTTCTCTAAAATGTGGAAGTGTGATAGAAAGGGGTCTATATATGTCCATATATAGGGGTCAAGCATATGTATATAGTAGTATATGTGTACACTTCCATAATTTAGAGAAATGGCCAACCATCCTTCCAAGAATTTTCAGATTTTAAAAAAAGGTGATTTGTTTAAATTCCATTTTCTCAAATCCGGTGATTTTTCCAGAAATACCACTATACGGGCTCTGTATAAGACCCTTTTGGCTAGCATGTGTATATAGTGGTATATGTGTACACTTCAATATTTTCAAGAATTTTCAAGAATTTTCACAAGAATTTTCAGTTTTTTCAAAAAAGTGTTTTTTAAATATTAGATATTATGGAATCCGGTTATTATTTCAGACATTTCACTATATGGGCTCTCGTGCAGACCCCTTGGTAACTATATGTATGTAGTGGTATATGGGAGCACCGTCATATTTTCCCGAAATGGTCACTTATCCTCTGAAGATATTTTACGTTTTGTATGTAGTCACTGTTAACCTCCTAACAGTACTCAGTTAACGCAAAATTTGAGCATGATAAAAAAGTATGATTGGTGTCTTCGCTTTTCAAATTCGAATTTATCTTCACACACATTAAATCCCTATAATGATCCGAGTTTGACCCAAACATAAATAATAAAATTTACTTTACTTTTACAAATTACGAGTAAATGTATATTATGAATTAGCATAAATATTCATTTGTCTTAATAAAGTAATACTTTATAACAAATTTAAAAAAATAATAATTATAAACAAAAATTTTGAATTTAAAACTAAAACGTCACTTATGCATTTTTATTGAAATTTAAAATTATGTAACAAATTTAAAAATAAATTCAGATAACAGAAATTAAAATATTTGTTAACTAAGAACGAAAGAAATTTCCTTGTATAATTTCGAATATATATTAATTATGGTAGCCAGTCAAATAAACGATGATGATAAAGTTTCAATGAACTCTTCAGAATTACTTCTGTACTACTACTGAATATACTGAATATTTTCAACTGTTTACAATTGAATGCCAATTTCGAAAAGGGCACATGTCTGAATATTTAAAGTTTACAGGAAATGAATAAAACTAATTATTTTTGAATGAAGAGTAATAGTTCAAAAAATTTTATATGGATTATATTTTGGGACTAATTTGTAACCGAAAATTACAGAATTATTTGGATATTGACCATTAATTATTATTATTGACTTTTTCGAAATTTATGATATCGAGTATACAAAACTTAACGAAAAAAACCATATTAATTTGCAGAAAATTTTATTGTAGGTTTTAAAAAAATTACAGGCAATACTTCTACTAAAAATAAATACTATACTCTTATCAAAAATCTTCTTCAGGAAGGTATTTTTCATTTGTAATTGGCCATTGCAGTATTTCGTCATAAAATTCAGTAAATTCTGCCGGTTTATATTGCTTGAGTTTTACAATATATGCAATTTTCAGATAATTAATAGGTACTTTGTCTCTATAAGCTCGATAAGGAAGAAGAAGAAGAAATAACAGCTTTGCGCGTTAAACAAAAAAAGCGATGCTGTATTGCATTTTTTTGTACTCTATGTTTAAACAATAATTCCGAAAAGGACACATCTCTTAGAGTTGTGACCTATTTGAATGCTAGGGATGTTAGTTTTTCAAGCGTAGTAGGATCAGGGAAGCATTTGGGACTCATTGATACGAAAAAAGCGCATTTGCCAAAAATGTGCGAGATGTGCCCTTTTCGATATTGCATATTCAATTATAGGCTTTAATTTTTAATTAATTGCTTTATAAAATAATTTATAATAAATTATAATAATGTTATGAAGATCTACTTGAAAGTATTACAGCAATAAACATCTTAACGGTTAAATAAAAAAATCTACGAAAATCACAGTATTCGAGAAAATTTGTCTAAGAAACCTTATACACTTCAAATATTTATACTAAATTTTGTAATCTATTACTGAATTCAAAAAAAAAAAAAAAAATATTTACTGATTATTTCGTAAATTCCTTACTATTTAATATGTAGACGTTCTGCACTTTTCATTAAATGACAGAGACAGCTGCCTTGCAAATGAATCAAACATAGTTAAAGTTAAAATGCAGCAAATTAAGTTTAGATCTTCCATTGTGTAAAAAGTAAATAGCATGATCACATATAATTGCTAGAAAAATATTCTGTTCTGTTTTAATGATAATTTCCTGTCAGAGAAAAAACTGCTAGATATTTGATATTATTCCTTAGTGGTCTCAAACACTCCTAGAGTATAAATGTTTCATAGGAATACATTTTAGCGACCTAATATATGGGAATATACCTTTATTTTCCACTTGTCAAAGTATTTGTGAATTAATTTTTAAATAACCTTCATTATTGCGATCGACACCTTACGCAGCAAATAAAAGCACTATCCCTATCGCGTAAAAAGCTGATTCCTGGGGACAGTAATATCAGATATATCTGTGTCGATATGAAACAGTAGCTTAAGTCGACTTAAGTCTTTTTTGCTAACCGACACAGATTAATAGAATAAAAGACAAGATACGAATAATGAAACATCTTATATCAATAAAGTTTTTTCAATAGATGTGTATTCTGTTAGATTTTTCTCGAGATTCTCTCTATATACGATAAAACTGTGTGGATAAGAAGGAATGTCGAAGTCGACTTAAGCTACTCTTCTATATCGACACAGATATATATTAAGTAAAGAGTAGGTGATAATACTGACAACTGCAGCAGACCCGCAGGTGTTTGCCGACAATTACATAGCATGTTATCGATAGATACAACAAAAGATCATTAATATAATTTTTTTCCAGATACGTTGACAAATTTAAGAAATTAATATATAGGTTTTAATTATATTTGGTCTAAAACCAAAAATCCGACTATTTTTTACAATTTATATATTTATATGAAAAGGAATTTTTAAATTTTAATCTAATTTAATCTAAGGCATATATTAAAAAATTTACTGCTTAACTTTAGAAGTTTATATATATTTCCAAAGGATGTTAATTTTAAAACTAAAATAACATATATTTACGCCCATAAAATCTACAAACAGAATATGGTCGTGTTCGTACCGAACAGTTATCTTTACCTATTTGGTAAAACACTTTAGTAATTTGAACATTACTTTTGACTACGTGTTTTTATATTTAAAAATATGGCAACATTTATCTATAATATTTATCATTTTATATTACACTGGTCTACAAGAAACAAAAAATTCAAATTTCAAACATTTGCTGGTACTTGGGTTAAAATCGGTCAAGTCATTTTCAAGTTATGATGAAATATATTGACATAACAACTATAATATAACATGAAGGACATTGAAAAAACTTCCAATTAATTGCTTCTGCCTACAAACATACAACACACATTCCCAGCAGTACAAAATTTTGTACAAATGAAACACATCCAATTGTATACTATTATGTCAATAGTTGTATTTTTAACCACATACAACTAGTATCCGATTTAGATCAGTCTCACTCCCAATACATTGTAAAATTAAATGTACATTAGAAGTAAAAAAGCCATCGCACTATCATCCGATTTGGATGGCTTTGTAATGCATTACATTTTAATTGTAGTTTCGATTGTGAATTTAGTTTGTTTTTTTGCTGCTATTTTTCAAATTGTTCTTTTTAATTTTTCCGAATTAAAAAGGAAAGACAAGTGTTTTAAAAAGTGCAGGGGACTAACCGTGTGTGTGGTATATGGAGCAGTCTATATGGAAGTGATTATGGCCTATAAACTGAATTTTGATTATTGAATTTGCAACAAATAAGTAAAATGAAAAAATACATATTTGACAATTAAAACCCCTCCAACATTCACTTACAATGTTTGTAGCATTGGACACATCCAACCTTCACTTACAATGTCTGTAGTACTGAACCTATCCAACCTAAATTTACAATGTCTGTGCCTAGGCCAACGCTGTGTAAATGTAAATAAGAATTGTATACAGGCATTGGATGGGTCCTACTTACATTGTATGTGGTCTCGGATCGAAGATGTGTGGTAAAAATTTTGCTGGGTTCATTTTTATATATGTATAAGATTATTTGTTTTTATATGTTAACAAAATTTTGGAAAATTATTTAACACTTCAATAAAACATATCGCACACTAAATCATGAACAGCCACAACTGGTCACAATGGCTAAACTCGGAAGTTTTAATCTTAAAATTTCGTTTTGGTCGTCCACCGATATTATCTGAACGTCAAGAATTACAGTGCATTTAGTGAAAAAAAACTCCAGATTAGTAGCGTCAAAATATGCTAAAATCATAAATATACGATTTGATAAACAAGTTCCTAAAAATTCTATGCACAAAATTTTAAAATAGGCCAATTACAGTTGCCATATAGCACGGAAGTAGCCATTAGTGTAACAAGTCAATAGACAAAAGCAAATTAGTTTCGCTGAGGAAGACATAATTGACCGTCCACAGTTATGGAAAAAGGTTATATTTAAAGATGAACAAAAGTACTGTATTTTTGAAATAAAAGGACGACAGATTCTGTGTAGAAAGCCTTGAAAACGCTGAACAGAAGAAAGGAGAAACAGAAGTTATTATAGTTGGGGCTGTGTGGTGTAAGTAATGAGGAGTTTATTCCATTGACAATGGATCATACGGTTTATTTAAACGTTCGGTCAACAAATCTTATTGAATGTATTGGAAATTGAGCACTGAAGATGATTACATATTCAAATAATATTGTATACAACACAAAGGTTTTGATTGTTGCATATTGCAAAAAGCAATTAAAAATTTCACTGCACTAACCGGACTTACATAAGTCCCATGGAACATTTATGGGATATACTAGAAAGGAGAATACGAACTCGGATAAAAACATTAAAAAAGATTCTTCAAAGGGTACGAAATGGGGAATGGGAAACATTGAGCTCCAGAATTGGTTGGTTGAGCTAAAAGAATTGGTTTCATCAATACCAAAGTAAAGTTCTTATTCGTCGGGGTTATCAACTTTATATTAAATCCAAGCTATGCAAATGAAAAAGGAAAACTAACGTTTTTTTCAGTAATTTATCAGTAAGTTAAAACCAATTTTAAAAAATTCTTTGCTCCTTAGCTCTACAATTAGACCTCAAAGTATACTAAATATCTTTTACGCAGATTTATGCTGCCTAGTGTATTTAGTTCTAAGTTAAACTATTGTTTCTTTACAACCAGTCAATGTATAATGGTCGTGTTTCATTCAGCCCAAAAAGCGAGTCAGATATTTAGAGTTATGAAAGCGAAGTCTTAAAAATATACATAAGTATGTACATACATACTCTATAAATGCCATCATAAATATGTATTTATAAGAAAAATATTTTTTACTACTTTCTGGTTAAGAAAACAAAAAGATTATTACAATTATCTATTAATAAACGATTACACAAAAAATTATACAGTATCATTACTGATAAATGAAGGCTTACTAATGGGGGAATAATTTTCTTTGTTCAAGAAATAAAATGTGTTTATGGAAAAAGTAAGAAAAAATTAAAAATACATAAACATCTTTTAAAATGAATAAAGACAACAGGTAGAGAATAAACCCACTGTTAAGGCCACAAAACACAATAAATTTGCTAACACTTACCTCACTTGGTGACATTGATGACATGCTTCCTATAAATCCTTAACAAAATGACAACCACTCTTTTAATCACACACTAGACTGCAGTTTAATTTTTCAAGGCAAATGCTCTTTCATGAATTGTTTAAATGCGGATTTCAATTTTTTTTTTCTTTTTTGTTTATTTTTATTATTTTTCGACCAAAATTGCTTTATAAATTCTTTTAATTATTATTAATTATTGTTGACATTTTCCACTAAAAATTTTCTATTGACGTTTCTTGCTCTTTTACAAATTTTATTATCATTTGTTTTATTTCATATTTCCTTTCGTCGAGAATGAAGCAAAAGGGAGAACAAAAACAATGTAAAATTCAAGCGATTTTTCTTTAAGCTATCAAACAAATTGCAAAAATTAATGTATAAAATTGCAATTCAAGGGTTGGGGAAAAAATGTTAACGGATTTAAAACAAAGAATATGTGTTGAATGAGGGAGTTATATTTATTTTAAAGTTTATTTTGATTGAAATAACACCGGGTTTAAACATTCAAGTTTTGTCTTTAAATTATTTTTTCTCACACTTATTTTTACTAAACACTCACAATTTCAAGAATTGAAACCAACTTGCTTTAATGTTTTTTAAGAGTGCTTCAATTAATTTTCAAGAAAGCAGCTAATTATATTTCTTAGAGCCTTTTCACAAAACGGCAACTGATTGATAAACAGACAAAGTTTGTGTGCGAGGTGTAAAAGAGGTAGAGTGTGTAGTACACGACTGCCTGCATGGTCAAATTAAATGATGTGAAGTTTTCCATGTAACAACTACTTTTTGTACAAAAACAACAGGCAATATTTTTTGTACATTGTATGGTAGATGTAAAAAAAATTTCATATAAGATAAAACGTAAACAAACATTGTATACAGTTAATACTCGTAAATTAGAAATATTTTATTTTATGAACATAAAATATTTAGACATATTTATACATATATTATTTTTAATGCTTTTTGAAGTATGTTTTTTTACAATAAGATATAGTTTAACAATATCCTTGCTCTATTTAGTAAGTCTGTGCTGTGTAAGAAAATGTTTTGACAGCATGTGAACCATGGAGAACAAAAAAAACCTATCAGCCGGACAAATAACTTCAACAACTCAACTTATGTAATTTTACCATGACTGTTTGTACTGAACATTTTTTGTTTCTTTTTTCTACTTTCAGTAATTTTCATTCTGTTGCTTCATATTGTTTTTCTCATTTCATTGTGACTTTCATACTTTTGCATATGAAAGAACATGGTGAAATTATTTATAAGGTGGTGTTTAAGAACCAGCTGGTTATTTTTTTTATCATCCTTCGCTGTCAACAATTTTGTTTTTATTTATATTTGTGTTTTTATGTGTGGTTTTTATTTAAACTGAATTGAAGTTTATAAATGTTCTGTTTTCTATGTACATATACATATGTAAAGAATAATTTGAGCTTAGGTAATTATTTTTGACAGTATGTTCCTCTAATTAGTGACTGTCTTTCGGTTTTCAAGAAAATTGTTGGCTTCGTAACAAAAAATTAGTAGGAAACTGATGTCAATAATTACTTTAAAATCGGAAATATTTCCTAAAGTTAGAAAACTGTTGAAGTAGGCCTATAAAAGTGAGTGTTAAAAAAGTTATTTCTCTCTTATTTTAAGTGATACTGGCAACAGGAAAGGAAAATTTGTAAATTTCCACTTGTTCCTATCGTCGGCAGTGGCTTACTACTAGTTTTGTTAAGGTTGAGATCTCAAAATACGTTAAGACTTCTAGAAATAATAATTTATTGAATCTTAATATCTTCTTCAACCACGTCGTGTAGTTTTGGACAAGCATCAATAATTGTACGCACGTAGCCATATTAAAGTCTGGCCTCATTATGAGCCAATTAAGTCTTAACAAAATTAATGTTTGGTCAATTTGTAATATAGAGCGTCCAGATCAGAGCTACCACAGATGACATATTTTTAGTAGCCACGTTTGCGTCATTTAGCCTTAAGAGAAGTCTCAAAATCGTGTTGCAAAAACTACAACTGTTTTTGGAATAACTGCTTTCAAAATGGATTTCTGGTAAACTTTGGCTGATGTCTTGATCCCTTGTACACAAAAATGCAAGTCGATCTCATAGTAAACTGGATTACCTTTTCGACGCGTGGGGTGAGTTCAGATACTTCTCCAGACAATTGTGCTTACATCTTGTCATTTCGTTTATTATACTTTTTTGGTTCGGTAAACATTTTTCATCCGAAAACAAAGTTTTTCTAACCAAATTATTATCGTACTTGTCCAAAAGGCAAAAGTCTGGACCGGTCTACAAAAAACAAAAAATTTTCTGGCCTTTAAATAAAACTATATGGAATATAATGATTTTGATGCGCTGATTTCAAATCCGTTTTCAGTTTTTTTTTCCATCGGGCTCAAAATTTTTTTTATGGGCATTGCAAGTTTTTCGCCCAAAATACGGTAGTTATGTATGTCAATATATTTCATCATAACTTGAAAACGAGTTTTTTTTTTTTTAGAAAAAAGTAAATATTTCGTCGTTTTAATTACCTCAGAACAGTCATGGAAAATGGGAATTCGTTCAGCATCAAAAATTTTTTTTTGAGATCTTTTTTGGCAAGAGTATAAAATGTTATAAAACAAAAATATTTGTTATTGAGTTGCTTTACTAAAAACCTTAATAACTATTCAATTTTCGAAAGTAGAGTGGCATTTTATTCTAAATTAAACATAGGCTAGGTTAATGTGGCATTTACTATAGGCTCACTTGGGTCTTAATTGTAGGTCTCGTTGTATTACCATGTGTAAATTACCACACTATGGTCCTTGCAGCCTCTGTCTGGCTGATCCGAATCGATCCGTTCTGATCCAAAATGGTATCTACCTGCTCAAGTACATCCGTCACACAGTTACCTTTTATGTCCTCATGTCATGAACCCAAGTAAGGGTTACCGATATTTTATGCATATTTTATGTTAGCTTATAAGAGAATTAAGGCAAGAAAAACCGGCTTTTTATCCATTACTCAAAATTTTGAAATTCTTGTTGCACTCGTTAGTGCCTATCACAAAATCAGTATCACATTACACGTATTTCAACTAATTTCATTTTTTGTCCGATAGTGTAAACGAATTACCATTTGTATCTGCTAAAAATAAAAAACCGGAAAATCCTAAACAAAGGAATGTAAAAATTTTAGAAATAGGGAAATATTTATGAGTGTATCAAATCTGTTAGGGGAGTACTACGGTATTTTTTCAAGTTAAGTAGTATCAAAAAAGTCCGATCAAATCAACTTTCCTTACACTGCCTCAGAACGTTAAAAAGGACAGGAGTTTTAAAATTGTTTTTATTTAACACTTACGCACATACCTATACAAATAAAACGTTTACAATTTACTATTACCAACTAATAAATCACGAGCCAGTTTGACTGCATATTTTGCAGTACCAGGTGCAGTCGTGACACCATAGCCACCATGACCATAATTGTGAACAACTTTCACATAACGTCCGTTGGGACCAAGCATAACTTCTGGTTCGACACGTACGACAGCACGATGAGGTCTTAAGCCAACCGCTTCACGCACAACTTCTGCATTCTTTAGACTAGGCAACATGTTGTAGCAACGCTCTTTAATAGCCATTGAGTCGTATTTGCAAATATTCATGTTATAGCTCTCAAACTGACGATATCCGCCAAGAGTAACAGTTTCAAAACCAGGAACAATATACGTATCGTAATCACCATAAAATGCTGTCTTAATCCAAGGTGCGCGAACTTTAAGTATTTGTCCTCGTATAGGCACTAACTGCCGGTCATTGCATAATTCCTTAGCTCCTAAACCTGAACAGTTTATAACGACATTAAAATTTTCTGGAAGTTGAGTTAATGACTTAACATGTTGAAAATGTACAATACCACCAGCTTCATTAAATCTAGAAATACAGTAAGATTCTTAACAAGTAAAGCGTAATATCTAATATTTCCTTACTTTTTAGTGGCATAAGGTAAGAACAAACGACTTTCTGTTAGGCAGGTGGTAAAGAAAGAGCCATATTTCCAATCACCTTGACATAATTTTAATTCCTCTTCGGTTGCTTTGCGATAAATGGGTAATAAGTTTTCAATATAATGATTCTGTAATTAAAAGTTTATGAAAATATTATTTTAGTTAAGGTCTAAAATGCAAAAAGATTTTATGGGTACACCTACACAATTTAAAAGTCACACATCATTCATTCTCTTTTTATTTATATATATTTTTTTGATCAGAAAAACGTATGTTTATACTGCATTTGTAATTTCTAAAAAAATTTTTTTAAGTTTTTTGATTACTTTTTCTAAATGAACTGATTTTTTTCTGTTTTTTTTTCTTTATTAATTAATGTTTTATACAATAATTACTTTTTTATTGTTTGTTGCATATAGCAACACAAATTTGAATTATTTTATTACATATTTCTCTTATTTTGCTAGGGTTTTTTTATGAGAAACTAATCCTATTTTTTACATGGATACTCTATCTTTTTTACGCGTTTCTTTTATGCGTTTTTTCGAGGAACGTATCTATCGCGTAAAAACAAAATGAGGTGTACTTACAGCCGAAGATATTTACATACATACATACGTGTGTACATACATACCTTCTACGACTGGCTTATTTTTTAATTTTTTATATTGTGACAAAATCTTATCAATATTCATTCTATACAAAAAAAATATACTCGTAATTGTCAATTAAAAATTTATTTAATAGCAATAGAGATTAGAAGAGTTTATCATATAACAATGAAAAGTTAAAAGATTCTAAATGGAATTATTTTTCTTCAATTTTAATCTTATCGGAAATTGTAATGTATCAATCAAATTAGAAACTTACTCGGACAATAGACGGTGATATGCTAGAGAAAATGTAACCAGACAATTGACAAACACCAGCTAAAGCAGCATCCCTAGAACATCGTATTTTATCCCAGTAGTAAAAGGCATCATTTATCCATTGCCTAAAATCAAAAATAGGTGGGTTTTGTTAACATATTTTCACTTTTAAAGTATAAGTGTATAAAACAAATGTTATTACTGTGTAATTACTTCTGTTGGTCCCATGAAACTGGTGCTGGGACGAAATATGCCGGCTGCCACATTACTGGTGGTGTCCTCGTTAAAACGATCTGCCAGAATGGTCACTTTTGCATTCGGAAATGTTTGTTGAAGTTCCAAAGCGGTTGTCAAACCAATAATACCGCTGCCCACTATACCGAAATGCATTCTCGTAATAGAATCGTAATCAAACACCGGTGTTCAAGTTGATATAAATTCAAAACTTCAATAGAATGTTGCTAAGAAAGATTATTTTACGTTGCGCTAACAGTTCTTCTGTCAATTTAATACTGTCCACTAATAATTTTTATACTCAAGAAAGTTATTTGTGTTTTTTCTTATAATATGGAAATGTAAAATGAACATAACATATAAATGGATGTGTGTACATTGCATTCCATAATATGTACATACAGATTAATAACAGAACGAACTTTTCAGCTGTTATAAAAAAGCTGCTATAAGCTGTTATAAGCTTTTTTATACCACACACACCATTGATTATGTTAGGGTTTCCCAAATGGGTATCCGGCTCACTGGGTGTCCGTACGAATATAGAGGGTCCCGGGAAGAACATGGAAAACAGTAATTTACAGGGAAACAAGAAATGTGCTCTTAAAAAGTCTTTTATGCGCATAAAATATGCAATAAAATTCAAAAATATGCTCCAAGCAAATAATTTTTTTTTTAAATAGTAGAAAAGAAGATTTATTTAACAATTCTTTTTATTATATTTTAAGTAAGATAAAAAATTAACAATACAAAAAAATATGTACAATAGAATAAGAAACAAAAATCGTACTTCAATTTCACTTCTATTATATTGGAACAAAGTTTAATACCTTGAAAATATCATTTAACAGTAATGGGGTCATACTTAATGGATAGCAATTCCTAGGATCATATTTTAAAACTTGATTTGAAGAAGATTCACTAAGATCTCTTATTAGATATGAACATATACTCGTAAATTCCACTACATCAATTCCTTCGCTTTTTATTATAGTCTGTTTTATTTTACATATAATATTGTTACGAAAATAAAAATGCCTAAAGAAAAGCTATAAAAGCTATATATATTGTGGGATTTTAGTCTATTGGTTTATGTCAAGGCTGTCAATGTATCACCCTGGCAATGCCGTAATTATTTATGTTATTAACAGTGTTACCAATTGCATATTGAACGGCGTTACCAATTCAGCTTTTGAATGTTACATTTAAAATTAACGGATCTGAATAGAAGATTTGAGAAGGTTTAAGACTTTACTAGAAAATTCGAGACTGTTGACAGTCAGGTATATAAGGAACGCTTCTTTGCCTTCGTCACTTAGTTATAGTTTAGCAGTCATATTGTAAAGTTGTACTAAGAGTTGTGTATTGTAAATAAGTTGGATACTGTATAGTTATAATTGCATAAAGTGGAAGTTAAATAAGAGGCTGTATAAAGTAGAACATTAAATTCGCTGCATTTGCTTTATTCTACGTAATATAAAAGGACTCAAAGGTTTTAAAAAGGTTAAAACGTAACAATTTTAAGTTTTGCATTTCAATCTTTCATTTGTCAATATTCTGAAAGGTCTCAGTTAATGTGGCATATTGCTCAACTAATGTTAGGCCATTTGTTTGCAGTTTTTTTAATTACTCATCAATGAAACCGAAGTTTGCAGCAATAAAAATCAATTCCCTTTTAGTATTTAAATTTTTTAGTTAGAACTTCTAAGATCGTTTCATAAATGTAAGCGTAGTAATTGATGATCTCAAGCCAAATTCAACAACGAGTTATAACTTGTCCAGGCGGCAATAGAAGGTCTGGATACATTTTTTTAAAATATCAACTCTATTTAGAGCTTTCAAAAACACTTTCTTTACATTTGAATTACTTTTGTTTACATTTTCGTTTTGATCCCTATAAGTTAGGATAAACGATGCAGTCCTTGAGTAATGCATGTATGTATTATGTTTATGTATTGTTACGTTTTAACCTTTTTTAAACGTTTAAGTTCTTTTTAAGGGTGTTACATAAAATAAATAACACGTATGTTGGTGTTTTACTTTATGCACGTATTTATTTCCACACTTTTGCGGTATGCAATTATAACTATACAGTTTCCAACTAATTTATCTTGTACTTAATATTCGCTTAATACACGACTTTACTTTATAACTGAACTAAGTAGTTCATAAGGCGTCGCCTTTTATATACAAGTTAAATTACTTCCCAATGTTCTTGTTCTTCCTACAACATTCGATTTATTTCCGTTAATTTCAAATGTAAACCTAAAATCGGTACGGTAACACCGTTCAATAAACAATTGGTAACACTATTAATAACACAAATTAAGTATGGCATAACCAGGGTGGTCTTGACACAAATCAATGTCACAATAAGGTTTATAGCTAAGGCAACTACTGTGCATTGTGCTGGTACTAGGAAAATAGGTTATGGGGAGGAAATAGCGGGAGTGGTGTTTATGTATAGCTAAGGCAACTAAGCTAAGGCAACTACTGTGCATTGTGCTGGTACTAGGAAAATAGGTTATGGGGAGGAGGATAGCGGGAGTAGTGTTTATGTACGTTGGATTTGAATTTACCCATATCGTAAATGACAGGAAAAACTTTCGCTGGAAGATCATTCCACAAACGAACTGTGCGACTGAAGAAAGAATTCTCCCTATAATGCGTTGTGCGATTCGTTGTACAATCAACTACAAAGGGATGAGCTCTACGGGAAAAACGAGTATTACAAGAAAATATGTGATTATAAGGAATTAAATCCCTTATTTCGCCAGAACACATTCCGTTATAGTACCGATAGAACAATGAAACACACGCCACATTGCGACGATGCTCTAACGAATCAATAGAGTTAGCTACCCTACCGTCATTAATAAGCAAATTCGCCCTCTTCTGTACGCGATCGAGAAGAAAAGTTGCACAAAATCTTGCATTTTAGAAAAAAAAAGTCGCACAGTTTGTTTTATCGTTTTTATTTAAATAAAAAGTTAAACAGAGAAGAAAAAATAATTCAATAGTTTAATAAATAACAAATAATTCATTACTAATGTTAAAATTAATTTTTTTATAATATAACTTTATAGCAATATGTATAAGATGTATTTGTAAATAAGAAATAATACATGTATATAATATATATGTACATGTATGTATTTAAAATTTTATACATACAACTTTCATTGATCTTTTTAATACAAAAATATAGTAAGTTTATTTCGTTTAAATAACTAATTCTTTTTTCATTAAGTAATAGCAAAATAAATAATGCTAATAAAGATCCTTTTGTAATTATTTGCATTTTATTTTAAATGTATTTTTTTGGCACTTGCTTTCTGTATTTTTCAGTTCACTACTTGAAATCCAATTTTCTATTTTCTTATCTAATAAATTTAATGAAGACAACATGGATGTACAAGAGTCTACTTTTCGTCTATAGGTTAAATTATTTTTCACAAGGCCTAATATAGAAAAAACTAGTTCAGCGCACGCGCAGCTGTGATTTAACACATGCACGGCCAGCTTGTACAAGTTGAAGTACAAAGGTTCATTTAATTAATTTTTAATATTATCTGGCTTACTCTAATAATTTAAATTCGCTAATAACTGCCTCTAGATCACTTATAATATAATTAAATTCTGAAATGAGATCTATGTCGGTAATATCTTCATTGCTTGTAAAAGAGCTCGGTTGAAAAATACTTAAGACTAAGCCTTTTATCATTGATTTGATATAATATTTCGTCACATAGTTTTTGGTAGATATTATTTTCTTAAGTAGATATTATTTATTAATATTCTAGCGATTATGAAAAATTGATTGTGAAAAATCCGATTTAAAAGATAAAAAAGATACAAAATGTTAGTGGTTCTAATGTAGAAAAAAAAGTGGCAAAAGTGGCAAAAACTTATGGAAAGTAGCAAAATTTAGGGCAAATTTGAAAAATCGCACAAAATGATTTTGGCCGTTAAGAAGTTGAAAATTGCGACTTTAGTCGCACCAACGGTAACGCTGGACCCGATTCGAACGACCACACTCGGAGTGTGTGAGTGTGTCATTCATATTCCGCCTTTCGCCCCAATCTCCAGTAGGCTCGAACTAGAATACGAGTGACAAATATTGCCGTCGTCTGCGAAAGAGTAGATAGGATTGGAAGCGAGAAGAAGAAAGTCATTAATAAATATTAAGAATAGAGTTGGAGAAAGAACAGAGCCTGAATTTAATCTGAACTCGGCGGATGAGAACTCATCTATACCACTCTTATAGAACGAACTCTGAGAAAGCTCGATATAAATCGAGAGAAGTGAGTACCAACACCAAAGGCAGTAAGTTTCGATACAGTAAGTTTCGATGGTAGTGCCTCATGCCAAACTCTAAGAAACGCCTTGGAAATACCCAGAGCCACAGTTTTGCTCTCACCAAAACCATGAATGGATTTTTTTCACCTCTCAGAGAGTACCGCTAGCAGGTCGCCAGTTGAACGGCCATTGTGGAATCCGTATTGACGATCACTTAGCAAATTGTTGAACTCCATATATTTCACAAAGTGGTGATTAACCATACTCTCCATAACCTTGGAGAGTGCGGAATACACTACAATTGGGCGATAGTTTTCAGGGCTGGTAGCTTCCTTTTTATAGATTGGCGTTACATTCGCAACTTTCCAGCAGGATGGAAATATACCGGCGCGGTAGACGCACAGAAAAGGTTGGCTAATGAACGCGTAAGCGTCGAAGAGAACTGGTTCGGGACCAATGCTGGTATGCCATCTGGCCCAGAACACTTGTTGACGTTGAGATTTGCAAAAACTCTTTTTAGAGCACGGGCTCGAAAGTATATACTAGGAATAGTGGTTGATGGCTCTCCGGTAAGCAAGAATTACTTGCAAATAATTCAGCCAAAAGGTTTGTCTTTTTATTCTTTAAAAGAACTGGGATTGAACTATCGCCATTCCTAAGTCTTTTAACAAATGATCAAAAGCTCTTAGTTCCCCTGGGAAAAGTAAGAACTTTAGCACGAAGGCGCAGATCGCAAAGAGCATTTTCACGCTTAAGTACTGCGGCACATGAAGATCTCGCCTGCTTGCTTAGCGAATCAATAAGGTCGCATTTATTGTTGCGCTAATTCCTGAATGCTTCCTCTCCAGATCTGACAGACAGTCTGCATGTCCAATTGAACTAAGATTTATTTCTTGATTTAATCGAAATCTGTTTGGATGGAATAAACATATCCATCCCCAGCTTTATTATTCTGAGTCGAGGAAATTAAATAAAAAGAAGTTAAAATATAACAAGAGAATGTACTAAGGACCCAACCGTAACCCAAACCCATCAAGTAAAACAGACAATGAATCATACTGGTGGCTTCATAATAGTTTAGGATTGTTGTTGTTGTATTGGCATCAAGCTAGTTTTGGAGGAAGAGGACATGTTTACCTATAATACCATGCAACAAAAATACTTAGTTAATTTAAGCTTAAAAAAATATAGGGTATTGAAATGGAAAGTATTAAATCATGTTACACTTTTGAACGTCACTGTGTGTGTCAAAAGGAAATACAAAAGGATCTTGAAAAAGTAATCCAAAGGTAATTAATTTTTTCGGATTATAAATCTTCTAACTGATTTTAAAATTGAGAAAATACAATTGAAAACATGTGGGATTGGGATACTTTAGAACAGCACGGGCAACATAGGGTTAACGGACGAAAAGGGAATAGGGGATAATTTGATTGACAATAAAATGACAGATAATAGGTCAATTGCCATACTGATTTGTTTTAATACGAGAGTGTGAAAATATACACTGTGGTGAAAAGTGAGCCAAGCGAAGGTAGACTCGTCAGCGGCAGTGGTTTTTTATCAATATTAATTAATAAATAAATAAAATTATTAAATAAATAAATTAAAACAAAGCGACTTTCATTTCCAAAGGGCAAAAGGAATCGCTAAATTCCAATTCATCAAACAAGAATCAATAAATTCCTACAAACATATATCTTTCGCAATCACTTATTTTAATGACTAAGACGTGACTTAATATGGTGCCATAACCGTAACGATGGTAGAAATAACCAAAACTCAATTAACAGGTTACGACGTTATCCGTATGTCACCACTTAACAAACATATAAGTTTGATTGGTTTCGTTGCGACTATAGCGTTATATTAAGTCAATTCTAATTGAGATTTTAGCCTTCATCGTTATTAAAGAAACTTAGATTTAATTTATACCGGCTGGTTTAAAGTTCTCAGTCACTTTGTGGTTAAAAAAGCCGTTTCTTGCTTTCAACTGCTTTTGAGATGCTCACTTTAAACGATGAATAATAATTGATCCGACGGTATCATTATCGGGCACTTTAAAATAATCGTTATCTTTAGTACTTTGATAGTTGGTCAATTTACAATAACATAAATGCTGATGTCAACATTTTCACCCACCTTCGTCATCAATAATAGAACTTCTCGCATTGTATCGTTGTTTTAAAAGAATTCGCATGCTCAGAATAGTTTACTTAAAATAACTTTTAAGAGCGATACGTGAGCGCTGACATTTGGTTAACTTAGCCCAGCTATTGACTTTTACACGGGTTAACTTTCTCGGGATTCTACTGTATTGTATAATTTTCTTTATTTTATAATTTAATTGATATAAGCTGTGCTTTAAAATGATAAAGTCACCTTAATACTTGCTTAATTCATCCAAACTATAAAATGCTATATATGGTCACCTTATTAAAAAAAATTCTACATTCAAATAAGTGAATAATAAGCCGGTTTTGTTCTTATATTATGTTTATTTTAATTTATGTAAATAAGTGCAAAATAAAATGCGTCAAAATGATAAGGTCAATGATTAATAAGCAATTAATCTAATTAGAAGGTATCACAATTGTTATTTTTTTTGTAATAATTTATAATTTAAATAATATCTGCGCGGTATGGGTCTCGGGAAACCTTTGTCACTTTATGAACAAGGACAAATTGTGGCACTTCATGAGCAGGGATTGAGTATGCGTGGAATGGCGAAAAAAACTAGGACGATCTTTGTGTGTTGTGCAAAATTTTCTTAAAGACAGAGCAAATTATGGAAAATTAAAAAGCACGGGTCGTCCAAAGGTCCTGACCGCCCGTGAAACTCGGCTAATTTCACGAAAGGCCTCGAATTCCATGAAAAGTGCAGTAACAATAAAAGAGGAATTGAAATTATAAGCTTCAAAAAGCACAATTCTAAGTGCTATCAACGCCCTGCCAAATCTTATTCGAGCAAAATTAAAAAAATTCGCTGTCTGACTAAGCAGCATAAGAGTAAACTGGCATCAGGTAAAAATTTTTTTAAAAAGGTTATAAGATATTCCATATATTTTTGGGTTTGTAGGTAATTTTTTTGATGAGAAAAATGGTTTCAATTGCTATTGGCGAGATTTAAGGAAGGAGCCCTTGTTTTTTCCAAACAAAATTTCGGCGTTGGCAGTTTGATGGTTTTGGCTGGCTTTAGCTCACATCGTATCCTGGAACTCTACTTTCCTTCCAGTCGAATGGATAGTTTAGAGTACCAGAGCATTCTATCTGAACGTTTGCTGCCTTATTTCACCCAAAATGCTGACAAAACTTTCACCTTTCAGCAAGATAACGCAGCAATTCATGTCAACAAGTCGACCAGACAATGGTTTGAGGAGCACAATATTAAAGTACTTCATTGGCCTGCACGTTCCCCTGACTTAAACCCCATGTTAAATTTGTGGGGACTGCTTGTGCGTATTGTTTATGCAGACAACAAACAGTACCGGACAAAAGATTAATTAAAAGTGGCAATCTGCAACAGCTGGCGCGAAATCCGCTCCAACGTTCTGGACAATTTAGTAAGTGCGATGCCACTCCGTATTTTTAAGACAATAGAAGGAAATGGGAACTGCATAAATTGAAAATAATTGATTAATGCTAAGTATAAATAAATGAATCACTGACCTTATCATTTTGACGCATTGAATTTTTGCACTTATTTATATAAATTTAAATAAACATAATATAACAGTACATCTCTAAGAGTAAATTATTCTCTTATTTGAACGTAGAATAAGAAAATAGTATAGTTTGAATGAACTGAGCAAATATTAAGGTGACCTTATCATTTTGAAGCACACGTATTTGCATAACATAATTTTGTCGCCCTTAATCCCAAATTTATTAACACAGTTTTTTATAATTATTTTGATTTATTTACATATATTGGTGTGTATATACAGCATACACTAATGCATCAAGAAAAAAATGTTATAGAGAGACAACGCATTTATTCAATTCAAGTTATCAACTTTAGAAACAAATAAATGTCTACAAATTATTATTTTATCATTCATGACTGAGACTTAATTTTTTTTTTTTTTTTTTTTAAATAGAAAATATAAAAAATAAAAGTTGTCCGACATTTTATTCTCTTTCAAATTCTCGTATTAGATATTAATTGCTCCTTCCACGATAATCAACATTTTTTAAATTTACAACCCGCAAACACCTGGCAATAAAATGTTCAATTAAAGTAATTTTACGATATTGTTATTTTTATTTATTTTGAATTACAATGCAATTACAAATTATATGCTAATTATTACAAGCGAAATGACTAAGACCATAAGCACCGGAGTACACGTTTTTCTCAGTTAGTTCTATTATTCTACTTTATTTTTAATACTAGAAAATATCACCGCGTGTCTTTGAAAAAATCTTATAAATCTAATAAAATCTTAAATAAATATATTTCCATATAACTTGTTTTATCTTTCGATAATAACGATTATGTTCTAAAAATGTTAAGCTACCCAAACGGCACTTAAAATTGATATAAGCCAATATATTAAATAGAACATAAAAGCCAATAAGGTATAAAATAGAATGTATGTAATTAAGATTCTCATAACCAATTAATTTAAGTAAATATTTTGGTTTTTTTAAGAGACAAAAAACTTCTTCTGGCGGACAAATTGAATCAGGACGATCAAAGCCAAACATGGCCGCAATTAAACCTTCTACCGAATGTCGTATATAACCACTATACATCAGAATTTTCTCAAAAGTTGACATGTTTGGATTGCCAACACTGTGATTCGCAAGGATTATCCAACACGATATAATACTTGGGCCCAAAAATAATGAGTTCTAAAAGAAAAAATATTTTAGTTTTTATTTATTTATTTATCTATATACATATGTATTGCAAATAAATAACTACATACCAACAAATTAAGCCTCGATGACAGTGCTAAACCATAGCTAGATGATGTCATGGATGTAAGCAATGTAACCAATAAAAATAACATAAATCTATATAGTTCCATAGGTTGATCTGTTGAAATATATAATGTCGCTGAACTAAAGAAACCCAGAATTAATATATCCGGAATTTGTGAGGTAATTAATGCCGCAAAATATGAACTGAGTCGATACCACTGGTTAAAATATTCTCTTCTTAAGTGATTCATTTCAAGAGGTACTACAAATATTTAACAAAAATTCATGATTCTTGTGTGTAAACAAAGATATGTGTACGGCAGGATTAAAGAACAAATAAGAAACATATAATAAAACAATGAATTTTAAAGCTGTTTACAGTGGTACACATTAATTTAGTACACTTTAATTTGTTGCACTTAAAATGTATGTATGTACATATCTACATACATACATGCAAATATGTATGTTTGTATATAATATCCGTATGTGTTGTTTATAAGAAAACCAAATTTTATTTTTGTATTTAATTATCAAAAATATGATAAGTAATCTGAGGTGAACATTAATATAAAAATTTTTATAAATTTATGTATGTATGTATGTATATAACGACTTAATTGATTTTGTTGGAATTTGGAAAACAGATAGATCTAGTTATCGAAAGTGTTATAGGCTATACTTTTTGTGAAAATTGAACCTAGGAGTTGCTAATATTGGAGGAAAAGGGACAATATTAGGTCCGTTTGGCAATTTGGCATACTTTTTAGCTCATAATTTTAATGTTTTTAACATTGGACATTTTGTTGAAATTTGAAATACATATTTAAATTTTTTAAAATTGGACCAAACCACCCTTGGGAGAAATCGGGAAAAATAAGTGACTTTTCTGCTACATGACAGCTTTTTGCTTACTGGC
Organism: Wohlfahrtia magnifica; assembly: GCA_023159175.1. Lineage (NCBI taxonomy): Eukaryota > Metazoa > Arthropoda > Insecta > Diptera > Sarcophagidae > Wohlfahrtia > Wohlfahrtia magnifica. The sequence goes on along the minus strand of JAKWBJ010000198.1, from coordinate 2,208,913 downwards.
ATTCCGATTTTGATGAAATTTGTACCACAGATAGATTTAGCTAACGAAAGTGTTATACGGTCTGCTTTTTCAAATTTGGGCTTGGGAGAGGTTAAAATCGGGGAAAAATAGGCTAAATTAGGTCATATGAGAATTTTATTTGTTTAGTTTGTTGATGAGTTACGATTAAATCGATTTTGTTGAAATTTAGAGCACAGATATATACAGATATATACATACATATGTATACATCAAGCTAACGAAAGTGCAGTAGCGTGCTTTTTTCAAACTTGGATCTCAGGGAATCAGGAAAAAACGATCAAAATTAATTAATTTTCTTCTGATATAATATGTTTGTTATTGGCTTACATTGCACAAAACTACATTTCAAAAGTTGCACTTTCAGGGGCTAATATAGGGTTAAACGAAGAATTTTTTGTTGATAGTCCCTTCCTACGAAACACGTAGTTATTGCGGTATAGCTTGAGAATTTTAAAAGATAGAGATGTATTTTGTACATCACATTTTACTGGATGATAAATGTTAACAAATAAAAATCGTTGCTTAAAGAAGAAAAATTGCATGTAATTTCTAAAGAAAAGTAATTAATTTTGACCGTTTTGTCTGATATTAATCTCCGCGATGTCTAATTTTGAAAAAAAACATCTTATTGCATTTTCTTTAGCTGAATCTATATATCAGTGCTCTAAATTTTAATAAAATCTATTTAGTTTGCTCGTGATCAACATAAACAAACTGAATAAACAAAATTATTTCCTATTTTATCTCCTGGTCCGTTTTCCACCGATTATAACACCTCCCAGGTCCAAATTTGAAAAAAAGCATGTTCTTTAGCTAAATCTATCTATCATCAAAATCTGAATGTTAACAAGCAAGAAAATGTCGTTTTAAAAGAAAAGTAAGTTATATAGTTCGTTTGTTCCGATTTGTACCTCTTCTGGTCCAATTTTGAAAAATTTGCATTTTCATTAGCTAGATCTATCTATGTTTCAAATGTCAACAAAATTTGCAAATTTATATGGAATTTAATTAGGAGTTAAATAAATTACTAAGTTGATATGAGCTAATTCGGTCCATTTTTATCCGATTTTAATCTTTCCTAAGTCCAATTTTGAAAAAAAGCACAGACATCTTGAACATAAAAACTGTTTTCAAATTGCGTGAAGCCTAAGTCGCTTCTATTAATTTTGAATTTTGATTGATAAGCTATATGTTTGAAAAAAAAATTAAAGAAAAACTTGATCGGCTCAAAAATTGTTATTGACATCTTTAATGAAAGATGTTTATTTCCACGCGTGTTTTATACAAAATAAACTTGAATCGAAGAAGAAGCCAAAGGCTCTTAAAACACTCTTCTCAAAAGTTTCGAATCGACACTTTTTTTATTTTGAGTCTGAAGATAAGTTCACATTAGGCGAATATAGAATATAAAAATATGTGGTTTTATAGAAGTATTTGTTCGTCAAATATTTGCCTAATGTAAACTTATCTTTACGGAAAATTTTATGATAGTTAGGGATGGCGTTTTATGAGCACGTTATTGATTCTATAAACATACAAGTAAGTCTGCTAACAAAAATATATGCTATGCAAGCATACATGCACATCTAAAGAAAAACATTTCACTTAGTTGTCATATTCACAATAACTAACCTCTATGCGTGCTGAAATATTGCTTTAAACAAAATAATATTGCTTATGACTGGCTAGATAATCGCCGGGTTGAATTATATAGAGCAGCAAGTAACTGTTATTAAACCAAAAAATGCGAAGTATTTATAGATAAACTAGCTAAATCCCGGCGTGCTTCGCTACCCCCATCTTAATTATTATCCTAAATGTTATTTTAGTTACATTTTTTACCTTTTTTCCACCTTTTATCCCCTTCCGGTGAAAATCCAAACATTTGAGATAGCCTTTAGTTATTTCCACTGAGATACTGTCAAATCTGTCATTTAATGTATACAGTCTTCAAACAAACACACATTCATTTTTGTATATAAGATGCATACATATATAGATAGCTTTTATTCAGTGTGCTTTCTGGAATACCCGCTTTATGGCTAATGTGGATAGATAACGCTGCTTTAACTGTTGCCGTTTTCAACATATACAAAATTCAATATTTAGTATGAATGGAAGGCGCATACCCACTTATCTATTTCACCCAGCTACTGGCTGATAATTTGTAGTGTTTACAACTTTGTTTGAAACTTCTACTATTACCATTCTCAAGATATACAAAAAACAATATTTACTTTATGTGGGAGGTACCATGCCTATTTATCCAATTACGCCTACTTTTTGACTGATGATTTGTATTGACCAAAGAGCTATGTATGGATTATAAAGCTGTAACTGTTCTCAAGATATTTTAAAATCAATATTTGGTTTGTATGGGAGGTACCACGCCCACTTCTTTAATTTAATCAGACCAAAATCTAAAACTTTAGCTGTAATTGTTCTCAAGATATTTTAAAATCCATATTTACTTTATATGGGAGGTGCCACGCCCACTTCTCCAATTCCTCCTAGTTTTTGAATGATGATTTGTATGACTCTGAATTTAATCAGACCAAAATCAAATATTTCAGCTGTAATCGTTCTCAAGATATCATAAAATCAATATTTACTTTGTATGGGAGGTACCATTTAGCTATCTATAGAATTCAAACAAACAAACAAACACACATTCATTTTATATACACATAAATATATTCGGTATACATTATCTAAGTAGAAACGTTGCATGGCAGCATTTTTTCTATAATATGTATGTTATAACATAATAAAATAGCACTAGGAATGAATTTAGTAAAAAATTACAAAACAATTGGTTTAAAGAGCACAAACTATTGTACTAGTCTAATGTCCACCACTGCATATTTATAAAATGTAGTATATAGTATACATATGTAGTCATTAGAAAATTAATAAAATAATTCATAGATAAAATTTAACATAATCAAACTCATTATAAGAAATGTAGCTAAAAAGTTAAATTTTAAATTAAGTAGGAAAAATCAACATACATAAATAAGAAAACTGTGTAACAAGTTATTACCAAAATTTATTTAACTTACTATGAGAAAGCATAGGACACATTGATAAGAACGCATACAGTATTGATGTTAGAAACGCCAAATGGTAATTGTAAATTAATTTTGTAGCATCCGTTCCTATTCCGGTGTATACCATACTAACGCAAAAAACGGAAAACAGTTTTATAAATATTTTAAATTTTATATAAGTCTGCAATGAAGAAAATATTTAATTAATTTAAAAATATTTATGTACATATGTATATGTATGTATATGTGTATAAACTTACATTTAAGGAAATATTGAATTATAATAAATGATATAAAAAATATAAAAATAAATATAAATATACAAAATATACAAAGTAGAACAAATTTTAAGCCAATATAAGATATTTTACACATATTGTGATGACTTATAAAATATGTATACAGTTTGTCAAATAATTGTTTTCAAAGTAGAAAAAATTTAAAAATCTTATTTTCATTTGAGAATTCCAACAATAAATTCTTGGCATGTTTCCGTTAATGTAGCTGTCAAACGTCATAACTTTTTGAAAAGGCACACACATTACAACGTCAACAACATAAGATCTTTTTGTTTTCAAAAATAAGAAATTATTGGAATTTTTTGGAATAGGGGTTTTTTATGAAAAAAATTTTGTTTTTTTTTTTTATGAATGTTATCGTATGTAAAAGACGTCACAAAGCATTCAGCAATAAAAAATTGATCAAATGTGCAACAAGTGTGTTTATATTTAAATAAAAACATTCCGGGAATACCAGTCCCAAAAAGGTTGTGGTAATTCCTTTATTATAAAGGCAAATCAGCTAGAAAATTCGATGATTTCTTCTCAGGGCTGTAGGAAGAATCGAATTAATAAACCATAAAGATTTCTGCTTGAAATCATTATCTTGGTAATATTAAGTATTTAAATATTTTATTTCGAATAATATCAATTTAAATTACATTTGTCTTAAAGTTTAACTCCTTCCATTTTCTACTTAGTAGTGAATATACATATATATTGAATATACATATATACAAGACTAGAGTAACTCTTCCCGCGTTGCTGGAAGCCTTTGTATTGTATACATATAAAATGTATTCATAATAAGAAACATTTAAAGGAATGCATTAAAATTAATAATTTGTATTGACTACCAAGCCATATAGACCAAGTTCAGAAATCAATATTTTCATTTTGCATTGGAGATGCAATTCAATTTCGCCCATATTTCGACTGATGATGTGTATTCACTGCAAAGTTATTTAGACCAAATTCAGAATCTTCGACTATTACTGTTCCAAATATATACAAAAATCAATATTTCCTTTGTATTAAAGGTGTCACTCCCACTTATCCAATTACGCCCACTTTTTGAGACATGATTTATATTGACCACAAAGTTATTTGGACCAAATTTAGAAACTTTCACTATTACCGTTCTCTAGATATGCAAAAATCAATATTTACTATGTATGGGAGATTCCATTTACTTCATTTCCGACCACTGTTTTGACTGATGATTTGTACTGATCACAAAGTTATTTGGGCTAAATTAAGAAACTCGTACTATTATTGTTTTAAAGATATAGACTTATATGTCTAAAAATTTTATATGGGCGTGGCACCACCCAGTTGAACCAAAACCATTAGTGCAAGTACACCTTTCAAACGCATGTATTGGATTGTAAGTCGGTTTAGTGGCTCTCGAGTTAAAAATGACGAACGTAGGACAACTTATTTTTACATATTTATATAATTAATAGGCTAACACATTTCTTTGTATTCCTTTTACGTCCGTTTTACTGTACCGATTTTAAAATATATGGGCTTAGCGCTTTGTCTGTGCAGATTAGCACAATATTAACTTTATTTAAATCGGTCCAGTACTTTGGGAGTAAAACGACTATAAAATTCTTACAAAGAAAGGAAAAACATTTTTTTTGTGTAACTACATATAAAAAACAAAAGAAAATAGTCCTGTGAAATTTAATATGGAAACTTATATCAAAAGAATTAAAATTCTAACTCTGTTTTTCTGAAAAATTTGAAATGAAATGCATTTAAAAATAATTTTAAATTGTATATATACGAGTACATACACAAAAAATAAATGTTAGATGCTAGAATGCGGCTAATAGTATCAGCTGCTACGTACACTAGTATAGATTATTATTTTTATATGAACGAAAATATTTTGAAAAACTTATTTAAGCTATTAAGGTAAAATTCTATACTACGTTTATAAAATTATGATGAAATTATTTCATTCAGTCTGTCTAGTCTATCATACACGAGTTCGATGCCAGCAAGATCACGAAGACGTCGAGTAGAGAGAGTAGTGCTAAGAATGATTAAAAACCATCTTGATATCCAAGATAAACATTCATAAGACGTAGTAGGCTTTGGGAATAAAACACGCCAAGCTTTTGCTTGTAAAGTATAACGATTGTGTTTTTTCTGGATTAACCATAATTCTCCTTTTGTCGAAATAAACTTTCAACTCATTAAGGGCAAATTTAATGTTTGAGATAATGCTCACTGCATAAGTGTGCGAGCTCACAATTGTCGTATCTTCGGCGAATATTGACACGACTCAATCGGAAATTACTAGAACATCTGCTGTGAATATATTATATAGTATTCGAGACACAAAAGAGCCTTGAGGTCAGCCGGCATCAGTATTGATCTGAGTTGATGAAGTTTTACCCAAATATACATTAAAAAATCTATTATATAGAAATTTCTAAACTATTTTTATAATTTCATAAGGAAAATTTACTGTTTTAATTTAAAGATTAGACCATTATGCTAAACTGGGTCGAATACAGCTTTTATATAGAGTAGTACCATACCTGTTGATTTACCACCATTAAATCTGTTTTTCGCCATATTTATAATTTTTAATAACGGCTGTGAAGTGTTGTGTTCCGTTCCGAATCCAAATTGTTGCGGAGGAAGAATGTTTTTGTTTTCAATGAAAACAACAATCTTTTCCTTCAAAATATTTTCTAGAATTTTACTTGGGGAAGAAAGTAAGCTTATAGGTCTATATGATAAAGATGAATCCGCTGGTTTATTCGGCTTAAGTATTGGAATGGTTCAGAAATATTCCAAGCAGAAGGAAAATAACATAACTTTAGCCAAACATTAAAGATTGTTAAAAGATACTTGAAACCTTTATTAGTTAGATACGTTTCTTAAACATTTATTATTTATTCCATCCGAACCTGGCGATTGCTTAAGTTTTTTGATTATATCAGCCACTTTTCCTGTGGATATATATTTTAAATCCGGCAAGTTATAATCCATATTTTCTACTAGAGCTGCGTCGTTGTTGACTTCGGTAATAGGTACTCTTTCACTTAAATGTGCTGAAGAAGAATGATTTAATTTGAAAGTTTGAGCTAAAACTTCAGATTTCTCTCGCTGAGAATAATATACATTATTATTGTTTTCTAAAATAGGAATACTACTAGATTTCTATCCTAAAATTTTAGATATTTTCCAAAAAGATGAGTATGATTTGTCAAGATTTGACAAAGTGATATTCCAGGATTGATTTCTGAATTTAATTATTTCCATTTTTTATATCTTTTTTAAGCGTAACATTGCATAATAATCGCTTAAGTCTCTAAATCTTTTCCAATTACTTCTGAAAACGTTTCTCATTTGCATCATGATTATTATATTATTAAGCGGTGTTTTGACTATTGGTGTTATATGTCTTTTGGAAACTGCTTTATCTATTGTTTTTTTTTTAATGTTATCTAATCATACCATCTATTTGATTTGAATTAGTATATTTCACTTGCTCAACTAATGTCAGAAGATTCTTATTTACAAATTTGGTAAAACGTGGTCAATTTTCCCTGTTGAATGTGTTGTCTATTGAATTATTGAATTGTAAGTAAGATTAACATTAGACACTATCGGTAAATGATCTGAACTAAGGTCGTTGACGATTTTGACAGCTGACATATTTGATAAAACATTGTTAAGAATAAATCCAAAGTCGATGGTTGTTTATTCGGATCTGATGGAATATAAGTATGTTCATAGAATAGTTGAATTTTATCATATAGATTATAGCCCGAAGTATTTTTTCTTCGACATCCCAGTAACTATGTCTGCAGTTTGGGTCTCCTCCAAGAATGTTTCAGATTTAAATTTTAGTTGTTTCGAAATTTCTGATCTATTCCCTCCAGGAAAATAACAGGAGTAAATATCAGTAAAGTCATTTTCACATTTCCATTTTAATAATTAATAATTAAAATTAATTTATGGCGATTAATTACTTTTTTTGAAATACCAGGATACATTTCTTTCGTTTTATTCGTCAAACCTGCATTCGTTACAACCCTGCATCATAACTGAGAGTTTTTCAAATTTAATTGTAAGAATTTAATTATTATTTTTTAGTGCTGTCACTAAAGTTTTTGTGTCCATCATTATGCCATCCTAGTAATCTGTTCTGTAGCATATCTGAATATTTTTTCAATATTTTACACCAATGAGCGAAGTTTTTTCCCAGCCACTGGGGAAAAACACGGCGTATGCTACTTAAAACTTTCAAAACTATAATTTTGAAAAAGTATTTATTTATTTTATGCTATTTATGTTTTGGAAATTATTTAAATCGCTATTTTTATATTGCGTGTGCTATTATTTATCAAAAAATATGGTACAATCGTAATTTATCTCATCCAGAAATTAAAACTCTCAGAACGTACTCGTATGTACAATATCAATTCTTCATTTTAAATCGTACAGAAGAAATCATAAGTGTGAAATCATAAGAAGTGAAAATAATTCATCGAAATCGAAATAATTCATCATCATAGTGTCTAATACATAATTAAAAGATAAGAAAAACCGAAAACAAGTAAAACTAATATATGTTTTATATTAAAGTTAATGCTTAAGATGAAGGCTAGATAATCAGAACAATAAAGCAAAGTGCCAGCTTTTAGCCACAAAATTAGTCGGCGAATTGAAAGTATAATTCGAAAACGAAGTAAGCGCATCTACGATTCAAAAATACTTTCATCATAATAGTTATCATAACCGAATTAATGGAAACAAGCTGTACTGTTTACTAACGATGATCTTAAATAGTCAACCAAATTCTGGTACGATGTTATTTATATTCAATGTAAAGTCGAATTTAATATATTTTGCGCTTGTAGAAAAAAAAGGTGGAGAAAACTCAATAAAATAATGGTCAATGCCAACTTATGATCAACTGTGAAGCATGCTGAATGAAATATAACAAATTGTTTGGGGTTGTATGTCAGCCGCTGGATTGGATAACTTAGTATTTGTCGAAGGCAATATGTATTAATTTGTCTATCTGAGAATTTTAAAACACAATTTAAAAAGAAGTGGGAAAAAATTTATATTTCTAATATTTTTAAATCGTACGTCTATAACGATTTCAAGCAATCTTCCCATGTTGGCCGGCACGCTATATAACTGTATAAAGGTAATTTAAACGCCGTCCTACTCACTAACTATGGACGCTATTAAACATCTGTGAAAATACCAGACAAAAAATAAGGGAATACCCATATCTTACTTAATAAAATAACTTCTTAAACTTGCCAAGAAGGCTTTAAAAATCATAATAAAAAATATCCAACAGAATATAAATTATTTCACATTAATATTTTTTTGTTTTGAGTTAGTCATTCATTAGGTTTCTTTTCTTACTCTCTTTTATTTTGTTAAAACAACCAACGTCTAAGTTAACCCAGAACAGCTTTATATGGGTTTTGCTAGCCAATGCACAGTGGTTCTATTTATATGGAGTCGGCGGCCAAAAATACTTCCAGTTAGAATATCAACGTAAAACATTGTTCACTACATTATGCAATTGTGGAAATCATATATTTTTAAAATGGTTGTAGTTGATAGCTAAATATACCCCTCTAATGATAACTTCTTCCCCTTGCAAGTAAAAACATGCAACACAATTTGTTTGGTATAAAATTAAAAATACATTTAAAAATGTTTAAAAATTTTAAAAGAAAGTCTATCTAGAAAATCAATAATATTGAAGCTATAAAACCCGCATGATATTTTCATGAGTTGCTTACTAAAAACCTAATGATACCGGCAATTGCCAACAGATTTCTAAAAACTAAGCCCATTCTAACTAAACATATTTCTTTAATAAATACATAATAATTAGGTTACTACATGAGACTTACACACGTTACTTCTAAACTTGTGAAATGTGAAAAAAATTGGTTGAGAAATAGACATAGATTCCTCAAGATTACCTGAAAACAGTGCATATTATTCGTCTTCTTTCTAAATTTGATTAGAAACTTAAAATCGCTTAATATTCAACTAAGTTATTAACATGTAAGTGCATGAAGATTCAAAAAACTGGGTTTTTACCCGTAACTCAAGCTTTTAAAGATGTTATGAGAATTTCAAAAACTGATTCTTATTGAACTCGGTGGTGCTTATCAGAAACATTATATCACTATCCACATATTTCTACTTCATTCTATTTTGTCGCATAGTATTATTCAAAAATTTGTCTCAAAACCTAAGGGATCGCTTTGATCTGTAGAAGATGGTGGGATACATTCTTTATTTAAATTTTTTATATATACTATAGCAGCCCTAGTTTTATAATTTTTCAGGTATCATGTGTAATGAAATTTTTTTTTGAGAAGTTTTCAGACTTTACTTAAAAAAAAAAATAGATTTTGAAGTAGGCTACCCAAAGAAAAGAAATTTGATAGAATTTTGGAGATCAAATATAAAAGAAAAAAATTATATATAGAAAAATTTTTTGCACAAGAAAAGATAAAAAGAAACAATATTATCCTTAGAAATATTAGAAAGGATTTGAAATGTTAATATATTAAAATTAAAATAAAAAGTTTTTAGACAAAAAAAAAATTATGGAGGATAAGAAAATAAAAATAAAATCCAATAATAAAAATAAGCATCAAAAGTCGAACGAAAGACTAACTTTAATTTGACTTGTGTCTGAAGATATATATATACATACATATCCGCACTCGAACACACAAATAAATGGAAATATCAAAACTATAAAGAAAATCAAAATAATTTACAATTAATTTTTTATATACATAATCGTATATATAGGAAAAAAAATAAACAAGCAAAGTTTTAATTTGAAATATTTATTTAGTTATTTTCCTAAATATTTTTGCATTTGATCTCTGTTAAGTTCTGGCTATTTGATTTATTTCTTCTGATTTACTTCCAACATCGAAATTTCAAGTTCAAATTTTCTGTATAGTACAGAAGAACATGTTTTTATGCGGATTATTTTTGTGCTCTTTTATTTTTTTGCGATTTTTTTTGTGCGATTTCTTTTTTTAATGCGATGTATTTATTTTTACGATAATTTTTGGTCGCTATATGAAAGCTAAGCATAGTAAACGAAGTTATCAGCAGTGTTTGAAAAAGGAACATAATTAAGAAATATTTCGGTTATTTTTTATTTGGTATATAATATTGAAATATATGTTGTTGACGAAAATAGCGGTTACTCTTTTTATATCGATTATTGATATGTTTTTCATCCTATCGAAATGATTCAGGATGAAACCTCAAGGAACCATGACATTATAAATTATGTAACAGATTTTACCTATAAAAAAAGAACCCGATAAAATGACAGCAATAAATTAGAACATCATTTCCTGGCCATCGATAACAATTCTGAAAAAGCTTTAAAATTCCAAAAGGAACTTCAATCCTGTTTATCTGGCTATCGAGATATATATTTACAAGCGTATGGTAAAACAAGCAACGTCGTAAAAACTGATAACCGACTACAAGGTACCTCAAAAAATGGCAACTCAGGTGGTATCTTTCAGTGATGAAAGCGATTATGAAGAATAATGATTGAATTGATTTTTATATGTAAAATAAGAAGATATGTAAATAAAATGTTTAGAAATATTGACGTGTGTACTTAACGAGATGAATTAAAAATATTTTGAGTTATATTCGACGCGAAACTTTTTTGACCGCACAAAAAAATAAAATGATTTTTATATATGTTTCAAGAACTATTTTTTATAGCGTCTTGTGAAGTTTTGTGTAAATTTTTTTTATGATATTTGTTTTATGCTGTCCCTATCTACCGCACACAAACAGGTTTCCCTGTATATCGAATCTTGTTACAGAAACTTCTCTCTTCTCTTTTTCTTAAATTTTTTTTTTTTTCTCAAATTAAGCTTAGTCTTTCGTTCGACTTTTGATGCTGATTTTTATTTTTTTCTTTTGTTCTAATTTTTAGTCTAGTCACACAAGTTATTTTGTTTTAGCTTGATTGGTATACAAATTTACTAAAATTTTCTTAGCTTCTTTTTACACACAGAATTTTAGTATTATTTTCTTATTCTCTCTAATTTGTTTTTGTCTAAAAATTCTTTTATTTTAATTTTTATATATTAACATTTCAAATTCTTTTAATATTTGTAAGGATAATATTGTTTCTTTTCTTTATAAATTAAATTTTTTTTCTTGTTAATATTTGAAAACCAAAAACTATCTAGACTCCAACACTCATATATTTTTTTTTAATTCTCTATCGAAAATTTTTTTGATTTAAAATCTATTTTTTTCTAAGTAAATTTTGAAAACTTTTCAAATAAAATTTTCATTACACATGATACCTGAAAGATTATAAAATTAAGGCAACTATAGTAAGTATAAAAAAATTAAATAAAGCAAGTATCCCTGCAAACCCAAACATTTACATAGTGAAATATGAAGGAAATGTTTTGGGACTATAGCCCGTGTTTCTCGGTGTGATACAACCCACTATATTAGCCGAGTAAAATTTTGTCTTACGGCCTAGTATCTTTTGCGTGAAATACTCCTACGAATTTTCAATTTAAATATGTAAGTCCATATAAACAATTTCCCAGAGAGCACTTAACTCTAGCTTTTATATATAAAGGGTCCGCCAAATATTTATTTATTTATTTATTTATTTTTTTTTTGAAAATGCTATAAAAAAAAATACTGAATATTTTCTCAAATTTCTTTTTTTATTTGAAAGTACAATCCTTCCGGTTAATAATGGAAAATAATTTCATTCAAATGTCTGCCTCCGCTGGCCATGCAGTAGCCTACACGATCGGTCCAATTTTTAAGCACATTATCGATTGTGTGCAGCTGTATTTCACCAATGGCTTCACGAATATTGTTCTTTAAAGCGTCAATTGTCTCTGGCTTGTTGGCGTAACACTTATCTTTGACGGCACCCCACAAATAATAGTCCAACGGTGTCAAATCGCAGCTCCGAGGTGGCCAAACGTCATCAGCTCTGCGGCTGATAATGCGATATTCAAAAACAGGGCGCAAAACATCGAGTGTAGCTTCGGCTGTGTGGCACGTAGCGCCGTCCTGTTGAAACCAAATGTTGCTAATATTCTCCTCTTCAATTTTTGTGAACAAAAATTCATTCAACATGGCCCGATAACGATCGCCATTGACTGTAACGGCCACTCCTTGCTCATTTTCGAAGAAAAATGGCCCAATTATGCCTCTGGACCAAAATCCGAGCCAAACAGTGACTCGTCTTGGATGTATCGGCTTTTCAATGTATGCGTGCGGGTTTTCTATGCCTCAAATGCGACAATTTTGCTTGTTTACATACCAGCCGAGATCAAAATGAGCTTCATCTGAAGAGATGATTTTTTTTTTGCAAAATCGGCATCTTCTGTAAGTCGATCGCAGTTCCAGATTCCCAGCGTTGTTCAAGCGTATACACAACCATATTCGTTCAGCGGAAAAATAAAACTAATTATCTGTCAAATCAGACATGAGCTAAGTGTTACCATTAACGAAATAAGCACTAGTTGAAAAAAGAACGTTAGATGGCGGACCCCTAATTGGAGCCAACTTCACATTGAACTGCTTAGAAAAATCACTCTGTTGAAAATGTTTCCTACAGACTTCCTGACCTGGCTTATATTGGATATTTCGAGTACCGCGTAAATTGTAGGTGCGTTCTGTTTCCTTGTACGTTTTCTCCAAATTTTTAAATATGGAATCATTGATTAACTTCATCTGATCAGCTTTATTAATTATTTCAACTTCGCTATCATTTAACGCATTAGAAATTTCTCAATATTCTATATAATATTTCTTCTAAATAAAGCACAAAACGTTAAAATACCAATAGAGGAATGATCTGAACTTCTAAGAGATTGATTAATAAAGGTAATATGTTCATTCCAAGTTAATTGATTATCTCCTATATAAGAACGGATTGCATCCAATATCAATCTATTAACACGCTCAGATGCGTTACTCTGAGAAGCATATGATTCTGCAAATACTTGATTTATACCATACATTTTACATAATTGTGAAAAGTTTTTTGGAGTAAGCTGACGACCATTATCACTATGAATTGTCTCTGGGACTCCAAATACACTAAAAAGATTGTTTTGTAAATATTTTACTATATTGTCCGAATATGCTTACGTAACGGATAAATAAAGCAATATTTACTAAAGTGGTCTAACACGACTAATAAATGTGTATATCCAAGCTTCGACCGATGATACGGTCCTAATAAATCAATAAAAATTTTCTGGAATTGCCTTTCCGTAACTGTTTATCGTCCTATCGGTGGTCTTGTTATAAAATTTGGTGTCTTCATGGTCTTGCATATCTTACATTTGCCTATAAATTTTCTAAATTTAACAGCCATACTTGGCCAGTAATACTTTACCGAAGCCTAAATAATATTTTCGTAATTCCACTATGCAATGTTTGTGGAGGACAATGAGCAGATTGTATCAGATTCTCTGTTAATGAATCCACAAAGATAATACTTAGGGTGGTACTAGGTGGCAGCTGAAACTAACAATATAGAATTTCAAAACATTAACTAATAATAATAAAAAAGTCCGTTTGGGAGATTCAAGGGGGAACACAACTAAAAATTTTGTTAAAGTTAAAATATATTTACGAGTAAAAAATTAAGATGACACGTGGAAATAATAATTTTTTTTTTAATAAATATTCAACAAGTTAATGACAATAAAATTATTTTGAAATAAAGTAAACACCTCCCTCTTCACGAATAATTTTGGTTTAAATTAATTCGAAACAGCTTTCTATGGTTTCAAACTCGTTTATTTTATACTCTATTTTCGACCTTTTCACATTGCAAGCAGCAACTAATAATATGTTTTCTTTTTTGAGCAAGGTTGGCAAAAATCCGGGCTTAAAAAAACTTAGCCCACCGGATTTTATTGGGTTTTTTAATGTGTTTTTTTTTTTTGGTTTTTTTGGGTTTTATAACTGCTTCCAAATTTCGTTAAATTTAAATTTAATTTCGATTGCAATTACGTCGGTTGAACCGTGCATTATGAGAAAAACGGCCAGAATATAAAGACAGACAGACACATCAAGTTTTCCTTTTGCATGACAATGCTCGGTCTCTCGTTTTAAAGTTGCCAAGCAGTTTTTAGAATCGATCAAAATCGATCAAACATAGCTCCTTCTGACTATTGGCCTTCGATGGATGCAATATCTATTACAGTAGAATGTGACCGAATCACTTCTATTGAAGAAGTATAAAATAGGCTGCAAAGTGGATCACCTCAAAAAACGAGAAGTTTTTCTAAGACGGGATTCGGATATTAGCTCAGAGCTGGGGAAATATCTAAGCCAGCTATTTGATAATTTTTTATTTTGATGAAATTGTCAACTCATTATCATTTTGAGCTAAAACAAGGGACCGAATTGATTCGTACTCCAAATATGTAAATTTTTAATTTTTTTCTTGTAAATAAACAACAAAAACCTTTAAATAAAACCCAATAAAACCCGGTTGGGATTAATTGGGTTACCCAGTGGGCTGCAAACCCTGCTTTTGAGGCTATTTTTAACGGGAACGGTGAAAATGAAACAAAAACTAATATACCATTATAAGTCTAGTTCTATTTGGAAATAGTCGTGCTATATTTGATGACAAAATTTTGACTTCGATTTTCTTATTTTTGGCCTATGGCAGAAACCACTGTGCAATGTTACTTGGTAACTTTTTAGCACCAAGCCACAGTATTATAAGCTTGTATATGTGTACGACTTTAAGCGAAGCATGAAATTTGCGATATAATTTTATAGAGTATATATATGAGATTTTGCATCCGATTTCGGATCATTAGTTAATCAGTTTCCACTTGACAAACTAAATCTCTTGTGCTAAATTGTAGCTCATAGTCCACTGTTTTTGGTACTTTGTTTAAAATTCTTCCCGTCAAATATTTTTTGGTCAGCCTGGCGGTTTTATAAATCGATTTTTCCTACTTTTTGAGCGCATGATATGATGTTGTAGACAGCCTTGAGAAAAAATAAACGAATTTTTAAAGGAATTACCACAATCTTTTGAGACTCGAACTCTCGGAAAGTTTTTATTTAAATACAGAGTAATTTTTTGCAATTTTAACCAACTTTTATTGCTGAATGCTTTGTGACGTCTTTCACATTCAATAACATTCCTAAAAAAAACCCTAATTTTTTTAATAAAAAAACCCTTATTTAAAAAAATTCCAAAAATTTCTTGTTTTTGAAAACATTTATTTGACAGCGTAAAAATCAAAATTTTGTTGTTGTTTGCGTTGTATTGTATGGGTTAATTTTAAAAGTTATGACGTGTGATAGTTCTTAACAGTTACAGTAACGGAATGTGTGCAAAAAAAAAACAAACATGTTAATAGTTTATCATTGTAATTCTCAAAAAAAATTTTTTCTGCTTTGAAAACACTTATTTGACAAACTGTATGTATGTATACAAGTTTTTATTTAACAATACTTCTATGCGTATACTAAAAAATATGAATCAACTGAAAAAAAAAATACAGTGATGAACATTGGGTTCGCACACTTCATGTATGCTGCACTGAAAAGCGTATATTTTTTTCTACTAGGTAGATAATATATTTACCTATAAGTGTTTTCTATGCTGTGCTCAGTATGTACCGTAAGTTGTTTCTATTTTCTTCCGCTGTTTTTATTTGTATGTTTAATTTGTTTAAAAAAATAGATAGTCTGCACTGTAAATGTTAGTTTCAAAAGCTTTAATAAATCAAGGTAAATAGTGCACAAGTCATAGCGTGTAGTTATTCATCAAATAAACTCAAGAAGAATAATTGTTTGCGACATTGCTTCCCTATTAAATTGCTAAAAAAAGATAGTGTAAAATGTACTAGTTTATATTCAAACCCATGGGACATACAAAGTTATTACATAGTGCGCTGGGCCTAGAAAAACAACTCCTAAAGGGGACTCCTTTATTTATAGAACCTTAGTTGCAGGCCCTTTTAAATCTCCAACTGAAATTCAAAAAGAATATTCAACAAAATTTAGTACCTCCTCGCGAACAATTAGAAGAAGGAAAATTAAAAAATAAAATTGTGTGAATGCTTTGTACAACATAAGGCACACTTATCAAAGAAGAACTTGAAATCTCGAATGTTATTTTCTGTAATCATTCGGAAAGGTCACCGCTCTTTTGGAAAAATGTCCTCTAGAGTGACGAATCCAAATTTTCTAGATTAAGCCTGACGAAATATGTTATATAGTATATGGCGTTCTTCAAGCGTGTAATACAACCACAGCCACATCAATGACAGTAAAGTATGATGCCGGAAATGTGATGGGATGGGTTGTATTTTCTTGGCACGGTGTTAGTCATATAAACAAAGTATATACTCAAATGGATCAGTACGCTTATAAGGAAATACTTTGAACACAATGACTCTTCAATTGCCACTTAGATAACATTTTATGTATGATTATTATCCAACACACTTTTCAAGTACAGTGAGCGTTGCTTAGAGCAAAATAGAATCGAAATTTTTAATTGACCAGCTCAACCACCAGATCACAGTCCTGTAGTGAACATATGGAATGATGCAAAGCAACACATTACTGTTGTTAAACCTAAAAATTTTAGTCACATATAAACTAAACTCCAAAATGAATGGTAACCAATACCAAAGGAATGTTGTGTTGGTCTTATAGACAGTTTACCGAGGAGATGTGCTGCTGTTACTAAAAAATGGATTATCCTACCAAGTACTTAGCTTTAAGTAAAGTAAATAAGAATTTTGGTGTTTTTTCTTGTTGAAAACAATTTTTTATTTGTGCTAAATTAATGTCCACTCTATTTTTTGTGATTTGCTTTATTTTAACACAAAATAAACGAATTGAAACGAACAAAACTAAAGTAAACCAATGCTAAGTATGCCTTGGGCAGCGAGTGAAACATTTGAACATAGAAATTAATAAAAAAATAAACATGTTAAAAAAATTTTGGTTACAAAAAGAAAACATAGATAATGTACCATATGTCCATCACTATATATTTCATTGCATTACCATACTGTATTTTAAAAAGTAAAGCATGGATTTCTCTAAGATGGATTTCTCTCTCTTAAGTACATTTATGTAATAAACTAAGAAATTTACAATTCTCTACCGACTAAGGCGTAATCAATAACACTGGTCTACAAAAACCAAAAAATTTTCTCGCCTTTAAATAAAACTATATGGAATATAATGATTTTGATGCGCTGAATTCAAATACGTTTTCAGAGTTTTCCATCGGGCTCAAATTTCTTTTTATGAGCGTGGCAAATTTTTCGCCCAAAAAATGGTAGTTATGTCAATATGTTTCAAACTTTGACCAAAACTAGCAAACAAATTTTTTCTTGCAAAATTAGTGGAAATTTTTTTTCTTCTATTTTTAAAATGCTATAAAAAAATCCATACTATATAAATTTCGCATTTCAAGCATTTAAATTAAGGCCAGATATGTAGACCAGTGTAATTAAACATACATAGCTTATATGTGTAATATATATGTATCTATTTATATATATACAAATGAGGGCTATTATTGGCTTACATATGTCGCCGCATCACGCTCAAACCTGTCGACTGATTTCAAACAAACTTATACACAAGGTAGATATTGAACCCTACCTATATGGTTTATGTTTATGTTTGGTTGAAATCGGAAATCGCGTGTGCGTGACAATAACTTCGTAAGTAATAGAAATCATCAGTCAAAAACTGGACGGGATTGGATAAGTGGACATGGTACCTCCAATACAAAGTAAATATTGATTATTTTATATTTTAAGAACGGTGAAAATAGTTTTTAAATTTGGTCTAGAGTTTTTTATTTCCCGCTACATAAAATATGAAATATTGCTTCCCGTAGAAGAAGGATGTAATTTAATGACACAAAGCAATCACAATAGCATCATCAATTAATAGGTATGCGCTTCGTTCAGTCAGTGTCTCCACGGGCAATTTTAATATTTAGATAAACATAAAACACGACTTTAAATATCTATCAGCGCGTTCAGTGTAGGGTTCCCATGTTAAAAACGTATATGTATTTATATATCTTTTATACAAATGTTACCCATTTCTAAGTCAATCAGGGCATTTTTTATTGACTTCTTTAAAAGTACAAATTTTTAAGTCATAGGTACAATTAAATTCCACCGAGTTATAACGTCTAAACGAAGAAACGTTATTTACTTATTTTAAAACGACATACCATTTTTGTTCGACTTTTTCGAGGGTTGTTTACAATTTTCCGTGCTACATCTTAAAATTCTTTGGCATTATTCTTTATTGTCATTCCTTCTCAAAAATATCATAAAAGTTTTTATCAAAGAATCTGAAGAATGTACTGCAACACTGTTTTTTATAAAAAGTATCTACTACTGCCAAATGTATCGCATGATTTAGACAGAAAACACCTTCAACTAAGTCTCATTTCACAACTTTGAAACATACATATGTGCCCATATTCGCATCGAAGAGTACTCGTTTAATTGGCAATATTCAACAGAGAATAACAAATAAACAGCAAGTTCATTCAGTTGTGTGATAGGTTTTGGTCGTATTAAAATTGTTTATTTGTTTTGTTGTTTACTTTGTTGATTTTATTCTTCAACATATACTATAAAAATTGTGTACTACTACTACAAATGTAGTTTTATCTCTGACTAACGTTACTCATATGCATATGCATTTGTAATTGTGGTGACTACTAAGTTGTACTATTTTAAGAGAATTTTTATTGGAGTTCTTATTTCAGCTGCTCCACTTTTACGCGGTATTATTTACACAATATGTTTTATGTATCTAAATATTTTCATCTTCAAAACTTTTATTGTATAAGAAAAAATTCCCGAGATTTCTGCATAAAAATCCCGGGAAAGCGGTATTTGAAATTACCTGAATTTCCCGATAATTCCCGGGATGTAATTCAGCGCTGCATTGATGAGATAAGCGAAGCTTTGTTGTAAAATGTGGTTCAAAATTTTGTGAAAAGAACACACGTTTGCCGACATGTTAGAGGTGGACATTTGCCCGACATCATATTCCATTATTAATTCCCATATTTATATTTTATATTGGTATGAATAAAACTGAATTTGTCAAAGAAAATGTGTTTTTAACCAATTTACTTACTGACCTCAAATTTGCCCTTCCTTTGTAATTACTATGTAGGTCTAAAGAGCTCAAGTAATTGTATTGTGTTTTATTAATATTACATTTAATGGCTTCTAAAGCAAGCTTAATATTAAGCTTAATATTATTTTCAATTCTAATGTCAATCATAGCATTTAATAGGAAGTTAATAATATAATAAGGCGTATTATCGTATTAAAAAAAAAACGTAAATAAAACAGGTTGTTTGAAAAATATTCCTTTTTTTGTTTTAGAACTAAACACAATTGTTTGTCATTATATAAATTTATACTAATGAATAAAAAGAACATATCGCCACTTTTCTGCATCAGTGTCATTTAATACCTCTTTTTGTTTGTCCACGTCATAGTTTTATGATAAAAACGTTTTTTGTGAAGACTTTGGAGAATACAAAACCACTGTTTCGGTACTTATGTGGTCTATTTTACAATCTTTCCGAGTCAAGGAATATTTGTGTGTCCTCAAAATAAGAAAATTTTGAATAATTTAATATTTGAGAGTCCCTTAGCCGGCAATAAACGGGCAGCTTGTACCTTTTAGTACTTGTTGCTGAGAATCTTTAGGAAATTTTAACACTACAAATTGCGAAAATACTTTTGCTTATTTTCTAAAGAATTTCGTAAAGGTAGGTGTAAATATGTCACCCAAAATTCGTTTATTACTTTCCGATTTGTTTTTTGCACAAACCTTGGAAATATATGTAAGTGACGAGAATGCTGAACGGTTTCACTAAGATTCTTTGAGCGAGTTTTTAGAACAAACATCTACTAGGTGTCTATTTTTGGAGTGTCATAAGGGAAACAAATAAAAATTTATATAAAAAAAATTTAAACTCATCATTTCAGTTTTTTGTTCGTATACTCATGTTATTCTTATTTTTTTCTTTCTTTATAAATATCTCGAAAGTTTGAGGACCTAGGTTCTTTTCACAATTTACCCGAAACTCTGTTTTATATTATGAACAAAAACCTTGTAAACTAGTGTAATTAGAAAAAAGTTAAACACTATATATTTAAACTTCGACTGAAGCTCTAACTTGATAATAATTCATCCATTCTTATCATATTTGGTCAAGTTTGAATTTTTTTAGATATAACATTGTTGCAATAAAGGAGCGATATGTATATAGATATGTTATTTAATTACAATACACTAGTATTTCTTGTTTTAAAGAAATGTTTATGTACATAAATTAAAATATAAAAAAATTGTACACATACATACATACATATGTACCTTGATTATAAATCTTATTAATATACTCATGCATACCTTGTCTCGCCACATTTGTTTTAGCATTTGCATATATAATATTTTATATTCTTGTACCCAAGGTGTTGTTCGAGGATATAAATTTAAGTTTATTTCCAATTCAAACTCTTCAATTGTCATGGATTTCAAATATTTGTTTTGTATGTTTCTGTCTTCAATTTCAGGAGTCCAATTATACGTTTTTCCATTATTTATTTCACTAACCATTTTCTCATTATAATCGCCATATTCTTGAGCAGCTACTTCAATTACTTCAATATGAATATTTAAGAAAGGATATTTAGATAAACGGTTTCTATAACTTGTTTTTGTTGTAACTTACTGAAATCTGCTGGATTATAAGTAATTGGACAATTTAAGCCAAATTTACTTAAATAAGGCAATATATTATTTGTTGAACCCTGATAAACACATTTACCTTCAGCCAATACGTAAACTTTATCAAACATTTCAAAAAGTCGAGCTGAAGGTGAGTGTATGGAACATATAATAGTACGACCAGATATTACCAGACGTTTCAATAATTTGATGCATTCCGTTGCAGAAAATTCATCTAAACCACTTTCATAAAAAAAATTTATATAATTATTTACATATATACGAGTACAAACATACTACGAGTATTATAATTTATTTTTAGGTAACATACGTTATTGGTTCATCAAGAAACATAACTGTAGGAATATTTAATAGTTCCAGTGCTATACATAGTCGCTTTTTCTCGCCACCTGATAAATTGGAAACATAAGTGTTAGCTTGACCTCTTAAATGAAGAACTTCTAAGATATTATTTATTTCGTCTATATGCTGAGTTTCGCTTAGGTTATCGTCTAATTTTAATTTGGCTGCGTATGCCATAGATTCCATAATCGTAAAGTAAGGATTGATATAATCGTGCTGCAATATATAACGTGACATTTTGCGAAATTGTTTCATGTCTCTCGGTTTTTGATTAACATCTATGATACCAGATGTTTTATCAATGCTGAAATTTAACAATTTTTTATAAATTTTATTTAATTGACTTACAGTGCAGGAAAATATAATGGCGACATTATTATCGCTGTCGTGTATTTGTCAATTTTTTTGTTTCACGTTTTATGGTTAGAAAAAATAGTAGAGATGCGTTACATAAGTAATTCAGAAAATATATGTGCTGGTTAACTATTACTCCCATTATTTTTATAACTTCCTTAATTTCAGACTTGTAATTGTATTATTCAAATCAAACAAGAGGTGTTCTTTTTATATACACTTCTAGTAGAGTGCTTAGGATCATTGTCCTGCATAGAGTTGCTCTCATGCAGAAAAGCGCTAACTCAAATAATTTAAATTTTACAGGAGAAGGTAAAAACCTAAAAAAACTGTAATTATATAAATGTAACTTTTTTAAGTGCAGGTTTTAATGAAAATCAGTCACAATTTTGGTGTTTAGATTACAATCATCTTATACGCTTAGTAAATTTGTGCTTTTTGCACGAAGAAGTTTTTAAAATGAGTTAAGGCTTTTTATGCAACTACTTGTAAAATGATTATTAAGGCCTTTCTATATGAGAGCGATGATATGTACATCAAATAGTGATTTCGCGATATCGAATTTGTGCGAGCACAAATATTTATGAATTAAAAAAACAGAGTATGGCAGACTTGACTGGACCAAATATCAACTTAATTAGAACTATAACTATACTAAGGTAACCAATTGATCAAAAAGTTGCTGATTAAGATCAGTTATGTACAGATTTTGGTCAAGTTTAAAAAATATGAGATATTTGTGAGAATTATGGTGTTGAAAGCCATTTTTTCAAAATGTACGCTGGTATATAAGGAATATTCATTTGTAAGGCTCATAGATTAAATGGAAATTTGAGTAATTTTCAAATTATATTCCAAATTGTGACTTACACTTCTATATGCATTTAACGTGGACCAGTGAAGGTGTAAAAGAACTTTGTTTTTTTTAAGTGTTACAAAATCCGTACAAATATGATATGGAGTACAATTAATTTTTAATAAAAAACATAACATAATTGTATTTTTAGTGAATGAAACATTTTTTTTATAAACAAAATATAGGTACTTACCGATAACCTGCTAAAAGATTTATAAGCGTTGTTTTTCCACTTCCTGAGGTACCCATAATTGCCGATAATTGATTTGAACGAAATTCTCCATTTATATTATTTAATATAGTCTTTAAACCTTTTCAAAAAGAAACACAATTAGAAGTAATTTTATATAAGAATATATGAATGTAAAAATTTTCCAATATTTATCTATATACGAGTATGTGATTTACGCTACAAAAATTTTTAAAACCGCATTCCATAGAAATATGTGTAATATTAAGATATTTTAAACAACTTTTGTGACGAATTAAATTATTTACGTCACTAATATTGCATGCAAATAAAATATTCTAAAATTGTTAAGTAATTGCAATTACTCGACGTTTTTTTTTCTCAAGTTCAAAGAAACACTAAAATGCCATTTTGTTGTTTCGCAACTCGATCTTTAAAAACACTATAGTACGTAATAACGGGCGATTTTTTAACCGTTTGGTATTTGAAAAGTGAAAAAAACACAGAAAATTTGCAAAAGTGAATGACATATTTATTTGGGGCTATAAATGAATGTTTTTGCTTTTTAAGGATTATTTCATGCAAATGTTGCGCACGGCTACGCCGTAGGTGGCCCATCCCTGAGCTTAAATTTTTGCATACTTTTTCCAGTGTTTCGGCCGGTATCTCTCTAATGGCAGCTGTAATGTTGTTTTCCAGGAAATTGTGGCCGGCTTGTCCTTGTCCACGAAAAACTTTACGTATAACCACAAAAAATAGTCTAGTGGGGTCAAATTGTATGATCTTGGCGACCAATGGGCTGCTTCAAAACGTGAAATTATTTTGCTAACCAAACTCGTGGCACATGGCATAGTCAAGTCAACCAAGTCTAATTCTTCCATTTTGGGAAAAAAAATTGCAGTAATCATCACACAATACCTTGCTCCATTGATTGTAACGTTGCGATTTTCATAGTTTCTGAAGAAGTACGTTCCAATATTGCCGTTGGCTTAAAAACCGTACCAAACAGTGTATCTTTAGGGTTTGCATTGGCAGCTCTTGAACTACACCTGGCTGCTCTTCACACCAATTTCGGTTATTTTAGTTGTTGGCATACCACACAGAACGAATTTTGATAATAAAATTCAATGATTCACAAGTGCTGTTGGTTTGTCAAGTCTATTCATTATGAAATTGCAAACCTCACTAGCCATTTTTGACTGCCACTTGTTAGGAATCTTTTTTTATGTTGAATAAATTTACACTAATAAACAAAATAGCGAAAAAATCACCCGTTATAAACAAAAAAAGTTAAGATTATAATTAAATTTAAGACAAGTGTCAAGCAAATAAATGGTTATTCGAAGCAAAAAGAAAGAAGTAGTATTCAACTTAAGGATTCCAGACTAAATATAATATTAACATTACATAACATAATGACAAATAAAGCATGCGAACTTATTTTTGCCAGATTTTATAACAAGTGTTAAATTGAAATTTTTGCTAACGAGTTCTGGAGAGGGTATTTAACTTTATTACTTTTTTAGTCGCTAAGTCGATAACTCCAGCAGTCACAATTAAATTGTAACAATACTTGCAAATTCATTTTAGCTATTTTTCTAGTCTATATATACATATGTATATATAAAAATGGGGGCCATTTTTGGCTTAAGTATGTCGCCAGATCGCGCTTAAATTCGTCTACCGATTTCAACCAAACGTATACACGAGGTAGGTATTGGGACCTATGTGGTTTATATTTATGCTTGGTTGAATTCAGAAATTGCATATGCACGATTATAAAGTCTAAAATCGCCTTTTGTTTTATATATAGATATGTTTGTCATTTAATAACTTGAAAACCACTTAACAAACCACTGTAAATTTGGTCCAAATAGATTCGTAGTCAATACAAATCATCAGTCAAAAAGTGGGTGGAATTGGACAAGTATTTTGTGGTACCTCCCATACAAAGTAAATATCGATTTTTGTATATCTTGTGAACGGTATAGTAGAAGTTTCGAAGTTTCGTGAACAAACACATCATTGTTGTGAGTTGTGAGTAGTATAAAAGGGTATTCCTATATTTATGCATTTTACAATGTATTTTTGAATTTATATAAACCAAATTCACGTTTATTTGCGATTGTAAACTTATGTAATTGTAATAATTTTCCATCGATTATGAGCAGTTTATTTGGTTTAGTTTGCAATACAGTTTGAAGACGCAAATATTACGTTTTAACCTTTTTAAAACGTTTCAGTTCGTTTAAATTGCGTTTAAAATAAAAATTAATAACGTTTTTATTTTCTTGTTTTACTGTTATCTTTTATTTACTACACAATAACTATTATTTCCGCTTTAACATGTCTTTATCTTACGACGGCCAAATGAAAACTAACTAACATGTAGGTAAAACAGCTCTTTATATACCTAATTGTCTGCATTTTAGAAGGTTCAGGAAATATCGAGCATCTTCTATTTCCATATTCGCTAATTCAAATGTAACGTAAAGATATTCGATGTGGCAGTGCTGCCAACTTGACATATATGAAAATACCAAAATGCAGAGTTGTATTTTTATTTTCGTAACAATACATATACGTATTATATATTTTTTTCCAGTTTGTCACGTTTTTGAATAAAATAGACAGGTTAGGTGACAAAACCTTCTTGAAGGATAACGTCCAATTTATGCAAGAAGTTGGGTTAATTGTAATACCACATCAAGTTAAGTCGTTTCATAGTAACAACTGGGCACAGTAAGCACTGACACAGTAGATGGAAGATAGTCCTCTTCCTCTACAGAACCACAGCTTCTGCAAAAGACTTGCAGAATATAGCAATGATCCGTGAGAATCGCAATAGTTCGATAGATGGTTATACTGTTCATTCCTATTCCACTCTATCAATACCGCACATGCCTCCTATGGCTCTATACCCACTTTAGCAAGTACGTCAGAAACGCAATTTCCGATGATAGGGATCCCTGTGTCCTGAACCAATATAAGAATTACTTTCAAATGATCAGAGATTTCCGTGAAGAACAACCGGCATTCATAGACGTTGATAGGCGTCTAGATAACTACCGGAAGGGACTTGATTGCAGCCTAGCTGTCAGAATAAAACAGGATTTTTAAGAAAAAATCACTGAACAGTTCTTAGATTGTCCATGACCTCCGCCTGAAACACACTGCAGTGGTCAGGCAGCCTATACAAAAGTCTTATGTTAGAACCCAATGTGTGTGTGCTACAGCCTACTCTGTCCAGCATTTTTGAGTCGTCAGTATAGATCTTATTGCTAGTAACGTTTGTTCTAATAGACGAGAAGTCCATAGTTGGTAAAACTTCCTGTTAAAAATTATGAGGGACGATATAATCGACCCGATTACACCCTAAAGCAAAAAAGGTTCTAGTACGGCTCGATAAAGCCAATGGGTGATAGCAGGTTTAAGCCTCCTTATATAATCACCTTCTTTACCCTGACCATTACGTTCTCCTCCTAGAAGAATTTGAAGTCCAGAATAACACCCAGATACTTCACCCTCGTGGAGAAGGGGAGTTGTATGCCGAACAGTCTCGGCAAACCAAAGGCAGGTATCTTGTAGCACTACTTCCGTCTTGTGAGGATTAACGTCAAGACTACACGACAAACATCATTCTGTGACAAGTTTAAAAGCCTGATTAAACATTAAAGAAAGGCAATGAAGGCAGTTAGAACCCTGTCGGTTAAAAGTTTTTCTATAAACCTCACCATGCAATCACCAAAGTTCCGTGGACTGAGAACCCTAGCAAACGCCCACGATTAAACATTATGGAAAACCCCTTCCACGTCAATGAAGACGGTTATTCGTCATATCTCGCCGGATAAAATCCTATCCAAGGTTTTGATTTAATATTTTGTTTCTGCATATTTTTTGCCATTGTCTTATTTGTTTTCTTTTTTTATTGCTTCTCAGTTTGTAATATGAAATTAAGTATTGCAAGCACATGTTAGCAATGAAAAACTACGCTTTTAAGTATGGTAGTTTTACAAAGGTATGAAAGTGTAAACGAGTATATTTTATTGCTTGCGATGCAAGACCGTATACATAAAATCGTGAATTGGGCTACTGTATTATAATAAGGACAATTAAATTAAAAGTTGTACATTATTTTATCGCATTTCATAGCTTTTAATTTTACGGAATTAACAGATTTGTGCACTAAACGGTTATATTTATTGTTATTAGACTTTTACTTAGAATATTCAAAGTGTTTCTATTATTTATATTTCAAACTTTTATAATAATGCGATAAAGTTATCATATAAAACTACAATAAAAATAATAAAACTGTAATGAAATTCAAAATCGTAGTTTTCATTTCACTAGTCATTTGCATGCTAATATGCTGCACATATGACCTTTTTATATGAGAACAAAGAACTAACAAAAGAAAATAATTATTGTGTTTGATGTTTGAGATCGTGTAAAATTGAAATCCGAAGAAATTTAAAATTAAAAAATCATAATACATACATACATATGAGCCGTTTATTTTGAAAGTTGGGCAAGTCAATTTTTGAAAAATATTGAGATAATGGTACTTATAGAACTTAGTATGGTCTTTCTGCGCAAAAACAATTTAGAGTAAAAAATCCGATTCTGGTTTTTGGGAGATGGAAGTTTTAGCTCTTAACAGTATTGAAATTATGTTTAAGTAATGCAAATCCATCGTAGATTGAAATTATTGCTCAGTCGAATATATTACGGCAAATTTTCGCTCTGGTTGCTGTATGGTACAGCAATTTAGGCGTTTGATATCACTTCTGAAAATGGTATGTATGTAGATATGTTTAGGATAAAACTAGATCACCCCGAATAGCACAAGAAGTGGATTGTGACAACACAAAAACACATTATAGCCTGAGTGACATGTGCACTGGCCAAAACCGAAACATAAAATTGACCTTAATGTGCATAAAAATTTGAGAAGTATAAGGACACGATTAATTTATTGCCTTATATAATTACCTCCGTTTCATCATGAATATTTTAAAAAGTTAGATCCCGACTAAAATTTTATTATTTATTTTTTTATTTATTATTTCATTAACATGTTTAAAATCTAATACTCAAATTTTTGGTTTTGTTTCAATATATATTTTTTGCTAGAATATTCTTTGTTTTGTTGTACTTTTTATAAATTGAATAAATATTTATAAAGATTTGAGTAATGTTTTGATTTTATTCATAAAAAAGCTGATAGAATTATTTTACATTAAATGAATAGTAAAGATAAATTAATTTTAAAAGTTAGGCAAGTCCATTAAGTTAAAAAATAGCACTTACTCTTTTAATCAGCAATGTTAATACTATTGAATGGTAAACTTAATTCTTTAGGACCGTGAAATATTAAAAATATATCCATTAATATTTACCAATATTTTTAAATTTAATAAAATATATCGAAACAAAAAAAACCGGACTTGCCACACTTTCAAATTAAGCGGTTCATAAATATACGGTTATAATATAAAGGTTCAAATTTCTAAGAATTTGTTCACTGTGAAAAATTATTTTTTTGAAATTAAAACAGTATTAAATTGAAAATATTAATTTAAAAAATACTCGTACATCAAAATATGTTAACAAATTTTAGGTGTTAAATGTGCTAAATTTGATAAAGTTCATGTTCAACTTAAAAATTTGTTAGTTTCATCCCTCGTAAATATACTCCTTAACACACCGTGGATTCTCTTATCACTTGCTAATTTAATCTTATTTATCTATTTGTTTTACAAGTTCTTTTTTCATATTCAACAAATATGGAATATATTTCTTTTTTAACTTTGTATAAAAATATACATACTACCTTGATCAAAAAGTTTCCGGAATAACCGCCGTTAGGCAAAATATCTCGCCCATCAAAATCATTATTTTCCATATAGTTTTACTTAAAGGCCAGAAAATTGTTTGTTTTTTGTAGACCAGTGTTGTTTGAGTTAGGGCCTTTCTACATGAGAACAACGTTATGTTCATATGTATGGATGCACATACATACGCATAAAGAAACTAAAAATTAACTTTCATGCACTTGAGATTCTTATCATTTGGAAACATTTTTATTTATTTTATTGATGTATTTATAAACTATTTTTGTAAGATATACATATATATTTGTATGTGTGTATGTATATTAATAATTATTATTTTAATAATCATGTTGACATGTATTTACATACTATGTCAATTAATAAATTACAAATTATTTACACACAGAAGGATTTAATATATAAAACATAGCTCGTATTATTCTGTTAGAATCCAATACCTTGTTTATGATCTGGTACTTCATATGATAAATCATTGAATTCGATATTTACTTTATAACCGTTTGGTAAAATTTCAAAATAATTTTTTGTCTCATTTTGCAACTGTTTGATGCTCGTATCCATTGCAAGCGAACGCGTTGAAAATATACGCGTTTAAATAAAATATAAATAAACGAACGTTAATCGAGCAATGCAACCAACTAGTTGAGAATCTATACACTTTCTGTTCTCGGGATATTGTGTACTCATATTAAACAGCCAGCAATTATCACAAGTACTCACATTCGAAATGTTTTCAAAATATATGCAATAACTGGAACTTAATACAAGCAAACCATTAATTAATAAATACATACATACATACATATGTATGTGCATTTAATTGTTTAAACAGTAAGACACATTCACACTACATATCGTATCATTATTGTATTTATTGGTTTTAAATGAAATGAAAGATAACACTTAAATAAATTGACAATTTGAGTTTATTTAAATCATTAATTTCTACGAAAAGCTAGAACTAGAACGTTAAAAAGGCGGATTTTAGGTCATTAAAAAAATTTTTTTATTTCATACCATCATGAGTTTTACATTTAAGTAGTTATGTATACGTATTTTTACAAAGAGTTCAAGGATATATACCTTATTCTACTTACAGTAGTAGAAGAAATAATAGGGACACTCTCTTTTTTCAATTATATGTCATAAAATTTGAAGTATGTTATTAATGGTTTATTAAATAAAAAGTGCCTCTTCTCAGCAAACGGAATATAAGCTTGGGTGTGCCAAGCAACGCCTGTATTGTAATAAGTAGAAACAACGTACTATGGCCTGACGAAAAGAATTTGAATTTGCCGGCGTGTCTCTATTATTTCTTCCACCACTGCTGATATAGAAATAGTAGCTAAAATTAATCACATTCATATACATAAGTGTATATTTAAGTTATAAGAAAACAGAGGGAAATAATTTACAAAAGCCTAAATATACATTTTATTTTTATGTGCAACTTACCACTAATTTATAATACGACTAACTCTAGAATATGATTGTGTTCAGAATTGTAGCATCTACATATTACTAAAATTGGAAATTCTATCTACAACTAGTTCAAATTGCGAAAGTTGGTATAATCTTCTGATTGAGTATAATTAAGGAAAATTATATATTAACTTAACCCTCTAACGGTCAAAAGTTTTAATTTGATCTGAGAAACTTGGAAATTATTTTCGAGTAATAACCTGTGTAAGAATGATTTATTTTATGCATATTTTGTTTAGAATTATGTTATTTGATAAATTATATAAGAAAAACAAAAGGCTGCCTCAGTGCATCATTTCTATTTGACAAAAACAATCAACATAAAGGGTGTCCTAAATTGAGGTATCATTTTAATTTTAATACAAAATATTTTTTTTCAGTTTAACCTATTTGTAAGGTTCCGGTTAAAAATGAAAAATTATGTCGGTCAAATGACCACCCACCCTATTTGCTCGGCAGGCTCCCAATCTTTTACCAAAATTAACAATCACCGTTGTCAATGGTTGATATCTGATCGATAATGTTGGTTTTAAGCTCACAAAAAAGTAGAAAGGTGTCAAATCGCACGATATTGGTGGCCAAAATACTCCTCCTCTTCCAGAAAGAATGTGATTTTCGAACTTTTCTTTCAAATTATCTATTGTTTCTCCTGCTGTGTGATGTCTAAATCATCAATTTTCCGCCACAAAAAGCTTCGAATCATCTCTCCGTAGCGATTTCCATTGATCGTAATTGCATTTCCATCTTCACTTTGGATTCTCCTCCCCCAAATGTGACAATTCTGCTTGTTGACGTAGCGATTGAGGTGGAAAAGTACACCGTCGGTGAAGAGTATTTTGTTAAAAAAATTCTCATTTTCTTCTTGTTATTCGATGGCCCAAGAAACGAATTGTTGACTTGGATCGTTTCATGTTTAATTCCTGTGAACGATGACGAATGGATGTTTTTGGATCTTTTTCAACGCTTCTGCTCACAGTTGCTATATTCTCGGTTGAACGAGCACTACTACAGTTTCTTCAAATTTCTCAACCATCAGCTTTATTTCACGATTTGTTTGAGCATTTTCTCTACCGAATTTTGTTCTAAATTTTCTAATTACATCTTTTAAGCTTTGCCATTTTCAAAAAAATGGTTTAATAATAAAAACACGTTGTTCTTTTGTGTAACGTTCCATATTAAATAACCGGAATGTATTTAGTTTCTGAAAATGAAAATTTAAAATAAAAATTACAAGTAGAAAAAAAGTGGCAGCAAAATTAAAATGATACCTCAATTTTGAACACCTTTTATTTTTATTTTATAAATTTTATTTAAAAAAAAAGAGACAATCTTCATGGTAAAGTTAAAGAAACATTAAAAATACCATCTAGTGATAAAACAAAGAAGATGTTGGCAAATGTGAATTAGTAATTAAAGAAGAAATAGGCGATGTAGCCGTAAGTAAAATTCTACAATTTTAATTTTTTGTAGCCTTATCATTTAGAACCAATGCTGTATTTTCAGCACAGACGTCATCTACTACATAACTTTGATCTTTAAATTCATTATCGCTACTATAATCGGATATTTCTTCATCAGAATTTATCGCATCCAAGAAGTCAATTATATGTTCGTCTGATAAATTCGTCACATATTTTCTTGTATTGCATAAAACTCAGAACGTCTTATCGCTCCATATCT
Organism: Wohlfahrtia magnifica; assembly: GCA_023159175.1. Taxonomy (NCBI): domain Eukaryota; kingdom Metazoa; phylum Arthropoda; class Insecta; order Diptera; family Sarcophagidae; genus Wohlfahrtia; species Wohlfahrtia magnifica. The sequence continues at coordinate 2,176,949 of JAKWBJ010000198.1, read as the reverse complement.
TTAATAAAGTGTTGCCAAATGAAAAATATCGTAAATAAAATATTTAAAATAAATTTACTCATCGAACATTTTTTGTAAAGATAGTTTGTTATTTTACAATTGTTTTTCAATATAAAAGCAAACTTTTCCTAATAATTTTTTTCACTTTAATTGCTTTCTTGTAAAAAAAAAAATGTTAACAGGAAGAACAAAACTCAGCTCATTCGATTTACAAAAATTTATATTGGTAATTGAAAGCTTCCCTGAGGTAGCCAAAACCCTTAGAGGGTTAAGGAATTTAAAAATGTGACCGAATGGAATGTTTTATAATTCATCTATTAATTCTTATCTTATCCAATCTCAATGATGATGTGTATTGTTCACGACGTTGTTCGAATATACATTAGAAACTAGCATTATTGTCGTTCTCAAGATATACAAAATTTAATATTTACTTTATATGATAGTTACAGCGCCCACTTGTTCAATTCTGCCAATTTTTTGCCTGATGATTTGTATTGACTATGAAGTCATTTAGACCAAATTTAGAAGCTTTTGCTTTAACTGTTCTCAAGATATAATGAAATCAGTGCTTAGTTTGTATGGGAGGTATCACGCCCACTTGTTAAATTCCGCCCACTTTTTGCTTGGTGATTTGAATTGAGTACGAAGTTATGGTATTCAGACCAAATTCAGAAGCTTTCGCTTTTCGTTCTCAAGATATACAGAAATTAATATTTAGTTTGTTTGGGAGGCCACACCCACTAGTTTAATTCCGCCCACTTTTTGACTGATGATTTACCTTGACTATGAATCTATTTGGGCCAAATTTAGAAAATCTATTACTATTTTGAAGATATAGATAGGTAAATATACACTTTGTATGAGCGTGGCACCGTCCAGTTTGAATCTAGAAAGTTTATTTAGTTCCTTCCAGACATACAGAGAGATACCGTAAGAATTTGAAGAAAATCGGTTCAGTCGTTTAGTTGTCCATAAGGCACAAGCAAACAAACATACAACCACACGTTCATTTTAGTACATACATACATATATAAGATATAAAGAGCAGAATTCCTATTAATACGTGAATATAATTGGCCAGATAAAATGTTACATTTATTCACTATTTCGTATCACCATTATTGTATTTATTGGTTTTAAATTAAAAAAATAAATAGACAATTTTAAAGATTAAAAATAATTTGAGTTTACTTAAATCGTTAATTTCTACGATAAGCTAGTACTTTCTTCTACTTTTAAAATATTTTATATGTGTATATACTAAAGCACTGCATGATTGATTTGTTCAAGCATTAGTACACTTGCTGTTATTTCGTGTACTATTTATGATTTACTCTTTATTTTATGAGTGAACAAAGTGATATATTAAAACAAAAGAGTATTTCACAAAAAATTCTAATTAAGTAAAAAACATTCGAGTAGAAGAATATAATAATATGAGTAATGGGAGTGTTTATGTGTTTCAAATCGAGTGCAATACAGTGAGTAAGCCGAGTGTTTTTCAATATTTTTATTAAAGATATTATATATTTAAGTTTATTTTTACCGTAAAAAAAAAAACAAACAAAAAATCTTAAGAGCTAGTATACAATGTAGTTATTTATGGACTTAAATAACATATTAGAGCTAAGATTCGAAATTTATTGGAATTTTAAGTAGACCACTACTCGTGGTTTTATGTATTCATGATATGACCACTCATCTCCCTAAGAATTATCTGTTTTTTTAAACAAGTTGATTTTATTGAATTGGATTTTCTCAAAACAGGTAATTATTTCAGACATACCACTGTCGGCCTCTACGGTAAACAAAGAAACAGTTCGGGAGTAGCTTTTGTTTATAACGCTGGAATGTATTTTCTTTAATAGACCCAAGAATTGTGCGTGTTTTGTATGCACGAAGAATTACTGTTCAGGTGATTACAATGCTATGCTAAAGAAACATTTACATATGCTAAAAAAAAATTGTACTTCGTTTTTCAATTTCGTATTTACCTTCCCTCACATCATAAATATTCAAATAAGAAAATATTTCTGTTTTGGCTATACCCTTAGGAAGCCACAGAAAACTAAAGGGAGGAAAAGAATTGACGGGCCAATAACAAATTTTTACGGACGAAACCGAATAATCATTTAACGATACTTTGTATCGTATTAGATAGGTACAGATGGAGATTTTTGGTAGATATTTAATATTTATATTAACAGAATGTTTCCAGATGACAAGCGTAAGTAAACGTTCGTCTAACAAGTTGAGTGACATAGGACAACTATGTTTATATATGTATGTATGTTATTTATATAGATAGCTTAGAATTTCTTAGTTATAGCTAAAGTACGTTTTTGTATGAAAAACTTTGCAATGAAGATGTTTTTTAAGGTACTCAGAGAAAATTCGTTTTATTGAATTTTTAGTTATACGAAATTCGTTATAGAAGTTATATTGTAATGTATTAATTTTTATTAATATACATATGTCTTGGACAGTAAGTATAAAGAATGTGTTTTCTTTAAAAGTATAGTTCTTTAATATTAAGCTAGAAAAACAAAAATTTAATATTACTTGTTTTGCGAAAACTTGGCCAATACGTTTTTTAATCGATTTATACTCTTAAAATGCATACATATGAGTCAATGAAAGAACAAAGGTTTTTTTCGATATATCTATATATTGTTTGCATTGCATGTACATATGTATTTTTGTTGTTACTTTTTATTTTGCAATACACCACATATTATGTCTCATGTAGATAAACTCACGTAATGCCTTTGTTCTTACCTTATTTTTAATATAAAAGACGCAAAAAATCGGCTAAAGGTAATTTTTTTTATTCCATTAATCATTTTCTTTATGATATGTATTAAGGTGTAACATTAATCTATGAACCTAATATTAAGCATATACACTAAATTCACTCTAAACCCTATCTTTGAGTTTTTCGAAATCGATTGAGATATCTGATTGATATGTACATACGTACATATGTACTTCTATTACACATTTAAAAGTATGAAGTAAGGAAAGATTTGGTGAAATGTAAATTTATCATTTCCTCAATTTAAAGTATACATTTTGTAATAATACATACATAAATGTTGAAAAGAAAGTTAACTTTAGAGTATTTTCGAATGTTTTTTAAGTTTTGTATTTAAAAAGCTAATACAGTGTAACTTCAGAATAACGCAGAACTAAATATAATGGATTTTTTCTGAGTACCTTAGAAACCTCTTTATTGCACAGTTTTTCATACATAAATGCACTATAGCTATAACGAAAATATTCTGAACTACAAGACCTCTATATAATGAAGAATTCATTCAAAAGCCCCTATACAGCGAAGTCAGAATAAAGAAAAATTATTTTAAGCAAAAAAGAAAAGTCTCGTTAAATATTGATAATTGCATTCGAAATTACCTAATAGCTGAAATCACTTTTCGTTGTAAATTTACAATTTAGTACATATGCTTTGAATTTCAGCTACAAAGACTGAATTTCTTTTATAGAACCTTTAGCAAATTGATAATATTAAAACAAATAAATAATTGGGAAATCCACAGTGTCATAAAATCGTATGCCATACAATAATAGCACGAAAAAATAAAATTGTTGTGAACAACCCTTTTTAATATGCTGATGCTATTTTGAATTTATACGCAAAAATACTTTATTTTTAAAAACTAAATTTTTTATTTTATTTATTTTTAAAATATGTACGACATTACAAAAAACATAGCATAGAAAGTCTTATTATTTTAAAAATAACAATACTATTTTTAAACCATTTTATATTTTTAGAACATTATGCCACGATACACACTTTGTGAATACCACAAATAAATAATTTTTGAAAATTGTGTCAAAAAAAAGTATTTGTGAAAATTATTTTATTTTACACCTAACCCCGTCTTTATATGATTTTTTACACGGTATCGATTGGAATGTGTCTACCGTGTAAAAACAAGTTTAAGTGTTTGGGATATACAAACAAAATACAAAACATGGTTGTTTAAGTATAGCAAACTAGCAATGATTTTTGTGTGGCAAATATGCATAAGTGAAGCAAATGCCACTTTCATGTAATTTGTTGTTGTGACTTGCAGTGCCTGTATGCAACAAAGAGTGATTTCCTCTAATATTTTATAAAACACAAAACTATCTCATTTTTAATTAACTTGAAAAATATAGAATTTTTTATAGGTATGTATTTTCATGTAAAATATGTGGTTTGGATAGAAAACCTTAGTTATATCAAATTTTTTTCGTATTTTATTTTTTCGATTCCATTCAGGTTCGTTATATCGAAGTTTCACTGTATTAAATTAATAAGCATTTTTTTCATTATTTAACCAGGCTTGTGAGTGTATAAAACTTAGCTCACTATTTTAACTTAATTTTTTAAGACGTTTAATAATTTACTGTAAGCGTTAATGAAAAATAACTTTTTTCTATACCTTGAGATCTTTCAGCGATTAGTCGTTATTTTCTTCTTTACTATATAACTTCTGCAACAAAATTTGAGATAAAATTTATACATACATACTTACAAGACTAACAAATTCATAATCACTTTGGCTTATCCGTTGTGTAAGCTTTAATCAAATAAATTTTTTTAATACTATTAATAGAACGCTTAAAAATTCAATTTTTAAACTTTAAATTTCTAAAAACGTAGATAAAATTTTAAAAATTAAAACAAATTATCATAATTGATCAATTTTTAAAAGTGTATTTCAAAGAGAAAACTTTATTGTACTATTTGATCGCATTTATTATACAATTTATTGAAACCGGTTAAAAATGCATTTTATTCAAATAAAGAAGAAATTAAAGCGGTATTTTTAAAATATGCACAATATTCCAACATGTATAGCTATTAGAAATAGACAATAACTAGCTGACCCGGTGAACTTCTTTCCGCCCAAAATTGTCTTTTGTATGGCCCAAAACAGTTTTAATTCACATTATATATTTATTGTAATACTCTACGAAAGAGAGATGTTTTCCATTTTCTTCACATTAAATTAATAATACAGATGGCCGGCTCGTGAACAGGCAACGTATAATTGTCCGTGAAAAAACACCAGAAATTCCAAGTTTATCCCACAAAATCCCAAACACTGGAAATCGTACACGTTTGAACTCAAACGGCAAATCCGATGGTATCATTAGAATGCGTGCAATCAAAACGTATTCACCTTTGAAGTTTCCAATAAAAATAGTGGCTTCAATAACATTGGTCATTAACTCATACCATTACAAAGTTTTAGCTGACTGATATTACGGAGTATAATAACAGTCGCGTACCATGCCCACTTTTCCAATTCCGACCATTTTTTAATATATATACATATATATATATATATATATATATATATATATATATATATATATATATAAATATTTAATATACATATATATATATATATGTAATATAATATATAATTTCTGTTTGTTAAATGTTTGTTGGGTAATTTACATTTTTCTCAAGTGAGAATGTCATGTAATTATATGCACATACGTATGTACATATATAATATATATATATATATACATATATATATATATTTATTTACATATATATATAAATACATATATATATATATATATATATATATATACATATATATATATATATATATATAAATGTACATACGTATGTACATATAATTACATGACATTCTCACTTGAAAAAAATATAAATTACCCAACAAACATTTAACAAACAGAAATTATTTTCCGATATTTATTTATTTTATTTTAACGCAATAAAAAACGTTTGAGTTCGTTTAAATTGCGTTAAAATAAAATAAACACCGCTTTATTTTGTTGTTTTACAGTTTTTATTTTACTACACAATAACTTTTATACTGTTTGTCTTAATACAACACTTAATATTCGTTTATACAACACTTTTATTTTCATTTTAACACGTCTTTATCTTACGACAGCCAAGCGGTAACTAATTGACGTGTGGGTAAAGCAGCCCCTTTATATACCTAATTGCCTACAGTTTGGAAGATTCCGAAAATATCGACCATCTTCTATTTTCATATCCGTTAATTCAAATGTAACGTAAAGATGGTCGATGTAGCAGTGCTGCCATATTGACAGGGTGACACAAAATTTACCAAAGTCCCACAATAAAGTTTTGTATTTTTATTTTCGTAACAATATTCAAGTTTTCAATATAAAAATACTACATATGTAATTTGCAGTTTTGTAACGGACTTTAAAGGTAAGTTATTTGTGGTTTATATAAAACTATTTAAACAAAAATAATTTATACATACATATGTATGTAAATTGTTTTCAAAAAGAATTAACTGGTGATCTTGACAAATTGAGCTACATCCACAAGAAATTACCACCATTTTGAACCCCATGGAAGTTTAAACAATTGGTGAACCACGACCTAATTCATCAACAGAAACAATTAAATGTTCTGACATGAATTTACAGACACCTGATAACCTGAAAATACCAATATCTTAAGCAATTCAGCAGCCAAAATGAACACGGAAGTGGTACAACCAGCTAGCTCTACCAAGACTTTAGCAGCAGATAAAATAATGCAATTGCTTTAAATTAGTGGTGGAACAAATTGAAAATTAATATGTAGATACATCTGTATGTCTTTATGTAATTGTATTATATATTAAGTAATTAATTAATTAATTAATTATATTATATATTAAAACTGAACGAACGTAGTATATTTTTGAACGACGTGTACTTTTACTTTATATAATGGGAAACTGAATGCTCGTTTCACTTGAACCTGAACGATTTATTCACTTTTCTACTAGAACCATTCAGGGTGCAGAAAACGTAATAAATTTGTTCGGTTTTCTACTACGTATTTTTCCAGTGTACGAAGTCATTTAGACCAAATTCAGAAACTTCAACTTAAACCGATGTACTCAATACAATACATACAGTCGCACAGAAATGTTATTAACAAAAACAAATCAAATCGTGCTCAAATAGTATACTTTTTAATTTTATTTTATAACCGTCTTCTGTAATATTTTTATTATTTTTTCACTTATAGATTTTTCAACAAGTATCATTTTATTGGACCGCCATTACTGCATATCCTAATATTAAAATATTTGTTTTTTTAAGATTTTTTTAATTCAATGTATAAATACAATTTTAAGATTTTAAACATAAATATGTTTGAGGTTTTTCGCGTTAAACACTCTATACATCTTTGCATTTAACTTTTTAATAAAAAATATACACATATTTGTTTAAATACAAGATCCTATTAAGTTAATTTTTCGTTAACATTTGTTAAATATAAAAAATAGATTTATTTTATAAGAATAAAGAAATGACATTTTTAAGAACATTTACATTTGTATATGCAAGGCGATAATTACTGTGTTAAATTTCAATCGGAAAAGGGTTTTCTATCTACTATTGGGAGATTATTTTTATTTTTAAAGGTTCGTTTAACGAAGTAAAATTTCTGGAATATGCATTTGTTTAGGAGCTTAAAACTATTTAAACACAAATATTTTATATCCATTATTGTTTTCAATATTATAAAACTGTTTTTTCTAGTGTTCGATTTTTAAAAAGTCAAATGAAAAAAAATAATATATATATATATATAATATATATAATATAATATATATATATATATATATATATATATATATATATATATATATATATATATATCTGTTTCAGGGGTGCCAATTTGCTAGATTATTATTTTTTTTCTTACTACTATGTGATCTTTTATTCAATATCAGTGTTACTTTATAAAAGTAAAATAAATATGCAATATTAACATTTTTTTAAATATATTAGTTTACCACTTAAAAATGTATTTTGGTCAATAAATAATTTCTAGATGTAAATAATAAAATTTTGTTCAAATTATACAGCTTGTTCAGTACGCATTGCGTTCTTCTTGCTTGCGCATTTAAAATTGAATTCTTGCAAAGCACAAAAAAACAACAATTGGTTTACGCAGTCCTGGTGCTTTTTACTTTTAGCGCCACCGTTTGCGTAATGCGCAATTTGTCTTATGATTTGGCGGTTTTCATTCTTTCACCCTTTTTTATACCACGCCAACTTTTTCTGTAGAGTTAATTGTTTAACTCAATAGAATAGCATGTGGAAAGTTTGAAGAAGTTCATGTTGTTCTTGTAATTGTTGCACAATATGTACATATTGCTTGTCAAAATTTAATAAAATTGATAGTTGTGGCATAGGTGGCATGCAACTTGAAATTAAATTGAAAACAATTTCTTTGTTTAAAATATGTTCTTCGAGAAAACAACTACAAATTGTTCATACCAATTAGGATCATCCGTTTTCTTGAAAGCAAATTTGATAATCAATTTCATATTCGTTGAAAAGGCTGGCTTTAGGTCCATATGGCCGGTTATTTATAGTCGCAGGACGTCTTCTCTTTTCTCAATTAGTAAGGCGGAGCTGTGGCTGACTACAGGTGTTATTGCGGTATAAGTTCGATGACTTATAGATGGGGGAATACTGATATCGATTACTGTAGGCTATGCAAAGATAAGGAAGAGTTGAACGATCGACCACCTACTGTGTCACTACCCTAGGCCAACGAGCAGGAGGCATCGATTTTTAGGCAAACATACGATCCAAATTCTAAACTCTCTCTCTCTCCTACTGTAATTCTTCGGTTTACCAAGGACTTTGACTGGTTATAGCATGTCGATTGATTGGATCCCGTTGAGTTTAGGATCTTCAAGTTTTTGTCAGTTCTTCTCTTTAGATTTTGATTTTCTTTTTTCTTTCTCTTCTACATCAATTTTGTTTTCTTCCATTCTCTTATCTTTTTTCTACACACGACGATAACAATGGATCATATGATCCTTAGGTGTTCCAACCATCGGCGTTTTATGACCAGGTAGCCAATCGCCCTCTAACCTAAACTAATTTTACCAGTTTTTCCCCGATTATAACGTCTCCAAATTCCATTTTGGAAAAAAGCACCCTGTTGCACTCGTTATCTGGATTAGTATAGCCGTGTTCCAAATTTCAACCAAATCCGTTTAGTCGTTTACTCGTGGTTGATTCAAACAAACTAAATAAACAAAATCGTTTCTCAGTTTTATTTGTATATTTTATGGAGGTAAATTTAATAAATCTCCAATGTTAAATGCGTAATAAAAACATTTTAATTAAGATCTTAAAAGTATGCCAAGCTCATATGACCAAATTTGGCCCGTTTTCCCCAGAATTTAACTACTCCCAGGTCTAATTTTGTAAAAAAGCATACCTTATAACACTTTCGTTATCTACGTATCTGTCTTTGTTCTAAATTTAAACAAAATCGGTTCAGTCGTTTACGCGTGATTGAAAGACAAATAAATAAACTTACAAAGAAATAATAAATAAATAAAATGTTGTTTATGGCAAAACTCGAGAATGACTCCACCAATTCGGATAATTTTTTTTTTTCGTATAAATACGTTATTTTTTATAGCTATAAAAATTTTAAAAGTATATGTATGTTCATATTTTCGCTACCCCATTCAAACTCGGCAACTAAAAGAATTTTTAGTTCGTTGTTTTCTTTTTGTAGAGATTGAAAACTTTGAAAGTGAATTAACAATACAAATTAAAATTGAGTGCACACGTAATGTCTTTTTCAATTTTTTAAAAACCGAAAAGGTTAAAAATGGCATCATTAATAAATCAAAAAAAAAGTGAAAAATATTTGTAATTTTTATAATTTACATAAATTTGATTATTAAAGAATAATGAATTTGTTTAACTGACACGTGATATTTCAGTGTCTGTCGTAATAAATTTGAAAACGAATTCGTTTTGAAAAATAAATTTGGCTTTACAAGATCAAGTAGTATAGAGAAAACTTGTTAATGTTTAAATAATAATACTTTAAATATCTGATTAATTTTAGGATTTACATACATACATATGTGTGATATGTACATACCACACATTTACTTTACCGCTAAAGTGTGTCAATTCAAAATCTTCAAATTTTTAGAAGAGGTTAAAAACTTTCTGTTTTATATGAAATCATGAGCACTCTTTATCGTTTATATGTTATGTCCACTGTTTATAGCTTTTTTTTACATAAAGTGAAAATTGACAAATTTTTAGTTGATTCACTTTAGCGGTAGAAGTGCGATATGCTATAAAAACTGCTATAAAAACTACTGAATATTTTCTCAAATTTCTTTTTTACAATCCTTCCGGTTAATAATGGAAAATAATTTCATTCAAATGGCTGCCTCGGCTGGCCATGTAGTAGCCTACACGATCGGTCCAATTTTTAAGCACATTATCGATTGTGTGCAGCTGTATTTCACCAATGGCTTCACGAATATTGTCCCTTAAAGCGCCAATTGTCTCTGGCTTGTTGGCATAGCACTTATCTTTGACGGCACCCCACAAATAATAGTCCAACGGTGTCAAATCGCAGCTCCGAGTTGGCCAAACGACATCAGCTCTGCGACTGATAATGCGATCTTCAAAAACAGGGCGCAAAACATCGAGTGTTACTTCGGCTGTGTGGCACGTAGCGCCGTCCTGTTGAAATTAAATGTTGCTAATATCCTCCTCTTCAATTTTTGTGAACAAAAAATTTGTTCAACATGGCCCGATAACGATCGCCATTGACTGTAACGGCCACTCCTTGCTCATTTTCGAAGAAAAATGGCCCAATTATGCCTCTGGACCAAAATCCGCACCAAACATGCGTGCGGGTTTTCTGTGCCCCAAATGCGATAATTTTGCTTGTTTACATACCCGCCAAGATCAAAATGAGCTTCAACTGAAAAGATGATTTTTTGGCAAAATCGGCATCTTCTGTAAGTCGATCGCAGGCCCAGATTCCCAGCGTTGTTCAAGCTTATACACAACCATATTCGTTCAGCGGAAAAATAAAACTAATTATCTGTCAAATCAGACATGAGCTAAGTGTTACCATTCACGAAATAAGTACTGTTGAAAAAAAAACAAATGGTGGACCCTATATAATAACCCGTTATAGAATTATGTATGTAAATAAAGAAACACTTGTTCTATAAAATTTACAAAAATATAGTTGTTAAATTTTTATTTGAGCTTTTAGTGTGTAAGGGGCTCTTTGTTACATTGAATTAGACAAAAAATTATATGTAGTTGTAGCACAATGCTATACCACAGTTTTCCAAATTTCAAAGTCATATAACTTCTTAATGACACCGTCTGAAGTATCCACTGCAGACAACATCACTGTTGTCAATTTAGCTATTTTCTTGGCAAATTTTGTGATTTTTAATCCCACTTTGAGGAAAAAATCTTGATTATCCTTGCGGTTAACGTTCAATTCTTCTTGAAATTATTTCACATATATTGTTTGTCAAAATTTACAAAAATTGATAGCTGTGACGTAGGCGGCACGCAACTTGAAATCAATTTGAAAACAATTTCTCTGTTCAAAATGTGTTAGCCGAGAAAACAACAACAACGTACGGTTAGGCACTAAAGTTAGTAAACAACTATTCAATCTATATACATATGTATGTATTTCTTTTTAATAAAAATCTATAAATTAATTCAAACATAGAATTTTTTTACTTTTGTAGAGATAAAGGCAGTTTACTATATAAATAAAAAACTAACAATATTCTTGTATTTGTTTAATTTGTACTAGGAAAACAATGAAATTCCCTAAATTAATATCACAAAAGTAAGTAAACAACAGGTAATACAAATTATGATCTTAACAGAAAAATTGGAAAAAAATTTGTCAATGTATAATTTAATAGAGTAAACTCTATTCGTCAGATGCGTCGAACCCACCAAGTCTTGCATCACAGAGCTGGGAATTTTGAACCATTATTTCACTATAATATTTGTTTAGATATGTTCATTCTCCAGTCTAGTTTGCGTATTTGGCGGCCTAGATGGTTCCAAAGGTGCACTATTGGATTAAGATCAGGTTGCTAAGATGGAGTTTTCAGTTGAATAGTTTAAGCCATTCCTTGACGATAAGAACCGTATGTTTCAGTTCATTAATTTGTTGAAATATAAAGGGGTTATTAGTGCTAAAAGTCAACTTGACTTTCAACTAGCTTGTAAGAGTCCTATAGGAAAAATTGTGTGTATACCTTTGAACGTTACAGACGTGTTTTTCAAATCTTCCTCAAATTTTCTTAAATCATTTTAATTTTGTTAATTTGTTTAATCTATAAACATTGAAAAGTCTAAATATTAAATAGTGAACTTTGTTTTTGTAATTTATTGTTTTGAATGTTTATTTCAAAAATAATTAATATAAATAAAAATACAAAACAATCTCTTTTTAAAGAAAAAACATATTTTTAAAACAATAAAGCAATCGAACAGAAAATAAACAATATTAAACAAAATTACAACAACAACACAAACAAATATCTACTAAAGCAAAAATAAAGAAAGAATAAAATAATAACACTCTTATAAACATTGAAACAAAAAAACGATAGACAAAAAATAAACAAAACATCTCATATAACATCACACTCTTATAAACATTAAAGCAACAAAACAATAAAATTAATTAATTAATAAAAGTAAGTAAATAAAACGAAACATCAGAACAAGACAAAACATCGAAATTATAACAAAAATTCAACAATAATAACAATATTCAGTGCAATACAATATAATAACAAATTCAACAAAAACAATAATTTAAAAGAGAGAAAAGATGAACTATAACCGATATATTTATTTTTACACTACTGTTGCTTTAAATAAGTTCATTTATAAAATTTTGATATTTCGTTTTAAAATGTCTTGTTGTAAACCCAAGTACAGAATAAAGTCTAATGAACCCAATGGTTTCTTGTTAAGCTTGCTTCTAGAACTGTTGATAATCTTTACGAGGGCAAGGGTCTAATATGGTGCTGCAGAAAATGTAAAATTTTTGATCTAGAATTTTACTTTTTTGTCAAAAATTCTCGACAAGACTTAGAGAATTTGAGTAGTGATCTGTACAATTTTATGATAAAATTTTCGAATTATAAGGATTTGTTCGGTAAGGTTCCCTGTTCACCTAAGCAAAGGAAGACTTCTGCTTCAACGTCTGACGGTCGTAATAATTCAAATAATCTTCAAATCGCTTCAGCTGCAATTGATGTTTTATCTGCTGCAAGCTCATCTTTTTCAAATACATAACTTGCTCAATCAAAAGATCCTGATAATAAGTCCGTTTGCTGACTCACCTGCTCCTCCTGCCTGTCCGTCATCTTCTGTTCCACCCTTGGATTTACATGCAACATTTGCCGATCTTCCCTATTAATAAGCACAATAATCAGATTGAATTAACAGTTATTTCACCTAAAAACAAATCGAGATAAGTGTTTTTAAATTAAGCTATGCTGAGAAAAGGAATAAAGCTTCTTTTAAAATTATAGACGAAAACTTTAATACAATTGTTAACGCTAGTTTTTGGCCATCTTTGGCTATTATGCATGAATACGAATTTAGAAACAGTTCTCGGTCTGATATTGTATAGTTACCTACGCAAAACAATGCTTCAAAAAACTAGAAAAGTTTTTTAATCTTTACCCAATAAATAAACATTAGGTACTAAAATGTGCGCGGGCTTAATACGAAATTAACTTCTCTTTTTGCTGACAGTTTTGAATTTTCCCACCATATTATTGCTTTCACAGAAACCTAGTTAAATAATAGAAGAAATATTTTTAATTCTGAAATTTTATACCCAAAGTATCAGATTTTTAGATATGATCGACTACATAAAACTAGCGGTGGTGCTCTTATAGCAGTTCTTGATACTCTTCTTTGTGAACATATAACTATTCCTTCTAGTGAAGATACTGAGTTTGTTGTCATAAAAATTAAACTTTATACTACATGCTCATATATACCTCCCAACTCTGATGCAGAAATTTACAATAACAATTTTTCAATTTAAACCATATGATTTATATATTGCACTTGGGAAACTGGCAAACTTCTGGATATAAATCTTTTAAATTTGTCTCCTTTACGTATTCTGAAGATCGTCACCGTCCTACTATACAGTTAGATATTTTTTCTTCTACTCACAACGCTCCATTGAAAATACTTAGTAAACGTAATAAAAAGTTTTTTTGCTTTTATCGAACGAACTACGCAAAATTGAATTCCTTACTATCCAGTGTTGATTGGGAATCTATTATTTCTGGAGATAACATTGATAGAATAGTATCGAATTTTCATGGTGTTTTGCATCACTACGTTTCTGAAGCGGTGCCCAAAATTTAGGTTCGGAGAAATAAGGAACCTTCATGGAGTAATACATTTTTTTCAAATATAAAAAATAGGTAAAATAAGCTATATAAAAGATATAAGCTGTCTGGCTCTCATGCTGATTAGCATACAACAGTTATTTAAGCAGAATAAAAAGAAAAATGAATATTAACCCTAAAGCCTTTTATAACTTTATTAACCTTAAACGCAGTGCTAATGCTTATTCTACGTACTAGAAATTTGGTTCCAGCTGTGCGGAGGATATCTGTTAGTAACCTATTTACGTTCTTTTTGCTACTACGTACTCTAATAAATCAATTGACAAACAGACCGCTTGCTCTTTAATATTTACACATCAAATCTACAATTTTCTTCAATCGGTATTGAAACAATGTTATCAAACTTAAGATCATTGCAGAATTCATGTTATGCTGGTCCTGACGGAATACCTAATAGCATCCTTAAAAATTGTTCAGAACTTCTTTGTGGTCCTTAGACTGTAATATTCAACAAGTCCCTTGAAATGGGATACTTACCTTCAATTTGGAAAAAGTCATTCATAATACCTTTATTTAAAAATGGAAGTAGACTTGAAGTTTCGAATTATCGAGGAATCGCCAAGATTTAAACCGACAGTGTTTGTCATCAAGTTTAATCCCTTTTATCTTTATGTCAACATGGTTTCGGAAATCACGATCTACAGCTACTAATATATTGGAACTTACAACTAATATAAGTGATGGTTTCAATAATTCTAAGCAAACTGATGTTATCTACACCGATTTTAGTAAGGCCTTTGATTAATTTAACCATGACATTTTACTTTATAAACTCTCATGCATGGGATTTAGCAACAATTTAATTCGCCGGCTTTAGTCGTATCTTTCTGGCAGAACTCAACAAGTAAAATATAAAAATGCAGTTTCTAAGGTTATTGATGTCACTTCTGGAGTGGCACAGGATATTTATTTGGATCCAGTATTGTTTACATTATTTATCAACGACCTACCGTCTTTAATTTGCAGTTCAAATGTTCTTATGTATGCTGATGACGTCCTTTAATAATATTTTTGTTCAATCATCTCTTCAAACTGGCATCGAATATTTTTCTCAATGTTGTGATATCAATTTATCAGAAAATGTAAACACATACCATTTTATCGTTCACAAAAGTTTGATACTTCTTATCACTTTGAAGGAACAACTTTGGAAATGGTTTCTATTATAAATGATCTTGGAATAAGCTAACATTCTGTGATCATATTTTTATGATGTTTAATAAAGCTAATGGAGTATTAGAAATTATGAAGCGTTGGTCAAAGCAATTTTCCGATCCATATATAACGAAGCAGTTATATACATCTTTGGTTCGACCGATCCTTGAATACGGATCTATTATATGGCATCCTTACTTTCACACTTATTCTAACATTATTGAATCAGTGCAGAAACAGTTTCTTCTATTTTGTCTGAGAGGACTTGGATGGAACTCATATGTACTTTCTTCATATGAAAGCAGATTCGCTCTAATTAAGCTACCTACTTTAAGAAGCCGGTGAATAATGCTGTGTTTCAGTCTTATTAAATTTAATACGTGGGGATGTTGATTCCGATTTTCTTCTAAACAAATTATTTTTAATGTCACAGTTAAGCGTTCTCGCTAACACCTATCTTTGGCGGCACCCCACAAATAATAGTCCAACGGAGTCAAATCGCAGCTCCGAGGTGCCCAAACGACATCAGCTCTGCGGGTAATAATGCGATTTTCAAAAACAGGGCGCAAAACATCGAGGGTAGCTTCGGCTGTGTGGCACGTAGCGCCGTCCTGTTGAAACCAAATGTTGCTAATATCCTCCTCTTCAATTTTTGTGAACAAAAATTCGTTCAACATGGCCCAATAACGATCGTTATTGATTGTAACGGCCACTCCTTGCTCATTTTCGAAGAAAAATGGCCTCCTCAATTATGCCTCTGGACCAAAATCCGCACCCATGTATGCGTGCGGGTTTTCTGTGCCCCAAATGCGATAATTTTGCTTGTTTACATACCCGCCAAGATCAAAATGAGCTTCATCTGAAAAGATGATTTTTTTTGGCAAAATCGGCATCTTCTGTAAGTCGATCGCAGACCCACTTAGCGAAGCGTATACACAACCATATTCGTTCAGCGGAAGGATAAAACTAATTATCTGTCAAATCAGACATGAGCTAAGTGTTACTATTCACGAAATAAGCACTAGTTGAAAAAAAAGCGTTAGATGGCGAACCCTTTAGAATGAAGCCATTTAGTGGGTAATAACCACTATGGTGGTAATAAAATGTCAAACGGAATAGTAGGATTTATAAACGTTGGGAAAGGAGTTTAATGATCGCTGTTTTAAAGCAATTTTTTACTTCTCTAGTCAAACTAATTCTGGAGTGTACTTCTATGGTTTGGATTCCTTATATATCTTCTTATCTTCTACTTATTAAACTTCTTACTGTTAAGAGCAGACGAACTTTTTTCAACACTTCTTTCATAAACACTTTCATGTGTGGTAATACAAACTTCAAGCTCCTGACTCCACTTACGATTTACTCTGAAGAATATGTGTTGAATATTTTCTTATTAATTACTACCTAATTAATTATTATATAAATATGTATATGTATGTATTTTTATATATTCACTTCAAATATTTTAAATTCTTAATCCATTTTTCAATTCTTAAACTTTAAAATTCTTTAAAAAAAAAACTATTTTCACATTTTTTCCCAATCTATTATCCAATGTATTATTTAAAAGTACTAGATGCATGCGTTAATTTCTATTGTTTTTCCTTTAGCAAAATTCGATCAAAATTCGTTATTATTTTGATTTACTTCCTCTTTTAAAGGGTAACTTTTTTTTAAATTAGAGCTGCAAAACAATCGATAGCACTATCGATAGTATCGATAGTTTTGTTTTTGGCTGACCACCAATAGTTTTTTTTCACTATCGATACTATCGTCAAATTCAATGAGTAAATACGGAGGCCACTAAATGTAGTCAGTCATTTTTGCAAAAAATTGTTCGATGCAAATTGTCAACCGTATAGTTACATAGCGACACAGTTTAACAGTTTCTTAAATTTTTATTTATTAAACTGAATATGAATTGTAACTAAAATATGTTCGTACATTTTGCATTTAACCCAAACAAATTAATCTTCATTTCGTCAGACCATAGCATGTTGCTCTACCTATTACGGTGCAGGTGTTCTTCCGTTTGCTGAGAAATGATCCATTTTAAGGACTCTTACCCATAAATCTAGCTTCCATAAGTTTTTTTTCTTTTTATACGACTTGAAACAGGGGAATAAATTCATTTTTGAGGCTTTTTGATGACTTGAAGGGATTAATCTTTGAAGTACGAATTAAAAGTTTATCAAAACTGACAGTAGTTCCACGCTTTCTTCACATAGTCTGTGCAGTTTTCTTCACTGGACCTCATTAATTACTTTAGTTTTAAGCACTTCATGGCCTGAACAGTTTTCGCTATATATAAGGATTACTCTTCCATCAAAAAACTTCAATACATCAAATTTTATGGCATACCGCAAAAAATAGTGTCCCTATTGTTTCGATACTGCGTATTTATTAATATTTTCCTTTAACTTAAATTCTAATGTTGTTGCCACAAGTAACGCTTAAGGCTGAATTAGTGAAAACGTATCGTGTATTTGGGGATCAGCTCTAACATAACCAAAGCTCGTTGCTGCGTATGTTTTCGTTGTCACGTAGAGTCTACAGAATTTTGAATTTTACGTTGTCAACTTTGGCATTACTTTAACAGTAAATGGCTGACTGAACAGGCTGCTGCGATACGTTTTCACTAACTAATATCTGAAGGTTGACAATAGTACAAAGTCTTACGTTGTACGTTGTTTTCACTAACTCAGCCTTTAAAAGCATTCGATTGTATCGATAGTTTTTTTTGCAAACTATCGAATGGGGCGACTATCGATAGTTTTACAGCTCTACTTTAAAGCTAATTATAATAAATAAAGTGAACTCGCGATAACATCAACTTATAATTTACTAAGACAGCTTACGTTTTCGAGTTTCTTCAAGTTATCGAATGCCGAAATTTGCAAAAATAATACCCTTATTCGGCATCTGAAATGTTATTTTAATAAAAAAAAAATAAGACAAGTATTACAAAACAATTATTTTATTAATTTTTAATAAGAATTACTATTACATTTGCAATATAAGGGGTGTTTTTTATAGAGGTATAGAACTTTAAGTTTCAATAAAACATTCGATTGACACGAATTTTATTTATCCGAAAGATAATCTTGTGGCATTACATTTTAAATATGATTTCTGTCATATGACCGCCACGGCTGGCACGGATGTAGTCCGATCTGGACGTCCAATTTTCGATGACTTTTTCCAACATTTGTGGCCGTATATCGGCAATAACACGGCGAATGTTGTCTTGCAAATGGTCAAGCGTTTGTGGCTTTACTGCATAGACCAATAACTTTACAGAGCCCCACAGAAAGTAGTCTAGCGGTGTTAAATCACAAGATCTTGGAGGCCAATTCACAGGTCCAAAACGTGAAATTAGGCGGTCACCAAACGAGTCTTTCAATAAATCTATTGTGGCACGAGCTGTGTGACATGTTACGCCGTCTTGTTGAAACCACATATCTTGGACATCATGATTATTCAATTGAGGAATGAAAAAGTTAGTAATCATGGCTCTATACCGATCACCAATGATTCCACCATCCCATAAAGCGCACCAAACAGTCAGTTTTTCTGAATGTAACGGTGTTTCCACATACACTTGAGGATTACCTTCACTCCAAATGCGGCAGTTTTGTTTGTTGACGTAGCCATTCAACCAGAAGTACGCTTCATCGCTAAACAAAATTCGCTTATGAAAATCGGGAACAACGGTAATCTCGTTTTGGGCCCATTCGACGAATCTACGCCGGGCATGAGAACAAATCACTTGACAGCTGTTAAATCGGTCGCCATCTTGAAAAGTAATGCCAACTTAAAGTTCTATACCTCTATAAAAAACACGCTTTATTAGGTGTTCGAAAATGTTCGGTTACAAATTGTTTAAAAAATGTAATATCTCTGGTAATATTAATTGCCTCAGGCAACACTATCAGGTATGTGATGGAAATTGAAAACGAAAGAAAATCGCCTCAAAATCGAAAAAGTTGTGATGACAAAGTTTTTAAATTGGTTTTATTTTAAATCGAATTCGATTTCATTTTCCATTTCGTTCTATACAAATTTCAACAAAAACAAGTGTGATAGAAAACGAAAATCGAATTGTTTTTAGGAATAGGCAATGATTGGTGAAATGAAAACGATGCAGTTTTTTTTCAAGAAATTTCTTCAAAATCTTACTCAAAAACCCCTTTCGTAAAAAATCCAAATAATTGCCAAAACTAATTCTTATTTTCTTTTTTTATTAAATAGATAAAATATTTTATTAATAGCTAGCATTGGAGTAAAATTTTGTCCTGATTCACTACTATAGATTTTACAAATTCTGCGTTACAGTTCTGAATTCTTCCTGAATTTCACATGCTTATTTTTGAACCCACTATAAGATGGAGGAAACTATATCACTGAGTTATTTTAACAAATGTACGAAAAGCAAAATATTGTGGAGAATTTAGAATTTAGATTTTTTGTCCCTAAATGTGTTGTATTGAGAAATTAAACAAAAAATAAAATAAAAGAGGAAAAAATAATTATTTTTACATAAATTATTTGAATTGTACCTTCCAAAAACGTAATTTGATTTAAGGCAGTGGCTACGTAGGGCAGTCAAAGATACCAACATAAACCGGTACATAGCTTTAAAGGTGGCTCTAATAGAGGCACTGATGCCTTAGACACGAATAGACTTTTAACGTTATATCAGTCCGCCATACACTTGCCAAAACATATTCTGAGGTGGAAGAGACGTACTCACCGTCCACCATCTGCGTTGATTTGTCTAACATCGGATGGTGAACAGGGTCCCCTTGATAAATCCCATGTAACTTTTTTCCCAGCAGCTAAGGCGATTATAATATGCCAATTGTTGAAAGACCAATCTGCAGACATTTAAGGAACGTCAGAAGTTTTTAAAGACAAAATATACTGTTGAGTCTTCACATTGTAAGTGTGGACTACCCACCTCTTCTTGGATGCCGGAACATTGTATGGCTCTTTTGGAATCCATTTCACCAACATGCCAGCCAATGATCAGCAAAATGTTATTTGCATAATGTGATTCCATACTTCAGATATTGCAACTATGATAACCACTTAGAGAACCCAGAAGTTCAAAAGTGATAAATTTATGTTTTTTGAAATGTTGAATAATTTTTTTTTTTATCAAAGTTCTGTCGTATGTGTGTATGAAATTTTAAATAATTAAATATAAAGTTGGTATTTTGTTATGAAACGCGTTGAAATAAAACAAATATGGAAAATGAAATCGATGCGATTTCTATCACACCTTTAGTTGATTCGTTCGTTTTGAACTTTCGATTTTTATTGCAAAACGAATCGATTTCTATCACATATCTGTATAGCTTGTTTGAAAGGTGACATTTTAAGCTTCACTTTGTCGCACTATTGTGTGAAAAGAAACTAAAACTGAGTGAAAATTTGAAGCATTATCGTCGTGTTTTGCTTTTCTATTATAGAAAAGATAAGAATACGTCATAGCCTGCTAAAAAAAATTTATATACAGTTAGTGTCATTAATATTCGGTTTTTAAGTTTATCGATAATAACACCCTGGCATTAGCGAAATGGATAGGTAATCAGAAGAATAGCAAAAACTTAAATAAATGTTCAGTATGAGTATTCAAATATATGGAAAAAAAGTTTTTTAACCCGTTTTACTAAGCGCCATTCATATTCGGTTTTTCCCCTATTTATATGCTATTTGTAAAAAAACATGTTATTCAGCTACTTTTCCAGCAATATAGAGATACGTTTTAATAGAAGTGCATAACACCTCCTTTCTTGTCTGTCCAAAATTCTACTCCACTGCAAATTATAGAAATGGGGCGCAAAGGAAAAAACACTCCTTTAGAACAGCGAAAACTTGTTATTTTCCATTATGAAAAAGGTAAAAAGTACAAAGAGATTGCTGAAATTCTGAATATGAAACCAAATACAGTTGGGGACATTGTTAGAAGGCACAAAAATGAAGGAAGAATACATTTCATAAAGCAGACAGGTCAGCCAAAAAAATTGACCAAGCGGGAAGAAAGTTCAATTGTGCGAAAAATAAAATCTAACTCACGCTAAAGTGCTCCCAAATTATTCACAGAGGTGCTCAATGAGTTTAAAAAGAAAATATCTGCATCTACTATACGAAGAACCATAAGAAAAAAAGGTTTTCATGGCCGAGTAGCACGTCGTAAGCCATTGGTTAATTTATGCAACCGAAAAGCTCGTTTGAGTTTTGCCAGGGAGTACATTAAGAAGCCTGAAACTTGGTGGGATGACGTTATATTTGCGGACGAGAGCAAGTATAACGTATTTGGATCCGATAGGCGTGTAATGGTGTGGCGGAAGCCAAATGAGAAGCTACAACCACAAAATTTAAAACCAACCGTAAAACATGGAAATGGACATGTTATGGTGCGGGGTTGTATGGGAGCTAATGGGACGGGAAAATTAGTTTTTATCAGTGGAATGAGGAATCATATTTGAATATCCTCCGTCAAAATTTGAAAGAAAGTGCAAATAAGCTGGGCGTTTTAGATTCTTTTAAATTCTACCAAGATAACGACCCAAAGCACAAGTCGCGTTTAATTCGAGAATGGTTGCTCTATAACTGCCCTAAAGTTTTCCATCCACCTGCACAATCCCCAGACCTCAATCCGATTGAGAATTTATGGGATGAGCTGGACCGGCGAATCCGCAACTACAAAATAACATCCATTGAAGACTTGAAATTGCGGCTTCAAGAAGAATGGGATCGTATTCCTACAGCTTATACAGCTAAAATAGTAAAAAACATTTCAAACCATCTAAGTGAAGTTATAAAACAAAAGGGTTATCCAACAAAATACTGAATTTTATATAAAACCATTTTTCTAATGTATTATTTGTTACTTTTCAAAGAAAATCGAATATTATTGACGCGCAATATTTTATGCCACCTGAATTAATTTAGTTTTTTTTTTTTTTTTGTTATATTGTTATTCCTTTTTTCTAAATACAAATGTGAACTTCCAAGTGTCCAAATAAACTATTAATGAAAAGTAAAAAATGTTGAAAAAGATATACATTTAGCTTAAGACGAATCAGTTAAACATATCTCTTTAATAAAACCGAATATTAATGACACTAACTGTTGTTTACGGAGACGATGATGTAACTAGAAAACATGGAAAAATGTTTTGCTAGTTTTTTAAATTATTGGTTGAAATTTATGTACTGTTTTAACAAAAGAATGATTAAACCAATCACATAAAATTGTAGATGTCATCCCTGCTAACTTAGAGAATTTAGAAAAGTATTATGTACATATGTTTAAAAACTATACATTCAAAGCAAGTTTCTCTGTTGTATCGAAACACTGTATAATTACTTACTTAAGTGTTTCTTTTTTCTTTTGATTGAAAAGTATACTTTTAGGCCAATTTTATTTAAATTGAAAACGTTTAAAGAAAAATAATGATACCCTCTACCACTGTGGATTGTTGATGTATAGTTGGCTTCTCCGCTCTTAGTTTGTCGAACTTCACAAAAACCTAAACTTAAATTTTGAAAACTTTTGCTTTGATGATTAAATTTAATGGTAAGTTGTCGTTCTTTACTCACACAACCAAGATGTGAAAATTACTAAATCATCCTTAGGTGAACTGGAGTATATGCGATCGGATAATATTGTAGAGTACAAAGTTGTTAGGAATGTGTTGCATATATTGTATAAGAAATATATTCGTTAAATTCTTTTCTAATAAGAAATTTATATATATAAATATATATATATATATATATATATATATATATATATATATATATATATATATATATATATATATATATATATATAAAATATATATATAAATTTCTTATTAGAAAAGAATTTAACGAATATATTTCTTATAAGCCGTTTGATAACATATTTAATTATTGTTAATATATATATATATTATATATAATATATATGATATATAATATATATTATATATAATATCAGCTAACAATAATTAAATATGTTATTAAATGGCTTGTTTAAGAATGTGTCTAATTTGATAGCACCTGTGTCAGAAAAAATAAATACAAAACCTTGTAGAACATTGTATAACTCTACATACAACTATACAAAACATATATATACACTAAAGAAAAAGGTATGAAATGCACAAAGAAATTGTTAACAATTTAGAGAACATACATACACCATCATTCGATAAGAAATAGAAAAATAAAATATTTGAATTATTAATCAAAAATATTATTTATTTAATTTTTTCTTTTCAAAAAATGAAAACATAACATAAATACACGTATAAAGTTTATCGCATAGTACAAACTTTTACATATGTTCTCAAAGTATTAATTAGAACTTTAAAATACACGAATGTACATACGTGGTATAATGTAGTCTTATAAAATTTTTAATATAAAAGCTAAGCATTTTATGTATTAAATACCTTTACATTTGCATGTTAATGCAAAGTAATTGTATATAAGGCATTTTCTTAAAAAATTTTTGACAGTGTTTTTTATGCAATTTTAAAATAAAATTTAATTAAGAATATATTTTGTTTACTTCTTTGCCAAGTTTTCCAAGAAACGCTTATGACGAAGAATGGCCTCTTCGTGTTCTTTTATTTGTTGATGGTGGAATTCCGCTTGATGAATTTGGTCATTCTTTAAACGCTCCAGTTGTTCCTTTTGCTAAAATTATATAAAAATCTACTTATTTTATCATTTCATAAAATAATTATTATAGTAATCGTTACAAAATACAAAATGGTATTATGTGACGAAAAATTGTTTAATGATAATCTGACAATCGCCAAACATATTTATAGAAAAAAATGTTGGTAAAGACAATTATTCAGGTATGTTCTGACACTCGCACGATTGTCAAATCGCATGTGAGTTGCAAAACGCAAAACTTGTTTCTTCCTGTTCTGTAGTTCACGTGTTTTTCTTCCGATTTGTCATATTTCGAATTCACATTCGAAAATTGAAAACATGTTTTAACAAAACAAAAAAATAAACAAATAATAATAAAAAATAGAAACAAAAATTTTGTGAACAAAAGGTAAACAAATAATAAAAAAAAAAAATTGTGAAAATGCCAGCAGCATTCTTATTAAGCATATTAGTAGCTTTAAAAAGAATGCAATCAAGAAATGAAATGCTTACATTCTTTTCAAATTATTGGCGGCAACAGTTTATTTTTAAAATTGAGACGTCACACTTTAACAACCGAATAATCATTTACAACTTTTCTTGTGGGTAATCAATACCCATGTACATATTTATTAATACATACATATTTATTTTTACTAAATAATTATTACAAACAGCATTTGATGCATTAGAAAAAATCGTAAGATAATTTAACAAGTTTTGACAGTAAACTCTGCATTTTTACAATATTTTATTTCTATATCTAAAATTATATAAAAAAATAACCGGGTACTTTGTTTAAATTATTCACAAAACTGCCAACATTCATTTTTCGAACATAGTTCATGATAGACAAAACTAACAAAACCAAAGAATATTTTTAAAAATTAGTTTTTTAATAAAAATTGTTAAAAAACGATACTAGTTTTGAATAAAATAGGAAGAAAACATATTAAATTTTATTTGTTCATCATATAATTGTATCTTTAAAGCCAGGTTTATGTTATATTCATCAGTTCACTTCAATATACCTATGCGATTTGAACTAGCCAAAAGTCTGCGATTGTGATTTACAGAACATCAATCTTGCGATACCAAATCACAATCGCAATTGTTATGAGATGCGAGTGTCAGAAGATGCCGAATTGTTAATACAAAACACACATATGTATTTTACAATTGATATTTTTAATATTATTGAAAATAATCACCCTTACCGTGGTTGGCGAGTCGTAGTCGTTTTTCGACATTTTTGTAATAGATTAAAGAACAATTTTCCTTGTTTTCTTTAATCTTGAACGAAAATGTCAAACTATGCTAACCGCGATAAAGGCCACTAATTTTTGCAAAAAAAAAAAAAAATACATGTAAAACTTAGTTTTTGCATAGTTTTATTGTTATTTTGAAGTTCAATGAATTCTATAAGCTCACTTCAGTATGTGCTTGAGTGTTGAAATCGCCAAAGTTCTTGCGATTGCGAACTCTAGAACACCAATTATGCGATTTAAAAAATTTTTATGATGGGAAAAATATTCCGCAGACTAGTCAAATAAATTTAATCAATGAGTGATGATTTTATACAACCAACAAGTTCATAAAACTTTATTGTATTTAAATTTTGTTCTTAAACAAAAATGGATTTAAAAAGATTTCAATCAAAATGAAAAAATAATTCAGTTTTTAGTAAATCATAACCTACAGCAATTCCCGAACATTTCGAATAAAAAACTTGCCCATAATATTATTTATAAATACAAGCAAAAAACTTTTGTTTGCCGGCTAAATATTGATTAAGTTTTGTTTTTTCTTTCTCCTATCACTAATGCATAAATTATAATCTGAAAAGTTTAGCTATTAAAAGATCGCCAACCTTTAAATGACATTTATGTGTATATATGTATACACAGTTGTGTGTACATACATATATTTGGAGATGTTATATAAAAAGCGTAAAAGCCAACAAAACAAAAATATTGTATTAAAAAAACAAACAATAATCTCAATAAAAAACTGGCGGTTATGGTGACATCATGATAACTATAGTTCAATTTCTATTATATCCCTTAAAAAGTATATGCGCTTACCTTATAGTAAAAGTACTCTTCTTCACGAGCGGCTTCTAATTTGCCAAAGCCACCACCGGCTTCACGTATAGAACCACCACCGCCACCACCTTTACCGGCACCGCTACCCAAATCACCCAAATGGCTTGTATTTCTCACAAATCTAGATAATGCATACATTTTTATATATTAATTTGTAAAAAAGAATTAAGCATATATATACGTACATATACCTAAACATATAAACAAATGTACAGTAATATTCGTGTGTTCCAAATAAACAAAAAATATTATTTAAACAATAAAATAACGAACCGAAAATAAATTAAAAAAAAAAAACAACGAAAATGTTTAAGGCAGAAGTTCGACTGTGTGATTCCTTACATAACATTATAGCAACGAAATTTCGAATAGGAATTAGACAAATTTTTAACTAAGAACCTCTTACATTTTTTTAAACTGTCTTACTTAAAAAGGAGGAACTTCAACCGATTTGTGCAAAAAATTAAATAGCTGATAAAGTTCTTTAATATTGGCGTATTCAAGAATTCTTTAAACGATTTAATGGCGTTTTTAAGAATCCTTTAACAGATCACAAATATTTTTCAGTTATTAAATATTTAGCAAGAATTGCATTTCAAATTAATTAAAAAACAAAGCATTTTTTTTACAAAAAATAAATGTTTTCAAAAAAAAACTTGAAAACATCAAAAATATTTGGGAAATATCAAGACGTTTCAAAATTACGTAATAAATACATTCAATCATAGCCCACTTCAAGAATATATGTAACGTTTATGATTATAATGAACAGCAAAACAAGGTAAGCTATTTATTTATTTAATTATTTTTTCGGCAATTTTTAGATCCGTTCCAATAAAAATTCCAAATAATTGATGAGTTACTTCATAATTTTTTGGAAGCGAAGTCGATGAGTAGAAAACAAAAGCAAGTATGAGGTCCAAATCAACGGAAAAAAATTTCTTTCGATTCATTTAAAAACGTCACCACTAGCTGTCTAGCTGACTAGTTGAAAAAACGAGCTACTCAAGACCAATAGACAGACTTGTACGTATGTAGGTGTATATTCCTAGTCATATCGCGTTTGACTTAACACCATATCAAAGTATTATGGAAAGGTTTGTTTGAAGGTAAATGGTAACCATAAACACAATAAAACATCACTTTTCATCTGCTGTTCTGTTGTGTATGGCAATTATAATAGAAAAAAATTTACAAATTAAAATATATACATATAGTAACGCTAGACAGCTCTTAACAGAATTCAAAAGTTATAAAATAAAATTGTTAAAACGCAGTAATAGCATAATTTATATACATATGCATGTATTTATGAAATTTTCGTTTAATTATGAATATGTATGGAACAAATTATTATTAATATTCATGGAAAAGTTACGCAAATGAAAAATATAAACACTTACTGTACTCCATTTGGATATAAACGATGGATACTGTGTCTGGCCACAAACATACTGCTTAACTAGAATAAAACAAATTCACCAAAAAAAAAAGAAATATGTTTCACATGACCACATATAAAAATCAATTTAAATATACATATATTTGTATAAATAGAGAATATATATATATGCAGCACACCACTACCTTTTTACTAAAAACACAAGTTTACGTCGCGACGAAAAAAATTGAATGAATGTATCTGCGCTATTTTTTTAAAGAATAGTCTGGAAAAGCGAAACTTCTTTTTTTCGTAATTGCGGCATTTTTTTAACTTACTCATTCGTATCTTTGATAAGCTTTTTTATTCGTTTCCTCTTTGTTATTTTCCGACGACCAACAGATTGATTCACAATTATTTGGATAGTATATTAAGCTTATACAACAGGGTGGGTAATCAATTTTTTATACAATACACAGTGGCTAAAATAGAGGCCTAAATTTATTTTAATGAACAAAATCGTTGTTTTAGATTTAAATATTTATTTTAAATATTTGTGTAGCAAAAAGAAGTAAATAGTTGTTACAAAAAAAAAAAAAAAACACCAGTAATTTGTAGTTAATTAGGTATATAAAAAGGAGCTTTACTTACACGTTAGTTAGTTATAGTTTTGCTGTCATAGAGACGTTTTTAAGCGGAAATAAGTGTTTCATAATCAAATATTAAGACACCTTTTGCACGTTCAAAGTACTTTGACAAACTCTTTTAAATTTCCTTTTAAACTTTGTTTCGCTTCTGCACGTTGAAATTTTGCTTTGACAAATTTTGTTTACTTTTATCGGGTCGTTCTGCAGTTTTTGACAGTTGTAATTTTTTTGACACTGTGGTTTAAATTTAAATACGAAAAAATTCTTTAAAAATGGATAAAGAAAAAGAAAATTTATTTTAAGAAATAATTGAATTTTATTTTTAATTATAATTTTATTATTTCTATTGTTTAACTTTTATTTTTATTAAAAATATTGTCGCTCTGCACTCAAACATAAAAAGAAAACGAAAAAGTAGTTTTTTTTCAAATAACGGTACTTTTTTTAACAACAAACTTCACCGTGCGAAATAAAAAATAAAAGAAAATGTCAAATGAAACATGTAACCAAATACAACTATGTAAGTTAAGAACCAAAATATTTAAAATTAAATTTAAATATATTTATATTATATTTAAAATTAAATTTAAATATTTCAGGTCAGCTTACCTAAGCAAATTAGCAACAAAAAGTAATAAACTTACTTACATATGTTGCAATACATTTCAACATAATAAAAATATTGCTGACTCTGCGTCTGGGTGGAGTTTATTGAATTTAGCATTATTTATTATTTTAAGTAAAAATATAATTTAGGTTCAGTCATTGTGTAAACTTTGTGTAATTAACAATTAAAAATAAAGAAAGCTTCAGACAGTAGTCTGAAGCTAATTTTAAAAAACTATTTAAAAAAAGACAGTTTAATTGGCGCCCGAGCAGAGACCGCGGTTGCCAAAGGATAAATAGAAATCCAATAAGGTATTAAAACACATAGTCCTGCAAGACAGCACGTTTCCCTCGGTATCCCGAATAGTGAAGAAACAACAAAGGACAAAAGGGCCCCCGAGTAGCTGGATCGATCAGAAGAAAGGGTGTTGAATATCATCAACTGCCGCTGCTCCACTTATTAGAATGAATAGTTTATATTTAATGTAAGTAAAAGGAATGAACACACATTAAGATTCAAGAGTTAAAATTATATCCTAGCTAAATTCTAGAAACAAATTATTTTATTTAAGTAAATTTTGAATTGATATAAAAAAAACATAAATTTAAATATTGTGTGAAAAATGTAAAAGGTAAATTAAATTTTGTATTCATAAAAATAAAAGAAAAACATAAATTTTAATATTGTGTGGGAAAATTTAAAAAGTAAATTAAAAAAATAAAATATTATATAATTTATAAATTATTATTGCGTAAAAAAATTTTGAAGTGAAGTAAAAGCAAAGTAAAGAAAAGAATAAAATATTATATAAAGGATAAATCAATATTTTGTGAAAATCTTTAAAAGAAGAAAGTAAAATAAATATAAAAGATACAGTAGTATAAACTAACACTAGAGTTAAGAAAATTTAAACAATAATCTAATAAAAATCCCACGGGATTCAATAAAAAAATAAAATTCGGGGCTGCGATTCCTACGGGTCCCTCCAGTTTCATAATAATAACAAAATTTATATAGTAAATAATAATAACAATAACACTACATAATTGAAAAAAATTAGCCATTTCATATAAAATGTCAAGCCCAAACAATTTAATTAGGCCACGTACAGGAGAATCAGGCACCATTTAATATGAGGAACTTAGAAATAGAAATTAGGAGAATGATCAATGAGGTAATACAAGAACAAATTAGAAATCCTGACAATGCCAGGAATCAAGGGATTGACCAAGATTAAGTAATTGATCCGCAACATAATGACTTGGAAAGGGTACCTGACGTAGTCAGAAGCCTAAGGGAATTTACAGGACAAACAGGGGAATATGGTTCTTGGAGGAAATCTGTCGAGCGAATTTTGAACGTTTACCAACATTTAAGGGGAACACCCAAATACTTTGGAATCCTTAGCCTAATAAGGAATAAAATTGTCGGCAGTGCAGATGTCATATTACAATCTTATAATACACCCTTGAATTGGGAAAGTATTTCTCGCTGCTTAACTCTGCATTATGCAGATAAGAGAAGATGTTAGTACTCTCGAATATCAGTTAGCTTCATTAGTTCAGGGAACAGAAACCATTCAGTAATTCTACCAAAAGATCTACAACCATTTATCCCTTATACTTAACAAAATTAGCGCTATGGACATAGGACAGGAATCTTTGCACCTATTGACACAAACTTATAGAGACACCTTCATAAGAGGGTTGAAAGGAGATCTACCTAGACTTTTGGCTATGAGAGAACCAACAGATTTACCTAAAGCTTTACACTTGTGTCTAAAGCTGGAGACCTGAATTTTAGGACTAACTATGCTCACAATAGGAAGTTTATGTCTATCCCAACCCTGAATCAATCTATATTCTATCCGGAATTAGCACACATTCCACCACCTCGACCAAAGCAAGTAACGAGGCAATTCCAAAGACAACAACCTCCTTACGGATTGAACTATTATCAAAATCAGAGAGCCATTCCCAAACACAATCAATACAACCAATTTCACCAAAACCACCATACAAATTATACCCCACCAAAACTTTTTATACCAAAACCTCAACCAAGACCAGAGCCGATGGACGTTAACCAGAGTATGAGAACTAGGAACATAAATTATATGAACAAACCAGCGAACAACGGACTCTATGGCAAACGACCACCTCCACCACATCCAGAAACTCGTAAACAAAGTAGAAATTTCCATTTAAAACTAGGATCAAATATACAGGAGACAGGCGAAATTGACAACTATATTGATAAAATAGACTTCGAAGACGACATTGACGGATAAACATTAAATGAATACATTGATGACCAAGCAGACTATACAAGAGACCACGATCAGAAATATGACTCTACCAACGAAATTCATTTTTTAGATTAAATTCATCTACCTTGCCATATTTTGAGTGCAGGATGGATGACGGAATGATTATAAAAATCTTAATCGACACTGGATCTAACAAAAATTATATAACACCGAATTTAGTAAGAAACCCTATTCCAAATAAGGACAATTTCTATGCAAATTCCGTAGGTGGACAGACCCAAATTAAATATCATGCAAACACCTTTTTATTCGGACAAACGGACGTTCCGGTTAAATTCTATTTATTACAACTGAAAACATTCCAAGGAATCATTGGAAATGACAATTTAAAAGACAATTGCATGGTACTTGGAAATGGGAAAAGAATTGTACTTAAACAGCTCCCAGCAGATGACATTCACATGACTGCTCTCAGAACTAGACAAACTAAAGCAAATTGTGTCGAAATACAACCTTTTTTCAGCTCCTGACGAAAAACTGACTTACACTACACGTGTAACAAGTGAAATACGTACAATGACAAATTACCCGGTTTACTCAAAGACCTATCCGTACCCCATGAGCCTTAAGAAGGAAATTGAAGACCAAGTTAGAACATTACTTAAAGACGGCATAATCAGACCATCAAAATCCCCATACAATTCACCTGTGTGGATTGCTTAAAAAAAACTTGACGCAAGCGGGGAACGAAAGTTCAGGATGGTTATAGATTACAGGAAATTAAATTCTATCACTATTTCAGATAAATATCCATTGCCTTAAATTAATGAGGTACTTTCAAAATTAGGAAAAAGTCGCTATTTTACTGTATTAGACTTGAAAAGCGGGTTCCGTCAAATACCTTTAAAGCCCACAGATATTGAGAAAACAGCATTCTCCATTAATAATGGTAAATTCGAATTCACAAGACTACCATTTGGACTAAAGAATGCTCCAGCTATTTTATGTTATGTCTATATAGATGACATAATAATTTTTAGTTCAAATGAATATCAACATTTAAAGGTTATTGCTGAGGTATTTAACGTCTTGCACCACGCAAATAAAAAGGTTCAGCTCGATAAACGCGAGTTTTTTAAAGACGAAGTTGAATTTCTAGGTTTCCTAGTGACTCGCAAGGGTATTCAAACTAACCCTAAGAAAGTCGAAGCGATTGTGAATTTCCCTTATCCCACCACATCAAAAGATCTTCGATCTTTTTTGGGATTATCCGGATATAATCGTCGGCTTGTCAAAGATTATGCTAAAATAGAAAACCCTTGACAAACCTCTTAAGAGGAAAAGAGGGACGAATAACCCGAAACCAATCAAGTAAAAAAAATAGAATTTAATGAATCCGCAAAAACAGCATTTGACAAATTAAAAAAGATTTTATATTCTAGAGATGTCATATTAACTTACCCTGACTTCACTAAATGTTTCGAATTAAAAACAGATGCCTCAAATTACGCTATTGGCGCTGTCCTTAGCCAGGAAAACAGACCAATTACATTTATTTTTAGATCTCTTAGTAAAACAGAAGAGAATTATGCAGCCAACGAGAGGGAAATGCTAGCTATAATTTGGGCACTTGATTCATTGAGAAATTATCTGTATGGCCACGCCAAAGTCATAATATTCACTGACCACCAACCTCTTACATACACTTTAAGTAACAAAAACAATAGCCCGGTAAAAGTAATGTGGTTGCAGATGCTCTTTCTAGACCACCACAAAACAACATTCATGTTAACTCTCTAACGGCTACAGTGCACAGCGATGATAGTTCAGGAGGGAATTTAAGTCCTTCAGTTGAATGTCCTATAAATGTCTTTAGAAATCAAATTTTTATCCTTATAGCAGAAACGACTGAATACCAATTTAAATTACCTTTACCAACTTTTCACAGACATATTATTACAGCCCCAAGCTTTTCGGAAGACACCCTTTTGGATATCCTGAAGAGATATCTTAATCCGAGTGTAGTGAATGGTTTGTTTACTTGCGAAAGCATTATTGGTACGATACAATCAATATACCCCCTTCACTTTTCTAAATATTAAATCAGATAAACACAAACTCAAGTAGAAGACTTGGTTGACCCTTCTAGACAAGAAGAAGAATCTCTGAAAGTACATAAAAGAGCCCACAGAAACGCTAAAGAAAATAAATTACAACTCTTAGAAGAATATTACTTCCCAAAGATGAGTGATACTCTAAATAGAATAATAAAACAATGTAAAGTTTGTAAGGAAGGTAAATACGATAGACATCCTAATAAGTCAAATATATAAATATATCACCTACTCCAATCCCACAATATGCAGGAGAAATACTACACATAGACATTTGGACTACTGAAAAAATTTAGCATTAACTGCAATAGACAAGCTCACAAAATATGCACAGGCAACAGTAATAAATTCTAGATCAATAGCAGATATTAGAGAACCATTAAGGAAAATAGTATTTAGTTTTGGTATTCCCAGAATGGTAGTTGTAGACAATGACAAATTATTAAATTCAGATTCAATTTTGTTTATACTTGAAGATCAGCTGACTATAAAAATTTTCAAGACTCCCCCTTACAAAAGTACCGTTAACGGCCAAGTGGAACGATTTCATTCCACATTGTCGGAAATTATGCGTTGTCTTAAAACAGAGAAGACACATAGGACTTTTAAAGAATTACTCGATAGAGCAGTTTATGGATATAATTACACCATACACTCAGCAACAGGCAAGAAACCTATCGAGTTATTTTTTGGAAGAAGAGTTAGTACTAGTCCAGAACAGTACGAAAACGCTAGGAAAGAAAATATAGAAGCCATCATTAGGAAACAGGGAAAAGATATGGCAAATCATAATAAAAAACGAAAACCTTTTAGGGACTATACTCCAGGCCAGAAAATTTATGTAAAAATCAATAAAAGACTAAGATCTAAGTTATCATCAAGATATAAAGAAGAAATAGTCAAAGAAAATAACAGAAGTACAGTATTGACAGAAACTAATAGAATAGTTCATAAACACCATATAAAAAATTAATTATTTTTTGGATACAGATTTCTCCTACCACTGCTTAAGGCAGAAATTCAAATACTTAATTACACGGACTCACACATTGTGATGATAGGTGACGGATACGGAAAAATTCAGGAAGGAACATTTAAATTTATACATCAAATAGATCTAAATTCTTATGACGATTTTTTACAAAAAAACAAGAAAATATACAACCAACGCTAAAATATGAACTAAATCAAACTATAGACTTATTAGAGACACTTAAGAACTACACACCAAAAGGACAATCTAGATCAATTAATGCATTAGGAAAAATTTGGAAAATTATTGCCGGATCTCCCGATCATGATGACGCAGAATATATTTACAAAACATTAGACGAGCTAACAGATAATAATAACAAACAAGTAATAATTAATACCGACTTTAGTAATCAAATAAATAATATTACTAAATTAATTAATACATTTTCTAACTCCATAAGGAAGGATAATTAGCAAAGGAAGCAATTATAAATATTAAATATGCCATACAATGGGCAATATTAACTCGTATTTGATAACCAAAAAGAAATGAACTTTGTAATTAATCAATTAAAAAACGAAAATATGCCTTTCGACAACATAGAAGCTTTAGAATTATCGAAAACAAGTGTATTAAGCAATAACACAAATATTTTATACATTATTAAAATTCCAATTACAAGTAAAACTTTATATAAAGAACTTATTGTAAAACCTATTATAAAGAGTAACTCTATAATAAATTTAAATTTTTCAGATCTAAGTAATGATAATTGTATAACAAAAATTATATTCAATAAACAATCCACATGCGCAAAAAGCGATGTTCATCATATTCCTTGTGTTGAAGAAATTGCAGACGGGATAATACTCCTGAATGATGTTAGCAAAACTGTTTCAACAGAAACAGTTACTTATAAACTAAATGGGACATTTATAATTAAATCTAACAATACAACAATAAAAATAGATGACCGAACATATCAGAACCTGGAAGTAAATCAGATGATACCAATTCCAGCCCTAATGCAAGATACTCAAATAGAACAAAAAACCTTAAACATATTGTCATTAGAATCACTTCAAGAGTTACATCTTAACAACATAAAGGCAATACATAATATAAAAAGAGAAACGTGGATTAGGAACATTGTTATATCACTAACTTTCTTATGCACCGTTAGCCTTACAATTTGGGCGCTGAAAAGATCACAAAAGAAACCTTTAACAACGTTCATTTTGCAAACCTACAACAATTCCACAGGTTGAAAAAAATCAAGTTGAAACACCTGTTACAAGAATCCACAAAATAGCTTATTTTTAAATCAATCGAGGACGATTGAAATTAAGGGCGGAAGAGTTAAGAACCAAAATATTTAAAATTAAATTTAATAAAATTAAATTTAAATATTTCACATCAGCTTACCTAAGCAAATTAACAACAAAAAGTAATAAACTTATGTTGCAATACATTTCACCATAATAAAGATATTGCTGACTCTGCGTCTGGGTGGAGTTTATCGAATTTAGCATTATTTATTATTTTAAGTAAAAATATAATTTAGGACCAGTCCTTGTGTAAACTTTGTGTAATTAACAATTAAAAATAAAGAACGCTTCAGACAGTAGTCTGAAGCTAATTTTAAAAAAACTATTTAAAAAAAAGATAGTTTAATTTGTATAAATACGAATGAAGAACAAAGCAATTTTGCGAGTACATCAAAGTGTGTACTCACCCCCGCTCGTTTTTCTCTTGTCCCTCACAAACTCAAGACTTTGCAAAGTACTTTGAACTTGCAAAAGGCGTCTAAGTTGTTGTATTAAAATAAACTGTATGAAAGATAAAGTGCGGAAATAAAACTGTAACGACAACAAAGAGGTGTTAATTTTATTTTAACGCAATTTAAACTCAAACGTTTTAAAAAGTTTTAAACGTAACATTGGTGTCAGAAGTGGGATTGCGATATTAAATAAAATAAATAAAAATTCTAAAAAAGGGAGATTACAAAAAAAATTAAAATCAAACAAAAAAATTTTTTTTCTCTTAATTTTTATTTACAATCTATCCATTTAAGGATAATAAGTAAATTTGATAGAATAAGGTAATATTATTTGTTGTCCTCCACTGAGAACAATAATATACTAATACAATTTGTATACTGATATTATAATATAAAGCTTGTTATATGTACAATTCAAAGTAACTTAAATAAATAATTCATGAAAGGCAAATATATACAAGTAACAAAAATAAATAAATAATTAATAAATTTCGGAATGGCAAATCCAAAATGTGATATCTTTTTAATCGGTTTACTTCATTGGTGTCATCTAGAAGAGCAATGGCTAATGGATTGTTGTGGTAAATTAATCTTAGTAAATAGTTCTCACTTAGCCTTCTTATTTCGTCAGCAACCTTTGGAATGAATAGATCATTGTGGATCGAAAAATTTGAAACAAACCACGGAGCATTGACAATAGATCTCAGCGTTTTTGATTGATACCTTTGCAGTATTTCAATATTTGAGTTGCTGGCTGTTCCCCAGAGTTGTATTCCATAGGTCCAGACTGGTTTTAAAATTGTTTTACAAATCGTAACCTTGTTCCGCAAATTTAATCGAGATTTTGGACCTAGTAGCCAAAATAGGCGTCTTGTTTTTATATTCAAATGTTGCATTTTTGCTTTTATACGATCCTTCCATGTTAGGGATAGGATTATTGCCCATACGTACTTCAGGGCAGTTACCCCGTCATAAGGAAAATGTGACATGGGTGGACTTATCGCTGTTGACTTTGATAATCTACTTGTTTAACCAAGCTTCAATTTCATCTAGTTCAAATTGAAGAATATTTGATGCATTGTTCGGGCAAGTATCAGCTGTTAAAATGGCTGTGTCGTCTGCAGAGGTTGCGACTAAGACGTTTTCAATAATCGGAATATCTGAAGTAAAAATTGTATATAGGATTGGTCCAAGCACGCTACCCTGAGGGACACCTGCTTTGATATCATATATTTGAGAGAATGTCCATTTGATCTTAACAAAGAAACTTCTGTCTGTCAAATACGATTTCAAAAGTAAATAGAACGGTGTTGGAAGTAATTTCTTCAGTTTGTAGCATAGTCCAATATGCCACACTCTATCAAAAGCAAACAAAAAATTAAAAAAAAAAATTTAAATTAAAAAATATATATATAAAAAGATTAAAAAAAAATTAATTAGAAAAAGAATAAATAAATAAAACGGAGTAAAATGAAATTCCAAGAATTAAAAGTGAACAGGCTCAAACGGGAATTAAATAAATTAGAGCTGTCAACAACCGGTAATAAAACCGAATTACAAAAACGTCTGTTAGAGGAATTTCAGAGGCGCGGTATAAACATCGTACTCATGAATTTGACGATGAGAATGAGCCTAAAATGCGTGCCCCTTCAACTAAAAGTAGTATGGACCTAAATTCATTGCTAGCCGCTATGATGGAAAAAATGCAAGCATCGGCCGATGCACAGGAATCTTCCAGAGTTGAAAATAAAAAGCTTCTGGCTGAGATGCGTGAAACTGCTAGAGCTGATAACGGAAAACTTTTGGCACAGGTAAAAGAGACTTCTAGAGCTGAAAACCAGAATTTTCTGACAAAAATTGAAATTAAACTTGAGAAACTTCTATTGAGCTACTAGAAACCTGCATAGCCGAAATACGAGAAACTTCTAAAGTGACAACAGAAAAGTTGCAGGAGATATATGAGTCGGTTAGCAGAAGAGTAACTGGCGTCGAGTCACAAGTGTTGAATTTCGGGAGGACGGTTGACGAAAAAATTGTAATAGAAGAGAAAAAAACAGTCTAGTGCTAGCAACTCGAACCAGTACGTATTATACCAGAAGTTTCTAGCAGAATAAAAACACTTTGCTTTGATGTCAGCTCACCCCTATCTGTATTTAAATTCCAATTCTAGGCAGTTGCCAGTAGAAACGGATATAACAATGTAGAGAAGGCTCTAGAGGGATATAGCGTAAATTTGGCGACGAGCACAAACGCGATTTGTGCCGCATGGAGTTAACGTGCCGAACGCAAAAGGCTAATGAATCATTGCAAGCCTTTAAAATGGAGATCGAGAGGTTGGTGCAACTAAGTTATCCAGGAGAAACCCACCCACTAATAGAACAAATAAAGACTGAAGCATTCATCGACAGTATAAGGAACCTCGATATTAAGTTTGCGGCAACTTTTGTAGAGACTGTGACGTTTGCACTGGCACAGGAGACCGCTCGAGAGATATCCATGCCAGAGGTAATAAAGTGTACGGCATGATAATTGTAAATACCAAAGATTTCATTACAGCGTTTTAAAAAGGTTAAAACGTAATAATATTTACAAGAGAGCTCGTGTATATACATATACATATACACTTATTTAGGCAAATCAGTGGCTTATGAGAACATTCGTGAAATGGTTTTTCGTAATCTTTTACAGAAAAATGATTTAGCGCAAAATAAAAGGAAGAAAGATTAAAAACAAACCTGCAACCTGGCAAAATTGTCGCATTTGGGGCACAGAAAACCCGCACGCATACATTGAAAAGCCGATACACCCAAGACGAGTCACTGTTTGGTGCGGATTTTGGTCCAGAGGCATAATTGGGCCATTTTTCTTCACAAATGAGCAAGGAGTGGCCGTTACAGTCAATGGCGATCGTTATCGGGCCATGTTGAACGAATTTTTGTTCACAAAAATTAAAGAGAGGGATATTAGCAACATTTGGTTTCAACAGGACGGCGCTACGTGCCGCACAGCCGAAGCTACACCCTGTTTTTGAAGATCGCATTATCAGCTGCAGAGCTGATGTCGTTTGGCCACCTCGGAGCTGCGATTTGACACCGTTGGACTATTATTTGTGGGGTGCCGTCAAAGATAAGTGTTACGCCAACAAGCCAAATACAATTGACGCTTTAAAGGGCAATATTCGTGAAGCCATTGGTTAAATACAGCTGCACACAATTGATAATGTGCTTAAAAACTGGACCGATCGTGTAGGCCACTGCATGGCCAGCCGAGGCAGCCATTTGAATGAAATTATTTTTCATTATTAACCGGAAGGATTGTACTTTCAAATAAAAAAAAGAAATTTGAGAAAATATTCAGTAGTTTTTTTTATAGCATTTGCAAAAAAATATTTGGCGGCCCCTTTATATTTCAATACTGTAATAATATATTTCTGTTTATACTTCTTTATTACTACCCCAACGAAGTAAAACGATTTAGAAATAACTTGTAACAAGCTTGCTAACATAAGCTTATAAAAGTATTGTGAATAGTATTGTAAAAGGCTTATTAAAAATTATTTAACAATGAAAAGTAAACCCTTGTGATAATATTGCTTGTGTATAATATATAGTAAGTTTAGAAGTCTAACTGTAAAATAAGCTTACAAATAAATAGTTGTCTAATTATACTAATAATAAGGTTTAATTCGTAATACTTCTGTAAGTTTAAGAATATAACCAAATATTAATTGCACACTGAACTACGACAGTTATTTATTTAGTCAGAATTTTTTTTATGTAATACAATTTTATAACATTAAATTATCTATTATTATCTAGCATATTATCTAATCTAATATTAATATCTAATATTATCTAGCATACATTTTGTAAATTGAAAGCAAGATTTTTTGCTCTTCCCCCACTTTAATAGAAATTCCAGCATCTGAAAAAGCTGAAATAGTTAATAACACATCTTTACAATCTATGAGATACTTCTTATAGCTATATATGTACTCAGGCTCCGCTCACGTTTTTTCACTGCTGTCCCATTTCAGCATACATAAATGTTCTGCCAGCTAATCCGTTAATAATTTGCCCCAACAGTTTTAAGTGTAGCTAGGGCCTTTTGCTACCGTAAGTAGCTCTTTTTCTTTTAAAGAAACAGCTTATTTTAAGTTAATCATACATATGGGAAAGTGTTTTTTAACTTACAAACGATTTCAAAAAGTTCTTGACTTCTTGCAATAACTTTTCAAAAGTTAAAAGTGCTTCTATTATTTTGAAAACGTTATTCGGCATAACTAATTTCACTTCAGATTCATCTTTAAGCTCGTAAAGAATTCGCCTCATTTGTGAGTCGTATAAACATAGAATCAATTATCTTAGAAAATTTAATTGTCGTAGATAAAAATTTAAAGAGAAAACAAACTAAGCTAGGATTTCGTATAATAAATAAATAAGAATACAATTAAACTTAGGACTAAGTGGATTTTTGGCAAAAAACAAAAATGCTTTCACTCGACTTAAATGCTTTTTTCAAAAGTCCACAGATGTTAATAACTTTATATATCTTTTTTCTGTAAATTTATATGGCATATTTGCAATAGGTTTTGTTTATTAATTTAATACTTACTTTTTTTCAAATCGAGCAAAAACTTCACTCTTTGAACAAAACACAAAGATTGAAAACTTTAACTATTAAAACGAAACACAAGATCGCATTAAATAACGGTATATCATTCTCAAAAACAAATTTTGTTTTATTAAAAAATCAATTTTTAAGCAAAAGTGCGGCGTTAAATATTGAAAACGCTTACAAAACTGTATCGAACATATCGAACATAGCCATTTGCAATCACATTTGTTAAATTGTTATCCAAACAAAGTATATAGCAAGTATTGTTGTTGTGTGTCAAGTGGAGCATTTTTAAAAGTGTTTGAAAACTGTGCATTTTTGAATTTCAATAAGCTTATAAGTATGCTTATAAAAAGTTGTAGAAAATCTGATTATAAGCTTATTCAATAACTCATTTATATTTGGCTTGTGGAATGGTTTGTTGGGATAATTTCCTCTAAGTGCGTTGAGTAAGAGAGAACGCACATAGAAACAAAATAACAATGTATGTGTTCGACGAGCCCTGATATACATACGTAATTCCCGCAACATCCCAAGTGAAACAAAAGTGACTTCTATCTATCTATGAGCTACACCCGACTCTATTTTATACTCATTGAAAGGGACCTACACTTTAAGTCCGGCTCTGAACAGAAGCTGCAAGATTTTCATGGCGTAAATACTCATAACCAGCAGCTAGTAGTGCTATAAGATGATACCGCTGTTGAAAATTGTCAGATGGCCTAGTATTGAACCGAAGACCTCTTGGTTGGTAGGTGTGTGTCTTACC
Organism: Wohlfahrtia magnifica; assembly: GCA_023159175.1. Classification (NCBI taxonomy): domain Eukaryota; kingdom Metazoa; phylum Arthropoda; class Insecta; order Diptera; family Sarcophagidae; genus Wohlfahrtia; species Wohlfahrtia magnifica. The sequence goes on along the minus strand of JAKWBJ010000198.1, from coordinate 2,135,560 downwards.
TACCATACCACAGCGGCACAAACTAATATGTTTATTGGAATATGTTAAAAAGCAATTTAAGCAAAAATGTTTTAAAAAATGACTAAATGGTTATTACCAGGGAAACCAGAAATATGCTCTTAAGAAAGTGTTTTATGCGTATAAAATATGCAGAAAAAATCCGAAAATGTGATCTAAAAAATTTTCAAATGTGCTCTAAAAAAGACAAATTTCTTCTTTGTTAATAAAAGCAAAGGGTTATTCAATAATTAAATATCATAACAATACAAAAATCAATATAACGGAATAAAAACCAAAAATTGTACTTTAATTTCTAAGGTCTGAATACATGACTTAAAATAGCACAGTATTTTTTAAATTTTTTTTATTATATTTATTGTTTTATAAACAACAAAACATTGTCTTAAAATTTCAAAAATATCTATTAAATCTAAGCAAACTTTTATACGTACATATATTGAAAATGCCAATGTATACTGATGTAATGTGGGTATATTTCAAAGATAACAATTCCTTAAGATCATATTTAATTTTTGAAGAAGATGCGCTAAGATAATTTGTTAAATGTTGACATAAAAATTGTACTACATAAGTCCTTCTTTTTTCTATAATCTGTTTTGGATTAAATTTAATATTCAGTTTTATATTACTATATTTCATTTTCATTCTGAAACGTCTCAGTTAATATATCCTACTGCTCAACTAATGGCATTGGTTTGCAGTTTTTTAAGTAACTTTTCAATGAAACTGAAGTTTGTAGCAAAAAAAATCAGTTTATTTTCCAAATTTATATTTTTTAGTTAAACTTTTGCCATATGCGCGCTATTTAATTATAGCTGGTTTAGGCAGCAATGAAAGGTCTGGACCCTTCAAGAACACTCTTTAAATTTGCAATAAATTTGTTGAAGTTGTACAATTATGCAGGTTTTTTCTAACACAAAGTTGTGGCCAGACAACTGTGTTAATTAGAAATTTTAGCTTTGTCACAATGTAGAATATTTGCGATATTTTTAACAGTGAATCAGTTGTTTTCATCTACTGAAATACATAAATATAGGGTCCGCCATCTAACGTTTTTTTTTCAACTAGTGCTTATTTCGTGAATGGTAACACTTTGCTCATGTCTGATTTGATAGATAACTAGTTTTATCCTTCTGCTGAACGAATATGGTTGTGTATACGCTTGAACATCACTTCGCTAAGTGGGCCTGCGATCGACTTACAGAAGATGCCCATTTTGCCAAAAAAAAAAAAAAATCATCTTTTCAGATGAACCACATTTTGATCTTGGCGGGTATGTAAACAAGCAAAATTGTCGCATTTGGGGCACAGAAAACCCGCACGCGTACATTGAAAAGCCGATACACCCAAGACGAGTCACTGTTTGCTGCGGATTTTGGTCCAGAGGCATAATTGGACCATTTTTCTTCACAAATGAGCAAGGAGTGGTCGTTACAGTCAATAGCGATCGTTATCGGGCCATGTTGAACGAATTTTTGTTCACAAAAATTAACGAGGAGGATATCAGCAACATTTGGTTTCAACAGGACGACGCTACGTGCCACACAGCCGAAGCTACACTCGATGTTTTGCGCCCTGTTTTTTAAGATCGCATTATCAGCTGCAGAGCTGATGTCCTTTGGCCACCTCGGAGCTGCGATTTGACACCGTTGGACTATTATTTGTGGGGTGCCGTCAAAGATAAGTGTTACGCCAACAAGCAAGAGACAATTGACGCTTTAAAGGACAATATTCGTGAAGCCGTTGGTGAAATACAGCTGCACACAATCGATAATATGTTTAAAAATTGGACCGATCGTGTAGGCTACCGCATGGCCAGCCGAGGCAGCCATTTGAATGAAAATATTTTCCATTACTAACCGGAAGGATTGTACTTTGAAAAAAAAAATTTTTTTTATAGCATTTTCAAAAAAAAAAAAAAAATTATTTGGCGGACCCTATATTAGTTTTTAACGCGTTTGCGTATATTAGTTAAGCATTTTTGGTCAATATTTTTGACATACAAACATATGTATTTTGTACGTTAAAAGCTTTCTGATCGGACTTTATAATTTGTATATTTTTCCAAAATTTTTTTAATCACTAATAAACTTAATTGAGATCTAGAAGCCTCAAAAAATTTTAATTGACAGATAATTTAAAAGAGCCATGTCTTGGCCAGAATTTAAAACAAAAATTTTGTATCTGCTGAAAAAATATTTTAGATCGCAAAAATATGCGCCAAAAATGTTCTTTAAATACTAAAAATCATGAAAACATGATTTGGGTGCTGTTCGTAAATGCATCACTGCCCTGCATCATGACATTTAGTGCTCTAAAACGACTGAAATGTAATATATTATTCTAAAATCTGTTTATGCGAATAAAAGGCAGTGGTGCCGCAAATTTATATGCATTAATATTCTATCATTTTATTTTATGTCGTAAAAGTTTGCCGTCGTGATGCAGCGTAATGATGCATTTACGAACCGGATATGATCTTATAACTCAAATATGCAAAAAATGCTGTTATGAGCAAACTATGCATATATTGTATGTACTAGCAAATCGATGCCAAAATTTAGGAAAATACATGAAACGGATATCTTACAATCGACTGGATTGGATGTATGAGGAAAAACATATAATGCATGCACAAGATTACAAAGTGAAAATGTGGTCTCTTCTAAACTCACCACACACGCTAGATACACCTCCACAAAGTTTGGACTTCAATCCCAATGAGCACATTTGGGAAATTTTAGAAAAAAAAAATGTTGAAGAACATGACATCCGAATTAAATCACGGCTGAAACAAATTTTTCTGAATAAATGGAATAAAATAAGTTCTGAAACAGCGAAAAACTTGAAAAATTTATGCAAAAATTGTCTTCCATAGTCGAGGCTATGCATTCAAGTATAAAAAAAACTAAAAATTTTGATGGTTTTGTTGTTTTTAGGGAAAATATTTAGTATTCCTACTTTTACAGGGTCAATTTTCGATGTTATATTACATTTTTATGTCTTAATCTGTTTTGAAGAAATAGTGTCCCTTACTTTTTTGTTTAATTGAAATAGTATACTTTATATTTGAGTTTTTCCTTATTACTCTTTTGCATTCTTAATAAATAAAATTAAAGAAATCCTAAAGAAATGTTGTTGTATCCTTAGTTTCGATCTCTAATGTATATACTATACTTCTAGCATGGAAATTTTTTCCTCGAAATATTTTCCAATGTTGCAATAACTATTCACATTAAATGTTTTCTCTTCTTCTGATAATACAATTGGGAATGACATTCTTGAAAAAATTTCACATTCAATCACAATTCTCTTGATGGTGCATATTTGTTTCCCTCGAAATATATAGCATATATATATATAACATTGATTTGTTCACATCATTTTAGCTTTAGTTTCTTTTCCTGTTATAATATAAGTGCTTATTTTTGTCTAGGGCTACAATGTTGATGTGCGTTCGATTAATACGTCTCACAACAGCAGACATTCCAAATTTGTGGTAGAGCTCTTGAGCTGTTAATCTATTATCTTCTTCGGTTAGATAAGATATCCACTTACTACAAAGATTTTGCTCCAAAGCATCTAATACTTGTGAGAGCTTTTCGCAGAAAGTTGATTGAACAAGTTCTGGCTATTCCTTTCTGATATCCTCCCCTGCAAAAAACTGCAAGTATGTGTAATTTTATTATTGGCGCAACACAGAATCATTTTTTTTGTAGATGGCAGAGAATTGTCATGGACTTCCAGAATATATGTGAACGCACTTTAATTTAAACTGTAACTTAGACAAATCTAATGCAAGTAATTTAAAAAATAAATTTTTTATGAATTCTATTTTTTAATTGAAGTTCCAGAAGTTTTGCTCAGCCTGTTCATATTAACACTCAAAATTACTTAAATTACAAAATATTGATTACAACAGTACGCGAACTTATCGACACACCTCCTGGATCCGGTTTGATCTATAATTCTAAACGTACTAATTTTAAAAATGATAAAGCCTTAAAACTCTTTATAAGATACAACCTAGCTGAATTGAACTTTGAATATCAAGAATTAATTTTAATTAATAAGCATTTTCTTTCAAATATACCTAAATCTTCATATTCTAACTCTTATAATTTCAAAATCACTACTACAATAAAAACTTCAGAATCCCAACTTCGCTAATCCTGATTGTTCGGTAATTCAGACATTAAACAAACTATTTTGCTAGCTTTAAGAGTTTTGTTGTTATTTTCATGAAATATGTCATTCCTTTTTCATAAAATGTATATATATTTTTGTTTATTGTTCTTTTTAAATTTAATTATTTATTTAAATGATTTGTAAATATAATATACCATTCGATTTACATATGTTTTAAGAGCATTTTTAATACAAAAACAATATTCTGAATAAATAAATTTTTATTCGATAATCCGATAATCCTTTACTTTGCTTGCATATGACAATAGTCCATGTATTCCTCAGTTATAAAAGTTTTATCAGTTTTACCTTCATAAATTTGAAAACGGACAGCCTTTAAGTTTGGTTTTATTCTAAATACATATACTGTATTTAAACAGTTGACATTTGCCATAAAGAAATTAACTTTTTGCAAAAAAGCGCTTAAAAAGGCTTCACCAATTCTTAGCTTTATATATACAGGCTGTAACGCAAAATATTTATAAACAAATGAAAAAAAAAAAAAAAAAATTAGAATGAAAAAAATTGTAATCTTACTTCCGACATTCTTGATACAGTAAGATGTTCAACATTTTTACCAATAATATATATGTCATCGACATTCGTTAACTTCCCATGACAGTTATATTGTAAAATTTTTTTATCTCTGTTTTCAGAACTCATTTGTTTGGTCAGAACAAAACGGCATTTATTAAGCTCGTGCAAATTGTTCCTAAAATAGAAGTAAAAGTTATACATTTTATTAAACATTATTTAAACGCCATACCAATTCGTAAATTCTGTTTTAGCTATAATGCCTTGTATTTCACTATAATAAATAAATTCAAAAGGGCCCATAAAACAGCGATAAACACCAAATAACTGGTTATCATTCCAAATTCCATCAGTTTTTGGTAATTTGTTGGGCGAATCTGTAAAAAATGTGATAAAACATGCATGATAGAAAAAAATTTTTGATTAAAGTACATACTTTACAGAAATTTATACTTGTATATATTAGATTTTCTTTAATTATTTAAATCTATCTTGTTTAATATATGTATACATTTTAACTAAAACTACAAAAATGTCGAAATGTGATAACGACTATGCCAACCATTGGTAAGAGCCTCTAATCTTTATTACTAGGTAGCTTTGCCCGGAAGTCTTTATATATATATATATATATATATATATATATATATATATATATATATATATATATATATATATATATATATATATATATATATATATATATATATATATATATATATATATATATATATATATATATATATATATATATATATATATATATATATATATATATATATATATATATATATATATATATATATATATATATATATATATATATATATATATATATATATATATATATATATATATATATATATATATATATATATATATATATATATATATATATATATATATATATATATATATATATATATATATATATATATATATATATATATATATATATATATATATATATATATATATATATATATATATATATATATATATATATATATATATAAAGACTTCCGGGCAAAGCTACCTAGTAATAAAGATTAGAGGCTCTTACCAATGGTTGGCATATATATATATATATATATATATATATATATATATATATATATATATATATATATATTATTGTATAAATGGGAAATAAATTCCCTTTTTTCCGATTCTATTCGTTGTACTATCGATAGTTTTCGATGGTATATAGTTTTGTATACCGTCAACTTCAGTGGTATCTGAAAGAACTTTTAGCACAACTGGACTAATAGTATCAAACAAGAGAAGCAGACTAAAGTTGAGGAACGTAAATATATAAATACTTGAATTTTTTTTTTGACATTTACCAGGATGAAAAATCAAGTAAAAAAGAATTTACATTTTAGAATTGCTTTTGATACTAAACTGATATATGAACAATAATAATACCAAAAACATATGTAATTACAATGATATAGTTATCATTCTTTTCAAAATGTGTTATATTTTTAATAAAAATATGTTATGTTTTTCAAATGTAATTGTTATTGCTTCTTGTACAGCGTTTTAATTCGACAAAATCTATTGACAAAGTAGATTTTGATTTTTATGAGAAATCTACATAAAATCTACTAGATTTTGATATAAATATCGTAAGGCTCGACGATTATCAGATCTGACAATACCACAATGTCTGGCAAGCTCATTATACATACATATATTTTTTTCTGACAATGATGTCGTTGTAAGTTGTTGAAAATTCTGGCATCTGACAATGGGCCTGTCCGTAAGTGCATCACTGCACAGAATCATGAACCGCTTTAAAATAACAACTTCACCACTTTACTACAAAATTTGTTTATGCAAATAAAAGGCGGTGCTGCCGCTAATTGATATGCATTATAGTGCATCATTTTCTTTTCTGTGGTAAAAGTTTGCCGTCATGATGCAGCGTATTGATGCATTTACGAACAGGCCAAATAATTTCTCTGTCAATGTTGAAAGACACAGTTGTAAGACATTTTCTGTACATTTTTAGTTTAAGTAGTATATTTCATTCAAGCGTAAATTGAACAAATATAAATTTATAACAAATAAAACTTCACGACTTTATAAAAATGAAGAAAGCAAAAAACCACAATGTAAAAACGTTTTTGTTTTTATTTAATTTTTATAAAGTAGTGAAGTTTTATTTGTTATAAGTATACAACTACTTATTTACTTTTGTAAAATCTTTTTACAAATATACCCCGTCCGCACTATTGTATATAGCGAAATTTTAAATTTAACAGACTATCGAAAACTATCGATAGTTATCGATGGTTTCTAAAAAACTATCGCCTAATATCGATACTCGATACTGTCGAAATAAATTTAAGTATTTATTTCTTTTATTGGATAATTAAAGTTTTTATTAACTTTTTTTGCTAATAAAGTGCAAAACAACATAATCTTTATATTTACATAAAAATTAATGCGTGTTTGTATGTATGTATATATGTATGTGTTTGAAGTCTATAGACGGATAAACCGATTTTCTTGAAATTTTCACTGTATCATCCTGTATGACTGGAAGGAGACATAGGCTAAATTTTTTTCGATAGGGTCAGGCATATCTAAGGAACTGTATCAGCCAGAGTCTTAAAACTTGAACTTAATTACTTTAGTATGAAACTGATTTATTGGAAAAAAATGTAGGGTGGATATAATCAGGGGGAGAGGTATACCCCATATAAAGCAAATTTTAATTATCGTATACCTAAAATAAGTGTTTTAGCGACAGTCTTTAAATGTTGTTGAAATCACTTTTCTATGAAACTAATTCACTGGAATAAATGTAGGGCAGATATAATCAGGGGGAGAGGTACCACACATATGAAGCAAATATTAATTTTAAATTTTTTAAATATTAATTAACCCCTTAAAAAAAAAACAATAGAAAAAATCTTGGCGGGATGGGATTAGCGGGAAAATTAACCCCATAGAAAGCAAACATTATTTGTGGAATATATTCAGTCCAGTTTTAACCGGATAGTTGCTCGTCCTCAAACCAAGCCAAATTAAATGCCTAACCAAGCCTTAGGGTTTTTCGGCAATTTGGGCTTACAGTAATTACAAATTGCTTTAGACCCATCTTTGCGTGACTTTATCCACTTCAACTTCTGTTTTCCATATCTTACGATGCCTTTTTTAGGTGTAGCGCTTCATCTAAAAATAACACATCATTTACTTCTAGCTATTAGGGCGCTGACTGGTCGCCATGTCAGCTCAAGGCTGTTTACATTGTGCAGGAGTACCCTCACGTCGCTCCTGGATATGTGCAGTATACAACTGTGCTGGGTTCCGTGACACGCTGATGTTTGAGGAAATAAGATTTTAGATGAACTAGCAAGAGCGGGCGTGGCTAGGGACATGGAACAGGCGAATGTGTCTGTGAAACCACCGCTTGGTTTCTTTGAAAGCTTGATTGATAGCTAGGTTGAGCCGTCGTAGAGTGGGGCAGTCATGGAGGAGCAGAGGAAACTGTAGGGTCTCCAGGCTGCTTTGGACGCGACTTGACCGCTCTAGGACGGAATGGGTCCTCAATCTAAGGAGGGAAGCTCTTACGGTTCTTATAGGCTTTGTGACTAGGCACTATCTCCTGAGAGCAAGGACTGGGGTGTGGGAAGCACTGCCGAGTTTGCGGCGATACAGGGAAGCCGGAGACCGTGGAACATATTCTTTGTCACTGCCCGGCTCTTTATGTGCGCAGGCTCAAGTTGCTGGGCAGGGTCTCTTTTAATGGCCCGGGTGATATTGCGTTGGCTAGGATATACGACCTGGAGGGCTTTCTGGCTCCTTATGTGATGCCCGATTCTTTCTGTATACTCTTTTCTAACCTTTTTTCTATCTATTTACTCCTTCTTTCTTCTCCCTCTGTCCTTCCTCTCTCTTTTTCTTTAAATCCTTTTTTATTTCTTTTCAAGGAAAGGTCTTTCAAAAATGGGCCACTGTGGTCTCTGGGTGGGGTACCTCGGTACCACCTTTCTTACCCACCTACCTACCTACTTCTAGCTCGTATACAATAGTTAGATTTAATTACTTACTTAAAATTCTCAACACTTGTAAATGCAATGCCTAAAAATTAGATAAATTGTAAAATAAATAAAACTAAACGTACAAACGATTTTGAGTCACAAACTATCGGCTGTTGGTAAAATCAGGACTTTTTGCAAATTATATATGAATGAAATGAGTAAAGCAAAAATAATGCTGCACATGAAACCAAATTCTATACTGAGAAGAAAATACAAAATGTAACCTCCAGTGTGCCACTAAAAACAATTTTAAATTTACCAAAATAATGTCTTCAAAATCTACCAAGCTCGATACAATTCTATCAACTTTTAAATAACATTATAAACATATTTTTGTTATGAGTAAAAATTTTTACTAACATTTGTACTTGTGTTGATATGCGGCAAAATAAAGTGCACACCCTCACTTTCTACGATTTAGTTTTTATTGTAGTCTTTTAAAACGCAACAAATTTAAACATTTTGTTTTTTACGCTGTATATTTTTTATAAAATTCGTAAAAAACAGCAAAAAACCTCCAGCTTTTAGGCGTCAAAAAAGTTAATACAAAAATTAATTTCAAGGAGGGAATATTTCAGTATTCTGTACCTTTTTCTAGCGATTAACCAACAACATCTATTAGTTTTTTTTTTTTTTTTTATAAATTGAGATGAGTCTTTCTGTCATTCCTCTGTTATAAAGGATTCTTTTTTTGTTACAAATAGTCGTTTTTCGAATTTGATGTTCAAAATGCTCGAATGGGCTTAAATGCTTGTATTAAAAAGGATGCTACTTTTGCTTAGAAGTGTGAAAGAGAAAACATTCCTACAGTATGAACATTGAATAGAACATTGTTTCAGAAAGAAACATCTTTGGTTTTATAGGTATTTCTTCATAATCAAGAAGTCACTTCTAAAATTCTGATGCAGCTTAAATTTCTTCTAGTATTTTAACATTCCTACAGTATGCTTAAAATCATTATCTTGTTAAAGGAAATAAGATACCTGGTATTTTGTACGAGAATCACACTTCCACCAAACAATACCACGCTAGTTGTTCTGAAAGTTCTTCGTTTATGGTTCTCCATATTTACATAATTTTTTTCTAAACAAACACATGAAATTTGATTTCACCGTTTAATAGAACATTGTTTCAGAAAGAAACATCTTTGGTTTTATAGGTATTTCTTCATAATCAAGAAGTCACTTCTAAAATTCTGACGCAGCTTAAATTTCTTCTAGTATTTTAACATCACTTTTTGATGGATTTTCCTTTGCAAAGCGCACAATAGGCCGTGTTAGGGCACTATTTATATTTTTCGGCCGAGAAAATTTTCTAGATAACTCAAAATTTTTTGTTTTTGTTTTTGATTTTTCAGAAGTTTTTAAACTCTTTTTCAAAGAGTAAAATTTGATTAGAAGTTTCTGAATATCAATTTAAGTTAGTTTACCATTTAAAAAAAAAAAATTATTTGCTTCACGAAAATTTCACCTATTTAAGCCAATAAATAAATAATATTATTCGTTAATACAAAACCAATACGACTAATAAAATATAACAAATATTTTTATTATTTATATATGAAAACGTCAAATTAATACAGTACACTCTTTAGACGCCTACAATATAGAGTACCTTCCGTTTTTGTAGCACAACTATAGTTATTGCAAGAATTCTTTTATTTTTTAAAATTAGAATTAAGAAATATATGTAAGAATATTAAGAAAAAGAACGACTACAGAAGAATATCAAGAACTTAATATTGGACAAATTTGATAACACCGATTGAAAAAATTAAATGTGAAAAATTTCGTCCAATAAATTCTTTAAAAACTTTCAGAAAAATTCTAGTTGTTAAGCAGCAGTTAGTAAAATACATGGAGGAAAACAAGTTACTTTGAAAATACCAATATGGTTTCAGAAGAAAGTTTTCATGTAAAACTGCTGTCAATTTTGTAGTAAGCCGATGGAAGAATATGGACAATAATAATAAGATTCTGGCGATTTTCCTTGATTTTAAGCGAGCTTTTGAAACAATCCATAGAGACATCTTGCTACAAAAACTGATAAAATACAGGATAGAGAATGAGGATGTGTTTTAAATCATCAATCACAACACCGAACCTAGGCCAATTGATAATAATTATGGAGTACCTCAAGGATCAGTTTTAAGAGAGCTGTTATTTATTATTTACATTAATGACATGTAGAAAGTTCTTGATAATTGTGAAATAGTATTATATGCGGACGACACTTAATTTTTTACAGAAGATAAATCGGATAAGTTATGTCACGAGAAGTTATCAAAGGATATTGAGAATATAGATAAGTGGTTAAAGATGAGCAAGCTCAAGTTAAATAAAAATAAAACCAAATTGCTCGAAATTAATATGAACAATCATATAACATTTGAAGTAAATAACTTGTTAACAAAGACTGAAAATCTAAGGAGCATTTAGAATACTTATGTAAAAAAATAGGGAAAAAATTGGTTTTTTCAGACGCATACGAAGTAAAATATCGATCAGTACATCAATAAATATTTATAAAATAATATTCAAGCCACATTTTGAATATGGGTCAACAATATTATATTCATGCTGTTCTGATCAACTAGTAATAAGACTGCAGAAATTACAAATTACAGAATAGTGTTTAAAATGGTTAAATGTGAAAGAAAGATTACAGCTTTAAATAACAGGATAATTGATAATTTAAATTCTACTTCGAAACCACAAGATTTTTTTTCTTGTTTTTCTCTCTCATGCACAAGGACAAATAATTTCAGGAAGCACAGACTCTGACAGAATACAACACTGGTAAGTATGTGATATATAAAGGAAGTAATGGGTGGCAATAAGAGATTTTAATTTAAAGTTAGAAATTTTTAAAACACAATTAATGTCTTGAGATGTTAGTAAAGTAAGCTGGGATTGGAGATATATATTGGTTTCTCATTGCTAACTATCAAAGATACAGTAGCGTATGTTTATTCCAAACACCATAAATTTTATACAGAAAATAAAAATAGGAAATGCACCAGACAACTGCGATATGTTGGGGAGGTTCAACTATACAGATTAAGAAACGTCATGGACTTCAGTATTCCACAGGCAAACACAAGTGCTAAACAGAGAAAGTTATTTTTTAAAGGGCTGAATCTGTATAATATATTGCCATGATATTAAATTTTATAAAGGACATTAACTAGAGCTCACATACAATTTGTATTATATTTATTAACTGAATTGTAATTTTAAAGTATTAATATACTACTTACTATCAATAAAAAAAAATTTTTTGTTAAGCCTTAAGTTTTAAAGAAACATAAAATGTTTAAATTTATTTTTTGAAAGAACTAATAGCTTGTGTAGAATCTTTTATATAAAACAAATAGGATTGCAAGCAATTAACTAATTTTAATAACAGTGTCTTTAAACTTTTGCTAAAATTTACCAAAATTCTATTTAGTCTACCAAACGAAAAATAATCTACCAATTTTTGAAGAATTCTTCTAACAGTGGCAACACTGATAACTACACTTTTCAGTAAGATTGTACTAAATTTCTTTTTTACTTTTTTTTTTTTTTAATTAAACATTAACTATAAACGTAAATACAAATTTATTTGTACATGCTCCATATCGTATACTAAATCATAAACAGTCACAACTCAAAATTTATCAGTCGTTTTTTTTTTCGCAAACCAGTTTGGAAATTTTATTCGTATCATTGTCTTCTTTATGTCTGTATCTCTATGTCTGTAGCCATGTTTTTAAAAGAATTTTCTGTCACTCCTGACCATTTGTTAATTTTGTTTTATGACTGTTTATAATTTAGTATGCTATATGTTGTTGTTTTTTTAGATACTTTTTTAGACTTAATAATTCCTATATCCTACAACTAACAGCGAATATTTAACTAAAAGTTGCCATAAGAAAATTAAACAAACAAAAAAGAGATGATTAAATTGAATTCTTTAAAATACATTCGTAAAAGTAATAAAATTGGGAAAAATTTTAAATAGGCTAAAATGTCACTGTACTTTTGACTTGCAAATAGTGCTAAAAAAAAAAAAAAAATAAAGTAAATTGTACAACTTTTTCATCACTGGGCTAAATAATTGTAATGATAGGTACACACTTTGAAACGTGTTAACGCAACCCATTTATTAATCAAGTAGCATATTTTGATAAACACAGAATTCAACCTGAAAATATCAAAATATTTTGATACTTTTGAAACTTCGAATGCAACATTAAATCAAATCTTAACATGACTACACACTTTGCAAACAGCGAAACATGCCTCGTTTCATAAACATGTTGCAAAGTGTGTACCATGGTGAAATTATATAAGGTGAAGTTGTCGTCCGGCTGCTAGCTTTTTTTTTTTTTGTTCACATGCTGTGAAAACATTTTCTTGCACAGCAGACTTACTATAAAGAACGATCCAAACGATCGTTAAACTATATCTTATTGCAAAAAACATGCTTCAAAACGTATTAAATATAATATATTGATAAAAAATATGTCTAAATATTTAATGTCCATAATTGAAAAATGCCAAAAAAAAACCAAATATTTGAAAATTAAAATTTTCAGCATAATAAAATATTTCTAATTTACAAGTATTAAATGTGTACAACTTCTGTTTACGTTTTTTTATATGAAACTTTTTTGACATCTACAATATAATGTACAATACATATTGCCTGTTGTTTTTGTACAAAAATTTGTTGTTGTACAGATAACTTCACCTTATTTTATTTCATCGTGGTGTATACCTAGCACAAAAAGCTAAAATTTGATAGTTTTATATTTTATACCTTAAAAAGTTTCGTGTTTGAGGTACCTAAAAAAGCGCTAAATTTAGCCTAAAAAGGGCATACTGCTCACTCAAAAATAACAAACTGTCAGTCTCTTAGAAAATACTCGGCCAAATGTTTAAGTATTTTCGCTAAACACAAATGTTTAGTTTCCAACGTACATTGTCATCACAATGTGGTGCACTGTGAGATGCACACAAAGATGACACCGATGACAGATCAAAAAGCGAAAATCAGCTGTTTTTCTTTCTTTACGACAATTTACAACTCAGCTGGAGTAAAAGAAAAAGTAACATTATTTTCCATAGTAAAGCAGTGCGAAAAGCACAAAACATAAAGGGTCCGCCATCTAACGTTTTTTTTTTTTCAACTAGTGCTTATTTCGTGAATGGTAACACTTAGCTCATGTCTGATTGACAGATAATTAGATTTATCCTTCCGCTGAACGAATATGGATGTGTATACCCTTGCACAACGCTGGGAATCTGGGCCTGCGATCGACTTACAGAAGATACCGATTTTGCCAAAAAAAAAAATCATCTTTTCAGATAAACCACATTTTGATCTTGGCGGGTATGTAAACAAGCAAAATTGTCGCATTTGTGGCACAGAAAACCCGCACGCATACATTGAAAAGCCGATACACCCAAGACGAGTCACTGTTTGGTGCGGATTTTGATCCAGAGGCATAATTGGGCCATTTTTCTTCGAAAATGAGCAAGGAGTGGCCGTTATAGTCAATGGCGATCGTTATCTGGCCATGTTGAACGAATTTTTGTTCACAAAAATTGAAGAGGAGGATATTAGCAACATTTGGTTTCAACAGGTCGGCGCTACGTGCCACAAAGCCGAAGCTACAGTCGATGTTTTGCGCCCTGTTTTGAAAATCGCATTACCAGAGCTGATGTCGTTTGGCCACCTCGGAGCTGCGATTTGACACCGTTGGACTATTATTTGTAGGGTGCCGTCAAAGATAAGTGTTACGCCAACAAGCCAGAGACAACTGACGCTTTAAAGGACAATATTCGTGAAGCCATTGGTGAAATACAGCTGCATACAGACGATGTGCTTAAAAACTGGACCATCGTGTAGGCTTCTGCATGGCCAGCCGAGGCAGCCATTTGAATGAAATTATTTTCCATTATTAACCGGAAGAATTGTACTTTCAAATAAAAAAAGAAATTTGAGAAAATATTCAGTAGTTTTTTTATAGCATTTTCAAAAAAAAATTTGGCGGACCCTACATATGCTTTTACGTATGTATGTGAACGCAAAAAAAGTAAATAGAAATAAAATTTAAGGTAGTAAAATTGAAATGGTTATGACTTTCTAAAGATATACAAAATTTTCTGTTTTATTTAATGAAATAGATGTACTTTTTTCAACTAATAAAGGTAAGTGAAAAATATGGAATAAAATTTAACATTAATTTTAACCAAAAACATTGTAAGAATACAATAAACAAAGCAAAAAAAAATTTTACAACTCACCTCAAAAAAAAAGATAGCTATATTATGTTAATATTTACTGTCTCGGGCATCCCTATTGAGATGTAAAATTTGTTGTATGGTGTTGTTAGTTTTGTTGGTGTGTCGCCTTTGTGATTGCCATGCTGAACTACATTTAGTACCAGACAATAAATTCAAGTTATAATGAATATACAAATTTTTATTTGTTTAAAAATGCGGAAATTTTTAACAAATACATTTCAATACTTTAATGGTAAAGTTCTGTTTATATTTTTTTTCACTGTTAGTTTCTCTAAGTGCATTGAGTAATAGTGACTTGCTGCTAACTCACACAAAAACAAAATGACAATGCATGTTTGACATGTCGTACATATTTGCATTAGACTTAAATGGGAAATCCCCTTTTTCTGTTTTGGCTTTATACAAACTGTTTTATAACGTGGCAACTAAAAATAATACAACCAAACACAAATAGAAGAACAAACACACAAACATATCACTAAAGTAGATGTGAAGAAACAAAATATTTTGCAAACTAGGGTGTTAGTATTGAACAGTTTGACTTAAAACCCAGAAAATTATTAAAATTGATTTTTTAGGCTTACGATGTACGGTTATTTACTCTGGCAAGTGTATGTCCAAAAGCGTGACTGACAAGTTCCATTATATTTGTTTAAATTAGACTTGATTATGTATAAGTTTAGTCTATTAATATTCATATAACAACTTACCGCAAAAAAAATATCTATTTAATTGTTTTTTGCAAAGTTTCGAATCTGCAATTGTCATATACAAGTCACCATTATAACGAGTTATATTAATCAATAATTCTGAAACACTCATGCTATTAATTGCATTTATAATAGAGACTAATGCTCTGCAACTCGTATAGACTCTTATCCTTTTCGTCCGAACATTATTCTCATTGGTAAAGGTTATCATATGATTAAAATAAATATTACTATTTGCCCAAATTGATTTCATATCTTAACTTTTTCCATCTCTGCATCGTTTATAATTAAACGGTAACTTTCCTTTTTTGGGCTCTATGAAATAAGGAATTCGTTTAGCTGTTGTTATAGAACTGCCATTTCTTTCGTAAAACCCGATAATATAAGATTTTGTAAAATGAACTTTATTTTTTTTAAATTCATTGAAATCTTTATCACTCACAGCAAAACAAAATCTAAGTGATGGTTCAACCTCCATCTTTATGCGATAAAAATTAAAAACTATAATTTTCCGGCACACTTAACACTTACTATCTTAGCACCAAACAAATGTATTATTTTTATTTTACAGATCACTAAGCTTGCCAAATATTCAATCCACAAAGAAGTATGTACATCGAGAAAAAAAGGCAGTACATTAAAATATAAAAAGTATTTTTTTAATTAACTTTAACCCTATGCGGTCGTATTCAGTTTATTCATGGGTATCATGTTGATCGGAATTTATTTTGGTTGAAGAACAATAATACATAATATGCAAGATTATGTAGGAAAAATAAATTTGATACTTCTTTTTTACGCATTAAGTATATGTAATGCAATAATTTATAATTTTATGTAAAAATTATATGTTATAGTCCTCCATCATGTGCTATCTTTCAAAGCTGTCACCAATATAAAGTCGTGGCCATTTTAATATTGTATTATTTTTAAATATTATAAGAAGCGAAAATGCCTAGACTTAAACACAATTTATAAAATATTATTTAGAATTCTATGTATCTCCATACCAGGGATTGAAACCGAACGCGAACATGAACGTAATCGGGTTCAAGTTCGCTATTTATAGAAACTTTTATCCCTAACCCGTTTGACCTATATGAGTAGTACTTAGTGGGTTCAGGTTCGGAAATGTTTAATAAAAAAAAATATAAAAAACAAATAAATATCGAGTATTTTTAGCGAAAAAGTAACCACGGCTAAATTTTCACACAAAATGGAGTAAAGAGGGAAATCCCTTCTTTCTGTTCAAACATTTACAAGTGGAAGGGGAAGAGAGTTTTGTCAGATTATCTACAATATATTATTTTTCAAAAAGGGATGAAGATTTGCAAGAACAAATTTCAAAAAAGAAGCAAAAATTTTATAAATCAAATCCTTCGAATGTAAATATCACCGTTTTGATTGGCAGCTTAAAAAAATTAAATTGTAATATGTATGTATATGAAAAATATTTAAGACCGGGGGAAAAACGTTGTACTATTTTGGGATCAACATAAAACGGGTATGCCAATACTGTATCAAGTGGTTCGGATTATATTCGCAGCAGCTGTTATGCAACCAAGCGTTGATAGGACCTTTTCACCTTTAAAATTTATTTTGTCACGACAAAGAACAAATTCAAAAGAAGCAGGCTTTAAAAGTATATTAATTATAAAATTAAATCAAATTTACGTTAAAAAATAATATCTCTCTAATTTGTACTTTTTCAAATTTTTAACACAATCTGAAACCTGAGTCGAAGTCGAATCTCAACTTTTTATTTTGATTAATCCGAATTCGAACCCATTTCTTCTAGTTTTTCAGTCCTTGATCCAAACCTTGTCAACTTAATATCAGTATGGTTCTCTGCTGTAGTAACTGAGAGTAGAAATATGACCCCAAAGGGTTAAATCTACTACAACTTAAAACACAAAAATCGGTGCATAGCACCAACAATTTTTACCACCCTGTACAATATTTACAATAAAAAACACAAAATAAGAGACCGTAAATATTATTTAACCCTTTATAGCCCCTTGTAACATATCCGTAACAAACCCTAAAAATTGCTCTAAACATATAAAAAAAAATTTGTTGCTATAAATCGTTGTAACAATATGGGATCGTATTAATCAATATCGGCGTGAAGAAAACTATTAGACATCTACAATACAATTTACAAGAAATATTGCCTGTTGTTTTTGTACAAACATTTATTGTTATACAGACAACTTCACCTTATTTTATTTCACCATGGTGTGTGTATACCTAGCATAAAGTGCTAAAATTTGTAAATTTTTTATTTTAGACCTTAAAAAAAGTTTTGTGTTAGAGTTACCTAAAAAAGCGCTAAATCTAGCCCAAAAAGGGCATCACTGCTCACACATTGAACATAAATAACAAACCATCAGTCTCCTAAAAAATACTGGGCGAAATGTTTAAGCATTTTTGCTAAACACAAATGTTTAGTTTCTAACGTACGTTGTCATGCTGAACTGCATATAGTACGGCAAGACAATAAATTCAAGTTATAATAAATATACAAATTTATCTCATATTTATTTGTTTGAAAATGCGGAAATTTTTCACAAATACATTTCAATACTTTAAGGGTAAATTTTTGTTTATATTTCTTTTCACTGTTAGTTTCTCTAAGTGCATTGAGTAATAGAAGCTTGCTGCTAACTCAACAAAAACAAAATGACAATGCATGTTTGACATGTCGTACATATTTACATTAGCCTTAAATGGGAAATCCCCTTTTTCTGGTTTGGCTTTATACAAACTGTTTTATAACGTGGCAACTAAAAATAATACAACCAAACACAAATAGAAGAACAAACACACAAACATATCACTAAAGTAGATGTGAAGAAACAAAATATTTTGCAAACTAGGGTGTTAGTATTGAACAGTTTGACTTAAAACCCAGAAAATTATTAAAATTGATTTTTTAGGCTTACGATGTACGGCCATTTACTCTGGCAAGTGTATGTCCAAAAGCGTGACTGACAAATTCCATTATATTTGTTTTAATTAGACTTGATTATGTATAAGTTTAGTCTATCAATATTCATATAACAACTTACCGGAAAAAAAATATCCATTTAATTGGTTTTTGCAAAGTTTCGAATCTGCAATTGTCATATACAAGTCACCATTATAACAAGTTATATTAATCAATAATTCTGAAACACTCATGCTATTAATTGCATTTATATCGAGACTAATGCTCTGCAACTCGTATAGACTCTTATCCTTTTCGTACGAACATTATTCTCATCGGTAAAGGTTATCATATGATTAAAATAAATATTACTATTTGCCCAAATTGATTTCATATCTTAACTTTTTCCATCTCTGCATCGTTTATAATTAAACGGTAACTTTCCTTTTTTGGGCTCTATGAAATAAGGATTTCGTTTAGCTGGTGTTATAGAACAGTTATTTCTTTCGTAAAACCCGATGATATAAGATTTCGTAAAATGAACTTTATTTATTTATTTATTTTTTTTAATTCATTGAAATCTTTCACTCACAGCAAAACAAAATCTAAGTGGTGGTTCAACCTCCATGTTTATGCGATAAAAATTAAAAACTTTATAATTTACAGAGGCCAAACTACCCGCTCCGGCTCATCAAACGTCACCTCCCTACATCCTTGGAAGTGGGTCTCCAGGAGAAAACCAAGTGACTCAGATTCAGCTCATCTTCGAGCTCCTTCTGAAGCTGAACCTGCTGGGTAGCAAGATTCAGAAGAGCCAGCGCTTTATCCTCATCCACAACCAGTCCCTCAACAGACGTTCCAATATTATCAATCAAATTAAGTATGTAATTCATTATCATTTTAAGACCACCTTTTTAAATTCGCCTTGTACTTGATCTTTTACAGTCAAATTCGTTTTTCAAAACGAATTCGTTTTCAAATTTAATAAAACAGACAGAAAATATCATGTGTTAGTTAAACAATTTCATCATTTTTTTATAATAAAATTTATGTAAATTATAAAAATTACAAATATTTTTCACTTTTTTTGATTTCTTAATGTTGCCATTTTTAATCTTCTCGGTTTTTGCACTCAAAATTAATTTGTATTTTTAATTCACTTTCAATGTTTTCAATCTCTACAAAAAGAAAACAACGAACTAACAAATTTTTAGTTGCCGATTTTGAATGGGGTAGTGAAACTATATAAATACATATATTTTCTAAATTTTTGAAGAAAGTAGATTTTGTTTAAATTTAGAACAAAAGTAGATAAAGAAATTATTATATGGTATGCTTTTTTATAAAATTGGACCTGGGAGTTTTTAAATTCTGGGGAAAACGGGCAAATTTGGTCATATAACAGCTAGATTAACCCAGATAACGAGTGCAATAGAGTGCATTTTTAAAAAATGGACCTCGGAGACGTTATAATCAAGGAAAACCTGGTAAAATTAGTTTAGGTTAGAGGGCGGGGGTAGCCATCTGGTCATAATACGCCGATGGTTGGAACATCCAAAGACCATATGGTTCATTGATATCGTCGTGTGAAGAAAAAAGA
Source organism: Wohlfahrtia magnifica (assembly GCA_023159175.1). NCBI lineage: Eukaryota > Metazoa > Arthropoda > Insecta > Diptera > Sarcophagidae > Wohlfahrtia > Wohlfahrtia magnifica. The sequence goes on along the minus strand of JAKWBJ010000198.1, from coordinate 2,115,227 downwards.
TAAGAGAATGGAAGAAAAAAAAGTAATTGATGTAGGAAAAAAAAAAGAAATGAAACAAAATCTTAAAACAAGATCTAACAAAAACTGGAAGATCATAAACTCATCGGGATCGGCTCAATCCACATGCTACAACCAGTATAGGTCCTTGGCAAACCGAAGAATTACTGTAGGATCAGCATACGAGAGGGAATTTAGAGTTTGGATTGTATGTTTACCTAAAAATCGATTCCTCCTGCTCGAAAGCCTAGGATAGTGACACAGTAGGTGTTCGATCGTCTTAACTCTTCCTTGTCTTTGCAGAGCCTATAGTAATCGATATCATATACAAGTCATCGAACGTATACCACAATAACATCTGTAGTCAGCCACAGCTCCGCCCTACTTATTGAGAGAAGAGAAGACATCCTACGACTAGAAATAACCGGCCATATGGGCCTAAAACCAGCCTTCCCAACGAAGAACGTAGAGTTCACTAATGTAGTAACTCAACGGCGACAGAACGGAGTCTTCAAATCGTAGGACAGAATTAGTGATATGTTTCGTATGTTTTCTTCTTGGCCCGTCCGTCGCATGTACAAGTTTTACCTTTAACTTTTAACACACATTTTTTTTACTAACACTCACATTTTCAAAAATGAATATGATTATTGATTATCAATTTTGATCTAATCGATTTTTTCAATTTCCGTTCAAGAAAACGGTTGATCATAATTGGTATGACCAATTTGTAGTTGTTTTCAACTTAATTTCAATTTTGACAAGCAATATGTACATGTACATATGTGCAACAATTTCAAGAACAACTTGAACTTCTTCAAACTTTCCACATGTTATTCTATTCAGTAAAGCAATTAATTCTACAGGAAAAGTGGGCGTGGTATAAAAAAGGATAAGAGAATGCAAAACGCTAAACAATAAAACAAATTACGCATTGCGCAAGCGGCAGCGCTAAAAGTAAAAAGTACCTGCTCTGCACAAACTATTCTGCTTTACATGAATTCAATTTTAAATGCGCAGGCAAGAAGAACGCAATGCGTACCTAACGAGTTGGGTAATTTAAACAAACTTTTATTATTTACATTTACAAATTATTTATTGACCAAAAAACTTTTTAAGTGGTAAATTAATATATTTATTTAAAAAAATGTTAGTATTGAAAAACCAAGGTTAACATGGATATTACTGACTTTTATAAAGTAAAATACAAAATTAAATTGCACGCAAAATAGTTGTTAGTTATAGTATGTATTGCTAGGAAATTTTTACGAGCAATAATACATTTGTTAAACAAACAAAACTAGAAATAATTAAATATAAATGTTAACACTGATATTTAATAAAAGATCACATAGTAGTAAGAAAATAATAATCTAGCAAACCGGCACCTCATGAAACTAATATATATTTTTTCATTTGACATAAAAATCAAACAGTAGATAAAACAGTTTTATAATATTGAAAACAATAATGGAAATAAAATATGTGTGTTTAAACAATTGTAAGCTTTACTTCGTCAAACGAACCTTTAAAAATAAAAATAACCTCCCAATAGTAGTTAAAAAAATCTATTCCGATTGAAATTTAACACAGTAGTTATCCCTGGCTTTGCATATATGTAAATGTTTTTAAAAATGTCATTTCTTTATTCTTATAAAATAAGTATATTTTTATATTTAACAAATTTTAACGTAAAATTAACTTAATAGGATCTTATATTTAAACAAATTTATGTATATTTTTTATTAAAAAGTTAAATGTAAAGATGTATACAGTGTTTAACGTCAAAAACGTCAAACATATTTATGTTTTAAATCTTAAAATTTTATTTATACCTTGAATTTAAAAAATCGTAAATAAAAAACAAATATCTTAATATTAGGATATGCAGTAATGGCGATCCAATTAAATGATACTTGTTGAAAAATCTATAAGTGGAAAAAATAATTAAAATATTACAGAAGACGTTTATAAAATAAAATTAAAAATTATAATATTTGTGCACAATTTTATTAGTTTTTGTTAATATTTGTCTTCAATTTTATTGTATTTAATATGTCCAAATTAGCTAATTTGTAATTTTGACAGATGTAAAATATTATTAACATAAATACCTTTCAAATTATATTAGTTTTTTAACATCTGATGCTGCTATAAAACCATTATTATGAGAACCAACAGTTTCACGCATTCGTGAAAATAATGTTGAATTGCGTACATTTAAAACGCCACTACCAATAACACTATCATTTGCATTAAACTTGACAATCGTTGGTTTTCTTTTTATATTTGTTCCATTTGACATCGAATTAGTCGCAGCTGAAGAGGCTTGATTCTTAGGACCCATCATAAAGTAAGTCCGTGGAGCAGAAGGTTTTTCTCTTATATCTTCTCTTTTCCCAGGTACCTCTTTAGATTTTGTTGCTGTAGCTGAACCTGGACCAGCCGTTTCATTGTTGGCAACATCATTTGGATTAACACGAACATTCGATGAATACTTTGATGGTTTTAGTTTTTCTGGTATCATATGGGATTTTATTTCCAATTCTGTTGTATTAATGACCTCACAGTCAATTTGCATTAAAACAATATCCCCATTTAACGAGGGATCACCTGCTGGTAGCATTAAAGACATTTTGGGACGAGAGCTTTTATTGTAACTCGAAGCCGGCAATAAAATGTGATCCATATTGAAGGACAAAACGTAAAAAGTATCATCTTGTCTTTTGATGCCTCTAAAAAGCCTTAAATACTCTTCGCTAATTCGAGGCTTAAATATATCCAAAGAATTATGATCACCATCAGCGATATTTATTTTCGAATGTTTTTCAGACGTTTCCGAATCTAAATATATTTTCCGTTTTTGTTTCGTTCCAATAGGAGCCTGCAAAGGTAAATCATAATCCATATAAGAGCCTGATCCAAATTTAAAACGTGTCATATGTTCAAAATCATTGCCAGTTCCGGTTAAATTCAAGTAATCGTTTCCGCCAATCCATTTATGTAAATTTCTCACTAGACGCATATTTTCCTGTGTAGCATTCCTATAAGTTGTCGTCGTTGTCGTTTCCACTATTGAAGGTCTTTTTAAAGGCGGTTCATCCTTTGCCGAGGTACCATTCAATTTATCAGCTGTCGTACGATTAACCGGGCGTAAGAAGTGCAATGGTGGTGGTGGCATATTTGCCATTTCAGTTTCCCGTTTGCTACGATTTGATTGTTCATGAAATTCATGTTCATTCGGAACCCACAACAAACGGCGTCCAGTATGAGCCATTGGTTCTTCGTTAGAAGCGGACACAGATGTTTCTATAGCATTTTCCAAATCTGATTTTTTCAAATATGATTGAAAATTTCCCACATTTAACGTGACCATAAATGCCATGGCAAAGAGTATTGCAACATTTTTCTTAACAGTCGTTGTATTTAGGCGTTGTTTAAAGCCTTTATTAATAAATTGTCCAGCATTTGGAGGCTTAGGAGCAATTTTAACGTGATGCGTTGTTGTCGTTGCACTACCATTTGTTGTCTTTAAAAAATTGTTTAAATTTCGATTGCTATTCGAATTATTCATAAGATACGAAGTATTAACGCCATCTAATATCGACGTCGCGCCATGTTTTTCATTAATATTAAGGGTATTTAATATAAATTCACTCACATTGCTATGTTTACAATTGCAAGTTTGGGCGAAAGCCATTAATTGGGACCGCAATGAGGAATTTTCCTAAAAAGAAAAAATTATAGTTGTTTAAAAAAGGAAACATCATTTTTAAAATTAAATATTAACTTGAATATTTTATACTAACTTGAACATTTGTTTCTTTAACGAATAGCCATTTGGTAAGCCCAAAACAGATTAAAAATATATAAAATTCTAGTTCATCATAAAAGAAAATATGTATATTCAATTTTTATGAATCAAAAATAGTATTTTTTTAGGTCTAGAACTATTTTGAAGATACGAAATCAAAGGTTTTTAATTCAAATTTACAGGTACATAACACGGTGCGACTAAAAAATTACCTGGCAAGTGATAATATTTTTCTGATAGGCGTTATCGAGTAAAACAAAGATCTATTTTTGGAATTTTTGAAACACCTCTAAAATCAAGTTACGGATAAAAAACCGGTTTTTCGGACCTTCAAGAGGTTACTACCGAGACAGACGAAGTCTATTCTAGCTCAACTAAGGTCGGGATTTAGTGGAATCCTGAACAGCTATCGGGCTAGGACAATAGGAGTAACCTCAGATTTGTACCCTGAATGCCATCAGGGTCCTTACGACACAGCTCGTTTATTTAATTGCCCAGAGAGACGAACCAACCTGACACCCTTAGACCTCTGGATGAGTCCTGTAGAGGCAGCTATTTACAATAGCCATCACTTTTCATATTTCATCCGCTCATTCGAACACTATTTCATCCCCATATCCCACTCACCTCACACATTTAATTACCTACCTACCTGCATACGATGTCAGCTCATCTATAAAATTTCTACATTCTCTTCCGCTCATCTTAATCTATTCACCCCTACACACTCCTTCACTTCTACATTCAACTCACCCATCAATAATTTATGGCAAACAATCAACTACACTTTTTCTGGGATTTCAGTCGCGACTCAGTCAAGCTGTTACAACAACAACATATATGTATATCATTTGAAAAGTCTGTTTCTCTTCTTTGCAAATTAGAAAAGAAACTTAAAATTGGGCAATAATCAGCTAAGTTATTAGCTTTTAAGTGCATGATGAGCCGATGATGTTATAAGCTATCGACATAAAATCAAGGGAAAAAGTCTACATACACCCTTTGATTTAGGGGTTTTAGAGTTTGTGAAGAAACTTAAAAAAAAATTTATATTAATATTTAAGGCATTAATAAATAAGTTTATTTATAAAATAAAAAAGTAATTCTTTTACATAATAAAAACAACTATAACAAAAATATTAAAAATTCATAGAAAAAGTCTACATACAGCTTACAAAAAAATAATCATTATTTACAAATTGTTGTTTGGTTGATCCATCTTGGGTATCAATAACTGCTTGAAGACAACGAGGCATTAATTGCACCAAATTCTCTGTAATAGAGGGTGTTATTTCGGCCCATGCACAAATAAGGGTAGTTTTAAATGTTTCACGGTTACTAATGTCATATTTTCGTAAATAAGGTGACATATGTGCTGTATTGGGTTTAAGTCTGGCGACTGGGGTGGTGAATTTAGCCGTTTTGAAGCATAGTAAAGGAGCCCGAAAAAAGTGCGCAGTATGCTTAGGGAAAATCCATTGGTATTCCAGTCATAAGCTATTGACAGATGCTTCAGAGTTTGTTCCAATATGATTTATAATTGATAGCGGTCAATATTACCACCGAATAAAGCTAAACAAGCCACTTTATTTGACGCCATGGCGCCCCAAACCATAACGTTGCTTTCACTATGTTTGACTGTAGGTATAATATTCTTTGAATCAAGTGCAATGTTTGGTTTTCTCCAAACTTTGGAACGGCCAACTCTTCCGAAAATGTTATAATTACTTTTGTAGGTTAATATAACAAGACTAAAAAATCTATGGCGTTGTTTACACGTGCTTTAGCAAACTCGGGACGAAGTTCACGATTCTTTACTAAAATTACTGGCTTCCTGTGCATTATTCTACTATGAAATCAATTGTCATGTAAAACTTTTATTATTGTTCGTGGAGCAACAATTTAATTGGAACATATTTCGATGTGTTCCGCCAATTTTGATTGTTTATTGTCGGACTCTGATTGACTAATTTCACAATACTGGTAAAATCCTGTCTCGAAAGCTTCTTATATCTGCCAGATCGTGGTTTATTTTCGGTACTATTGTTGTAGTTATAATTTCTAATGATCATCTGTACAGTAGCACGACTGAATGTTGTTGTCTTAGAAATTTTTTCATACGATTTATTTTCCTTTTGGAAATTTACTATCATATTTCAAACTGAAATATTTATCTCTTTTCGATTTGCCATTTTCGAGGATAAAAATTCAAATATATTATTATCACTTTGTCCACTTCAACAATTGTAATGCTTGTAAATTTGAATAAATAAACAATGTTAACTACTATTTCGCTTTCTTTGTTTTTAAATTTTTATTTGATATTAGTAGTTGCACGTTGTATGTACTTTTTTTCTGCTAATTTTTATGTTTTTCCCTAATAGCTTCTAAGTTATATTTTTTTCATATTATTTTTTTCTTCAGACAATGTTAATTTTAAATACTTTAAACATTGGTATAACATCTTTTTCAAATTTCGGCCCTAATTCTCTAAAATTTCAAATTCGTAGGGTGTATGTAGACTTTTTTCCTTGACTGTATGCACATCATGAGCTGTATGTTTGGAATCATTGTTATGCTGGAGATTTCTCGACAAACCTAGTCTCTACACACTTTTTTTTACATTTTCTTTTAAAATGTTAGTATAGCCTTATTCATAAACTGATCGATATACACAAGCTCTCCAACTCCCGATGAAGTCATGTAGCCACAAACCAAAATATATGTGTCAATATATGTGTTTGACGAGCCCTTTATACCCAGCACGGTGTAATGTTCTCCGTACAGTCTTCGAGTTAACTTCCTTTCCAAAATCATCTTTAACTCCCGCAGCAACTTGAGTGGACGTCAATTGTGGGCTCTTTTTAATTTTTCGGATAATTTGTGCCTCTTCCCTCTTACTAAGAGCTCGCGGACGATGAGTAGGTTTTTTGCTAGACAAATTTTTTGAACCAGCGCAACGTTTTATAATACTTCTTATAGTAAAACGGCTCGTCATAATTTCTCCGATTTCTGCATAAGATTTTTGTTGACTATGCAAGTGCAAAATAATCTTTCGTTCGGCTACGGTTGTTTATCTCTGTTTTGGGTAAATAGTTAATTATTTTGCACAGCTTCACACTTTGAGATTAGAGCCTTTAAAAACATAACGGAAACTTTCATCTGTTTGTGTGCCAATAATTTCGTACAACAAAATTCATAACCTTCAATTAAAATTAACAAATTCCCATTAACCGTCTAATAAAATTTTAAATTTAAAGATACTATTTTATAAAGAATACCTTCAAAGAAACATTAAAATTATCAAATTTTTTAGAAGAAATTTAAATTTTATACAAAATAACTTACAGTGTCAAAAATATAGTTTGACAGTATGTAAAAATGACGATATCCACTGCTTTAATATAATTTGATTTAATTTTCCATAATTTAGAAAATTTTAGTTCGTGGTAATTATATTTAAAAGCAATTTGGCTTTTTAATAATAATTTTAAGTCGGGAAGAAGCAAGTTTTTGCAAAATACCAATTCATTGAAGCTTTTTAAAGCTTTTTTTATTATTGAAGAACTATGATAAACTTTTTGGCAACAAGGCATATTGGGACAGACTGGTATTATGAATCTTGGTATTATGAATCAATCAAAAAAACTAAGATAAAGTGCATAATAATAAAAATTTAAAATGTTATAAAACACACAACATTTTTAAGATAAATCATATCTTCGTCACTGCTTAAGTTTAAATCCACCTTTTATTTTCTCTTGAGACCAGCACCCAGGGGATAACCCCTACTCATGCAGTGCATTGTGCTGGTGATAGGAAAATAGATTGTGGAAAGGAGGATGGATAGAGTAGTGTCTATGGACGTTCGATTTAAATTTGTTCATGTCATAAGGCAGACGAACAGTGCGACCAAAGAACGAATTCTCCCTATAATGCGTTGTGCGATTCTCTGGACAATCAACTGCAAAGCGTTGCGCTCTACGGGAAATATGCTTACTACGTAAAAATATATGATTACCAGGAATTAGTTCCTTAAGTTAGAACACACTCCGTTATAGTACCAATAGAAAAATGAAACATACGCCACATGGCGACGGTGCTCTAATGAATCGATAGAGTTGGCTACCCTACCGTCATTAATAAGAACCTTCGCCCTCTCCTGTACGTGGTCGAGAAGCTCCAAAATAGACTTTGAGGCACCGGCCCATACAAGAGAGTTGTAGTCCAGTTTGTGTCGGATATAGGTCTTCTAAATATTAAGGAGATCAGATGGAGTGAAGTAATTCTTACACCGTCTTAAAAAGCCGAGGCACTTAAATGCACTTTCGACACTCGAAATATGTGCACGTTCCAACAAACGTCACAGTGAATTCTCATGCCCAGAACGTCAAGAGCATCTGATTGCTCAATGTCGACATTACCCATAGATACAGATGACAACACACCACCACGTCTGTGTGTCAGAAAACAACATTGGGTTTGCGAGCGTTAAAGTCGACACTGTTCGCGCGATATCTGCCTTTTCGCCTCAATATCCAAAAGGCTCGGCCTACGATCAAAAGAATATAAATGATAAATGTTGCTGTCATCTGCAAAAGAGTAAATGGGATTGGAAGTGAGAAAAAGAAAGTCGTTTAGAAACAGAGTTGCAGAAAGAACAGAGCCTTGCGGTACCTGATCAGATGATAAAAGAAAGAGACATTCTGCTTCCTTAGACACAACCACTTGTTTTGTCATGGAGCGTATTGCAAGTAGCCGCGACCACCGGGTCTGAATTTATTAAAAAGAAGTTAAATATATAATCTAAATTATTATTTGTTGCACTACATTTCCTTTCGCTTTGCTCTCTAACTTTTAAAATATTTTATTAATAGGTTCTTGCGCTTCTTCAGATAAAGAACCAACAGGTAATTTTGAACAACTTCTAAACAATTTATGTATCGTTGGCGACATGTAATACGAAAAGTTTTGCCCTTTCTACAATACGTATACATATATTTTTTTTCTTAGGCCGAAATTTATTTTTTATACCTTTGCTGAAATTTTGTACTGCCTAAAAAATACTCTGGAAGTATATACATCATTGTAATTACCACCACCAGGCTTTGGTTGTTTTAAACTCTTTCTGATTTTGTTTTAATAATCTTCTAACAATTGTTTGACAAATACACAGATATTACTTAATGCTACTTAAACAAAATCAATTAAAAGGTCTGTTTCTCTTTTTTCTAAATCTGCTGAGAAACTTAAAATTGAATATTATTTAAATAAGTTATTAGCTCATAAGTCCATGAAGGTACGAAAAGCCGTGTTTTTATTTGTATCTTAAAATGTTTGAGCTGTTTAAAAAATTTTAAAAACATATTCTTGTTGTACACGGTAGTGGCCGTCAGAAATACATCATCATATCCCAGGTGTTGATTTGTCGCACCATGTTATTTATGTTATATAACAAAACCAAACAAAAATTTTAATATAGCAGGTGAAATTACTATCGCTGGAAACTAGATACTTTGGACTAAATAACCCATATAATAATATACTTGGCAACCCTTGCCGGGAATAGATCAAAGCCTTTAAAAATGAAATTTTGATTATTTCGATAGAAAAAAAATTAAATTTTTTAAATTGGTCCTATAGCTGCTGTATTATTTGAATACATGTAGAGTTAATAAGCGTTAGCATAACGACATGCATATGTGTCTCAACGTAAAAAAAAATAATTTAAATTGATAGCGTTTATATTTTGTAACCGATTAAAGTTGATGGAATTAAAGCTAAATTTTCTAAATAATTTTTTGTTTGTTTGAAGTTTGTACTCTAAGGGCGCACGATTCGTTAAACACGATAGTTAACAAAATTAAAATAGCAGTTCAACTAAGGAAAATATAAGCTATTAAAACCCCATATACATTTTTCCTCAATTCTTATTTTTTAAAATGGACTTTTTTCTAAATATTTATTCGGGCTGCCTCAACGTGCAATGTTGCAAAAAGAGGCAATATTGTATATCTAATTGGACTAATGATGGTTACACAAATAATGATTAAAGAGGAGAACAACAATAAAAATGTGATATTGATATACGTCAACTAACTTAAGTTTTATAAATTTACAGTTGGAAAATTATAAAAAAAAATATTTTTATTGTCTACAAAATATTAGGTGTCAGGTAAGAAACCCGCTTACCAACCAAAATTTCCTAGGTTCAATCCCAGGTCAGATCATTTTACAACAGTGGTATCGCCTCATAACATTAGCTAGCGGCTGGTTACAATATTACACTATGAAAAACTTTCCTAGCTAAATAAACTAATTTATTTATTTATAAAGTTAATCATGTAATTTCACTGAAAAATAAAAAACAAAGAAAATTCCTATTTAACTTAGAAAGAATCATTTTGTACGTTGAACAAAGTTTATTGAATGCGGCAAAACATAAGCACGTCTTCAATAAATTCACTTAAAGTATTAACTTTACTAATATCTACATAGTTACATAGCCCTTATTTTTTGAGAGTTCTTTACATATTAATGTTATGGACTCGATTAGATTCGATAATGTTTCACCAGAAATTTCATTCAATGCAATTTCCACATGTCAATAAAGTTCGTCCTTATTTTTGCAATTATCGTAGTTTATTTTGAGATCTACAATATTCCATAGATTTTTTGGAGGATTAAGGTCTGGCGATTGCACCGGACATTTCAAAATGTGGACTTGTTTGCTTACAAAGCACTCTTTCACAAATTTATCTGTGCATTTTGGATTGTTGCCCTGTTGATATCTCCAATCAAGTGGCATTTTCTCATCTACATGCGGTATTAGTATGAAATCCAGGATAGCGTTGTAGACGAAACAATTCATTACAGCCTTTATTTTGTGTATTGGCCCGATTCCATTTATGTTTTACCGTGTCTTTAGTATACCGAGGATTAATACGTTGTTCTTTTTATTTGGCTTAACATGCTAAATCCACTTTTTACTTTTTACTTTACTTTACTTTTTCCTTTTTACTTTTTCCTTTGTAAATTTAATTCTGATCAATCTATTTTTGGCAGGAGTAAATGGCATTTCGACATGATACTAATCCATCGTCTACAGCTCGTGTTTGGATGCATCTAATTGAAACATTTAATTTTAATCGATTTGTAATAGACATTCCTGATATAAAGACATACTTTTATCTTATCCGTTTTTGTGTAACCTATTTTCATTTATGAATAAAATGCTAACACGACCTTTGAAATAGAGTATAAGTTTTTAATGAATATGATCATTTTGATCATTAAAGACTATTTTAGATATTTCCAAAATTCATTTTAAATATCAAATAGTAACGTATCTGAAAAATAAAAATCAATTTTGATATATACAACAGTGTAAAAAATTATTTTTTATGGAAACAAATTAGATTAAGTCAATTACTACATAAAATTATAACTACTTATTACATATTTGTTTTGTGTACCTTTTTTATTTTTAATGATACCTCGAAGTTGCCTAAAATTGCTGAAGGTATCTTTGTTTATTTAACCTGTATCAAAGCTTATGGCTTTAGTTTTATTATTGAAAGATATTTTAAGGTCCCGAACTGATGATATTTTATTAAAAAGAGTTCAAATTTGATCATCCCGAAAAACTTTACAATATTTGAGTTTAATTTTTTTCAAAAAATTATCTTACAATGCGTATCGTGTAATCAGGATTGTTGTCATATTAGAACAGAATCATTCATAATTCCATTATTTCGGCAGATTTCTTAAAATTTTCTTTAGCATTTTATTAAGCACATTAGCTACGATATTCCCACCGATCTTTACTAAGTTACTGCCTCTTCTTTTTATATGGCAGGCCTAAACCATTATGATCTCTAAACTAAACCATTATGATCACTATACTGAAAGAAGTTAATTCTGCAGTGGACACAACTTAGAAACTCAACGGAAAAATTGATTTTTGATTAAAAGTATGTTAACAAACCAATAAATGAAATGTAATTTGATTTTTCCGATAATTATTATATTCATTTAAAAGTTATACTTTATTTTGTTGCGTAGTGTATTTATTTAGATGTACTATAAGAAACATTTTTTATGTGACGTGCTACGCCATCCCTTCTTGTAGTTAATTTTTATCTAATGTACACCTTAATAATAGAATACCATGAGTAAATGTAGACTCTATCTTTGATAGTTCCTGAGATATAACGTAATTAATACTTTCGTACGAATGGGCTATGAAACAAAAATTTTACGTTTACTCTTTATTAGTCCTTCAAAGTGCAGAATTCGCACAATACATTTTATTAGATGATAAATGTTAGCAAACAACTTTGGTTTAAAAAGAACAATATGTTTATTCAATTTTATTCTCTCAGGTCAATTTTTGAAATAAGCATAACTCTACTTCACTTTCGTTGGCTTAATCTCTCCGTGTTTCAAATTTCAATATTATCAGTTCAGTCGCTTACCCGCGATTGACATGCAAACAAATAAACAAATAAACTTACAGAGAAGTTTATAATATTTATGTACAGTTGTGGAAGAAGTAATATAGACACTCTCATTTATGCCAAATAACTAGAATAATGTGAAATGGTCTGAAAAGAATTAATTTACTTAGGTCAGATGGATGATGGTATGTACGAACTTCTTTCAATTACAATGCATTCTTTATTGGATTTTTGTAAAGGATAAAAAAATAATAAAAAAAAATTTTTGGTATGTCCCTATTATTTCTTCCACCGTTGTATATGGATTACGCCATATAATTTTGTTACTATTTGTTTTTACTGCTTCTTTTAATTATGAGTATGATGGTTAACAACACATCAAGTATTGCGTATAATTTCTTGTTTGAAATTTTGATTTATTCATTCTATATATTCAATGCTTCTTTTAATTATGAGTATGATGGTTAACAACACATCATGTATTGCGTATAATTTCTTGTTTGAAATTTTGATTTATTCATTCTATATATTCAATGCTTCTTTTAATTATGAGTATGATGGTTAACAACACATCATGTATTGCGTATAATTTCTTGTTTGAAATTTTGATTTATTCATTCTATATATTCAATGAACTCTCTTTTCAAAATTTCTTTATTTAAATACAACAAAACCATACTATTTAGGCTTTATTTGAGGTATCTATTTATATGAGAGAACTATGTAAAACATTTCTCTGTTTTTTTCTTTGGATTTACTTTTGTGTAAAACCAGATAAACAAATGACTAATGCTATTTACTAAAGAGAGAGCATATTATTTGGATACATTCATTCATACATACATTAATGATAATTATTGTTACCCACTATAAAAAAGAGAAAGGTAAGAAATTTACCATTTTAAAATCTTTCATTTAATAATGTGCTATTAAGATTGATATACTGCTGATATAAGACAACCTATATTTCGAAATTTAGACATTCACATTATTTTGCTGCTAGAAATGTTTTAAATAAAATTTAAGCTAACAAAATATTTATTTGCAATATCTCTAATTATTTTAAAAGAAAAGTCTATAATGTCTAAATGGCCAAAGTATAAAAGATGATAAGATAGATATGTATCTGTGTCGATATGGAAGAATAGCTTAATTTGAAAATTGAAGTTTTGAGATATTCCCAATTTTGTGTATTTTTTATCCTAATTAAAAAAAACTGGAGCTTAACATATTGATAACATCATTATTAAACAACAAAAGTAAAAGTTTTAAATAAATATTGGCAAACAGAGAACATTCTACACCTTTTACAACTTAAACGATTTTTTGATACCGAGTTTTGCGTTTTACTGTTCCCCAAGTATACTTAAGGTCTTTTATTGAAATAATATCTACTGTGAGAATCAAATCATAGTAAGCCACTCTTCTTAAATGAAAAACATGTTTATTATATTTATAAAAAACATACATAAATTGAAAGTAATATTTATATTGAAAACTATTGTTAGCAAAGGTAATTAATTTTATTAAAACTAGGAATTACATCTTAGCCAACATTTATATTAAACATTTTGTTTGTTGTCATTTTGAACGGCTTTAAATCTCCTAGGCATCGAATCAACAAGTTTTTGGGCGAATTCTGGAGAAATTATGCTAGCTTTAAATTTGTTCTTATAAATATAATAAACATGTTTATTAAATAAGATGAAGTGTTTACTTTCATCTGACAGTAGGTATTTTATAGTTTTAAAATAAGTAAACATTATTATTATAAATTAAACATAAATTATATTATTATTAAAACTCAGAAAAATAATACAGTAAAATTATTAATTTTAAGTCAATTTAAGTTATATAGTTATACTAGCTTTAACCAACCGGCTTTGATCGGGAATCTATGTATGTACAGAGGTAGACAGCTATTTATGGACAACTTTGTATACTTTCTCAGAGTTATTAGTTATTGATTTAAAGCCTCAATGAAAAAACAACAACTCATTATTATGTATGAAAGATGCCACGCACACTTATCCAATTCCTCCCACTTTTAAACTGATGATTCGTATTAACTGCCACGTCATTTTTATCAAATTCAGAAACTTATATTTTTACCGTTCTTAAGATATACAAAAATCAATATTTATTTTGTATTAGAGGCACCATGCTCACTTATCCAACTCTGTTTATATTTGCTGCACAACTTATAATATGTGCACAGAATTGCAGTGCCAAATCTTATTCAAATGCGTTTAACAGGAGCAGTGAATAAGGAATGACCATCATCTGTTGAACATTTTCGACTTTTCACTTTTCCTAAACCTTTGCATAGCAATTACGAACAAAATCACCGCCTCCGCACAGACAACCATGCTGACGAGCAGATTGGGCAATTATCGGCTGAGATTGATAGGATCACCAACGAACATCGACGCTCCAAGTAATTGTCATTTCTTGAGACATGTTCAGCTGGCTCTAAGAAGCTCTGGAATAGTATCTTACGGCCATACCCTTCAATGGTTCAGTTCACACAGACGCTAAAAATGTGCGGCGGAATTCTGTAGATAATTCACTGCGGAAGATCAGGCACCTTGCCTATGATTCCAGTCTATTATCTTTTACTTCTGGCGAAGTCGGAACCGCTATCCTGAGGGCCAAATCTTCAAAGGCACTGTAACTGGATGGAATCTCCATGCTAATGCTGAAGATACCTGTGAATGAGACCAGAAACAGCTATGGCCATAATAGGGTTTTCGATAATCATCCTCCGCCTGTACCTGATTTCGAGAGGCTACTCCCTAGGCAGATGAGATACATTCTAGCCCAGGTCGGAATATAGTGGAACCCTGAACAGGGGCTAGGGCAATAGCCGATACATTTTTCGAAATGCCACCAGGGTCTTCACGACACAGCCCATTTATTTAATTGTCCAGAAAGGCGAACCAACTTGACACTAAGCCAGTAGAGGTAGTTTCATTCTTACGCTTCCCCACATCTTAATAACTTTTTATATACAATACTTATCATTTCACATGTACCAACTTAAATAATTTCATCCGCTCATTTGAATTCTTTCTTTAATCCAACATCCACTTATACCACTCATCCCACACTCTTAATCACTCATTCACATTCATATCCTATCCTACATTTATCAACCATCTACACTCTGACCCGCTCATCTTTAATCTAACCATTAACCACAGATACTTCTATTCCTGTAACAACACAAACCCAATCCGACATTTATCTACACACCCATAAATTCAGTTTACCCATCAGTAGTAGTGTAGTAGTTACGTTTTTTCGTCAAAGATTTCCCAAATGTCACCATATATGAAAAAATAAATATATTGCTATTGTATTATGGCCGTGCAAAAGTTTAAATACAATTAAACACACCGTTTAAGCAATTTTTAAGAAAGTTAATTTTAGTAAGTTATTAAATGATCCACTTATGTGCGTATATCCTCGAAAGATTATAAATGAAAATAAAGTAATAGCAATTGTTTACTTAAAATTAAAAAAGGCACATGGCTTCAATATAATTCTATTGATTATTAATATATTAATCAATGCCACAATTTATAACTACATACGTAGTTTATTTCAGTTGCATCTATTTCATCAAGCATATCGTAGCATCTTTTTTTAAAATTGCTTAATCTTATAAAATGCGATTCAGTTATCAGTTAACACAGACACAAAAATGATTCGAAATGAAAAACAATAATGAAACATATTGTTTCTCGCCCGGTGATAAGATAAATTTTGTTCAAACTTATGTCAGAAACAAGATGTTATTTTTTAGTTTTTTTAAGCATTCTAATAAAAAAACTTTACGCAGAAGTTTATATTTAACTAACAAAAATATGTAAATACAAACAGTATATTTTGTATAGATTATAGAAACAGACTTAATTTTGTACTATAAATAAAAAAGTTAATTTGAAAAAATAAAGTATATGTTATTTGAGAAAACTAATACTTGTGTTTTGTCACAGTGTTTATTGCTTTTTTTAACACTATGTTTTGTAGTCACATTGTTTGTTCGTTCAACTTACCCCTTTCAATAAGTAATTTTCCTTTTCTAAATTACTAATACGATTCTCTAATCTTTCGACATATTCCTTTTTCTTTTTACGAGACAATGAAGCAGATTCGCGATTTTTCAGCATACGCAGTTGCTTTTTCAATAGCTTATCATCATTAATATTTTTAAGCATATTCAAATCAGCGCGTAAGGCCTTTGTGTGTCCTAGCGAAGCCCTGGCTGCCGCCATAACAGCGGCAGAACGTGTATTTGTTGAAACGACTTTAGAAGGCTGTTGTTTGACTGTCACAGGGCCAGTTTTTACCATTTTTGATACAAATTGTAATGGTTGAGAGTTTGAAGATGAAGATGCTGAAGAAGAGATAGTAATGGCTGGCGATTTTGATGATGCCAAAGATAAGCTGTTAGCGTTGGAACTAGTTAACTTATTTGCCGTTATAACTTTTCCGTTAGCAGTTTTCATTATAATTTTAGGCATTTGATTATTGGATCCACTAATTTTTTTACCGTTTGTATTCATTTTCTGCATTAAAGCTTTAAAATCATTTGAAGAAAGGAATATAGTTTTTGGTTTTGCATTAGGTGGTGATGTTACTTTGGGGTTGACATTAGCGTTTGCTGTTGTTGTTGTCGTCGATGCCGTATTTGATGCCTCCTTTACAGATGTTGTAACTTCTGATTCAATTGCCGTAGGTTTATTACCGCGCTTTATTGCCGTGGGAGTTTTAATATTAACAACTGAATTGATATTAGTTATTGGTACGGTCTGTGCAGGGATAATGGCACCTTGGACAAAGTTTACTGGTGCTACAGACTGTACCGTAGGCGCTGGTAGAATCGGTATAGCAATGGGAACTATCGTAGATGAAACATCATTACTAATGTTATTGGGTGTTGCAGATGTCACAAAAGTATTATTCTCAAATTGCTGTTCGGATGTCGATGGCGGTAAAATGAAATTTTCATCTTTCTTGTCACATTCAGATCTTTCATTTTTAAATTTTAAAAACTCTAACAAATCGTCATCCTGTTCTTGATTTACTTTACACTGAAAGTTTTGTGACATTGAAACTACTGATGAAGCATCGCTCTGGACCCCACTTGTTGAACTACCACTAGAACTAGTGCAGCTACCAGTTGGAGATGGTGTATTGCGGCTATCATCATTTGGCTTCACTATAGTATCATGCGTCATATCTTCAACTTTTATAGTATCATCATTAAAGAAATTTATAAAATCATCTGGATTGAAATGATCACCATCTACTGATGATGTTGAAGATGTTCGTAAAGGAGTTTCGCATGAAGATGAGTAGTCAGCAGATTGGTGTGATGTTGCCGGAGATGGAAATGCCGAAAAATTAAAATTATAGTCATTGCTTTCGCCAAAATATCGTGTACCATTTTCAAGAGATATTTGCTCTTGCTGCTGTGTCTTTGTTACATCAATTTCATTTGTTTCCTTAAATAAGTATTCTTTCTGCCCCTCCCTATTACTTTGTTCAAAACTGTTTCCAAATGAATTGATATCTATTGAAGCATCCAAATGAGAATCAGTTGAACGTATTATCTCATCCAAATCTTCGAGACTATATTCTCCTGGTTGAGGCATAAAAGAAGCTATTTCATCTGAAAAAGAGGAGTACAAAATTTAGAATTAACTATACCTATTTGTAGTGTTCTCTATAACATGTTAAATAAAACCTTTAAGCAAGATGATGCCCTCGTTACCATGATCAAATGCAAATTTAAATTGTAAATATACTACGTACATACATAATTTTCATGACAGATCAAAAATAAGTATAATACATATATAAATATACACAAAAGAAACATAAAGCAGTGTAAATACAGTGCTGTTCAAAAAAATAAATTCACCATGATCTAACTTCTTTGCGACCAATAAAACATTAAAAAACACGATTGCTAAATTTAACTTTTTTATTTCGGTAAAATTATAACATAAATAATATAAAAAAGATATAACTTCAAAACATTGAAACTAAAGAACTATGTATACATCAATATTGTTCTAACAATTTTTCCAGGTCAAAAAAAAAAAGTTCAATAAATTTGATTTTCTAAAAAAAATATTTGTAGTAATTAAACTAAATAATTATTTTTATTTACAGTTTCTTTACCTCAGTACTTGGAGGAGTAACCATTATTTTTAATGACTGCTGAGCACCGTTTTGGCATAGAATCAACAAGTCGCTGACATGTTTCTATTGAAATATTTTTCCACGCTTCTTTCACTAACTCCAACAACTGTTCTTTATTTGAAGGCTTTTCATCGGAATTCTGCTTTGACAATTTTCCATAGATTTTCGATAGGATTTAAATCCGGCGACTGTGCCAGCCAGCTCAAAATCTAGACGTCATTATTCTGAAACCAATCTTTTGCTCGCTTCGATGTGTGTTTCGGGTCGTTATCTTGTTGAAACACCCATCGGAGCGGCATTACCCATTAGACATAAGGCATCATGACGACGTTTTGTATATTGGTATAATAAATGGCATCCATTATTCCTTCCATTGCAAATAGAGACCCAGTGCTATGGTAGGAAAAACATCCCAACATTTCACACACATATCTTTACTTACAATAAATTAAAGAAGAGTGTAATGCTTTAAATTTTTGAAGTGCCATGGGATTATATTCATAAGATATCAATAAACCAAGTGCAGTAACTTTTTTACATATACTTCTATTATTTTTTATTTATTTTAAATAAGAGATAATAAGAGATTTAGAAATAGTAAACTTTTTAGAGAGTTGGTGAATAGATTTTTTTTAACAGCACTGTATGTTGTATATACAATGTTCCGTTAAATGATTTCACAAAAAGAAATTACTAAAGAAGTATTAAGGTGATCAATTGACCATGTAACTTTTTATATACTTATCTTTTAAAAAAACTTAAATTACTAAAAAATTACAAAGTAATTTCTATTACAAAATATTACACTTTAAGCTTATGAGCATTAAAGATATTTGGTAATAAGAATATAGTAGCGATAATCTATAGTTGTATAGTAATGTAGTCAATTCAAAATTCAATGTAATTTAAAACTCTTAAAATAACAATGGAAAAACTAAAACATGTCTCTCATCATTCATTTAATATTGTATTTATAAATATTTGTACTACATACATACATCACATCTACACTCTCAAGTTATTCTTCTTACGATACAAATAAATATCTTATCTCTTTTTGCTTAAAGATTATTTCGTAAAAGAATATTATTTTTATTTAAGATTAAATTGGTTTGATTTTTGAAAATTTCAATTTTTCGCGTTAGAAATTTTTTGAAACACTGAATCCTTTAATATTTACATATAGTATTTCATATAAAGCTCCACCCATATAAAACCCAATTAATTCATATGTGTGCGTAGTAATGCTAACAATTTTAAAACTTTATGAAAAAATTTTAATCTATTTCATTGCGTATGAAGTTCAACAGTTTAATCTACGCCTCAAATTAATTTTTGAAAACTTTCGTATTCTAATTTGGATGGGTACAAGGTAACTTTAACAATGTAACTTTAAGAGGGCTAATAGAAAATCAAGAAGGAAGGAACTGTCCTGCCCAGAGGCCATAGTACTTTCTGGCCCTTTTCGCCAGGAAATATAAATTGTAAAATTTTTTACTGCCCAGGAATAACGGGGTTGAGCTAAAACTGTCTAACGGGGCCAACTATTTCGGAACCTTTTTGAGTTCTTGCTACGATGAGGAAAGTGCGGAAGTCTATATGTTGGATGCCAGTTTAGGGCTATCATATAAACTCCTGAATAAATGTACATAGTGTCTTCCATCTTATGACAAAATCCCCTGGTAATGAGTTATCGGATTGTGGTATCGGATATCGGATACAAAAGCTATACTGACTATAGTTTTCTTAACTCATAGTTTTGCGAGGCTACCTGAAATTCTTGTACTATGGCTACCATTGTTTTATTATTATTATCTTTTTTTTTGTATTGAAAACATCACAGTAAGTAAAAGTCTTAGACAAACTAAACGAGTACATTTAGACACATGATTTCGAAAACAAGTAAAAACACATTAATTTTTTATTAATGCACAAAAGCATTATAACAGAAGCCGTAGTAATTTTGTTTTAATAATTTTATAAACAATCCAAATTAGTATTTATTAATTAAATATTGTTTACATTAAATTATTTCACTATTTTCCAATTGCATACAGATAAGCAATTCTATGCAGGTATTCATGTATTTTTACAAAACCAACAAACTACAAAAACTATATTTACAATAAACCATTTTTGCTTATTCGCCCATCAAAAACAAAACACTTTAATATTTAATCTTTTTTATTTTTTAGAAAGACTTTCTGAATTCGAGTAGCTCTCTTTATTGCCCAATAAATATTACACTCTCTTTCATATATATTTAATACACAATCACACATCACTTCCACTTTTATATTAATATTAAAAAACACAACCCAAACAACTACGCATAGTATGTGTTTAATGAATGCAAATTTTCTATTGCTCACCATAAAAGTTGTCATTATCCACATCCATTTTTTAACTGTTCTTAAATGTCCATTTACTTAACATTATTTTATATGGTCTTATAAATGCTTTTCATAGCACTTCTTTGTTGTTTTTAAAAAATTTTTCACAAATTTGGAAAAAAATATTTAAGAAAAAATCCACCGGCAGCACAAAACCAACTGGAAAAAATTGTCGACGGGGCAAAAGTTAAACGGCAACTGAAAAGAAAATGTCAAAATCACTTTTAGTGATGTAGTGTTGCCAGAATTCTAATTAAATTTTACATAGCAAGGCTACAAAATTATCCATTCTATAAATTACACAAAAAAAAAAAAAAAAAAAAAAAAAAAAAAATGTGTTTGCTTCTAACGCTTTTTATTTACGAATATATACAATTCAAACACAAATATGTGTTTTTAGAAATTACCCGTTGGTGAAACGCCGAAAATAGTAAAACATCAATGACTGACCATGAATTTACTTTGGTCTCATACATAACTTTTTAAAGTAATTGTCAAAATGTTCATAGATGACAGAAGTTGATTTTGTCATGCAGGCATTCGTTTATTAGTGAGTCCTAACAGACATCACCAAAAATCACTGAATGTTATTTGTTAACGAGGAGATAGAGCAAAAAAATCTCACGTCGTTTAGCATGCAGTGAACTAAATTTCAATGTCGCTAAGTTTTAGCATGAAGTCGACTTATAACAGACAATGTCACTAAGTTTTAGCATGAAGTCGACCCATAACAGCCAATATCGTAAAATTTCAGCTTTCTTTAGTATGGTGACATTCAATGACGTTATCATATATAACTCCCTTTGTTTGTGTCACTGTCGGGAGGATTTATCAATGAAATTATTCTTTATGACAATTTTATACGAATGTAAACCTGTTTCTAATATTGTGACGGCGATTCATCGATTAAAATATAGTAGTGACAACATCATTCAAATACGCCACCTGGTATATGCATACATACATATATTATATAGGGACCGCCATCTAACCTTTTTTTCAACTATTGCTTATTTCGTGAATGGTAACACTTAGCTCATGTCTGATTTGACAGATAATTAATTTTATCCTTCCACCGAACGAATCTGGTTGTGTATAAGTTTGAACAGCGCTGGGCCTGCGATCGACTTACAGAAGATGCCGAATTTGCCAAAAAAAATCATCTTTTCAGATGAAGCTCATTTTGATATTGGCTGGTATATAAACAAGCAAAATTGTCGCACTTGGGGCATAGAAAAACTGCACACATACATTGAAAAGCCGATACACCCAAGACGAGTCATTGTTTGGTGGGATTTTGGTCCAGAGGCATAATTGGGCCATTTTTCTTTGAAAATGAGCAAGGAGTTCGGCTACAGTCAATGGCGATCGTTATCGGACCATGTTGAACGAATTTTTGTTCACAAAAATTGAAGAGGAGGATATTAGCAACATTTGGTTTCAACAGGACGGTGCTACGTTCCACATAGCCGAAGCTACACTCGATGTTTTGCGCCCTGTTTTTTAAGATCACATTATCAGCCGAAGAGCTGATGTCGTTTGGCCACCTCGGAGCTGCGATTTGACACCGTTGGACTATTATTTGTGGGGTGCCGTCAAAGATAAGTGTTACGCCAACAAGCCAGAGACAACTGACGCTTTAAAGGACAATATTCGTGAAGCCATTGGTGAAATACAGCCGCACACAATTGATAATGTGCTTGAAAATAGGACCGATCGTGTAGGCTACTGCATGGCCAGTCGAGGCAGGATTGTACTTTCAAATAAAAAAATAAATTTGAGAAAATATTCACTAGTTTTTTTTTATAGCATTTAAAAAAAAAATATATTTGGCGGACCCTATATATATTTATCAAAATAGTTGTTATCAATTTTGTAAAAGTAAAAAATGTAAAAAATTAAAACAATCGAGCCATACTCTGGTTGAAACATTAAATTAGTAAATGCGGGTGATAACATTTTATACACCTCAACTTAAAAATATAGTTGAAATTCCTGAAGCTCGCTCTGTTCTAAGTAACTACGGTTATAATAATCACCAATATTTCGTAATAAATCCTTTAAATAATATGACATTTTTGAAGTAAATTAGAGGCTACTAAGTGTGCTAAATGACAGAAACACTTAACCGTTTAAATTACTTACAACAGAATTGTACTTGCCGAATATAACGTTTGGTGTATTTAATCCGAATCCAATAAAGTTTTGAAATGGTATACCTTTTTCAGTTATATTACTTTTCAAACGACTATACATTTACTTTGTCTTTTAGCTTCATACTTTTTAAAATAAATAAAACGAGTAGCGTGTTTTGTTGTTATCCTAAAAGATAGGAACGATAAAAACTCTTGATTGAAAATTTGCTACAATGAAATATTGTTGAAACAAAATTACAAAGTTATTTTTTGTCCCTTTTATTGGTTAATTACACAGAAATGAGCAACGCTGAAGTAATGATATCTGGGAAAGAGACAGTGCTGCCATATTGATTCACATGCGGAAACCGTTACACCCCGTCTACATGGCACATAAAAGGTTTAATTTTAACATTAACGCGGTGTTTAACACTAGCATGATATTAGTGTTAAATGTAGACTGCTCATGTTAGATATAACATAGCTTTTCCTAGTTCTTTTGTTTCTAGCCTCAAATTACTTCCACTTAGCAGTTTTTGTCTATTTATTATTATTACTAATTTCTTTTATGATCCTTGGGGATCACAGAATCATAATATATTTTTTCATATTTTCTGGAGAAAGTCTCTTCTTTCTCCACCTGTACTCTCCAAGTATAGGCTGACGTTCCGATAAAATTCTGTGTTGATAGTTATGGAAATTCCTTTTTAGCAATAAAGCAATAACGTGCATATGTTAAGCATAGTCTGTGTGGATCTCAACCGAACAGTTATATCACATTTTGCATTAATATTTGTAAGTAAAAGAGCTATCGGCGTTATTGATTATATTGGCTGTTTGACAAAGAAATTCGGTCAAATAAACAAAAATTTGAAAAAACTCTTTGATGGTCTTGACAAATCTTAAGTAACGGTTTAATTTGTCAAATATTAAAAACAGCATCATTTTATAGAAAAATTTTATGGAAACATTACCCTTTATGTCAGCGTTTCTTAAAAAATTATTTTAAAATAAAAATATTTAGATTTTTAAATTACTTAATTAAAAGAAATAGATAATTTCTATAAAAAGTGGTAACGTTTTTTCGTACAATATTTGACAAATGTGACCGTAGCTTTATTGTAAGGCGAATTTGACAAGGTGGTCTCATATGGAAAACGAATACAACGTTGTAAACAGATTTTAACGTTGTGTCAAAATAATGCAACACTGTAGTAAGCAAATAATAAACAAATTAACTGTGTGTCACATATATTTGTTGTAAAAAAATAGTAATGGCGAATCGTTTTATCAGCTGTTGCTTACGTAGCAAACCAAGGTCACCTGGTTTGAATTCGCCTTGCTTTATTATTTACTAGATGAATACATACTTGCTTAAATCAGGGGTGCGCGCAAAGAACGAAACACTTAAAATGATAAATACACTGAAGTTAAAATGCTGTAAAGAAATATGTATTCATACAAAGTATAAACATGCATAAATTTATGTAGCTTATTATAAACATTTCTCGGTGTAGCAACCAAAATTTTAGATCTCTTTAAAATCTCAAGGAATTAGAAAAAACAAATAACATACGCTAAACCCCTTCTTCGTTCACAACTAATAAGCTACTGAATAAAATTTGTGTCTCGCACACATGCTTTTGTTGCAATTATATTATAGCTTGGAGTTTAAGCTTTATTTGAAAAAGCATTTTAGGAGGCTGTATACTATTTTTTGACTCTGACTGCACGTTCTCTTTTAAAATACAAATCGCTTTTAGCAAAAAGTAAAAAACGATTCTATTTTATTTAGGGAACCTTGTATTAGATTGTTCACTAATTATGATATCAAAAATAAACACACAACCTTTTCAGTAAAAAAAAACTTTGAATAGTCTAATAATAAAGTCACAAATTAATGCAGCAATTCCCCAAATTGTGACTGACAGCAACCAAGCGAGGGTGTGAAAAACTGAGCTTTTAAGTTTTGGGAAACAATTTTTAATGCAGAAAAAGAAAAATAAAGTAAGAGTAGCAAACGTGTTCAAACATCTTAAGTTAGGGAATTGATAATCCAACATAATCAAAATCTGTCTGTCTGTACATGAAATTTGTGCTGCTGTTAATTCCGCGCTTCACGACATTATGAAGCGATTTAAATCAACCAAATCAGTTGAAAATAAGCCTAAATCTGGACAACAAAAAAAGTTTACTCCATCTAACGAGCTATGGATTGTTAGTCAAATTAAATGCACTAAAGTTGGCAAAACTTGTGTTTGGAAGCTTACAAATAAGCGTCAGTCGAGAAACCGCTCAAAATGCTTTTCATACAAACAATTTTCCCGGAAGAGTTGCACGCAAAGAGCCTTTCTTTAACAACGTTAATCGTACTGGAGCACCGTGTTACTTATGGACAAAAGCAAATTTAGTACTTTATGCTCAAATGGGCTGTCATATGTCTGGAGAAAGCCGAATGAAGAATTAGGATCATGCAATCTTCCCTACAATAAAACACGGTGCTGGAACTGTATTGATTTGTTGTTGTATGTCTCAGCGGGCCCTGATCAGTTGGACCAGTATAAGTATATAACTATTTTAAAAGAAAATGTCACAGTCAGTCATTTCGGAAACTTTTAAATTGTATAAAGTAACAACCCGAAACACAAAGCACATAGTACATGAATGTGGTCATTGTCTAACTGCCACCATATTATGGAAATTCCGCCACAGTCTCCTAATATCAATGTTATAGAGAATTTGTGGGCATATCTCGAAAAAAAAAATTAAAATCTCGATATCCAACACCACTGAGTTGAAAATCGCTCTTAAAGAAGAGGAATGGGAACGAATTGATCCTTCTTATTGCAAAAAGTTAGTAGAATCTGTTCCAGAGAGGCTAGAGGCCAATCTCAAGAATAAAAGACCGCCCACAAAATTCCAAATTAAAAACAAAACTGATTAAACGTTGAAAATTTAGAAGTACCCGGTTATTAATCGGACCTTTTTTGCTTGAATTTTTTGTTGTTGTTTTTTGTATAGAGATATTTTGAATTTTTTGTATACATTCTTATAATCAGTCACATGTAAACAAAATAAAATACTTAATTTTTTAATTGTCCCGCTATTAAATTAACACTGTATGTGTATATACACTGAGCAAAAAAATAACTTGTGCAGACAATAAAAGTTGCGATTTTCAAATTCAGATGTCTCTGTGACCGTTATATATATTTAGCTAAAACCAAAGGCAATTTAAGGGTAAATTATTCAGCTTTCTATAAGGAAGTCCAATTTAAGTGGGAATTATTGCTTGTTTCAGGACAATAACCCGAAACATTCTTCCCTAATAGTAAAATATTGACTTCTATATAATGTGAAAAAGTGCTGCTACGTCCTCTACAGATCTCCGATCTTCATCGGGTGGGTGTAGAGGAGTCTAAATTGCGCCATCGGCATGTTGGGAGCAAAATGAACTCCATCAACTGTCCTCCTAGATATATGGGTAAATGTACCACTCAATATCACCAAGAATCTTATTCATTCTATGACAAGAAGATTTAAAGCTTGTATGGACGCTAAAGATAACCAAAAAAAGTACAAAATTTTGATATAGGACCTAATAAAAAAAAAAAATTAAAATAAAAAAATTGGAGAAAAAGTAAGTGTAGTACTTTGTTTGCTATAAAAAATGGTTTATTTTGTGTTGGGCTTATTTTTAATACGATATAAAATATATAATATATATATACAATGGATTTTATAGTCCTCTTTTGTATATATATATATATATATATTTTGTATATATATATATATATATATATATATATATATATATACTATATATATAGTATATATACATATATATATATATATATATATATATATATATACTATATATATATAGTATATATACATATATATATATATATATATATATATATATATATATATATATATATATATACAAAATATATATATATACAAAAGAGGACTATAAAATCCATTGTAATTGATGTTCTCTAAAATGCGCCAACTGATTTTATTTTGTAAGCTATTAAACGAAAGGTGAATTCAATACCAAGGTTTTTATGTCCACTCATACCTCTTTATACGGCCTCTCTTTATACGGCATTTCGCTATAACAACCTGCTTCAATTATGGATAATATTCGCTTTACGGCGCAAATTACCTCGTTATACAGCTTAAAAACTGTTTGTCTTACGGCATTTCGATTTCCGACCTACATTCTCAGAACCTATTTAGGCCGTATAAGGAGGTATGAGTGTATATTCGGATTTTGTAGGTCCATTGGTTTGCTAGTTATTGACGTTAGAGTGAACCCATTGAATTGCATAAGTTTTACTTGAAAAATAAATTTGTTATAGCATTTAAACTTTGTGTGAGTCAGAAAATATTTTTAAAACCGTGTATATAAAAAGCATATGTATGTAGATAGCTTTCATTTGGTGTGTGGCTTTAGTATTGTTCAACTGGGCGGTGCCACTCTCATATAAATTTGTATTTATATGTCTATATCTTTAAAACGGTAATATAAAGAGTCTCTGAATTTGGCTCAAATAACTTTGTGGTCAATACAAATAATCAGTCAAAAATTGAGCCGAATTGCATAAGTAAGACTTCCCATACAAAGTAAATATTAAGTTTTGTATATATTTGGAATGGTAATATTAGAAGGTTCTGAATTTGGCTTAAATCACTTCTTAGATAGTACAAACCATCAGTTAAAACGTGGGCGGAATCAAATAAATGGCATGGTCTCTCCCATACAAATTAAACTATGATTTTTGTATATTTTGAGAATGGTTAGAGTTGAAGTTTCTAAATTTGGTTTAAATAACTTGGCATTCAATACAATCCATCAATAAAAAAATATGAAATTTTGCATATATAGAGAATGGTAACAGTTAAAGCTTTCTTTATCTATTCACATAATTCAAAAAGCAGGTACAACACAAAGGATCCCTGAAACGCGGGTGTGATTACTCTAGTGTTTTTATAGAAAGCGAACTAATTTACATTTAAGTTGTTTTTGGTTATATCTTAATATCTTAAGTGGTTACAGAGATATCTGAACTTGCAAACCGGCACTCTTATTGTTTGTACAAGTTGTTTATTTGCTAACTGTATACTAATTAAGAGGTGAAAAAAGACCAATTAGTCTGAACTATTTTCATTTCAAATTTTAATTTTTAGATATTTTGATATATTTTTCTTGTATCTACATGTTTGATTTTAATTTATAAACTGTGTATATCTAGTGGTAATGCAATTCAAGTCGATGAAGATTTTTTATAAATTGAAATTTTTTTTAAGATTACCCTGTTGTTGAGGTTAAAGTCAAATTATAACAGGGCGTACTAGATATAAAATTTTAGTAATGTCAGTATTTTTGTAATGGCTGCCATTATAAAATTCATTTATTTGTTGACGATTTTATACATAAAAAATGCAAAAGGTATTAAAAAGTGAACAATTTTCCTAGAAATTATAATACATAAACGAATTAAAAACAATAAATTTGTGATTATAAGGCAAAGTTTTATAATATCAAGACGCATTTATTGAAATAAACACTACAGCGCTGCTTGCTGAACTTAATTGTGTGTATAAGTGCGTGTGTTTATGTATTGTTTGTGTTTAAAAAAAATAGAAAAAGAATTATAACAACATCGGTCTATCAATAAGGAATACCAGAGTCAGGGCTTCAAAATACTTTATTAATTCAGTATAAACTACTAATGCAAGTAAATCAGATTATATTGCTATTAAGGCTTTTATTTGTTTAAGGTGAAATAAGTAGTCGTTTGCTGGATGAAAACCAAGAAAATATGGATTTGGAAGTATCGCATACCAGTAGCAAGGAATTTTCCGTAGTGCCTGTACAGAATTCTATACAGACACATCCCCGGTAAGTGTGATAAATAAAATGTTGTTTGTTGTTTCTTAAATTTAATATAATGGAATTTTATTCATATCTAGTATATCTATGGCTAATATTATAAAAGAAATATCTTATCTATCCCATATTTTCCCTACTACTTTCTTTTTTTCTTTCTAAATGCTTTCCTACTTCGTATGCTAAATAAAATAAAAATCTAAAAAAACATACAAAATCCCTGTAGGAGACATTCAAAATCGAAAAGACGCATGAAAAGAAGGTAACTAACCGTCAAACTCATCAAGCATCATCAGATGTGTTGGAATTATTTTGGTTTAGAAATTCAATTTCACATTTTGTTGCTGATGTTTTTTTAGTGTGTTATTGTTTTGCTTTTCTTAATTACAATTAATTTTAGTTTGTAGAATAATTGATGTATCCATAAAATGTTGTTTTCCTTTTGTTGCAATTTTTGATTAATATACATGATCTTTGATTTGATAAAAATCGAGTTATACTTCCGTTTAAAATAAGAGTTGCAAAACATATTTCCTATATATATTGGCTTACAACTTATAACGTGTGATTAACTATAAAAACAGATTTAACCATATTTTTATTACCATTTAAAATATTTAAGGTAGTTTTGTATATAAGTATTTCAGGATTTATAAATTTTTCTTATGACTACTGAGAAAATTCATAAGAGCTACTTGCAAAAATTTTTTGATTAAAAAATCGAAATTTAAAGTAAAGCAATCTGAAAATTTCTTATTCTTATTTCTTTCCATTTTAATGTTAACTAATTATATTTTCTTATTACTATAAAGGTGATATTCGGCTATCCATAGTAAAAACCGAAATGACACTTGTAAACTTTGAAATTATGTTTTACAAGACACTCCATATTATTCTGAGCAAACATTGGTTCAAAAAAATAATTTATAATTAAAATAAGATAAATCTGTACACACGAAATAAGCTGAGTCATTTTACTAAATCAGGCGAAATCTGAATAAGAATTCTCTGTGATTTTTTCCATATTCCTTGGTCCCCTATTCTAAATGAAATTTCCCCAGGAAATGTTTTCCTTTTTAAATTTGAAAATGAAAAATTTCCCCGGGGGAAAATGTAGGTATTATGAAAGTCAATTAAAGGCAGAATGCGATGACAAATTTTGGAAAAAAATTCCCTTAAATATTACAAGGGAGTTGTTCCAAAAAATGAAAATAATTTAATTTTTTTTTTATAAAAAAAGTTTTAGTTTTTAGTTTTTGTATAAACCACCTGTTTGTGTAAATCTTCAGCTGAAATGCAAAAGAGCCTAACGACATAACTCAAAATTGAGTTTTTGATTGATAGTGGTACAGCGCATTACGTAAACATCTTTACAAATTTTTAGCCCTCTGTTTGCAAAAAACAACTTTGTTTGAGAAGTCAAGGAGTAAATAACATCATACGATTTTTTTTTGCACAGGTATACATATTAGGCCATATCAAATAAAGTAGTTTTAAATTATTATTATTTTTCACTTTTCCTGTGAAGCTAATTTTAAAAAATTTAATTTTTTAATGCGACTGACAAGGTAGCCGGGTACATATTGTGTTTTGAATTTTTTTTTTGTAAAAGTTGATAAACGTCGTACTTGAAACTAGTTGATTATAGAATTGATAGCCACATTTAATGCCTAATTAATTGGTATCTACAATTCAGATATTTTATATATCCATATACAAAAAATTGAATTTAGTTCATCTGTGCTGAATGTCTTAAATATATTTTTTTAGTGGCTATGTTTTGTAATCTTTTTTTCTCAGACACACTTGGTTAATAATTGAAAATCAAGTGGAAAGCTTGGAGGCTCAATAATAACTACTTATTTTGTAGGAATGAATTATGAATCCAAAATTCTTCTTTTATCCCTTAATTAGCCCTTAAAAAAGTAGCACTTGAAAATGCGCGTCTGAACAACATCTTTTAGTGGATGATGAATGTTAACAAACAAAAAACATTGCTTTAAAAAGAAAAAAATAAATTTAGAAAGTCACGAATTGCGCAATTTTTTTCCGTTTTTAACTCTCCCAGGTCTAATTAAAAAAACATATTAGACTTTCGTTAGCTGGTTCTATTTGTGTTCAACAAAATCAGTTTAGTTGATACACATGATGGACTTCTAAGCAAATTGAGTAAAAAAAATATTTCAGTTTTCATCACATATATTACATTTTAATAAATTTTCCATAATAAGTGTATGATAAAATAATTTTAATTTAAATCTCTAAAGCATGCCATAAAAATATTTTGTAAATTTTAACTCGAAAATTCTAAATTTTTTTTCTAAAAATTCCTTTTCTTTCTCTGTTTGGAATAGGAGAATTTTGTTCCCGGGAAAGGAATTTATTTCCCAGGTAATTTTCAGAATTGGGCTCAATATTTTAAGAGTTGATAATGCCTGCCTTATGATGTTTTTGTGTGTATGATTTTTTAATGTAATTTCTCTTAAATTCAATGATTATATTGTTTTTTGTAATATCTTTATGCAAAGAGATATACGATAGTATTGTCATCTTCGTATAATTCTACCAAATCCGTACTATTTAAAAAATATTGTATATTTATTGTACCCAATTTTTTTTGTATTATTTTGATAACTATAGAAAAAATCAAATGTATATTTCCAAATATAAGTACATAACATTTCATCACAGGTAGCACGATAAACCAACAAAAGTCTACTTAGAATTCTTCTCGTACCTTCTTGATATTTTACCAAATTTTAATTTAATTTTTCTATCAGATTCTTCAGTGTTGTACATGCTAAAAAATGAGGTAATGGAAATGTTTAATATATTTTTGGCTAACTATATGAAAGCAGATGTTATAAAACAAACGATTTATAAATTGATCATATGTTTGTCAATATGTTTGTGTACAAAAACATGAAATGTGTATTGGCTGTCCCGGTTGTTATTTTACAATGTTCAGAAGCACAACAAAAGCATATGGATACTGATTTCCGAAATTTTTACATTTTGTTCAAATAAAACATGATCCAATTTTGAAGTTGATCTTTATTATTTTATAGATATAGTAGATCATAAATTTTGCTCAAATGCTTAAAATCAAACCACTATCAAACCACTGTTAAAAGCTAATTTCCTTAAGTTAAAAGAGATTACCAAAAATTGGACAAAGGGTGGTGGTGGTGCAGTTTTGGACCACAAAGAGCTATATCTTTCTTCTGATTTAGATGTCAAGAGTTTTTAACATAATAAATTGTATTCATCAAACCTTTTTTGCAAATTTTAAAATTGATTCTAGAAGTAAGTTATTATCTGATACAATTGGGTCTATAATTTTTAAGAGGGTATTGAAATAAATAGATGTATACTTTTAAAATATTTCTTTTAAAGTACTAATGACTTGATCTCTGTTTGATATTATTATTCTCTTTTGTACTATTACACTTGGTTCTGTACTGTTTTTGGACGCCTGTCGTATAATTATTTGTTTCATTGTTGGCAATACTACAATATACAGTCTTATCATAAACAACAATTCCATGAGAATTTTTTCCTTACTCTCAGTTCCCCTATTTTGAATACAATCTCCCCGGGAAATTACCTATTTTCCGTTATTCCGCACAACTTCCAAAATGGGAAACTTTCCTTGGGGAAAAAGTAGATATTATGAAAGACAAATAAACAGAGAAAGTGAAGAAAAATTTTGGAAAAAAAATTCCCCACAATATTATAAGGGAGTTGTGCTTGAAAATTAAGTATTTGTATTTTTAGCTTTACCCACTTAAAGTTTCTTAGGAATCTTTGTATGTACCACCACTAACAATCAAAAAAATTTTTAATAGAGTTTTTTTTACTGATAATGCTACTGTCACTAAGACACATGTCTTTAGACCTTTTTAACCTTCTATTTGCCAAAACACCGGTTTTGTTAGAGAAATTCAAAAGGACCTAACATATTAAGCCATATTCTTGTTTGATAGCTTTGAAGTCTGACGTTGATATATTTATTGAGATGTTCGGTAAGAATTATCATTGTGCACTTTAATAATAGTAAGTGAGAAAGTATGGAGGCTCTATATTATATAGCTATCAAGATATACCGTAATAACTACTTGTTTTGTACGAATGAAGTATGAACACAAATTTAATTTTTTTACTCCTTCAATAGTCTCCAAAAAGCTGCATTTGAGATCTGCCTTCGAATAACACCTTTTAATGGATGATACTTATAAGTAAGAAAACTTTGTTAAAAAAAAAAACAAAGAATATGCTTTTTGAACGAAAATCCCGATTCTCTTGATTAACCCTCTCCCAGGTCCAATTATGAAAAAGATCATATCTTATTGCACTTTCATTTGCTTAATCTACTTGCCTTCAATAAAATTTTAACAAAATCGGTTTAGTCAATACGTAAGACGGACTTATAAACAAATTGAATACACAAAAAAATATTTCTCAGTTTTCTTCACATATTTTTAGAGGTTTTAATTTAATAAAAAAAATTAAAATTATGACTTAATTCCTTAAGGTATGTTCTAAAGTTGGTTTATCAATTTTAACTCAAAAAATTTTTAATTCCATCTCCCGAGAAAAGTAAATTTCTAGGGAACTTCTTTCCTCGAGAATATTAATGAAAAGGCTTATAAAGTTTTAGTTTCTTTAAATGGATTACACGAGATAAGTTGTGGGCCGCTATATAACGTAGGTCTTTAATGTGTGAAGGGCTTATTACGCAGTTACTAAAATAAACAATGTGCTTTCGCAGATATTAACTAATTTAAAATTATTGAACTATTATTTAGCTTTCACCTAAATTCACTATGATGGTATGTGCATATGATGCAAAAAACCAAAGAAGTTTGACTATCTCTCAAAACCACCTTTTTACCTTAAGCACGTTTTTATATTAAAATTTTTAGAACACATGCAAAAAAGTTGAGAAAATGATGTTGACATGTCAAAACCTTTGCTATTTGAATTCTTGATAATTACTAACGATATTATTAAAAACGATTTTTTATTTCATTTTATATCCTTTTTGTTTCAATTCGCTTGTTTCATGTGTAAAATTTATCGATGTGAATTTGCAGATAAGAGGCACTGATGTTAGGTCTAATTCAAAGTCTTTTACGCTCATGAATATATAAATATATGTAGGTAATCAATGTAAAGTCTTCTGGTAAACTATGTACTTTGTTGCGTTTTGCGGTTGTAAACATGCAACACGTAGTTGTTAATGCGCGTAAAAGGGTACCTCTAGGCTTATTTTTTAAACTTGAAACTACTAGCCTTATGAATTTTTTATGGTTATTGCAAAGGCGAGACGCACAGTAAAATGGAGTCGCTATAAATCGAAAGGTAAATCCGTTGAAACTGTCGATATACGCAGAGTCAACACATTCTCATCTTTATATTTTCCTTGATGATCGTTGCATCGATATCGTTATTTATTAGTTGCCGTATTCATACTGAAATCTTAGTAAGTGTCTAATATAAGTATGATTTTAAATACATTTGCTGCTATGTTTGCTAAGCTTTGTTAATATGAGCTTAGCTATATATGTTAACAGTATGTGTATTAAAAATCATATTTTTGCTAGACACTGTAGATATTCATAATGAATATGATTGTAGGTTTCTTGCTGTCTCATTCCGTGGTATAGTCGGTGTCGATTAATTTACGCAACATGATGACAACTGAAACTATTTTTAATTTTATTAAGTACCTCTTAATATTCGATTTTTATCATATTCAAATTAAATAAAAAGGAATACTGTATTGTTTGAAGTTATATTATACATTGATTGTTTATCTGTAAACTGTTTTTGTTTATTAAGTAATGTATTAAAAATATTTTTAGATTTAAATGTTATTCGTGTGAAGCACCATGTCACGATCCTTTACAGCATGCTCACATGTGCCAGAATGCAATACAGGTATGTGCGATTTGTGAAAATATGTATTTTGATAAAATTTTGATGGTTTTTATTCGTTTGTTTTAGTGCTACAAATCTCGAATACGTGATGCATTTGGTGAAGAACGCGTTACGCGTGGCTGTACAACAACTCCAGATCAAATTCCGTTAATATGCAACCAAAACACTATGAACACAATGGGAGGTCCGCGTAAGCGTAATACTCAGGCATATATAAATGTGGTTTGCTGTGCGGGAGACTACTGTAATGATGGTGATTTTCCAGAATTACCACCGTTAAATGGTAAGCGAACATACATACATATTTGAATTCAAATTAAATCGCTATTTGCCATACATAGCGCATAAAATAATACTTTAATCTCTTGAATTTTATTAACAAATTTTATTAGCAGAGATCAGTTGAAAGTAACAAAAAACATGATTTATCTATATAACGGAAAAAAATAAAAACAATCTTTAAATCTTTATACTTTTGGAGAGTAATTTGATTAAACTTGCTTATTTTAATATGTTCTTTTTAGCTGAAGTAACACATTTAAGTGCAGACAGTAGTAATTTGTTGAAGATGACTTTTGCTATATTGGGACCTTTTGTCGTTATCTCGGTACTAGCATTTATAGCTATATATTTTATAAGACGTACTCACCGTAAGCGCTTAGAATATTCAAGGGCTAAACAAGATCCAGATTCATTTATTCTTGTAAATGATGAATTATTGCGTGTTACAAGTGCCGGAGATAGTACTTTAAAGGTAAAAATATATAATAATATAATATTATTTGTTCCTTTAATACTTTTAGTTATTTTTTTTACAATTAAAAGGAATATTTGCAACATTCTGTTACTTCCGGTTCGGGTTCTGGATTGCTTCTATTAATGCAGCGTACACTCGCTAAGCAAGTTACATTGGTTGAACGCATTGGTCGGGGAAAATATGGTGAGGTATGGCGTGGACACTGGCATGGTGAAAATATAGCTGTGAAAATTTTTTTCAGCCGTGATGAAGAATCTTGGAAAAGAGAAACAGAAATCTATAGGTAAGATTTAATATACAGTTTGTAAAAAAGTTTTTTCTAAGCAGAAAAAATGTTGAAATCTTATATTCATTTGAGAATTCCAATAACAAATTCTTAACATGTTTATTTTCTTGTACATATCCCGTTACTGTACCTCTTAAGGACTTCAGGTCATCATAATTTTTAAAATATACCCACACATTACAACGCTAACAGCAACAAAATTTTTACCTGATTTCTTTCCTGTATAATAAGTGTTTTCAAAAATAAAAAACTACTGGAATTTTTTGGAGTTTGGGTCTTTTATAAAAAAATGTAGGACTTTTTATAAATGTTATCGTATATTAAAGACGACACAATAAAAAACTGAACAGGTATGCAACAAGTGACTCTATATTTAAATGACATCAGGTATGTTTTTATTTAAATATAGTCACTTGTTGCACATTTGACCATTTTTTTATTGTTAAACACTACGTCACATCTTTTAGATACGATAACATTCATAAAAAGCAGAACTTTTTTCATAAAAAACCTAAATTCCAAGAAATTCCAGTAATTTTTTGATTTTGAAAACACTTTACAGCAAAGAATTAATTTTCTTTGTAAAATTCTTTTTTGTTGTTGGCGTAGTAATGTACAGGCCTATTTTTAAAAGTTATGATGTATCGAAGTCCTTAAGAGGTACAGTAACGGGATGTGTACAAAAAAGAATAATAAATAATAAGCATGTCACGAATTTATTGTTGGAATTCTAAAATGAAATGAGATCGTAACTTTTGTTCTACTGTGAAAAGACTTTTTTTTACAAACTGTAAATACCTATGGTAAAAATTGCGTACATACTGTAATTTTCTATATTTTTCGTTAGTACGGTGCTTTTGCGCCATGAAAATATTTTAGGTTTCATTGGTTCTGATATGGCATCACGTAATTCGTGTACCCAATTGTGGCTACTTACACATTATTATCCTCATGGTTCTCTATTCGATCATTTAAACCGCAATGCATTGAGTCATCGTGATATGATCTTGATTTGTCTATCGGTTGCAAATGGGTTAGTACATTTGCATACAGAAATATTTGGGACAGAGGTAGAGTTTATCGGGGATAGCGAACTATAAAATAAAAAAAATAATTTTTTTTGTTTATTTAGGGAAAACCTGCTATGGCTCATCGTGATTTAAAGTCAAAAAATATTTTAGTTAAACCTAATGGTACATGTGTTATCGCAGATTTCGGTTTAGCTGTTATGCATTCAAATGTTACGGGCAAGTTAGATTTGGGCAATAATCCTAAAGTTGGAACTAAACGTTATATGGCACCAGAAATTTTAGATGAAAGGTAATATAATTTATAAACATAGTTTATTTTTAAAAGATAGATAATATTGCTGTTTTTTATTTCCTTTAACATGTGCAGTATTGATATGCATAATTTTGAAGCTTTGCGTCGCACCGACATTTATGCTTTGGGTTTGGTATTATGGGAAGTATGCAGAAGGACTATATCATGTGGCATTGCGGAGGAGTATAAGGTACCATTTTATGATGTTGTACCATCAGATCCAAGTTTCGAGGATATGAGAAAGGTTGTTTGTGTCGACAATTACCGGCCTTGCATTCCTAATAGATGGAGTTCAGATCCAGTAAGTGTTTTAAGCACCTAACTTTATTTTCTGTAAAATTAAACATTTATTTCTTATTTACTTCAGCTTTTGGCTGGCATGTCAAAGCTAATGAAGGAATGCTGGCATCAAAATCCAAATGTGCGCTTACCTGCCCTGCGTATTAAAAAGACTATACATAAACTGGCTTCCGCAGATGAAAAACTGCGATTAGATTACGACGAAGTTTGTGTCTAGTGCATAAACTATTAATTTTATGTTTTATTAGAAGTTTAAGCCCAATAGTTTAATAATTCATAGGTTTATATTTTGATTTTGTTCTAAGTTAATGTATGTAAAAAAAAGTCATTTCAATATTTCTTGACAAACCACACATTCATTTATTGAAAACGTTTTTTTTTTTCTTTATTACGTTTTATATTGAAAAAATTACAACAAGGACTATGGATATTCTTGTCTGATGAATAATAACCATTTATAACTGAGTATATATGACTTTGTATTATAAACCTCCTCTTCTGTTGCTTTATATAAATAGATATTCTGGAATATCAAATACTTTTTGTACAAAAGAATTAAAGATTGTTTTTATTAAACGAAATTCGAAAGGTTTAGTAAATGTTGGTGTAGTTATAAATTTTAAAATTGTAATCAATTTACTAGTGTTTTGTATATAAACGTATACAGAATGAAAAGAAAACAAATTTTGCAATTTTATTAAATACACACAATTATTTAGCGTTTATTACTAACAACTAATATAAGAAATACTTAATGTAAAAGTATTTTATTATTTACAAAACTATTAAATATAATTATAATTTTTATTTTTGTTTTACTTTGCATACACTGAATTATATTATTAAATATTTATATACTATGCCTTACACGTATTTGTTATAGAATTTTAATTTTAAATTGATAAAATTATGATAAAGCCGTGCCTTTTTTTCAATCAAACAAAGAATAATGCCTTGAGGAATTATATTTATTACACCTTTTTATATAAAAAAAATAACTAAAAAATAACAATGCTTTAAACATGCTTCCATTATTATATTTTATTTTCTATATACTATACTTTAAATAAACACATTAATCTTTTCCATCATGTGCCATTTTCATATCTAATTTTATTTCAAATTAAAATATGTTTGCTTACTATATCATATGAAAAAGCTCTTGAACTCAATTTAGAAGAGATATTACCCACTTTTTAACAAATCGTATTACCATTCAATATGTTTCATATATTTTTCTTTAATTAAGTTATTAATTATTAATATAGTGTAGTTAATAGTAAGAAATAAACTGCGTAGTTTTAAAGTAAGTTGAAATAAACGAAATGTTGTATACAAACATTTGTACAAAACAAATATTTTTTAATGTTAATGTAAAAAATAATAAGAATAAAATAATAAATATATTTAGTTCGTAGTTAAAATTAGTATTAAAGAGAAAAATTTAAAAATAAAAATACATTTACATAACACAATTAAAATTACAATATTAAACTATAAAATATATGTATTATTACGTAATACGTTTTGCTGTTAAGCATCAGGTTTGGCAAATGCGAATTATAGCTCTAAATACATTGTCTGATTTAATAATTTACAAACATTTTTGACGCACGTTATATTAGCCAATGTCTCTTCAATATTGCTCTGCATCATACAGCTACGATCTTTAAAGTAAAAAAGAAAAAATTATT
Organism: Wohlfahrtia magnifica; assembly: GCA_023159175.1. Taxonomy (NCBI): domain Eukaryota; kingdom Metazoa; phylum Arthropoda; class Insecta; order Diptera; family Sarcophagidae; genus Wohlfahrtia; species Wohlfahrtia magnifica. Next base: position 2,076,011 of record JAKWBJ010000198.1, on the reverse strand, counting down.
TGCAAATACATTTTAAGCTCTAGGTATGCTTTTTCACAATTATTTAATTTGTTAAATACGTTTTGGGTGTACTAAAATGTTAATAGTTATCACAAATGTCAATAAACTCCTATTCTGCATTTCCATTACGTTTTCGCATTCAGTCACTCAACGATCGATAAAAGGTATTCTAACAACAAACTAGAATCGATAGAAAATAAATACGACAAATATTTTTTCAAAACCTGTTGCTACTTTATGACACTATTGAAGTAAATGAGCGATATGGAATAGAAATAGAAAAATTAGCAAATTTGTAAATATTTTAATTAATAAAAAGCCAAATTTAGTGTATATAAAAATTTTTTTTAATCATTAAAATAAATAAGGTTTTAATAATAAAATAAATAAATTGGTTAAATACGCGAAGATAAAAACCAGAACGTTGTAAGAATAATTTGTAGCGGAACTGTTTCAATGTGAAGATTCAAGTCGAGTCTGAGGTGATATTTTAAAATTTGATGTCATTGAGAGACGACGTTGAAGTTTTAAAAATCCAATTACATCGTTATGTGCTTTACGCCTCGCAGGAAGTCCGTCAAATGTGTGAGTTATTTGTGCCATTCACAACATTTGTATTTGGAGATATATCCGATTTTGGATTTTAGGTTCACAAAAAATAAAAGCGATTGCATCGATAAAAATATGTAATTCGGAAGAAGATTTGCTACAAAATTAGCAACTTAAATCGTAGCTACGATCATACTGCCGGATACACACAATCAAAAAAAAAAATTAAATGAAACGGAACGCAGAATGCAAATTTGCCGAACGCAGAAAATTTCGTCCCAAATCAAAATGCAGGGGTGAATAAAAAATATATATTATGTATAAAACTTGATTGTTGTTTTAACTGCTAATTATATTCAGAGACAGCAGAATCACCTTAAGGTTGCATAATCAATCACTATAACATAAATCACCATTATTATGGTTGTCGACATTTTTGTAATAAAGACACATTTTGCTTGTTGATAAGGGTCAACCATGACAAGGGTAAACATACTCAGTTAAGTCGAATTTAATTTCAAAAAAGAAAAGCTGAATTAATTTTCATATTATCGGGTATGTCACACATTCCGAACGAAATGATTTCGATTCCGTATTTGCAATTCCGATAAATTTTGTTTTTTGTTTTATACAATTCTGAACGATTTTGTTTATTCAAAAAAAATAAATAAATGAATAAATAAATTTAAAGTTTACTTTTAAGATAAAATAAAATGTATTATATTGTGTTCCATTTATACCGGTTCTTATTGATATGTCCCAAGTTTTGCCTGAGAAGTAGACTACAATGTTTGAATTAAAATAAATAAAAAAAACAATTACAAAAAACTTTCGTTTTACGTTTTCTATAGAAGCAAATTACGGAATTATATCCACTTTCAATCGGAATTGAGTTCTGTGACATACCTGTAATTTATATATTTTTTATATTCTAGTGTGAAGTTGTAAACGACATAATTAAATTTTCATTTTCAGAATATTAAATTTCGATTTTTTTAAGACAGCTTGTTGTGAAACTTGTTTTTTTCATATTATTTTGTTAGAACACTTACCGATTGTAAAACCACAAATCTTCACTCTTTTAATTCTTTCCGGAAAAAGATCATGATCTAATAAACTATTGATAAACGTTGAATCAATTTCGTTAATGTTACTGAAATAACAAAATATATGTAATTTGACATTTTCTGCTAATAGTTTAAGCCATATGTGTGTACAGGAGTTGAATATGTGCAAAGGTATAGTGATTGTAAGTAAATTGGTCTTGAAATTTGTTAATTTATCTGGCAAGTTTATCAACTGACATTCAAAATTGCGACTGTAAAATTTAAAGTTTTCAAGCGAGGGATGGCCAAAGACTCTAATTATATTTCCTATATCAATGAGATCGTTTTCTATAAAAGCTAAAAGCTTTAAACATTCCATATGCATAATGTCCTCGATGTCAACTACAGCCATATCAATAAAAAGTGATTGCAGGTTTTTGTAAAGATGTATTAGTTTAAAACGTAACTGAAGTGGCTCATCTTCATACCAGAGAGTATAATCATGCCAAATTAATGTTTTTAAACTTATTAAACGTTTGCTATTGTTCTCTAAAAGTTTTCTTAGATCATCTCGAAAGTCGTATTCCATAGTTTCTATGTGTAAATATTGTAAAGGTGATTCGATATCAAAAATTTCAAAGTTTTCAGAAAATCGTGTAAAAACTGAGGTAAAGGACTGTAAATTTGTTTGTTTCAAAAGAGTTTTTAAATTTTGCCACTTTATACCATCAGCATTCACAAGTGTTAAGGTTTCTAACGATGGTATGGGTATAAAATCTTCAAAAGAACAAAATTGTAAACAGACATGTTTCAAATTTGGACATAATTTTATCAATATTTCCAGAGTTTCACGTTTGATAACTAGGGGACAATTATCCGCTTTTAAAGACAAAACCTGTAAATGTTGAAAATTAATTAATAATGATTTTGTCATCAAAGCTGGTATTGACATTCTATTATTGCCTATATTAATTGAACCTAGGCTCAGTAGCTTACACGAAATCTTTGCCACTTCTTTTGCTATTACATCGGAACACTCTTCAGGACTAGCAGCTTTTATTGGAACATTTAAGATTATTTTGTTTAATTGTATTAACTTCTTTGTAATACTTAACATAAGGTTGTGATCATAGCCAACGCCAAAACAAGTCTCAAAAATGATTAATTTCTTTAAAGTTTTAATCGAGGCAATAGTTGAAATACCATCAGAAACTTTTAGAATACTTTCGGTATCATTTCCATAACAATTTGTTAGTATTAATGTTTTTAATTTCGGACAATTCGAGTTAAGGTTTTTTAAGCTTTGGCTTAATCCACTCAAGCCGTGCATATCTATACATGTTAGATTCTGAAATTTATATTTCCAAATAAACTCAAACGGCTCGCCTGTTGCATTTCCATTCCCATTTAATTCACGGATTAATTGCAGTTTTTCAATATTATTACGGTTAATGTGTACAAAATCCTTAACGGCTTTAATATTTTTTAAAATTATTGATATTTCATCTTTATTATGTGCGATTTTGCAGTTATTGTAATCGAATAAAAACATTGGATCTATATAGGTTTCACAATTCTTTCTGTTGCTCACTTTATTTGTAATCATGAATACATTTGTTTGAAACGCATATAGTTGTAGTTCTTTCAAAGTGGTCTTCCACAAAAATGTTGCAATAATATGGTGAAATTGTTCATTGACGCGTGTCAACTGTAGTTGTTCTTTCAAATTTAAATATTTAAAGATATTGAGACAAATTTCAACATTATTAATTACTTTTTCCATACTGTGCAATATATGATGACGCTTCAATTTATAGTATAAATTCTATACTAAAACTTATTGTTTATACGACTTTTAATACACATATGTATGTACATACATCTATCTGTACGTTACATATACGAAATAACTATTTCATACGATAAAGAATATGTGTTGTATAAATAAAATTATAACATGACTATGTACATACATATGTATGTATGTACCAATGCACAATAAATAAGGTACATGCAGATCTACGACAATTTAAACAATAACAAGAACAACAATCAATTTGCCTTTTTTTCAACTAGTTCGAATGTGTCAACGACAGCTGATAAAGTATGGGGTTGCCAGACGTTTTATTTTATAAGTAGTAGAGATTTTATCAAATTTTTTTTTATAGATGTTTCATATAAAGGTAATACTGAGTTTTACATAGATATGAAATATCATTATGATCTTATAGCGAAAAGTGTTTTGAAATGAAGGTCAATAAATTCCAAAAGCTCACTATATTTAAATTAGGTTTTAATATTTCATTTAATGATATCCCTTATATAGCCAGGATATTTTCAATTAAAAATATTGATGTGAATATTCTATATATATATATATATATATCCCCCACGGGGACTTCTCTCAGGCAATGAGCTCTTCAATACTCAACCAGTTACTAGCTAATTTTAGGAGATGAGCGGTATCATCATTCTTTTTTCAGATGGTCTGGCTTGGTATTCAGCCGAAGTCCTTCTAGTTGGTAGGCGGGTATCTTACCTACCATACCACAGCGGCAGTATTTATTAAAAATTTTCCCGAATCTGTTCGAAAAAACTGAAAGTTTAAAAAGTTTTGAAGTAGAAGTGCCCTTCAGAATTTTTGAGAAAATATGCAATTTTTATTATTCATTCAGATGTTTTAACTGATTTATTTTTTTAGAATAAATGCTTTTGAATTAAATAAAAGAGAAAAATAAACGAAAAATTATACACAAAGGACAAAAAAGCTAGAAACATATTTAACTTGTATATTGTTTATATATTTTTTAGTAAAATCGCTACAAAAAATAACGGTATCGTTTGCACAAATTGCAATTATTAATTTAAAAAATATTTTAAACTGCTCTAAATAGAATAAGTTTTGTTTGTCGTTGAATATTTAATACGGGTTTTAATTAGAAACGTACTATTTCATAAATTTACTGATTTTTGTTTTGGTAATTTTAAGTCTGGCAGCATGACATGCATGACCAAAGAATATAATTACAAGTACCTTCTTTAATGTGCCCTGGTATGCACGATGAAAAGAGATACAGTTGATCCTCGATTATTGTGTCGCACGGGACCTGGCTTAGCACGGACAATCGAAAAACACGGCTAATAGAGGTTATATAAAAACACAAAAAAGTTCATGTTATGTTTATTAAAACATGCAATTTTAATCAATATTTAAAATAAGTATCTTAAGTTATACATATATGAATTTCTATTAAATATAAACATTATTTAAAATATTCCTTTAAAGTAGTTTGCTTTTTTGTTTTTAATTGTTCTTTAATTAAAAGAGTTTGAATGCGATGTACTTGCATTTTATCTGACTCTGAACTGCCTGGGGAACTATAATATTCTACAAAATTTAAAAGAACTTTACTCGGCCCTATTGCTTGTACTAAAGTAAAAGTTTAATCTTTATTTCCTTCTTCTTCGGAACTTGAGTCATGGACACTTTCTTGAGTTTGATTGACCATGCTAGTGATTTCATCATCAGATACAATGGCAAATGGTGCCACACCAATATCGCAATCCATCCACTTTGCGATGCCATCAGCTGTACATCCTGACGGTATTACCATATTCGATTGTATTTCCAATTGGTTAGTCAGATCATTTTTGGGATTTTGATGCCGACGATTTTGATTACGACTTATTAGACCAAATTTTATTTGTGATATGAAACACATGGTATGTGTGCATGTGTTATTAAGCACACATACCAAAAAAAATAAAAAAATAGGAATTACCGAATTAGAATTATGTATATTGCATATAGTCGTTAAGAAAAAACCTGTGTTTGATATAGGGATAATAGGGTAAAAGCACGGTTAATAGAGGTATAAAAACGAAGTAAGAATAGTAGAGGCGAAAGCATGGATTATAGAGGATTAAAAAAAGCGAGGAGCCTGACAGTTCATGGATGTAGCCGGTTAATGGAGGTGCTGCATAATTGAAGTTCAACTGTACATAGTTGAAGACAATATTTTTCTATAGATCTCTACATAATAACATCGATAATAACATCATCTTCGAACTATTGGTAACGAAACGAAGAATAACTCATAGAGTTCACCTGTGCGTTGTTCCATAGACAAAAATCAATGGATATACCCCAATATTTTGTGATTCGCGTTCCCTGAATGTTTTTATAAAAATATATAGTCACTTGTTGCACGTTTTTCGAACACTAAATACTATGTGACGTCTTTTACATACGACAACAATCATAAAAAACCTAAACTTTTTCATAAAAGTCCCAAATTCAAATAATTTCCTATTTTTGAAAATATTTATTTTACAGCAAAGAAATCGGGTAAATATCTTTTTTTGTTGTTAGCGTTGTAATGTGTGGGTCTATTTTAAAAGTTAAAGTAACTACTCATAGTCTTTAAGAAGTACAGTAACGGGATATGTAATAAAATAAACATGATAAGAATTTATTGTGGGAATTCTCAAATGAAAATAAGATTTTTCTACTTTGAAAAAATTTTTTTTACAAACTGTATATATTTTTTGAGAGCTAATTATTGGCTGAATGCAATAATAAACGTTTTTTTTTGTTGCTTGGATTCTAGCTGCTTCAGAAAAATAGCTGTAAAAAGAAATTTTTGAAAGTTTGGTTTTTTAATTCCTTTACAATATTATAAACAAAATAGAAAAAAGTTTAATAATTTCTTTATTGTTTTTATTTTTTACTGTTTTGGAAAACGCACTTATATTAATAAAAATTCAAAATTTGCCAAACTTTGAAAGATTATTTAAAAAAATATATTTTTTTATTTCTTGTTTTGACACTATATGATATGTGCTATTAAAGAGCAAAATTAGAACCAACTGTGTTCTACAACTTAAAAAAATTGAAATTTTTAAAATGTAAAATTTAAAGCGTAAATTTTACCAATTTTAAATAACTTGAAGCAAATAAACATTTAAAAATAATTTGGACTACCACGTTATATATACCTTCGGACCTCGTTTTATATGAGTAATTCGTTCCACGAAAACCCGTATAAGTCGAGTTCGCGTAAAACGATACACTACCTCCAAATAAAAAATACTGATTTGTACCTGAATTTGAAAAAAAAACACACACAAATTTATATTAAAGCATTAAAAGACAAACAAAATCGCATAAAAAGTCAACAAAAAATTTATTTCATTTACGAAAACAATAAAAAACGAATAATTACAACTATACCTACTATTAATTAAATAAAACAAAGATAAAAATAATTTTACAACAATATTTTTTTTATATATGACTCGCTTAATGCGTATCTACACCGTTTTTGAATTAGTTCCATATCACTTTCATCACTAGAGGAAACATTTAATGTATTGCCATCATATTTTATTATTAAACATCGAAACCACAATTAAATTTTTTCTTCGTCACGTCCTCTGCTGGGGCTCGAACCTGTGTCGTTTGTGCTGTTATGAGTGCACTCTAACCACTACACCACGCCACCCCCATACCATGTTAAAGGTATATTAATTATTCCATATCATATATATATTGTTACGTTTTAACGTTTTTAAAACGTTTGAGTTCGTTTAAATTGCGTTAAAATAAAATAAACACCGCTATTTTTATTGTTTTACGGTTATTTACTTCACTATAAATTTTATCCTGTTTGTTTTAATACAACACTTAATATTCGTTTATACAACATTTTTATTTCCGCTTTAACACAACTTTGTTTATTGACAGCCAAACGATAACTAACTCACGTGTTGGTAAAACAGCGCTTTATATACCTAATTGCCTACATTTTGGAAGGTTCAGGATATGTCGACCATCTTCCATATCCGTTAATTCAAATGTAACGTAAAGATGGTCGGATGTGACAGTGCTGTCAAATAAAAGTGCGGAAATAAAAGTGTTGTAAAGCGAATATTAAGTTGTTGGAAACTGTATAAAAATTATTGTGTAGTAAATAAAAATATAACTGTAAAACAAACAAAATAGAGTGGTTTAATTTTATTTTAACGCAATTTAAACGAACTCAAACGTTTTAAAATGGTTAAAACGTAACAATATCATATTGAAAATTTCTTTTTGCATAGCATTAGCTTTTTTCAGAACTTTACAAGTTTTTTAGAACTATTTCTACACAATCATTCGCAAGGGTTGTCTTCGATGTTATCTGTAGTTAAATAAATATTGTTGTCATCGGATACTTCACTAGTGCTACTTAATTAATACATTCAGTAATGAAATAAGGACAATTGTTCTAAAGATTTAAAGATATAAGCAGTAATTGATCTGGCGTAACTTTACATTTTGGTGGAAATGAGCATTTTTAGACTGATATCAGTGCTTTTTTATTTTAAATTAAAATGTATAACACATAACCAAAGAAAAAAGGAAATTTTAAAACCGCATAAATTTGCATTCGTATAAGACGAGGTTTGAGTGTAATATACATAGCTCATAAATAGTCAAAATTGTTATCTAAATTCAAATATTGCAATACAACATCGAATTTTCGACAGCTTGCTAAACAATTTTAAATTTTTAATCTACAAAATTGCATGCGTTAGAAACTTGTTGTTATGTGAAATTTATTTATTTATATCAGTAATTAACATAACTCTGTGCTACAAAGAGCCTTTTTTATTAAAAAATTAAAATATAAACAAGTATCTTAAGGTAGTGTTTTTTGTTTGTTTTAAATACATATATGTGGGCGGTGGTCCTGTCTGTTGTCCTATTTTGTCAAAATTTCGCGTATATCGACTCTTATCGTGGTTCGCGTAGACGTATTTGAACGACTGGCGTATTCATAGTCGAATTTAAAATGTAAGGTTAGCGTATAAAAGCGTATTTGTATATGACAATTTTTGTAAAAGAACACGAACGTAAAAGATTGCACAAAATTATATAATTATGAAACATCCTGTTACAAGGAGTGTCAAAAACAAAATAAGTAAATAAACAATAAACGGAAAAATTAAATTGCTAACATTTCAGAAAGTGTGAACAAAGTTATTTAATTTATAATGTTGAGTGTGTCGTTTTATTCATCCTCAGAAGATGAGGATACCTTAAATGTAAAAGAACGTAATGTCTTCAGAAAGCATTTAAGACTGCATATACATAAATATATATTCTCTTTCTAATAAAAAGTAAGTACATACATACATATGTATGTATGCATGTGTGTTTTAAGGAATCAAATTCACAACTTATAAAATGTACACATTAATTGATTTTTAGATTTATCAGTTTAGCAGCCACCATGAGCATACATGCAGAAGGCAGTTGCCAGAAAGGTGCTGGGAATGATTATAATGTTAATCTTTGGCAATCAACTGTGAGTGTTTTTATAAATACGTAGAAGCAGTGTACACAGAACTTTGCACGTGATGGATCTCCTTTGAAATGGAAGATGCAGAATAAAATTATATTAAGAAGCACTTCGTTTGAAAAACAATGTTCCCTGGTGTAATTGGTTGCATTTGTGGAACACATGTTTCAATTATTCCACCATCAATTAACGATTGTATTAAACATATGAACAGAAAGGGCTTTCATTGCCTAAACGTCATACTGGTAACTCATAAAAAGAAAATTTTAAAAACATTGTTTAAACATTTTTTTAATTCTTTAGTATGTGATCACAAATTCGGCATAAGGTATTTTGAATACACATTCTCCCTGGTCTAGCCACGATATTATTAGTGCTACCAATTCCGTGTTTAACGGTGTTGCTAGTTCGATTCCTTCATGATGTTAGATCTTTTGAACTTAACGTAAATAGAAATTTGTAGTAACCACAAGAATATTCGAAATTGATAATGATTTGCTATAAAACGTGCCGCTTTTGCATTAGTTAGTTCAGTTATAGTTTTGCAGTCATAAAGGAAAGTCGTGTTAAGCCGTAAATAAAAGTGTTGAGTAATTCGTGTATTTAGTTGAAGTCGCTGTATAAAAAGAACTGTATAAAAGAACAAATTCGTGTATTTGTTTTATTTAACGCAATTTAGAATTTGAAAAGATTAAAACGTAACAATATCATAATTCATCTTTTAAAAGTATATACAGTGTACCAAAAAAGTTTAAGTACACCTACTATATTCATAATGTTGATAATGTTTTTTATTTTTCTTTTTATAAAATGGATCTTTTTTGGCTTTATATACTTTTAAAAGTACTTTATTTTCGTAATGCTACTACAGGTTTCCAATTACTTTTACATAAAGAGAGCTGCTGGTAAAAAAAAAATCAAAAAGAGCTAAATATGACGCCAAAAAAATTTACGTACACAGTAAGTTCTTAACATATTTAAGATATTGTTTACGTAAAAGTAAGAATTTTCTTCGATCTGTTTATAAGAAAATGGAATACTTGCGAGTTTTAAAAAACTTTATTATTGATTATTGAGGTAGTTGTGTGTTGAAGCTACTATAATTCTGACGAAATTGGTCGAAGAAAAAAATACCACTTAAGCTGAGGTGATAGTAAAACTGAATCCGGAGAATAAGTCATTACGTGAAATGCAATATATGACATAAAAACCTCATTCTAGTGCGCAAGCGATCATAAACCATCGTTTAAATAAATGAAGTTTGTCAGAAAAACTTTCATTGTGAAAGAAACGCTATATAGGAAATCCTGTTAAAGCTGTTGTTAAAGTACCAGTAAGCACTTATAAACTTTTAGGAATGTACTCCGTAGAGCTGTTTACAATGCTCGAGCAACTCGTAATAAGTCTTTAATATCTGCAGTTAATAAAAGACTAGGTTGGATATTGCAAATAAGCTTTTAGACAACCCAGATTCTTTTTGGGACGATATTTTATTTAGTAGCAAGTCAAAATATAATAGTTTTGTACCATATTTCACTTACAAAATATGGAAAAGGCAAATGAGGCATTGCATTATAAAAATCTAATTTCAACTGCTAAACACAGGTGTGGTAGCATTATGGTGTGAGGTTGAATGGTGAGTGAAAATGCATGAAAATTAGTTTTTATAGAACATACAATGGATAAGCACTTATACCTGAACATTCCGCAACTTAAGATTCAAAAAGTACGTCGCAATTGGGTCTAGAAGAAAAAGTTTTTTTTTTAACCTGTTATTGACACAAAATATACGCCACAATTGGTCAAGGAATGGTTGTTAATATAATTATATGTAATTGTACCTCTCCCACAATATCCAGATCTTAACCCAATAGAACACATCTGGGTTAAGTTAGAGATAAGGACTCCTTGAAAATGTGTTGTCAACAGAATGTCTAAAAATAACTGAAAACTTTATTAAAAGATTAGCCAGAAGCATGCATCGATATCTGCAAGTGGTAGTTGTTGCATATGGAGGACCTACAAAATTTTAATTAACTTAACTTTCAACTTATGTTTGATTTTTTGTTTTCTTGCAAATCATTTTTATTAAGGGTACGTAAACTTTTTTGATATGAATCAATGACATTTTGGCTTTCTTAAGCTGGTGTTTATAAACCTTACGCTATATTTTAAGGAAAAGCCTGGCTTAATAATTTTTAATATACATATAAATGAAATATAAACGCTTTAATAATTTTTTGTTTTGAAAAGAATGTGTTTCTTGAGTATGTTTTTCTAAATATAAGGTGTACTTAAACTTTTTTGGTTCACTGTATGTATGTACATAAATAAAGATCAAATACATATTAAAAAAAGAGTTTTAATTAAGAAAATATATTAAAATTAATTTAAACATGAGTAAGTAAATAACAAAGTAATTTACATATATTCTAAAGTCAAATACTTCCTAATTTAAATGTTTCATATTTTAAGTTCTCAAGCTCTAATATTTTGTGCTTAGTCTCAAGTTCTTCTTTTCGGATTTTTAAAATACATAGCTTTTCTATGCTCTTCCTTCTTTTTTAATTCTTTACTTGTTCTTTCAAAAGATTCGCTTTTTCTTGACATTTGTTTTTTTTTTTTGACAAAGTGCAAGGTTCAGCAATGTCATCAAAACTTAATTTTAAATTTGGTTCAGGATCTGGAGAGAAATTTCTAGTTCTTTTTATTCCAAATGCATCCCTATGCTCCATCATTGCCACTAACTGCTGCTTCTTCAAAGTGTTTCATTAAACTTTGACGATTTTATGCCTTATTTATCTGACAACACTGTATTCATGTTAAAAATGAGAGCAATTGTTAACTTGTGTCTATGCTCTGTTAAGCATTTTTGTTCGTCAAAAACAAGAGTTTAATATTATTTATAAATATTTATTGTTAGGTGACTGCCTTTTTTATAACTTTTTGAAAATAAAAGAAAAAAGATTTCCACTAATTTCGCAAGAAAAAAATAAGTTCGCTAATTTTGGTCTAAATAAAATCAGCAATAGTCAACCGATTTTTATGATTTATAGCTTATTTTATTCTCAACATTTTAAGCTTTAATTTAAGTGTGCAAAAAATTTTTTTTCGCAACAGTTATGAATAACTCCCGAAACAAATACAAAAAATGTTATTCAGGTGATTTAGAGGAAATTTTGTTCCTAAACATTTGTTGGTACTTGTATTAAAATCGGTCAAGTCATTTTCATATTTTGGGTGAAACATTTGCCACGCCCATAAGAACAAAATTAAGCCTGATGGAAAAAAACTGAAAACGGATTTGAATTCAGCGCATCAAAATCATTATGTTACATATATGTAGTTTTATTTAAAGGCTTTTTTTGCTGTAGACCAGTGTTATTAAAATCTTAAACTACGTTAGATATATAGATATCATCCGTATTAAGTTAAAACAGCTTGACTCACATGACTACTTTAAGACATTTGATCAACACCATTCTGCACAGACAATTCAGCGAAACAATTATCCTTTCGCACTAATAGGTCGAGTAAGAAAATAAATTTAATATAATCTTCATTACTTACTTACAAAAGTCAATTTCTTCCTAAGCAACATGCTAATACATAGTAATTTTTAACAGTTGTAATTTTTCGATAGTTGTCGCTTTCGCTATTTCTTTTTGACATTAGAAAAAAAGCCTTTCTACTTTTTAACTGTTTAGGCCTTCGTAATGAATAACCAAAAGTATTTTTTTTTAAATTTTATTTCTAAAAGCGATTTTTTGGCATTATGCCATATGACAATGAATCCATTTTATTCAACTTTATTCAGCTATATTAAACTAGGTTCGCAATATAATTTTATGCTCGTAGTAATTACCAGTAATTACCTTATAAATTATCTTCACAAAATTTTCAAACAAAGTAAATAAAGTAATAAATAATATATAAGTATAACGTAATATTTTCCTGATTATTACGAAACTTTAGAGGCACGATTGCTTTCTGAATCCTAATAACGTACTAGTCTCACTAATTGAAATATTTTTTTCATTAATTTTTACAAAAACCCACTACAAGAAATACAATATTATAAAAAAGTAGCATCCATAAGCTTTCTGACTAAAAAGAGCGCTGAAAAGTGACTATGCCATGTGGCATAGAATAACCGAAAGGTTTATTAAATTGAGTACTTCTATACAAAAACTTTTATCTTCAATAAGTAAGCATTATCGAAATAGACCGACGTAAAAATTTTTCTCTCTATGCGCAAAAAGGCAACAAATAACTAATGGCGTCTAATAGTACTCACTAGAATATAAAGGTAAGCAGTAATTCCGGTCGCTAGTGCGTTCTTGCGTGGTTCATATTTTAGGTTATAATCCTTATTTATAGAATAATCTCCTCCATTAAGGTGAAACATTTAATATATTTGAACATCTTGAAGTTTTTAATTTTTATAAAATTTTTGACGAGGTATTATTTAAAAGCTTGTTCAGTGAAAGATTTCAACCAGAAAAACAAATGAACATTGGTAACCGTACTCTGACTTTCACGTGTTTTGGAAAAAGTTTAAATATTAAGCACGTTTATGTTATGTGTTTTCAAAACAACTCATTGTATGGGAAAACATTTAAAAATTATTATGTTTAATTCAAAAGTTGCTAAAACACGATAGTGTGAACACCATATAAACCAAATTTAAATTCATTGCAACGGTTAACATATACAGTGCTGGAACAAATAATAGGGAGAGTTAATTTTTTCAAACATATACAATTTGATATATTAACATTTTTTGATAAAAGAGTAATCCTTATGTATAGCGAAAATTGTTCAATTCATGAAGTGCTCCAAAAATAAAGTAATTAATGCGATCCAGTGAAAGAAAACTGCAGAGACTATAGGAAGAAAGCGCGGAACAACTGTCGGTATTGTTAAATTTTCAAGTCATGAAAAAGTCTCAAAATTGAACTTATTGTTACTGTTTCAAGTCGCACAATAAGAAAAAACTTATGGAAGCTTGACTTATGGGTAAGAGTCCTCGATATGTATCAATTCACAGTAAACGAAAGCATCACCTGCAGCGTAATAGTTAGAACAACATGCTATGGTCTGACGAAACGAAAATTATTTTTTTTGGGCCAAATACAAAATCGGATGTAAGAATATTTTAGTTACAATTCATACTTTATTTGAGTTTAATAAATAAAAATTTAAGAAACTGTTACACTGTGAACCTATTATTTGTTCCACCACTGTATGTATGTATGTAGTCGCTTGTCAGTTAACTGTTTTAAAATATCAAGGAAGGGAACAAAAAATAAGGCTCATATTGAAGTGCATAAAACAAATTGATTTCTTATCAAATGCTACTGCTCTCTACACGTACACGATAGCAAGTGTTATGGTTGTATTTAAAATGTACTTTTTGCAGAGAATACCACAAATACTCAAAGTACAACTCTGTGACAAGCGCACACAAATTTTTGACAGTTTATTTTATGTGAGCAAAAGTTTTGTGTTTACAGAAAATTCATTATTTTGATTTTTAATAGGAAAAAACGGGGAATACAAAGGCAAAATAATTAAAAATTTGTTTGTAAGTGCAAAACTTAAAAAGTAATTTAGCAAATGTCCGACAGTGCCGAAACAACACAGCAAAAAATGGATCGACGTAAAAAACGTACCTCGACCAATCAGTACATGATGTATATTGAGATGATGGAAAAGGATTCAGTGTTTGCCACAGGTCGTATACCACGAGACTATGATTCTAATTATTTAACGAGGAAGTGGAAAGAATTGTCGGAGAAGTTAAACAATTGCCCCAATGGTCCAACGTTGACATCGGAGGAATGGCGCAAGGTATGTTATAGTCATTGAATGAATAGGTCAACATCTGCTTATGCGTTTATTGGTACGTACGAGTATATGCTCACATATTTGAAATGTTATTCCAGAGACTCAACGATTGGAAAAATACTACCAGATGTAAGTACAGACGAAGTGTTTCGGGTGAGAAAGACATCACAATGACCTCCTTAGAGCTGCGAGCATTGGAATTATTTGGCAAAGTACCCGCCACAGCCCCACCAGAACAGATCTCTATACATTTTAAATCTGAAAAAGTGGATGAAGAAGAAGAAATGGAACATATGCCAACAACGGAAACATTCCAGAAACAATTGCAGGCAGCTGTTGAGGAAGCTATCGGCGATGATGATGCTGAACATATAGTTGAAACAGAACATGAAGAACATGAAGAGATTATACCCGAAACAACACACACTTCAACGATGACACACGGTAATAGCAGTGGCGGGGGAAATTCAAATAATGGAAATACTATTAGTGCGAGTGGAGGAAACAATACTACTTATCGTGCCATTATTGTAGAAGATGCTAACTATAATGATGATGATAACAATCAAGATGAACAATTGGAATTTATAACACATCGTCGTTCAACAATTGGATCAAGTAATACCGGGCCCGCAATACAATTAAATGGTGATATTCCACTTAAACGATTAAGACCTCAAATTTCCGAACAAATCATATATGAAGGTATGTTATTAAATCATTATATACGTGAGTGTCAAAATAAAGTTTACAACCTTAATCCCTAGAATTTAATCTTTATTTTAGTCTTTTTAAAATACGGCAAATTTAAACATTTTTTACTTTTATTTAAAGCTCTACAAAATACCTACTCAAAAAAAAAAAAAAACAAAAAATTCTTACAATTCTTACAAGTTATAAGACAAAAACAAAAGGTACCCTATTATTTACAAAAAAAGTGTACAAGAAAAAAACTATGCCACAAAATAGAATCAAGTAGAAATACCTGGGAAGTGATAAAAATTTTTTAAAGGTGATATCGAGTACAAGAATAATACCTCCATAATCTCGAGTTACGGGTAAAAACGGTTTTTCGTACGTTCATGCACTTATAAGCTAAAACTAGCTAAATCTTATACGATTTTGGGGATTTTGAAGAAAAAGATCTATTAAATGGTGTATAATTAAGGAATTTGCGTATATTTCTCAAGCAAACATTTTTTTTTGCGTAATTTCCATCGAATTAAAAAAAATAAAGTATTGTTTATTTCATAACTAAACACGCACCTTTAGTAAGTCCAAAAATATTACTGTTCTTTTATACAATAGCGTTTAAAAAGTCTCTGAACTTGGAATATTTGGAATGAAATTAATAAAAAAATATGTTTGCTTCAATTGACGCATTAGTACGCTTTTACTGTGTCCTTTACATGAGATTATTTTTACTCATAAGCAGAAAATAGAAGTATCATTAGTTCTCTTCTAATAAAATTTGCACATAATCTAGAACATTTTTGTCTTTTACTAACATTTAAAACAAAGGAAAACCTAAAATTTTGTTCAAACAATTACCTTTCAACATAAATTTTATCAAAAAGTTAATATACAATTTTTTTTTTTAGAAAAACGCCCTTGTAAATATTTTTTATAAAAAGTAAACAAATTCTTGAAAGAATATAAAAAGCTCTTTTCTAAACAGACTTTTCTAAATATATATAAATACTGTTATATATATATTTTTAATTTCTGGGGTCCTGGAAAAAGAAAATCCCGGGAGAGCAGGAATTTTCAACAACTGAAATTGCTGGGAACCCCCTGCTACTTCATTCCTAAGGAAATACTTTAGTCTTTCTACTTATCCAATTACTGAAACATATTTCCTTTTTGATTTTTCTTTTGTTGAAAAAAATAAAAAAAACATAAAAATAAGTTTTTGCTGTTTTGTGTCAATTTTTTTTTTTTGACAAGGGCTAATAAACATGTCTTTATGAGTCGTTCTTTTTTTCTGTCATACAAAGCAATTGACTGGTGGGAGAAATTTTGACGTTTTTAATACACTATACATTGTGCACTGAAACTTGTTCATAGCCACTAAGCCAAAAAGAAAAAAATTAAATCAAACAAAACAGTATTCATACTTTTGCCTATTTATTTAACATAATTTTTTTCTTTATAAAAAATTTACTTCGATATTATCAAAAAAGCTCTGTAGCCCTATTTTTGGATATTATTATGCCAACTCTTCTAAACATTAGTTTATACACTAATCAAAAAAAGTTTGCATACAAAACTTTTTTGTTTCATTCAGGACTCTGTATTCCTAAGAATTCGCAACAAAGCTTTAACTTTATGGTCTTGTAACATGTCTTAATTCCCCTGAAGTTGCGTTTAAAAAGAAAGTTAGGCATCATAATTAAGGAAAAGTGCATTTATTTACTCAGAAAAAGTCTGCGTACGCATAAAATACTAATCAATTAATTGTTGTTTTTTAATTTATAGCTGTGTATTTCGTTGCCTTTTTAGTCAAATTTGTGTATTTAATGTACGAAAATTAATTGCAATTTGTAAAACATAATATTTTTTGCAATTTTTTCTCAGAAAGCAAGAAATATCTTCAAAAAAGTTGCAAAAAAGAAGAGAAAATGTGTTCCTCTATATAGAAAACCACCAACTTCTACAGTGTAACTGAAGGCTTTGAATCAAAACCTCGTTCTGGCCGTCCTTCAAAATTAGTTTTGAGAGAAAAGATACGTCTCATCAACTCTGTGTAGCAAGATCCCAAAATAATAGCACCAAAAGTGGCTGAAAGCAATAATTTAAAATTGAACAGAAGTATATGTGATGATAATTTTAAGAATATCTTAAATCGAAATGGTTTTCATGCTCGTATAGAACGTAATAAGCCCTTAATTTCTCTAAAGAGAGTCAAAGAAGAATGTTGTTCGGTAGAGTTTTGTTAAATAAACCATCAGAATTCTGGGAAAGGTTTACATTTTTGGATGAGAGTAAATATTACATTTTTAGAATAAATAGTTGTCAATTCGTAAGGAGAAAAACCGGTACAGCACTACATAAAGCTAATTTGTGCGGCATGCCCAAACAGGGTGATGGAGGTGTAATGGTTAGGGTGTTGTGCCGGCTAATGGGGTATAAGGTTTGCAGGTTATTGAGTCCTCTACGGACAAGAGAGCTTACCTAGACATTCTAAAGGTTTACTGTAGCAAAATTTAACGAAACTGGGTTTTAGTAGCAATGTTTTATTTGAATAAGGTAACCAATCTCAGAACGCAGCCGATATTGTAAATCTTTGAATGTTTTATTATGTTCCAAACCAGTTGCGTGTACGACTACAGTCTCCAGATTTTAATCCCATTGATTATTTATGAGATCTGTTGGAGCAAAAAATTTTCCATCATGTTATAATATCAAAAATTATATTTAAAAAGTTTTGCTAACTGCATAGGGAGGAAACATCACGAAGTCACCACAAAACTGGTTTATTCCATGCAAAAAAGATTGGCTGAGATTCAATAACAATTCAACAATAATTTATTGTTAATGCTGTTATAAATATTCAAAAATAAAAATAATTAATTTTATTTGCTGAATTTTAATATTTATTTAAACTATGTAACAAGATTTAATACAAAAATTAATTTTATATTCTTAAGAGCTGTTGTTGTTTCATTTTTTTGTATTAACTTGAACATAATGGTTTTGTACGCACACTTTTTCTGATTAGTGTATGTGTCAGATGTCGCAGGATTGAAAATAACTTAAATATTTTTTATATACATATGTATGTATGTATGTATGTACATATGTACACTATGGTGCAAAAGTGAGCCAATGTAAGTTAAATGTTTCTGATTGTTTTACAAAAAGACGACTTTGAACTTTTTTGATTCAATATTTTGTCCTCTTGTATTCAATATACCGATCTATTTAACTCAATTGCATTGGCTCACTTTTGCACAAGCCAAAATAGACTCAATGCTTTAGTAGAAAAGTGCTTTAGTAGAAAAGTTTTTAAATTTAAAGATTGTGTGTATTCTAAAGTGATTTAATATATATTGATTTAATAAACACAGTTCTGGAAAAGGCTAAAAATGATGATTTAGCTCGAAAATCGCAAATTTGTATAAAGTAGGACTGTTGTAAGTGGCTAGAATAATTTTTAATTACAAATATTCTAATCCAGATGCAAGTTTTCGAACAAAAATGGAAGTCCGAAAACAACAAATACTGACACCTTGATTTGGAGTTTTAACCCATGAGCACACAATATTGTCATTTGGAAGTATGCACAAATAACTTCAGCTGCAAGTGCCAATGTATCGAATTTATATGTCCAATGTTAATTTTTCTATTTGAGAACAAATTAAAAATAGTATACTAAAAATTTAAAAATAATTTTTAACTAGTTTTTATGTTATCACAATTTATACAAAATTAGGGCCAATTTTTAACGGTTCCGTTTGTCTACAAACTAAGGTTAATAATAAAAATTAAAAAAAAAATTAAACAATTATATATTTCGGTGTACACTGATTTTTTTTATCTGTTTACTAGTGTAACTCGTTCCGAGTTGGTGAAAGCCTTCACGTTGTACCCGCTTATCCAATCTTTCTTGCTTTTTGACTGATACGGATAGATAACGAAGCTTTAACTGTATTGTTCTCCACACATGCAAATTTTCATATTTATTTAGAACTGGTGGTTTGTATTAACTGCCAAGTCTTTTAGACCAAATTAAGAAACTCACTTTAACTGTTTTCAAGATATACAAAAATCAACATTTACTTTGTATTAGAGGTACCATGCCCACTTGTCCAATTCAGCCCATCCATTTCGTGATGATTTTTATTAACTACGAAGTCATTTAGGCCAAATTCAGAAAATTTTACTTTTTATATGTTGTAATCGATAATAGAAAATCAAAATCGAAACTGCAATAAAGTAAATTTTGTATTTATTTTTTAGTTAAAAAAGCGCCAACGCGGAGTTATACCGTCTCCCATCCCCACATTCAGCAACATCAAACACAACATCAGCAGCAGCAACAACATCACCATCCAACCACATCGGCTACAACACTTGGTGGACAACTGTTGGCATCTCAGGATATACGGGAAGTAGCAAGACAATTAAAACGCATAGCAGATGTTAAAATGGAAAAGCTCAAATTTGATATTGCCCGTTTTAAGTTTAATAACCCGGGTTTTAGCTATAATTTCAATCCCTCATAGTAGGACGAATGTTATAAATTTAACTAAAGATTAATTCAATTAAGAAACAAAATAATATTAAGATTTTAATCTATTTGTCACACAAACTCAATTTATATTATTTTTTATTATAATTTTAAATTTTAATCGCTGCTCATGTCTCTTAACTAATTTTCTTTTTTTTATAAACATTCATTGATAATTTACAAAATACTAAATAAGCAAATCATAAATAAAAATGTATTTATGTATAATACTGCAGATTAATTTTAGGTTTATTTGCTTCAAATCTAAATTCAATAATGTTATATTGAAAAGGATTAAATTGTTTAATTTTGAATCAAATTTTATTTGACGGAATATTTCTTTTCAATAATGTCATATTGAAAAGGATTAAGTTGTTTAATTTTGAATCAAATTTTATTTGACGGAATATTTCTTTTCGATAGTTGCCTATGCATAAACAATTTATTTAATTTTATTAAATATTCTAATTATTATTTTTTGTTTTATTTTTCTTTTTATTATTTAAACATTTGTACGTATATAGCAATTAAGCTTAAAATCAGTTTTTAGTCATTTAGTTGTAATAGCCCTTTAAATATCTCACACAAAATAATAGAAAAAAATTTAAATTTATCATTTCGTATATACATACATACATATATAAGTAACAAACAAAAATATGTAATTTGGAAAATGTTTAATAAATCGATGTTTATAAGTAAAAATATTACATAAAAATAAATATTTGAAATACAATATACATACATATGTATACAATATGGACAGAAAAGTAGGTGTAAAAACAAATTTTGTTTAAATTAGCACTACTTGTAACTGGGGTCTCTAGTTTAAACAATTTTTAAGTAGTACATATGACATCGCGGATTGCTAACAAAAAGTTTAAATACCACAGGTAAAAACTTATGTTGTAAAAAACACTATGAGTAGTTAATTTGCTTGAGCAAAAAAATAGGTGTAAAGTACCTAAAAAACAAAAACGAAAAACGAAATATGATTTTTCGTTAGTAAATGTAACAATAATATTTGGAAATAAATTAAATAAATATTTAATTTGAAATACAATTAAATTAAATAAATATTTAATTTATTTATAATTTATTAAATAATTTTTTTTTAATTTATATTTAATCTAATTATAAACAATTGAAAATGAGTCGTGGTCATCATTTCAGTCAAGAAATAAGATATTCAACTTCATAAGCTAAATTAACATCAGGAGCAGGTAAAAACTTTCAAATCCTTTGCAAGCTGTTGGAATGGCCGGAAATCTTTGTTACAAATGCTTTAACCAAAATGTTGAGAGATGTAAGTTTAATAGAAACATCAACGAGACCCTTTAAAGCCCTGTAGTTCATTTCCAATGAAAGTAGAAATGTTATATTATATATAATATAACATATATATAACTATAACATTTCCATTTACACTGGAAATGCCCTAAAGGACATAAAGATTTCTATAAAACAAAACACAGTTGTGTGTGGCGGCTCTAATATTGAATGAGATTACTGGGTCTTCATAAAAACTTAAAGCTTCAAATATTGTTGTATGTAATGTTAATTAAATATTTTTAAAAGAAATTTTAACATGTTCAATCCTCATAAAATTATTGAATGCAATCAAATAAAAAAACTTTATGTCAAGCAAAGAAAATCAGTTTTATTAGCATTTTACGTTTACAACCATTTCATCGATACACACTATGCCACAAAAGTCTGCGGACGATAATAAAAACTGAAGTTTTTATATACATCCAAATCTGTTTCTACACGGTAAATAAGTTCCAATAAAAAACGTGTAAAAAATGCATGCAGTATATCGTTGGCTTAAGGCTGTATCTCGATTTTTTTCAAAATTGTGTTTTTAGCTTTTTCTGGTAGTGTACCTTCAAATATAACTTTCTTAGAAAATCCCGTGATCTATCTTTGAAAATAGCGTTTTTAGCATATTACAAAAAAACCCTAAATTATTCCGTTTTTTTTTTACTTAAGAAAAAATAAAATAAAAAAATGACCTTCCTTTAAACTTGAAAAAATAGAAAAAGAATGCAGGACTGAATTTATTGCTCGCTTTAAGCTAAAATTGCGTTTTTTCTTGAATCGAAGAAATTTTTGTTTTAACAGTTTTTCCTTTTCCTGTAAAATAACAATAAATCGAGATACGCCCTTTTTATATTAAGCCATCGATATAGAAAAGAAAAGGCTTGGTTCCATATCTTTCAACCCATTAGAAAAAACTTAAAATAAAATGATTTATTAAAAAAATCCATTATGAGAGTTTTTTATATACAAAAACCAAATTAAATTTTTATTTCATGAAAACAAAATATTATTTAAGTCTCAAAGTGATATATGTGAAAATAAAATGGCCGCAGTTCAGGAACTGAATATTATTCGTATAGAGAAAACACTAAAATTCATGACCAAAAAGAACGTAAGTCAATGCTTAAAGCAAATTAAAAATCATTAAATATTAATAAACAAAATTTTAGAATCCGCCGAGGTGATAAAAATAATAAGGTGTGCTTCAAAATGATAAGGTCAACTTAATATTTGCTCAATTCATCCAAACTATAAAATGTTATGTATGGTAACCTTATTAAAAAAAATTCTACGTTCAATTAAGTGAATAATGGCCAGTTTTGCTTTTAGAGATGTACAATTATATTATGTTTATTTAAATTTATGTAAATAAGTGCAAAATTCAACGCATCAAAATGATAAGGTCAGTGCTTAATAAGCAATTAATCTAATCAGAAGGTATCACAATTATTATTTTTTTTGTAATAATTTATAATTTATATAATATCTGCTCGATATGGGTCGCGGGAAACCTTTGTCACTTTATGAGCAAGGACAAATTGTGGCACTTCATGAGCAGGGATTGAATATGCGTGGAATGGCGGGAAAACTGTTTGTTGTCTGCATAAACATTACGCACAAGCAGTCCACACAAATTTTCCATGGGTTTTAAGTCGGGGGAACGTGCTGGCCAATCAAGTACTTTAATATTGTGCTCCTCAAATCATTGTCTGGTCGACTTGCTGCGTGAAAGGTGAAAGTTTTGTCAGCATTTTGGGCCAAATAAAGCAGCAAACGTTCAGACAGAATGCCCTGGTGCTCTAAACTATCCATTCTAGTGGAAGGAAAGTAGAGTTCCAGGGTACCGTGTGAGCTAAAGTCAGCCCAAACCATCAAACTGTCGCCGCCGAAACTCCGTTTGGAAAAAAACAATGGCTCCTTCCTTAAATCTCGGCAATAGCAATTGAAACCAACTGGTCCATCCAGGTTAAATTTTTTCTCATCAGAAAAAATTACCTATAAGCCCAAATATGTATGGAATATCTTATAATCTTTTTAAACAAATTTTTCCCTGATGCCAATTAGTTGCCATGTTGTTTTTCGCAACCTCCTTACGCTTAATCTTGTGCTGCTTAGTCAGACAGGGATTTTTTTTTAAATTTGTTCGAATAAGGTTTGGCGGGGCGTTGATAACTCTTAGAGTTGTGCTTTTTGAAGCTTGTAATTTCAATTCCTCTTTTATTTGTTTTTATTGTTTTCATGGAACTCGAGGCCTTTCGTGAAATTAGCCGAGTTACACGGGCAGACAGGGCCTTTGGACGACCCGTGCTTTTTAATATTCCATAATTTTCTCTGTTTTTAAGAAAGTTTTTTCGCCATACCACGCATACTCAATCCCTGCTCATGAACTGCCACAATTTGTTCTTGTTCATAAGGTGACAAAGGTTCCCGCGACCAATACCGCGCAGATATTATTTACATTGTAAATTGTTACAAAAAAAAAAAAAAACAATTGTGATACCTTCTGATTAGATTAATTGCTTATTAATCACTGACCTTATCATTTTAACGCATTGAATTTGCACTTATTTACATAAATTTAAATAAACATAATATAATGGTACATCTCTAAAAGCAAAACCGGCTTATTATTCACTTATTTAATCGTATAACTTTTTTTATTAAAGTGACCATACATAACATTTTATAGTTTGGATCAATTGAGCAAATATTAAGGTGACCTTATCATTTTGAAGCACACCTTATATGTACATAGTTCTAGAACTAAAGTCAATAAAAAAATTCTTTAAATTACAATCAAACATCTTTTTTAAATCGTGTTAAATCAAATAAAATCGTGTAAAACAGGAATATTATTTTTTCTTCACCGTGTTATTTCAAAAACATCGTTTAAAAACCGAATCACATTTTTTTCCACAGTCGTGCTATTACATAACCGTTTAAAAGCACAATTAGGGCATATACATGTACCAAAACAAAACTTCCATGTTTTTATTTTCTTATTGTAATATTTAATAACTTAAATGCAACTATGTTTTAAATAAAATACAGAATAAGTAAAAAAGATAAAAATCGTATATTTTTTAACTTACAAAAGTCTGCGGACCGACCATATCAGACCCCATGCCTTTAAAATTTTCACTAACTGATGCAGCCTCTTTTTAACTTTAGAACTCAATTTAGTCTATTAGGTATAGAATATGCAAGTTGTTTGGTAAACCCTCTCTCGTTCTTTTGTTAGAATTAACTAAAGGTGCTGAACAGGTGACATTTTGTTTTTTGTACCCATATCTTTAAATATGCCCACAGGTGGTCAATAACTTTAAGTTCAGGAGCTTGAAGTGGATACTCTTACTATGATTTGACGTTATATAGCGGGCACACTCGTTGAGAAGAATGCTTGAGGGTTATCGTACGTATAATGGTATATTCACTATCTACATACCAGTTATAGCTTTTCGGCTCTAGAAAGAAATTCCTCCTTTAAAATGTTGAGGTACATACAAATGCGAGGTTGTTAGCAAGCTGTATTTAGTTTTCGTAATTGTAGATGCGCAATGATTAAAATGGGACTTCGAGCTGCTGATTTTCTTGCATTTACTTCTGCTAAATGCTTAATTTTAGAGATTAAGAGATTAAGATTTTAAATAATTCATTACCACATTATGCCTCTATCCTCTATGAAAGGAAAAGTACCTATAAAGACAAACACTTTGTCTTCGGTGGTTAGTCGCAAACTTAGCTAACGTCAAGCATGCGTGAACCTAATTAATGCCCAATTAGTCTAGAAGTAACGCAGACTGGACGTAAAGGTAACATTATCAAAACGTCAAGTGTGGTTAGTCCATTATTATTTAATAATTATAATTTAAAACACACACTTTTAAATATTTCTTTATTTATTTCATTTAAGCGCTAATACTTTGCTTACAATTTTATGACAGCTGATGTCTGTGTGAAGTAAAAATTCTGCTGAAAATAGAAACACCACTTTTACGTTACGTTCGTTACAGAACAACTAACCATTTGTATGTATTCTCCATTTAGTTATCGGATCAGCTGACTCGTTTTTTACGTATATAAGAGAGTAAGGAAAATATAAGTAACGGTTTTATCGTATGATGTTAGTATAGGTCAGTGATGTACAAAAGTAAAAATATAGTTGTGTTAGTGAGAACATGGAAATTACTCCCTCAGAGAGAGTAAAGTTGATGTTTTAAAAAAAAATCAATAAATTAAATCCACACATGTGTACTTGTCGCTATTTCAGTGACAACTCAAAGCAAAAGCTTAAGAAACTTTTTTAAATTATTTGTTTGTGCCTTACAAAAATTTGCGTACATTCACCGCACATGTGCATTCGTCGCTATCTCATTGACGACTAAAAACAAAAGCGTAAGAATACGTATGAGTTGATGGATCAGAACTTCATTTAAACGTGCTGGAACAAGCTTTTTGTTAATATCTTTCGAAATGTCGTTCCATTCAGAAATTAAGGCAGTTTTGAGATCGTTTTTATTGCTAATGTTATACTTTCGTATGTTGGCCTCAAGCAAACTCCACAAATTTTCAATGGGATTGATATCCGGAGATTGTGGAGGCGTTACAATCCATTTTGGAACATTCTATAGTGATCACATCTTAGTATTCCAAGCAGTATCTTTGGGATCATTATCTTGTGTAAAAATATAGTCGTTACCTAATCCCATTTTTTCAACACTACTGGGTAAATATTGCTTTAAAATTTCGATGTAATGCTTGTAGTCCATTATTTCCTCAATAAAATGTAGTTTTACAAGACCTTTGCTACTCATACATCCTCATACAAGCACAGAGCCACCTCTGTGTTTGACTGTTGGCTTTAAATTTTTTTTCCATCTCTTTGTTCTTCTGACGCCAAACCATTTTTCGTCGATCGGACTCAAATATATTAAATATACTTTCGTCTGAGAATATTACTTTATTCCAGAACCCCGGACAAATATTTTTATAGGTTTTTGCGAACAATTTTCGCTTTTTTTGTTTATGTTATTTATGAAAGGTTTCTTTCGGGCCACCCTTCCATGAAACCCTGCCTTATATAGCACACTTCGCACAGTATAACTGCCACATTTTTTTTTAAATCACTTACAACTTCATTTGTCACCTTAACAGCACTCTTTTCCGGATTTCTTTGTATTTTATTTACTATAATATGTTTTTCTTTTTCTGTTAACTTTTGCGGTCTACCAGATCTTTTCTTATATTTGATGTTGTTGCTTGAAAAATGTCTGTCTATTATACTTTTTATTGTGGAATGTGATCTTTATATTTTTTTTTGACTTTTCTTTTTCCCTAAACCTTTTCGTAGCAATTATGAACAAAATCGTAGAAAGAATTTAATCCAATCCTTTTCAAGTCTTAAGCATCCGAACAAGCACAATCCATATATATATATATATATATATATATATATATATATATATATATATATATATATATATATATATATATATATAATATATATACACTGGAGCATATTCCTATAAACGCACACTACTTTTTTTAATAAAAAAGGTAAAAATTAAACAAGAAAATATTTAGGGGGTTATAAATTTGTGTATTAAATTAGTTAAGACTTCACTTAAAATATTGTTTACAAAAAAATTCATTTGTACTTTAATTATTTTTTTTTACTTAATTTTCGATATTAACAGCCATTTTTAAGGGTATTTTCATATAAACGCACTTTAATGTTTGGGCCATTGTAGCATTATTAATAATGTGTGGATGATCCTTTGTTATGGATTGTTTCAAAAATACGGTCTGGCATTGATTCCACTAATTTTTTAAGCAGATTGGAATCAATTTCCTCCCAGACTTGTTTAATTCTTAGTTTCAGCTCTGTCACAGTCTTTATGCCTTCATTCTGGGCATTATTTGCATAAACTTTACGGGCCATGTATCCCCACAAGTTTTCCATTGGGTTTAAGTCCGGACTACAAGCCGGCCAGTCCAACAAAGGAATGCCATGTTCATTGAACCAAGATTTCGATTGCTTAGAAACATGGATTGCAGCATTATCTTGTTGGAAAATTCAATCTTCATCCATTTTTTCGTCCATAAAAGAGAGAAGAGCATCTTCCAACAGTTCGTTAGAAATCGAACTATTCATTTTTGTCGGAACAAAACAAATTTTCGACTTGCCAACTGCAGAAAACGCTGCCCAAACCATAACACTGCCACCACCGAAATTGCGTTTTGACATCCGAACATCTTTAGATCTCAAATCGTGCCAATAGCATGAGTATGAGTCTGGATCGTCTAAATTACATTTTTTTTCGTCAGAGAAAATTACTTTTTTCCACTCATCTGTCCATTTCATATATTTTCTTGCGAATTTTAGACGATTTTCTATATGGTGTTTTTTTTAGCATTGGTTTACATTTCGTCTTTTTCCATTTTATGTTTTCATCGTTTCGTAAAATGTGTGCAACGTGTTTGGAAGTCACAGGAAGATTTAATTTATTCCTTATTTGTGTGGAATTCAATTTGTTGCGGGTTGCTTCTTGTTTTATTAGATTAAGTTGTCTTCTTGTTAGTTTTGTATTACCCTTTGTTGATTTGCGAACTCCATAATTTTGACCTTTTTTAAAGACATTTCGCACCACACTTTCCGAACGACCGATTTTACGTCCAATTTCTCTATTAGAGCATCCTTGGTCGTGAAGAAATTTAATTTGAATCTTTTCTTGATCGGACAAAAAAGTTCCCTTAGGCATCTTTAAAAGTGATGAAATTTATTGATTAAAATAGGAAAAGTTACAGTAAATTGAGATATTACTATTAGAAACGTACCTTTGGTTGAAAAAAAACTAAAATTGATAATATTTTATTTTTGGTCACTTTTTTAAAAACAAATTTCGAGTGTGCGTTTATACGAATCTTCCACTTAAAATAGCACCAAGAACATTTGATCGCATAATTAAGGCAAACAACAAAAATAAGAAAAAAAAAATTGTTTACTTTTAAAAAGTACCGTTAAGTTATCTCTCATTAAAATAGTTAAATTTTGCTTTTTGATGACAACAACAAAGATATAACAAAAATACAGAAAAAAATTAAGTGCGTTTATAGGAATATGCACCAGTGTATATAACAGCACTCTTTTCCGGACACAATCCATATATATATATATATATATATATATATATATATATATATATATATATATATATATATATATATATATATTTATTTATATATATATATAAATATATAAATATATATTTATATATATATATATAAATAATATTTTGTAGTTAATACAAATCATTAGCCAATAAGTGTGCGGAATCGTATAAGTGTGCTGGTACCTTGCTTACAAATAAATATTGATTTTTTATGTCTCGAGAACGGTAAAAGAGTAGGTATAAATGACTTGAAATTATCAGTTTAAAAGTGGACAGGATTGGATAAGTAAGCGTGGCATATCTTATATTTTATATACTTTAAATCAATAAATAATCACTCTTAGACTATTAACAAAAAATTGTTACTGTCATATATACATAGATTCCCGCGAAAAGCCGGATAGGTAAAGCAAGTTAAGATGATATTACTAAATAATATTAAAGTAAATATGATTATATTAAAATAAAATAGAGGGAGATGCATTTAAATAATAATGTACCACACCTTCCTTCCTTCATAAAAAGGGTATTCAAGAAAAGAAAGGATCAAAAAAGGGTATTTTTAAGTAAAATAGGGTCAAGTTTCTTATGAAAAAAAGATAAGATTTATTTCAATAAAAAAAAAAACAATTTAAACAGTTAAATACATTACTTGAATAATACTGAAATAAAATTAATTATACATACTTAAATTATAAATCAATGTTAAAACTAAAAAAACAATTCACAGATACATTCAAATATTAGTCATTTTATCAAAAAAAAGAAGTTACTTTTACAAAAACTTTTCATAATGTTTATCACTTTAAAAAAATACTCATTCTATATTTTGTAATTAATTCTTTACTTGGAGTCCATTCTTCCAACTCCGATTTGAGCAATTTGAGAGCAGAAAGCACGTATTCACAAGTTTCTATTTTAAGTTTGTTTTTAAGTTTATTTTTAATCAGTGATAGGTTTGAACAAATTCTTTCAACGGAAGCACTACCATGAGGCAAAGTAAATATACAGTGGTGGTCAAAGCATTTGCAACTAAAGCAGTATTTTAGCTCTTCAATTACCCATTTCTTTCCGATTTGTTTTTAATCCATGATTTTTGGTATTTTTATAACTTTGTTGGTTGATTTTTTTGGAATATCAAGAGGATATCATCTTCTAATGAAAGATAACAATAAAAGAGTAATCTTTGAGCAAGAGAGTCTAAATATTGCTGTTCAAAACATTTGCAACTCTCACCTCTTTTACTCTATATGAACTTTTTTTTACTTACAAACCTTTAAGAATGGCTTTAGTTATATTTAATTTTGATAATGCGAGTGTCCGGCATTTATAATTTATTAAAAATTTCCACATTAGCTATTCAGCTTTTCAAGAAATAACATTTTTACTAATAGAATTCTGAATTAAAATTTAGAATTTTGCATGATTATCGTAGCGGAGTTTCACACAAAGATATGTCACTAGAGTATCAACAATTTTTCTAAAAGTCAATAATGGCAATATCCATACGTGCTTAAGGTAAAGAAAGACCTCGTGCTACAAGAGCACATGAAGACAGAAAAACCAAAAACGTTTTTGTGAAATATCATAACGTAATACCAGGAGAAACAAAAACTGAAACTTCCATTAATGTTGGTATTTCAGCCATTAATAGAAGAGCTAGGAAATATAGTCTCAGAAGCTATAAGGATGCAAAAAACCCCCTTATATCCGAAAGGGAAATTCGTCTTAACTTTGCACGAGCTCATGCGAATTGGATTCCACAGCAATGCAGAACTATATTGTGGTATGACGAGTCTTCGAGGATAAAAGGAAGAATTTGTGTCTGAAGACCGATTGCAAATGTTTTGACCACCACTGTAATGTAACGAATTCATATAAATTTGAATATACAATCGCACAGAAAAGTGTACATAACCAGTATTAGGTAGCTAATTATCAAAAAAAAAAAAAAAAAAAATTAAAAAATTGGGTTATTGTTAATTTATATTTTATAGAGTCATAGTTATTCATTAAATTTACTTTTCACTTAAAATACATTTTTTGTTGTTGGAATTATTTTGTCATATTTTAGCAAGAGCAATCTTAGAGCCTTGTTTGTTTTTGATTGCACTTTTTTGTACTAGGTGATCCAATTTATCAAATAAATTGTTTGTGGGGCTTACGTCAGGTGACTAATAAGTAGAATGAAACCGTTTGGGAATGTTATATAATAACCAATCCTGTACAATGCTTGCTGTGTGCTTTAGGTTATTGCCTTATGGTAATTCCAGCTTCCAAAAACACCAATTTTATTTGCAGATTGCTTCGAAACATATTCGATTAGGTTCGAATATTTAAAACGATCCATAATTGTTTCAACAAAAGCTTAAATGCCAACCCCAACTGCCAATATGTAACGCTAAACCATAGGGTACTACCTACATACATGGTCTATCATGAGTATCAAGTTTTTATATCGGAACTTCTAGTTTTTTTTTAACTTTTTGTTTTCGTCACATTTAAATATAATATTCCTACTCCGCGATAATAAATGTCATGCAGTTTTCTTATGGTTTTCCATATTGCTTGATGAAGCCTGCTGCTCATCTATTCTTTTTGATTTAACCACAAACCT
This sequence comes from Wohlfahrtia magnifica, assembly GCA_023159175.1. Lineage (NCBI taxonomy): Eukaryota > Metazoa > Arthropoda > Insecta > Diptera > Sarcophagidae > Wohlfahrtia > Wohlfahrtia magnifica. The sequence continues at coordinate 2,044,875 of JAKWBJ010000198.1, read as the reverse complement.
CAAGTTAAAATATATTGTTACGTTTAACCTTTTTAAAACGTTTGAGTTCGTTTTTATTGCGTTAAAATAAAACACTATTTTTATTTTAGTTGTTTTACAATCTGTCTCTTTCTTTATTAATATTACTGTACTTTAATACACCAAATTCGCTTTTAAAACACTTTTTATTTGTGCCTTAAACAGACTTAACTTCTTGACAGCCGATTCAAAACTAACTAACTCACCAGCCGCAATTCGTGGCTTTTATAGTATTTCATCATAGTTTAGAATGTTCTAATACGGACATGAATTTTTGATTTTCGCCGTTAATTCAAATGTTCTAAAATAACAAAAAAAGTAACCGATCCATGCACTTGGCAGCACTCTTAATTAGTGCAGATAATTTTAGAAGTTTTTAAGCCTTGACACAAGCCAATACATTTTTTTTAGCTAAAAGCTCTTAATAAGCTCATAATGAGCTTTCGTAACAATATTTTTATATATAAGTTAATATAATTAAATATTTTTGTGCATATGGATGGCACACTAAACTAAAAAATTAAATGGAAATCTATTTTAAAAAAATATATAAAAGCTTCTCGCTGCCAAAACTTAAGCCGAAACACATACGAGTACATATGTAAATCATGGCATACTTACAGTTAATATCAGTTTATTTTACACAATCGTCACACTTTATATGAACAAAATAGGTATGCATAGATTATGACAGTTGTTATAATAATAATATGGTATGCAATTTTTATACATACATACAGGGTCCGCCAAATAAATTTTTTTTTGAAATTGCTATAAAAAAAACTACTGAATATTTTCTCGAATTTTTTTTTTTATTTGAAAGAACAATCCTTCCGGTTAATAATGGAAAATAATTTCATTCAAATGGCTGCCTCGGCTGGCCATGCAGTAGCCTACACGATCGGTCCAATTTTTAAGCTCATTATCGATTGTGTGCAGCTGTATTTCACCAATTGCTTCACGAATATTGTCCTTTAAAGGGTCAATTGTCTCTGGTTTGTTGGCGTAACACTTATCTTTGTCGGCACCACACAAATAATAGTCCAACGGTGTAAAATCGCAGCTCCGAGGTGGCCAAACGACATCAGCTCTGCGGCTGATAATGCGATCTTCAAAAACAGGGCGCAAAACATCGAGTGTAGCTTCAGCTGTGTGGCACGTAGCGCCGTCGTGTTGAAACCAAATGTTGTGAACAAAATTCGTTCAACATGGCCCGATAACGATCGCCATTAACTGTAACGGCCAGTCCTTGCTCATTTTCGAAGAAAAATGGCCCAATTATGCCTCTGGACCAAAATCCGCACCAAACAGTGACTCGTCTTTGGTGTATCGGTTTTTCAATGTATGCGTGCGGGTTTTTTGTGTCCCAAATGCGACAATGTTGCTTGTTTACATACCCGCCAAGATCAAAATGAGCTTCATCTGCAACATTACCATGATTTTCAAAGTAATGTCGCAATATTTCCCAGCGTTGTTCGAGCGTATACACAACCATATTCGTTCAGCGGAGGGATAAAACTAATTATCTGTCAAATCAGACATGAGCTAAGTGTTACCATTCACGAAATAAGCACTAGTTGAAAAAAAAACGTTAGATGGCGTACCCTTTATATATGTTCACAAAACTCATGTACCTATATTATGTATATATACAATATACATATATAAAAGCTAAGTGTATTGAGAATTTTCTTGAAGAATTTTAGAACTTTTACTCATTTTCAAAAAGGATGTAAAAATGGCATATATTTCGTTAAAATGATACAATGGGATAAATTAAATAAAGGGTCATAAAAAGTGTGATTGGCATGAAAAAGGGTCAAAAATGATACTTTAGTTCACAACGGCAACGCTATAGATCAGGCTGTTTCATTCAATATCTTGAGTTTGATTTTTGAGTGTTAGTTATAATTTACGGTATTTGCTATTTGTCAGAACAACAAAAAAATGTTTCATTTATTGTTTCTAATTCGTAATTTATGGCCTTTTTATTTAAAAACAGTGTGGTTCTATCCTGTGACCAGTGTGTATTCCATTACGTCCGAAAATGTTAAATTTGTACTCATTCGTGGAAATAAAATTTATCTTGGTACTTGAGTGCATAATCCAGACTTTTCTTGTATTAACCAATTTTTGTAAGTATGTTGAAATACATAGCCGTCCTTAGAATTTTGTGGCATAGTGTACATATGTTTGTGTAAACACCGAAGAATTGATTCCATATCCGCTGAACAGCGATTTGTTGCAAGTTTTACTCGCATATACTTATTATTGGCAATTTAAATAGTTCTTTTACGAGTATAAGGCTTTATAGGCAACAATCATAACGAATATTGTGCAACATCTGTTAAAGAAATGTTGTTGACCTTTTTAGTTCGTTTGTACTTTGATTTTTTGATTTTATTGCTTGTAAATATTTTTGAATTAAAATAAAATTTAGTTCATGTTTGTCTTTTCCTATCGACAACTCTGTGAAATCAAAGAACGAGGAACTGAGAAAGAAATTTGTAAAAATAAAGAGTATTGAATTGTATGCAGTTAAAATATGTTGTAGTTAAAATTTCCAATTAATATTGTCTTAAACGTTATACCATATTTTCTGTTTTTCTATTTTTCTGATAGGCACCATTAATACAACAAAAACCTGCTTTCGAAACACCTCAAAAATCTCGAGTTTTTTTATTCTTAACTACTCATGCAGTGCTTTGTTCCGGTACTAGGAAAATATTTTGTTAAAAAGAAAGAAGAGAGAGTAGTGTTTGTAGACGATTAATTTAAATTTATATACATACATATAAAGTAAGTGACAGGAAAAATTCACGGACTTAAGAACGGAATTTTCCTTACAATACGTTGTACGATTTAGCAATTAACTACAAAAGGATGTACTCTACTGAAAATACGACTGCAATTATTACGAATAAATTCCATTATTTCGTCAAAACAGACTTCGTTTTAGTATCGATAGAACAGTGAAACACCAGCCACATAAAAAATGTGATTACACGACCCCTCTAGGAGATTTCGCTAATGTAGCATTCATATTTCGTATTTTCGCATTTATCTTCAGGATGCTGAATGACAAATATTGCTGTCATCTGCAAAAGAGTAGATAGGAATAGGCGTAAGAAGGAGAAAGTCGTTGAGAAATATTATAAATAATAGGGAAGTGCCTATTGACATTAAAAGCAATAAGTTTTGATATGAGCGTTCCGTGCCCAACAATTACAAACGCCTTGGAAATATCCTGAGCGATAATCTTACTATCGCCAAACTCATTAATGGATTTATTCCACTTCTCAAACTACTATTGGCTGGTAGTTTTAAGATTGCTACCTCACCTCTCTAGAAGTTGTGTGGCATGAAAGTTTAAAATAAAAATTAAAGCAAATTTTCCCAGTATACGTACATATAGTATATGAGCAATTAGAAAGTTCTTTGTTTAAGAGAATATTTATACTAAAGGAGAAATATTTTCTATGGCCCCACAAGTAATCAATGCCAATGCTCCGCGGTGTAGCATCTTAGGTCTTGTTTTACATTTAATATTAGGTAAAACCATGCGTGCTTCACTACCCCCATCTTAATTTTTTCTTAAATGTTATTTTGGTTACATTTTTTTTTATCTATTTTCTACCTTTTGTCCACTTCCGGTGCAAGTCCAAATGTTTGAGATAGCCTATAGTTTCTTCCAGAAAGATACTGTTGAATCTGCTGTTTAACTGTATACGGTCTTCATATTGTTACGAAAATAAGGGTGGACACCACAGCGCTTATTACATCGCTAAAATAAATAAACAAAAGCTGCAAGAATAACTATACGTGCTGTTTACAAATAACCAAATCTACAACAGCAAGCATTAGCAGAGATAAAGTAAATAAAAATAACACGGCAACAACAATAATTAAGCAGCAAAGAAAACAAGTAACAGACAATAAACAAGCAACAACAAATACTAAGAGCTGAAAGAGGTTGATGTTCACATACGCATGGCTACAAAAGAACTAAAAAGAGATTAAAAGAAAGAAATGGAAACTACCTGAAATATCGAGAGGTTCGAGAGCTTTCGATGTGTTGTTTACTCAGCCATGTAAAAAGCACATCGATGCGAACAACAATCACTTTATGTGTCGTAAACTCAGCGAGTGCAGTTTTAAGTAAAGTAAACTCAGCGAGTGCAGTTTGTGTGAAGAAAGTTTATCAGGAATAAACTCGTGAAGTGAATCGTGAAGTAAAAAAATCAGTTTAGTTGGAGCTAACTCAGTAAAGAGAGTTAAGTGTGGATAACCTCTGGTTGAAAAGGTTGTGATCGAACCTAAGTTATAACTACGATCAGGTTGGAAGATCTTTAGGTAGAAAGATCTGTCGAGTAATTGTCGTTGTTTAAAATATTGTAAACAGACGGAGTAATTAAGAATATAAAATTGTTATTGCCTGTAAAAAGGTTACAAGTAGTGGTGCACATAACTGTGTTGAAAAAAGGATTTTTAATTAAAACCAAACACAAAATTTATTTTATTTTGACTACAATCTACGAACTCATAAAAACACGTTTTTAAAAAGATAAAAACGTAACAATATCATATATAGATAGCTTTTATCCAGTATGCTTTTTGGAATACCTGCTTTTTGTCTAATGTGAATAGATAACGCCGCATAAATTGTTGCCGTTCTCCACACATACAAAATTCAATATTTAGTATGAATGGAAGGCGCACACCCACTTACTTACCTAATTCACTCAGTTACTGGTTGATGATGTGTATTGTTCACGACTTTGTTTGAAGATTTAAATAAATCTATATTTACTTTACGCTTACTTGTGCAATTCCACCCACTTGAATGATGTTTTGTATTGACCAAATATTGAAACCTTAGTTTTAACCGTTCTTAAGTGATAAAGAAATTAATACTTTGTTTATATGAGAGGCACCACGCCCTATTTTCTAATTCCGCGCAGTTTTTGACTGATGATTTGTATTGATTTCAAAACAATTCAGACCAAATTCAGATGCTTTTGCTTTAACCATTCTCGAGATATACATAAATCATGTGCTGAATTGTCCAAAACCTAATCCAGCTCTAAAGTATTTTGGCACGAAATTAAAGAAAATTAAAACAATTCTTAAGAAGAAATTCTAAATGATATTTGCGATTTGGAGTAGGATTTTATCTCCGATAAATGTAAATTGATGTAACGATCTATTATTAAAATTTTTATTTCTACATTTTCACTTAGCAGCTCTTTACGTAGTACCCTGTTTTTTACTTCTGTTTTTAACAAAGTTGAAATGATACTTTTCGAATAAGACGTGTTACTGATAGTCGTCATTCAAATGTCTTTCCCTCAAAAGTGAAACAATAACATAGACAGGAGTAACATTAGGAATTGTAAATAAGCAGACAAACAAACTTTTAAGATTGTTGGAGTAGCAATTCAAAATATGGTCATGGTCATGGATGTTTCTCCAAATGATGCGTTCTCCACAACTTCTTATTAATTTTGTGCTGCTACTATGCTTCATTGTCTTCTTCTTATTAAAAAAATGGAAGATAAAAATTTGATTAGTTAACGCCGATCATATTTTACACTTCTAGTTAAAAAAATGCCTACACTATTGATAGTTTAAGTCAAAAGAAATAGGATTAAGTACATGCCTAGTCCATAGGGTCAAGCTTAATAAGATTGCTAACCTGAGCCAACACATATCTTAAGTAGCGCTCTTTGGCGCTATTTATAGGCAACAGTGTTTTAAGTTTATGGGATGACAGCAATAGCGTTGCTGGCAGCCTTTGTGTTGTACCCGCTTATCCACTCACTCTCGCTTTTTGATTGCTGTAGATAGATAATGAAGCTTTAACTGCTACCGTTCTCCACACATGTAAAATTCCATGTATATTTAAAACTGATGGTGTGTATTGACTGACTGCCAAGTCATTTAGACCAAATTCAGAAACTTCCACTATAACCGTTCTCAAGATATACAAAGATAAATGTTTACTTTGTATGGTAGGTACCATGCACACTTGTCCGATTCCATCCACTTTTTAACTTATGAATCTTATTGATTACCCAACCATTTAGACCAAATTCAGAAATTTCCATTCTAACAGTTCTCGAGATATACAAAATCAATATTTACTTTGTATGGGGAGGTACCTTGCCCAAATGTTCAATTCCGCCCATTTTTGAAGTGATGATTTTTATTAAATATTATTAGAAATATCATTTAGAAACTAAGAAACTTCCATTTTAACCGTTCTCAAGATATCATCATCATTATCATTCTGACCAGGCACTGCGATCCTTAGGATCTATTCTGCGCATTCCGGCGCATTGTCTCCACAAAGATCTTCATCTAAACCTATCAAAAACTCCGCATTCACACAATATGTGTTCCGCCGTCTCTAATGCCTGTGAACACAGTCTATAAACATCCAAGCCCGTAATCGCCATCTTTTTCAGATGCTCTCTCAGTCCACATTGGACTGTAAGAAAATCCGTCAGGAGTTTAAGTCCGGCCTGCCATACTTGATAACATCAGAGTGCCACACAAATTACGGGCCGATCGCCGTACTAGAGTGGCGAAGTCCCCTTTGAGCATTCCAGTGTTCTAAGCATCAGACAACTTTTAAAATCCTTAATTAGATTGAGAAAGGCAGTAAGTGGTGCTGCACAGTAAGGTTCTGGATCAATATCGGCTTCTTAAGATATACAAAAATTGAAATTTTTTATTTTGGGAGGAACCATGCCTATATCCACCCATTTTTATCTGATGATTTATAGTGACTGTCAAGTCATCTAGACCAAATTTAGAAGCACTCGTTTTAACCGTTCTCAAGCTATAAAAAATTAATATTTACTTTGAATGGAATTCTGTAAAATTTTTGACTATTGTTTTGTATTGACTACAAACCTATTTGGATCAAATTTAGAGTGTTTCGTCGTTGCCGTTAGAAGATATAGACAAATACTTAAATAATTCTATTGGAGTGGCACCGCTCATTAGAAAAAAAAAAATTATAATCAGTGAAAGTAGACATTTCCAACGCATGTATTGGTTCGTAAATCGGCTTAGTGGTTCTCTATACATACATACATACATACATACGTACATACATATACATATATGCAGATAAGCATTCTAGTCCTTATTTTAAGGATACAATCGCCAACTCTTTGTGCTTAAAGATAAAAAGGTACTAAAAGGTACTACTCGGTACTGTAATATAAAATACTTATATACTTCTTGTTATACTTCATTTATACTGTAATAATAAAAAATAAATAACACAAGATTCAAATCCTTTCCTTTCGTAATTGCCTAGCAAAATTTCGGTTCTGCGTTCTGCGTTCTTATCTAGACCCCTCTTCGTGCCCCACTAAAGGGCTCTTACCAGGCCAGTATGTTTTCACGTTTAGGACGGCTTAAAGCTTCCGTGTTGCATACTTAAAAATTCTTAAAAGATATCGAAAAATAGTTAAAGACAACAAACAATGATTGACAAAAGAATCACATACTAAGTATTAGTAATATAAGGGCTGTTGCATCTAATATTGATATTACTTGATGGTACTGCACGTGAAGCTTGATATCCGCACAATTGTATCTGCAACCCTAAGCGGTAGTTACATACCTTAGCACAAATTTATTATATCGTTAGCAGATATAGTTTTTATAAATGTTGATAGTATCGACGGTCTTACAGTAGTAACAACTTTTATTGCAATTGCAGTTAAAGCTGGTGTTCTTAAGTCCTAATATTTGTTTTCAATTGCAATATCTACTAAAACAAATTCTAACCATGCGAATAATTGCGAAACTATACGAAAAATATAAAACAAAAACGAGAAAATAATCATCAATAAGAACTAGCAACTATTTGTAGTCAACGAAAATGCTGCATTAAATTGCTGATGTAAGAATATATTATAACATGAGGCAGACAGTCAAGAAAAACAAGAAGAATCAATCACAACAACTGTAACAACAACAACAACAAATAGGAACAAAAATTTCTTTAATCAAGAACACGAATACTTGATTCATTAAGTATCTCGTGTAGAGGGGATGCCTACAGAGACGTTACATTTTCAGGTTAAGCGGTTTAAGCGTTTTAAGCGGTTTTCAAACCATTCAACTATTATTTAGATAGCGCTGGTAAAACTTTATTTAAATTAGGAAAAATTATATCGCGAATATTTTACTATATATTTTGATGTAAAACTGGCTGCTACCAGTGGCTTCTGAGCTAAGATACGATTCATTTTCGACACTTTCTAGGAGGCTTTTTAAGGTCTTAGCAGTATGTCATTGAGCTTTATTTAGTACTGGCTGAAACCCGCTGCGCTTTGCTACACCTTTATTAATTACTGGAGTAATCCCTCCCGCGTTGCTGGTAGCCTTTGTGTTGTACCTCCTTTTTGACTGATGTGTATTGATAAAAAAAGCTTTAACTGTTACTGTTCTCTAAAAATATAAAATTCCATATTTTTTTAAATGATGATTTGTATTGATTGCCAAGTTATTTAAACCAAATTTCAAGATATACAAAAATCAACATTTAATTTGCTCATTTCTACCAGAACCTTTCATTCTAATCGTTCTCTAGATATACCAAATTCAGTAATTAATTTGTCTAGGAGATGCTACACCCAAACTTCGACTGATAATGTGTATTAACTACTAAGTTATTTGGACCAAATTCAGAAGCATGCACTATTACCGTTCCAAAGATATACAAAAATCAATATTTACTTTGTTTGGGGGGTGTTACTCCCATTTATCCAATTCGGCTACATTTTTGAGTAATGATTTGTATTGACCACAAAGTTATTTGGGGCAAATTTAGAGACTCTTGCTATTACCGTTTCAAAGATATAGACATATACAAATTTTATATGGGCGCAGCACCGCCCAGTTGAACAATAGTGAAGCCAGACGCCAAATGAAAGTTTTCTACATATGGTTTTTATGTATATACAGAGTTTTAACTTTGAACATATTTTCTAATTCACACAATGTTTAAATGCTGTAACATATTTCGTTTTCAAGTAAAACTTATGCGATACAAAGGACCTAAAAAATACGCATATACATTATAACCTTGGTATTGAAATCACCTTTCATTTAAGGGCTTACAAAATAAAATAGGTTGGCGCATTTCAGAGAACATCAAATAAGATAGCTTACATTTAAGATAGCTTACAGTTCCTTCCAGAAAGACACTGTAGAATCTGCTGTTTGGATGTATAAAGTCTTTAGATAAACACACACTAATTTTTAAATAGTAATAGCTAACACTAGGCTTGCCTCGCTACCCGCATCTTAAATATTATCTTAAATGGTATCTTAGTTACATTGTATAGTTACACTTATATAGATAGCTTTTAGCCGATGTGCTTTGTGGCTGATGTGGAAAGATAACGAACTTTAATAATTGTTCTCCAAACATATAAAAAATTCCATATTTAGTATGAATAGAAGGTGCCACGCCCACTTAATAATCTTGCCCGGTTATTAACTGATTATATGTAATGTACACGACATTGATTGAACTAAAATTAGGAACTTCTACTTTTACCGTTCTCAAGATATACAAAAATTATTATTTCCTTATTCAATTTCGTCGATTTTTTGGTCGGTGATTTGTATTTATTGGGAAAAAATTTTTGACCATATAGAAACATACAGTTTTACCATTCTTAAGATATGCAAAAATCAATATTTAGTTTGCATGTTTTTGACTCTTAATTTTTATTGGCTACTAAGCTATTGGGATCAAATTTTGAAACTCTTACTGTTACCATTTTGGAGATATAGACAAATAAATATTTAATTTTTATTGCGTGGCACCGCCCAGTTTGAATTTTTAAAAATTATATAGTTAATATCAACAAAATCGGTTCAGCTATATAGACCAATTTTTTTGTTTTTAAGACTAAGTTTCGCAAAAGCACACAGGGATTGGTCCGTACAGAAATGGAAAAATTCTCTGTTCAGTTACGAATCAAAATCAAATTTCATAACGAGTATAGTGAAAAGTAGTACAGAAGTATACTTAGTAGAAAGCTTGATAAACGGAATTTAAATTAATTAATTATTTTAAGCATATGGGAGACAAGGTAATGATACGGACTTGCTTTTCAGAAAATGGGGTAGGACCCTTTCACAAAATGGACGGCATAATGGATCGATTTCTTGCACAAAAACATTTTAGAAACGAAAATGATTTCATATGCTAAGTGAAATATGCTACTTCGATGGGTGTTTCAAAGCGATAATGGCCAGATACACACATCGAGGTTAGTCAGCGAGATCTTGGAAGAGAATAAGGTTCAAGTCCTTGATTGGCCGGCACAATAACCGAACTTAAAGTTCTTTGGAGTAACACGATTCAAAAACCAAAAATAATACTTTGGAAATCTAGAAGGTGAATACAAACGTATCTCGGAATCCGTACTTAATAGCCTTTTTCTTTCTAGGCTGCGCAGATGTGTCAAAGTTATAAAAAATACCTTTATTTGAAGAATTCGATTGTTTTTGTTGATTTTTGAAAAAATTTTGAGATAAATTAATATATATTTTTGTAAATAAATATTGTAAATCAATTACAGAAAAACTTGTTTTCTAAATTAAATACTTCAGAAATAGACGGCATTAGTTTTAATAAGATTTGTTACTTTTGTTTTGTACAACACTGTATATAGATAAATTTTATCCAATGTGTTTTGTCTAATGCGCTCTCGACATATATAAAATTCAATTTTTAATAGCAACTGAAAGTGCCACGCCTACCTCTCCCATTTAGCCCAATTACTGACTGATTACGTGTGTTGTTGACGACGCTGTTTGAACCTTATTTAAAATTTTTTACTATTACCGTTCTGTGAGGTACCATGCCCACTAGTCCAATTCCGCTCACCTTATGGCTGATAATTTGTATTGACTACGAAGTCATTCAGGCCAATTTTTAAACTTTAGATTTAACCGTTTTCAAGATATAAAAAATCAATATTTAGTTTGCATGAGAGGTACCACACCCATTTGTCCAGTACCGCACTCTTTTGTAATTCAGATCAAACTCAGAAAACTTAGTTTTGACCAAATTTAGACTCTATAAATTTTTACTTCGTGTTGGAATTTTGGTATGAAATAATTTAAGTGCAATTCTCAGACCTACTGAATATAAGCACAAAATTTCAAAGAATCAGTTAAGCCTTTTCGGAGGAGTTTTGTGACAAACACGGTGACACTAGAATTTTATATATTAGATTTATAATAAGGGCTTCTTGTGCTTGAGTGTGTACACAAGAACTTTGTTTTTCTGAACAAATGCGAAATGACTGGTCCGTTGCCTTCAATTCAAGTACCAGTTACATTTTGTAACACACGCTGACACATTATGAAGCGAGAAGCATTAACTATTTTTTAGCATTTTAATAAGATTTTCGAGTGAAATTGAATTATTGTAACAACTGCCAAAGCTTCTACTACTGATATATCAGGAAGTCAAATATTAAATCTGTCATTTTATTCCAGTATGTTCTTATTGAAAAACTTTTATTATTTACAAAAACAAAAAAAAAAACAAAACGTACAAATCTAACAGAAGTTTTGATTATAAATAGAAAACAGCAAAAACTATGTAACAAGATCTCATTAGTAGAAGTTAGACTATAGTATTGACGGTACTTCCCCGGTATATCTCCAGAATACATGATCGCAATGGCAATTAAAGTGAACCTAATATGTACATATATTTTTAATGTTATCAAGAGAAATATTTGTACATACATAATTAAAAAGTATTGAAATTTAAATGCTTAGTTTTTTCATTTTTTAAATCTATGACTCCCGATGATTAGCATAAAATTCCCACAACGCTACTGATCAATGTTAACTAATATATGTATGTAACATATACAATATGTGTGTATATACCATATAATAATACACGAATGATGTTCTATACTATTGTTTGTTTGATTTATTTTTGATTTAATACTCCCCTTTCAACCATGCAACTGCTTGATGCAGTCGTTATTAAAGCTGTCATTTATGGACCATTGTACTGCAATACATAATTTGTTACCAGTTGATGATGGCAAACATAGAAAATAAGAAGCAATTCAGTCAAATCATATCCTTATAGGAGTTTACAAAAACCAGAACGAACAAGCAGGAAAAAAAAACGAGTAAGAAACGTTTAGTTGGTCAAGCTCGACTGTGTAATAGCCTATAGTTCAATTTTCCCAATTAGTGACTTGTATAAAATCTGCTCACAAAGTTAAATAATGCCTTTCATTGTATTTGCTTAGCTTATTAAAATGAACTATTTTAAGCGATTACATGCACCTCCCTTCTCCAGATGTGAAAACTGTGGTAAAGGTTAAAGCTAAGTCAAGTTAACGTTTTTTCACGGTTCGCACTGTTGTACGCTTGAGAACCTACTGTTTGATCTTACTCTTTTCTTGTTTTAGTAAAAGTTTAAAGTACACCTCGAGTCAATTATAAACAGATATTTTCTCAATTCAGTGCAATCAATAGGATGTTCAAAGACAACAATCAAGTTTAGGATTTTGTAAAACGCTTTAAAATATTTGTACAATTGGTTTATGCTGCCAAATTTTATCAAGTTAACCTAAAAAAGCAATATGTATCTATAAATATACTCAAATTAATTACGACTTTAATAAAAAGAACACAAATTGTCTTATTTAGCAATCAGAATAATCTAATACCCTTACGCTATATTGTATTCATAGGGAAACATGCCCGCAAGCAAGGAAATGCCTGTAATATTAACACAATAGCCCAATTCACGACTATGTGTATATGTGTATTTGAGATTGTAAGCTTATGCAATTGTAATTATTTCCTATCGATTATGAGCGGCTTAGTTTGCAATATCCTTTGAAAACACAAAAAATACAGTAAATTGAAAAAATAATTTTTTTATTTACATATGTATGTATAATTATTTTGTTTTTAAGTTTTAACATTTTTTAGTATTTTCGATTAGCTTAGGTGATCAACTCCATTGAAGCATAAAACACCAACTCGTTTCATAACAACAAGTGTACACTGACACAGAAGATGGAACATAGTCTCATCATCCTTTTCAGAATCACAGCTCTTGCAGGTCTTGCGAGTTATAGTCGAGTCTATCGGTATGCCTTTCAATAGCATGTAAGGGCAATGGCCCGTGAGAATCCCAATGGTTAATTTAATATCCTGTATTAAAAAATTGTAGTTTAATGGATTTATAAAGTCGTACAGGCAGGCTTGCCTTGCATCTATATCAGACATTTTAAAAAGCCCATTTAGGAATATTTTATTTATTTTTATTTTTAAGTCATTGATTGCACTAGTTTACACGATTTTTGTACATAAGTTAAAACATGCATGGGGATGTTAGTTTAGACCATGGTGAAATTAAATAAGGTGAAGTAAATAAGATGAAGTTACAATAACTAGTTTTTGTACCAAAACAACAGGCAATATTTTTTGTACATTGTATGGTAGACGTGTAAAAATTTTCATATAAAAAATCGTAAACAAAAGTTGTATACAATTAATACTTGTAAATTAGAAATATGTTATTTTGTTGAAAATTTAAATTTTCAATAATATTTGGTTTTTTAAATTTAGACTTATTTAGACATATTTATAAATATAATATAATAATTTTATAATATAATAATTTTGAAGCACGTTTTTTGCAATAAGATATAGTTTAACGATATCCTTGAATTGTTCGTTTTAGTAAGTCTCTGCTGTGCAGAAAATGTTTTGACAGCATGTGAACAAAAAAAGCTCTCAGCCGGACAAGTCACTTCACCTTATACTTATAATTTCATGATGGTTTAGACCCTCTAACATTGGGAAAAATACTAAAAAAACCCTAGATTTCAAACTTTTTCGATATTTATTAAAAACTAAAAACGTAAAAATAACATCATTATAGAAAAAATGAATGCTTTTACTTCTTTTTTTTATGTGAATTCGAATTTTACACTCCAACAGTAGTCTCCTGTGGTCTTCATATTTCCAAGGTTTTCTGGAGAAAAATACAAAGGGGATTGCAAAAAATTAATTTTGAGGTACATATTAACACCCATTCGTTCGAAATTCTTCAGTAGATCAGCAACTATAACTATAACTTCGTTCCTAAGAATTCGTTCGTCGCCGACTAAGAGACTCCCAAATTTTGAATCACTACAAATTTTATTAAATTGAGGACTCACAAATAATTTTTCTTCTACTTAAGATTCAAAAAGATTCAGGAATACACTGCCACTACCTTGCTGTAGTGGAATACTTTTCAATGAATCCATGAAACTTTTAATTTATTCAGTGGTTAGTAGGTTCTTTCTAGATCTATTTTTACGGAAATACGAGGAGCTAAGAATCAGCCTAAGCACTTTGACAATTTTTTGTAATAGGGAATGCTTGCTTGGTATAAACAACTTTATCGCAAACATAGCCAAACCGGATTAGGTTAACTTGTACGCTCTAGACGACATTTTATTGAATAACATAAATTTTAATTTTAATTTTAAGCAGAAAAGTATATTTTGCTTGGGTGATATACAATTGGTTTAACAACAAAAAATACATCTCTGAAAGCATTAAATAACTAATTTTAAATATTCTGTGTATCAAAAACTCTATTAGAATTCGAATGTACTTGTTAACAACTATTTAATTAATGCTATTCTACAGTATTATAGGAATATGGGCACTTTTCTCAGTCAATGAGCTGCACCCGATTCTACTTTTAGACTCATTAAGAGGGATCTACAGTTTAACGCCGGCTCCGAACGGCAATGCATTAGAGAAGTTTTCAATAGTAGTAATTCTCATAACCAGTTACTAGCTAATGTTGTGAGATGATACCGCTGTTGAAAAAGTTTTTTTTTTCAGATGATCTGGCTTGGTGTTGAACAGAGCATCTTCTGGTTGGTACGTGGGTGTTTAGACTACCATACCACAGCGGCACACTATTCTACAGAATGTAGGTGAACTTTCTTATCATAAAACTGTTATGTGTAGGTGAACAAACAAAAAGGATTCGAAATGTAAAAAAATCAGACTTTTCGAATCATCTGATAGTAGTATTATCTTACGGAATGTAAAGTTTCGCTTCTGACCGTGATTCTAAAACTAAGTAAAGATCACATAAGATTAGAATTATATAGAACCATAAGACTTAAGGTTCGTTTAGACTATGCTAATATTTGTCCAAGCACAACAAATAATGGTTTGGGCTAATAGTATGGTTTGTGACTAATGTTTGGGTATGCGTTTAGATTGCACTAATATTTGTTTGAATTTTATTTACACAAATAACAGAAGATTTTGTGTCAGCCGTGTTTGGTACAAATATTTGTATACCACTTTACACTGCACTAATAATTTTATTTGTCCGGTGTGTATGACAAACATCTGTCAAATAATGTTGTTTTTATGTTTATGAAATCCATCTGCCAAATAGTATCAAATTAGGTTTGTGAAGCAACGTGAAAAGATAAAATGTTTAGTGACAGTGATATTGAAGATTTATTATTAATAACTGCTGGAGCTATAGCAGTTTACGAAACCCAGCAAAAAGAAAAAAAGAAGATCCAAAAGAATGTGGGTTCGAGCTTGGGTGCGGCGTCGTAAAATTGAAAGATGTTGCCAAAAACTTCGCTGCATAAAAACTTTGTGCGCATGGGTTCAAATGACTTCGATTACTTGGTAATTTGATTACAATATTCAGCATATTAACATTAAATATATGTTAATGTCTTTCAAATAAAGCTGTATCTAGTGTCGCCGTTTATATCAAAGAAAACCATACATTTGAGGGAACCAATATCTGCGTCTGAAAGATTGGCTCTGACTTTGCGATATTTGGCCACTGGCGAAAGTTTCTCGTCGCTGCAATATGTTTTTAGGATTCCACCATGCACGATATCAGGAATTGTGCCAGAAGTGTGCGGTGCTATTTACAATGTTTTAAAAGCAGATTTTATGAAAGTAACAGTATTTTTTGTTGCAATTTTTCAATTACGTTTTCTTTAATTAAAAGGTTCCGTCGAACGAAGAGAGTGGAAAAGCATTGCAGATGAGTTTCTGGAAAAATTTAATTTTCCAAACTGCCTTGGTGCCGTAGATGAGGAGCACGTTGTGATGGTGGCTCCTAAGAATTCAGGAAGCGTATTTTATAATTATAAAGGTTGTGCAAAATTTATACAAAAATAATTGATAAATTAATAAATTTTTTGTTCTATTTTGTAGACACACATAGTATTGTGCTCATGGGCATTGCCGATGTGTCATATAAATTTATTTACATAGACGTTGGAACAACTGATCGAGTCTCTGATGTGGGCGTTTTCCGGAGAACTGCATTTTATGATGCGCTACAAAACAATTCTCTCCATCTTCCTCAGCCTGTGCCATTGCCCGAAAGGTCAAAATGCATGCCATTTGTTCTAGTGGCTGATGATGCATTTTCTGCAAGCAGAAATCTTTTGAAACCCTTTAATAAGAGCAATCTTGATCGTATTTAACGCATCTTTAATTATCGCCTATCAAGAGCACGACGCATTGTAGAAAATGCTTTTGGCATATTGTCAGCACGATTTCGCATTTTCCGCAGCCCAATACAGCTTAATCCCGAAAAAGCAAGAAAAATAACCACTGCTTGTTGTGCATTACACAATTTTCTATTGATAAGAAACGCAAGAAATTACTTGACGTCTTCGTTGATTGATCGTGATAATGCCGATGGTAGCATTACTCCAGGAGAATGGCGGTGTGATGCAATTGACTCATCTTTACATCCTCTTATAAGACAATGTTCTTACAACAACGAAACAATAGACGAAATTAAGAATGAATTCAGCCAGTACTTTATAAATGAAGGAGAAGTACCCTTTCAATATCAAAAAATATAACTGAATTGCTGTCTATTTTTTAAAATTATATTTGTCAATTTGAAATATATTTTTATTTTTATTAAAAAAAATTAAGGCCCATTCGTTGGCAATCTTAAGATTAATGTTTGTTAAAAAAGGTAAAAATAAGGCACATTCGTTGGCAATCTTAAAATTAATGTTTGTCCTTAATATTTTGAACAACATCACAAAATGTTGCCATGACATTTGACGTTGTGTTGTTATGCAAAGGCGCAGATGATAGGGCTGATTCTGCAAAATAGGTTTTCTGATGACAACAATATTAACAATTAATGAATACATTCTCATTAGTTTACTTTCGCTTTCAGATAAAATATCTAAATTTGTTGTTTTTGGTGGCCGCTGGCTAACCTCCGCACGTCCAACAAAAGCCATGGAGTCGAAATATTTCCACTTTGGTGCATTGTCTGCACCTTTTCTAGATTTGTTTTTTTGTTTTGTTGAGGTAGCCCCGGTACTGAATCCTCAAATTCGACCATTTTGTGGAAACTTTCTCCGCTGTAACATTAAGCATATCGCCAATTTCAGTCCATGCGCTATCCCGCATGGGTTTTTTATGGTAGTCAGCACTTGATGCATTCAAAATGCAAGGATGGCATTCCACTTCGCCGATCAATTTAAATATATTTTCTTCGCTCCAGTCGTGCGTCATCCTCTTCCTTTTGTTTTTTTTTGTCAGATGGTGGCGATTCAATAATTGCTGCTTGATGTTGTCCATTTTCTTTCAGAAAAATATGCTTTATAATAAAGAATTACAAAAAGCGTTTTTACTTACCAATCTGTCAAACGAATTGACCAGTATTGCCATTTCAATTTATTTCATTTTTTATATGTTAAGCACTGTCAAAAATAACTGTTGGCAACCCACGTTTCTACAATTATTCGTCGCTATTTGTTCCGCCAAAAATATTGTGAGAACAAACAAAATATCGAGCCAAATATTCGTAACGACGTGCTGACAAAGTGTTTACACTATGCAAAGCTTTATTCACAAACAAAGATTTTTTTAGCCAACAAACAGTCGAAAAATATTTGGTGGCTAACAAATTCGAACGTTCACACTAGGACAAACAAAATTTTTTTGCAGAAATATTAACACAGTCTAAAAGCACCTTTAGATCTAACTTATAAAAACTATTTTGTAATGTTTTTGAATTAAAACACAAGTGAAATTCTGAATCTTTATTAAAAATTTCACTGCTTATGTACTGTTTATGAGAAGTTCTACTTCTGGGTTTTATAAAAGATCACCTCCAATAACTTATTTTCTTTCTATTTAAAATTAAATTATTTTTTATAACTTTCTACATATTGTATCAAGCTATCAGAATAATTAGAGTGCATATGGTATACTTATTAATTCATATTTTGTCAATCATTATTTTGAATCAGATTTGAGTATATTGTGTAGCCATAGAAAAATTGTGAAATCAGAAAAATTATGTAAATGTTACATTGGACTCTCAAAATATGGTATATAACCGGTTTTATACCAAAATATGGTATATAACCGTATTTGTTCTATATAACATATTGCATTAAATTGTTAAAGTATGAAGTAATTAAATTTCGTTACTGACCTATCTCAACAAAAATATAAACTTTCTTTACATTCATTTGTCAGTGTTTGATAACACGGTGCTGCAAGAAAATATCAGGCAAGTGATACTATTTTCCTGATAGGCGCTATCGGGTAGAACAAGGATCTGCTTCTAAAATTTTCACAACATCTCCAAAATCTAGAGTTACAGTTAAAAAACCAGTTTTTCTGACTTTCATGCACTTATAAGCTAATAACTTCGCTGAGTATTACATTTCGCAATTTTATGTTTCTTTTCTGATTTGGAAACATACCTTTTAATTGATATATATGTCGCTTAAGTAGCCTTTTTGGATCCGGGTGTATTTCTTAAGCAAACATATTTTTCATTGTTCGTTTTTCAAAATATATACTACTTAAAAAATGCATATTATTTATTACCAGTGCTAAATTTTTGATTAAAATATTAAAAATAAATAAAAAATTATTAAAAGACAAAATGCGTCCAAGTAAATTTATATTGGTGGAAAGAAAAACAATTTTTTGAACAAAAGAGTTAGAGTGCGTGCCAATAAAAATAATAGCACCGCTTAGCGTCTACTATAAAAATATTAATGTTTATTATTTAGGCAGCATTGTGTTGAATTATTCTTTCAAATTATAATTAGTACTTGGTTACATTGCTCTTGTTGGCCATAACAAGGTAGACAAGGAGCATCATATTGTTTCACATTGTTCCAACAGATCTTTATTATTAGTTGGTTTGATCTCAGATATTTTCTCTTTAACAATTATTCATAAATTTTCGATATGGTTCGGATCAGAGTACTTCTCAGGCCATTCCATCACTGTGACTCTCTATTGCTCTTAAATCAATTTTTAATTTATTTTTCTGGTATGCTTTGAGTCGTTATCCTCTTACATCAGACAGTATTTAGATATTAAATGTAACCAAAACTATGTTAGGAAACACATTCTCATGCTTTAATATGGGAACCGCCGAGTTTGACGGTCTTTGCTGGTAATTTTAAGCTAATTTTATTATTTGGAGGTCGTCTTACGTAAGATCGACGATAACTCTTTAAACCAAATAAATCTATTTTAAACTCATTTGCCCATAAAATATTACACCATTTATCAATTGACTAATACATTATTTTTTTTGGCTGATTTTAATCTTTTAACCACATGGTTATTTGCTAAGACTTAAACTTTTTTGGACTATGGGCTTTAAAGTTATTTTCCTTAAGTCTCTTGGAGTTTTAGTCTCTTTTTCACCTCTGCAGCCGACATAAATGGATACTTTTTATTTGACGTGAAAGGCATTTGTTTTGTTTTTATATCTAGGAGTTTCGATCTTAAATTTGTACGTAATCGCATTACGTACCATTTTATTTAAACAGTCAACGATTTTTCATACCTGTGAGTAGGTTTCTTCATCCGAAATCAGTTTTTCAAGGATTTCTGAACAGTGCCTATAAAACGTTGGTTTACTGACTTCAAACGTGGTCGTAGAAACATCGATGCTGCAGAGCGCAGAAAACATAAAAACAATCTACAAACTTGCTTTGAATGATCGAAAAGTGAAGTTGCATGAGTTAGCTTACATCGTAACGTTATCAAAAGAATGTATTGGCTTTATACTGTATGCGCATTTGGCTATGAGAAAGCTCTCTCACATCAACCGTATGCGCGAGATTTGCCCCCAAGCGATTACTGGCTGTTCGCAGACCTCAAGCATATGTTCGCCGGTAAGAAATTTCGTACGAATGAAGAGGTTAACGCTGAAACTGAGGCCTATTTTGAGGCAAAAGATAAATCGTTCTATAAAAGCGGTGTTGAAATGTTAGAGCTGCGCTGCATTGCACTTGATGGAGATTACGTTGATGAAAAAGTGGTTTCTTTGCTAGGATTGGGACTTTTCTAGGTAAACTTCTCACTGTACACGTTACTAAATTGGATCTTAATTCGTCAATAGACAGAACAGTCTTTTTACTTCTGTACAGATAAATTATTTTTGTTTCTAAGTCATGCAAGCACACACGTTTCGCAAAAGCACAACGAGATTGGTCCATACAGGAAAGGGTTTATGGGGTTTGTTGTTTTTCTTTTGCACGACACTGTATATAACATCTCTCGACACAAGCGCATTTAATATTGTGGTGTTGCCGGTTGGATTTTTACGACTTTTATGCACGGTATCGTTTGGAACGTTTCGACCATGCAAAAACAGGATCAGGTATATTTTATCACAAATATCAAATGTTTCTATTTTACACCTTATCCTGGTTTCACACGATATCTTTTTGAACGATCTACCTTGTAAAACAGGATTAGGCGTATTTTATTAAAAATATAATTTTTTTTGTCATGTATTGATCACGTCCATGATAGAACGAATAAGATGTACACTTTTCTAACTTTTTATAAATTATTAATAATTTTTTATATATGGAGAAAGATGATCAGCTGTTTATTGGGTCTTGGAACTCTTTAAATAAATATTAAACGTTCTGGTTTAAAATGAAAAATTAAAGAAAATTACAATTGCAATTACTTACTATCAGAAAGTATTCAGATGTGGAAGGGTAAATAAAAAGATATTGGTGTGAAAATATTTAACCTATTAAATACACACATACATTTATTTTCTACATACTCATATGTCCTCATGTGAACATATTATTGAACGCAATGGATAAGTCTTAATGTATTATGTATATCTCAAAGTAATAAGCTGTAAAAGCTCTTCGACACCACGACTTTTTAACCACCTGAAGTATGTCTGAGGCCTTAAAGAGCCGAATGTTGTTCTAGCATACTTACTTGCTAGAAATTACAACACGGGATAAACTTTATTTTATGTAACAAAATGAATGTGCGTTAATATGTATGTATGTATGTTTGTTTGAAGTCTAACGACAATTAAATCGCTGAACCGATTTTCTTGACATTTTTAAAGTGTCTTTCTGTATGTCTAAAAAGAACTATAGGGCGGTGCCACGCTCATATAAAGTAAATATTTATTTGTCTATATTTTCAAAATGAGACTTAAGAGACTCCAAATTTAGTCCAAATAACTCCATCACCAAAAAAGTTATCAGTCAAAAAGTGGACGGAATTTCACCAGTCAAAAAGTGGGCGGATTTAGACAAGTGAGCGTAGTACATCCCATTAAGTATTAAATTTTGTGCATCTTTAGAACTGATAAAGTTGTAGAATTTGTCAGAAAGTGGACGGAATTGGACAAGTGGACGTGGTACCCGTACAAATTAAATATTGATTTTAGTACATCTTTAGAACTGTTAAAGCTAAAGTTTTAGAACTTGGTCTGAATGATATCATAGTTAATGCAAATCGTCAGTCATAAAATGAATGAGATTGGGTAGGTGGGCGTGGGATCATATATTCTAACTAAATGTAGTATTTTTTATAAGTGGAGAATAACAATTAAAGCTTCGTTTTCTCTGCTGTGATATGGTAGGTAAGACAGCCGCCCACCAACCAGATTCAATACCAGGCCAGAACATCTGAAAAAAAAGAAAAGATTGTCAACAGCGGTATCACCTCATACATTAACTAGCAACTGGTTATAAGTATTACTACAATTGAAAACCTCTCTAATGCATTTGCCGTTCGGAGCCGGTCCCTTTCAACGAGTTTAAAAATAGAATCTGGTGGGGAGAGAAGCCCCCATGTTCCTTCATTGAATGTTATAAAAATTAATATATATATATACTATATGTACACAGCTAAAAATCGGATTTTACAGTGTCTTCCTGGACGTTGCTATAGGAAATCTTAAATGGTTGGATTTGAAGCAGAAGGGAATAAAATGGAAAAGAAGGATACAAAATTATAAATAAAATAGTAGTTAAGACAATAATTAGCCAGCTAGCCATATATGTATATCGGACAACATATCTTCTCAACAAGAACTGAGATGATTTTATGTTAACAAATGAATCAGTTAACAGTTTAGCATCTACACCATAGTTGAACAGATAAGCTCTTTTGAGTCTTATCTGGCTAAGAATTATCTATAGATAATAAATAAAATAACAAATATTATCTAGTTGCGGAAAGATTTCAGTGAGAGCAGACGTATGTCGTTTTGCTTTTAAAAATTGTTTGTTTGTGTTGTTGTTTACTTTTTTAATTTTTCTCTTCAACGCACACAGCAAAAATTCACTAACTCCCTTATGGTCACCCTTGATCAATACTTTTCAAATTCGTATCCTTTTTCTTCACCAAAGAATTTTATTTTAAATAATTTGATATTGTCATAAACTGTCTGTTCTGTCCAAACAACAGTTTTCTGAACCAAATTGATCAGTGAAATTGTTTTATTGCACTCTCTCTCTCTAGTTTCATTGCGAGCTAATTAAGTCTACATGTGTACAGGCAGTTTACCATTATTAAAGTAAAATTAAAAGTGTTACTTATTTACTATATCGTACATGCTAGCAAATATTTTAAATTTTTTAAAACACAATCATGAAAATGTCACTTGAAAATTTAAAAGAGTGATGATATTAAATGATATTGTTTTGTAGGGTATTTAATTTCGATATTGCGTTTTTTTAGATAAGATTGTTAGGTATTATAGTAGATGTTGTTGTAGTTGTTGTCGTCTTCGTCGTTACAGTCATAGTGTTTTTTATTGGTTGTCTATCGTGTGAACAACTAACAATTGCATTCTTCTTCTTTTGTGTTGTTGTTTTGGTGCAATTGTCAATTTGTTTGTTTTGTTTTGTTCTGCTTTTTTTGCATTTTCTTTCTTTAGTCTGGATTTGTTCCTTAAATGTTTTGATACTTCATGGACACGGTGATGTTGTTGCTATAGATAATGGTGGTAATGGTGGCAGTTGTATTTTTTAACTTGAGCAATGTTGTTATTGTTGGTACACGTAGAAAAGTTTTCCTCCGCAACGACAAGAACAATAAAAACAAAACAAGAATTATAAAATAAGCAAAAGCGAACAGCATTCAGTACAGTTTAAAACAACAACTGGCACCAACATGCATCGAACTTCAGTTTTTTGACCCTTTGGAAGTAATATAAGCACGTACAACTGATCAAAAAAACTTAAGAAATGAATAAAATTAAAAGAGAAATATAACCTTAGGAACAATATAGACATTATTCGAATAATAATAATATTTAATTAAGGACGTATGGATACTGTTGCGTTACATTAGAGTTTATTCAATACTAGAGTAACTCCTTCCGCGTTGCTGGGAGCCTTTCTGTTGCTCTTTTCCAATCTTATCCAATCTCTCTCGCTTTTGATATGGATAGATAACGAAGCTTTAACAGTTACAGTTTTGCACACATGCAAAATTCCATATTCTATATATAATTTTTATTGACTACCAAGACGATGATAATAAACAATATTTAATTTGAATGGGAGGTGCAACGCCCACTTGTCCAAATCCGCCCATTTTTCAACTGGTGTAGTGACTATCAAGTCATCTAGACCAGGGATGAGCAACACGCGGTCGCGGGCCACTTGCGGCCCGATTAACATGTCATTGTGGCTCGCCAAGCTTTTTAAAATTTGGTTTATTTTATTTACTTTCTCCCATCAATATTTCCCAGCTTAGACGGTAAAAGATTTTTTGCATGAATTTTTATTATTGTTGTTTAAATATGCATTTCCGTTTAAAAAATTTTTTGAATTTTTATTTAATTGTCTCTTTTTAGCTTTCAGCATAAATAAATATTCATATTAAAAAAAAAAAAAAAAATTAAAATAAAAAAAAAATTCCGAACATGAAATTAAAACAAATATCAAGTATATGAACATGTTTACTCTTTTATGTTCTCTACATATGTACATAAAGTTAAATTTTATACAAGAAAACTCATATCGTCTAAATTGCGACTATGTTATTATAAAATTAATTACGGGAAACCCCGCATAACGCGGTATTTCTACAACACGATTTAAATGGAATTCCGTTACAGTTCATCGTGAAACTGTGACTTGTATAACGCGAAATTGAAAAGAAGTGTTGGTAACACTAATTTGTGTACACATACTTCTTTTTAATGTAAAGCGGGGGATTTCCCTTTTGTTCAAACATCAAACACGAACGCACCGCCTCTGTGGTTATTTGTGTTTGCTTCTGTCACACAATTAGTCAGACTGGTAAGCTGTTAACTAACAATTTTTGTATTTCTTGAAAAAGTTAGTGAAATTTTATTGTCGAAAAGGTAATATTAGGGTTTTCTTTACACAAAATTAAGTTTTTCCCCAAACTTTGTTAACTTAAATTTTTTTTTCCATAATAGAATGTCTGAAAAGAAAACAAAAAAAAAAAAACGGATGATTGCGGATGAGCACAGGAATTTCCAAGAAAGTTGGAAATTTGGTTATTTTTTCACTTTCGCCAAAAATAAAGCTGTATGCTTAATATGCTCAGAAACTGTGTCGACGTTAAAATAATATAACATAAAAAGGCATTACGATACAAAACATGAACAACAATACAAAAACCTAACAGGACAACTCCGGATGTTTTATCAAATATTGCAGTAAAGGCTAGTTATGTTGTCAGTCAAATACTGGCAAAAAATGAAACCCTTCGCGGATGGAGAGATGATAAAAGAATGTCTGACTGCTGTCGCAGAAATAGCATTTCTTGAAAAAATAAAAATTATTTCAAACATTAGCTTATCAAGATTCTCAATAGCAAGGAGAATTGAAGACTTGTCTGAGAACATAGCAACAACGCTTTGTGAACGCATTGTAAAATTCGAATACTGTTCTTTGGCACTTGATGAGAGTTTCGATATTAGCGATACTGCACAGCTGGCTATATTTATACGTGGTGTTGACTCCAATTGACTCCGAGGAATTGTGTTCACTGATTCCTATGCAAGGAACTACAAATGGCAAAGACTTGTACGATGAACTAAAGTCTGTGTTGGAAAATTTATCAATTCATCTCAATGATCTTAACATTGAACTTTAAGGCAAAGGACTGTTTATTCATAACTACGGATTTGAGTGCAGATTAAAATTGTGGAAACAGCATCTTTTGCAGAATAATATTTATCACCTTCCACATTTAGAAAAAGAAAACGTTACCACTTCTCAAAAATACGCACCAATATATACATTTTAATCAACGAATGTCAATTACGATTCCAAATGTTCAAAACTGGGAAGACAGCGATTCCATGTTTTCAATGTTTTCCTCACCATTTAACATCGTTGTGGATACAGTTCCCAAAGAGTTTTAAATGGAAGTGATTGACATGCAGAATAATACCGATTTAAAAAATTTATTTCTTTCAGTAAACATCGAAAACTTTTATAAATCATATGAGAGCCCTGAGAAATTTCCGCTTTTGACGAAAAATGCTAAGCAAATGATGTCTCTGTTTAGAAGTACGTATGTTTGCGAACAATTATTTTCAACCATGAAATTCATTAAAAACAACCATCGATCAAGACTAAGTGATGCACGATTAGAAAGCTGCGTACATGTAGCCATCTCATCAATTCCAACTGATATCGATCAGGCTTGTATCGAAAAAACAGTGCCAAATTTCCCACTAAAAATACTTGCCTTTTTCCTTGCATTAAAATCTGTGTATGAAATTTTTAGTTCTTTTTAATTTTTTATTTTTTATATTAATGTTTATTATAAATAAAATTTTGTAAATTATTAAAAAGTGTTACTTTATGCAATGCCCTCGAAAAAATTTAAATTAGCCCGTTGATTAAAAAGGTTGCTCACCCCTGATCTAGACTAAACTAAAAAACTTTCGTTTTTAGCGTTCTCAAGACATAGAAAATTAATATTTACTTTGCTTGGATGATACCATGCTCACTTTACCGGATCCGCCCACTTGAATATTGAGTATTGATTTGTATTGATTACGAACCTATTTGGAGTATCTTACTGTCACCGTTTAGAGGATATAAGCAATAAATAATTCTATGGGAATGGTCCGTTTTAAAAAAAACTATCAGTGAAAGTAAATTTTTCCAACGCATGCATTAGTTCGTAAGTCAGATGAGTGGCTCTCGAGCTATTAAATTACGAAGATAGGACAACTTAGTTTTATATACCACACATAGATTAAAACGATTACTTTAATTTAAAAAATATAAAGATTATCAAGAAATTCTCTAATATTATATTGTTACGTTTTAACCTTTTTAAAACGTTTATGTTCGTTTATATTGCGTTAAAATAAAATAAAACTCTATTATTATTTTAGTTGTTTTACAATCCGTCTCTTTCTTTATTGATACCACTGTACCACTGTACTTTAATACACCAAATTCGTTCTTAAACACTTTTTATTTGCGTCTTAAAAAGACTTTACTTCTTGACAGCCAATTCAAAACTAACTAACTCACCAGCCGCAATTCGCCGCGTTTTATAGTGTTTCATCTTAGTTTAGATTGTTCTAGTATGGACACGAATCTTCGATTTTTCGCCAATAATTCAAATGTTCTAAAATAACACAAAAATAACCGATCCATGCACTTGTCAGCACTCTTAATTAGTTCAGGTAATCTTAGAAGTTTTTAAGCCTTGACACAAGCTAATAATAAGCTCTGACGTGGTGAATTTTGTCTTTAGCATTTTCATTTTCGCAACAATATTTATTAGCTATAAGCTACATAACTAATTTAAGTTAAAACAAATAGTGAGTAAATTCTTTGTATTTGCGAATTTGACTTTTTTATTATGACGCTTTTAAGCTAAAAAATAATATGCACTTATCTTGAACCAACGCTCCATGGTATTTTTACTCTATTAGCAGAGATGAATGAATGAATGAATCAGTGTACCAATATGAAATACTTACCTACCTACTAAAAACAGTCAACTGATCTTATTTTTATTCTGTCCAAGACAAATTTAATATTTTGTAATAATTGAGAAAAATGTTGTATTTATAAAGCAACAAAATGTATGTATGTATGTATCATCTTGATATCGTTATAACTGAGAAAATAATGTGGCGTTAATTTCTAGCCTGCGTCACCAAGTAATCGCTCTCTAAATTCGTTATTATCTTTTAAATTGAAATGCGATAATAGGGGGTATTACGTTCTATCTTGTCACTATATCTAATTTTAGCCATTGAAATCCAACTGCATAACTAAACAAAGTTTGAATTTGCGAATAAATTCCCTTCTTATTTTTGAATAATATTTCGCAAGGTCACTTTCAATTTTTTAATAGTAAAGTAGGTTCCATTTTAATTGTTTCAATTTTTTTTATCTCTTCAACATATATTAAGTAAAAGCGGGAGCATTATTATCATCATCATTTTCATTAGACCGATTAGGCACTATTACAGGAAACTGTGACCCATGTGATCTGTTATGCCTTTCCGGTCGATAGCCTGTTCAGCAGATTTGCAGCCTTCCTAATGCAGCAAGCAGATCTGAAACTATAATAGTAAATATCTCACCCAGAGTGACTTTATGTCTACCTAAACATTTCTATCTAAACTTATCAAGTGCCAAACAATATGTGTTATGCTGATGCCAGCGAGCACAGTCTACAAACATCCACATCTGAGACCGCTATCCTCTTCAGATGCACTCTTAGTCCACAGTGGCATGTAAGAAACTCCGTTGAAAGCTTTAAGTCTGTCCTGCCAATTTTAAGAACCTCAGACCTACGCCAAAATTGCAGTCTGATCGCTGATGTGGAGAGGCGAAGTCCCCTTTGAGCATACCAGTCAACGCATTCGCTGTGTCATTACCATCTATTCCACAGTGTCCAGGAAACTAGAGTAAATTTTGAACAAACTCTGTTTACCATTGTTTGCAATGACTTGAAGGTCTCCAGCATCATCTTGAAACTACGAGTACAATATTGCTGTATTGTTGATAATTTTTTGTCTGGTATGGAGAAATTACCGTTTCTCGTGTTTTAATATTTTAAGCATTCATTCTATAATGTTTTGGTTTTTGACAACAGAATTCTTTTAAATACATATTGTTACGTTTTTAACTTTTTAAAAACGTGTATGTATAAGTTCGTAGATTGTAGTTAAAACAAAACAAATTTTGTGTTTAGTGCTAATTAAAAATTCTTTATTCAACACAGTTTTGTGCACCACTGCTTGTAACCTTTTTATAAGCAATAACAATCTTCTATTCTTAATTATACCGTCAGTTTAGAATTTCGTAAACAACAACAACTACTCGACAGATCTTTCTACCTAAAGATCTTCCAACCTGATCGTAGTTATAACTTAGGTTCGATCACAACCTTTTCAACCACAGGTTATCCACACTTAACTCTCTTTACTGATTTAGCTCCAACTAAATTGGTTTTTACTCCACTACTAGCTTCACGAAATTATTATCATTATAAACTCTCTTCACACCAATAACACATTCGCTGAGTTAACTTTACTTAAAACTGTACTCGCTTGGTTTACGACATATAAACTGATTTCTATTCACATCGATGTGCTTTTTATATGGCTGAGTAACCAACAAATCGAAAGCTCTCGAACCTCTCGATATTTCAAGTCGATTCCATTTCCTTCTTTTAATTTCTTTTTAGTTCTTTTGTAACCATGCGTATGTAAACATCTACTTCTTTCAGCTCTTAGTATTTGTTGTTGCTTTGTTTATTATCTGTTATTCGTTTTCTTTGCTGCTTAATTATTTTTGTTGTCGTGTTATTATTATTTACTTTATCTCTGCTAATGTTTGTTGTTGTAGATTTGGTTATTTGTAAACAGCACGTATAGTTGTCCTTGCATCTTTTGTTTATTTATTTTAGCGACGTAATAAACGCTGTGGTGCCAAACCTTATTTATGTAACAATATTATTACATTTTGAAATTGTTCTGACCAATTATTTTATCAATAAAGAATGTCCATTATTTTAAAAATTTGGTTAAACTTTAGATTTTATGTTCTTTTCACAATAATGTTCTTAAAAATGGCTTAAAGTACAACAATAGCGGTTGATTACAATAACCGTTGGTAAATTTACAGCTTTAGTACCTTTTTGATTTTTAACAAATATTTTTTATGCGTTCATCAGTGTCTAAATGATTTACTTTACCTCAGTATGTTACAAATAAAAAAATAATCGTTGTAACTGTGATTGTCAACTTAATTCACAAAACGATCGTTCGTTGGAAGTGTTTCTGTGGCTCAACATTTTACAGAAAACAAGTGAAACATTTAGTGAAAAATCGAACAAGTTAAAAAGTCCACCAAACAAAATTGCTCAAGTGATGTAATTATTGTAAAGTAATATTGTATTCTATTTAATTTACGTCTGAATATATCTTTAACAATTTATTGTTTTAAAGTGACTTAGACACGAATATACTTAGTAAATGTGTGTAACATCTAATAGTATATTTTAAAGTATCAAAACATAATATATTATCCGGTGACATGTATTTGCATGTCAATGTTAAAGTTTTTATAGATCTGCCTGGAAATATTGCACTTTCCCATGGTAAAAAGGGCAATTAATTATATTTTTCCAAAGCATTTAAGCTATATTTTTGCTTATAAGTTGTTCGCTTTATAATTAATTTCAAAAAAATGGAAAACATTTAATAATAAAGAATCAAATTATTGATTTAATACTAGTTTGTGACGATGGAGTAACAAAATTGCATGAATTTGTAAAATTAGGAAAGTTTGTCATATAGTTAATTAACAATTACACCACGTTTTTGATTTTACTGCAGCGCATATTTTAAAACGATCATCACTTTATATGCCTTCAGCACATCCTTTTCATCTAAAACATGTTATTATTCATTCTTCATGCATAAATACATCAATTTCAAACATCTTGAACATTTTTGTACTGACTTTAAAAAAAGATAACTTACTAAGCTTCGTATGTTTACTTGTGCACCATAGTATATGAGAACAAAAATTTATAATTTGTCTTATTTCTACCTTAAGGGTCTATCTCAGTATCGTACATTACAGAACATGCGATTATATACATGGATTATTATAAAAAAAATTATATGTATTACAGAAAAATGTAAGAAATATACATATTTTACCGTACAACTTTAGAACAACTATGAAAGTGGAAATATATGTCCAACGGATTTTAAACCATATATTGCCAGTGTAAGTTAGGTTTTATATTTAAAATTTATTCGAAATTTCTTCTTTCAATGGTGAATGTTTTTGAGTGTTTCTGTATGCTTTCACGTATTGGCTTTGACTAAATCGAATTTGACGTGCTAACATAATGCAAGTTCTATGCTATAGATTAAGATATGATCTAATATGAATATTATGATATTATCATCATGATTAAATTTAAATTACCATAATGGTAAATTAGATTATAAAGACTTCACCACATTTAATATTTTATTCCAAATAAGATTAAAAATTCGATTAAATCTAATAATTTTACTTATTATAGGGGGTGATTGGCATTTGCTTTTACGGTGATCTTTCTTTAGTAAGCAAAATAATAATGCTATTTATAAATTTGACGTGGAAAAAAATGGGCGGAATTGGAAAAGTGGGCGTGATACCTCCAATATAGACTAAATATTGATTTCTATGTATTTTAAGAATGTTTAAAGCAAAAGCTTCTGAATTTGGTCTGAATGACTTCATAGTTAATAAAAAATATAATGAAAATTTGGGCGCAATTCTACAAATGAGCATGGCATCCCCTTAATATTGCCGCGTTATAACCTTTTTAAAAAGTTTGAGTTCTTTTAAATTGCGTAAACTAAAATAAATACCATGTTGTTGTTGTTTTACACTTTTTATTTCTCACTTTATTTTTATATAGTTTATCTTAATACAGCAACTTATTATTCTTGCACTTAATATACGTTTATACAACACTTTTATTTCCGCCTAAACACAACTTTACTTTATGACTGCAAAACGATAACTATATCGACTTAGGCAAAGTAGCCTCCTTATATACCTAACTGTCTACAGTTTGGAAAGTTCTGGAAATGTCTCAAACGCTCTTATATGCGTTAATTTTAAATATGTATGATTGTGTTACCCAAAGATGGTCTAATTGGTGATCGTATATTGACCGCTACATGCACTTTGGCAACCACTAAACGCTCATTCAGCACTTAAAGTTTCAGACTCTAAAAAACGAGAATATCGATAATATATTTTGTTTTTTAGTATACATAATTAAGTTGTTTTAGCATTGGTAATGCAATTTTGCACTGTTGGTGGGATCGAGGTAGTATTTTGTATTGTGAGCTACTAAAACTCGGTGATAGGTGCAAACTGTAATTACGTTGTTTGAACAGTATATTATGAGAAAAATGGCCGATATATAAAGTTATTCTTCTGCATGAAAACTCTCGGCCTCACGTCGCTAAAGTTGTCAAACGATTAAATGCTGCACCCAATGTATTTTACATACATTGCTTCAAAGTTGGTTTGCCTCAAAAGACAAGAAGTTTTTCTGAGACGGCACACGAAAATTGGTTCAAAGGTGAGGGAAAGATGTAAACAGTTATTTGATAAATTGTTATTTTGATAAATTTGTTCAAAATTAAAAATTATATTTTTTTAACTAAAAAAGGATTAAATTAATTTGTACTCCCAATATGCAAATTATACTAATTTGTGTTGTAATTTACGAAAACTTTTAAATATAAAAACCCACTCGGGTTTTTTTTAAACTTATTTGGAAATCTGAAGTGCTCCAATCCATACAGCCCGATTCGTGAAATCGTGGATTTAGAGCCATAAATCTGACGTCCTTGAATGAACTCCGATCTAAATATAATCATGAACGACTGTAGATGGTTGACTAAGAAAGTGTACGAGTCCGGAAAACAATACAACACAAAGTAAAGTAAACAAACACGCTTGGTCCACTATTTCGTTGAATTATATTGAAATACTTTACAATTCAATTATTATCAATTATTCTTAATATAGTTTAAAATATAGTATTTGAGAGTTAAAAAGCTATATATTTGCTCAAAATCGAATTGAAATTGTAGCAGATAGCGCTATCCAGTTGACAAATTTTTTCGATATGTTTTTGGTTTAGTTTTTCTACAAAATTAATTAAAATATTATCTTGAAGCAGTCATTCTTGTTTTATTTTAATGATAATTGACGGGAGTCTACTACATAGAAATTTTAAGGCCATATTTTAATTAGTTCAGATAATATTTAACATTAATCGCCAGTGAAAGGCGGGCATTTGAATATTTCTTCCTGTCGTTTGTATTCGATCACCACTAAATTATTATTATTATTTTTTTTTTAGTTAAAAAAAAAAATTATGTGATTTCATTTCGTTTACACTGTACACTCGAGTAGTTCGGTATGTAGTTTAAAGTTAATTTCGTTTTATTATTGCTTTTAAGTGAAAATTGGACTGCAATTAAACTACTTACACACTCATTTCAACGTTTTACTCGCCGTTACCTTTCAATTCTATTATTGTTGTTACCGCTGTTATTGTCACGTTTAAGCTGTTACTGTTATTATTGTCATTTGTCGGTATTACCGCTACACCAGTATACATAGACGAAGAAGAAGATACGAGCATATAAAAAAAAGTTATTTTTTGAATCTATTTTCAAAACTATTGATTTAATATAGTAATAGTTTCAAATCATAAATTCTAAATCATTTATTGTAATCAAATCAAAATTTTTAAAATGATTTATTTAAATTTAAGATCACGTTTAGTTGACAGATTCAATCCATTTAACATAATGGTTATAGCTGCGGCGACAGAAAACGGGAAAACCGATGATCCCAAATAGAATGAAAAATCAAAGGAAGAGCATTTTGTAGTCGGTCCAAATAAATTGTAATTTTCTTACTTGCTTGCAATTAATATTTTTTTCTTTATGCACTTAATTTAGACCAATTATGGACAAATCAAGTTGTATTGACGCTTTAAATATTTGTAGTTGTTGGTGTTGTTTTTTTATACATTTTTTACGTTTTTAAACAATTTGCTTTTTTTGTTGTTAGTCTTATTGATAATGTTGTTAATTATTTTTTGGTGGAGATTTGTTGTTGTTTATTGTCAAAATTAAAGGAAATTTGTTTGTCTTCCATTTGTGTACTAATCAAGGTAATTTTGCAAACTTATTAACAATTTAGTTATGGTGCTAGATAACACTGGGTAACAGAAACTAAAAAATGAAATGCTTCCTCAACTTCGAGTTCCTATACTTCAAATTTAAATAATTTAAGGGTGAGAAAAAAGATATTTAGAACAAAAATATTTTATTGTCTCTGGTTTTTAAGTCAAAAGTACATACAGTGATGGAAGAAATAATAGGGACACTTCAAAATTTCTTAAATTTTTATTTATCATTACAAAAATCATCATCGAGGGATAATACTGTTCCAAAAAACTAAATTTGTTTATTGTTAACCCGATAAATATCGCGTACCAAAATGTACGTGGTCTTAATACTAAATTGACCACGCTTTACGACGACAGTTTTGATTTTTCTTATCACGTCATTGCTTTTTCTGAGACCTGGTTAAATGAAAGAAAGAACATTTACAATTTCGAAATATTATGCTCAAGATACCAAATTTTTAGATTTGATCGACAACATAAATCTGGAGGTGCTGTTCTCATTACAGTTCTTGACTGCTTTTCTTCTGAAGTAATTAATTTTCGATCCAGGAATGATACTGAATTTATTGCTGTAAAAATAAAACTTTATGCTGTCCATCTATATGTTACTTGTTCTTATATACCTCCTAATTCACCTGTCGAAGTATACAACAATCACATCACTGCTATTACAAACATTATTGATTTATCTAACCCTTCGGATTACTTTATTGCTCTCGGTGATTTTAATATTCCTAATTTACTGTGGGACAAAACTGCTGAACATAACTACCTAATTCCTTTAGGATCTAATGAATTTATTCAGTCTATGCTTGCGTTGGGGCTTTTTCAAATTAACCACGTCGCTAATGCAACTGGTAAGCTACTTGACCTTGCATTTGTTAATATGTTAATATATATGTTACATCCTATTACCTATCCCTAAGATCCTCACCATCCCACATTACAGTTGGATGTTTTTCGTTATCCTAATATCTCTCCATTGCAATCACATGTTAATTTACACAACAAGGTTTTTTGCTTTTGACGTGCGAATTACACAGAACTCAAACAATTATTATAAAATGTTGACTGGTATTTTATTTTATCTGGAAATAATCTTGATTCTATGGTTTCCAACCTATATGCTGTCTTACATCACTGCATTTCCGAGGCGGTTCCCAAAATAAGGGTACGCAAGAATAATGGTCCTCCATGGGGTAACTATTATTTATCTAACATAAGGAATAGAAAGAATAAACTTTTCAAGAAATATAAGTTATCCGGCTCTTTATTGGATTTAAAAAATTACTGTTTAATAAGATCTTATTACATTGCTGCAAGCAAATTAGCATATAATTGTTATTTATCGAGAATGAAAATTAAATTGAAGACTAATCCGAAAGCTTTTTATAATTTTAATTATTCTAAACGTCGAGCAAGTGCTTATCCTACTAATTTGAAATACGGCTCATGTTATGCTGATGATGATACATCTATAAGCAACTTATTCGCGGATTTTTTTGCTACAACATATTCGGATAAAATATTGGATAATCGAACCTCATATCCTTATAATATATCTCATTCAGCGGGAACAAGTTTTTCGTTTATTTCTGCAGAAACCGTATTATCAAACTTAAAGTCCCTTCAGAATTCATCTGTTCCTGGTCCTGATGGCATACCAAATTGTATTCTTAAAATTTGCTCTAGTCATCTTTATGAACCAATGACTGTTATTTTCAACAAATCTATTGAATTGGGTTATTTGCCACCCATTTGAAAACAATCACTCATTATTCCATTGTTTAAATCCGGAAGTAAGCTTGATGTGTCGAACTATAGAGGAATTGCTAAACTGAATGCAATCCCTAAACTTTTTGAAAAGATTTTAACTGACAATTTATATCATCAAATCTCATCACTTTTATCTCCATTCCAACATGGTTTCCGGAAATTACGTTCAACGGCTACTAACATTTTAGAATTAACAACTAAAATTAATGATGTTTTTATTGAAAAAAACAAACTGATGTAATCTATACTGATTTTAGTAAAGCGTTTGATAGAGTCAATCATGATATTCTACTTTACAAGTTATCACGCATGGGATTTAGTGATAATGCAATTCGCTGGCTTAAATCGTATCTTTCATGCAGAACCCAACAAGTAAAATTTAAAAATGCTATATCTAAATCTATTAATGTTCCCTCTGGAGTCCCTCAAGGCAGTCATCTTGGTCCGGTATTATTTACATTATTTATAAACGACCTTCCAAGCGTTATTCTTCATTCTAATATCCTGATGTATGCTAATGATGTTAAAATATTTAATTCCTTTAATGTTTTTACTGGTCAATTATCTTTACAAACTGATATTAATTATTTCACTGAATGGTGTAATTTTAATTTACTGGATTTAAATATTAAAAAATGCAAACATATGTCGTTTTTCCGTTCTTCGAAACTTGATACCAACTATTATTTTAATGAAAATGTTCTGAATAAAGTAGTTAACATTATGGATCTTGGAATTTTGTTGGATCATAAATTAACATTTTATGATCATATCTCAATGATGGTGAATAAAGCTAATGGTGTACTCGGATTTATGAAGCGATGGTCGAAAGAATTCCGATCCTTATGTAACGAAACATCTATTTACATTTTTAGTTCGCCCAATCCTTGAATATGGATCTATTATATGGGACCCCTACTTCAATACTTACAGTAACAAATTTGAATCGGTGCAAAAACAGTTTCTTCTATTTTGCTTGAGAGGACTTGGATGAAACTCATATGTACTTTCTGCATATGAAAGCAGGCTCGCAACTATGCTGAGTATTTCCTTTCTGTGGAGTTTAATTCAAAGTACCATTGATTCGGAGTTCCTATTAAGTCGTATAATGCTCAATGTTCCTACTAGACCAACTCGCAACTTTCAACTATTAACCCTGAAGTATTATCATATTATCAGTCTATGCGAGCAACGACTCCTTTTGTCAGATATGCTTGAAATGTAATAATTTTTATCACCTAATTGATTTCTGTGATTCTATTGATGTTGTAAAGAGAAAAATTATTTTATATGTAAAATTATTTTATATGTATCTGTACTTGCTTTTTTACTTTAGTCTGTAGGGAAATGTAATCTATAGACCTCATTTAAATAAATAAATAATTGTAATTGTAAAAGTTCGTACATACAATCATCCATCTGAAACAAATAAGTTAATCTTTGTTTCTTCAGACCATTTAACGTTGTTCTAGTTATTTGGCATAAATGAAAATGAGCCTAGTATTTCTTCCAACACTGTACGTTAATGAGGCGATAGTATCGAAACTTACTACCTTTGGTGTCGATAGTCACTTCTCTCCAGTTATATCGAGCTTTCTCAGAGATCACTTTATAGATGATATCTCATCCGACGAGTTCAGTATAAATTCAGAGGTACCGCAAGGCTCTGTTCTTTCTTCAACTCTATTCCTAATATTTTTTAATGACCTCCTTCATCTCACTTCCAATCCTATCTATCTATTCTTTCGCAGACGACAGTAACATTTGTCATTCATATTCTTTTGATCGTAGGCCGAGCTTTTTGGCGATTGGGGCGAAAAGGTGAAATATGAATGACACACTCATGCGCGACTTGCGAAAATTTCTGAGTGGTGCTGTGCGAATCGGGTCAATTTTAAAGCGAGCAAGATCCAATGTTGTTTTCTGATACACAAACGTGATGGTGTGGTGTCGTCTGCAACTATGGGTAATATAGATATGGAGGAGCCAGATGCTCTTGATGTTCTGGGTATGAGGATTTATTGTGATGTTCGTTGGAGCAATCACATTTTTCAAGTGTCGAAAGAAGCATTCAAGTACCTCGGTTTTTTAAAAAGGTGCAAGAAAAAGGAGAGGGTGAAGGTGCTAATTAATGACGGTAGTGTAGCCAAATCTATCGATTCCTTAGAGCATCACGCAATGTGGCGTGTGTTTCATTGTTCTATCAGTATTATAATGGAATGTCTTCTAACGAAATAAAGGAATTGATTCCACATAATCATATATCTTCACGCAGTACTCGTTTTTCTCTTAGAACACGTCAATTTGTAGTTGATTGTCCAATGAATCGCACAACGCATTATTGAAAGAATTCGTTCTTTAGCCGTACCGTTCGTTTTTGGAAAGATCTTCCCGATAAAGTTTTTCCTGTCACTTATGATATGGATAGATTCAAATCAAATGTCCATAAACACCACTTCCTTTACCCTCCTATAACCTATTTTCCTAGTACCAGCACAATGCACTGCATGAGTAGAGGTCATCCCCTGAGTGCTGGCCTTAAGTTAAAAAAAAAAAATGTTCATATTGTTACGAAAATAAGATTGCGAACCTCTGCGTTTATTACTTCGCTAAAATAAATAAACAAAGGCTGCAAGAACAACTATACATGATGTTTGTAAATAGCCAGAATCGACAACAACAAACATTAGCAGAGATAAACTAAATAAAAATAACACGGCAACAACAATAATTAAGCAACAAAGAAAACGAATAACAGATATTAAACAAGCAACAACAAATACTAAGAGCTGAAGTAAATGTTTAAATACGCATGGCTACAAAAGAACTAAAAAGAAATTAAAAGAAAGAAATGGAATCTACCTGAAATATCGAGAGGTTCAAGAGCTTTCGATATATTGTTGACTCAGCCATATAAAAAGCACATCGATGCAAACAACAATCAGTTTAAGTAAAGTACGTAAACTCAGCGAGTACAGTTTGTGTGAAGAGAGTTTATAAGAAGTCAACTTGTGAAGAGAATCGTGAAGTAAAAAACCAGTTTAGTTGGAGCTAACTCAGTAAAGAGAGTTAACCTCTGGTTGAAAAGGTTGTAATCGGACCTAAGCTATACTACGATCGGGTTGGAAGATCTTTAAGTAGAAAGGTCTGACGAGTAATTGTTGTTGTTTACAAAATTGTAAACAGAAAGAGTAGTTAAGAATTAAAATTGTTATTGCTTGTAAAAAAGGTTACAAACAGTGGTGCACTAAACTGGGTTGAAGAAAGGATTTTTAATTAAAACTAAACACAAGATTTATTTTATTTTAACTAAAATCTACGAACTCATACATATACGTTTTTAAAAAGCTAAAAACGTAACAGTATTTTGATATATGTCAGCAACGAACTAATAAAAAAAAAACTAATGTTTTTAAGTTGAATGAGCAATTGTTAGATGTTGTTTTAATGCGAAAGAAGCATATGCACTCATATCTCTTTATATGGCCTTTTCTTACGGCATTTCGCTATAACGGCTTGTTTTAATTATGACACGCCTTCGCTTTCCGGTACATATAACCTTGTTATACGTCTAAAAAGTCGGTGATTCACTGTTTTAAGCTGAAAGGGCCAAAAGAGATTACCACAGAGCCACCAAACATTCAATAAAACCACAAATGGCACAATCGTGCCACATTTTGCATCGCAGTTGCATCCGACTGTGGTGTGGTAGATAAGATACCCGCCTACCAATCAAGATGTCCTTGGTTCAATCCCAGGCTAGACCATCTGAAACAAAGCAGTGCCGTTACCTCATAACATTAGCTAGTAACTGGTTATGAGTCTAAAAATAGAACCGCGTGCAGCTCATTGACTGAGTGATGTCAACTTGTTCTTCCATGGAATTATTATTTTATTGCATCCCGGTTGGTGGAGTATTTCCAAAAGTGTTGTTACCAATTGGGTGAAGTTGTTTCATTTGTTGCCTAATAAACCATGAATAACTTTCTTTAAGACTTTCTAAACTTTTGTTTTCATAAGTCCAAACTCAACTCAACACGTAGATAACGAATCTATCGTGAGTGCAGCAATGCCTTTTTCCTTCCTCAATCACAAAAATAAATCATCCCCAAAAGCAAAATTTGTAGTTATAAACATTGTGCACATTACTGTATCTAATTTTTACATTGAAATTTGCTTGTTATTGATATCAAATGTGACAAAAAAATATCTGGCAAGTCATACCATTTTTCTTATTGGCTGATAGGTGGAGTACAATAAGAATCTGTTTTTGAAACATCTTGAGTTACGGTTAAACAGTGGTATTTTTTTAGCTGTGTATTAATCGCTTTTAAGACTAAGCTCTGTTTCTCTTCTTTTTCTCTGTTTCTCCTTTTTTCCTCTATTTCTTTTCTTTCTAAATCCGCAGAGAAATCGGTTAATACCCAGATAAGCTTAGTTTATAAGCAGGGTTGGTAAAAACCCGTTTTTTTTTTTAAACCCAGCCCAACAGGTTTTATTGGATTTTTTGATGGGTTTTATTGGGTTTTATAACTGCTTCCAAAATCCGTTCAAATCGACAATATTTTTTGTTTGTATATACAATCACGTTGTTTTAGTATTTATTGTCCCACTTTTGGTGGGATTAAGGTAACATTGTGTACTATGAGCTGCAAAAGCTCGGTGGTTAAAACAATTATTAGAAACGATCAAATGCCGCATCTGTCGTATTCTCCGAACATTGCTTAGTCGGCCTGCTTGAAATATGGAACACATTCGCTTTAAGCGCAAATTTCCTCCTTCTACAATTAAAACGTCATGTATTCTCCCTTTTTTAACAAAAAGTGTAAGGGAATCAAGCATATTTATCTCGTGTAAAGGCATTTCGACTTACGGCCTAGATTTTCAGAAACTACCTATGCCGTATAAAGGGGTATGAGTTTATCTTTAACATGTCATCGAATCACTTCCTTTGAAGAAGTACATAATCGGCTTCAAAATTAGAGCGCCTTAAAACACGAGAATCTTTTTTGAGACCGGATTTAGAAATTGGCTCAGAGATGGGGATAAGATGTGAGAAGTGATTTGATAAATTTGTTATATCATTATCTTTTTGAGCTCAAAAACAGAACAAATAAATTTGTAGCCTCAATACCAAAATTACACTTATTTTTGTTGTATATAAACTACGAAAACCTTTAAATAAAAAACCCACCCGGGTGGGTTTAATTGGGTTACCCAATGGGATGCCAACCCATAAAAGTGGTATCACTTCTCAGTTACTTCGTTTTCGTTCTTTTTGTCGCAGCGTGTAATAAATGAGTAAAAACTGTTATTAAAATTGTGTGGATTTGGAAAGAAGGGAATTGGGTCTTCCGTAAGTAGTACCAATGAGTGATATTTCCACTTCAATAATAAAATATCACTAATACGTACGTACATAGCGAATACCCATTTTCTCTTAGGTATGAGTGATATTTTTGCTTCACTATAATAATATAACTCATACGTACGTATGGTACTTACGAAGACTCATTTTTCTTCTTTCCAAATCTGCACAACTTCGATAAGAGGGGTATAAAAATAGATGTTGACCGATTCTAAGACCTACCCGATATGCACACAAAATTTCATGAAAATCGGAGGAGCCATTTTGGAGGAGTTTGGCAACAAACAACGCGACACGAGAATTTTATATATTAAATTTTGCAACCAATGGAGACACCTATGGTACAATGATAACCAATTTTTTTGTGCCCGCTCTTCACAATATTGATACGAACGATGTTTGGTTTCAGCAGGATGGTGCAAGCTGCCACACATCTCATGCCACAATCGATTTATTGCGTCAAACGTTTGATGGCCGTTTAATTAGCCGAAATGCTGATGTCAGTTGGCCGTCAAAAAGATGCGAATTGACACCGACAAACTAAAAACAACTGAGCCGTGATGTCTTTGCCGGGATACGACCCTATACATTTGAAAAAGTTCTCGAAAATTGGTCCGATCTGATGGGGTACTGTGAGGTCAAACGCGATAGAACAATTGAATGTGCGATTTCGAAAAGGGTACATGTCGGAATATTTAAAGTTTACAGGAAATGAAAAAAACTAATAATTTTGTAATGAAGTATAATAGTTCAAGAAATTTTATACGGATTATATTTTGGGGCTAATTTGTAACCGAAAATTACAGAAGTATTTGGTTATTGTCTTTATTATATATTATTGTTTATATATTTAAAATTAATGAGATGTGCCCTTTTCGGAATTTATGATATCGAGTATAAATATAACGAAAAAACCATATTAATTTTCAAAAATGTTATTTTAAGTATAAAAAAATTAAAGGCAATACTTCTACTAAAACTAAATAATATACTTTTAACAAAAATCTTCTTCAGGAAGCTTTTTTTCATTTGTAGTTGGCCATTGCAGTATTTCATCATAAAATTCAGTAAATTCTGCCGGTATATATTGCTTGAGTTTTACAATATCTGTATTTTCAAATAATTTATAGGTACTATGTCTTTATAGGCTCGATAAGAAAGAAGAAGAAAAAATAACGGCTTTGTTTTAACAATAATTTAATAAATATAAATAAACAATAAAGGGCACATCTCTTAGAGTTGTGACCTATCTGCCATGACATGTGAAGTAGAAATAGTGCTACGGAGGTTAGTTTTTCAAGCGTAGTAGGTGCAGGGAAGAATTTGGGACTCATTGATATGATAAAACGCATTTGCCAAAATATGCGAGATGTTCCCTATTTGAAATTGCATATTCAATTGTACTTTACAACAAAAAAATACACAACATTTCAAACCGTTATTGTTTTATTGTTTTAAATTTTAACTTTTAAATTGCCCACCCTGTTTAGTACTTATATTGTAATATGTCTTCTTATAGGGACATTCGTGTGCCGCTGTGGTATTGTAGGTAAGACACCCACAAAAAAAAAGGCATCGGGTCAATCCCTACCCAGACCATCTGATAAAGAAAAAAAAATTCTATTCTAATTCATTAGCTAGTAATTGGATATGATTATTACCACTATTGAAAACTTCGCTATTGCATTTGCTGTTCGGAGTTAAATTGTAGGTCTCTTGCAATAAAGGGAACCGGATGCAGCTCATTGACTGAGAGAAGTGTCCTTGCGCTTCTCTAGAATGTTAAAGGAATTTTTAAACCATTAAAGCTAAAGATCAATAAAAACGAAAGTATTTTTAATTTACTTATTTAATTTAGTCCAACTACATATTGTTACGAAAATGAAAATGCTAAAGACAAAATTCACCACGTCAGAGCTTATTATGAGCTTTTAGCTAAAAAATGTATTGGCTTGAGTCAAGGCTTAAAAACTTCGAAGATTACCTGCACTAATTATGAGTGCTGCCAAGTGCATGGTTCGGTTACTTTTTGTGTTATTTTAGAACATTTGAATTGTCTTATTCTGTTGTGTCATTCACGACATCGTAACGAATTTTTTATCTTCTCGGGAAAGTGGTTTCCAGGAGAAGTGACTACACCAAACGCCAACGAGCGTTTTAAATTTGGCAACTTCTGCCTATAATTTCGCAGGTAGTTAAAACAATATGCAGTTTCCACGTATTGACCACAGTGGAACTGAACATTTTAGTGAAAAGTGACCACCACGATTTTTTCCTCGGAATTTTATTCTGTAATTATTGACAGTTTGGTCATGAAGATCAACGCCAACTATTCCCGTATTGTATTATGTGATCAACTTAGGTTGGGTAACACGAATTTTAGCATTTTTATATGAACACCATCGACTAACAGTGTGCATTGGTTCGATACTTTCGAAATTTGACCCTATAGTTACTGCACTGTTGTCATTCCACTCCAAAAACATATTCTTATTGTTTTCATCAAATCTATAGTCAAAAATTCCTCTTTTTTCCTTCTTGAATAATAATTTTGAATTTAGTTGACATTTTTCTGTTCTTGAGACACCAACAGTGCTAATAGCTCGAAATCATTTATCTCTCAACGTAACCAGTAGATCGTAAAACATGACATGAGGAGTTAGGAAGATATTCTAAAAAATCAAGTACAGCTCTGGATTCAAGAGGAATTTTTGTGTTTTCTACGCTAACGGCTTTGGACCCACAGTAGAAATCAAACTGGTATAAATAACCGCAGATACTTGTTAGCATTCAATTTTTCAAGCCAAATCTTATAGGTGGCTTACCTTTTATAAATTGCTTGGAAGAGTGGTTACCAAAGTAATGTACCACTGATTCATCCATTGAAAATTTTTCATGCATGTTGTTTACGCGCATAGTGTGTCTCCAATTTATTGTTGAGAGGATTATATATTCTTCGTTAAAACGTATCTTTTGCTAATAATTTACTTACTCTGTAAACCCTAAAGAGATCGATTATTCGACTTTTTTAAAAACCGGTTTTCGAATAATTCGAAAACGAGCACTTAAAAAAACCGGTTTTCGGTTAATAATAATTCAAATAACCCGTTAACCGGTTCCTTTATTTAAATAAAATTGTTCCTAATTCTTGAAGCGCAGAGTTGGACCACGTCGTTTTAAAAATAAGCAAAAGCTGATGGAGGGGGGTAAAATTAAAGCGACAATCAATACTAATAATTCTAAAAAATCTCATAGAAAATATGCCAAAATAGTGTGCGGAGCCAAAAAAAAAAAAAACAAAGTTAATTACAAAAAGTACGAAAAAGTACAAACAGCTGCTCAAGCTGCTAATTTCGTTTTTGGTTTTTGTTGTATAACTTGGTAGAGAATAGAATTAAAGGTTTGTTGTTATAGTTATAATTAAGGTGCCTAAGATAACAAAAATTAAATGTTTTACTTTGAATAAATCTATTAGTAATATACGAGTCCTTAATTGCCTCGACAAGAAAATTTGTTTAGATTTCGAGCAGCAATGTATGTAAATTTATGCACTACGTATTTAATAGTGTGTGTGTCACTGTTGTATATTAGGTAAGAACCCACCTTTTAACCAAGAAGTCGTCGGTTCAATCCCAGCCAACACCATCTGACAAGTTCCAACAGCGATATCACCTCACAACATTACTGGCGACTGGCGTAAATACAC
Organism: Wohlfahrtia magnifica; assembly: GCA_023159175.1. NCBI lineage: Eukaryota > Metazoa > Arthropoda > Insecta > Diptera > Sarcophagidae > Wohlfahrtia > Wohlfahrtia magnifica. The sequence continues at coordinate 2,000,392 of JAKWBJ010000198.1, read as the reverse complement.
ATAACGCTGTGTATAACTTCACTAACTAATATATCTTCGGAACCGGAGTTTGTGGGTTTGTGGGCTTTCAATAAGTTTAGTTGATCATTCTCCATATATAAAAACCAATATTTATTTACAGAAGATTAGTGCATATCTTTTTCGATCTGTGTGACACGTTCAAAGTTGTCATACTCGTATATACAAAAATAATTAAATTTATACAAATAATTAAACGATGAGCATATTTTCAATAAAAAAATATACAAACGTATAAAAATTGTATTTATCGAAATTAACCAATTATTCGGTATTTGAAAAATGAAGATTTTGAAAAAATCGTACTCGACATAACCAAAAAAACCGGTTAAAACCGGTCGAATAATAACCGTCCGATCTCTATAGTAAGCCCCAAAACGTACGGTACGTACAATATCGTACAATTTTATATATTATAAAACCCAACTAACCCAGTTTTTTTTATTTATATTTTATTTCCCATATTAATTTTCGGAGAGAATATTTCAAGGAAAAACATATGTAAACTGACTAACATTTTTGGCGAGTGTGTTTGCAAGTGGTCTAGTTTTTGGCATTTTGTCGGTAATGTCTAAATTATTATTATCTGAAAAATGAAGACAACATTTTATTGCTTTTAATCTATTTTTGGAGTGTCATTGTCGAGCTGCCAATATATATTCTACCTAGGCATAGAGTGATACTTACTATAGAGCTAAATTCCCAATAATATTTTTAAATCTTCTTATTCTGTGAACGAAGAAGTGTGCACGTTAGCTTGCATTGCATAAATACAAGTTTGCTCAATAACTGCTCATCAAACAAAATTTAAAAAGATTCAATTGGAGACCTTCCATTTAGATGTGAAAGCATATTCAGCTCATTTTCAAAAGTAGAATTAGTGTTATGCATTTCAGTATTATAAAACAGGGTTGTCAGACCTATTTTTAGCTTTTTTGCCAAATTTAATTGAAAAAATCGCCAAAATCGCCAAAATCGCCAAATTACATATTTTTTACAGTTTGACTATAAAATCCATATATTTTTTTTATAATAATATTGTTCTAAAAAAAAAAAAAATGTAATTTATTCCAAATTGCCAAAATTCGCCAAAAGTGAATAAAAAATCGCCATAATATATTTTGTTAATTTTTATTGAAAACACTTAGTTAAAACAAAAGGTATTCATTACTTATAAAATACATAGTTTGTTGTTTACTAGAAGCTATAACAAATAGTTTTTCTGGTTAATATAAAATAAATTTGGGTATAAATATATGGACTCGGTTTTGTTATATATCTAAAATGCTTTATATTTTCTCGTCTAGACACTCTTCATTATCTTCTTTTTTTGAATACATAACATGAGAATTAAATTTATTAAGCATTTCTTGAGTAGGTACAAAAGTAGTACAACATATGTTATTGATATTCATATAATTTATAACACGAAAAAGTGCGTCAAGAAGTTCATATTGCATTCTATTTCGTAGCAGAGTTTTGGTGGAGTTTATTATTGAGAACACTCCTTCCACACAGGCATTTCTAGTTGGAATTTATTTACCTTTTGCCCAGTTTTGTTTTTCCCATTCCCTTTTTTTTTAAGACGACGATCTATTCTTGCCCTTTTCGGCGAAGTGCCATAACAGACTTTTAATATTTTATATAAAATTTATGCAAACACAATTTAAAGGAGAATATTTTCTATTTACCGTTAGTTCTTTTTAAACGAGCAAAAAATATGACATACATACACATTTATGTGCATGCATTCACTTTAAATTGACAGCAAAATGCTGCCAGATTACATAAATTAAAAAGATGATAAACTCAAAATACACAATGAAGGTATAAAATTCACAATTTTATGAAGTAAAATACCAAAATAGTAATGATGTAAATTTTTCGTATTTTTCATCAAATATAGCCAAAAAAAAAATTGCCAAATAATAATTGCTGAAAATTGGGACGCCAAACAAGTTTCAAAATCGCCACGTTTAGCGATTAGAAAGTCTTTTTGTCCATTTAGGAATTTTTTCGTCAGATTCTGTTGATTTTACTTTACGTTGCAATTGTTCAAGTGGAACATCGTATTCGCTATCGCTGCCACAGAATACCTATATTCCACCTGGCACATCAAACGGTATATAAACAACATTAATATATTCGGCGTTACCTTCTTCTTCATCGGGCTTCTTCATCCGGGCTTGGAGGTATAACAGTAACGTAAAATTTGTGCTGATCTTAGTTTTTAAAAAAATTCAGAGCCTAATTGGAATTATTGAAACGTTTGCCGTGGAAACCACGAACGGATATAGTGTTCAAAAAAACTTGCAAATGACAAAATTGGAACAGATGGAAACTGATCCTAATTTTTATTAAAAAGTCATCTTCAGCGATCGGGCCTATTTCTAGATTAATTTGGAATGATAATAAGTCACATGATATGCAAAGTCAGTGTTCGGTGTCCGAATTTCTTGGAGACCGACGTTGGCCAGACCATCACCGTCAAGGGTAAGCGCTATAGCATGATGATTATCAAATTCTTTAGGATGTCATGAACCTCAGCGACATGTGCCTTAAATATAATGTGGCTACGTGTCCCCTTTGACATGAAGTAAAAGTCGTGGAGGTGATGTTATCAGGCTACCGAGATCGTACCACAAGACACAGAGGTCCTCAAAATCAACATAATCCATGGCATCGATAGATTTCTCAAGCGAATAAAATATTTCGACGATGTAAAAGAGGTGAAATTTATAACAACCTTTTTGGGAGTGGTGGTTTGACCGACTGGACCCCAAAATGGCATTACACTAGATTCCATACAAATCGGTGAAATTTAATAAATCCCTAAGCATTTAATCGCTTTATACCAATTTCTTTATCAATGCGTTTAAATACTCAGGGATACCAATTTCTTTATCAAAGATCTATATGTATATACTCGTATATTAATTTAGAAGAAAATTATGTTTTGTAAGAACGTCTGTTAATCGATCACAACCAAATATCGATATTAAAGTCGCAAATGTAAATAATGATTACAGTTACAATAAATTTATTAAATTCTATTATTAAAAAGTTTCTACAAGACAGATGCCAAAAAAAAGTTGGAATATTTCATGTTTCAGCAAATGACACAATGTAAAAGTCATAGCAAATCTATTAAAGTTAAATCCAATTAAATCCATATGCTACATTGTACATTATCGTGGCGCTTTTCTCCTTACTTTCCAATCTTTCATGAAATATACTAATTCTCAGCTGTTTCACTGATGTTCCACGTGATTTGTTTCTCACCATGTTGTATGTTCAAGGAAAACGCTCTCGATTCTAACTCTAACCCAAAAAAGATTACGACGAAATAGAATTTGAGATAATTGGTACGGTTATCTATTTTGTATATATTTATTTATTTATTTAAATGAGGTCTATAGATTACATTTCCCTACAGACTAAAGTAAAAAAGCAAGTACAGATACATATAAAATAATTTTACATATAAAATAATTTTTCTCTTTACAATATCAATAGAATCACAGAAATCAATTAGGTGATAAAAATTATTAAATTTTAAGCATATCTGACGAAAGGAGTCGTTGTTCGCATAGACTGATCGATAGTACTTCAAGGTTAATAGTTGAAAGTTGCGGGTTGGTCTAGTAGGAACATTGAGCATTATACGAGCATATACTCGAACATTATTCTACTTAAATAGCTGTCTTCTGCTGCAGTTCCCAACATGAGAATGTAATTCAGGGTGAAGTTCAAAATCCAAGATCTAAGATGCATCGGCTTGAATTGCTCTGTATACTGCAAAGAAAACTTTCCATTTCATTCTTAGGTTTATATCTGTTTTGCCAATCAAACTGATTATTTCTTTTCTCGACATGTTTACCAAACTTCAATTTTGACGTGAAAATAACTCCCAGATAGTTAAACTCGTCTCCTATTAAGAACCATTTTTCCTGTTTACCTAGACGAATACCAAGAGGAGTTGTTATAGCTTAGATAACCACTTTGTCCATTATTTTTTTTTAGGTTTTTTATAAGAAACTTATCATTCGAAAAAAAACTACATACTGATATAGGCATATTGCCGGTTATAAAATAATCGGAATTAATTTCAGTTACTTAAATTATTAGTAAAATTAAATTATTAGTATATCAGTATTATCTGAGCTGAGATTTATTTACTCTGTATATGTATATAAGCGAACGAAGCGAATAGAATTTAGTTGTTGGATAGATGTTGATGAGAGCGGATGTATGTCGCTTTGAACATTTAAATTGCTTTTTAGTGTTGTTGTTTACCTGTTTATTTTTTCTCTTCAACGCACACTTAATAATACTACTACACAAATAGTATAATATACTACTACACAAATTCAGTTCTCTCTTTGGCCATTCTTGCATATATTGAATTCATTTAGATTATTATACGAAATTTTATAACTGTCGAAGAATACTTTGAATATTTGTTGAAAGTAGTAAGCTAATAGTGCCGCGTGTTAATCCAAAGAATTTAAAAAAATAGTTAAAGCGTTGGACTTGTAATCCGCCTCTACAAGGCTGACTACAATGAAAAAAATAGGAGAAAAGAGAACACGGCCCCTTTAAAGTTGACGACACCCGCAAACGATATAAAGACCATGATTTGAGGATTTGCATGTGGAATGTTCGCACTCTGTATAGAGCAGGTGCATCGATCCAATTGGCGATCAGTTTTTTTTTCTCTAATTATGAATATTTTCTTTTCTTTTACAAATATATATATATAAATAAATATAGTAAAATACTTAAAAATTTGTGAGTTTAATGGAAATTTTTTTATTCTTTTGGTGGCAAATATGTACATATTATTTAGCTGTCCGGTTATTAAATTAAGCTACTGTACCTGAGCTGCTAATATATTGGAGAAACAACGCACAAGATGGAAGCCCTTGAAACTTAATTCTTGTTAAGGCTATAGTCCTTAAGGTTGTGATATAGTAATTTAAGCAAGTAAGCAAGAAGAATATCCTGTATGTGAGGACCTTTATATATATATATATATATATATATATATATATATATATATATATGCATACTTACCTAAATTTTATATATCTGTATTGATATATTATTTTGGAGAAACTAGTTTTATTTTTAATTTCATATTTAATATCGATTTTTTATTTTGTCACTTTATTTTTAATAGACATAAAATTTTACATTCTAAGTACGTTTATACTAAATACATATGTATATGCATTTTGTATTTTGGGAGAAAAGGATTTTATATGTATATATGTATATGTAATTAATTCCTTTAATAAAAATCTAATCTTTTTTAAAATTAAAATATTAAATGAACATGATACGAATATATTATGTACGCAAACAAGTGGCTGATTGCGCGTTAGGTTACAATTAAAAATATTACAAAAAGACACTTGACATATTAAAACAAATTTTTGTATAATTAAAAGAGAATAATAAAAATAATATATATATATATATATATATATATATATATATATATATATATATATATATATATAAAATTTAATACATTTAATATGGACGTTATTTCTAAATTTTTAATTTGTTTTTATCAGCATTTGTTTTTTTTTTTAATAAATTGAAGCAAATAAAGTAATTAAATATAAAAAAAAACTAAATAATGACGAGTTGAGTTGGTTGCATTTAGAAAAACATTGTTTTCATTTCATTATATATTTTATATATTATATTTTTAAATTATTTATTATTTTTTTTAAATTTAACATTAATTAATTGTGTATGAGATATAATTGAGTAAAAGATATTAATTAAGGTTTATTTAAAATTGCAGTATGAATATTTATTTCATAGTTTTATTAAAATCGATTTGATTATTTATATTTTAATATTTTTTTCTTTAACTATTGTATTTAATAGTAGTTTTACTATTTGTCTATATGGATTGCATTATTAGAAGATATTTTTAATTATTACATGCAAGCGATTTTTCAAATATGATTCAAAAAACTTTTATTTAACTGGTGTTTTTTTGCACTTTTAGAAAATGAAACAAAATTTATTTATATGAAAACTATTAACTACTAAAAAAGGAATTATTATCTTTTTCCATTTGAATTTCTTAAAAAGGATATTTTTAAAACTAAAAAAATCTGTTTTTGCATTTTTATTTTCTTTACTTAACAAAAATAAAAAAACTTAATTAAAATCACAATTTTTAAGACTTGAAAAATGTTAAAAATAAATTTTGCTTTTATCTCGTTTCTGTATACTCAGAGTATAGAAATTGAAGTTTCAATTTATGATTCTGTCTTTATTTTGGCTATAAACAGATCTAAATTACAATTTCATATACTAATTATATCGTAAATTTTTTTGTTTTTTATTTATTATTTTTTACTTCTTTAAACAAATCATATTTTAAATGGCTTGATTCCAATATTAAATATTTCCTTTTTTCCAAAGAAATATTTAAATGGACTTGAATTACATATATCGTTTTCAAGTGATTTTCTTGAGGCTCAAATTGGGTCTTTAGATTAATAGGGATTTTATAATTTACGATAATATAAATTAAAAAGGCACGTTTTATTTATTTTTAATTTTTTCTTCTCCAAACAAAACAATTAAAGCTATTTTTTATTTCTTAGTCTCTCTTTCTTCTTCTTCTTCTTCTTCTCTTTTAAATAAACAATTTTGAACACAAATTGAAGATAATGTTGTTCGTTAACGAATTCCAGATATGTATGAATAAGTACTATTTGAAAAATCTGTAAATAAAGCAGAAAATAAAAAGTACTTTGTAATTAGAAAATTTGAAACAAAGTAATATACAAACGTGCATAATAATAAAAATAAATTTAAGTTTTATATTTATAATAATAAAAACAAACAGCTGAGAGACTTTGCGTTGTATACCTCACAAGAAAAACGTAAAGGAATGCATCCATTTTATATTGAAAAAACTCACAATCACAAGAGGATAACTTTTTTAAATACAGTGGTGGAAGATATGATAGGGACATATAGAAATTTTCTCAAAATAAAATTTCCTTAAATTTCTATATATCATTACAAAGAAAGAATGCATTGTAATTAAAAGAAGTTCGTACATACCGTTTTCCATCTGACACAAATAAATTAATTTTCGTTTCTTCAGACCATTTCACGTTGTTCTAGTTATTGAAAAAAATGGAAGTAACCTTATTAATTCTTCCACCACTGTATATATTAAAGAATACATATGTATGATATGTACACAGGTAAACAGATTTTACCCTGATCTGTGTGCAATACTCACTTATGCAATCTCTCCCGGTTTTTGGTTGAAGCGGAGAGATAACAGAGCTTTAACTGTTACCGTTCTCCACAGATGGAAAATTCTATATTTAGTATGAATGGGAGCTATCACGTCCACTTATCCAATTTCGCCCAATTATTGGTGAGTCCTGTCCAAGAAGTTGATTCAGCTAAATTTAGAAACTTTTAACATTACTGTTCTCAAAATATACACTACATACAAATATAAATACAGTAAAATCTTGCAAAAGTTAACCGATGTGTTCCAAAGGTATTAACTTTTACGAACTATTAACTCTTCTAAGCGCGTTAAAAAATACAATAATAAACATAGATTTTTCGAAAACACCTATTTTTATTTTTTTTTATGACGTTCTAGTATGTTACCACGAATCGAACACATTGTTGCCCATAAGGGTGGTTCGTTGTGTTACAACTATGGCGTTATGTTAGATTACGTCTAATTGAACCTTTAGTAATCATCGTTACTAAAGAAACTTAGATTTATTTTCTGCTGGTTTAAAGTTCAGCTCTTGACCATTTTTGACCACAAAAACTCGACATATATTAACATGTTAATTTATGGTTTAAGAAATCTGCCGAGACTTATGTTTTTTTTTTTTTTTTGCTTTCGAGATGCTCACTTATGGTTGTTGAATCGGAAATTTCATAATAAGCGTTATCATCCGTACGTTGTTCGTTGTTTCAATTTTCAATATCATCAATGTTAACATCAACATTTTAACCCACCTTCGACATCAACAATTGAACTTCCGGAAGTCCATCGTCGGCTTAAAAAAACTTGTATGCTTAGAGAAGTTTACTTTTATTACGGATAAGTTAGCTTTTTAGAGCGGTACTTGGACGCTGAAATTCGATTAACTTAGCCGAGCTATTAACTTTCTACTGTATTATTGTAATAATACTATGTATGAGGGATGCTACGATCACTTGGTATTTTCATTTATAAGGAGTGTTTTTTTATTTTTTAGAGGTTCATAGCATTGAGTTGATTATACTGCATTATTTGGCAATCGATTTAACATCTGATAGATGCTTTTTGCTTAGTTTGGTTTGACATTTCATTATGGATAGACATATACCGCCGACAATTCGGCGAATGGGCTAAAGTATATGTAAATTGATATTGATGTTAAATTACCATTCAAAATTTTGTTCTCCTATGTAGCCCATTTCTGCTTAGATAAGCAGAACTATCGAATTTGGAGTGAGGATAATCCACAAGATTTTGTCGAAACACCATTATATCGTTACAGAAAAAACGGTTTGCGCTTTATATGGTGACGGAGTCATTGGTCCATATGTCGCCCAAAACCAAAATAAACCTTTGATGAAAGAGTTATTTCATGTAATGGTCCAATTAATTGGCCACCAAGACCATGTGATTTAATCCCATTAAAATACTTTCTTTGGTGCTCTGTAAAGTCGCTTGTCTAAGGCGATAAACCAGAGACAGTTAAACACCTGGAAATCAACATTCGAAGAGTTATTGGCGAAATACGCCTTTATATGCCGCGAAAAGTTTATACAAATTTGTATTCTGGATTGCGCTTTGTACGCGCTAATCGTAACGGCAACTTGACCGATATCATATTAAAACATTAATTTTCTGTCCAATAAAGCCCGTTTCATTGATATTAAAAATATTTTACTATGTCTCTTTATGATTTAAACTAGTGTAACTATGTAACGATATAATAAAAACTTTTTTAATATATGTATTATTTATAACCATTGGACGAAAAAAATGTTAAAAATGCGGCAATATTTATTGTGTTCCTGTGCGGCAATCGAAGTGGACTCTACGTATTAATAATTGGGACAATTTTGCTATTCTGCGGCAATACAAACTGTGTCACATTCAGGGTTGACAGCTCACTGGGTAACCTAATTAAACCCACCAAGGTTTTATTGGGTTTTTTAAGTTTTATATCCTTTAAGTTTTGTGATATTTACTCCCGATTTTAAAGGGAATGTCTGTGGTATCAAGGGCTCACTATTGCTATTATTACGGCCTACTTTGCACATATTAGTACTTATGTTCATTGATAATTATTTACAAATTTTCGTACAATATTCGCAGTCTTCAGAAGCATTGCTTTTTGTATCTGGCTACGGATTCTTCTATCTATATTCAGCTTTTCTAGATATTTCGAAAAATTTCTAGTAGTAATACCTGTGGCTGATATCACTAACGGGATAATTTCCATATTCTGTTGATTCCATAGTTCTTTTATTTCTATAGCCAGCGGGGTATACTTAGAAATTTTTTCATGCTCCTTCTGATGTGTATTATTGTCATTTGGGATTGAAATGTTTATCAGGTACGTAGTTAGTTTTTCTTTATCTATAAGTGTTATATCTGTTAAAATAGTTCGATCCCAATATAATTTGAAAAGTTCGTTCTCAATCAAACATTTCGGGGTGTATATTTATAATATGGTAGATCGTCCTTAATAAATTTGCATTTAGTTGCTATTCGCTGGTGTAAAATTTTGGCTGCTCTTCTATAATTTCTTGTCGCTGGAAAGAGGTTACCGTCTTTGAGCCACGCATATGTGAATTCCTAATCGACTCGTGGATCTGCAACTAAATTGTAGTGTTGACCATGTAATGGTTTTCGCCTCCATCTTTCCTTAAGTTCGGCATTTTTATTACGATGGTTTTGTGTTTGAGTTGCCGTAAGTTTGAGGTTGAGTGGTGCATATTCGTCACCAGATGCGATAATTGCGTTGTGCAGTGATGTATTCTTCTCACTAAAGTATTGAATGAGATTGAATAATTGACTCCTATGCATCTGTAGGATGCCCACCAAGCCTCTTCCTCCTTCGTGTCTCTTTAAATTCACCCTTTCGATGGAAGAATTGGGATGCAGATATCGAAACTTTGTTAGTTGCGTACGGTTCAATCTATTCAGTTTTTCCAAATCAGTCTGTGAACACTTTAGAATACCAAATGTATACGTTAATAGGGGAATAGCATATGTATTAATGGCCTTAAAAAGATTTATCGAATTGAGTGTGGATCTTAGTATGCATGTCAAACTGTGTTTATATTTCATTCGTAGTATATCCTGTTGTGGCCTATATGATTTATTCGTCTACTCTGATATATTACAAGGTATTTGTAGACCTCATCATGCTGCATGTTTTCTATTTCCTGGTTTGATATATTTCCGGGTTTTCAGGAGTGATAGTTTTTCCTTTTTCCAGGTGTAACATTTTGCATTTATTTATTCCGAATTCCATGCGGGTGTCTTTCGTAAATTCCTCCGTTATTTTCAGTAGCGTATTCATGTTTGACCTGTTGCCTGCATATAATTTTATATCATCCATGTATAGCAGATGAGTTATTTTGTGGATCCACGATCTCTAATATTGAATCCCTTATTAGTGCCGTTGAGAAGTATTGACAAAGGATTGAGACACAAGCAAAACCATAAGGCACTTAGCGAATCTCCTTGAAAGATGCCACACTTTATTTGAATTTCACCGGATGTGATATGTTTCCTATCAGCTTTTAAGTTAATTGTGGTTCTCCGTGATTTCATGATTGTTGCGAGAAAGTTTAATATATTTTTATCAAGTTTGTAGATCTCTAGGATTTTTATAAGCCACGTATGTGGAATGGAATCAAATGCTGTCCTGTAATCTATGTAGCACGTTACCAGGCTTTTTCTTCTTCTTCTTCTTATTATTATTATTATGATTATTTCTTTATGATTGGAAATAAAACAAATTCGCTAATACTATTTGTTTGTGTTAATTTCTGTTTGTTTTTGCATTTGCAGAGAAACCTGAAACAAATATTTATTGTCTATCAATCCAATTCTAATTATTTTTTTCTCTTCAGTAACTGTAAGAGTTAATCTAAAATTTTACTACAACAACGTAGTATGTTAACAACTTTTAACATTAATCTCTCGAGTCTATGCAAGAAAGATTTTTCACTGTCGTCTCACTACAATGTCTTTGTTTTTTTTCCATTAGAGAAACGTTCAAATAAATAAGAAAATAAGGCAAAATAAAGAATAAAAACTCAAGAAAAAAAAAATTACAAAAATTTAACTTTTTAACTCATTTACGTTGAATATAATGATATAAAAATCGGGACTCTGAGACACGATTCAATTTAAAAAATAAGAGTCAAGAGAAAAAAATTAATATTCTATGTGCTGGCTTGACTGCAGCAGTATTTGTCAATGGAAGTAAATTACTGAAGAAAAAAAAAGAAGGAAATTGTCGTTTTATTTTTTGATTTGGATATTCTTTATTAAATTGGGAAAATTTTTGCGTGAAAGACTGGAAAAATAAAAACGTGGCAGAAAACAAATGAAATAAATGATTACGAGTTCTTTAAGTGAAATTGTTTATTTTGAAATATTTTTTTTTTGTAGAACTTAAAAAATGATTAATCTTTACGTTAAGTAGTTTTATATACAATATGGTTATAAATTTCCAATAATAAAAATAAAATTATAACAATTTAAATTAAATAATAGAAATTTTATTATTTTCCGATTTTTTACTATGTGTGTTTATAACCATATCTAGAATTATTATTGGAGCTGCAATGTGATAATAAAAAAGATATAAATAAAGTGGCTACAATTTATTATTGTTGTAAGCTCGTGAACAAGTTTATAGTTTAATGTGGTTTCCTTAATACTATACCTACAGTGATCATCCCGTTCTTTCATATACAAAACAGTACTGTATTTGAGAGTTTTGTTCTGTATAAATTATTCATTAGGAAAAAATATTAAAATGTTTTGTTTTTTATTTACTGGTCAGTAGAGTGGTTCGAAAATAAAAATTGTGCCAGTCACCATCTTGGATTAAAGATGACTCCAACATCGATGCGATGGCAGAAATGGTAGTGAATATAATAAGGTTAGGGATGGATATTTTCATCCCATCCGAAAAGCTTTCGATTAAACCTAGAAACAAATCTTGGTTTAATCTGATGTGTAAATTGGCAGACAGATCCAGAGAGAAAGCGTTCAGGAATTGGCGCAATGTGCCCATACTGATTTGCTTCGCAAACAGGCGGGATCTTCATGTGCCGCCGTACTTAGACGCGAAAAGGCTTTATACGAGCAGCGCCTTCGTGCTAAAGTTCTTACTTTTCCGCGGGGAAGTAAAAACTTTTGGTCATTCGTTAAAAGGCCGAGGAACAACGCTAGTTCGGTTCCTGCTCTTATAACAAGTCTTATGGGTCATTAAGTCAGTGGTTTAACGTGAGTACCTGCCCTAGGACGTTACCTCACGGTGCCAAAGCACGAGTGAATACAATGCGTCCACCAACGCCCCCACCTATGATTAAAATCACCAGTGAGTACCAATTTAAAGCCATGTTATTTGGACATGACCTCACACCTTGGTAAGGTGCCGGAGACTATCTAAACTCCTACCGATCTATGGGTCACGGCACCCGGTTAAAAATGTAACTCCACACCGAGCCAGCATAGCTCTCCCCGCGATTTGGGTCTAAACCACAGCCACCACGTTGCTACCACAAGGGGGCCTCACCATAGTCGGGCAGGAACCGAAATTCCTGGGGCTCCCGACACCCGTGGCACCAGAATTAAGCCTCCGGTCAGGCCTCGTAGCATAAATGCTACTACCAGTGTAAGTCCCAAACAACTTCGGACTGGTGACCAAGATGGTAATAACAACAAACAAGAAACACTCAAACAACACAACAATAAACGGAGCCACCCTCACGGGAGAACTCAAAGTGACATCGTGCGCCACGGACACAATACACAACAACAAGAACACAACCAGTCAAAAGCAGACCAGTACAAACACACAACACCCAAAACTGCAGCCACAAATCAAGCCGCAAACAGCAGGTCGGGAAACAGCAAACAGCAGACAATCACAGCAAGCAGCATAATACATCAAACCGTCAGCACCCCAGCGGGACGTCAAGCTAGAAAAAGGCTAGCCAGGAGACCGCTAAGATGGTGATGCAGGTTCAACCTTCGCTAAAAGTGCCGTCCTTCTACGCCTAAACACCTCAAGGGCAAAAACGCCCAGCCTACCATAAGTACGATCGTCCAACAATACCCTACTGAAATCCCACACCCCCGCAGTATGAGTAATACCCATACTATCTAAATCCCTAACGTCATCATAGTCCGGGCATGAAGTCAGTACATGCCTCCAGTCCTCAGTTCCCCTCCCACACCGACAGTCCGCTGATTCAGTCTGGCCAATTCGATGCAAAAATGCATTGAAAGAGCCATGTCCCGTCAGTATGAACCCCAGACACAAGCCAAAGCCAAAGTCAGGGTGTTCCCGTACAAACGTAACGTCCGGAATAAATCCATAAGTCACCCTTCCCTTGTCGCTGTTCGTCCATCTCGTCTGCCACCTATCTACGAGGCACCCCTGCAAAAGGGCCTTATACCTATCTCTCCCAATCTCGAGCTCCGAAACAGAAAGCCAATCGTCCGTCCCAAGTGGCAGTCCCCTCTTGACCCTGAAAGCAATGCTACGACGCACCACTTCCAAGTCAAGCGGCGGCACACCAACAAGGACCTGCAAAGCATCGGTAGAGACCGTCCGACACACCGGAACACATGCCAAGAGTGCAATTCTCTGACACGTGAGAATCTTACTCTGTCCAACAACAGACATGACCGTCTTATACCACACCGACGCGCCATACGCCGCACAAGCGACGAAAAGCCCATCGTATATGATACGGACGGCACGCCTGCTGAGTCCCCAATCACTCCTCAATATGCGCCTAACCTTTCCAACGATAGCTGCCAGCTTATGCCTGACATGGGTGAGATGAGCCTGGAAGCTCATACGCTCTCCAACAACTATTCCGAGGTACCTGACCTGAGTCACATAGCGAATGCTGTTGTCACCAATTCTAATGAGTGGAGGTCGCCCGGTTGACAATATGCCCTTAAGCAACATCATCACCGTCTTATCCACTGCGACGTCCACACCAACCCCTACACCCCACTCACAAGCAATGCGAATGGCCTGGGCACCCCTTCTCTCCAGCTCAGCACGAGACCGGCCTTCGATCAGGATGAGCAAGTCATCCGCATACGCACACAGTTTGAATGTCAGCCCGAGCTGCCTCAACAGAGTATCCATCATGAGATTCCAAATGAATGGACCACAGATGGACCCCTGCGGACAACCCCGAACAACCTCCATCCAAACCGTTTCAAAGGATCCAACAACACACGCTTTTCTATCCTCGAAATAGCTGCTCCAAATGCCCATCTCACGACAGCCAACCTCCGATAGCCTTCGTAAGACCTTGTCCCACGAAAGATAATCGAAAGCTCCCTTAAAATCAATGAAAAGCCCAAGCACATACTTCGCAGATGATTGTTCGACAGAACTCTTCACATGCATCCAAGCGTCTTCGACGCATTTGCCTTCCCTAAAACCAAACTGGTAACATGAAGGGCCCTCGCTGTAGCATTCCTTGAGTCTGTACACCATGACTCTTTCCAGCACTTTTCCAAATACTGGCAAGAGGCTGATGCCCCGATAAGAGCGAGGATTACTCCTCACTCTATCAGGCGACTTAAGGAGTACCACAACACGAGCACATTTCCATGCCTTCGGGAAGTAGCCCTCATTAATGCACCTACCGTACACCGCCTCCAGGTATTCAGGGATGGCCTTCCAGATGTTCCTACACATCTCCCCGGTCAACCCATCCAAACCTGGGGACTTCCTGCTTCTCACCCGACAAAAACAGTCATCTAATTCCGACCTCACCAAGTTTGGAGGGTCAGCAACCTCCACCGGTGGGGGATGATAGTTGCCTGGCTCCGCCCTTGGAAAGAAGACCCCCAACAATGCGTCCGTGCAGTCCCTCCATGAAGACAACACGGTGTCGCCAACATGGAGGCATCCTATGTCCACCTGACTCTTTCTACCCCTGCAGATACGGTAAACCCTACCCCAGGGGTCATCCCTATTGTCCTGTACAAATCTCCTCCACTCGTCCTCCTTAACTGTAACAATCATGTCCTTGTACGTCTTAAGGCTGCCAAGATATTCGGTCCTACGCTGAGCTAGATCTTCAGCATTGGTACGCCTACCCCTCTGGAAACGTCTCCGGAGGTGTCGAACGCGCCGCCGCATCGTCTCCAACTCAGGGGTCCACCATTTGACCCTCTTGGGCTTCGCATAACTAGCTCGGCCCAACAGTGCATCATTCACCGCAGATGCCGTCCGGACAATCTTGTCAACCTGGTCGTTAATCGTTAGTAGCCTAAAGTCTTCAATTGGCACCGATGACAATGCCTCCCTAAAACAGTACCGATAATGGTCCCAATCAACGTCACGCGTTCGCCATCGTAAAACGCCACCAGTCTCCCTAGTCCGTTGTGGACAAGTAACCCTAATCTCGATGAGATTATGGTCACTTATCCCCCAATCGTCACAAACTCTCCAACTAAAGTCCAAAGCAGTAACTGCCGCCCCATTCGCAGCTGTCACGTCAATGTCACTGACGCCCATTGGCCCATCGAAAGTATATAGCTCACTCGGCTCATTCAACACGCTCAAATCTCTCGAGAGCAACCATTCACTAAGCACTCCTCCTCGTATAAGGTTCGGATGTCCAGACCCAAGTCTGGAGATCTTACTGAACCACATACGAGAGGAGGCGTTCGCATCTAGGCCGAGGATAACAGGAATACTACTCGCCGCGAGTAGTACCGTATCCATATACCCTAGATAGGGTTCCAATGAAACGCCAGGAATACAGTAGATGCTAGCCAGAAACATCTCCCCAAACCACCCTTTTACCCTAACACACACCCCAAGCTGGCTATCAACTAATTTGGTACAGTCCACGTCACTGTCCCTAACTATAATCGCGGCCTTTCCCACACCGTCAGTAAATACGCGAAACCCCCCCGGAATCCCCCTAACATCACCATTCGCGAAATACGGCTCCTGGATCAGGGCAAAGCTAGCGTCCAGCCGACACATAGCCTGCCCCAGCTCGCACGTCACCGCCTTCGAGCGCTGACAATTCAGCTGCAAAAGGCGCAACTCCATTAGTGTCTGGCGTTCGCCCTGGCAACCATAGCCGAGTACGTGGGACACGCAAACGACAGCATACTGTGGTCCGCTGGCAGGCCCCTCATCTCACAGTTGCGGCACCTCACCGGGTTAACACAACGTGAGGCCAGATGCCCCATCGTCCCGCACACGTCCTGCCCCATCCTGCACTCACGCTGCAGGTGGTCAAAGCCGAGGCAGCGGTAGCAGTGCGGGATCGCATCCTGTGCCGCAACCTGAAGCTGAACCACTTCACATAGACCCTACCGACATCCAGGAGCGCGTTCGCAGCACGCTCACTACACTCCAACACAACGCTGACCTGTCCGGCAGGGTCAGACCTCCAGGGACTGGTAACCAGACGAACGCTCCTCTTGAACACTTCGTAGCTCATACGCTCCTTCAGGTTCATCTCGAACAACTCGGACATAAATTCATCAGGAGTGATCACCGCATGCACTCCGGCAACCACCACCCTTGGACCAAGCTTGTCGATGACAGTCACCTCCAGGCCGACCTCCTCAAACTTTTTGTTTGAGGCAATCCTCGACCTCTCCGCCACCGAAGGTGTGCGAATGACCGCACCGCTAGTCCTCTTCAGCGGCCGCATCTCATGCACTCTGACTCCAAGGGTAGGTCCGACCTGTTCGACGACTTTACTCACTACCTCCTTGGACGTTGCGCCCTTCTTCTTGTCGCGAACGACCACCGACCAGGTTTCCACAGGCTGGGGTGTAGGCCTGGGAACCGCGACACCCTGTGCCCTAACCACCGCAGCAACCGTTGGGGCCTGAGCAACAGGCCTAGCAGCGGGAGCTGGCACTGCGGTCATCGACTGGACCGGCCTGGGGGACTGGAGGATGTCCAGCCTACCCCTCAACCGCTCGTTGTCCACCAGCAGTTTCATTACCAACCCCTCATATCCACTAGCCTGCCTCATGAGCCTGCCCATCGTCTCCGCACTAAGGTTCTCACCGAACAGCACCTCACGGAAACTGTCAGTGACAACCTTAACGTCAGCCACAGTAACACCATCATCACACATAGAAAAGGCAGCAGCCGAAGCCACAGCCCTTTTACGCTGCCTGCTTTCCCTGCCAACAGATGGCAACGGGGGAAACGCCGCAGCAAAACCACCACCAACCGCAGAGCTATCAGAAATAGCAGCAGCAGCACCAGCATCCGACGTGGTACATGCGCCAGAAACAGCAGCACCACCAGCAACACCACCAACTGCACCACCAGCAGCACCACCAACAACACCACCACCAGCACCACCACCAACACCACCACCAGCAGCAGTACCAATAGCAGAACCGCGACCAGCACCACTCTTAACACCATCAACAGCAGCAGCAGCAGCAGCAGCATCAGCAACAGGAGCAGACTTAAAGCGCTTGGTGGTCGCCTTACCACCACTCGCCTTTACATCAGCTTCCGACCCCGAACTGCTCAGCTCGCTCTCCGTATGACGGAGACGAGACTTCGCAGGTGGAGGGGGCCCCATCACCTCATCAGTGACTGCCCCAGACGCAGCGTCAGAGGCATCACCCTTCGCCGTCTTGCGAGGTTTCTCCGCAGGAGGCATAATATAAAATTCAAATTCAAAGAATCTAACGACTCACCAGATTCAATAATAAACGCAGCCAACAGGAAGTCAATAATCGTAGCCAAGTCCGTCACCAATTCCAAATAAACACGCCCGAAACCGAAATACAACTCGAAAATCAATGTCCAATAAACACGCCGAACCGTCAACAAAACAACCTCTGGTAGCACCAAAACCCACCGCACGAGTATGGTAACTCCACTCCGTTAGTCCTTTCTAACCTCACTTCTTCAAATTGCTACTGACCTTGAAGTCAAAAACTGAGACACCACAGAATTACCCCTGGGAGTCTCAACTTTATAACAACAATTCTTCACAATTGTATCACTCACACTTGTAAATACTTAGTTTTCACACACGAACCGTTTGCAACAAACTTAAATTCTCCGCTTTGATAAAAACACGTCTTTACACTCCGACAGCCAAACTAGAAGTGAGTCTTCTGGGTCGGATGGCATACCAGCACTGGTCCTGAAGTAGTGCACTTCAATGTTTGTGCGTCCATTAGCTCACCTTTTCAGTGCGTCATATCGCGCCGGTATTTTTCCATCTTACTGGAAGGTTGCTAATGTAACGCCAATCCCCAAAAAGAGGCGAGGTTAGTAGCCCTGAGAACTACCGTCCAATAGCAGTTTTTCTGCACTCTCCAAGGTTATGGCGAGTATGATTAATCACCACCTTGTGGGATATCTGGAGTCCAACGATTTACTTAGCGATCGTCAGTACGGTGGTCACCGTTCTACTGGTGACCAGCTGGCGTTGCTTTCGGAGAAGTGGAACAAGTCCATTCATGGTTTTGGCTAGAGTAAGGTTGTGGCTCTAGATATCTCAAACGCGTTTGATAGAGTTTGGCACGAGGCTCTCGTTTCGAAACTTAATGCTTTTGGTGTCGGTTTTCTCAGAGATCGCTCTATAAGAGTGGTTATAGATGGGGTCTCATCCCACGTGTTCAGGGTAAACTCAGGGGTACCGCAAGGCTCTGTTCTTTCTCCTACTCTTTTTCTAATATTTCTTAACGACTTGCTTCTTCTCACTTCTAATCGTATCTACTGTTTTGCGGATGACAGCAACATTTGTCACTCATATTCTTTTGATCGGAGACCGAGCCTTTTGGAGGTTGGGGCGAGAAGGATGAATATGAATGTCACACTCACAAGTGACCTGGTGAAGGTCTCCGAGTGGGGTCGTGAGAACAGGGTCGATTTTAATGCACGTAAGACTCAATGTTGTTTTTTAACACACAGACGTGGTGGTGTGCTGTCATCTGTGCCAATGGGTAATGTGGATATTGAGGAATCATATGCTCTTCATCTTCTGGGGATGAGAATCTACTGTGACGTTCGTTGGAATGATCACATATTTCAAGTGCTGAAGAAGCATTTAAGTGCCTTGGTTTTTTGAGACGGTGTAGAAAATTATTCACTCCATCTGATCTCCTTAATATTTACAAGACCTATATCCGACCCAAAATGGAATACAACTCTCATGTATGAGCCATGGCGACACAGTGAACAAAATACTAAAACGGCGGTATTTGTAGGCGTGGCAAAAAAATATAAAAAAAATATTTTTGGAATTGTTTTTACATTATATTTAATTCTAGGGGCTGACTGGCACAACTTTTTTATTTGTATAGAATGCGAACCACTCTACTGTTCAGTATCTTTTTCTGTATTTGCATGCCTCAAAGTGCTTTTGAAATATCAATGTACAAAATTTCCGTTTGAAGCACAAATTAGCGGTGACTTAACATAACATAATAGCAGAAACGCAATCAACCTACCTATGGGCAACACTGCGTTCGATTTGTATTAGCATACCATAACACCGTAAGTGATTAATCGAATTTTGGTTGTTACGGCTATAGTTACGGTTATATGGTGTACTATGTTCCTTTCAGAAAGACTCTGTAGAATCTGAAATTTAGCTGTCTTCACACAATTACACATTTATTTTTGTATAGTATATGTATACAGATAGCATTTACCCTGTGTGCTTTGTGTAATACCTCCTTATTTAATCTATCCCTCTTTTTGGCTGATGTGGAAAGATAACGATGCTTTAATTGTTGTTCTCCACATATAACAAATTCTATATTTAGTATAAATCGAGGATGGTCCTACACACAGTTATCCAAACTTGCCTAGTTTTTGACTGATTATATGTTAAGGTGGACAACACATATCATTCTCAACACACAAAAGTTTATGTTTCCTATGGGTCATATCACGATCACTTAATCAATTGAGTCCATTTTTTGACTGATGATTTGTATTGTCTACGAAGTCATTCAGACCAAATTCAGAAACTTCCACTTAAACCGTTCTCAAGATATACAAAAATCAAAATATTGTAGTACTAAGTTGAAGTACTAAGCCCACTTGTCCAATTCCGCCCACATATTACCTGATGATTTGTATTGACTACTAAGTCATTCAGAACAAATTAAGAGACTTTATTTTTAACCATTCTCAAGATATACAAACATCAATATATAGTTTTTCCAATTCCGTCCACATTTTGTCTGATGATTTGTATTGACCATTGAGCAATTTGGACCAAATTTAGATACTCTCACTGTTATCATTTTGAATCTTATGGGCATGGTATTACCCAGTTGGAATTTTTTAAATTTTTATGCCTATAGTTTCTTCCAGACATACAGAGGGATCTTGTCAAAATTTCAAGATCATCGGCTCAGTCGTTTAGTCATCTACAAGCTCCATACAAACCAGGATACAAGCACACATTTGTTTGGTAAAAACTAATATTTTCTGGGTATGTATCAGGGTTGGTAAAAACCCGGGTTTTATAGGGGTTTTTGATGTTTTTTTGTTTGTTTTATGTGGTTGTATAACTGCTTCCAAATTTTGTTCAATTCAACTATATTTTTTGTTTGTCTTAGTATCGAGTGATTTTTTAACAGCTTTCGGATTTGATTAAAAAAAACATAAAATTTAGAGAAATGTATGAAATCTTTATTGGAGTCAATAGAACGATCTATATAATTCAATGTTTAAAGATGATTTCATGTAAATATAGACCGCGGTTACGCCTCAAATAGTTCATACGATGGGTCCAATTTTGACATACTTTCTCCAACGTACCGGCCGGTATCTCAGTTAATTCTTCAATATTGGCTTCCAATGAGTCAACCGTTGTTGGTTTGTCCCTATAGACATGAGCCTTAACGTAGCCTCACAAAAATAGGCTAAAGGCGTTAAATGCACGCCCAATTGACCGGCCTTAAAGGTGAAATAAACTGTTCACCGAACTCGCCTCTCAATTGGGATATTGTTTCACGTACTGCGTGGAATGTGGCACGGTCTTGTTGAAACCACATGACAAGCAAGTCCAGCTCTTCCATTTTGGAAACAAATTTTTGAAAAAGTAATCCACACCAAACATTGCATTACAGCAATATGGCAAATACGGCACTTTGCTTGTTCATGTATCCATTCAACCAGAAATAGGCTTCGTCACTGAACACAATTTTCCGATAAAAAAGTGGAACTTCATCCAACTGAATTTTGATGATAAAATTCAATAACCTGCAAGCGTTGTTCATTTGTAACTCAATTCAGGTTTAAATTATAAACCAAACGAAAACAGCTGAGCTGACAAAAACAGTTATGCCAAAGGAAAGATGCCAAAAAATCACCCTTTATTAAAAATGCAATTTTGTAGTTTTGGTAGGAATAAGACGGCATTGTGTACTATGAGATGCTAAGATTCGGTGATGGGAATTGACTGCAATTACCTCGTTTGAATCGTGCGTAATAAGAAACGGATGGAATGTAAAGACAGACATGGTTAAGTTATTCTTTTGCATGACAACGCTCGACCAAGCAACTATTAGAAACGATCATATACCGCATCCGACATATTCTCCGAACATTGCTTCTTCTGACTATTGGCTCTTTCGACGGTTACAACATCTTGTGGCATGTCGCCGAATCATTTCGTTTGAAGTAATATAAAATCGGATTCATTGGATCGTCCCAAAAGACGAAGTTTTCCTAAGACGGCATTCGAAAATTGGTTTAGAGGTGGGGAAAATATATAAGCAGTGATTTGATAAATTTTTATTTTTTAAAAAACTAAAAAAACGGCCCGAATTAATTTGTACTTCCAATACGTAAATTATACTTATTTTTGTTGTAAAAAAATAACGAAAACATTTAAATAAAAAAACCCACCCAGGTTTGTTTAAATATAATACCCAATAAAACCCGACTCGGTTTAATTGGCTTATCCAGTGGGTTGCCAATCCTGGTAAGTATCCAAATCTGCTTAGGGACTTAAAATCGGTAAATACACAACTAAGTTATTCTTATTGTACTTGATAGTAAGTAACTCTGAAATCAGAAAAATAGTTTCGCAGGTGTTTTTTTGCGCATAATGTAATTCATCGTATTATCTATTCATTTTACCCAGAACCAAATGGAAAAGGATAATACGGTCATCCTCTGCTGAGCCCCGGGTCATGTAGGCATTTGGTAAATTAAAAATTAGACGAATTGGTTGGAGAGAGAGAACCTTTCTATGGAGTGGAATAAGGGTTTTGCCAAGACCTGCTTAGTGAAAGGTAGTACAACGAGATGCATTTATTTTTCTCAAGTCAAGTCGGCTTGCGACAGTCTCTCAAGTTTTAAAGAAGGGTTATGCCATACCTATTACTACTTCAATCGGTACATACCAAGATTTTAAAATAATTTAATATGTACTCATATTTAATAAGTTATTTCTTATTTTATATCTTCATAATTAAGGTTTATATACAGAAATAATTTCAAATATTTGGTACTTACCTCATTATAGTGGGTATTTTGTAGAGCTTTCTTTTCTTTATTGTGAACAGTTAAAAGGGAATACAAATGAAGAGTTTCTCAAAAAGTAAAAAAAAATATTCTTGTATTTTAATGCTGTTTTTGTCGTTGTGTAATTGTAATAATGGCAACGTTTTTAATTTGGATTTGAAAAGATATTTTTATTTCAAAATATTGTTTTGCTTTTTGTTTATTTTGCCACTTATTTTTTAATTGACTACAAATACAATGTCGCCTGTTGACGATGATCAAAATGGTGAATATATAATTTCTTTTTAGATTTTTCTTTGGATGGCCTTAAATCCCAGACTAAATTCGATAGACTACGTGGTCGTGATAGACGTCGTGTTTTCTTTTCTGGTAATTTATTTGAATCGCCTGAGGTGCGACCACCACTACGTGATGAATCGAGTGTACCCTCGCGAGGATTATGATTGTGACTGTTGTGTGATGTATTGTGTAGCATACCGGTTAAACCACCAGTTGTACTAGAACTTTTACTTAATGGCAGTGGTATTTGATTATGATTATTACTACTATTGTTGTTGTTAATATTATTGTTGCTACATTTAAGTACTAGATCGGGTGGTGCCACAACGATTGCTTGTCCTTTGGGATTTGTTGAGATCGGCGGTGAAATTGAATTGCTATCGGGTGTCAATTGTAGACTACTAAGACTTTTATATCTTAAATAATGCAAATGAATAATGTTGAAAAACGAAGGGGGTCGATAGAAATGAAAAGAAATAAAAAGGAAAACAAATTACATTAAAATCGTTTGACAAAAAAACAAATCAATTATCTCAATATAAACTAATACTAAATTAAAGTGTTTATACAAAATTAGACTTAGTCCTTTACAAAAAATTTTCAAAGGGTAACTTCATAAATAATACAACTTTAAAGTTTAAGATCTCTTGCTTTTATTTTATGTTTTCGTAAATTGAAATTTAAAACTACATTTTAAACTTGTACAGGAATTATAAGAAAAATTTTTTAAAAATTATTAAGAACTTTGCTGGGATTAATACTCACAACCATGTACTGTAATTGCGACAAGAGTTTCTATTTAAAATTATTTTAATTTAAATATTATTTAAAGAATATGATATAAATATATGTACATATGTACTAGCTTTACCCATCCGCCGTTCCCCGGAAAACTATATATATATGTACAAATGTGTATTATAAATGGAAGATAAATTCCCTTTTCTCCCGATCCTATCCGTTTTTTTACCATCTGCCTGTCTTCATCAAGAAAGTGCTAAACGACTTTTGACGTCTTCCGCTAATATATTTATTTATATGTACGATAATTATTATTTTTTATTGAAAGTGCCACGCCCACTTTTTCTGTGAACTTTATTGTTGATCTTAATATGAAACTTAGTAATGGAACAGAATATTTGAAGACTAGCTTTTATAGTTCCCGAGATGTACCGTAATAATCTTATATCTCATAGGAATGTATTACAAACCAAAAACTCTACTTCTACTTCATATTAATTCATTTTAGCCACTCAAAGTTCAACTTTTATAAATTTAGTTTTGTGCAACTAATAATTGTTAGCAAACAAAAACTTTGGTTCATGATGAAAAAATTCATGTCATTTCACTTTATTCAATTTTAACTTCCCCCGTCCCGCGTGATTGACTCATAAACACACTGAATAACAAAATTCTCATATTACCTAATTTGGCCCGTTTTCCTAAGATATTAAGCTCTCCCCTATATTAATAATTATCTGAACTACTATCTTAGTAATAATTTTTTTTGCCTTTTTCGTCATTTTGTTCCTTCGAAAAACACATTGTAGAATCTGTTTTTTAGGTATATTCAGCCTTGAAATAAACACACACTTTTATCCGGTGTGCTTTGTGCAGTATCCGCTTATCCAATCTTTCTCGCTTCTTGGCCGATATTTATATATAAAAAGGTTTTAATTGTTGTTCCATATTTAGTTTTAAAGAAAGGTCCAAAGCCCACTTATTCAATCTCGTCCAAATTTAGAAATTTCTATCACGGTATTATCGTATTACCGCTCTTAAGATAAACATGATTGATTACGAAGTCATTTAGATCAGATTCAGATACTTACACTTTAACCGTTCTCAAGATACGCAAAAATCAATATCTATTTTATATAGAAGGTATATGGAAGGGCATAGGCCCACTTATCCAATTCCGCTCACTTTCTGACTGATGATTAGTATTGACTATGAAGTCATTCGGACCAATTTCAGAAACTTTATCGTTCTTTAGATATTCAAAAATCAATATTTAGTTTACATGGAAGGTACCACGCATACCTGTACAATTCCGCCCAAGTTTTGACTGACAATTTTTATTGAAATTAAAGTCATAAGTCTTTGTTTTCTATTAATTTTGAAATTTAAAGGCAAATAATTGAATTGTTTCTGTGTTGATAACCACAACTATGCCTGTAATAAATATTTATTGTCACTTTCGCAGTCTAATTTGAAGCGCTGACTTGTGTTAGCTTTATTCAAGTTATTGGTTAAGTTTTGCAAGACCTTATCGAAAAAGACCAAACTAATACTGATGGTTGCACATACATATAATGGTTATGGCTGTTAACTATGTGAAGGTGCAAATGTTTGGATTATTGCCTTTTCTTTTCTGACAAAAAATGTTGCACTTCGGTTGTTCTTTGCCATAAAACGTCATCAAAAATTAAGAAATATCAACAATTTTTAAAATCAACAATTTTAGAGATAAACACAGCACCCTTCTCTTCTATTAATTTTTTTGTTTTTAAGGAACACAAAAAAAGTAAAGGCAACAAAGTGCAACATTTTTCTCCAGACAATAAAACGCCAATAGATAATTGTTTTTTTTTTTAATAACATAAGACACAAATAATACTATGCGATTTGCATTTTCTCTGCATTTTTTACATAACTTTTCATTTGAATAATGTTCGTAACCTCCATTTTATTTGAAAAACTTCGGATACCGTCAATAGAAGGCAGGCACTGTCAATGTCTACAATTTTGTGCCCGTAGATGTTGTCCGCATTTAAGTGCGCATACCACGATGAAGTAATTTTTGGTTGTTTTAAAAATAGCACAAAGATAAGCTTTGCTGCACAAACTTTATGTACCCGTAACCAAACTAAATCTAAGGCTAAGTTCTATAAGTACAATTTTATTTTAAGCTCTGTTATGGCAAACGAAATCTAACTCACCTGATATGAAATAGTGGCGACTGAGGTTCTAAACCACAATCTTTCGGTAAAATACCAGCACTTAATGGTGCTACATTTCCGTTAATGGGTGTGTGATGGTGATTACTGGGTGTTAAAACTCTGCCATTAGACGCTCCACTGCCATGATGATGGTGGTGATGATGTGTATGATGATGAGCTGCTGCTGCAACGGCTACAGCTGAGGATGTCACATTTGCCACCGACGCTTGATGACTATGTGGACTGGAATGATGTATCTGATGATGGCTGTGTTGTTGTTGATGATGATGACTACCATTTGAACTGCAAGTATTTGTTGTGTTGGTGTTATTGCCAACACCACCACCTTGACCACCTCCGCTACTGCTGCCGGCACTGTGAGAGTTTTTTAAATAAAGCTTTGGTAGTGTGGGACGTTGACGTTTTTCAGGTAATTTTTTACCTGGTATTGTTTCGATTGGTGGTGGCACTGGCTTAATATCCTCCTGAACATGAGAGTGTTGATAGTGATTGACTATACCGCCTCCAGCGCCGGATGTGGGATGATTATGCGAGTGATTCTGATGATGATGGCTATGGTGGCTGTGATGTGGCATTTGTGGACCAACAGCTGGTGGCAAATGATGATGATGATGGGTATGGTGTGTATGTTGATGATGACTCTGATTACTACTGCTATTGTGACTACTGTTCGTGTTCGTATGTTTATTCGATTCCAGACTACTATAATTATTGTTGCCGCTGCCACCATTGCCACTATTATTTAAGCTGTTATTATTGCTATTCGTATTTATGTTATTGCTATTATTATTATTATTGTTGTTGTTGTTGTTAGTGCTGTTATTATTATGGCTGCTTGAATTCTGATTGACACGTATTAGACTACAGTAATTACCACTACTATCCGTATATTGTGACTTTATTGTGGGTGTTTCATTGATGGGTTCAAAACGCGATAAAGCTTTTGACAACGGAGTTAAACCCCTCACATAATCATATATGTGATCAATATCCTTATAATCCTCCGCTATTTCGGCGGACGGTTGATTATTTTTACTATATGAATCACAGCTGGCACTACGTTTCAAAATGTAGCCATTTTCCAATAGGCCATTGGCCACATATGCAACACCGGCAGCTGATGGCAACATAACCACGGGTAATTTATTACGACTACTGAATTTCGAGTCCTTTTTCTCTTTCTCCGACAGCTTAATATCTACTATTTGTAAACGATCTCGAGCATCGCTTAGTAGACGTTGAGCTTTCTCGAGAAATCGCGTGTACTCGATAAAATGTTCCAATTGATCCATATTTTTTGCTCGTTGCAATTTGATTTTAGCATTAAGAGGTACTGGCACCAAGTCATTATCTTTTTGCAATGGCAACGCAAAAATACGATCAATTTCAACACAGCCCAAAAGACGCATTTCCGGTACAAAGGGCTGTTTAAGACCCTTTGGTACACTACCATGAACTAATCTGGAAGTTACAAAAAAAATAAAAAAAATTTAATAACATCTCTCTCTCAATATATGTTTAAGGGAATTATTAAAGGATTAAGTTGGACTTTACGGTAACTTACCTTACAACAACTGGCATTCTTTTCAATAGAAGATTCTTCACAGTATGAACTCCGCTTATGCTATCCTCCTTAGCTATAGGTGAAAATTTCGCTTTGGTATCGAGTGGCAAATTAATGATTTCATCTTTGATATTTTTGCACTGCAACACTTTGCCATTATCATTCATGGTCGTTAGTAATTCACCCGCATGAATGGTGCGACTCATTTGGGGGCAACGGAATGTTTCACGCACCAAAACACGACAATTGCGACGTTTCGACAATTCCAAAACGGATTCAATGCAACGTGTCGAACGACCATCTTCGCTCAGTAGTTCAAAATAGCCGGGATAGGTTTCGGGTATAAGAACTTTAGCACCGACATTGGTAGGCTTACGACCCTCTTTCAGTTTAATCGGCTGGGCTAGAATTTGGTATTTCTTGCCCGAACTAAGAAAGAGGGCCGTACTTTGAAGTGAAGGTGCCGAAAGCGTGGGTACGCCAAGATTCTGATGTTGACCCTTGACAATTTTAGCAACAGCTGGTAACTTTTGTTTGGAAAAGTCACGCAAATAAGCGGGCGGGGATGATGTCGAGTCCCCAAACCGGGATGCAGCCAATATTATTTGGCCATCAGTAGCGGCCATGTCGCGATTAAAGAACGATAACAGTTTGTTTCGCGCAAAGTTAACATTAAATGTAAGTAAATTTCATGGATTAGGCGTAGGATCC
Organism: Wohlfahrtia magnifica; assembly: GCA_023159175.1. Taxonomy (NCBI): domain Eukaryota; kingdom Metazoa; phylum Arthropoda; class Insecta; order Diptera; family Sarcophagidae; genus Wohlfahrtia; species Wohlfahrtia magnifica. The sequence goes on along the minus strand of JAKWBJ010000198.1, from coordinate 1,972,064 downwards.
AAATCACTAGCGCTAGCCTGGATTGGTAATTCAATATTGGCGTTTAAAATATCTTCTGTGGCAGTGCTGTTACCTCGAAGTTTGCTCTGCTCGGGACTGGAGGAGTATGCCAAATTTTGGGATTCTTGTTTGGTTTGATTGACTTTTAAGGGGTTTAACCTATCTGTTGATGAGGACGATGTTGTTGCTGTCGTAGTAGAGGTTAGGAAACGTGAGGAAGTTTGTAGGGCGTAATTAAAATACTGCATTCGGTTTGAATCTCAATATCGTCACTTATTCTCTTTTTTATTTTATTTTTTGTTTAGAATCGGATAAAATTTCCACAAATACTTAAACTCGTAGCAAATTATCCTAAAAAGAAGAAGAGAAAATATATAATATTAATTTAAGTTTAACTTGGTATAGAATGAATTTAAATGAAATATAAATTTATCAACAATAAAAAATGAAATAAAGTCGCTTGTACTTTTTAGTTGAACTAATAAGTAGTTTTACACTGATGCTTATGTTTCAAAATTAACATTTCTAATATGGTATTTCCAAGTGATTCAATAAAATTTAATTTTTAACAAAAAAAAAAAAAATAATAATTCAACGTCATTTTTCAAAGTAAGAATAAATATTAACAATATAAATATGTAAGTGCTAAAATGTATCTGTGCATTTGATTCAGAATTAATTGAGTACCATTTTAATACGATTTTAATAAGATTCCTATTGCTGTGAATCACTTATATGCTAAATCGTTTCCGAGATTTTTTTTTTTGCAAAACTATAAATATTGGTTTTTGATTTAAGTTTTTTTTGTTTTTTTTTTTAAATGCGTCGTTTAAGTCATCTTTATAAAAAAGTGTTGTTTTTATATTATTTACATTTACATATGCCATTTGAATTCCAATTACGAGAATATATTTTTTTTTATAAAAATAGTTTAAAGTTTTCAATTAAATTCTAATAAAGCGCCATAAATATATATGTGGATATTTTATTTTTTAATTATATGGTAATTAAACTGATCAATTATATATATGAAATAATAATTATTTTGTAGTTGAACGCCAGAAATAATGCCCTTATGTCACCTTATTAAATCATATACCGTGACTCCAACGCATAATCGGACAAGTATTTTTCACAATGATAATTCCTCTAAAGGATAAAATATAATCCCTATATACAGTGGCCAAAAAGCTATTCGACATCACATATTATTTTCGTAAATCTTCCTAAAGTGTTGATTTGCATGCAAGCTCACTGTATTTTGTTACGTTGTAACTGTTATTTGACTTACAGTTACAAAATTTATAAACATTGTATATGTAATTTTAAAATACATACTTGGTCTTGTTAACAAAAAATACAAAATTTTCAAAACAAAAAACGTATTCAACAATCATCGTTTTCTTCTTTTCTTTTACTAATACAGTGTATCACTAAAATGTGTAGGCAGCTTGTCAATCTTTATGTTTCATTCAAATAAAAGCCTATAAATTACTTCAAACAAAAAAATTTCATTTCAATTTTGTAGAGTTAAAGGCAGTTAACATTATTAATACAAAATTGTCAATATTCTTGCCTTTGTTAATTTGTGCATAAAAAAAATTTTTTTGGTTAAAAAAAAAATAGAAAAATTTTAGTCAGTTTATTATTTGATTTATTTGTTATATATTCTTTAAGTCGTAAACGCATCGATTTCACCAAGTGTTGCATCACAGAGCTGGGAATATTTAACTATTCTTCCATTATAATATTTGTTTAGATCTGTTAGTCCTATTTCCCCTAGTTTTCGTATTTGGCTGCCTAGGTGGTCCCAAAAATGGCTTATTCGGATAAGAAAAGATGACTAAGAAGAAGTTTTCAGCTGCATAGTGTAATACTGTAGCTGTTTGCTTTGACGATAAGAACCGTGTGCTTCGGGGCATTATCCTCTTGAAATATTAATGAGTCATTTAAAACTAACTGCATGGCTCTTTCTTTCAAATTATTGTTTTAAGATATTCAGGTACAAGTATTAATCAATAATTCGATCAATAAAATTACGTCTTGCAAATTTCTCCACGTTTTACGGTTTTAAGAAAAATATAATTATTGGCAACTAAAAGAGAGTGTAATTCGGTTAAGAGCACATAAACCAACCAGAAACTTCCTGTAACACTGTTTTCTTTTCTGAAGAGACGAAAGTAAACATTAATCGATCTGATTGACAAATTCCTAGCTCGCACCAAGAGATCGGTGCCGTAAAATATGAAAGTGAGTTAGTAATAGTTTAGGGATGCATAGCGGTATCTAGACTTGGTAGAATTGTAATAATTGATGGAACTATGGTTGCTTTTTTTTTCAAAGTTAGGCACCTGCTATTATGGCTTTCATTTAAATGCTGAAAATGTAAAATTTATATTCTAGGAATTTTTATATAACCCTCTCGAAATAAAAGAAACAAAATTTCCACTAATTTTGCAAGAAAAAATTTGTTCGCTAAACGTGTAAAATTTTCATTCTGAAACATTTTTTCTGACTTTTTGAAAAGAAACAAAATTGCTCTAATTTTGCGGGAAATTTTTTTTTTCGCAACTAAAAAAATGTTACTCAGGTTATGATGAAATATATTGACATAACGACCATATTTTGGACGAAAAAGTTGCCACGCCCATAAAAAAAATTTTTCTTGCCCGAATTTGAATTCAGCGCAACAAAATCATTATTTTCCGTATATGTAGTTTTATTTGAAGACGTTTTTTGCTGTAGACCAGTGTTATTTTACCACTCTTGCAGTAGCCACATGTCTTAGGTTTCCTAACGGATAATATTTTTGATACACAATGAAACCAATGTAGCACTTTCATTGAAAGCAAACATTGATATGCATAGAGAAACTTTTTTGAAAGTAGCCGTATTAAAAAAATAAATGTTTTATTTTTTCGGACTGTAGCGATGTATGTATGTCACATTCCACTCAACAAGCTTTTTTCTAATTCAAAAATTTTTCAGAAGTGATAATTTTATCTCACAATAATCCTTCAGTGAGATCACAATGTATGGTTGGACTTTTTTCTCATATCCCAATTTAAAATAGGCAACCAGTCAAAATTTTTGGCCATACGCCCTCAAAACATTGGCTTTTATTGTCTAAGAAGCCATCGAAAGCCCTCAAAAAGACTGCAACTGTTCGTTAGTAATTATATTTACGTAACAGTTTTAAAACAGTTTTGGAAGATTTACTTTCAGCGATCTCAAATATCTGAAAATGGAGAGAACTTATTACTGTTTTGTCTTTGCCCTCGGGCCATAATCGCTTCGAAGCGAGGAGCACTTGAAATAATGTAAAAATTATTTTTGCTCACTATTTCGCGGAAAATATTCATTCATATTCTCGATTCACTAAAATGTGAATGGAACAACCAATTTTTCACGATAAAAACCTGTAAAAATGAATATAGAAATGAATACAAAGTGGAAGTTGCTACATTTTTCCACTTTTAGTCGAATTTTTCCGTTCTATACTTGTTTGTATTTTCAATTATTATTTTTCTAGTTTTGGGGAAAAAAATAACAAATCTAAACGCAATATAACATGACATCTGGAAACGGCAAGTTGTGTTGGCCCCGTATGTGTGCATATGGTATTTTCGACTGAAATTCTTAGGACACGTTGTAAGGGGATAAACTTCATTGCATTCCCTTTTTTATCCTGTACATCACTGATTGATGTATTATTTTCTAAAGAAATTTGTTGCATTAATATCATGTTCACTATTTTCATCCAAGGCTCCACAAATTGAAATATTGGACTTATAAAGTACAAATGATAAACTAGAAATTACGGAAACGTAACTCAATATAACCCTGTAAACTGGTTGAATTACAAATTAATTTTATAATAAAAAGTTCATTTATTGTTTTAAAAAACAATATGGACTAAAATGGACCTTCACCTAAGATTAGAAAGCTTTTTTATCTAACAGCAGAGTTAATAAAATACTTAAAAGCCGGGAGGGGTTAAAAACGGGGGAAAACTGGCCAAATTAGGTCAGATGAGAACTTTGTTTATTCAACTGGCTTATGAGTCAATCACGCATTACCGATTTTGTTAAAATCTGGAGCAGAGACATAAAGAGCCAGCTAACGAAAGTGCAATAGGTTTTTTTTTCAAAATTTGATATCGGGAACTTTAAAATGAAGGAAAAATTAATGAATATCTTTTGAAATGTCACATAATTTTTCTTTTTAAAGTAAAGTTTTTTGTTTGCTAACATTCATGTGTTGCAAAAAAAAAAATTTTAAAAAGTTGCACTTTGTGGCCTTAATAGGGCACATTAGTCCATTCCTACGAAATACGTGGTTATTACGATATATCTATATAACTATATAAAGGACATAGTCTTCAAACATTTCACAATCTATTCTATTATCAAGTTACACATTAAGATGAAAAATTAAATTCATAGTAAGAATGGGCATGATACCTCCAATAAAGATAATAAATAGCGTACATCTCAATATATCAGCCAGAGACGTCAAAAGTCCTTTTAGCATTTTCGACAGATCGCAAAATAAAAAACGGATAGGATAGGATCGGGAAAAAAAGTAATATATTTTCCAGCGATGATACAAATATATACAGTCCATATATATGAAAATAAGTTCTCCTTCGAGTTTTAATAATTTGATAACCACTCTACCGATTTACAAACCAATACATGCGTTGGAAAGGTGTACATTCACTGATCGTCTTTATAAAAAAACCACATGTTTGTCTATATCTTCAATACGGTAATAGCTTCGCAGCCAATACAAATCAACAGTCATAAAATGGGTGAAACTGGACAAGTGGGCATAGTACCTCCCATACAAAGAAAATATTAATTTTTGTATAGTTTGAGAACAGATAGAGTGAAAGTTTCTGAATTTGGTTTGAATGTCTTCATAGTTAAAGCAAATCGTCGGGCAAAAAGTGGGCGGATAAGCCGGTATTGAACAAAGCACATTGAGTATATGTATATATAAATAATAAATTAAATTAATATATATATATATATATATATATAAATTAATATATATATATATATATATATTATATATATATATATATATATATATATATATATATAATATATATATATATATATATAATATATATATATATATATATATATAAATTAATATATATATATATATATATATATATATATATATATATATATATACATACACTTGAGGATTACCTTCACTCCAAATGCGGCAGTTTTGTTTGTTGACGTAGCCATTCAACCAGACGTGCGCTTCAAAGCTAAACAAAATACGCTTATGAAAATTGGGAACAACGGTAATCTCGTTTTGAGCCCATTTGACGAATCTACGCCTTAGTTGATGATCGTTTGGTATCAATTTTTGCACGAGTTGGATTTCGACACAGATCCAATTCCTGTGCTCGATGGCGGATGGACTCATTCGGGTCTTTCTCAATGCTATGCTCTACAGCAGCAATAGCTTCTTCCGTAAGCACCGTACAGCGTCTCTGGGGATGCGAGTTATCATAAGAGCAAACGTGGTGCGAAAACGTTCCATGGTTAATCGAATTAACTGCTCTGATGGACGATTTTGTCGACGATAAAATGGACGTAGTGCGCGATACGTTTTTCGCACAGAACCATTATTTTCGAAATAAAATTGCACTATTTGCAAGCGTTGTTCAGGCGTGAGTCTATTCATGATGAATTGCCAAACCAAACTGAGAATAAATCACTTGACAGCTGTCAAATCGGTCGCCATCTTGAAAAGCAATGCCAACTTAAAGTTCTATACCTCTATAAAAAACACGCTTTATATATATATATATACTCAATGTGCTTTGTTCAATACCGGCTTATCCGCCGGTATTTATATATATAAATTAATTATAAATATATATAAATTAATGTATGTTTATTTGAATATAGCTAAATAGGAGATTCTACATTAATTAATTAATTTATGATTTCTGTTGCAATTTTCTAAAGAGAAATGCTAAATTAATTCTAAAAGAGACATAGTTTTTGTTAGATATACGAGTACATACATATGTATGTATGTATGTAAGCCATAAAAACAGTATAAATTTATAGGTATAACTTATATCATAAAATATGTTGTAATAAAGTAAGGCAATATCAACACAAAATATGTGGCAATTCTGTTACTCTAAAAATAAAAAAAATAAAAAAATAGTAAAAGGGATAAAGAAGATACTCATGTATGATTAAAAAATGTCTTGAAAACTTGTAAAAAATTGTATTGGGCTGTTGTTGCTTTTGTTGAAATGTGATGTGGTACTAAACTTATCCGAAAGAGATGCTCTTCAACTTGAGCATCTGCATCATCATTTTAAAAGAATATCATCCGTAGAGAATATAATTCGTGTATTTTATGTAAGAAAAAATGTACTTGAAACATCACGTTCGTTCGATTTATTATGGTCACAAGGCAAATGATGGCAAATAAAAGTCATTTTATGTCTTCTCTTCTCTCTTCTTTTCTATTTTATTTTTTGTTTCGTTTTATATATTTATGTTGCTACAAATAATCGTAAATAGTAAAAGAAACATCATCATAAAGATGTCTATTGACATAAAAGTGTGAGTGTAAAGATGAAAATTTTTTCAAGTAGAGGTCAACTGAATATTAGGCTCTTTATTGAGGCCATTTTTTTTCTGGCCATTGGCTCAGAAATTCGATTTTATTTCGGGTACAGCGATTTTCCATATTATACAGTTTTCCATAAAATTAAAATTAAGATTAAAAAGAATTTCTTATTTCAATAAGTATCGGGTGTTTTTTTAGAGGTTCATAACTTTGAGATGGCAACACTGCTTTAATTTTCGACCGATTTAACAGCTGATAGTTGCCTTTTGGTTTGTTTGGAGCAAAGCTTGCAAATTGTTGAAAGTTTTTGTATCAAGATAATGGTTCTGTTCGCAAAACTTCAAAATTCAATATTATGTTCTCAGATAAAGCCCATTTTTGGTTGCATCCACAAGTTTTTGTCGAAACACCATCACATCCACAGAAAATTAATGTTTGGTTCGCTTTATGGACTGACGGAGTCATTGGTCCATATGTCTTCGAAAACGATGATGGTCAGAATGTTACTGTCAATGGCTCATGATTCACAATGTGGTAATAGACTCCGTCAACGACGCATGGGCAAAGCTGGATCTCAAGCGCACATAAGATCAGATCAATCTCTAAAGAAGCACACTCAGCGTAGTTGTCAGTGTCATTACAGGGCATTGCCAGGAGACTGGGCCCAGGTCACTTGAGCAATGATTTCTGCAGAAGTTGTAGAGATGAAGATGAGAAGAGAACAAATCTTCACCTACTATGCACATATCCAGCGTTATGTGACAGAAGAAAGGGGGCCACCTGGGCTTCTACCATGCGACTGGGCTTACCGAACTGTCAAGTACGGACATTTATAGGCTTAGCACTCTTATTATGAGTTTCAGGTGGTTGCGGGTATAGGGCATGATGATCCATTGTGGCATCACAACGGGCCTTCGTGTGCCCTTCTTTTGGGGGCAATCACTTCCTACCTACTGTCAATGGTGAATAGTATAGGGACATAATTTTAAATTATTTCGAACCTCAATTAGCTGTTATTAATATTTCCAACAGGTCGAAGCAATATGACACACAGAGGGCGCTACAATTGATTTACTCAAAGTAACTTTTGATGAAAAAGCAATTTTAGGTAATGCTCTAATTAATTGGCCACCAAGATCGTGTGACTTAACACATTCGATTATATTCTTTGTGGTTATGTAAAGTCACTTGTCTACGTCGATAAACCAGAAGCAATTGAAAAACTGGAAATCGACATTCAAAAAGTTTTTGGCGAAATATGGCCGCATATGCTGTGATAAGTTTTTGAAAACTCGTGTTCCATATTGCGCCCTATACGCGCCAGCCGTATAGCCCGATAAAGCCCGTTTCATCAGACAGAATATAGATCACGAAGCTAAAGTGCGATAGCAAGGATGCAATTCGAACAAGTCTTTACATGCTATGCTACATATAAAGGATATTTTGGAAAATTATTCTATTATCTCGGTTTATATGAAATTAGAGTGGGCTTTGATGTTATATACCTATTACATGTATTTCTCATAAGAAAAATGTAAAGGAATTCACACACTTTATATAGGGAAAAGACACTATCACAAGAGTGTGCGAATATCGCATATCTATAGACATTTTGCGACGTTCTTTTTTAAAACCATTCATTGGCGAATTAGACCTTTTAAGCGCATGCATTACGCATTTGTGAATGAGTTAATTTGTTTTCGAGTTATAAAATGACAAACATAAGACAACTTATTTTTATATTTGTATATAATTTTAGACGAGAATATGTATTATCTATGAAATTCATTGATTATTGATTGCAAACTTGTCACTTTATCTGAGATCATTTACTGTGTGTGATGTGATATTATATCCGTTTAGTGTTTTAAAGGACTTTTCCAATAGTTTACACATCTGTATTAATAGTCGTTGTTCTAATACTTCCATTAATCCCTGGTTAGAATGCGGATTCTATAGTAGGAAGTGTAACCTTAATTGTAACCACTTTGATGGTTTGCATATTGTTTTAAGGATTTATTTATCTAAAGTAAATCTACAGGAGAAAGTAAAACCTAGGGTGTTACACAAAATTCTTTCCTAGAGTGTAATGGAATCAAATCTTACTTTCCATCAAATACTTTACTCTGTAGAGTTTAAAAACGTTCTATATATTGACCCATTCTTTTACTTTCAATGGAAAATTTTCAAGCAAAATACTCAGTGAAGATCATTACAGTTTGCATTGTCATTATTATCATTATGGTTGGGCATGATTGTAAATATTTTATGATGACAACATGAATTTTTGAGCCGATTTCGTTATGGATAGGGTCACTCTCACACACACACACACACTTGTACCAAGTCATTGGCTAACATGAATATAATAAAAGGATTTGAGGATGTAGTCTAGAGGGGAAAAACCATATCACCATCCAACCATATTTGATGAATGCAATGCATAAAATAATGCTTTGAGGTTAAATTCTTCCCATCATTAGTTAAACGTAACGTTGCAAGTATTCAAACACACACCTATACACATACATAGTATTAAGTGTGGTTGTTGTAACACGTATTTTTTTATCGTTGTTTGTACGAATACTAGTGCTGTGCATGAATGTTGCTGTTATCCCTCTCCTCATGGACATTGTTAATGCTGGTTATAAATTGAATACAAAATAAGAAAAAAGAAATGGAAAAAAATTGAAATTAACGTATAAAAAAGTACGTTCAAATGATTCTATATGGTTTGCCTATATAAAATCTACAAAGGTTTCTTGTTGTTGTGGCTATTGCTGTTGCTTTTGCTGTTGCTGCTGCTCTTGTCTAGCCTCATTTCATGAGGGCCTAAATGTTCCATATTTTTTCGCCTTTTTATATTTGTATAATAGGAGTAGAGCAAAAAAAGAAAAAAAGAAAAAACAAAAAAAAAACAAGAGCTCAAATTGCCCCAGTATCCAGTTACCTGGTTGTAGCCAGTCCGTCGGTCTTTTTTCTTCTTATTGACTTGATTTACGCTAAAAAAAGTTATTCTTGTTTTCGTTTTTTAACTTTAGTTTTGTTTTGTTGTTACTGCCGCTTATTTTGTTGTTACGTTAGTTATTTTTAAATTAATTATTTTCTCATTTGTTATATAAAATGAATTCATTTTCACTTTGTTCTTCTCGATCTAAGTTTGTTGCTTTTCGGTTAAGGCAAAAAAAATTTTTAATGTTGCAATAACTTTCTTGTGAAAATTTCTATTTCGTTTTTATTCTTTATCCAAGCTTAGTTTCCTTTTGTGGCAATTGTTGTTGTTATTATTATTATTATTTTTTTAATAAAAGGAACCTTCTTTTTACTCTTAAAAAAGATGTTTATAGTGAAACGACAAAAAAGTCAAACATAACGAACGAAATGTAATTTCTCACGCTCTGGTGTTATTAGTCTTTACAAGCGACAATTGCTACTTTAGGGATATTTTTCTTAGTTCGTCCAAAAAAAAAAATCTATTATCATTTCTTCTTCTTCTTTTGGATTTGTTTAAATATGTAAGAGAGTTTGGAAGCGACGTAGTTCTGAAGAGGGGCATTTAAGTATTGAATGTTATTGTAACCTTGTAACCGTTACACAAGGTGAACATTTTCACCGTAATGTTAAAAAGAATTAGGTACAGAACTTGAACGTCATGTTTCCACGATAAAATTATAATTGCGAAACCTTGTGTTTACACGACACAAACGTAATTTGATTTGACAAAACTGTTGACTATATTGTTTTGTGCAATACCCGCTTATCCAATCTCTCCCACTTTTTGACTGATGCGGGCAGATAACGCAGCTTTACATGCTACCGTTCTCAACATAAACGAAATTCGATATTTATCCAATCTCGTCCAGTTATTAACTGATGATGTATTGTCCACGAAGTTGTTTGAACCAAATTTAGAAACTTCTACTATTACCGTTCTAAAGATTTACAAAAATTAATGTTTACTGTGTACGGCTGATGCTACGCCCACTTATTTTATTTCACCCATATTTTATCTGATGACTTTTTTGACTACAAAGTCAATTTTTTTTTCTCCGTCACACCTCTAGGGAGCATATTGGCTTTCCACAAGCATCTATTGCTTTGTTTCAGTTTCTTTAATCAATTTGATATTTAAAGCTAAGTAGATGATTAATCCGCTGTAGCTTCCTCCATATGATTTTTTTGTGTAGTGGTGAAGATCCTTGCTAATTGGTGGTGATCTTTACTTGAGCATTGTAATTTTTTACCAGTAAGGTGGCGTGTTTTTCCTGATCATTCGTCTGATGTTTGTCATCATCGCCAGAGGGGGTTTTTTCTTTATTTTTTTCTTTATTTTTTCAGATGGAGTTGTTTGCAGGGAAAATGTTGAAGCCTTTTTTTATTATTAAATATTCGAATCCGCAATTAAATTTTTTCTTCGTCATGTCCTCTGCTGGGGCTCGAACCTGGGTCGTTTGTGTTGTTATGCGTGCGCTCTAACCACTACACCACGCCTTCCAAGTCAATTAAACCAAATTAATATTTACTTTCTATGGGAGGTACCATGCACACTTTTTGGCCGATGATTTGTATTAATTACGAAGCTACTTGGACTAAATTTAGATACTTTTACTGCTACCATTTTTAAGATATAGACAAATAAGTATTGCCTTGTAAGGGCATAGTTCCTTCCGGACATACAGAGAGATATTGTAACCATTTCAAGAAAACCGGTTGAGACATTTAGCTATAAAGTACAAACATACATACATACAAACACATATTCATTTTTATATACTGTTACGAAAATAAACAATGCCTTAAGAAAGATACACTGAATTAGTAGAGTGGTAGTCTTAGCTATAAACTTTATTATGGAATTTATTGGTTTGTGTCAAAGCTCTTGTGTATCTGTCACAGCCATAATTGTCTGTGCTATTAAGTGTTTAACGGTGTTGTCAGTTTGATTCCTTTTTGTGTATTATGATTTTATTAGGTTTTAAATTTAACGTAAATAGAAATTTGTAGTAACTAGAAGAATACTCGATATTGATGATGATTTGCTATACAAGGTGGCACATCGCGCTTAGCAGTTCAGTTATAGTATGGCAGTCGTTTTATAAAGTCGTATTGAGTAAATGGGCGTATTATAGTTACTGTATACTTATATTTTTATAAGTCGAAGTTATATAAAAGACTATGAAGTAAAGACTATAAAGTAAAACATTGAATTAATTATGGATTTTAAAATAATTAATTTCAAATTTTTAAGAAATATGTATGTATAGTATGTATAAAAATTTATATTTTTTAAGAGTTTTCTTACTGTTTATATTTTCTATTCCAACATGTAGTTCAGATAAGCTTTCGATAAAAAATAGAGAAGACAGTGATTTCTTCACATTTTAGAAGTTCATTCAAATTGAAAATAAAAAAAGTGTTTTGCGTTCAAAGTTTTGTATGACGGACACTTTTCACTTGTCTTTGAGGGAGCGAATCGTGAATATGTATATTTGTGGGCATTTGAGGGTTTTCCAATAAGTTTTCCTTATATAGATAGATTAAAGCATTTTAACTCATATCGTCTCAATGTTTGATTTTCGAACAGTAACTTTCATGCGTTTTTATACGTTTTTTTTCAGTCAAGATGTAATTAGATATTGGAAGACGTATTTACCCACTTTACTCCCACATTTTATAACAAAAAGAAAAACACATTGATTTAAGTTATTAGAATAATAATTCTCTCAGACGATATGGGGTAAACTACTAAAGCTCTATAAATTATGATAAGGACACTATTTAGTTGCAAGCAGTAATAACTTTACAGCGGGTGTTAGGTAAGGAATAGTATAAGTGGGCGTGGCATCTCCTGTACATAAGATGGTTAAGTCTTGCAGGGTACGAAATAGATAACTTATTTTTGTAAATAATTAGTGTTTATTATTAAGACTTTAAACCAATAAATAAGTTAAGTATTCTACAAATGGCAGGCCAATAACTTTAGGGAGACCGAAGTCTGTCTAGGCAGCTGGTATAAAATAAATCTCTTAAAAAGGTTTCGTTACATAAAATGTTATTATATCAACCCCTTTATATAACGAATATACTACGCACTGGCCATTATTTCAAGCTGCTACCAGTCTGCATAACATGAAACAATCATAAGTTATGCGAAAACGTGACATTTTCAAAGCTACTGGACAAAATTGATGCTCCTTTTTTCTTTCAAACTGCCAACCATTATTTCTTCTTTTTCCATTCAGCCACTTTGTTACTTCTAAACACTTATTAAGAAATACAACAAAAAATTAAATTACAAGAAGCAATAGAGGCTAAAGAAAAAAAGAAAAGACTTTGTCACAGAGACTTATTGCCAGCGTTTGCTATTTGAAGTACGAGCACTTTGTATATTTTACTGTGTGTTGGTTGGCATTCTCTATGGCTGTTTTACTTGCGAGTATTTTTAATTTTCGTTTCGATAATTTATCCTCCACGCGGTTGTTTGAGTTCATGTCATTTATTTGATGACACAATTTTATGTTTTCCAACATTTGTTTTCGTTTATTTCTAAGATTTCTTTATTTTTTTTATGATTTTAACGGAAACTCTTTTTCTTCTTTTTTGTTCTTTTCAATTGATTTTGATGATGGCATGATACTATGGGTACGGCAATAGGCGAATGAAAAAAAAGGCAACACTTTTTCAATTTAATCAAAAATTATTTAATTAATTTGTGACAACACTGAGTTGTAAAGCATAAGCATACACTCACTTAAAAATACATAAACAATAACAAAATTATTAGTTATTGTAACAGTACATATTAAGGAAGCGGCTGTTGAAATAAGCCCTTCAATTATGATGCATTAGTTTATACTATCGACGTTTACTTTCTTTTTACAGATGAATTTTACAATTTTACATAAACAGGCGAACTGGATCTGTATTAAGCTCTTGATTTAAATCTATCGATTATTTCTAGAACAACTTTCTTACAACTTTGACTAGCAGAAAGATGTGTTTAATTGCTTACAACATCCAATTAAAAAAAACATATTAAAAAAATAACGTAAGAAGAATATTTAATTTAATAATCTGGGTTTTTTTGTTTTTGTTTTAAAAACTTATTAATTGGAAGACTCCTGCTCATGCAGTGCATTGTGCTGGTACTAGGAAAATAGGTTGTGGGAAGGAAAATGGAGGGAGTGGTGTTTATGGACGTTTTATTTGAACCCATCCATATCGTAAGTGACAGGATAAACTTTCTCTGGAAGATCGCTCCACAAACGGACGGTGCGGCTGAAGAACGAATTCTCTCTATAATGCGTTGTGCGATTCATCGAAGAATCAACTACAAAGAAATGTTCTCTACGGAAAAAACGAATACTACGCGAAATTATATGATTATGCAGAATCAGTTCCTTTATTTCGTTAGAACACATTCCGTTATAGTGCCGATAGAACAATGAAACACACGCCACATTGCGACAATGCTCTAAGGAATCGATAGTGTTGGCTACACTACCGTCATTAATAAGCACCTTCGCTCTCTCCTGTACTCGGTGGAGAAGCCCCAAAATAGACTTTTAAGCACCGGCCAATACATGAGAGTTGTATTCCATTTCGGGTCGGATATAGGTCTTGTAAACGTTGAGAAGGTCAGATGGAGTGAAGTATTTCTTGCAACGTCTTAAAAAACCGACGCTTTTGAATGCTTCTTTTGACACATTAAAAATGTGATCGTTCCAACGTACATCACAATGTATCCTTATGCCTAGAACATCAAGAGCATATGACTCCTCAATATCTACATTACCCATAGTTACAGACAACACCATCACGTATGTGTGTCAGAAACCAACATTTGTTCTTACGAGTATTTAAATCTACCCGATTCGCATGACACCACTCGGAGACTTTCGCCAAGTCACTCGTGAGGGTGTCATTCATATTTCGACCTTTCGTCCCAATCTCCAAAAGGCTCGGCTTACGATCACAGGAATATGAATAACAAATGTTGCTGTCGTCTGCGAAAGAATAAATAGGATTGGAAGTTAGAAGAAGAAAGTCATTAAGAAGTATTAGGAATAGAGTTGAAGAAAATATTAGGAATATAGTTTGGTCAATCATTTCAGATTCGGCCCACTGTAGTGCTTTCACATATGTTTAAATAACATAAAAATATCGGGTGCTTTTTTTTACAGTTATACAAGTTTAAATCATAATAAAACAAAGAAATATATTTTTAATATCAATGAAATGGGTTTCGTTAGATAGAAAATTTTATGACATTAATGTTTAAAATGATTTCGGTCATGTGGCGCGTACAAGGTGCAATCTGGAACACCAAACTTTTCACAAACTTTTTGCAGCATATGCAGCCGTATTTCGCCAATAACTCTTCGTATGTTGATTTCCAGGTATTCAATTGTTTCTGGTTTTCAACGTAGACATGTGACTTTACATAGCTTCAAAGAAAACAGTACGACGGGGTTAAATCACACGATCATAGTGGCCAATTTGTTACTCTTTCATCAAAACTTTTTTTGAGTAAATCAATTGTACCTTGCGCTGTTTGACATGCGGATTCGTTCTTTTGGATGAAAAACGTTATGGCAATACTGTTCGGTTGTAAATAAAGCAGTGTCGCGAACCCAAAGTTATGAACCTCTAAAAAAAAACAAAACCCGTTAGAAAAAACAGGAACCGTTCACATTACCGTGAGCTCAACTTATTCATAAATTCTAATTCTGTATAGCACATCTAAACGAGATCAAAGACTAAAGTTTTTTTTTTTCAAATAAGTCGATTCCCTATCGACTTTGTATTTGTCTTGAAGCACTATACCAGTTCTTTGTTCTTTTTGATATGTAATCTCAACATACCAGAACTTGTTCCGCAAATAAGGCCTTGAAATTTTTGTAAGTAGGTTCACTTTAACTAATTTTGATTTGAATAAAACATATCCATTCCGACCTACCACGACCGTTAAAGTAATATTTTTGTCTATTGGTTGTCATAATTCCAACGAATACATCTCATATATAAAAAACTATAAAATTTTTATTTGAAATTTAAGGTCATTTAAAAGGCACACCAACTTCTTGCAGAAGAGCCTGGTTAGTATTATTTCAACTTCAACTTTTTGTTGGTTTAATTGTTGTCGTTAGTGTTGGACTAGAAAATGTTAAATTTAAAAATTCGCCACAGCTTGAATAACAACAACTAGGCGACGTTTATAGTTGATGGCAATAGATGAATGGTTGAATGTTTAAATTGATAGTTGAATGAATTGATGTTGGTTAAATGTGGAGAAGTGTTGATTGGATTGGATTGGATTGGTTTGGATGTTTAGAGTGTTTATCAACCAGCCTATGAACATGTCTGTATGTTTAAATGTTTGTGTACATTATCTCTGACACAAAGTGGCGGTAATCGTTATTTGTTGAATCATGAAATAATGAAAAATAAAGAAGAGAATAAAACTAAAAAAGAATTACACTGATGTCTTTACTGCAAATCTATCTAGATTTGGTATATACATACATACATACAGACGTACGTATTTATACATACATACATAAAGACGTACGTATGTATATTGGCATTATTGTTTGGTTATTAATATGTCGAACTTCTGAGGCAAGTAAGTATGTACGAGTATGAGACTGACTGGCTGTTCACCTATTTGTCTTTGGTTTAAGTAGAAAGTGGCACGACATTACTTGAGGTTTTTCCTCATCATTTATATTTATTAAGAAATTTTCTTTATTAATATTTTACACTATTTCCATATGAAGTAGTTTAATTTAAGAATCATTTCTAATTAAAATCATTAAATATCATTTCAATGAGTTCATTTAATTTTATTTCTTTTTTGAGAAAATAATGGCTGCAGCACGAATCTTTTTTTATTTTTTTTATTTTGTAAGTGAATGCTTCATAACAAAATAAAAAACTCAAATATAAACCATGGGTGTATAAGAAAAACCAATAGTTTAACATCTAGCATGCCTTCCTTCTCACAACATCTTTAGAAATGGTGTTTGCAATATAATTTTATTTAATTCATCTATTTGCTTACAATTACTTTTAATCATTTTTCTTTTATAAAAGAATGAAAATTATTAAGGAAATTTAATCAAAATGTATTTTTTTTTGCCTTGCAACGGTTACAACTCTGACGCTTTTGCAACAACAACAGTTTGCTGCATTGCCAATTATGAAATTTGGAAAATTCTGAGTGACGCCAAAGAACACTAAAATGTCCGTTAATGGCGATAGAAATCTAAAAAAAAAAAAAACGAAAAAGATTTAACAGAGTTATTTGTGTCATACAATTAGTGGAAATGTCGGATAATACACAAGAAGTCAAATAAAGGAAAAGTATTTATTTAACAAGTTTTGAACATGTAATACTTAAATGATTACAAATACGAAAACAAATAGAAAAAAAAATGCGAAAGCAATTACGATTTCAACGCTACAAAGTGAAAGAAATTAAGAAGTAAAAAGTTACCGCTTTTTAACGACTGTTATTTAAGCGGCAAAGTAACAGCAATTTAATTGAATTTCGATTCTTATCAGTGGCTATTAGGAAGGTGCAGGCAAATAACAAATAACGGAAATCGTAATTAATTTTTTATCAGGATTCAAAAAAAATTTCTTTCGAAACAATCAATTCAACAGAACTTTACGATAATTAATTAAAATGAAAAAAATTTAATGTTAAAAGTAATTTCAGTTTTTACATTCATTCAAGCATAACGGAAATTTCACCAATATTTGTAATTTCACGACACTTTTCGTTGTTAACAATATGTATGTGTGTGTGTGTGTGTGTGTGTGTATATATGCGTGTGTTTTTTGTCATATTTCAGTAAAATTCTGAAATTTTCTTGTTTTTAATTAGCCTGGAGTGAATCTTGGAGATTTATTTTAAATTGCTCTGTAAGAAGACTGTAATATTCAGTTAAATTTTTCAAATATTATTTATGAAAAGTGACAAAACCGCAATAAGTAGGAAAAAAGAATTTGGCCATAAATCGACTGTTTAAAAGAAGAATAAATCAGAATCCATATATTTATATAATAAGTGGTGGGAATTTTATTAATTCCCATATTTCTATATTATATTGGTATTAATAAACTGAATTTCGCCATCCTTTACATTTCCTTATAAATTTATTTGTTTATATGCTTGTCATTCGATCACTTGTAAACGACTAAACCGATTTTGTTGAAATTTGAAGCACTGATATATGTATAGATCAAGCTAACGAAAGTCTAAGAGTCTAAGTTGGCACCCATTTCTTTGATTCAAATTTTGCTTAGTATTTGCTTTCTAATATTGTTTAAAACAAACTGATTAGTAAAGCGTGGGGAAATTAAACAGTTTATACTGTAGTAATAGATAATATTCAGTTAATAAATATAGTATAGCATTGTTTTGGTAATACAAAATTTTTCAATTGTCCTTATATTGTATTGTTGTAGCAAATGTAACTTTAAAGTGTAATAACTCTATTGTTTACCCTGTCTTTACATATTGTACATACGTACGTATGTATCAAGTCCTAAAAGAAAAATTTTCAAATATGTGAAGCGACTCGTAGTCAGGTTGGTTAGGTTAGGTTAGGTTAGGTTAGGTTCAATAAAAATTTAAATGCCAATCTCATTCGCCGATATGTATCTACAAACCACAACGAAACTTCTTACATCCATGCACTATCATTGTCTCTTAATTCCTTGTTTTTTCGCCAAACCTTTTGTTTTTCGTCACACTCAAATATTGTAAAATAAACGAAGTTTTATCGCTCAACCCAACTTTAGAATAAAGTCTGTAGTGTATGAATGTATTGCAACTTTCAAAAGAGTACTTCCAAGGGTAAGAAATAAATTATCGATTTTACTTAAAACTATGCAAAGTACTTTTTAGGTGATTTAAAAAAAGGGTCTTAACGTTTCCAAATTCAACCCCATAATACGACATATTTTTAATTTTGTTACAATAAAATGCTTTTCTATATCTGTAGCTTTAAACTCTTTTTACAATAAATATTATAATAAAACTACACTGATGAGATTTTTTAGATTTACTTTTTCCATAATCATTCAAATCATCCAAAACAGATACAAATTCTAAAAAAAATTATTTTCCCTTTTATTTTATCTTTCTTTTAACACAAAGAAAAGATATATTTTTGAAAAAATATGTTAAAAAGATAAACAGCAACAAGGGTGACCTGAAGCAGGAGATACATATATATGTTTTGATGATTTAAAAAGATTCAAAATATATAAAAATGCATATCTTTTCTTTGCTCCTTTTTACTTTTCTTTTTGAATATAAATATGAATATGAAAAGAAAAGGCAAAGAAAAAAAGAAATAGGAAAAAATGATGATGAAAAGGATAAGAAACTATAAATGCCATGCGATGCATTATTAATATGCAAAAGAATAAAACGAGAAACAAAAAAAAAAAACAATAAAATTCTATTCAAAAGCTTTTGAGCATGTTCTTCATATGTTGCTGGAACGAAATCAAAAATAACATGCTGAACGAAATACATAAGTACACGCATTAATAACGCATAACTATTGTTGAACAAAAAGTCATGTAAAAAACAACACACCTTTTAAATGCAAATTGTAAGTGAGTGAGCGAAGTGGGTAAATTAATAACGAATGACGCTATGAAAATATTTACAAATATTTTTAATTTGTATAATAAATTTTGAGGAAAATTATAACGGATTTTTATTCTGCTTAGTATAGCAAAACTATTTAAATTCAAAATAATTATCAAAATATTGAAAAGTAAAAAGCTACCAGTAGAACTTTTGAAATATGCGCCGGAGCTGATTACACATTTATTATCGATGATACGGGAATATTGGAACCGTACTGAATTTTGAGTGGGAGGAGAGTATCACCGTAACAATTCCGAAAGGGGGAAAGTGTAGATAAATAACGCTATTGAACACCATTCAAAAAGTAAAGGCTTTTATAATCCTTGAGCGCATTTCAGATACAATAGAGACTGCTATAGAATAGTCTGCAAAATGAAAGTCGCCGCTGTGCCTTGTCTTCTTTGACTTTAAGCATATGACGCCATTAATCGTGAAGCTATATGGCATTGTCTTCGAAATATTGGTATACCAGATAAGATAATGGAAGAAATACGATTCCTCTATAGTGACGCATTTTGCCGAGTTCGTTTCAAGGGCAAAGAAAGCAAACCATTTGTAATAGAAACTAAAGTGAGGCATGCTCTTCTTCCAGGTATTAGATTCTGTCATTTCGAAGACAAAGGCTAGGGCAACGGATAGTAAACAGTGGCGGATTAATAGTAAACTGCATAATTTGTATTACTCTGAGCTACAAGCTATTCGGTATACAATCAAAGATCTCTAAACTGGAAACGAACGTATTTTCAGTGGCCTTAAGAATTAACGCAACACCAAAAAACTTGAATAATGATAATCTAATTGAAGACGTTGAAGAATTCTGCTACCTAAGTAGCATAGTTACCAAGGATGAAGATGTTGACTCTGACGTAAGGTGCAGAAAAAATGGAGCCGGACATGCGTATGTATGTTGCCCTCAGCAGGGTATGACAGTCTTAACTAATCTTTAGAAATAATAAGATGCGCATCTTTAACACCTGTGTTAAATGGTGAAATTATGGTCGGGGCGTATACGTAACGATGATCTGCTTTCTATCATATGTGTGATGAATACCCAAACGATGTGGGAATACGGCACGTATTAAGGGTATTAACAGTAAAGTTAAAAATGAAAAATATGCCCTTATTTGCTTGTGAACTCGAATTAATCTACTTTAAACGTATGTATAAAGGGTGGGCAAATTTGAGATTAGGAAGTAATTTGGCTTAAAAACACTTTTTTTTTTGACGAATTCAGTTTTATTCATACCAAAATAAAATAAAAATATGGAAATTAATAATGGAATATGTTGTCCATCTCTAGTACGTTGGCAGATGTCCGCTCTTTTCACAAAATTTGAACCACATTTTGCAACAAAATCATTTTCATTGATGAGGCCCATTTTGAATTAGACCAATTACTTTCTAACCTTAAATTTTCCCACCCTTTACATAGTACATAGATTACCTAGAGTCGTGCCAGTGGTAGTGCGAAGTATTAGTGACTTTAATCAATTTTTAGATTTTTTTTAAATTTGTGCGGCAAATTTCTTTTCGAATTTTTATCGATTCAGGTTTAAAAGAAAGAATGTTAAATGACTTTATTTTAATGTGAACTTTTTTTTAATTCCTACCTACGCCTAATTTAAAATTAAGAGAACGCCATTCGGGCCTGACTTGATTGAAAAACCCTAGGAAGTACATTGTAAAGACTAAGTTCTTCCATGATGAACGATGGCGAATCACTGTTTTCTCGATGAGTAAAGGTTCTTTTGGTTCATCCATAATATATATGCAAGCGCATAACAAGCCTATTGTGGCTCTTCTTGACTTGAGACAGCGCGGCTGGATTCTCCTATCATCCTAACCCATTCTAACCATATTTATAATATTAAAGTCCTTTTTTGTGTGTGAGAAATATTGCATATTTTAAGTGACTTATCAACTGTACCACCATTAACTATTAAGACTGCCAACATTAATATTCATTTAATTTTTTTTTTTTTTTTGGTTTTCATGGTGTGTTTCGAATAGTTTCTACTACAGTAAGTCGATTTTAAAAGTTTCAACGAATATGAGGGTTTTTTCTTTTATACACAGTTACGAAAGCTTTTTTAAGTACGTGCTTGCAACATAATGTTCTTTCTTTGCTAAAATAAAAGGCTCTACATAAAGCAACCAGAAAATAACGACAGGAGACTCTGGTTAAGTTACTATAAGTGTGGGTGTTTTGACTTTAAGTTTAATTTCATAGACTTGGAGTATATTCATGTGTAGTTTTTGTTAAACAATAAAAAACAAGCAAAACAGAAAAAGTCGAATCGTCGAAAAACTAGAGTTAAAAGTGAAAATATATATAAGTATGTAGACGAGGAGTTGCACAACCACAATAAAAGCAACTGCAACTGCTTAACCAAAGAACATAGTAAAGATACTCGTACGTTCGTATTCATTTCATCATTAATCACGGTTAAAGAGGATTTGGCACACTATTCATGCAACACATGATGTATATGTTTTGGGTTGATGTCTTTTTATTTTTTGCTGTTTATTTGTATTCAACTTAAAGGAATGGAAACTATACAAAAAAAAAAAAAAAAAAAAAAAAAAAAAAAAAAAAAAAAAAACATATCTTACAAGAATACATAAAGAACGAGCAAAATACATTCATCTTCACGGATTCTGAATATTTATTTTTATTTTTTTTATTTTTTCTTAGTTCTTAACCATTTGTGCTACAACATGTATCATAGAGTGTTAAAATGCTAAGAAATCCTATAATAATATTTCTGTTCTGGCTTTTCTTTTATTGTTATTGTAGGAGTGCTCTTTGCTCTTTATATTGTTTTTTTTTGCTTTTGTTGTTTTAAAATTTTTACACGAACTACAACAATTCACATTCAGCCCAACAGACAGACCAGACCAAACCATATGTTAATTTTATATATATGTACATACATACATACATACATGCATACATACGTATGTATATATTTCTTTTTATTTATTGTTGTTTTCGTTCTTGTAGTTTTAGAATGGTTGAGTTATTTACAAATACAAATTATATCGTGTAAAATATTATTGTAGTAACTAAAAAATCAGAATCAAAAACGACTCTATGATGGGCTGGCTATTTAGCACAAAAATTAAAAATTTATTTGTTATTGATTATTGATAAAGACAAGTTAATATTGATGGGCGCAAATAATAATTTTGATAACAATTGTCAAACTTTATTGTCGTAACTGAAGAGATTTCTTAAAAAAAAAACGGGGAATTAATAGATAAACTTTTTTTTTCTCCGTCACTCCTCTAGGGAGCATATTGGCTTGCCACAAAGCATCTATTGCTTTGTTTCAGTTTCTTTAATCAATTTGATATTTCAAGCTAAGTAGATGATTAATCCGCTGTAGCTTCCTCCATATGATTTTTTTTTTGTGTAGTGGTGAAGGTCCTTGCTAATTGGTGGTGATCTTTACTTTGGCATTGTAATTTTTTCCCAGTAGGTGGCGTGAAGGGTCACAGGGGTTTTTTCTTTATTATTTTTTTTAGATGGAGTTGTCTGGAGGGAAGAAGCTGAAGCCTTTTTTTATTATTAAACATTCGAAACCACAATTAAATGTTTTGTCATTAAATTTTGTCATGTACTCTGCTGGGGCTCCAACCTGGTTCGTTTGTGTTGCTATGCGTGCGCTCTAACCATTACACCACGCCACCCCAATATATAAACTTAAGAATGCTGTAATCTTAAGAATGCTATAGTCTTAAAAAATGACACAAATATTACCACAGACATAAGACCACGTTGAGTTTGACTCTAATCTGGCAATCTAAAGTAAGGAAACTTGTGATAATGTTGTTATTACCACTGTAATATTTCTACTCGTATTTGGTTTATTAAATGGAGTGTTTAGATAAATAAACTGATCTTATTTGACTAAAAATTTGATTAGACGATAAAGACATGGATATGATTCAACTCAAGGACATTGTTAGGCATATCCGTAGGATAATTGCAGCGAAAAACATAACATTTTGTCCATTTTATTCGCGACAATTTTTTATTTTGCAATATTATTCTTGCACGGCGTTAATTGTTTGAGTGTACAAAGTCGAATTTAATTTGGCTTTTAAACTAAAACTTACTTCAAAGAATCGCCAAAGAATTGAGGTGTTACTGTTACTACAACCAAAGTCTCAAAGAAAGGTGTAAGTCAAATACAATTTTTTTTATAAGTAGTGATAATGACACCATTTTACGAATACCAGTTTGTATCGCTGCAGAAAATGCTAATAGTGAAATATTAGTATTTTACTAGTGACACTGTCTGTAATACTACTGACCAGGTGTACCACAGCCAATGCAATTATCTATTTCTTTTTAACATTAGCTTGTCATTGAAAATTCACCAGTAGTCTTCAGCACTATTGACGAAATAGATCTTTTGCGATCTTATGGAGACATTTGAACTAAAAATTCACCAGTATATTTTAGTGAACCTATTGACGCGTTTATTAACAATATACTAGAACTGTTGTCTCTAACTGTTGTCTTAACTAACGTAGTCGTTGCTTGAATATTTCATCGAAAGAATCTCTCGGACATTCAAGCGTACATGCTCCTTTCGAATCAAACACTAATTCCAGCACGCTTGCTTATTTTCATGAGTTTATATAAAATAACTTCTTGAAACCTCTTTTTTATTAAATTATAAACTCTTTTATTAAAGCTAAACTCTGGTGTACTTCGATACTCCTATCTTAATTACTGTCTTAATATAATAATAATTTTTTACTCCTTTTCTACATGTCATCTCCGTTCGGACCCAAGGCTAAAAGGGTTAGTCTTTTAGCTGTATATAGACTTCAACAGAATATAAATAAATACATACATTTAAATACACATTCTTTTTTACATTTATATAGATAGGGTAGCCAGATATTTAATTGGCAAAAAAAGCACATTGGGGAAAAATGAGCAGTACAAGTAATAAAAAAGTACATTATTTTTTAAATCATAACATTTCAAAAATTTATTAAATAACATGGAATAACAATTAATACATCAAAAAATATAAAAATGGGATCATTTGCAATAGTAAAAGAGCGTAACCACTATTTTATATAAACATTTTATGAAAACATTTCTTTTTATATCCACATTTCTTAATAAAAAATAGTGTAAAAAATGAGCAGATATTTTCATATATAAATTTGAAAAAATAAATAATAAAAAACTAATATTTCTATAAAATAGTGATTACGCTTGTTCCGTCTAACATTTTCATGAATGTGGTTGTAAGTTTAATTAAAATTTTAGACAATTTAATTTTAGCACTTATAAGTTTTGAAGCCACATTGTATCAACCTTAGATTAATAAAAGTCGGGAAAAAGGTGTCTTATGGGCTCTAAAACGGCGTCGTAAATATGTATTTTATCGAGATGTTTCAAGCTATTCTTTTTTCTGGGTTAAAAAACTTTTACTTTTATTAAAAATGTCTAACACAAAAAAAAAATACAAAAAGAAGTACAAAAAGCTAAAAAAAAGTACTTTAGTGTATTTTTGTAGGCGTTATACATAAGACAGTACATTGACTAAAAAAAGTACGCGTACTACTGAAAACAGTACGTCTAGCTAGCCTATATATAGATAACTTTTACCACCTTATGAATAAGTCATACCCACTTATCAAATTTCGCTCGCATTTTGGCTGATGTAGGTAGATAACGAAGCTTGAACTGTGACCATTCTCCACACATGCAAAATTTTTATATTTAGTATGAATTGAGGTGCCACACCCACTAATGTTATTGATTATGATGTATATTGTCCAAGAAGTTGCTTAAATCAAATTGAGAAACTTTTACCATTACCGTTCTCAAGATATACAAAAGACAATATTAACTTTATATGGGCGGTACCATGTCCACTGATCTAATTGCGCCCACTTTTTGACTGTTGATTTGTGTTAACTACGAAGCCATTTAGACCAAACTCGTAAACTTTGAGTTTAATCGTTTTCAAGATATACAAAAATCAATATTTATTTATTTTAGAAAGTAACATACCCACTTGTCCAATCCCGCCTATTTTTTTAAACCTTTTGGTTATTCTATGCGATATGGCATAACCAATTTTCAGCGCCATTTTTCGATAGAAAACTTATGAATGTGAATTTGTTATATTTTTTGTATTTTTTGTAGTGGGTTTTTGTAAAAATTAATAGGGAAAATATTTCGATTAGTAAGGCGAGTACATTGTTAGGATTTAGAAAGCGAGTGTGGCTATAAAGCTTCGTAATTTACAGAAAAATATTACTTTATACTTTTATATATTTCATAACTTAATTAACTTAGACTAGACTTTAAATGAATATAATGCTTTCCTTGTCATAAGACAAAATGCTCAGAAATCACTTCTGGAAACAAAATTAAAAAAAAATACTTTTAATTATTCATTAGGTAG
The DNA here is from genome assembly GCA_023159175.1 of Wohlfahrtia magnifica. Taxonomy (NCBI): domain Eukaryota; kingdom Metazoa; phylum Arthropoda; class Insecta; order Diptera; family Sarcophagidae; genus Wohlfahrtia; species Wohlfahrtia magnifica. Next base: position 1,946,330 of record JAKWBJ010000198.1, on the reverse strand, counting down.
GCTTAAGCAGTTAAAAAGTGAAGAAGAAATATTTCTAAAATCAAAAAAAGTGGTTCCGAAAGGGATTTGATTTTGATTTGTATTTACTGTTTGTTCTACATTTCAGCAATTCTCGATCGCATTTAGGTTTGGTGACGGGGGCAGTTTAATACAGTGATATTGTTATCTTTGAACCATTTCTTAGTACATTCTGCAGCGGAATATCTATCAAAGTGGCATATTCTCCTCGGGATAAGCTAGCATACAAGTTCGGAGGATTGCAACATAATTCGTTGTTTTCATAATTTTTCGTAATTATACGCTGTAGACCATAATTAGTAGGAAAATTACTTCAAAAACATCAATATTATCGCTTTCTTGCTTTACCGTCTTAAAGGTGTTATAAATTAATTAAAATTATTGATTTCGAGATTTTAATACTGTAAGGAGACCGAGCAGACTATAGTGTTGGGCCACTCTATAGTCTGCAGAAATTTATGACAGCAACAGATTATGTTGAAATCCTCCAAACACGTCTGCTATCTTAGTCCAACTAGAATAAGCCACTTTGACGGGTGTTGTATTGTAATATATTTTAAGATAACAATATCACTATATTACACTAGGCCCCACAGTCTCCAGATTTAAAAATGATGGGTAATTTGTGATATTTAGTAAAAACAGCAACCAGAGAAAAGTTTCACGCAAATTAATTCAGTCTGCGTTGTATGATACCGGATTCAGTAGGCCAAAATCTTGTCGAATAATGTCTGACTGTTTTAAACACCCATGAAGCCTCGATAAAATATTAATCGCTCTGGAAGAACATTATAACTTTAATTAGTGCAAATCTATTTTTATATTATTTTTTATTAAAACTGTTTTGAAAATATGTAATTTCAATTTTATACTGGGTATACAAGTTAATAATGTCGATTTGGTCAATAATAACAAATATGGTATTTTGGAGGGTGAACATTATATTGAATTATAATCAATATTCGATGGACGCCAAACTGTAAACACGCATTTTTTGCAATCGTTAAAATAATGTCGAATTTTGTGCCTAAAAAAGATGTTTTGTGGGGAAGTCTAATAACCTTCTTCCATTTGAAGAAAACGGCTGCTGAAAGTTATCGATTGTTGGTAGAAGCTTATGGTCAACATGCAAATAATTTTTTTCACAGAGTAAATTTGCATTTAAGTTTAATCTCATTAAAATGTTGAAATACAAGCAATAATTTAATTAAAATGCAATAAAATCTGTTTCCGTAGTTTATTAACTAAAAATAAGTAAAATTTTTTATCCGCAATTTTTTCATTTTACGTACTTTCCTATCATATCTCAATATGCCTCATTAGTGTCCTTATTATTTTTTAATGCTCTCAGAAATTTATATGTCTATCTGTAGCTATTGTGGTGAACGGTGTAAAAATATTTCTTATGTGTTTCTATGAATCGCTTACTATTTAGATTTTATTTTTCACTTTTTTGTTTTAATTTAAAAAAAAAAAAAAAAAAAAACATAAAACACTTTATTGTGTTGTTCTTAAGACTTTTAGACTTTTAACAGATTTTTTAAAATTTGTTTTGCTTATAAAATATGCTCGAATAATGAATGCAAACAATATGTTTAGAATAGATGTTGTGGTTGATACGTTTTTGTTGGTGTTATTGTGGTTGAAGTTTTTCTGATTTTTGTTTTTTTTTTTGTTTTTGGTTATCCACTCATGTCACCGTGACTAATGATGTCCACATCGTGTAAGAACTTAAAATCACTCTTAAGTAAGTTTCTTTACATTATTTTGTTTTGCTTATTTTGTCTTATTTTACACTCTTCTTTGACTTTAGCATTCATCATGCAGAATTTTAAATTCATTAATTCATATACATATGTATGCATGTATGTGCAATGTACATACATATTCATATAAGTATGTATGTTCAGAATAATTTAGTGATTTCAATACTTTTAAAAGGGTTTGATAAATTCAAATTTGGTCTCTATAATTTCAATATTTTGTATATGTCTTACTTTAACGGCATTCAAAAAATGATTTTTATTGTTCTTACTTAAGCATAGAATTCTCTATTTGCACTATGCTTAAAAGTTGCATCTTCACATATGATTCTCTTCTTATTTGAACATAGCTGTCATACAAATTTTTAACGAATATAAATAATGAAGCTTTAATAAAGTATGTATTTTTATTAGTCTTGTCCGATTCGGTCAGTTTAAAATCTATTAGGACGTATGGTATCATACATTACTTCTTTGGGCACGCGAAGACCTTCTTTCCTGGTAAAAATATATGAAGAAGAGATAGGATTTCTATGAGTTCTAGTATTACGGTCATCACAAATGGACTTAAGATAGCATCCGGTGTGGGTGCTGGTACTTTTTACTCTCAGAGGATGAACCTGGTATCAGGCTTTAATTCCAAAATGTAAAGAGGAGATAAAGCTCCTCTGTGCAACATGTACCATTTTCTTGGTATGGATATCGTTGGTAATGAAAAGGCTGATGAATTTGCTAGGAGGGCCTCGATAAATGTGAAATCTATGACCTGCTATTCAACCTGCACTGCAGAAGCTGCAAAAGCAGCTCTGAGAGGGAGACAATCGCTCACTTTCTCTATGAATGTGCTGGACTGGCGCACAGAAGATTGCAGTACTTTGGTGTATCCTTCTTCAATGATTTGGCATAGTGCACAAATCTGGATCTCCTTGATCTTCTACACTTCATACTCAGCTCAAGGTGGGCTTAGTCCTCTGTTCTCTTTCATTCTAATTTTAGGTGGTTCTTTACCTATAGTCCTGGCTTCTTTTCGAAATGACACTTGGTTGCTAATAATAGTTGATCTCGTCTTGGTTAACTAGCCAACTTACCTAACTACCTACTTATAGTATCACACAGACTCGCTTAAATGACAATAAATTTTTTTCATTGCTTTACACCTCTGCACTTTCAATTATATTAATTGTTATCCACAGAGCGTGTGTCTAAAAGAAAGATTACTTCAAAGTTTGTTTTTTTATGCAAAATACTCGTGTCAGTAACCAAATCTAAATTTGTATCCATATCGGTTTTTGTTTTTATTTTATTTTCAAATAAATCTTTTTTTTAATTCCTCTTTTACGGCTTAAAGAAGGAGTATAGTTTTTGCAATTTAAACACTTTTTTGTTTAATAACAAATTACGTTTTGAAATAAAATGAAAAACATCCTTGGATGGAGCATATTGTTAATTACTTTTCATGGCGTGGAAGATATGTTTTTTTTTTTTTTTTTTATTATAGACTCTTGTTTTACATTAATTACATTCTGCGTAAACTAAAGTAAAGTAACGTAAAGAGCAAAGTATTGAAAGTATGAATTGCGTGTGTGAATATAGGGGCGGTTATGTTTTTTTATTGCTTTATTTTTACATAAACATACGAGTGTTGAAATACTTTGCTTTCATACATTCTTGTTAAAATTAAATCCAATTCGATGTACCCATCACATATAGGGTGTGTGTATAACGTAATGTATAATGTAGTTAGTTTTTAGCTAAAGTTTTTTTAAATACTTCGAAAGGAATTGGCGTATATTTCTGTTGCAATAAATAATGTTTTAAAATCAATTGCCGTATTATTCAGACGTGAATAAATAAAAGTTACACCATTTGGGAAGCTTTTGAAGAGAAGCATGAATGAGAAATGAAAGCAAGTCATAAGTGCATTAGGGCTATACTTTTCAACACTTTTTGCAAATATCAAAATTGGCATAGTAGGTAGAATAGGCTATTAAAAACTATGAAGAAACTTTACGCATCAAGAGCAAGGAAGTTTTAAATTAGTAGTAAATGAGGTGGTACGATATATGGTTCTCAGATCACCGATTTCACGAGGATAGCTTTAAGCTTTTAAACCAGTCACTGACGAGATTCGAAATCGCCAAAAAATGTTTTCTTAAATATTGAGATGCAACATGATTGCAAAGTCAGCAAAGGAGTAATAGTTTTCGAGAACGTTCAATAAAAATATACATACATACAGTCAAGTCACATTCAAAATTGAGCACCTCATACAAAAGCAAAAAATTAGGTGTAATATTATGTTATTTTATTTTGAAAAGTGTAGTAAACAGGTATAATAATAAATAAATTTAAAATAAATGTTGTTTTTGCTTTTATTAGCATTAAAACCAAAAGATCATGGGAATAAAGAAAGTGTCCAATTTTGAATCTGGCTGACTGTATATCTCGTATGTGTGTATATACAGTTTGAAAGCCTACACATACTTAAAACTTTAAATTTGAGTCCTACAATAATAAGTTAAGGTTACTGTAAAACAGGGTGGCTGATGAAACGCGCTATAAAAATACTATGTAATAACTCTTTTTCCAATTGAGTTATCTGTTCAATTTTATTTTTCAATTTTAGAACGTTATCTAAATTTATTAGATAGTGCGCCGCTAGCACGCACTTGAGTCAATGATTTCCGTACAATAACAGTTTTGCCGTACTTTCCAAAACACGACTCCCAGCAGGTGGACAATATTGTGTTTTCTTAACACTTGGCTCCGAAAGATAATTCCTCTCAGTTTTGTGTGGTTTCAACAAAATGCAGCAAGTTCACATATTGTCAGGCCCGTTATGGCACAGTTACAACAAAAATTTTCAAATAAAATTATTAAAAAAAAAAAACTCAACAATCCTGTGATCTCCCTGGCCTCCATATCTAAGTGAAACTGATTTTTTCTTGTGAGATTATTGTAAACAGAAATTGTATTTTAATCGAAATCATCAAATTTAAATTACTAAAATCAGTCGATTCAATCGATAACTGAAGCGATTTCTACATCATATCTGCTGGCAGTCATGAGCAGGTTTTTTTTAAGATATCACACATGTGTCTCTCAGCATGGATACTATTTAAAATCAATTATCTTTAAAAACCATTAAAAATATTCAATACGATAAAGCTATTTATACTCTAAATTGAAATAAATTGATTTTTATAATTATTTATAATAAATTTAAAAAGGTATTGAAGTTTCTTTATGTAGCAAAATTCATCAGCTACTTTTTGCTTAATTATATAGGGTGTGCAATTTAAAAGCTTAAATTTAAAAATGAAATAAAACAAAAACGGTTTGAAATTTTTACCAAATTAATTTTCTTTTTTTTGTGAAGTACAAATTTTCCAGTTAGAACTGTCGATCGGACCAATTTTCGAAAACTTTTTCGAGTATATGAGGTCGTATCTCAGCAATGGCATCTCGAATGTTGGCCTTCAAATGCTCAATTGTCTCTGGTTTGTCAGCATAACCATTGTCTTTAACGGCGCCCCACAAAAAATTGTTCAACTGTGTCAAATCGCAGCTTTTTGGCGGCCAACTGGTGCATATGAAAAAACATTTCAATAAATCAAAAAAAATTAATTCACTAAAATATTTATTTATTTAAATTGGAATATAATTACAAATTACATTTAATCTTCTAAAGAAAAGATGATTTGTTCTCTAATAAAATAAAAATTGCACCGGCTTTAATTATCGTGTGTCCGCTGGATAAAAAAAAGTAGAAATAATTAAAAAAATTGTAGAAGTTTGTGATGCAATTTACAAATAAATAATTAAAATATTCGGATTTTAATGGATGACAATTATAATGTTTGGACGGTATAAACACGTGTTTTTTCCGAAAGAAAATAACTAAAAAATAAAAAGTGGTGAGTATTGCCTTCTTCAATTGCCTCACAAGAATACAATAAATATTGGTGTATTTTTGGCATTTACATTGGTGCAAGATTACCGATAAAGCTTTCACTCGATTGTTGCACCAGGGTTGCTTTTGATTGGCATAAATAAGCACAAAAATATTGTGAGTTGCAGTATGAGCCAATAAATTGTATAATCACACGATTGGCATATAAAATAGACTAATTATTGGTGCATGATTATCGTGTGATTCTATTATTAAAAAAATCGCATAGTATATAAAGAGACAGATAATGGATAGGCATTCAAAATTGAGATTATGATTTATTTGAGATGATTAAATTAAAGTTGTAAAAAACTCGTAGTCAATCCTCTCAATTAAAAACTACTGACCATGTAAAATAATATTTGTGTGAACACAATTCTATAAAAACTTTTTAATATGCAAATATTATTACAAACAAATTTACGATGGGACAGGAAAATATCAGCAATTAAATTAAAAGACTCAATTAAAATACATATGCACATGGTTTCTCTCCATGATCAAAGAAAATAAAGAATTTTGCTGGTAAGACAATGTTTTCGTTTGAGCTTAGATTAATCAACTTCTAATTTTCGATAAAGTTGTATTTCTAGTATTTCATTATTTCAATGCTTTTTCCAAATTTTTTACGACAATTTATAGAACGATTTTATTTTAAATATAGTACAGCTATTAAATTCTTTAATTAATTTCTTGGAAGTAGAAGCAATTTTTCAATAAGTATTTGGCTGAAGAATAGATTCTTCGTCGATAATTTTTTTCTTTAAAATTTGTTTCAACAGCAGCACTTTAAACTCATAATATCGACATGATAAAAACGGCATATGTATGTACATATGTGCATATGAAGCTTTTAGTTTTCGACATCTCGCTATAACACATGTGACATCAAGCTCTTCCAACGATATTCTGATTAACACTTCTTGCTCTTTTTTAAACGAATGTAGGATGATAGTGATGAGCTCTCCCAATCTATGACTCACTGAAGAGTCAAAATGTAGTCTGGATAATTGGAATCCCCCACTGAATTGTTTAAGGAATTGTTACTAATGGCAGAAAGTAAAGACGTAGCTGATCATTGTCATTTATGGTTTCGAAAGACATACTTCAAGCTCACGCAAGCAAACTCGACGTAATCTTGAAATATCGATAATATTTGCGAAAACAGCCAACGGTCATCGACTCATATTGTTCACTGTATCTACGCCATCTATAAAATTTAAATTTTAAACAAACTAAGCAAGTATTGTGCTTTGCAGTATTATGCAATTGACTTTTCTACCTTTGTATGATCAAAATGTTGTGTATTGTCGATGAATGCAAATGTTGTTTAAAACAACGGACCTCATTTACATTCTTAAAATTTTGGTAGGATGCTTCTTTTATTTTAGCGCATTGTCACGACCATATTACTATACCCTTGTGATAATTTCTGACACAAGTTCGTAACATAAATGAAATGTTCAGCATTATAGTTATTATGACCTTGTGAATGAATGATTAAGAAATGGCCGAAGAAATGTCTGCTATAGAGTGACTGAAAATAAATGCAAAGAAAGCCAAAGCAATGCGCATCAATGCATTAACAGCACAAAGTTTGTTTCTCTAACACCAACCAATAGAAGATGCAACATACTTTGTGTATCTGGGATGCACAATTACCGCAACATGTGGTTCATACCAAGACATAATGTGCAGACTAGACAAGGCAAGACAGCATTTGGTTTGTTAAACTCTGTATAGCATTCATCTCATCCGTTGACTAGCACAAAACTTAGAATCTTTAACTCCGCCGTGAACTCTATATTATCCATATAGAGCTGCAAAGCAATCGATAGTACTATCGATAGTATCGATAGTTTTGTTTTTGGCTAGCCATCGATAGTTTTTTTGCACTATCGATACTATCGTTCAATTCTAAGAGTAACTACGGAGGCCACTAAATGTAGTCAAAGACACATTTGCAAAAATTTTTCGACGCAGGTTGTTAGCCGTCTATAAACTTTTATAGTTACATAGGACACAGTTTAACAGTTTCTGTTTATTAAACTCAAATAAAGTATGAATTGTAACTAAAACATGTTCGTGCATACGATTTTGCATTTGACCAAAGCAAATTAATCTTCATTTCGTCAGACCATAGCATGTTGTTCTAACTATTACAGTGTTGGTTTTGCTTCCCTTTGAGGACTATTACCAATAAGTCTAGCTTACATATGTTTTTTTCTTATTGTGTGACTTGAACCAGGAAAATACGTCAATTTTTTAGGCTTTCTGATAACTCGAAGAGATTAATCCTTAAAGTACGATTTAAAAGTTTATCAAAACTGATAGTTGTACTACGTTCTTTCCCCATAGTTCTCTGCAGTTTTCTTTCACTGGATCTTATTAATTACTTTAGTTTTGGAACACTTCATGGTCTGAACAATTTTCGCTATACATAAGGATTACTCATCCATCAAAAAACTTTAATGCATCAAATTTTATGACATACTGAAAAAAAAGTGTCCCTATTATTTGTTTCAACAGTGAATATTTATTATTATTCTTTTCTTTTAACTTAAATTCTAATATTGTTGCCACAAGTAGCACTTTAACGAATCCTATAGTATCAATACTTTTTTTGCAAATTATCGAAACTATTGAGTGGGTCGACTATCGATAGTTTTGCACCTCTAATACCATGTTAGCGAATATTGAAATGCAGCATCAAAAGACACCGATAGTATTCAACTCTTTGTGAACAGTTGCCTTCGTAAAATGTTACGTATATTTTGGCCAAATCCCATTTAACACTGAAATTCATGGGTGTGAATAGCGTTGGAATTTCGCACTCATGAAACCGCCAGCCGACATTACTAGAATGGCTATTGGCTGGAATCCCCAGGGTCGTAATCAGAGCTTCAGTACATAGTTGGAGTGAAATAACTAAACCACCAACTAGTTTACCGAAATGCGGTCGGATTTACCAAATGTAACATTTTTTTGAGCAAATTAAAAGTCAAAATTTTCTAAACTTGCATGTTCTGCGAAAACCAAGCAACTGTTCTTCGACAGTTTAAATGGGTTGAAAGAACCAGAGAATAGTTCTGATCATTTGTCAAATATTAGATGGACATTTGGCGGCAGAAAATAGAGAATTCATATGTGTGGAAAACTGTACACGAGGGTAACTAACGTTATTTTTGAAATATCTTGGTACAAGAAATGTTTTTCAATCAATTTATGAATTTTCTGTGATGCAACATGAAAAGTTTCACTTAAATTTTTTCAGTTAAATTTATAAACAAATTTACATTTGTGGGGTTTTCCACACAAGGGTGAGATTTGGGTTAACATTTACATTTTTAATTTTGTCTGATTTTTTTTTAATTTTAAATTTTTATATAAAGAAAATATTTTTAAATAACTTCTATGATAAAAGAGGTGTATAGTTCAACAATTATATGTGTGCATATTGATAGTTTTTTTTTTTTTATTGAGTACTATTTTACAGTTGTGCTTAATTTGTTAGTTGTCAAATGCTATATTGAATACTAATTATTTAAACTTTTTAAAGAAAGAACCAACAACCAGCTTATTTTATTTATAACTTATTGTATTTACTAACTAAAAGAATATATCTAAAGATATTTATTAATTTATTTATTAATATAACACAAACTAGTGTGTATGTATGTATGTATGTATGTCTATACAATTTATACGGCCCATAAAAAGATTCCCACAACAGGAAGTTAAAATCAATACCAATACCCAAACGAATAGAAATTAAAATTTAAAAAAAAAGGAAAAACGAAAAGCACTTCATAACTTTTGTAGTGTTTATATGAATATGAACAGGAAGGGGGGGAGACATATATACTTATAAGTCCATCTATTTGAATTGAGGTTAAATTCTAATGTTCTAAGCAAAGTTACTAAAAAAAACAAACCAACAATAACCAATATTAGCAAGTAGAAGGCGAAACAATATTTTGTAAAAGGTTCAACTGACTAAAAGTCAGTACTCATATGTCTGGCTTTGCCTCATAAACTGTATTTTTTTTTATAAATTTATAGTTTGTGTAAAGACAGTGTTTTAAAGGAATACATTCATGAAAATCTTTTTGAGAAAATGGTTAAGTTAAATATATTATTTTATAATAAATAAGACCTATGAAAATCTCTAAAAATATAAGAAATACTGTTTTAAATGCGTGCAGACATCTAACAAACAGCAGACTTTAAATAAGTTTATATTAAGGACAGTTTATATATTATAATAGCTAAACTCCGTCTATCTTATGGCGTTTTCTTTTCTGATAAAATATGTAGCACTTTGTTGCCCTGTATTATGTGCTGTGCTAATCTCTAGAAATGTTGCCTTAAGAATTAAAAGATATTTCTTTGTTTTGGACGAAGTTTTATGGCAAAGACCATGGGAAGTGCAACATTAATTACTACCTTAATTATAATTTTAGATAACGTAGCTTGAACTGTTACCGTTCTCCACACATGTAAAACTACATATCGTCATTTGAAATCCAAAAAGGCCTAAGTTGCAAAAAATTTTAAATCGACTTTTTGATTGATTATGATGCATTCTTTCCAAATACATATTCCCACGAATTTTTACACTTTTACAACTGAAAACAATGTTTTTTCAAAAAATATATATTTCACATTTTAAAAAGTTATTTGCTTCTTCTGTAAAATTTTTAAAATTGAAAATTTTGAAATTAATCTTTATTTTCTACGAGAGATACCACGCTCACTTACCAATTCCGTCCACTTTTAAACTGATGGTTTGCACAAACTACGATGTCATTTAGATCAAATTCAAAAGCTTCAATTTAAACTGTTCTCAGGATATACAAAAATATATATTTACTTTGTATGGGAGGTGCCAAGCCCACTTTTGCAATCCCGCCCTTTTATGAGCTGATGACTTGCATTGACTACGTACCTATTTAGACAAAATTTAGAAACTCTCGGTTGAGTGGTAGTATTGAATAACGAACATAGGACAACTTCTTAATATACTAGTATGTATGCGGTTTCTGATTTCTAACAAACATCCTAATGACTACCTTGTATATAAGTGTGGTTGAAATCAGTCGAAAGGTTTGAGTGTGTCCATTATAATATCTGTATATAGATTCTGTGAGGTTGCCTGCGATTTGGCCAGTTTTGAAGTAAAACATTTGAATTGAAATGATCGAGGATTTTAAAGATAATGACCATGAACAACAATTCGATTGGTTCGTTGCATAGAAGAATAATAAAATAGGACCACAAATTGAACACACACATTTAGTTCTCAAGATGGTAACGCGATTACCAAAAGTTTTTATTTAGATTTACGCTGCGAATGCTAACAGCTGCTTTTCATTTAATTTAATCGTATCTGTACCGCCATTTGGAAACGAAGTTTTAATGGACAGAGGGTTTTCGTAATTCGATTTTTTATTCATTATTTAACCCCAAATTATTAGTCGAATTACATAATTCGCCATATAAAATTTTAAGAGCGAATCACTTAAACTGTAATTGATTCAGTTTCAATTAATTAAGAAGAACCGTCAAAATGTATAACAAAGGTGACATGTGAATGAGGTGATTCGTATACATAAGCAATTCAAAGAGCGAGTAAAGTAATTCGAAGTCTCTTGTGAACAAGGCCTAAAATATTAGATATGGTGAGCTTTAGTGCAAAGAATCAACTGCTTGGAACAGCTGTTTGCTGTTCTTTCTTATGTGTGCACTATAGATGATTCATTATAAATTATCTCTTGTCATATAAATCTTTTTTTTATTATACGTGGTTGTTTAAAGAATTTGACTCTTTTATAAACTGTTTTTAAGTATTTTAAATTCATTGAGCATTCATTGAAGTTTATCAGACAAAAAAAAAAAAAAAAAAATATTATAAAAAAATACAATAAATGTCGTTTTGTTTTTGCCTTTACTGTCGTTAGTTATAGTTGGGTGTTGTTGTGATTGTGCATTCGATTAGAGTTTAAAAATGTTTGAACGTTGAAAAACTTCGTACATTAGAAAACAAAATAAAATAAAATATTTGATTTTTTTTCTTATTCTTAACTAAATATGTATGAATATATGTCTATACGAACGAATATTGTTGTTTGTTTTTGTTGTGTGTGCTTGTGAATTCTTTTGTTTTCAATTTCTTTTCATAAGTAACAGTTTTTGGTGTGTGACACTTGCCTTTTCTGTTTAAAAAAGAAAAAAAAAAGTCATGAAAGAATTTCAAATGAGTTTTGGTATATGATTTACAAAAAAAAAAAAAAAAAAAAAAAAATAAAAAAAATGTGTATTGTTTCTGCTTCATTATTGACAATAAAACAAAAGCATTGTTGATTATTGTTAGTGGGCCTTAAGCCAAATCTGGTCAAACGAAAGTTTTAAGCAACATAATGTTGTGCTTCATTGAGGAATAGAATTCATACTGACAAAAATTTATTAATGCTCAGATAGTTATGGCAGTGGCAATGGTAAGGGAAAACCCTTCTTTAACTCTTTCTTCTTCTTTTAGCTTCAAGCCTACAAACCAAAAAAGAGACAATGGGAAAATTTCTTTGTTTGATTTAAGACACACATTTTTTATTTTCTTATTTTGTTATTTTTTTTCGTATTATTGGGCTGGGCAAATTACAAAGTGGCCTTTTTGCTTATGCATTTGGTTTTTGTTCAATAGGTCTGCTTCTATGTTTTTGTTGTTGTTTGTATGGCCAAATTTATGTTATAATTTTTTTGCTTTATTTTTCAAATTTAAACAAAAGAAATGAAACTTTTTGGTAACTTATTGACCTTAAAAAAAGAAAATACTCGGCAATAAGTGTGTCATATGACCGATATTTAAACAATTTAAATTTTGTTCTTTTTTTTCTTTTTTTAAACAGAGATATCAAATTAAAATATTTGCAGTTTCTTTTTTTTCATAAAAGAAAGTGTGTTTTTTTCACCGTACTTATCGCTTTAGTAACATTGCTATCACATTTGATTTAATTTCATTATTTCGATAACATTTGAGTTTTTGTTCTTGTGGATCTTTTCTAAATTCATATTTTGTAGTTTTTCTTTGATTTACGGGACCAAACTGCATATGATAGATTATTTAAAAACTAAATAAAGCATAACGTTTTTTTACATGTGTTTGTCTCTTACGGAAAAATATAATTAAAATTTGATCATAAGCCTAATCTATCGCTCATGTTGACTGACGTCAATGAATGACAATACAAATTTTCTTTATAATTAAGTTAACAGTTCAGGATTACAATAATTAACATTTATCGTAATTTAAAATATCGGGTTTTAGAACAAAAACTTTGTTTTTCAACATGAGCATATTACAGTGAAAAATAAAAATTTTGAAAGCAGCATGTATTCTACAAATACAAATATGTTTCCAAACATAAATTATCGAAAATACTAGTAGCTTGAAATGCAAGCTACAGACTTGATACACTTCTTTTATTTCTTGAATTTGTATGTTATCCCTCAACATACATAAATAGATAAGGTTTCTTCTTCTATCAAGTACGTCCTCAAAATTTAAGTTACGGGTAAAATGCCGGTTTTTCCCACTTTCTTGCACTTATAAGCTGATATCTTAGCTAAATATTAACCGTTTTAAGTTTCCGAGTGGATTTGGAAAGAAAAGAAGTAAACCTTTTAATTTTATATACAGCTGTTGTCAAAATAATAGGATCACTTGGATAACATTTTTTAAACTATTAATAAATTAATATTATTTATTACCAGTGTTAAATTTTTGATTAAAACAATAACAAATAATTGGAAAATATATTAATAGACAAAATGAGTTCAATTAAATTCATATTGTTAGAAAGAAATTAATTTTTTTCAAAAAAGTGTGAAAAATACATGTCAAAATAGCACCGCTTAGGTTCCAACTATAAAAAATAAATTTTTAAAACTATTAATGTTTATTATTAAGGCAGCATTGTGTGCAATTATTCTTCAAAATTATAACTACATAGTACCTGGTTGCATAACCCTTGTTAGTAATAAAGACAGACCGTCGCCTTTCATAGAATTTAGCATGTTTGTTTCACATTGCTCCACAGATCAACTTTGCCAACATATTGATGTATGCTTTTAATGATTATGTTGATCACGTCTGTCTTCAAAATGATCTAAATAACTTTTTTGTGTGGTGTAAACATAACATGTTGGAGCTGAATTAAAAAGAAAAGGTAATTGCATGCGTTTCTCTAGGAGTAATGTAATTGCTGTAAATTATATACAGGGTGGTCACCAATTGGAGTTGGTGTGAACAAAGCTAGAGGTGTTCTTGCGTTTATAAAGCGTTGGGCTGAGGAGTTTTCCGATCCTTACATTACGAAACAGCTCTTTGTTTCACTTGTAAGACCTATTTTGGAATACGGATCTGTCGTATCCTTAATATAATATTAATACCACCTGCATTGAATCTGTTCAGAAACAATTTTCATTGTTTTGTTTGCGTCACCTGGGTTGAAATAATTTGGAATTGCCTTCGTATACTTGCAGACTATCTTTAAATAAACTGCTTACTCTGAAAAGTCATGGTACAATGTTAAATGTATTTCATGAACCTTATCAATGGGAATATTTGTTGTGAGTTTCTTTAAGAATCTGTTAAATTTAAGGTCCCTTGTCGATATTCACGTCATCATAAACCTTTATATGCTGATCCATTTATGAGATTATGTCGCCAATATAATTTTTTGTCCGAATTTGTTGATTTTTAATTAAATACTAATACTATAAAGCACAAGATTATTATTTTCCTTAATACTTGATAAACTTTTACATTTTTTTTCCTTTTTTGCTGTATCAAAAATTTTTATAATAATATAAGCTTGTGCTTATTATTCATATTATACATATTTTGTAATTAGTCTGTAAGGATTAAATCTGTTGACTAAATTGAATAAATAAAATAAAATAAGAAATTAACAATTATCCATAATAAAATTTTTTTTACTGGTATGCTTTGGTTCCTCTTACACGACTCAAATGAGTAGAATTACTTTTGTGCAACACCTATAAGTAGATGATGTCAGCAAAAAAAGAAAAGAAAAAAGAAAAAAGAAAATGTGTGTCATTTCAGAAGAAAAGTAATTAATTTTAATCGTTTTCATCAGATTTTAAAGTCCACTAGATCCAAATTTAAGATAAGCACCCTATGGCACTTTCATTAGCTGGATGATTAGCTCATAAACAAACTAAATAAACATCTAATTTAACTTCTCCCAGGTCCAATTTTGAAAAGCATAGAATATAACACTTCGTTAGCTAGATCTATCTGTGTTTCAAATTTCAGCAAAATCGGTTCAGCCGTTTACGCATAATTGAATGCCAAACAAATTAACCTACAAAGAATTTGTAATAAATATATACGAGTACATATATGGATTATAAGAATATTACTTTTAATAAATGACGAAAAACACAATGATTTTATTGAAAACTAAATTTCCCGGTCGCATAATATCAATCACGAAATCCAAATGTTAATTGGCCTCCTCGACCATGTGTATTATAACCACTGGGACTATGCTACACTTAGAGTCTATACAGAGCTAAGCGAATCAATTACTGGTTTGAGTTTCAAAATTCAAAACGTGACTAATGGTAAGTATTTTATTTTTTACAACAAAGTTCTTATTAAAAAAACCTTAATTAGATCTATTGCAATCCCCTAATACACTAGAAAAATACTACCCTACTCATCATAATTCATTTACTTTTGTGCCATTAATTTTATGGCACCATCTGATCATTGGTCACTGATAATTATAAGTTCCGGTTTTAAAGAAGAAAAACATTAAATACTATTCATCTTAGACAATTAAATTATATAGAACAATAACAACAACACTAACAGCAGCAGCTCCTACTTAAATTGATGCCATATGCATAAATTGAAATTCTATTGTTTTTGCAAGTGTTTGTTTCATTTTATTTATTTTTTATTTTTATTTTTATTTTTTTTTGCCTAAAACCACTTTTGGAAATTGAATTCGTTTTTTTTTAACTTTTGACCGTTTTGTGTGTGCGCTTTTGTGAGATATTTTTTAATTATTGGCATTTTGGTTTTTATATTTTTTCAATCCCTCATGTTTATTGGTTTTTAAGCCAGATTTTTGGTTTGATTGAAAACAACATAAAGTGTTATTTTTAATATATTTTTTGTTTTTTTTTAACGTTTTATTTTAAATTTAATTCTGATTATTCAGACCAATGAACGACCTTATGACGTTTGTTTTTTAATTTATTATTTCTTGAATCGTTGAAATCTTTCAATCACTCAGCAGTATTGCGATGATGTTTCCTAATAAACTTTTTATTTTATTTTTTTTTTTAACGAGAAAAATATTTATTGGATTATTGGTGTGTGCTTATCGATTATTAAAAAAAGAAAAATGTATCAAAATACATCACTATTCATAGATTAAAACTGTAGGTGTATCTTTTTATTATTAACACAATATTAAAAATTATGATTTCTAAAATAAATTTTAAATAAAACAAACATTTATGCCGTTGTTGCTGTTTTTTTTTTTTTTTTTTGAACCAGAAATAATTCCGATGACTTGTATGTACGTAGTTGAGTAGTTTATTTTTATTTATTTATTTATTTATTTATTTTTTGACAAATTTTAAACATTTTTTCTAACAATTCAATTGAAGGTCATTGCTTTGTTATAAAAGTTTGAAATGCGAGTGTTTATGACTTCCTTTGATTATTTTAAATTTTGCAATTAAAATAAAATAAAAAAAAAAACGTATAATACATTATGGCTAACCAGGATAGAACCACATCGTTTTTAAATAACAAAGACTATAAATTAGGAAAACAAAAATAAAAAATGAAAATTATATTTCAGGCAAATAGCGAACACTTTAAATGACGATTTAAGCTAAAAAATCAAATTCAAGTCCATTGTATTGGTACTTGTGCTTTCATGTTTGCAGTCAAGCACACAATTTTTACTGTCTTTTTTAGTTCAACAGGATAAAACCACATTTCGTATTCTTTAAGATTAGTCGTGCGTTGCGATGAAGTTTAATAAAAGCTAAATAAAATTCAAATTAAAATTAGTGACTACAGTTTACTAAATTAAAACGGGTGCCAAAAGGATGTTTATCACTTTGAAGGATATTCTTATCGGAAAATCGCTAAAAAAATCGGATAAAGCCATAATGTGGTGATGAGTTATCTAAAAAGTCGTGAAACCATAAACAAATCCAGCTTTAATGGCATAGGACAACTAACAAATTCGGTGATCTGCTTTGAATTCAACCGATGTAATCTCTAAGATTAAGCATTTACCTGGAGTAAATGCAAGTAAATCAAAAGTTCGACGCGCTATTTTAATCAGTTAACATCTACAGTCAGTTTATTAAAAATTGTAACATTTTTCATGAATTGCTTAAATAAAAATTTTAATAACTCTGTCAATTTCCAACAGATTTTTAAAAGCGAAGCAGATTGTTTTTATTCCTAACGTAACTCGAGACTTTGGAGATGGCATTTTTTGCTTTTAAGCTCGGATTTTTTGATGTATATTAATAATATATGTACATACGAGGGGTACTATTTATATTCGGGAATAGGAAATAATAACAAATATTTTTTAATGAAAATGGCTTTAGTGTTTTTCAAAATATTCTTCTTGATCATCAATACACTTTTGCATTCGTTCAAACCATTTTCCAAAGCAGTTTTTTCATTTCTGTTGAGACACCTCTAAAACAATATTTTTGACGCTTTAACTGTTTGTTCGGCGCTCGTAAACGTTAACCACAAAGTTTGCTTTTGATTTTCGGGGATCAAAGGAAATCATTACGTGCCAAATCAGGGTGATACGGAGGATAAGATATCAATTCCATGTTAAGACTGCTCATAAATCCACTTATTTGAGCTCGCATTGCCATGATAGAGAATGATTCGTCTTCGGCGAATTTTTACGAATTTCTCTGAAGACTTCCAGCAATCAAAAGTTCGTATACCACTCAGAATTGACTGTCCTACGTTGTTTAAGTAGAACAGCTGCAACATAATCCATTCGACAAGAAACAGACGACCATTTGCTTCGCTGTACTTTTTCCACGAACAACTTTTGTTGGATTTAGCTTGTCTTGGAATACCCACACGGACGATTGCTGTTATTCATGATTCGTCACCTGTTGCTATTGTATTCATGATTCGTCACCTTTTAGGATTTCATACAAGTCTTTTGAAGCATCACGGTCGAGCTTTTCAATCATTTCCTTACACCAATCGACGCGAGCCTTTTTTACGCGATTGATTAATTTAGATGGTATCCAACGAGAACAATTTTTTTTTACAACAAAGTGTTCATGCAAAATCGTATGTCTTGGAGTGAAACTAATGTGCAAGGATGCTGTTCACGCTGGTCAACTTAATATTAAGTATCTAAATATCTATTTAGTTTTTAAGTAAACTTATCTATAAGAATAACAATGTACTAAACAAGAAGAAGAAATTAGGTTTGCTATTATTGTAATTATCAACCCCCAACCCGAAGGTACGTTTCACTGTAACTACCACAAATAAAAATGGAAAATATTAATTTCTTTTGTTTTCCCAATCTCGAACAAATATTTTATTTTTATTTTTACCCACTCACCCCCACAGATGCCTCTATCTCACAATATGTCACACGACGATCTTGCAACCGAACTACGAAGACGACTGAATTCACTATACCAGAGACATACTGTGGTTTTTTATGGATCTCTATTGCCATCATCAGATGGTTTGTCATCATCATCAGGAGAAAATGCCACCAAATGGTTAAAAATTACAATGCTAAGTAAGAATCACCACCACTTACCCAGGATTTTTACCACTACACGCAATCATATAGAGGCGAGCTACAGTAGATTAATCATTTACTTAGCTTGAGAATCTAAAAAATTTAACTTGATTATTGAAATTGAAACAAAGTAAAGGATGCTTTGTGAAAAGTCATTGTGCTTCTTAGAGGAGTGACAGAGGAAAAAAATATGTATGAAATAACACACCCTGACATTTTATTGATAATGAAATTATATCTGTAAACTCATTCTTGACATACTGTACATATATTATTGATAATGAAATTATATCTGTAAACTCATTCTTGACATACTGTACATATATTATCTCTAAGTTCTCCTCTTTGTTCGAAACCTTTATTGTGTCGAGATATGTTATGTTACTGTCGCCTGTAGTATTGATTTTATTTCAGGGTTAACAAAAGTCCGGGCTTAAAAAAAAATGCAACCCATCAGTTAGGAAAAAATATTTTAATTTTAGTAAAATCACGTTGTTTTTGTATTAATAATGCAGTTTTGCACTCTTGGTAGGATCAAGGCGGCGTTTTGTACCTCATTTGAACTGTCCATTATAAGAAAAATGGTCGAAATACATGATTAAGTCATTATTTTGCATGACAACGTTCGGCCTCACTTTGCAAAAATTGCCAAATGATTGTCAGAAACGATCAAATGCCGCACCAGCTGTATTCTCCTTATATTTGTCCCTCATCGATCACTTCTTTTTAAGAAATAGAAAATTGGCTTCAAAATTCGCTTGCCTTAAAAGACAAGAAGAGTTCCTGAAACGGGATTCGGAAATTGGCTCAAAGGTGTGGAAAAGATGTAAGCAGTAATTTAATTCATTTTTATATTGATAAATTTATTCACCTAATGCGTAAATTATAATTATTTTTCTTGTAAATTAAATACGAACTTCTTTAAACAAAAAAAAACCCACTCGCTTTAATTGGAAAAGTGAATCATCGTGACAAGCGCTGACAGTGGTAAAGCATAAAGTAATTGTCCAAATTGTCATAGATGACAGAAGTTGACTTTGTCATGCAGGCATCCGTTTATTAGTGAGTTCTCACAGACAATATCATCAAAATTAATTGTACTCTATTCGTAAGGGGGAGGTGTAGCAGACAAAATCCTGCACCGTTCAGCTAATAGTGCACTTATAACAGATAATGTAGCTAAGTTTGAGCATGAAGTCGACTCGTAACAGGCAATGTCATTAAATGTCAGCTTTTTTTAGTATGGTGACATTCAATGACGTTGTCATACATAATACTCCTTGTTTTTGTCATTGTCATTAGGATTCATCAATGAAATTTTTCATTTATGATAATTTTATACGAATTCCAATTTTTGACTGATATTGTGACGATACTGATAATGTTAACAAAATTGCCTTCGGACTTACAGAAAATTAAGTTGAATTTCAATAAAACTTCAATTTCAATTTAAATTTTTTGAGTGCATATTAGTATTTTTATATTAATTAATATTTTTCATAACAATTTTCTTTTTGTTTCGTTTATTTTATTATTTCATACGAATATATAGAATTATTTTAACTTTCCATTTAACACTTTTTCTTTCAAAATCAAAATGACATTTATTTTTATGTTTGTCTTTTTTTTCTTATAATTACGAAATATTTTTAACAGCAAAGAAATTTCACTAAAAAATATAACACTTTCATTACTTAACAAAAGTGAATCATGTCACACATTTACACGAATAATGTGTATCGTTTATTTTTGTAATTTTCCCAAATATATTGTAATATGTACTTACATTAATAAAATTTATAAAAAGTGTTCAGCATTTAACAAATAATATAAATTTCGCTTTCATTTTCCATCACTTAATGACTGGTTACAATAAGAAATATTTTTTTCTTTTTTGATTTTGAATTTCTGTTGTTGTATCTTTTACTTTGCTTTTGTTTAACAAATTCACACAATAAAAAATATATTTAAACTTGGGGGCAGCTGATAGTGACACACATACTCCGGTTTTAAAAATTTCTAAAAAAAACAATATTGATATTGAAAACAGTAATAACAACAACAATAAAAAATATTTTTTATTATGATTTTTTCTGTTAATTTAAAAAATAAATACAACTTTTTTGTATTGTTATTTTGTATTGTTATTTTTATAACGGTAAATTAAATATAGATTTCATAACATTTTGTAAACAAAACTTGTTTGTTTTGTTGTATTGACTCATTAAGAAACGATTAATATTTTTGAAATTTTTTTACAAAATTTTTTAGTTTTTTTTAGAATTATTTTTATTGCTTTTTTGTGGATTTTTTTTCTTAGCAATTATTTTTCTTTCGTTTTTGCTTTAAATTCTTGCTATTATTTCATTAACACACACGCTTGTGTCTTAAGTCTTTTATTTTGTTCGTTATTATTTTGCTTTGGCATTAACTGGCTTGTGCTTTTTTCTTTTTTGTTTTCTCAATTAATAATTATTATTTTTTATATAATATATACATATTTTTAATTTAATTACATTTATTGTTTTAATATAATTTTTTTAATTTATTTTAATTGTTGTTGTTCTTGTTTTTATATTACGGCTTTCGTTCGTTAATTTGTTATTTTTTCTGTGTAATTTTTATAATTTTTCTTCTCGTTTTTTTGCTTTACCGCAACCGCAATATGACTGTTTTAAAGACACACATTAATAAAATGGATTCTGAGTGAAGACTAAACTTGCAGAACCCGTACTGACATTAGTGGGGCTATAACAAAACTTTTTTCTTTTGCTTTTTTTTAACTTTTTCGTCGTATTTTGTTTTTGCTTTTTTTATGTCTATAAGTTGTTGTTATTTTATTATTGTTTTCTCTCTTTTTAACGACGACAGCAAAAACAGTGTCGACAACGACAACGACAACGATAACTACTACGGCGACGACGGTAATGACGATGACAAAGACACTGAAGAATTTTTTTACGTTTTCCTTCCTCTGCTGTAGTTGTTATTCTTTGATTTTTACCAGTAACGTCGTCGAATAAAGACGAGCTGTATAGAAAAAGAACTATGTATTATATAAACAACAACAAAAGGCACAAGATTATTTCTATTATTATTATTGTGGTTGTTGTTGTTGTTGTAGTTGTTGTTTATAAAGATTTTATTAGAAACAAAAACGACGAATAGAAGAACCGTTTAGAAGAAAAACCAAAATTCACAAAAACTCCGTCGTCAGCCAACATTAAACATGTTAACAGACATTGGAAAAGGCAACAAACAAGTAACACTGTTTAACTGAAATATTTCAAATATTATTTTATAGCAGTGATTATAATTTAAATAATTCAAATAACGCTTTTTTTTTTAAAACTGCTTTTTAAAATCATATTAAAAAAGAAAAAAATATATACAAAATATAACTTTAGAAATAAGATAAGAAGTTGTAGCAGTACGATTTTCTTTATAGTTTTTGTTCTTTTCTAAACAGAAAAAGTTTTAAAGTCTGCGTTTTTTTTGTAATTTTTTAATTTTAATTATTTTATATTTATATCAATTGTCATTTGAACTGAAGCTGCAAATTTCTCCTTTATTCAAAAAGTTACAATTTTAAATGGGAAACAGTTTACAATGAGATAGATTTGGTTTTTGAAAAATGAAATATATTTTATTAAATTACAGCGTGCGAAAAAAAAAAATAAATTTTAATAATAAAATGTCGAGAATAAGAGAAATCTTTTTTTAAGGTTTTCGAAACACGTCCAAAACATGAGTTAAGGATAAAAAACCGGGTTTTCTTACTTTCATACACTTATAAGCTAAGCTTAGGTAAATATTAACCAGTTTTGAATTTCTCTGAGGATATGAAAGGAAAAAGAACTGATCTTTATATATACTGGCTAAAACCAGGCATGCTTCGCTATCCCTGCCTCACGTATTAACTTAACTGTTAACTTAGTTATTATTTTTGCCCACTTTTCTCCAATTTATCTCCTCCCGGTCATAGCCTGAGCACTTAGAATAGACTGTGGCTCCTCCAAGAAAGATACTGTAAAATTTCAAAATAAACGATTCTGCTTTTTAGCTGTATATAGTCTTCAAACAAACACATATTCGTTTATACATACATATGTAAATATATACATAGATTGCTCTGTGCAATGTGTTCAGTTATTGACAATGATATGTTTGAACTAAATTTAGAAACCTCTACTATTACATTTCTAAATATATATAAAAATTAATATTTAGTATATATGGGTGCTGCCACGCCCACTTGTCACTTTCCTCCCATCTTTTGATCAAGTCAATTATACCAAATTCGGAAACTTTCACTTAAGTGCTTCTTAAAATATACAAAACTCAATACTTGGTTTGTATGGGAGGTACCACGGCTACTTGTTCAATTCCGTCCTCTTTCAAATTGATGATTTATATTGACTGTGACCTCATTCAGACCGAATTCAGAAACTTTATCTTTAATATTCAATATTCAGTTTGTATGTTAAAATTTTGAAGACATAAAGACATAAATAGTTACTTTGCATGAGTGTGTGCCTGGTTGAAATTTTTGAATTTTTATATTTTATTTCCAAACATACACAGAGACGCTGTAAAAATTTCAGGAAAATCGGTTTAGCCGTTTAGCTGTTTATAAGGTACAAACAAACAAACATACATGCATACATACAAACAAACATTACTTTTTATATATATGAAGAAATGCTTGATTAGTTCAATACCCCTTAGTCCAATTTACCCTGCTTTATGGCTTACGTGGATAAATAATTAAGCTTTTACTGTTACAGTTCTTCACATACACAAAATTCCATATTTGGTATGAATGAGAATTGCCACGTCAGCTTATGCGATCTCGCCTACTTATAGACTGCTGATGTGTATTTTCCATATGTATGTGGGTAACGCCGGATCGGTAAATCTAGTATATAATGTTTTTGTTTGTTTTTTAGATTCAAATTTAAATATTGTACTTATTGGTAAATTATAATAGAATAGTGATCCAATAAATAAATAAAAGTTTGAAAAAAGAAAGTTTTTGGACAATGAAAACTTATAAAAGCTTGTGTAAGTAAATGTCGAAATGCTGGTTTATATGCCAGGCTAATTTATTTTGAAACGAATGATTAATTTATTGATTAATATATAACTAAAATATTTAAAAGCTTTTTTACTCACTGATCCGTATGAAGAAGGCATATATTCGTAATTTTAATGGCCCTTAATGTGGCTTAATTATAAGGCAGTTTGATTATGGACTGTATGGTCCTGAGTATGTCGACATCGTGGTGACTTAAAAAGAGTATAAATGTAAAAATACTTAAATATTAATTATGAAATTAGCAAATAGAAGCTGTTAGAGTAGAGTTAATAAGCTTGCACAAGAGATTTAAGTACGATTTATAAAAAACTATATGGGCAATAGTAAAATAATAATTTTCGTGTTGCATAGTGTAATTAGTAAAACTTAACGACCGACGACTGACTATCCTAATAACAAATATACCGCATAGAGCTGAAAACAACTTACACACTCATATACATACATACATACGTTAAACACAAAGTAAAAATAACGTCAGCTGAGCTTAAGTTCGCATAGTAAACTACACATACAGTGCAGAGAGAAACATACGAAATCAAAAGAGAGTAGTAGTAGAGTTTATCGGCTTAAAGAATGTCAAGTGATGTCGTTTTCATTTCATTTTGTTTATTAAGAGTGAATTTAAAAAAAAATTATAATAATAAAATAAGAATAATTTTTAAACAGCTGCGGCAGCGTCAGCGTCAGCGTCATTAATGGCAGAGACGGCAAGTTTGCGTTTTCTCTGCTGGTATTGTCTGTCCTGCATTATTAGTGTTTAATGTGACAACAATTTAACATTAACACTGTTAAAGTTTAACAGGGAAATGTTAAAAAGTTTAAAATAAAAGTTTAAAAAACCAGTCTTAATAATTTCTAAACATGATGCTCTGTTCTAAGGCTGACTTTGATGTTGTTTTTTTGTTAAGAAAATTTCTAAATGAAATGTTTGATTTTTATTTAAGAACAATACAAAATAAGTAGAAGTTTAATATTAATTTCTTGTTTTCTTTTTTCCAATTTTTCTATTTTTAAGTAGACTGACTGGCTTCAGTTAGCTTTCCTTAACAGCACTAAAAGCAGCAGCCGTTAAACCTCTTTAAGACAATAATTTTTTTTTAATTATTTTATTTTAATATTGTATATTGAGGCTTTTTTTTAGAACAGCAGAAACAAAAAAAAGAGTAGCATCCACTCCACTCCATAAAGTTAATGTGTTCATTATTACTTTTAACTCAGATTTGCTATATTGTTTTCTTAGCCAAGAAACAAGAAAAAGTGAAATGATTTAATTTTTCTTTTTTATACAAATATTAACATAAAATAGTTTTTTATTTGTTTCATCTTTCTAAAAAAAAAAATAAGAATTAAAAGAGATCTTAAAAAATGTTATTTTAAATTTATTAAATTACTGTTTATTCGCCTTTTGTTTTAGGAAAATTTCTTATTTGAAATGATAATAGAAAAGCTTCAGTTTTCTCATAGCAATTAATTTTATGATATAAAAATTATTGCTTTTTTTAATTTTCTTTCTGTTGTGAGAACTGTTTTTCTATTCTTTGAACTTTTTTTTTTAAATTTAAATTAATTAAATTCTTACCTTTAGTTTTCTAGTCTTTTATTATTGTAAACCCGGTAGCTTAGGTGTGTTAACAACAGAATATCTTTTCTGAAAAACAAATAAAAAATAGAAAAAGAAGAAGCAATTAGAGTGGTGTTATATAATTTTTGTTAAACAAAAAGAAGGTACATATTAAACGATGAATTTAAATAATAATTTATAATTTATGTGTTTAGCGCTTAAGTCTTTTGTTTTTATGCCTCCATCTTTCTTTTCTCTCTAATTAAATGTCAACAAAAACATAAAAAGAAACGGTTTTCTATTATCATTAAATTATAACATTTATATATTTTATAGCTTCTTGAAATTTTAATTTCGTAAAAAAGAAAATAATTTAGTGGATTACTTTTTTAACGTCTTTTTACTTTAATTACAAAATATAGGCTGTTAAATTTTTAGAGACTTAATAGCATCACTGTTGGCAACTCAACAGTTCAAAATAAAAAGGGATAGATTTGTCGACTCAAATTTTTTGTACGATATGCAGTTTGACGTCTCTCTCTCTCAAAGAGAGGAAAATAATTTTGTCAAACTATATATAATTTTTTGTTTCAAATACAATCCAGCTTCAAAATTAGACTTTTATTTATATATTAAATTATTCGCTTTTTATACGGATACGTCCATTTATATAGTCCTTTTTTCGATATCGATATCGACAGTAGTTAGTTTAATAGCTGAAAAAGTTAAACTGTATTGACATTTCTGTTCAGTAAGGCGTGGCAAGTCATCGTGAATTATTTCACGCCAGAACAACTCTTCCAAGTTGCGGAAATTTATTTTGAACAAATATCGCATATCCAATAAAACTTGCATATGTTTAATTTGGTTATACAGTGGGTTGTTAAGTCAGGCCTTACGATAGGTTTTTTGTATCCGTCTTGCTATTTCGTTTATATTATATATCGGCAGACCTTATAAATGTCTACACAAAATTTCATTTATCTATTATGACTCCCCCTACTTTTTTCTATTATCTCTATAGGAAGGGCGCACAGTGCATCCCAACTTTCCATACTGCGTACTTAATAATCGATTTATTGCTAAATCAAATCTTACGCTCTTAAAAAACACCCTGTATATATGGTATATCAAATAAAGCCGTTAAATGGGATCAACTCTGAGTTAATCAGACATATTCTAAACAAGAAGTGATATGTGAATTTGAAAATTAAACTTATCATTTTTGGTGCTCTGGAACAGTAGAGTATTAATCTTCAGATTAATAAAATTTAAAAAGAGTTTGTTATTTATTTTATTAAAATTTTTTATATAAAGTTTCCTACAAACTTTAAATGTGTATATTTCAGTTAATTCGTCTATCAAAAAATTATATTTTGATGCTCTTATGTCTTTTCTAACCCTTCGAAGAAAATGTGGCCAAAAAACATTGTGTATTATATTAGCGCACTTGCTTCTATCAAGCTGTACATTATGGATGTCTTTAAGGTAGGTATACTATATAAAGGGTCAGCCATATAATTTTTTTTTGAAAATGCTATAAAAAAAACTACTGAATATTTTCTCAAATTTCTTTTTTTTTTTGAAAGTACAATCCTTCCGGTTAATAATGGACAATAATTTCATTCAAATGGCTACCTCGGCTGGCCATGCAATAGCCTACACGATCGGTCCAATTTTTAAGCACATTATCGATTATGTGCAGCTGTATTTCACCATTGGCTTCAGGAATATTGTCCTTTAAAGCGTCAATTGTCTCTGGCTTGTTGGTGTAACACTTATCTTTGACGGCACCCCACAAATAATAGTCCAACGGTGTCAAATCGCAGCTCCGAGGTGGCCAAACGACATCAGATCTGCGGCTGATAATACGCTCTTAAAAAACAGGGCGCAAAACATCGAGTGTAGCTTCGGCTGTATGGCACGTAGCGCTGTCCTGTTAAAACCAAATGTTGTTAATATCCTCCTCTTCAATTTTTGTGAACAAAAATTCGTTCAACATGGCCCGATAACGATCGCCATTGACTGTAACGACCACTCCTTGCTCATTTTCGAAGAAAAATGGCCCAATTATGCCTCTGGACCAAAATCCGCACCAAACAGTAATTCGTCTTGGGTGTATCGGCATTTCAATGTATGCGTGCAGGTTTTCTGTGCCCCAAATGCGACAATTTTGCTTGTTAACATACCCACCAAGATCAAAATGAGCTTCGTCTGAACACATTGCACACATTCTGCAACATAACCATGATTTTCAAAGTAAAGTCGCAATATTTCCCAGCGTAGTTCAAGCGTATACACAACCATATTCGTTCAGTGGAAGGATAAAACTAATTATCTGTCAAATCAGACATGAGCTAAGAGTTACCATTCACGAAATAAGCACTAGTTGAAAAAAAAAACGTTAGATGGCGGACCCGATACATAAATTAAGTGTGAACGAAGTGTAATGGCATTGCAGCTTTGTGCTGAAGTCCATTAGGTTACAAAGGAGTTGGTTTTACGATTGACAACTTTTTCATATACTTTTTTGGTGATGAATGGGCAACGAGATCATACATTTTGTTTTAATAAACACTTATAATATTTAAAGATATATAGATCGCTTGGGTCTTCTGTTACCAATAATTGCAGATAAGCAAATTGTACAAACAGAATTAATTTTAAAACGTGACACAACTTTATCCACCGTATCAACTCATACTTTGCATTTATTGCAATCCAATATTATCTGAAGTTTTCAGTGCTCGCGATTACTTATTTTTGGATGACAGTCAATATATGATATTTGAGACATATGAAAAGATTTTAGTGTCCTTGGTGAACCAAAAAATTATGAAATTTCACATATGACTCTCTTTGCCAATATCTGTAGTGGTAATTCAGTCTTATTTTCACGTATAGTCTCTACTAAAATTACTTGTTATTCAAATAATTCCTTTCCCATTTGATATGTATCCAAAAATTGTCTGCAGTCCCATTATGAACTTTCAGATAAACAGTCAGATCGAGAACTACACGCGTACTTTGGTTTCTTTCAATCTTAGTTCATATTTTTTTGGCTGTATTTCGTTGTGTATACCAGGCGTAACTATTAGCAGAATTGTGAAGCACCCAAAATATTATGCCATATTTACCGAGTTTAGTCGGAATGGGCATCTTTCTCTGAATGCCACTAGCTGTTCGTCGATTGTTACGTCTTGAGATAGATTATAAAGTTTGGGCGATATGTCATCCTATTTATAAAACAAGACTCTTAACCTTTCTTTTTTCAAATCTTATAGTCGTCAATTGTTGCATATTGTGCTGATGAGCAACTATTTACTTATGGTTAAATTTGAACCAAATATATTTTATCAAAAACCTAATTCTTCTGTTCAAATTTAAAAAAATAAAATAACAGTCAAAGCTGTTAAAAATATAAAACAATCATTTTCAGAAAAGTAAGCAAGAAATTATTATTATACACCCACACGGGAGTGAGAGGGGACCTGGGTAACTCAAGAAAATATTATGCACTTTACGTGCAAATAAAAGTCATACTAAGCTTTTGTGTTTTTATTGCGCATAAGCTTTTTTGTTGTCCAAAAGTCAATAGATTTTGTTGAAAAGAAAGAAAAAAGGCTATTTTTCTATTATGGGGAGCTTAATGAAGTAGTGGAATGCATTAGCTAGGAATCTAGCCGAACCTTACTGTGCAGCACTACTCACTACCAACCTCAATCTAATCAAGGATTTGGAAATTGCCAAATGCTTGACACACTGAAATGCCTCGCTTTAGGGCGGCAAACAGTTGGCAAACTGAGCACGTCCACCATTGAAGACACGTCCACCATTAGGGTTTCAAACTGATCTGCTAAACAAACTGTAGACTAGAAGGGGTAACCCATCCGGGTTTTATTGGGTATTATATTTATTTTTTTATTTAAGCGCTTATTTACAACAAAAATAGGTGTAATTTACGTATTGGACTATAAATTTACTTGTTCCGTTTTTGACCTCAAAAAGATAAGAAAATAATAAATTTATCAAATCACTGCTTACATCTTTTCTCCACCTCTTAGCCAATTTACAAATCCCATCTCAGAAAAACTTCTTGTCTTTTAAGGCGCTCCAACTTTAAAGCCGATTTTGTTTTAACATAATAAAAGATAAACGCATACCTCATTATACGGCGTAGATAGTTTCTGAAAATGTAGGCCGTAAATCGAAATGCCTTTAAACGAGATGAATATGTGTTACGTTTGCTTCCTTGTACTGTTTCTAATAATTGTTTTGAAACTTTTGCGACTGAGGTCAGGTGTTATCATGCAAAAGAATAACTTTAATCATGTCTGTGTTTCTATTCCGGCAGTTTTTCTTATAATGCATGATTCAAACGAAGTAATTGCAATCTGCTTCGATCACCCAGCTTTAGAAGCTCATAGTACACAATGGCTCCTTGATCCCACCAAGAGTGCAAAATTGCATTATAAATACTAAAACAACGTAATTGTATATACAAACAAAAAATAAAAAAGCGTTTATAAAACCCAATAAGACCCGGTGGGTTGGGTTTTTTTTTTTAAATCCGGGTTATTGCCAACCCTGGTAACAGTATTCTGAAAAGATGCCTGTTAGGTGTTTTTTTTTTTGTCACTTTTCTTCTTTTTTCAATAAATTGTTTAGTTAATTCGTCTCTACTCGAACTTTTCTAAGCAATGATTGTACTCTTTTTGACATAAACAAACCTGTTGAGATTAAAATAGAGAGCTTTTTAGAGATTTTATGACTTTTGGCACTTACTATTCTAATCTTAGCATATATGTAGAAAAAAGAAGAGGATTTGGTTCTAGCTTTACCGATGGTATTTACGCCTGCAATAGTAACATCTATTGTAATATTCGAAAAAATTCTAAATATTAGAGACTATTTTGAGTTTGGCTTTAATGCTTTTAAAATGATTCTACTCAATTTTTAATATAAAAAACATACAAATTTGCTTTAGGCCATAAAAAGGAATTTTAATTTTAGTTTATTTTTATTGTCGGTTTTCGGTTCGGTGGCATACGAAGTATGGCAATCGGTGTTTGTATACGTCGACGTAGTGACCTTATGACAAGTGGCCAATTAGGACGTCAGTTAAACCAACCAAAGAATAAAAAGAAAAAATTAATAAACGCCAAGCAGCGGCTGAAAAATAAAAGAAGTGACAATAACAGTTTTGTATTAAAACATTCTCTCTTGCATTTAAAATTTCTTTTTTTTATTATCTTTGTTAAATGTCCAACCTTCTTCCGTTGCGGAAAGCACGTAAATTAAACGGTTTTTTTTAATTTACTATTTTTCTTTTATTTTTACAGTTTAAATTAAAATATTTGTGATTTCTAAGTAAATGATTATTTTATTGAAAGATGACAATATTTAGATTGTCTAAGTAGATACGTTTTAAGTTTATAAACTAAAAATATGTCTTTTTAAAATACCATGTAATGTTGATTTGAGTTTGACATTAAAAAAGCGTTTATTTTTATTTACTCATTGCTAATGTATGTATTACTACTTTAGTCGATTTCAATAATATTGTTTTCATTGAAGATGATTTTCTTTTTTATTTTTCTATATAATAAAAAAATAAAATAAAAATCAATAAATTTTTGTAACTCTGGTGTGTGGTTCTGTATGATTTTCTATAATGAAAATGAAAGGTTTTGTATTAAAACAACACGAACAATATAAACATGAACAAGAACAACAATAAAGGCAAAAAAAATAAGGGGGAAAAAGAAACAAAAGCTAACAAAACCATATAACAATGGTCTGACAATGATGATTATACAGATACTGTAGCTCTTGTTGTTGATAATGATGATGATGACGATGATTCTTAATGGCAAAGATTTTTTGTATTTTTTGTATTTACGGATAACACTCTTAAAAAAGCAATTGCAACTGAAGAAGGCTTCGAAAGTTCAAAGTAATGCTACCAAATGCTTTTTGTAGACCATCACTAGCAATAGTTGCTATTAACCGCCACCAGCAGTAATATCAACAACAGCAGCAAAGGTACTACAAATATCAGTTGTTACAACTACAGCTCAGCATCATTTGCTGGTTTAATATGCAAGTCTTTGATTTTCTACTTTTTTAGTTGGGGATTATTCTTCGTTTTTAACTCAAATTGCACAACTCATTGTCTACGTTTTTTTTTATTTATTTATTTTGTTATTTTTTCTTAAATCTTTTTTTTTTGTCTATCTGTCTGTTTGTTTGTTTTGTACGACATGCAAAGTTCTTTTATTTTTATTTTCTGTAGAAATAGTTAAAATCGAGAAGAAGGTAACATTTTCAGCGGCCGCATCAGTATCAGTAGTACAAACGTAAAAGGGTTTCTTATTTCGAATTTTCTATACAATTGTTATTATTTTACTCTGATGCTAAGGTGTTGCGGTTAATTGAAGGATTCTATCTTTAACTTCTCTTAATGCACCATTTATTATAGAAAAGGATATTTTTTGAGGTTGTTGTTGCTGTTGTCTTGTCGGTTTTCAGATCGCATTGTCTATGAAAAGAGTAAACAAAGAAGTAAATAATACAATAATATGGAGTTTTCCACGAATAATAATACTTTTTTAAGTTTTAAATTCTGCTTTTTGATTTGACAAATTCTCGTTGTAATTCAAACACTTTGTAGTGCAATTGTGTAGAATTACTGGCAATTTTTTTTATTTAAGAACATATTTAATTAAATTTAATTGGTTCCGCCATGACAGTCAAATTTAAAAAATAACCTATTTACTCAGGCTTATAGACGGCGCATGGCGTTAGCAGTACATATAGAATGTTGAAACTTCGAGCACTTTTTATATCAGAAATAGGTTACAATTCTGGACAAGGATATGCAAAGGATGTAACGATGCTTGTGAAACATCGTTTATGTATCGTTCATAAACATTGATGTCAACATTGATGGCCTATAAATCGATATCAAATGTGTAAAACATCGACTTCGTTCTTTGAAAACTTTTGTTTATATTACAAAATGTTTTGCATTGTTTAGTTCAACTACCCCGTGGTGTATTTGAGCGACATTGTCACTACGATAGTTTCACCGGTAAATCATCGTCACAATTTCGGTATCAAGGGGAAATTGGTATAAAGTTATTATAAATGAAAAATTATGGGTGAATCCTTGTCCCAATGGCACAAACAAAAAGAGTTGTGTATGTCACTGAATGTCACTGTATTAAAGAACGTTGAAATTTAGCGACATTGTCTACTATGAACCGACTACATGCTAAAATTTAGCGAAATTATCTTTTATGAGTCTACTGCATGCTTAATGATGTAGAATTTTATCCGCTACACCTTTATATTAACGAATAAAGCTCTCAATGATATTATGTGTTACGATTCACTAATACACTGACGCCTGCAAGATACAATCAATCTTTACCATCACATCACTGTTGCCACATTGTGCGTAATTACACATATGGTGTGTAATCTTTCATTGAGTGTGCAGCCTGTGTGTATTTAGTTTCATGTGTAATTTGTGTGTAATTTTACTTTTTGTTCTAACGTTTTCTTTAATCGCTATATTTTGAATTTTTGTTATACGAAATTTCACATACGAAATTTCCTGCTTTGTAAACCAAACCAAATTTAGTCATAAAAATACAAAAACTACTGTTAATCATGACAAATGTTTGGCGAATACAATTCACATTTTTTGATATTAAAGTGGACAAATTTGTTTATCTGAATATTCGAAAAAAATATTGATTAATGTTCCAAATCTAACATCGGGTAATGAAATGAATGAATGAATCCATATCTGATCCAAACATACGGGAACACCTTATATAATTGAAATTTTTTAGTAGGAATTAGAAGAAGTTTAATACACTAGTTCAGTTTAAGGTGACATTATCAAAAGTTTAGAAATCCATGGAGCCGAAAAATGATACAATTTGTTACAATCGCTGTTAAAAATACTGTCTGTTCTAGATTACAAAACTCTTGGTCTAACTGTATCGTAAATTATTATTAACTCTTCGATTATTGCAATGTAAGTATTCATTCTTTGCATTGATCGATTATGCGTTGAGCTCAAGAAATTAGTTATTTTTGGGTTTTTGATGAAACTTACAGTTATTATTGAATAAAATGCTACTTTTCTTATATTTCATAAAGGCTCAAATTTGATTTATAATTAGCACCCCGAATATCTATATACGTATTTAGTATATTTTTATGTTTATAGGACTTTTCTATGAAAAAAAACTCTAGTCCGGTGTCCGTATACCTTGGAGTCACTTTTTGAACATATTTTTCATAAAAACTAAATTTCGTGTGTAATTTTTCTTCATATGTGTAATACTGATGCCGGTTGTGTGCAATTCATAATGCTGTTGGTGGCAACACTGCATCATATATGTTTCTCACGATGATTCACTATGACGTTCACCACCATCGATGTATAGCTTTTATTAACGATGTTTTTTAAATTCAATGATTATTTCAATCGATCTAATCCCTAGACATGTCACCTTAGGATCTCGAATGGAAGACACTAAAAATAGAAATACATAACACGCGTTAATTCGTCGTCCACTATCACTCTTTAAAAGACTAAGGCGAATGAAAAATTGCAACTTAAGCGACACGCGTTAAAAACACATTTTCTATCAGCTGTTTTTATTTGTTTTCCTGTCTGCACATTGAAAAATGATTCACATTCGTGAACATAACATATTCTTTTATCGTCAGCTTGTCAAAAATACACACACAACGCGTTATAAATTTGAAAGTTAATCACCTTTCTGCCGTTAACGCGTCAAATTGTTTTTTATGAAACTCGTTCTATGCAAATCACGAGTTTAACTCTTTTCTATAGAAGTCTAGAGCTCACACGCGCACTAACGCGTGATATGTACTTCTACCTTATGGAAATATGTCAATAGTATGGTTTTCTTTTTATAGAATTACTAGCTAAGCCCCGGCGTGTTTCGTTACCCCTATTTTAATTACTCTTTTCAAACATTTCATCTCCTTCCGGGCCCAAGACAAAAGTTTCAGCCTTTTTGCTGTATATACACTTCAAAAAACATACATACATACATAAGTTCAGAAATACATACATTTTTACACATATATATATATATATATATAGATAACTTTTACCCAGTATGCTTCGCTATAAATGGATAAAAAAAGTAATACCCACTTATATAATTTCTATCATATTTTTGCTGATGTGATAGATAACGAAGCTTGAACTATTGCCGTTCTCAACATATACATAATTACATATCTGGTAATAATGTTATGTGCCACGCCCACTTATCAAATATGGCCCAGTTATTGACTGATAATATGTATTGTTTAAGAAGTTGTTTAAACCAAATTTAGGAATTTTTATCATTACCCTTTATTGGCCTGTTGTGCCATTGCGTTATCTGTATATACATATAAAAAGAAGGCTATTTTTAGCTTACGTATGGCGCCGCATCACGCTCAAGCCCGTCAACTGATTTCAACCAAACTTATACACAAGGAAGTAATTGGGACTTATATAGCTAAAGTCACAAATCACATATACGCGATTCCATTCTCGTTTTTGGCCATTTTTTGTTTTTTTTAGAGAAAATTCTACCCTTGAAGTTTTCCGCTGATGTATTTATTATGATGTCCAATAATAAATATAACTTTTTTATGGGAGGTGCCACGCCCATTCTTCTTTTAGAGTTCTTAAATTTTGCTTAATGTGAACCTTGATAATAGAAGACTATATTTTGAATAGCTCTTAAGACATATCGCACTTTGTATGAGAGGTAACATACCCATATGTCCGATAACGATCACCTTTTGGCTCATTACTTCTACTAACTACGAAGTCATTTCGACCAAATTTAGAAACTTCCACTCTAGTCGTTTTCAAGATATGAAAATATCAATATTGTTACGTTTTAACCTTTTTGAAAGCATTTAAGTTTTTTTAAATTACGTTAAATATAATAAATTATACGAATTTATGTTTTACTTTATATAGTATTTTTATTCCCATACCTTAAATTTGTACAGTTACGTATTCAAGTTCCACTTAATACACAAATTACTAAACACTTTTATTAACGCCTTAGCACATCTTTACTCTTTGGCTGTTAAATTACGACTGACTGCGCCGCCTTCTGTAGAAAATTAACATTAGTTTCGAATGTTCTAGTAAATACTAAGGCCTTCTATTCAGTTATGTAAATTCAAATGTAAAATCTCATTATCCAAAATTAAATAGGTAATACTGTTAAATAAGTAATTGGTAACACTGTTAATAATTACGGCATTGGCAGGGTGATCGTAGCCTTGAAACAAAATAATAAAAAAAAGTTTATAACTCTATAACCATGCTCACATATATATAGATTCCCTGCCAACGCCGGATGGGTTAAGCTAGTATACATAATTTGATCTAAAACCCCATATAGTTAAACCCCAAAAGTCTATATTTAAAAAATAAAACAATAAAATCTATTATGTTGACATTCCGTTTTCCCTTTTCACCTTAAAGTTAGAGTTTTTTGCTGCAGCATCAAGCAAAAATTAATATCAGAGTTTTTTTTTAACACAATGCCAACAAACAAAATCTGTATACGTTAGCTTTAAGCAAAAGGAAAACAGAGTCAAAATATGGTTCCTTTTCAGCTAAAATGGCAAAATATATGAATATTTTTAGAGCGCGTAGCATCAGATCACGTTTCACGAATTCGCGGTAAACATGTTTCTAAAAAAAAAAAAATCCGTTTAAAAAAACTATTGGCAAAACAAGTAACAAATCTTAAAGAAGAGCTTAAACAAAACCGAGAAACATAAAAAAGAATAAAAAAACAAATTTATAGCTTTAAGCAGTTTTTGGCCCAAAATGCTGGCAGAGTTTTTCTTTTCTTTTTATTATTGAAAGAAAAAAAAAAACCCGAAAGCAGAAGCAAAAGAAAATAACCAGCAGCAATAATACATTTATACTTTGGAAAAGATTCTAAACAAAATCGTCTTTGAATAGAAAACTTAAAATCAGTTTGGTTATGAAGACTTTTGTTTCGTTTTTTTTTATTTTATTTACTCGTATCTTCGTATCCAATCTTGCAAAAATAGTCCTTTTTTATAAAAGGGCCTGTATTGTCTGCTAAAATTTTATTTACGTTTTTCACGACAATTCTATTCGGTTACTTGGTTAAAAGTGTCTTCTTTTTCAATTTTTTGTTTGTTCGTTTTGTGTGATATTTTTGTCAGACAATGGTAATTGTGGTTAAATGTGGGATTTACATGACATTAAAGAGAAGACAACAACATTTACTTACTTAGTTTTACAAAAAAAAAAAAAAAAAAAAAAAAAAATAAAATAAAATAAAAAACCAAACTATTGGCAATGTAACTAAATGTCTTAAAGGCTTTTTTTGCTTTTTTTTTGAAACAAAGATTTGTTAGTTTCGTTTTATGGGTGTGCTGTAGATGTTCTTGTCATTCATGTCGCAGTGGAATTAAATGGGAAAAAAGTGGTTTCCCTAAAACCATTTACACTCGGAAAGGAAAGTAAATGAAACGAATCTGTGGTCCATAACAATAACGATAACAGCTATCGAAATATAATTTACAAAGAAATAAAAATAAAAGAAGAAATAGTAGACAACATCTAAGGAATATAAATGTTTGTGTCTTACGTCTTTTGTTATTTTTTCTAGGTTATAAATGGGCATTCGAAACGAATGTTTTCGCACAATTTTCTAAATAATGAACTCTCTAACGATAATAAATTCTTTTAAAATATTAAAATTAATTTTATATATATTGTGAGCTAAAGTCATTACTAAGACTGTTTCGATAGAATTCACTTTTCTTTGCTATTATATGATACGTCCCTGTAGGGACTTAACTGAACTTAAAACTAACTTTTAGTTAATCAATAATGAGTCACAGCTGAGTCAAAACTAACTCAATTGCATAGAAAAGTTTCATTTGATTTTAACACAGAATGTCCTACGAGCTGGTCATTAGTCACTCAGTCTGGATAACTGCACATCAAACAAAAAGGCACTTTGAGTTACCTTTGTACTGACTAACTAATGACTAGATTTCATACTGTAAGTCAGCTAAAAGTTAGTTATAAGTTTTTTTTTTAACTTTAAATGAAGATGAATTTTTTTAGTGCACACATTTTTTTGTCATATGTACCATATATGATAACATACATATGCATTTCTATACCAATGTAATACTTTTATGATAAACAAATTTATTATATAATTATAATAAATAATAAGTTATCATATATAAATTATATATAATTAAGAAATTAATGTATAATTAAATATATAAAATTATTGTCGAGTTGTGTTCATAGCCACCAATCTTTCGATGGAGATTCTCAACTGATGTGCAGGTTATGTTACCTTTAAGTAATTATTCAGTATTTTACACAGCGTTGGCAACCCATTGTGTAATCCAATTAAACCCAAATGGATTTTATTGGGTATTATATTTAAAAATATTCAGGTGGGTTTTTTTATTTAAAGGCTTTCGTGGGTTAAAACAAAAATTAGTACAATTTACAATTTTACGTACTGGGAGTACAAATTAAATCAATTCTTTTTTTAGCTTTCTTGAGCTATTTTTAATTTTTAACAAATTTATCAAAATAAATATTTATCGATTCACTGCTTACATCTTTACCTCACCTGTGACACGGGACACGGAAATTGTCCCGCCTCAGAAAACCATCTCGTCTTTTGAGGTGATCTAACTTTGAAGCAATGTTCGAAAAACACATCGGATGTGGCATTTAATCGTTTGGCAACTTTAGCGACGTAAGGCCAAGCGTTTTGATGCAGAAGAATAACTTAATTATGTCTATCTTTGTATTCTGGCTGTTTTTCCCATAATACACGGTTCAAACAAAGTAATTGCAGTTAGCTTCCATCACTAAGTCTTAGTAGCTTGCAATAAAAATGCTGTCTTCATCCCTCCAAGAGTACAAATTGCATTACGAATACTAAAACAGCCTAATTATGTATAATAACAAATAAAATATATTGTCGATTTGAACGAAATGTGCAGTTATAAAATCCAAAATAAAAAACCATCAAAAAACCCAACAAAATCCAGTGGGTTTGTTTTTTTTTTAAATCGTTTGTTTTTGCCAACCCTGATTTTACATATATACATATATAGGTATGTACCTTATAAATTGAAAAATTTCTATGATTTTTCTAATACTGGCAATTTTGGCAAGTGTTGGGATTATCTGTAATACGAAATGCGTTATCTTTTAAGTAAAATGAGTAGCATATACTG
Organism: Wohlfahrtia magnifica; assembly: GCA_023159175.1. Taxonomy (NCBI): domain Eukaryota; kingdom Metazoa; phylum Arthropoda; class Insecta; order Diptera; family Sarcophagidae; genus Wohlfahrtia; species Wohlfahrtia magnifica. Next base: position 1,907,749 of record JAKWBJ010000198.1, on the reverse strand, counting down.
ATTTTTATATTTATAAGAACAGCGATAAATAAAAAGCAATATATTGAAATTTATTGTTAATAAAGGTAAAAAGTCCCTTAAAACATATATCACTTTTTCTTAAAATATCCAGATTTTTTACGTCAAATTAAAGCCAACAGAAAACTTTTGGGCTCAAAAGTTTCTACTTAATATTTTGTTTGCCGTCATTTTGACTTTAACATGGCTTCTATTCTCTTAGGCATCGAATCAAGACGTTTTGGGTAAAGTAGTGCTAGCTTTGGATCACCTTTATAAGAAAATTTTCCCTTCTCTAATTTTCCTTACGAGATATTCCCACAAGTGCTAAATTGGGTTCAGGTCTAGGTACTATGGCGGATGGTTAAGTGTTTTTGTGGTATGGTAATGAAAAAACTCTTTTACAATTTTGGAGGTGTGATCATTGTCCTGTTAAATACCCAGTTATGTGGTAAACCCAGATTTTTTTCTGCACTAAGGACAACAGTATGTTTTGGAATGTTGAGGTGGTCTTCTTTTTTCATCGTTAATTCAATAAACACAATATTGTCAACACCCGATCCCACCCTGCTTCCCCAGACCATTACTGAGCCTCCACTTTGCCTTACAGTTTTGATGATGTATTTATCGCTTAACTCTTCGTTCTTACTTCGTCATATCTTTGGGCGTGTTTTGGCACCATTTGCTTTCATCAGTGTAGAGGATATTTCTCCAATAGGGCAGCGGCCGATTTCTCGTATATATTGTTTCGCGAATTTTATACGCTTGCTTGCCCTCGACACATAAGGCTTTTTTTCTTGGTAGTCTTCTATGTAATCCGTGTTCGTATAGGTATTGTCTTACTAGCCCTTACTGGTTTACCGAAAGTTTGTGTATCAGCTATTTTGACTTTACTCGATGTCGGACTTGCTTTTACTTCGCTCTCTATAACTCTCAACTGCGAGTCTGTAGGTTGCTTTAGCCGTCTTCAAATTCTCCACTGTTTTGTATTCAACATTTTTTGTATGACGCATTGGTTTCTTCGTATAATTTTGTCTGTTTCGCGCAAGAATTTGTTGTGCAAATCTGGAATGATTTTTCGGACTTCATTCAATGATTGCTTTCCTATTGTCGTTTTTAACTTATTAAATTTGAAATTATTTATTTACTTTTTTAGATGTGAACACACAAGGTACTTCCCCGTTTTATTTATTTATAAACATATTACTAAAGAGTTGCCATCTTTTGAAATGCGCTTACTAATTTTTTTTTCATTAACCGCGGAAAAGTCTATATATTTTTATAAAAAGTAATCTATTTTATAAGTGGCTATGTTCTCGTTTCTATATGTATATAGTATTGCTTTTTATTTACCTCTGTTTTTATAAATATATTGTAATAAAAAATTTTCATATAAGATGTGGTGTTTACTTTCATTTGACGCTCACTGTATGTTTCAAAGAATTACAATTTTCATATAGATTTTTGTTTTCTGGATTAATTATAAAACACTCAGTTAATATCTATTTTTATTTAATTATGTTATTTTTATGTATATCTGATTACACTGCACCACTTACTTTTATTGCTTTTTTATTCCAAATCAGTTTAATAAAATCAAAACTAATAGAAACTGCGCAGCACTAATAACATGAAAACGGAGTCATGTATTTTCGTCAAAGGAGGGGACACAACGAATTCTATTTTAAAATAACAAATTAAATTGAAAGAAAAAGAGAAGCCATATTCATTTTATCCTTTGTTCTTTGATTTGTATTGCTGGTGTTTTCAATGTTAGTATTCAATGTCAGTATTGAGAAAAAGTCATATGTATATATTTACATACAAATGTTACGAAAAGAACAAACACACTATACATATCTGCATCAGTTTTGAGCTAGCTTAAGTGGCGATTAGTCGATCTTGATGGCAAGCCAACCAGCTAATCAGCTCCTGTTTACGAATTTGACAAACACGACAAACATGCTGTTAAACGAGCTGGTTGGCTTGCCATCACGCCGTGCTGACAAGCCAAGCCGAATCGTCTAACCGCTGCTTAAAAGTCAGTTGCAAGTAAGCATAGTACGTAAAAACTCGGCTCGTGAGTTTTATTTCTTAACTCGTGAGCACGAATGATATTTTTTGTTCAAATTATTCTTTGCTCGACTCGTGTGCACAATTTAAAATTTTTAAAATTTGGGCTTACGAGTTTTGTCCTTTAACTCGTGAGCACGAATTTTATAATGCGAACGAATTCAAAATGAGCAAAAAAGAATCAAAGACGAGCAATTCATTTCAAAGCATGTTGTATGTGTTAGATTAAATGTGTAATATGTGTTAATGTGTGTATATTATGTGTGCGACGACCAATAGGTATCACACACATGCATGTTTTCTGTTACACAAACAACATTAACTAAAAAGTATTGCTCGTTTTTAACTTGTTTTGAATTTTATTTTTAAATTATTTTGTTGTTGATTCCTCTCACGAGTCATATTTTAAATTCTATTAAAATTCAGCTCTCAAAAAGAATCGTTCTTTACGAACGAATTCAATTCGAGCACTCTTCCTACTCTGCAAATAAGCTCTTAGGGCTTAGAAATCCCACAGGATAATACTACCTACTCTTACAATAATAGTAAGTAGTGGTACATTGAGTTCGAAATATATTCCTTGTAATTAATGTTTGAGCTAAATGTAGCATATCTGCTTGTATTTTTGAACTATCAAAAAACGTATGTACTTTTTTAATTCCACATATTAATTTGAATTGAAAGAGAATCTCTAATTAGATATTTTCGATTTCGGTTTTGATTCATTTCTTCACTATAAGCCAAGTTATTGTACTCTGATTGGTGTTTAATTGTTGACCATTAGCTCTTCTAGTTCTAATAAAATGCATTCTTAAGTTTTGATTGCTTGTTATGAATTTAATTTTAACGGCCTTATGAAATGTAGTTGAAGGAAAATTATGTATTAAATTAGCTTTTGCCTTAAGAGTTTTGTTTACTTTTTGTTTAAAAAATATTCCGTCATATGCCATATGACTAATTGTATTAAAAAACCTCGCAAATTCCAACATTTTTCAGATGTAACCTCTACAATTTAATTTGTGATTTGTTTTAGAATAAATATTTCGCCTTTGACTTTTTCAAGTTTTCATTTCTGCATAAGAGTATGTTTAATTCTTTTATTTTATCCAATGCTTAGTCATTGAAGATGATAAATGGCTGTAGAATCTTATCTAAACCCGCATAAAAGTGTAAATATTTTCACTTCTTTTCTTCCAAAAGAAAGAGATTTAAGAGTGTAAGATATGTAGATAAAGAGTACCATCATATTTTTTATTTAAGTTAAATGTCTTTGAAAGTGTTAACAGTAATTAATATTAAAGTGTTTTTTCTCTTTTTTTGTTCTTTTTGTATTCTTACATAAAAGCTGTCCATCTTTTCATCAATTTAAATGTCTATCTTCACTTACGGATATTTGTTAATGTTGTATTTGGCCTGGGGTTATTGACAGACCATCTTTCTGTTTTGTTTAGTACTTACAAAAAATAATAAACGAAACGTATTGAAATGCAAAGTAGTACGTGATGATGCTTTAAAGTTCTAAATGAAATTTAACATGAAATGAATTACAATTGGGTCGACATCAGAAATGATTTTATTTTCGAGATTTTTTCTGGTTTACTTGTTTCTATAATAAATAATACTTAAGAACAAGATTTTCTTTTCTATAACAAATAATACACGAAGTATGTTTCACTAAATTCTTTAATACATCTCATGTTGAAACTTTTTTTCAGGTTAATTTTAAGTATGTTATTACAATATAATAGTTTTTTTTTAGAATATCCGATTCTATGAATTTTCTTTTTCTTTTTATCTCTCTTTTAATTAACTAGCTAACCCATCCGGCGTTGCCGGCTTAATCATCTGCTATACATACATACATACATATATATTGTATATTAGATAAAGCAGATCGATCCATTAGCTAATACATGCTTCTGAATTTTATTTTTAGCTCTTTTATTTCTAATTGCATCAATTTGCGATTCTTCAACAGACAGAACGGCTGTGTCTTCTGCAAACGTTGCTGTGATGCAGTTCCTGTCAGTAGACAAGTCGCATATGAAAAGTACAGTGATGCCAACGCATAATCGGACACGTTTCAGGTATTTTTTTATACTTCAGATATTTATCTTAATAATCGTTCAATAATAAGTTTCAGTACAAAAACAAAAATAAAAAAAATAATTTTTTAAACTTAACTCATGATTGGGTAAAGCAAGATTGAATTATTAAACTGCAATAATCGAACAATAACTAACAATTCGTATATCCTTTGTAATCCAGCACATTCAGTAAGCGCCTATGGAGTTCAGTATTTCTCATAATATTACATTAAGCTGAACAAGGCTGTCGACCTTTTTTGGATGAACTGTCCTAGCCAAATCCTCTCCAAAGACGTCCAATTAATTAAGGTTCTAGACTCCGCGTGTGTTTCTATAAGTGTGCTTGGAGTCCTTATTTTGATAGAATTTTCGGTTGTTTGCTGTACCAAAATTCTCTGAACTATTTTTGCACTTTATTTTTGAATATTTAGATAAGCAAATGTGACAGTTTTACTAGGAAAAAAACAGTTTGCCAATACGCTTATGTTTTAGCAAAAATTAATTGGTTGTTCATTAATTGTATTTCATTACAATTATTCTACCTATTGCACAGCACTATTGCAACCATAATTGATCGAGCATTTTCTTATTTAATTAAGCGGCATAATTAGAGTAGAATACTTATTTTATAACTTATTCGCTTCCAATCAGTATTGATCTGGTAACCTTATCTATCTTTTTCTGTATCTATATAAAAATGAATATGTAAACACATATTTGTTTGTATGTTTATCTGTTTGTGCCTTATGAACAGCTAAACGGATGAACCGACTATCTTAAAAGTATCTCTATGTATGTTTATATGTATGTACATATGTCTGAAAGGAACTACAGGCTATAATGTTTTCAAAAACTCCAACCGGGCGGTGCTACGCTCATGCAAAGTAAATACTTATGTTTCTATATATTAAAATTGGTTATAGAAAAAGTCTCAGAGCTTGGCCCAAGTGCGCGAAATTGGAAAAGTGAGCGTAGTACCCCCCCTAACAAACTAAATTTAGATTTCATTATATCTTGAGAATGGTTAAAGCTAAAGTTTTAGTATTTGGTCTGATTAAATTCATAATGAAGACAAACCGTCAGTCAAAAAGTAAATGAAACACAGAAAGTAAATGAATGGTGGTGCAACTAAAACGCACGATATTAATTGTTAATAAAACAAAGAGCTCTCAGAGAATATCTTAATATAATATTTTTTATTATGACGGAAGAATCTATGACAATTATGTGTGAAACAAAATATTAACGCTCGCATGGGTTCGGTGGCATACCTCTATCCTTCGGTTCATATTTACAGTGACGAAGAGTATTTTGATTTCAACTCCCGTTTTTGTAAAAGCCTTCTACAGTCTTAACGCGCTGCTCAATTGTGTACCTTTTCATGGTTGAATTTGTTAAACACTGGAACAAAGAAATGTCAAATTAAGTTGCGCAAAAAATTTAGCGTTAAGCTGTGGCAAGTAGTATCGTGCATTATGAATGGACCACCCTTTATTAAGTTTAGTATATCTTGGGAACGGTTGAAGCAAAAGTTTCTGAATTTGGTCTAAATGATTTCTTAGTCAATTCAAATTATCAGGCAAAAATTAGGCGGAACTGGAAAAGTGGGCGTGGTATCCCCAATACAAACTAAATATTGACTTCATGATATCTTGAGAATGGTTAAAGTTAAAGTTGCAGTATTTGGCCTGAATGATTTCATAGTCAGTACAAATCAACAGGCAAAGAATGTGAGGAATTGGAGAAGTGCGCGTGGTAAATCCAATATAAAACAAATATAAATTTTTATATATCTTGGGAATGGCAACAGTAGAAGCTTCTAAATTAGGCTTAAATGACGTCGAAAACAATACACATCATCAGTCAGTAACTGGGCGAGATTGGATAAGTGGGCGTACCATCCTGATTCATAATATATATTGGATTTTGTATATGTAGAGAACGACAACTGTTAAAGGTTCGTTATTTATGCAAGCGGGAATTGCAGAAAACACATGAGATAAAAGCTGTCTATATATGTATACTATATATGAATGTGTGTTTGTAAAGGATGGACAAATTTGAGTTTAGGAAGCTAATTGGCTTAAAAAAATTTTTTTTACACATTCAGTTTTATTCATACCAGTAAAAATAGAAATATGGGTATTAATAAAGGAATATGATGTCGGGCAAATGTCCATATTGGTATGAATAAAACTGAATTTGTAAAGAAAACAATGTATTTTTAAGCCAATTTGCTTCCTAACCTCACATTTGCCTGCCTTAAATCAGCGTATTTTTTTTTTTTTTTTTTTGAAAACATTAACGTCTTAAAAATTAAAATTTAAAAATGCCAATGTTGGAATTACTTTTTGGATAGTTTATTTTCCTTCAAATTAGTCAGCACATGTATCGACACACAGTCGATACTATCGACATAGAGTTGACGTAGTCAACTATCTAAGGAAATTTTTGAATTCACTGAAATTACCTGGGCTAACACCTCATCTTTTGCAATTAAAGGTAAATTCAGTTGTCATAACATTAGTCAAACTCATAATTCATCTAATGACTTTTATTATTATCTTTCGCTCGCTGTTACTACATTAACTCCATTATAAGTGTATTTTCTAAGTTTTAGCGACAGTAACGATTATATTAAAATAACTTTTCTTTGAATAATTTTTCAGATTTGCATCATTTCCGGTATGTGGGTTTTCTTTATAAATAAATTATTTAATTCGACAGAAACTGGGATTAGCATTTGAGGTTTGTTTCTTAAATCTTTTGTTTTAAGTAATTATTTCTTCTTAATCCATATATATAGTATATGTTTATAGGCCCGTAAGTATATAAACTTTCCTTAAATTGCTTTAAAACATATATATTTTTTAAATATTGGTGTAATGCTGGCCTATAAACATAATATTGGGCACAGCATGAACACTCTTTAACCAGTATAAATATGGTTTAAATTTATGTTTAGCATCTCGTTAATGATTTAACACATTTCTTGTTTATAATATTGATGTTGATAAACTACTTACACAATTCTATTTACAAATTGTTCTATATTTTCCATACATTCTTTTTTTTATTTATTTTATAAGTAACTTAATTAATTACTTAAATATGTTAAACATCAATTTAAATCATACGCTCTACTCTTACCAACACTTTGACCAGTTATCTTCTGTCTACTTGTGTTAAGTGCCAAGAACAAAAAGAAAGAAAAAAAGAACAAAAAGAGGTAAAGATGAATGAAATGAAAACATAGGATAGATTGATGTTAAAAAGTAACATGCTCTACTTTTTTATTTTCTTCTTTTATTCACTTCTTAATACTCAGTGCGTACACTTTTTTTTGGTAATTGTTTGCGTTATTGACTCTACATTCACACTTTGCGTTGGAGAAGAGATACACGAAGGGAGGCACACAGATACTACAAGCAAGAGCAACACACTTCCAAAAATAAGTAAGTGTTGTCAAAAATAAGTGTATTGTCAAAAATGTATGGGAAAAAAACTGAACGAAAAACATTAGGGGGTTTCATTTTTACCAAAGATGTGTTTTTCATATGACTTTGATTGCGCCCCGGAACTTGGCAATATAAAAGTTATATATAACAAATTTTAAGAAAACACCGTCTGACAAAAGTAAGAGTGATAGGCGCTATAGAGTACAGGACACTTTTTTTTAAAAATTTTGAAACACTTTCAGAATCTTGAGTTGTGGGTAAAAAACCGGGTTTTAGTACCTTCATGCAGTCATAAGATAATAACTTAACTAAATATTAAGGGATCTTAAGTTTTCAATCGGATGTAAAAAGAAGAGAAACAAATCTTATATAAATTATATATACATATGTCACTTAAGTAAACTTAAAGAGTCTGTGTGTATTTCTTGAACAAACTCATTCTTCATCTAATATTTAGTTCATCTACTTCCATTTGAAAGTGTTGAAATTCTTCGCTATTTAATTCAATATAAATGCACTTCTAAAATCTTTTCATAACTGTAAGCGCTGTAACTGATGACGGCAAGCCAAGTTCCCCAACGAGTTATAATTGGTTCGTACGGCAATGAAAGAAATTGATACATTTCCTTTAAAATTTCGACTTTATTTGGAGCTCTAAACAGCACTATCTTTACATTTACAATAACTTTATTTAGGTTACGTTCTAATACGTTCGCAAATATGATGCAGGCCATGAGCAATCCATGTAACATGCTTAGGTTTGGGGTAAAACACCTTAATGACTTTGGCAGCTTCTACTATACACGACGCAGCGACTGCCATAGATACCGAATGAAGTTTTTATTTCAATTGACGCCCAATGTCTTTAACGAATCGTCAAGAAGTTCTGCAGTTGTGTTAATTAGGATTTTTGGTTTGATACTTCTTAGCGACGCAGTGGCATCATTGGTTTCGTATACTAAAATCCATAAATTTAATCTTTTATACATTTGCGAATGTCGCCTAAGCATAGTTTTTGACATACAAACATATTTTTAACGATAAACGCTTTTAGACCGCATTTTACAGTTTGCATATATGTACTTCAAAAAATTGTTTTAGATCTTGGTAAGTGGTAATAACCTTAATCGAGATATAAATGGCTCAATAAGTTTCAACTGATAGATAAATCAAGAATGCCATGACTTGGTAGAATTTAAACAAAAGTTTTGTTTTCGTTGCAAAAATATTTTAGAGCACAAAACAACCAAATATGCCATATAAAGGCTTAAAATGTTCCTTAAATACGAAAAAGGAGCAAAAAAATGCTCTCAAACTTCAAATATGCTAAAAAATGCACCAACAAATCGATGCCAAAATTCATAAAAATTCATGAAACTGATAAATATCTTACATCCGAGTTGATTGGTTACCTGAGAAAAAACATGCAATTGCATATTTCTGGTTTCCCTAATGATGACCATTCTGTGGTAATTGGATACCCGCAGCAAGAATTGTTTTTGATATTCGTCCCTTACCAAATCGTTTAACTTTTTTTCATAGCAATTCCGCTTTTTGCTGTATCGTGAAGTGTTCTGTGTGGTCGTGGAGAGAAAACATGGCTTTTTTTTAAATCCTTCGCTTTAAGCCACTAAGTGTTTCGTATCTTTTTAATTTTCTGGTACGGTTTTCAAATTTGTAATCATATAATCATTTATTCTTTCTCAGATGGAGGAATACGATCTTCATATCCCACAGAAACCAAAGATACTTTCTTGCAACTGTGAGGGCTATTTGTTTTCTTGGACGTCCAGTTATAAAAAATCAAATCATTATTGAGAGCGCATCTACTTACATTTGCCTCTTGTCAAAAACAACAAAATGTACAACATGTTTCAATCGTTTTAATTTTTGTTGAGAAATAGTAATGTGCTTACTGAAGAGTACAATCTTAATTGCATATATTGCTTCTGCCAAACACCTTGCTTAATACAGACCTCCTGCTACCCTGAAACTGAAGTGTTTGTATCTTAGGTAAATAAGAGATAGAAGAAATAACTACTTGTAGTCTTCTCTTAGATGACTTACTTTATTTAGAAGATTCTGAATGTAGTTTACCATAAGCACACGTTGTTTTTCGACGTAGCTTTCATCACCCTTTGGATCACATTGGATCCAAGAAAAGACAACAAGCAGTTATTGCAACTATATCTCCTCCAACTAGGAGGTATTATGTTAAAATTGTTCCTTCTAAAGTAGTTTTCCTAATAAAAACTAAAAAATACTGAAAAATGAAATTTCCAATTTATTTCTGCAAATCTGATTAAAGTGTGCAACCCCTAAATGTTATCCGATCTTCTTAAAATTTGGCAAATATAACTTTTATATTACCGAGACTCGGTGCATATCATCAAAACATATCTTTGGAAAAAAATGAGGCACCCTAATGTACATACATACATACATACATACATATTTGTGTATACAGATTACGTGAGTAATGATTTAATTTGATAAGTGGGTCAAACGGCTGTTACGGTTTTGAAAACCGAAAATATTGTATTTATTTGTATTTTTTTGGAGTATAAACATGTATATGTATATGTGCGTACGTATATGTGTATGTATAATCAATTCAAATTTTGTACTTTAAATTATACAATACAAGTCATATACATACATACATACATATGTATTTACCTATAAATCTTTTTGAAGTATCTTGAGTAGAGAGCAATAAAATAAAAACAAAATAAAAAATGATTTTCCTATATGAGTCAGTTAGAATCATGTGTGATTAACTGTTAAATGCATGTTAAATAAATTAAAGACCATGATTTTACATGTCATATTTAGGTCTTTGGCACAAAACCCAAAAAAACCTTTTTATTTTCACACAAAAGCCTTCTTTTCAACGTAATTATTGCTCAATACTAAAGTCAAATAAAACCGCAAAGATAATGTTTTTTTTTTTCTTAATAAAACAAAGAAAATTAAAATTTCTTGTGCATTGACGGCACTGCAACGGGATTTCTTCTCGAGTACCAAATAAACAAGAAAATTAAGAACTGTATGATTAGCTACATTTCAATGGAACTTGAAGAGACCGATTAAATGAAATACTCAAGAAATTTTAAATATAATTGGGAATTTCAGGAGTTTTGTTGCTTTTTAATATTTTTGTTTTGTTTTTTTGTTTTATTGCGCATGACAGAAATGTTTTTGTAATATATGACAAAGAACTTAAATTAAGCAAATCTTATGCAAATGCATACTTGTATTTAAACACGTTGACATCCATGTGTACCACCGGTGTGTCACATTCATTTAAAGTTATTTTGTTTGTTGATCATATATTTTTCTACAGTGGCACCTTTATAAAGACACATTCTTTTTACTGAATACAATTTTTCAAGTTTTTGTTCAAACAAGTCGACACATTGATTTTTGTTTGTGTTCTTTTCTATATGGATGCAGTAAACTTTGTTAAGAATTATTATAAGGATGTAAAGAAATTCAGATATAGTATATGTGGCACATTGAGATTTATTTGCCTTTCCATAAATTGCCTATCGCATTTGAATTTGAAGACTGTGCGGGCCAGTCTAAAACCGTGATATTGTTATCTTCGAATATAATGTTGATTTACAGCTGTGGTATTGGGCCACTCTATTATCTGCAGAAACTTATGAGAGCAACATATTATGTTTAAGTCCGCCGAACCGGTGTACTACCTTCGCCCGAATATAATAAGGTCTTCCAATGCAAAGTGTTCTAAGAAAGGATTCAAATATAACAATATCACTGTATTAGACTTGCTCCCCCTGTCTCCAGATTCAAATGCGATAGGTAATTTTTGGAATGGAAAAACAACAACCAAAGGAAAGTGTACCATAAATAATTATGAGCTTTGGGAATTAATTCTGTCTGCATGGTATGATATATCGGCTTCAGTAGGCCGCAACCACGGAGTCTCGACAAAATACTAACCACCCTAGAACAACATTCGAATTGAAATTAGTGCAAATCTATTATTATATTATATGAGCTTTAAAACTATTTAGAAAATTCCTTAAAGTGTCCCTATTTTTTCACAGGTTTAACTTGTATTTTAAGTTTAATTTGATTATAATTTGGAAATACAAGAAATAATTTAATAATGATATAATGATATTTGTTTCTGTAGTTAATTAACTAAAAATAAGAACAATTATTTATCAGCAATTCTCACATTTTACGTACTTTATTATCAAATCTGAATGTGCGACATTAGTGTCCCAATTATTTTTCACTTGACTGTATATGCAATAAATATATAATATTTACTTTTCAGTTCATTAAAATTTAAAGTTATGTCATTAATTGATCCTCGTATCAAAGACTTAGTATACTAAGTATGTTAAGATTTATTTTGGGGTCTCGTTTGTTTTTAATTTATCAGATTTTTTGCAATTCTGAATATTTATTCAAAAGTATTTAAGCATATATTAGTTGTTCTTAAATACACATAAATTTTAAATATATGTTTTGTTTGTTACAAAAAAAGAGTTCGAAGAATTTGAATTACTTAACGATTTTCTGCTATAGCAAGGAAAAGTTTTGCAAAAAAATTTAGTTTAATTGTTGGCAGTGGCATGCGGAGAGTCATCTAGAAAAGCTCATTCGAATTTTAATTTGATTTATTAACTTATAACGATATAATCCTCCTTTTACTAAGAAAAGACAAAAGCAAAGAAAAACAAATTTGTAACCCTAATTAATGAATGTTAACGTTACAAAACCGCTATTTTTCATACGTCAAAACAATAGCACGAAATAGTTACAACGACAAAAATTAAATTATCAACGACAAAAATTGTTCAACAACAAAAACGATCATTTCAACTTTAGAGGAATAATTAGAAAAATTTGAATATCGTTATAATAGTACCAAATCTATCAAACTCTGTGTCAAGCCAACAATATTTTGTAATATTTTACAGAAATAATTAATGATTAAAATGGAGATGAATCAGTTACACCAATCGCGAACGAATTTCAAATTCAGTACAGTATTATTTACCGTATTATAAGTCGTTTCCGTTCAACAGGACAACAATCAAAAATGCACAGGTAAATGAATGAAAGAGTGCTTTTTAAGCAAACAAATCAACGTTTTGAAATGTCTAGCGCAGTCGCCAGATCTCAATCCCCCAGAATTTCTGTTAAATATTTTTGGTCTCAAAATAAATCGCGATAATTGCAGAAATAAGAACGAACTTTTTTGATTACTGGAAATTATATTAAACGAAATTTCTGGTAAAACATTATGGAATCTAATCGAGTCAATAACACGAGTATGTAACGAATTTAAAAAAATAATGGCTATACAACTAAATATTCTGAGTTAAATAGGAACATTTTTTGTTTTTTGTTTATTATTAATGAATTTATATGATTAAATTTATAAATTCGTACATATGTTTTGTCCAATATTGTATCTATCGGAAGAAATCGATATTATTTTTGTGTTATATCTTGAGAACGGTTAAAAGGAAATTTTCTGATTTTGGTCTAATTGACTTCGCAGTCAATAAAAATCATCAGTCAAAAAATTGCCGCAATTGAATAAGTGGGTGTGGCACCACCCATACACAGTAAACATTAATTTTTGTATATCTCTAGAACGGTAATAGTAAAAGTTTTTAAATTTGGTTCAGACAACGTCGTGGACAGTACACATCATCATTCATGCTAAATATGGAATTTTGTATATGTGAAGAACAACAACTAGAGCATCCAGATCAGCCAAAAAACGGGAGAGATTGTATAAGCGGGTATTGCACAAAGCTGAAGAATAAAAGCTATCTATATATGTATACTATATAAAAATAAATGTGTGGTTGTTTGACGACTGTATATACTTAGCCAAAAAGCAGAACCTACAATGTCTTTCTGAAAAGAACTATAGGCTCTCTTAAATACTTGATTTTGGAAGGGGATGAATTGTGGAAGAAGAATAAAAAATGTAACTAAGATAACAGTTAAGCGTAGCGAAGCACGCCGGGTTTTAGATAGTAGCATTTAAAAATTCCTATTAATTACAGAAATTACAATCAACTGAGACAATTAGCTTGCCTGTTTTGTGCAATTTTTTTCGAAAGGTTTACGTATGAAAAGTTCGGTGGATCTTGTTTGCGAAAGCCAATAAAAAAATAAATTTAAATTAAGCAATCACGGAAAAACATGGGTTTCTTTTATTACGATAATGCAAATTATCATTTATTCTTACTCGTTATTGATTTTTTAGGCTCAATAATCTGTAGCGATGAGGGAAAATGCTCATCCATATGTAAAAAACAACAAAACGTTGGCACAAATCCATTAGATGAGCAAAGGTATTGATGAATAAAGACTGAATTTTAATTTCTTTAGTGCACAATTAGAGAAAATTTTAAAAGTTTTATTTTATTAGATATTTAACATTGTTTTAAATTATATATGTAGTAGACTATAAAGAAAACACAATTTTACACTCTTAAATAGATAGAAGCAGAAAGGTAGAAAGATTAAATGAATATTTCATTTTAACCCTTTACTATTTATAAATAAACGTTTACGTCTGTTCAAATATAGTTGGTCACTACTCCATATTATTATTCTCTCAGTTGCATTATAGCTGCATTGCCACAGCAAGTGCCACATCATGATTTCCTTAAAACATTGTTACCACAATTAACAACAATGCATTGCCGCTTTAAAGTAAACGCACAATGTCACAAGCAGCTGTTGCAAAGGCAGGCAGTGGTTTTGGTGGCGGTGGCATGGTAGTAGAAACAGCAATAATAATACAAAAACGTTATATTAAATACCTATAGGCAACAGGAAAAATAACAGCAAAAAAAAAACAAAAACAAAAACCAGCCAACATATACAACAATAAGTAAAACTTATTAATAATCAATACGTGCAACGAATTAATAAAAATAGAAATTAAAAAAGAACGTTTAGTTTAATCTGAAAACGAAGAATACATTTGTTTTTCCATTATATTGTTGTTGTATTTAATGCAAGCAACGCATTCAAAGAAAATAAATGAAAAGAACATTTTAATCGGTCGACATAATCAGAATTTTAAAATGAAACGGGTGTTTACCATTTAACGCATTATGAACGTCTTGCAATTACTGTTTATGGCTTTGGTGCTTCTTCAGAGAAGAGGTCTCTAACATTTTGAAAAGAAGCCTACTATTAAAACCTTAAGTCATTCATATTACCAAAGACGATGATGGAATACACAAAAATACTCAGGCGTATACATACATATACGGTTGGTGGGCAGATACACATTTTTTCTTATTTCTTGCATGAATAAATAAAATGAAAGGCTTAAAATCCTTACGATTTTAATCTCTATTGATCACTGTCAGCTTATGAGAAAAGAAAAAAAGAAATATAAATATTATGCCGGTATTATGACACCCTAAAACTGACTAATTTATTTAAAAATTAAATAAAAGTAATAAGAATTGAATAATCAGAGATTGTATTTTTTTTACCTTAATAAAAGTAAATCATGGATCTATAGAGGACTTAAGATATCCTATAATTTGGATTTTTGGAAAATAAACATCCTTATTCAAATATGCTCATTTGCTGCGCTATTTGTTCAGATAAGATATGTACATTTAAAATAAAATTAAAATAAATAAAATAACTTTTAACATTTTGCGAGATACGTGCAACTGATTTACTTTTTTATACTTTTTTCTCTTTATTGTATCAGACTATTACCCCCCTATTCATAAAAATTATTTTTGATTTATAAAGGATTTATAAAACAAATTTTCATACAAATTATGTAAATCTATTGCCGAAATAAAAGACAAAATCCATATATGTATGTAAAAGAGGACTATAAAATGCGTTGTAATTGATAATCTCTGAAAAGCGATTTTATTTTGTAACCTCTAAAGCGAAAGGTGATATCCATACCAGGGTTTTTATGTGTATGCCCCTTTGTACTAAATAAGTTTTACTTCAAAACGAAATTTGTTACAGCATTTAAACTTTGTGTATGTTAGAAAATATTGTGTGTGGCTTCACTATTGTTCAACTGGGCGATGCCACGCACATATAAAATTTGTATTTATATGTCCATATTTTTAAAGCAATAAGTGTAAGAGTCTCCAAATTCGGCCAAAATAACTTTGTAGTCAATACAAATTATCAGTCAAGAATTGGACCGAATTGGATAAGTGGCAGTAGCACCTCCCATAAAAGTAAATATTGATTTTTGTATATGAAGAGAACGATTTGAATGGAGGGTTTTGAATTTGGTGTAAATAACTTAGTAGTAATACCATCAGTCAAAATATGGGCGAAATTGAATAAGTGGGCGTGGCATTTCCCATACAAATTATATAATGATTTTTATATATCTTGAGAATAGTTAGAGTTGAAGTTTCTAAACTTGGCAGTCAATACAAACCATCATTTGAAATTCTGCATGTGTGGAGAATGGTAACAGTTAAAGTAACAGTTAACATCAATCAAAAAGCAGGTACAACATAAAGGCTCCCAGCAACGCGAGAGGGATCACTCTAGTATAAGCCAAAAAAGAAAGCAAAAACACTTCAGCCATTGTACTTATTTTTTTCGGAGACTGGAAAACCCCATGAAAAACCAGAGACTTAAGACGCGGCTGCACTTTATATTATTTCAACTGCTTCGGGAATTAGAAAACTATTGACAGAAGTATATTATTTCTGAGGACAGATATTAATCAATATATCCATATACATACATATATGTTTGTATGTAACAGGTTACTCAATAAATCCGCAGGTTAATTAAAAGAAAACCAAAATATTGATAAAACTCGATTTTATTATTCAATATATCTTAGTGACCTTCAAGGGTGATACAACGACAATAGCGATTTTCCAACTTTTCGATACCAATTTTATAGTACGATTTCTCTTTCTCGTCAAAATATACCTCAGTTTCAACGATTACCTCATCATTGGAGTTATAGTTCTTTCCTGCAAGCATATCTCGAGGTTTGAAAACAGGAAAGTCACTGGGGGTTAATTCTGGAGAATACGGTGGTTGGTTAAGTAACTCAGAGCCCAATTCATTAAATTTTGCTATTGTTTTCCATTGTTGTTTTTGGTCGACTGTGAGATCACGCGGCACCTACTTAATACAGAGCTTTGGCATAAACAAATGTTCATGTAAAATAGTTAAAACACTACCATCTGATATTTTTATAATGTCAGCTAGCTCGTGCAACTTCAATTTGCGATCGTTCATAACCAATTTTAAAATTTTTTTGATATTTTCTGGAATAACAGTCTCATTTGAGCGACCACTGCGATCTGCATCATTTGTGCTTGTACGACCAAGTTTAAATTCAGCAAACCACTTCTCTACCATTTGTTTCGATGGGCCAGAGCTCGGCTAATGTTTACCAAACCATTGTTTAGTTTCCATTGTAATTTTTTCATCGAAAAGCAATGCTTTATCAGAACTCGAAATTAACTTTTTTCCATTTTTTTTCAATAACAAAAGTTACTTCACACAAAATGCTATAACCTACGAATCAATAGTCAGATTGCTGTCAAATTTATACACGTATCGGTTTGAAGGTTAGTACAAAATAAAAACCATATGGACTAAATTCTAGTTACGCCATCCATGTATCGTACATCATAAATTTCTTTATAAGTTTGTTGGCTTATTTGTTAGTTTGTCATACAATCACGTGTAACAGAGCCGATTTTGTTGAAATATGGAACACAGATAGATCTGGCTAACGAAAGTGTTATAGGCTATACTTCTTGGACTTAGAAGCGATCTCTAAATGGGTAAAAAACGGGCCAAATTTGGCATACTATATAATTCCTAATTAAAATGACAGATCTGCTCAAATAAAAATGCTGATTTTTTAAAATTGGACCCAAGCGAAGTTAAATCGGCAGAAAACAGGCAAAATAGGTGACTTTTCTTCTAAAATGTTTTTTTTTCTTCACAAAATCAAGTTTTTTGTTTGCTAACATTCTAATTTTAATAGAATTTGACACACAGATAGATTTAACTAACGAAAGTGCTTTTTAAAATTTGGACCTGGGAGAGGTTAATATTGTGGGAAAACGGGCCAAGTTACGTCAAATGAGAAACTTGTTTATTCAGTTTGTTTCTGAGTGAGTCACGCATAAACGACTAAATCGATTTTGTCGAAATTTGGAGCACATATTTATAGATCCAGATAACGAAAGAACAATAGGGTACTTTTCTAAATTCTTTCTCGAGGACATTAAAACCATGGGAAAAAAAATCAAAGTTAAGGGCTTTTATTCTGCAATGACAAGCATTTTTTCTTCTTCAAGTAAAGATTTGTATTTGCTAGTATTCATCGTTCACTAAACTGTGTTGCATAAAAGTACATTTAATATAACTTTTGAACTATAAATGATAGAGTCTTCAAACTTTCCACGTGCTATCCTATTATCAAATTGTACATTTAAATAAATAATTAACTTCATAGGAAAGTGGGTGTGGTATCTCCCATAAAAAATAGTATTTATTATCTTGCATCACAATAAATATATCAGTGGAATGTGTCGAATGTCCTCTGAGCATTGTGTTTAAAAGACAGACTGATGGCAAAAAAACGGATAAGATCGTGTTTAAAGGGAATATATATTCCATTTATAATACTGATCTGGGCAACGCTGGATGGGTGAAGCTAGTCTATATATATAAAAATAAGATGTACTTTGTTCGTCATTTAATAACTCGAGAAACATTGAACCGATTTACTAACTTATAACATACATCCGTTGATTGTCTTTTATTTTCAAAGACGGTGCCACACACTTATACAAATATTTATTTGACTATAATTCAAAACGGTAACAGTAAGAGTTTCTAAATTTAGTTCAAACACAGTCATGTAATAAATAATAGGGACTCATATCAAAATAGTTAAAAACCTAGCTCTGTTTTAATATTCAAACATTTATTGAAAAAGATCTTATAAATTGTCTGCTAGAATTTCGAAGACGCAAAGAATAGTTAATTGAACAAATAAATTTTGTGTCGTTTCTCATAAGAAAACCGTAATGTGTCCCTACCATTGTTCACATGTCTGTAGGTTTGTAGAGGGTGGAATCTGATAAGTGGTCAGTCCTGGTATCTCCCATGGTATCTTGAGAACAGTTACAATAAAAGTTTCAGAATTTGGTCTAAATGACTGCATAGTCAATACAAATCATCATGCAAAAAAAGGGAGCAATCGATTAAGTAGGCATACAAAGTAAATATTAATTTTTGTATATATTGAGAATGGATAGAGTGGATGTGTCTAAATTTGATCTAAGTGACTCGGTTGTTAATACAAATCGTCAGTTTTAAATAAATAAGGAATTTTGAATGTGTGAAGAATGGTAACAGTTAAAGCTTCGTTATCTACCCACATCCGCCAAAAAGCGGCAGAGATTGGATAAGCGGGTAAAATACAAAGGCTTCCAGCAACGCATGATATATTACTCTAGTTTTATATAAAAATATGTATGTCTTCAATTTAAAAAATGAATTTGAATTATTTTTTCGTATCCGTATCGATGAACTTTGTGTTTTAAGAAATCCGTTGTCGAATAATCCTGGCAGAATAAAGAAAAGACTCGAAAAAAGGAAAAAAATAAAGGGTGTTTGTATAAAGGTGTTATTAAATGATATATTTATGCCAAATTATATCAAATAGACTTAAAAAAATTTGTCAGACGTATAGGAATTTTGCTGAAACAGACTTATCGCAGACTTTTTTAAGAAAGTAGAGTTTGAGTTTGAGAATCTACTCTTAAAACTTTTAAATACTCTTATCGGTTAACTAGTATTAGTATTTTGATACACTCTTTTCATAATAGGGTATTTGAATTTCATGTAAAATCTTATACCGAAACTGATACACTTTGCCATGCCAACACATGATCCGCATGATCAAAGCTTTTTAGCACAAATAAAATTTATAAGAAATTTCCACCACGAATGAAAAAAAAAAACATGGTTTTACAGTCATCATTCATCATTTTCTGTTTTAAGCAAAAAAAAAAAAATAAAAAAAACTTTAAAAGATAGTTGATTTGAAAAGAAATCAAATTTATTCACACAGTATGTTGCCTCCAGTAAGCTTAGGATTTGGATTTAAATTTTTTTTCTTTTTTTTTGATTTTTAATATTCGTCATAACCAATATTGATTTATGACCGAAAAAAATTGATTGTTTTCAATTCTCACTTCACACAGGCTAAGAAAGAAAGATTTTGAATGTTTTTGACATAAAAATAATATGAAGAAATTTGAAATACATATCTATGTATGCCTTTGGCCTCGCTATGCAAAGGAACTTGATGATTGAAGTAGAATTGTGACATTTGATTAAAAAATAAAAATAAATTTTCTAAACTTAACAACTATTTTTATTGCAAAAAAAAAAAAAAAAAAAAATTCCAAGTCGGCAATTATTTGAAACATTAAAGAAACGGACAATAAAAAAATAATTATTTTTATTTAAGCAGGTTTGCTTTATAACCAGCATTTTTAATTTTATAACATGAAGTCTTTTTTTATAAGTTGTAGTAAAAAATAAAAAGATATTTAAAGAAATAAAATGATAAAAAACTAAAACAATAGTAGTGGGGTACTTCTTATCATTAAAAAAATTGCTTTTTAAAATTCATAAGGATGTTTCCCATGATCATCAAAATCTGTAATAAAAAGTGCTTGCGAAATATAACCACATCGGTTGTAAAATACATTCGCTGTCCTTCATTTAAGAGAGGAAGTCATACTTCTATTTTAGGTTGTCACATATAAAAATTCAGAAAATACTTAACATTGTCAGAATATTTTTTATTTATGATCGGTGTCTCTCATTTGTTAATAAAAAGATGTTAATGTTTATGTCAAGGCAATGGCACAATGTTTGTTACTTAAATTATTGTCAATCAGCAATGATTCTTTTGCCATCATTTCCAATTTATCGCCTAAAAACTAATAAAATTAATTTTTGACGAATTGTTCCTAATGCTTGAACCTTATAATGTACATAAGTAAATCTTATCGCGTTGCTTGGAGCCTTGGTGTTGCATACCTATAAAATGTATTTCTCTTTGGAAAAATGTAAAGACACACCCTTTTAGAGGGACAACTTCTTTTTATATACATAGACAAGAATATATGTATAAGTCTACCTATATGTATGTAAATAGCTTGTGCGCTTTTCGCATATTCAATTTCTCCCTGACCGATGTGAATAGATAACGGAGTTTTAATTATTACTGTTTTCCACACATGTAAATTTCCATATTAAGTCTGAACGGGGGCCAGTATTTGACTGATGATGTGTCCTGTCCAAGATGTTGTTTAAACCAAATTTAACAACTTTTATTATTACTGCTCCCAAGATGTACAAAATTAATAGTTACTTTGTATGAGATATGCCACTCCCACTGACACGATTCCGCCCACTTTAAAATTTAGACCAAATTCCGTAACTTCTTCTTTTACCGTTCTCAAGACATACAAACATCAATACTTATTTTATATTGGAGGTAAACTTTTTCGATTACGCTTGCTTTTTGACTGATGATTTGTATTAACTACAAAGTCATTAAGACCAAATTCAGAAACTTCCCTTTAACCATACTCAAGATATAAAAAGATCAATATTTACTTTTTACTTTTCGACTCTATCCACTTTTTAAATAATGGTTTGTATAGAGAAAAATAAAAAAAAATTAGTGAAAGTAGACTTTTCAACGCATGTATTGGTTTGTAATTCGGTTGAGTGGTTTTCGAGTTATTAAATAACGAACATAAGATAACTAATTTTTATATATTTGTGTCGATATGAAAGAGTAGCTTAAAACGACTTAAGCTATTCTTACCTACCGAAACAAATTTTTAATAAAAGAGATAAGTTACGAAACAATTAACATCGGGTGTGACTAGAGTGTTTGCAATATTTTGTATTTCCGAGATTGTATCTAATTATGATAAATCTGTATCGATTTACGCTGCTGTCGGTACAGATATACCATATAGATGAGGCCAAACATACACCATTTTGAAACGAGACTAAGCATTATAGTAGTGAAAAATTATGAACTTGAGTCTGGTTAGGCCTTTGTTGAAGTATAAGACTCCATTAATTCTTTTCAAATATCTTAATAGATTACAATGGATTAAGCGTTATCTTGAAATTATTCAAATTTGGCTTTAATTTCTGCTAAACTGCATTAATGTTTTTGTATATGAAATAGTAATTCATTTAAATGGCTACTCTGGCTTTGGGATGCCGCAATGCCGCAAACGGTTTACCGAGTTTTTGATGTCTTCAATAATGACCTTGTACTCGGTCAAAGTGGACCAGTAGAATATTTACAGGCGTCAAGAATAACCTAAGTAAACCAGAAAAAATATTAAATTAAGCTTAAGCTTTTTTTTATGGGTGTGGCAAATATTTCGTCTAAAATATGGTAGTTATGTCAATATATTTCATCATAACTTGAAAACGACTTGACCGATTGTAATCCATGCCCAAAAAAAAATTTTTGAGCCCAATAAAAAAAAAAAAAAACTGAAAACAGATTTGAATTTGAATATTTCATAAAGTTTTATTTAAAGGTTTTTTTTTTGCTGTAATCAAAAGAATGGTGAATTGTTAAAAATTAACCCACTAATATTTCGACAAGTGGAAGATAAAGGTAAATAAACACTCAATGATTGAATTGAACTCTCTACTATCGACATATTCCTCGTAGTTTCTTCAAGGAACCATAATTTATTACTGGCAAAGGCCGAACAGTGATATAAAAAGGGTTCATCATCTTCATCATATGCCATATGTGACACTGCGTATATGACACTGCTCCCCACTTAAGTCCCTCTTACTTAGCCTTATTGAGCTCTTTACCCTGTTTTAGTTGGATTCATTCAAAGTATCTTTATAGTTCTCTCCACTGGTTCTCTACTTAAAAAATAAGATTTATAAGCTCAATTCTTCTTGTGATCTACGGATGCCAAGTATGATTCTTTAGAGCTCTACAACTCGTAGGAAGAAATTGCAGGTAATTTAGAATAAAAATCTGAAGATATGTTGCGAGCTGGCACGAAATGTATTAAAAATAATGAATTTGGTGACTGCTTTTAAAATTTCCTGTAACATTTAAAGATTGTTTTTAAGGTTTTTCAGACAACTTTTCATTACTTTTACTGTGATTTTTTGGGGTGGCGTGGAGTAGTGGTTAGAATGCACGCATAGCAACACAAACGATCACAGTTTCGAGCTCCAGCAGAGGACATGATGAAGAAAAATGTAATTATGGCTTTGAATGTTTAATAAAAAGAGGCTTTAACTTCCCTCCAGACAACTCCACCTAAAAAGTAAAGAAGAACCCCCTGAACTTTTCGCATACATTTGGCGATCATAACAAACATCAGACGAATGCTCAGGAAAACCCGCCACCTACTGGGAAAAAATGAAAATGCTTAAGTATAGTTCACCACCAATTAGCAAGGATCTTCATCACTATGCAAACTCATATGGTGAATCATATAATCATATCATACTTAGCTTGAAAAACCAAATTGATTAAAGAAACTGAAACAAAGCAATGGATGCTTTGTGGAAGAGTGACGTAGAAAAAAAAACTGTGATTTTATTATTTTATTTATTTAATTATTAAAATATTTGTTGTTGTAATACTTTTAAGTAAACCCCCACAAAAAGGCTTAAATAAAGAAATGTATCTTGAATCATGAGTATAATTGTAACAGCAGGGGAATTTTATTGAACGTCTTTTTATAAAATTACTTTAACTTTAGCTGTTGTGATGCTTCATAAAGACTCACGTATTTCGCATGTGATTTAATTAGAAAATGATTGAAAAATCAAAAGCATTTTTTGTAAAAAAGTAGAAAAATTGGCCTTGAACTTGACATAAGGAAAACACCCAACAAGGTCATGGACCATTAAACCATAATAAAAACAGCAGCAATAACAACAACAACGATATGATATAAGAAAAAACAATACGTAATAATGGCAACAAAATCATATAAACCAAGAAAGAAACAAAAAAATTAGCAGACAATGAAACCAGCAGGAATAGAAGTACAAAAAATAGAAGTGAAATAAAAAGAAAAAATCGGCAAAGAAAAAATAATGGCAAAATAACGAAGCAAGTTAAACAACAATGATGTAACAACTTTGATTTAAATTACTTTTTGTTGTTGCCACTATAGCTGTTGCTTGCAACCAACCTCAAATCTAAGCTGCAAAGGCTTGAAGCCACTTAAACAACCAACAAACGAAGAAAAAAAAGTTGAGCCAATAAAACAAGTGAACCAGCCAGTGGAACAGACATTTTTAAACTGAAATAAACTTTAACTAAATACAACAAGAACAACAACAACAACGATAGCAGCAACGTAAGGTAATAATAACAAACAAAAGCAACAGTAACAACAATAACATATTAAGAAAAATAGAAAAAATAAATAACAACAATGTTGAATTCGTACATAATTTAATAAAACGCTTAAACGATTAGATACATTAAAGGTTGTGCTTTAATAGCAATTACAGAACTCCAAGATGAAAGAGAAATAAGACTCAGCATTGTACCCATAGCGACTAAAGCAGCAACAGCAGGCAGTTTAAGAAAATGTTAAAAAAGTTTTAGTCCAAAACTATTAGATACGGTTATCAGGAGTAAAGACGAATCCAAGAGTAAAGCACCAAGACAACTTATAGATACTGTTGCCACGGCACAATTGAAGTTCAAATCTCAGTCAGTCTCAGCTGCTTTAGACTAGAGTACTAATAGCGTCAGCTGCGCCAAACTGAGGCAATGTAACAAGTGCAACACTGCCACAATTATATGAGCAGATAGATTGTAACAGCTTCGCGTTTGCAGCAACAAATCGTATCGTATCGTATAAGAAAGTAGTTTTTGTTAGCCAAAACGAACGAACGCTCCTTTTTTCCTTAAACATCAGGCTGGCCCTGTTATAAAATTGACTTTTTATTCAACATTTTAGTGAGCAAAAATCACAACAATAAGGCAAGTTTACATACCTAACCCATGCCACTTGTATGCCATTTTCAATATTACGAAACCTTAGATCAGTGAAAACTTACATATTCAAAATAAGTAATGAAAAAATCAACATTCGTAATACGAAATTTTAGTTTCATTATAATAAGCGTCTTTTTGGGATCAACGTTTTCTGTTTCTTTGTACAATAAGAAACAATTTATATCTTATATAAGGTTTGTTCAGTAACTAAAAATTGTTACGAATTGGCAACAATTGTTACTGAAAAAGTGTTTATTAATTCAAAATATTTGCAACGAGAGAGCATCAGAAGAGAGTATTAAATTGAGACACAAAAAATTTTTCAAAAACTATTCAAACAGCTGTTTTGTGTTTATGCTTACAAATCAAGCTTAAAAAAAATGCAAATTAAAAAAATTTTGCGAAATTTAAGAAATTGTAAGTAAACATTGAGAGAAATTTTGCAAAAAAAAAGAATTGTTTTACTCTCTCGTTGCAGGTTTCTGCAAATAAAGTTATCGAACAAACCTATATTGTTACGAAAATGAACAAAGCCTAAGGAAAAGATTCATCAAATTATTTAGCTTTATTATGGCATTTATTCTATAGATTTGCGTCAATGCAGAATCACCCTGTTATTTGTGTTATTAACAGTATTACCAGTTTCGTATTGAATGGTGTTATCAGTTAAATCTTTGTTTAACACGATATCAAATTTTTTGAATTTAACATATATGAAAAGAACGTTGTAATAAATACAAGAACATTCGAAACTGATGACAGTCAGGTGTGTAAGAAACGCTGCTTTGCTAAGTCAGTTAGTCGTGTTAATGCTTAAATAAAAGCGTTGAGTAAATTTGTGTATTAAGTGCAAGATAAATACGTTGGATGTTATACAAATATATAAATAAATTACTGTATAAAGTAAAAGTGTGGAAATAAAGAAATAGTAAAATAAAGCAGCAACTACATGTTATTTATTTTATTAAGCGCATTTAAAAAGAGCTCTTACGCTTTAAAAATGTTACAACGTAACAATATGAAAATGAATGTCTGTCTGCATTTTTGTTTTAAGTCTATAGATAACTAAACGGTGGAGCTGTATTTTCTCAAGTTTTTGCATCATCTCTCTGTATGTCTGGAAGGAATTATAGGCTATATAAATTTCGAAAATTCCAACCGAGCAGTGCCACGCCCATACAAAGAAATATTTATTTTTCTATAACCTTAAAATGGTAACAGTAAGAGTGTCTAAATTTAGTCAAAATAGCTTCATAGTCAATACAAAATTAAATTTTGCTAAAAACATTTATTACAAGAACAAATTTATTGAAAATAGAAAAGTCATGCGTGCAACGTAGAAATTAATAAATGAAATTATCGGTTATAAATCGAACAGTGTTGAAGAAAATTTAAGCAAAAATTTAGGAAATGATAAGTTTTATAATATTGCTGATAACTTTGCGATAAATCTGAAGGCAAATAAAAGTAAAATATTACACAATTGTAACATAGAGACAATGCAAAATAGAATAACAGTTCGCGAAAACTCATTCTTTATGCGGAATACGGACGATGATTAAATTTGTAATATACTCCGGACTTTGAACAATAATAAAAGAAGAAAGAAAGATAGAATATGCACCGCTTGGTTCTACATATCGATTATAGTAAGCCTTTGACACCCTTAGACACAGCATCATGAGTCAAATGATGAAGAGATGTGGTATTGGAGGGAATGCATTAATGTGGTTTAGAAATTACCTAGATTGCAGAACATATAAGATCAGGATAAATAATAATATTAGTGATAAAGTACCAATAGATTGTGGCATACCTCACGGTTCGAAACTTGGGCCAATACTTTACTTAATACTCGCAGTTTTTGCTTATGCTGACGATACTGGAATTATAATTTCGGATAAGAATATTAAACATGACACAGAAACAATGCAAGAACAACTTGATATTGCGACCAAATGGTGTCATGACGATGGGCTTATAATAAACGCGTTCAAGACAAAGTCGATGCATATAAAACCAAGGCATCTATTTCCTATCATGCTGGATAATAAATTTCATAGTAACGATTGCCAGTTTTGAATCCAAATAGAACGAATAAAATCTGCAACACTACAATGGAATTAGTAGAGACCTACAAATACTTGGGGATATAAGTGGACTGTAGTTTTAAATGGAAAGCGCACATCGAAATGCTACGCAGAAATTCCGTAAAACAGCATACATACTAAATCACATCAGTCATTGCTCAACTTACTGTTGCTATTGCTTCACTTGCTAAATTATATATAAGGCACGATATAACAGCATGGCGAAGTTCTCCCCAGTACAAGATGCTGCGAAAAATACAGAATCAGCTACTAAGAACCCTGAAGAAGAATTTCCAATTTTCGAACAGCACACCACCCTATAATACTGTTACGTTTTTACCTTTTTAAAAACGTGTTTTTATGAGTTCGTAGATTGTAATTAAAATAAAATAAATTTTGTGTTTGGTTTTACTTAGAAATCCTTTATTCAACACAGTTATGTGCACCACTGCTTGTAATCTTTTTACAGGCAATAACGATTTTCTATTCTTAGTTCCTCCGTCTGTTTACAAGTTTGTAAACAACAACAATTACTCGACAGATCTTTGTACCTAAAGATCTTCTAATCCGAACTTAGGTTCGATCACAACCTCTTCAACCAGAGTTTAACCACACTAAACTCTTTTACACTGAGTTCAAACCAATAACACGTTCGCTGAGTTTACTTTACTAAAACTGCTTGCTGTTGGCATCGATGTGCTTTTCATATGGCTGAGTAAACAACACATCGAACCTCTCGATATTTCAGGTAGATTCCATTTCATTCTTTCATTTTCTTTTTAGTTCTTTTGTAGCCATTCGTATGTGAACATCTACCTCTTTCAGATCTTAGTATTTGTTGTTGCTTGTTTGTTGTCCGTTACTTGTTTTCTTTGCTGCTTAATTATTGTTGTTGCCGTGTTATTTTTATTTACTTTATCTTTCTAATGGTTGTTCCTGTCGATTTGGTTGTTAGTTGTTCTTGCAGCTTTTGTTTATTTATTTTAGCGATGAAATAAACGCTGTGGTGCCCAACCTTATTTTTGTAACAATACTATTGTCAATAACGGAATAACACGCTGCACAACACAGACGAATAAAACAAATCTCAACACTACTGGAGACCTAGCGAGATAACTAAACTTACTGAACGTTAATAGCATATATCCCATAACTTTGGTAAATGATTTTTATAAGAATAATCAATTTCTAAGACCTATGGACCATTATCACAACACAGGATATAATGGACAAGGAATATATAAGGTAGAACGATGCAACAATGAATACGGAAAAAGTACTTCGAACGTGATGTTGCCCACAATCTTCAACAAAATTTCTGTGCAAATAACGAAAATTTTGCAATGAAAAGAAAAAAGCTTTTGAAAAACTGAAAAGTAACTAACGTCGAATTCGATAATTTGTCTTTCATCAACATGATTTTTTATTATATTTATTATAAAGGGTGTTTTTTATAGAGGTATAAAACTTTAAGTTGCGATAAAACAACGATGGATTATTCGATTGACATGAATTTTATTTATCCGAATGATAATATTGTGGCATTACATTTTAAGTATGATTTCTGGCATATGACCGCCACGGCTGGCGCGGATGTAGTCCAATCTGGACGTCCAACTACTATACTGTTTCAAATACATATGTACAAATACTGTCTCTATACCCACAAATACATAATGTTCTTATTTTAATTATTATTTATTTTTATTATTATTTATTTTTTACTGTTTAATATTTATTCAATTGAATTTTTTCTGTTGACAAGCCATTGGCTTAGCAGACTTCTATTGCTCGAATAAATGTAAATGTAAATAAATAAATGATAATAATAAAATAATCATCAGTCCAAAAGTGGGCGGAATAGAATAAGTGAGTATGGTACCTCCCATTCAAAATAAAGATTTATTTTTGTCTACCTTGAGAACGTTTACAGAGCTTTTGAATTTGGCCTAAATGACTTCATAGTCAATACAAAACAAAAAGTGGGCGTTATAGGACAACTGGGCACGGTACCTCCAATACAAACTAAATATTGATTTTTATATTTCTTGAGAACCGTTCAAGTGAAAGTTTCGGAAGTTGGTTTAAATGACTTCGTAGTTAATATAAATCGTCAGTCAGAAAGTGGGGAGCATTGGATAAGAGGACATAGTACCCCCAAAACAAAGTAAATATTTATTTGTGTTTAACCTAAAGCTTTTGAATTTGGTCTGAATAATTTTGTAGTCAATACAAATCATCAGTCAAAAAATGGGCGGAATTGAACAAGTGGGCTTGGTACTTCCAATGCAAACAACGCTGATTCTCGTATATCTCGAGAAAGGTTGGTTTAAAAAAAGTCGTGAATAACGCACAGCATCAGTCAGTAACTGGGCGAGATTGGAAAAGTGGGCGTAACATCTTCATTCATATTGAGTATTATGAACAATTACATTTAAATTATTATGTAACAATTAAAGCTTCGTTATCTGTTCACATCAGCCAACAAGCGGGTATTGCACAAAGCACTCTGAATTAAAGTTATCTATATAAAGGGTGAGCAAATTTGAGCTTAGAACGTAAATTGGCTTAAAAACACATTTTTTTTTTTGGCAAATTCAGTTTTATTCATACCAATATAAAATAGAAATATGAGAATTAATAATAGAATATGATGTCGAGCAAATATCGACCTCTGGCATGTCAGCAAACGTCTGATCTTTTCACAAAATTTTGGATCACATTTTGCAACAAAGCTTCGCTTATCTCGTCAATGCAACGCCGGATCATCTTTTAGAGTGTTAGGTGTTTGTAGTTTGTTCAAGTAAAATCGGTCTTTCAA
This sequence comes from Wohlfahrtia magnifica, assembly GCA_023159175.1. Taxonomy (NCBI): domain Eukaryota; kingdom Metazoa; phylum Arthropoda; class Insecta; order Diptera; family Sarcophagidae; genus Wohlfahrtia; species Wohlfahrtia magnifica. The sequence continues at coordinate 1,878,119 of JAKWBJ010000198.1, read as the reverse complement.
ATGACCCCAGAGAAAATAATCCAGCCGCGACCAATTGTCATCGCCATATCGAGAAATTACTTGACCGGAAAATTTTTTATGCAATAACTGAAGCCTTTGGCTGGCTGTGTGGCTTGTGGCGCCGTCCTACTGAAACAAAAGGTCACTGATGTCAACATTAGCCAATTGCGTCCCAAAAAAATTGATTGTCATGGTTTGATAGCGCAGAGAATTCACGGTGACGGCGTTTCCTTGCTCTTTTTCGAAAAAATACAGGCCGATGATGCCGCCTAACCACAAACCTCACCATACGGTCACTTTCTTTGGATGCAATGGTTTTTCGTATGCGACAATTTAGTTTGCTTACATAACTGCCTAATTAATGACTAAACATTATTTTGCTGCAAAATTGATAGTAAATTTTCACAATTAAAATTCTTTGATCAAGGGTGTAGCGTTCCATAGTTAAAATTTCACAATTTTTTACTAAATGAGTATCAAAGGTTGACAGCTCAATACTTGACATTTCATCATTTGACATCCAATATACTTCCTAACCTCAAATTTGCCCACCCTGTACATACGTTTACCATATAAAAATAAATGTGTGCTTGTTTGACGACTGTATACAGCAAATATTTTAATTTGAACCGGAAGGGATAAATTGGGGAAAAAGGGGTAAAAAATTATAACTAAGATAGTAATAAAGAGAGCTGCAAATCACACCGAGTTTTAGCTTGTTTTAAAATAAAACACTTTTGAAGATTCCTTATTAAAATTAATTCATATTTTTCCCATTTAGCTTTAAAAAATTAAATAATTAAAAAAAGTGTTTTTAAATTTTCTCGGAATGCATCGGTTACTCGAATGTTATCGGTTAACATTTGTTTTTATTGCCTTTTGTAACAATATCATTCATTTATAATAAATTTATATTTTTTATGCATAAGCATCAATTGCCAATCACCAGTCATTTCAAATCATGAACGTCTAGATTTAAAATATAAAAATGCCGGACCATTAAACATTGTGTCTAAAATAATCACTACTTATGGAATTACTATGGTACAAAAGAATTTATGTAAATGTAATCCAAGAATTTTGCTCGAAAACTGGGCTTAACATTACGATAACATACATTTTCAAATTGGAGAAAACTGTAAATAAAACGATTAATTTTTTATTGACTTAGCGTGGTTTTTCAATTTTGACTTTTATATTGGGAAGAGATTAAATACATAGCTGCGGAACAAATAAGAGTTAATCGACAGTTAATTAAGCCCTTGTAATATTTATGTGTGAAAGCAAGATGTGAATATTTGTCTGAAATGAGTTTACCAATAAACTAATTAATTAAAGCAAATCATCTGTAACCATCCCGTGAAATTAAACAAAGATATTATCTTTGTCGTTAGTATCTATAATTCTGTTGGGAATAATTCAAGTAATAAATGTATGATAGATAACTTTTACGTAAAATTTTATTTCAACTTTTATTCTTACAATGTACTGTGGCAATACCAGGAAAATAAGTTATAGAACTCTCAGCTTAAAAAATATACACACATACATATGTATACATTGATTTCCGCTTAATTGAGTTGTCTTAATTGCAAAGCTTTTGGCTCCATTAACAGGGTATATTATTCAACCGATACTGTTTAATTGACGACTAAAACAATTACAAGAACACTGTTTAATTGTACATACCTTCTCCTTGAATTTTTCTTGGTGTTATGCCTTCCCTATTCTGTTAACGATGAAGTTAGCCAGAAATGTCGTTTATATTTTCCTTAAATTGTACAGAAAACTTTTTTGCCTTTTTGAATATCATACCACATTACGTGAAATAATGGCCACACATTGCCATTTTTGGTTAAAATATAAAAACAGAGCATGTTCCATTTTTACGTCTCGTGCGTTATACTGTATGCTATACCTTTCGAAAGATAGCTGGCTAATCTTTCATATAAACCTTTATTTTAAAAAAGTCTTTCTGTTGTAGCTTTGAAGTACTTCTGTATACGTATATTGCACAAAACTTCTGTTTGCCATATTTCTTAGCATCGCCAATAACATTAAATTTGTCATTTAAACGTACATGAACTTGTGTAGTATGCCTCCACTAATGTGCTTATTGAAATTTCACTGGTCATGGGTAATATATAAGCTGTACCAGCGATTATTTTCCTTTAGATCTTTGGGATTTTACAGTCTTACATTGTGGTGAGATTCGTTAAGATGCTATTTATTTAAGCAAATACTGTACTATGCGTAATACGTTCTGATAATGCTTTTACATCAGACAAAGCCGATCCAGTTTCCGGTACTTGAGGTATATCGATAACAATCAACAAACTATTATCCAGAAGAAAATGTGACAGTGGACACACAGTTAATTCAATTTAAAGGTGTAACCAATTATAATGAATATTTTATTTGCTTTTGTGTAAATTGTCAAATATTATTTATTTATATTGTTAGGAAAAAATTCGCCAAAAACGTCAAAGTAGTTAATTAAAATCGTGAAAAAATCGTCCAAAAAATGAATAAAATATTCCACGTTTTTCAAGAACAAATTTCATTTTTATTGTAGTGAATCATTCAAATCAAATAATTCACAGTACAGTATGTATCTTAATTTAATAACATTATGCAAAAAATGGAACTTGGATAACCACTATATTTTTTTGATGCTCTACGGTCGCCTAACTTCAAAAATCATCAGCATTTCAGATTCCATGGATAAGTTTTTATAAAATGTGAGAATTTTGAAGAGACTGCTTTATACATCTAATGATAACTTTGTAATGACTCATTTGATTTCGTTAAGCCATATATTAACAAATTTCAAATTTTACCGGCTTTAAGTCATTTTTATACAATTTTTTAACATAATCCGTATTTTTGGAGTTATTAAGAAAAAAATCTTATTATTACTTTTTTTTAATTATGATATTTTTGATTTCTAAAAATCCACAAAAAATATTTAACAGTTTCACTATTTACTCATAAAGTTGCATACAATAGAAATAAAGTGAACCATAACTCATGAAAATCGATTGGTAAATGCATATTTTATTCCCAATAAAGTGAAAGTACTTAGTTTTGACAATACTAATTGTATGTAATGGGTGTCGTATAAGCGATTTTTCAAAATAAATATACCATATGATCAGTGGAATTAGTGTGAAACTTATATCGGCTAATCCATTTCGTGGTTTCAAAACCGCTGGTCTGGTAAAGCTGCCGGCTGTTAAATATCTGTAATCTGAAGTGTAATTTTTTTTTTTAGTTAAAAGTGTTGATTCAAACGTGGATGATTTTTCGAACGTTGTTGTTGCAGTAATGAAGCTGATTTCTCACTCGCTGATTACATCAACAATCAAAAGTGTCGCATATAGGGTTCTCAGAACCCAGAAGTGATTTAAAAAAGTCATTTCATGTGTAAATAGTGACTGTTTATTCCGTATTCTGGTTTGGAGTTGTTACTGGGCCTTAGAAATTATCAAATAATCTTTATATAGTTGAAACTTTGGTAATATACATTTTTTTTTACAATTTAATTATATTTATCTTCTTATTTCAATACCATTTAACGCTTTTTATAGCTCGTTTTGATTACAAATTGTTACTAGAGTAAGCCTCCCACGTTGTGTTGTACATGCTTCTTGACTGATGTGGAGAGATAAAGAAAGCTTCAACTATTACCGGTTTTTACACATGTAAAATTTCATATTTTATTTAAATGATGGTTTGTATTGACTGCCAAGTTATTTAAACCAAATTTAGAAACTTCAACTCTAACCATTCCCAAGATATATAAAAATCAATACTTAATTTGAAAGGGAGGGCCACATCCACTTATTCAATTTCAGAACCTTCCACTATCATCGTTCCAAAGATATACAAAAATCAATATTTACTTTGTATGGGAGATGCTACTCTTACTTATTCAACTCCGGCCAATTTTTGGCAAATGATTTGTATTGACCACATTATTTTGGCTAAATTTTGAGATTTTTTCTATTACCATTTTAAAGATATAGACATATAAATACAAATTTAATATGGGCGTGGCACCGCCCAATTGAACAACAGTGAAGCCACACACCAAATGAAAGCTTTCTAAATAAGCTTTTTGTATACACAGTTTTCAAAATATCTTCTAACTCACACACAATTTAAATGCTGTAACAAATTACGTTTTCAAGTAAAACCTATGCAATACAAAGGGGTTCACTCTAACGACAATAACTTATGAGCCAATGGATCTACAAAACCCGCATATACATAAAAACCTTGTTATTGAATTCACCTTTCATTTAAGGGCTTACAAAATAAAATCGTCGTTTTGATTATGAAAAGATGTCAACACTGCTCTGTAGCTTAGGACAAACAAAACCATCTTTAAGAAATTGTTTTAAAGGTTTGTGTACCATTTGCTTGCACTTGTTGGAATATTATTTCGTTTATTTTAAATCATTTATAAGTGAAATATAACTCAAATATAAATAAATTTAAGGTGAATCAAATTAATGTTACAGCCCTAATACAATTAAAATTCATTGATTCAATGACATTTTTCATAAAAATTTCGTTAGTCTTAGTTAGGCTATTAAATACAAAGGCTATCAACTATAGATACATATTTGGTGACTTCTTAAAGCAGCAAACAGTTCTTTATTAGTTGACATTTAGATACTGGATTGTTATTGCAAGTTTACCAAAGACACTTTAATATAAAAAGCATGACATTAATTACATGCATTCAAACGGATAAACTACTCATACAGATAAGCTCTTCGCAGTATTGGCAAGATTGGCACGAGTCACTATCTTTAATATCAACGATTGTGATAGTTGTATTCGTAGTATAATTGATTACTACGAATCTTAAAAAAAATTATGTGTGTTTGTATGTAACATATGTATATATGTATGTATGTTTGTTTGAAGTCTATAGGCAGCTAAGCGGCTGAACCGATTTTTAGTATATCTCTGTTTCTCTGGAAGGCTATATAAATTTCAAAAAATTCCAACCGGGTGCTGGCACGCCCATACAAATAAATTATAATTATTCTCCTTTTTCCCCATTTTTTCCCTTTTTCGGTCCAAGTCTAAACATTAAAGACACTGAAAAATTTGAAAATTTGCTTTTATTTGTATACAGACTTCAAAAAACATAAATGCGTATACACAAACATTAATATTTGTATATACAGTTACATACAACAAAACAGGGTCACAAAGACATACTTGTGAAAAAAAAAAAAGAAACGTGCTGTGGTTTGTGAAATTTTAGATTAATTTGATTGGAAGTGATAAAAAACGTGGGTTAGGCGTTCTAAAGCTAAAACAAATATATTTACGATAAGCAAAAACTAGATGACCGCGATTTTTTGTCCGTAACTGTATATACAATAGGTAGCTTTTACTTGGTATCGTAGTACTCTTTGAAGGATATAATATGGAGCACCTCAAATCGCCACAACAATAAAAAAAAGTTTTGGAGCTTCCGCAGATATAACTTACGGAATCACCCAACGTATTGGGTGAGTAAAACATTTGAACAGCTCTTAATAGGAATTTATTTCACCATCGTCTAGGCAATTAACCGATGAAAAAGCAAAGCTAAAAAACAAAATAAACTCTTTGAAAAATTCTAGTTTAAGAAAAACGGCGTGGGTGGGGTACAGTTTAAAGGATAAGTAAGTAAAGAGGTCTATAAGGTACGGCAAACGAGAGCACACAGACAACATCGCGGAATATGCATTAGTTCCCGGAATTTATTCAGAAAATTAAAAATACAAGTTTATTCATCGAAGTCTCTATTGTCCCCTTCAATGTAATCCCCGTTGACTGCAACACACTTATACCAGCGCTTGATGCAATCCTTTAAGCATTTTTTATATTCGGTTTTCGGTATGTCCATCAGTGCTTCCTGCGATTGATTTTTTAATTATCTCCTCTCGGCTGCTGAAAGACGTTCCCCGTAATGGTTTTTTAACTCGATTAAACAGAAAGAAGTCTCAGGGAGCCAAATCAGATAAATTCGGTGGCTGTTGAATGGTATTTGTTGTATTTTTCGCCAATAAATTTCGCAAAATGATGATACTCTGCGACGGCGCGTTATCATGGTGCAACTTCCACGAGTTTTCTGCCCACATGAAAACGTGAGCATTGCTTTCTTTTTTGAAAACGACGTGTTTTTTTTTGGTCTCGGCTCATTTGGTGAACTCCATTCACTTTCCTGATGTCTGGATTGCGTGTCTTACTCACGTCTCGTCTCCAGTAATAATCTCTTTGATGAATTTGGGATCGGATTTAGCCTCGCAAATCATTGAGTTTTTTTGACACCAACATTGCTGCTACACGACGGAAATTCAAATCATTAACCAATATGTCTTGAACGGATCTATAGGCAATGTTTAAATCCTCCGCTATATCTCCGATGGTTAGTTTGCGTTCATCATCTTCGATTGACTCATGATCATTTTTGAACCACTTGTGAGAATCGTTGCCGAAACACTTTTACAAAATTTTCAAGGTTCGCACCTTTAAATTCGTTTTTATGCAAAGTTTAATACAAGTTCGTTGTTGCAAATTTAAATCCATTTCTCAAATTTTAAAAAATCGCCAACACACATAGAGATAGATGTTCTCTTGGCTACGTAGCTAAAATTTAGTGGGAATATCAACAACAGATGTACGAACTTAACAAAAAAAAAAACCTAAATCGGAACGATGGGACCGCTACACGGGGTTATTTCGGAAACTTTTTGATCAAGGTGGTATTTCGTTTAATCTTATAAGTTATCGATATAACAAAATTGATTGTATTTTAGAATTTGCTGTAAATAGATAGACACAACGTATTCAATTTAAAGCCTAGAATAAGACAGCTTAGAAACTTTTTATTTAAAACTATGCTAACGTTGCCAATTAATTCTCAAAATGATAACAATGAAAAAAAAATCGCAGGTAAATAAATTATATTTTTCAAAGCTCCACCACAAGTACCTTCAATTGCTAGTGTTATTAACAACAACAATAAATACTATGAAAATGTCACTTTAAAAGTCATTTTTACAGAAAAACTCTATTGACTCTAAAATATGTTATTTTTGGCATGAGTTCATATGAGACGGCCACAACTATGAATGAATGAATGAATAAATGAAAGAATGAATAAAATATGCATCAGTAGTCAGTTGGTTGCTACTCGTAACCATATGAAAGTTTTTTTTTATAAATGAATGAATGTCTGCATTTAAATGTATGTATTTCGAATGATTTATTAAATAAAAAAGAAGTGAAAAAGAAAAAAAACTAAAAAACTATAACATCATCAGCGACTCAACTGATAACCATTTTTATTTAAATTGTTTTCAGGCTTTTTTTTAAATCTACAATCGGTTTAAATTTAAAAATAAAAAAAGATAAAAATTAATTTACTAAAATTATTGTCATTGTCCATATGTAGCCAGGTAATCTGTTTGATACTCTTTCGTGAATACGAATTGGTTGTATAAATGATTACTTTTATGTATGTAAGTTTATATGTACGTGCATTTATGTATGTACATACATAAGTATGTATATAACCATTTCTATGAATGAAAAACGAATAGTGTTAAAACTATTAAATTAAATGACATAAGCAAAAAAAAAAAATAAAAACAAATATTATAATAAAATTCATTTTGTCACTTTGAAATACTATATATCTTACTTCAAAAGTATTTTTAACCATATATCGACCCCTTTACGCGAAATTATTATATGTTACATTTTTAACGAATTTAACTTCTTGATGCAAATGTATTTCAAATTCACAAACTCACCACAAAATAAAACATTATATCGATATGCCCAATATTTAGAGAGATATAACATTTAAAAGTAGGTAATGATGTTGCCTGCCAAAGCAAAAAAATATAGAAATAAAGCACAGAAGTATACGATAGCTTCGCGCAAAGAGGTCGACATGTGCACACATATGTATATGTTATATATTTCTTTGTAAGTTTATTTGTTTGTTTGTCATTCAATCACACGCAAACGACTAAATCGATTTTGGTAAAATATGGAGTACGGATATATAGATCCAGCTAACTAAACTGTAATAAGGCGTTTTTTAAATTTGATCTCGGGGGCGTTAAAATTAAGAAAAAACGGTCAAAATTAATGACTTTACCCAGTGGCGAAAGTCATAGTGAATCACCGTGATTAATGCTGACAATAGTAGAGCATCAATGACTGACGATGAATTTTTTTTGTGTATCATATATGACTTTTTAAACTAATTGTCCACATTGTCATAAATGACAGAAGTTGATTTTGTCATGCTGGCGTCCGTTTATTAGTGAGTCCTAACAGACAATACATCAAAAATCATTGGGCTTTATTCGTTAACGTGGAGGTATAGCAGACAAAGTCTTGCATCGTTCAGCATATAGTGGACTCATAACAGACAATGTCGCTAACTTTCAACATAAGTTCGACATATAATAGACAATGTCGCTGAATTTCAGCAAGAAGTCGACTCATAATAGATAATGACGCTAGATTTCAGTCTTATTTAGCATGGTGACATTCACAGACGTTGTCATACATAACTATCTTTGTTTGTGTCATTGTTACAAAATTTCATTTATGATAATTTCATACGAATTTCGATTTGATACTAATATTGCGACAATGATTTATTGATGAAAATATCACAGTGACAAAAACGTTATCAGATTCTGAAATGACACATATTTTGCCTTTTAAAGCAAAGTTTTTCTTTGCTAAAGGGTCCGCCATCTACCGTTTTTTTCCAACTAGTGCGTATTTTAGCTCATGTCTGATTTGACAGACAATTAGTTTTATCGTTCCGCTGAACGAATATGGTTGTGTATACGCTTGAACAACTCTGGGAATCTGGGCCTGCAATCGACTTACAGAAGATGCCGATTTTGCCAAAAAAAATCATCATTTTCAGATGAAGCTCATTTTGATCTTGGCGGGTATGTCAACAAGCAAAATTGTCGCATTTGGGGCACTGAAAACCCGCACGCATACATTGAAAAGCCGATACACCCAAGACGAGTCACTGTTTGGTGCGGATTTTGGTCCAGAGGCATAATTGGGCCATGTTTCTTCGAAAATGAGCAAGGAGTGGCCGTTACAGTCAATGGCGATCGTTATCGGGCCATGTTGAACGAATTTTGTTCACAACATTTGGTTTCAACACGACGGCGCTACGTGCCACACAGCCGAAGCTACACTCAATGTTTTGCGCCCTGTTTTTGAAGATCGCATTATCAGCCGCAGAGCTGATGTCGTTTGGCCACCTCGGAGCTGCGATTTGACACCGTTGGACTATTATTTGTAGGGTGCCGTCAAAGATAAGTATTACGCCAACAAGCCAGAGACAATTGACGCTTTAAGGGACAATATTCGTGAAGCCATTGGTGAAATACAGCTGCACACAATCGATAATGTGCTTAAAAATTGGACCGATCGTGTAGGCTACTGCATGGCCAGCCGAGGCAGCCATTTGAATGAAATTATTTTCCATTCGTAACCGGAAGGATTGTACATTCAAATAAAAAAAGAAATTTGAGAAAATATTCAGTATTTTTTATATTTTTTTTTTCAAAATTATATTTTTTTTTTCAAAAAAAAAAAATTTTATTTATTTTATTCTTGCGGTGCACACAAGTGCGTTTGCAAAAATAATACTTTGAGGGGCTAATATGGGGTAAAGGGAGAGTTTTTGGATTATAGTCAAACTTTCTGCGAAACACGTGGTTATTATGGTATATTCTGGGAACTATAAAAGGTAGAGTCTTCAGACTTTTCACATGGTATTCTATTATCAAAAATTAACTTCACAGAAAGAGTGGCTCCTCACATAAAAAATATCAAATATTATACATCTCAATAAATATATCAGCGACAGACGTCAAAAGTAGTCTTAACTTAAAAAAGAAAACAAATGTAATCGGGAAAAAAGGCAATTTATCTTAAATTCAAAATATATACATATGTATATATCAATTTTCGGGCAACGCCGGATGGGTAAAGCTAATAATTTTATAAAATAACGAATTAAATAGAAAAAAGAACGAATTTGATAATGATGTTTCAAATTACCATGACTTTATCAAGAAACTCAAAGTTAATTATAAATTGAAGTCTTTGTCAAAAAATATTGAAAAAAATAATTTTGTTCATGAGTTCGTTGGATGGTTCTATGGATATATTTGCAAATGTAGGCGTAGGTGTCAGTTAAAATTTTGTTCAACAACAATAATGTGCTTAAAAATTTCTTGATTTGTTATTGCAATTAAATAGCAATAAATAAATTAATTATATAACAAGTTACGCCTCATTTTATTGTATCGATTGAAAGACATATTAATTAATGACGTGTTCCATAAAGGAAATAATAATGGAGATATTTTTCAGATTTTGCTATTGATATTGTCCATAACATTAGTTAATTTATTTTCTGCATAAAGATATTTTATTTTACATATATCAATACAAATAATCATGATTTATAAATTTTCTTTTTTATTGAAATATTAAATTTGATTAAGAGAAAATAAAATTTAAATAAAAAAAATTTAAACTATTTAAAGTTTAACCAAATATTTAAAGGACCATACATAGGCGCCTAGTAGCTCCGTAAAGTTCAAAGGAATAATTAAAAACATCGTTTTATGCGTAATAAACGACAACGTTTTCTTCTATTTCGCTCTCTCATTCAAAATTCAATCTCAAATCAATTATAAAATTCCCCATACAAACTGTGTAAATAAGTTTAATTTAATTTCATAATCTTTTTAAAATTTTTAAACCACATTTAACCGGTACATAAAACAATAATTACAATTTATGTTAAAAAACGAAGTACCATAAAAAGGAATTACAAAGGTGCCATGTAAATGAAGTTATTCGTATAACAAACAAACAGCGAACAAAGTAATTTCAGTCTCGTGTGAACGTGCTATAACCAAACATTATTCTTCAAGAAACTCACAAATAGTATGGCTCCTAAGTAAAACATTGTGTAAAAAATCTCTATATCTCTATATGATAACAAATGTGTTTACTTGAGAAATATCCACATATTCTTCAATGTTGTCTAAATAAAATATAAACCATTTAAAAGGTTTCTTCCTCTTCTTTCCACATTCGCAAATCTTAAAATGGATAATAAATAGTCCACTAAGCGGTTAACTAATAAGTGAATAAGGAGAGGTAATTCGATAATATCAGAAACTGTTTCTTGTTGTACTCATGGTGTTGTTTATCACTTTCTAGGTACTTCTACTTCATTCTTTTTTATCACTTTCATTCCGAAACTCTATTAAAGTAAAATTCTCAACTTTTCCTATGAGTTGTATAGAGACTAAGTCCAAATATGGACCAGATTTTTATTAAATTCAGTATGTTAGCAAATGATTTATATAGACTTAAGGAAAACTCTACTGAATCATGTTTATTTTCATTAAATACAAGAAATTTCAGACCGATTAAAGAAAGCAATAAATGATCAAAACTCAAAGTAAAAAAACCGAAAAACTTTTCCTACATTTTTAAAGAAACTCATCAAGTAGTAGTGTCCACCATTTGCAACATAACATGTAGACTGATTGTAATTATGAACATGATAGACCGCAATAAGCTCAAAGATAAGTAAATATTAGAGTCAAAGTATTAAAAGAGTTTGTTTGAAATATGGTTATAGGAAAAGGCCTGGTTCAAAATAAAAATTTAGTTAGTAAATAAGGCGCAAAGGCATTGTGAAGATTGGGTAAAGAAGAAACTGAATTATCATTGCACATACTTGGCCAAATAGGCCATCACTACTGCCACTAATCGATATTCCGAAGTTCGTTTGGGCACTATAAAGAAGCCCAGCTCTTGTCAGGGCTACATTACTTTAATATATGTTCAACCATCAGCAGATACAAATTTTCTGTGGCCTTATACCATAAAAAAATTTATAGGAGAAATGACTCTTAGTTCTAAAAAAAATTTTTCTGTAGCATTTAATTTCAATTGTAATCAATGAGTTACTAGTTAAAAACACATTAAACAGTCTGTGAAAAATATAAAGAATCAAATAATGTCACTTTGAACTGTTTTAAGTGGGTGAAAGTCAATGGGAAAAAATGAAAAAATCTGAACGTTGTATAAATTCTATGGACCACCGAAAAGAACATTGATTATCATCATCATATGAAAATGGAGGCTATTTTTATATATAGACTGGGGAATCAGAGACAGCAATGCCCATATAGAGTGGATGTGGGTTCTTTATAGGCTTAGGTGGAAATGTTAAGGGAGATAAAGGGTCGCATTGGGAGTCATAACCACAATTATGGTTTCAGATCTGCTAGTGTTCACTAGGAAGACAACAGATCTGTTGACCAAACTATAAACCGGAAGGCGCATGGTTTGCAGAGTCCTGCAATAGTGCTTGGTCAGAATAATAACAATAATGATGCCCGAACCCGTAGACCAATTTTAGCCAAACTTATACACAAGGTGTGTGCTGCTGTGGTATGGTAGGTAAGACACCCGCCTACCAACCAGAAGGTCGTCGGTTCAATACCAGGTCAGACCATCTTAAAAAAATAAAAACAGTTTTTTCGACAGTGGTATCACCTCATAACATTAGCTAGTAACTGGTTATGAGTGTTACTACTATTGAAAACTTCTCTAAATGCATTTGCCCTTCGGAGCCTGCGTTAAACTGTAGGTCTCTTTCAATGAGTTTAAGAGTAGAATCGGGTGCAGCTCTTTGACTGAGGGAAGTCCCCATATTCCTTCATGGAATGTTATGGGAATTAATATATATATATATATATATATATATATATATATATATATATATATATATATGTATATGGTTTATAATTATGTTTGGTGTAAATCAGATATCGCATGTGCTCTATAATGAAGCCCAAATCGCTTTATATATATATCGCTTTATATATATATATATATATATATATATATATATATATATATTCATTTTATAACTCGTGAACCACTGCACCGATTTACAAGCGAATACATGCGTTGAAAAGGTGTATTTTCGCTGATGGTTTTGGTTCAACAGGTGGTGCCACTCCTATGTCTATATCTTTAAAACGGCAAAAGTAAGAGTTTCTAAATTTGGCCCAAATAACTTTGTGGTCAATAGTAATTATCTGTGAAAAAGTGGGTGGAATTGGACAAGTGGGGGTGGCACCGCCCATACAAAGTAAATACTGATTTTTGTATATCTTCGGAAGGGTAATAGTGGAAGGCTCTAAATTTGGACTAAATAACTTCGTAGTCAATACACATCATCAGTCAAAATATGTGCGAAATTGAATAAGTGGGCGTGGCACCTCCAATACAAAGCAAATATTAATTTTTGTATATCGTGAGAACAATTAGAATTGCAATTTCTGAATTTGGTCTATATGACTTGGTAGTTCAATTTTAATGCATTCCTATAAGGAATATTCTTATAAGAAATACATTTTATAGGTATACAACACAATATCTCCAAGCAAGACGGGAAGGGTTACTCTAAAAAGTTTTTAAATGTGTGTTTTTTAAGTCCATATACAGCGTAAAGACCGCAACTTTCAGCCTTGGGCCGGAAAAAGATGATATGTAGGAAAAGAGTATAAATTATAATTAAGGTAGTAATTAAGAAAGGGGTCGAGGCTTAGCTAGTATTTTATAATTATCCTTAAAATGATAAAAAAAAGCTTATATTACCAGCTACCAGTCCTACTAGAGCTATTACACTTCACCGAGCATATAATCTCAGTCACTCAGTTCGCAATAAGTGGAATATAATTTGTTATTGTAAATATTATAATTATTATGTATATGTATGAACAATACGTTTATATAATTTACTTATTTATTAATCTTATCTTTTTGCAACATCTTATTCCTGTGGTAATCCGCTATATCCGGCCTAAAATCCGTGTGACACTTTAACCACAAATAACAACTTAAAGCAGTCAAAACAAATTCGATACAAAATATCTGAATTATGAATACATTTTACTTTTACAATACAAATATAACAAGACTAACAACAACAAAAAATAATCATTATCATGCTTATCGTAACCATAAATCGTATCTCACTTTTGGCTCGATTAAATGTTAATGTTGACGGCGCGGAGTGTTTTATTTTGTTTTTTTTTTTTAATTTTTGATTTTTCTTATAAAATTTATTTTCGCCCATCAGCAAATGACATATTAACTGACATCTCGTCTTTAACTGTTTTTGTACGAAAAATGTGCAGATATTTCATTCGCTTTTATATTCAGCGGTTTTATTTGCTTCATTCGTTTTCATTTGCAGTCTTTGTTGAACGACAATAAAATGCATTAAATATATTCAATTTGATTCAACTCAATTCAATTGTAATTCTTTTTTGCTGTTGCAATTTACTTGGACTTAAACGACAATACAAGTTAAAGTAATTGTGCTGTGTTTTTGCTGCTGCTGATAATGATGATGATTGTATGACGTTGTTGATGACGATGACGATGGGAGTGTTTTTTTTTGGGTTTTGTGTAGGCGTGTAAACGTTTTTCGGCTTAAAAAATAAAAATAAAACAATTTAAAGAAAGAAATCGCATGCTTTGTAATGGATTTCAATATTACGATTTCATTTCATTTTGGTTTTTATTCGAATTACACAATTTTGATTTAAAGACACAACCACACTCCGATGTCATTGCGAATATCAGTAAAGATCTCTGATTTATATTTGATGCTATTGAGAGGAAATTATAGTCAATCAACTTTGGTTCAACCCAAGTTTTTGTTAATATTTACGACATGATCGAATTTTTCTTAATTTTTTTTTCATTTTTTTTTTTTTTTTGATCGATTTATTTCTTCAATTTGCAATTTATATGGAAATAAACAATATATTAAAATAAGATTAGACATGTGTATATGAAAAGTTTTGTGCCATAATTATTTTCAATCATTTTATACATCAATTATTTAATTCTGCATAAATTTTTTTCTGCAGAATAAATAACTACATATATAGAGGGTGTAGTGTGTGTCATGTAATTGAGTAACATAAGCAGGAGAATCAGAATAAATGATGCGGATGATATTTTGGTTTTAATGCCTTCAAAATAAAAAAAATAAAATAAAAGAAATTGTTAAAAAATATCCAAGTTTAATTTTTTTCCTATCATGGATGAAGCAGTATTTTTTACACTGTTATTAACAGTTATTAACAGTGTTACCAATTGCCTATTGAAGGGTGTTACATACCGATTAATTACATGTGAATTAACAGAAATGCATCGAATGTTGTAGAAAGTACAAGAATATTCGGAAGTAATGTCAAATGTATATAAAATGCGTCAGTCAGTTATATTCAGTCAGTTATATTTTGCCAGTCATTGTGTAAAGTTGTACTAAGGGTTGTGTATTTAGTAAATTGGTTTATGAAGCGGATATTAAATAAGTTGGATACTGTATGGTTATAATTGTATAAAGTGGACGTTTAATAAAAGACTATGAAGTAAAACATTAAATTCGTTGCATTTTTTTAATTTTACGCAATTTAAGAGTTCTCAAAGCTTAAAACGAAACAATATTAATAATTTGTAACTTTCTAATTTGAAAATTAATCTTGTTTTTAATTTCGAATTTATTTAAATGTACAGTGGCTCAATTTAATAACCGGACAGCTATATGTTATACAGTTTTTCCCCATTAATACAACTCTTCTTGACTTTAAATTAAAAAATTCATTAAGTTTTTTATTTATTAAAATAAGTCTGGTAAATAACTTCAACAGTAACGAAAAAAAGATCTGTACATTAAAAGTAAAAACAACAAATGCATAGTAAGACAAGAAAATAAAATCAAATTAATAATCGGACACTTCACAAAATTTCGGTTTATTTAAATTTTTGATTAGGATTAATATTTTGTAGGATATCCCTTGCTTTTGCGAATAGCATCCAGACGCTTTGGAACTGATTCTACTAATTTTTTACAGTATGCAGAATCAATATTTTCCCATTCTTCCTTAAGACCAAGTTTCAGCTCAGCGAGGGTAGAAATCAATCTAGATTTCAATTTATTTTCCAAATGAGCCCAAAGATTTTCTATTACGTTAATATCAGGAGACTGCGGCGGTGCTTTCATAACATGTGGCCAGTTATACAGTAACCACGTTCGAGTATTATGTGCGTTGTGTTTGTGGTCATTGTCCTGATAAAATTGAAAAGTTTCGGAAATGCCCGATTTTTCAACGCTAGCTGTAAAATTTTCTCTCAAAATTAAGATATACTTATACTGGTCCATAATTCCATCAATAAAAACCAGCTGACCAGGACCCGCGGCTGACATACAGCCCCAAACCATCACAGTTCCGGCTTCGTGTTTTACTGTAGGGCGAAGGTTAAATGATCTTAGTTCTTCATTTGGCTTTCTCCATACATATGCTTGTCCATCTGAACGAAAAACATTAAATTTACTCTCGTCCGTGAATAAAACAGTGCTCCAGTAAGAAAAATCATGGTTCTTATATTCATTAGCAAATTTCAGCCTCCTCATACGATTTACCTTATTCACAAACGGTTTTTTTTCATGGAAATTGTTTCTGCGAAGCACATTCCGAATTGTTTCGGGTTGACGCTAATTTGTAAACTTTCGGACACCATTTTAGTTAATTTTGGGACTAAGTTTCGGATTTTTTATAATTTGATTTAAAATCCATCGTTCATCTGAAGGTGAAAATTTTTTTGATCGTCCTGATTTTTTCTTATTTTCTACAGAATTGCAATTTTTAAATCGTTTTATAATGTCGTGGACTGTGGAAGGACTTCTTTCAACAATATGACCTATTTCACGAATAGACAAACCATCCTGATAATGTTTTATGATAAATTTTCTGATTTCTGAAGATGTTTGGGCACGTTTGTTACTCATTTTATAATTTTCACAACAAATTACGCTTCAACACACAATATTTAAAACTTTTCTACTTTTGACGTTTCTACGAAGTTAACAATTACAATCGGCTTCACTATTAATGGGAATTCCCCATTTAAAGTAACAATAAAATACTGTGGTTGCCACATGTCCGAGTATTAATTTGTCGTTTTATATTGTCTTACTTGAGGTTTTTGCTTGAAATCTTTTTTCTGCAAATAATTTTGACACCGTACACGGCGAATAATGTAATAGAGAGTTATAATAAAAAAATAATCTAGTTTTAGATTTTGTACAAGAGACATTTTATGTATTATAAAAGTTTTATTAAAATTATAATGGCTGTCCGATTATTAAATTGAGCCACTGTATGTATGTTAAACTCAGAATTTTTCCGACGTTTTTATATTTATTTGATCCTTTTTAATATTCTTTTCTCGAATACAATAATACATCAATATACCCCTTTTTAAATTAATAGGGTGGTCTAAATAGGTTTCTAGCCGTAAATCGATATGTTGCAAAATGAGTTTCGTTTGCTTGTCTTACACTTTCTCTTAAAAAACGGTGAATACCCGATTTTTTAGCTGCATAACGACGTAGTTTGTGCCTTAAAGCGAAGGTATTCCATAAATCAAACAGGTGTTAATGCCGTAAAAAATAGGCCGTATAGAGGTATAAATATAATCGATACATGTATTTTTAGTAAGCGTTGTCAATGTCTTTATAAAAAATGTTTAACCTAAATAGTTACCGTTCCAAAGACTGTTTATACAATTTGATAAGAATACTTTGCAGCCAAAAGCCTAGTCTTAAGGTTGTTCACTTGAATGCGCAGAGTTTAAATGGGAAAATTGGTGAGTTTTATTACTTATTTATGCCAGCCGGTGTTGTATTTCCGAAACCTAGTTTTTATTAGAAGTGTATGACTCAATTTTCAATTTGCCGAGGCTTGGACTTTTTCGTTCTGACTAGATAACTCTTGTTGGCGGTGTTGAATTGGAAAACAAAAAAGGTGGTGTCGCAATACACAGTAAACAGAAAAAAACTTGCATAGTAAGCGTTCCGGTTTTCAAATTCAAATATCTCTGTAACCGTTAACGATATTAAAGATATTATTATGCCATTAAAAATATTATTATGCCAGCACCCATGCTTGACAATTGCTGAACTTTGTCATGTTGCAAGAAAATATTTCTTCAGCTTCCTCTACGTTCTGAGGTTCTTCCAAATAATGGTGGGCAAATTTGAGCTTAGGAATTAAATTGGCTGTCAAATGCTGAAATGTCAAGAATTGGAATATTTTAACTATGAAACGATACTCTCTTCAACAAAAAAAACTATAATTGTGAAAATTTTCTGTTCGAAAAACTGAACGAAAACAACGCATTTTTCAACAAAATCATCTTTAGTGATGAGACCCATTTTCAATTAGACGGTTATGTAAACAAACAAAAATTTCGCATATGGGGATCACCAAATCCATAAACAGAGCTCGAAAAACCATTATATCTCAAGAAAGTGGACGTATGGTGCAGTTTGTGGTTAGGCGGCATCATCGGCCCATATTTTTTCGAAAATGAGCAAGCAAACGCCGTTACCGTGAACTCTCGGTGCTACCTAACCATGGTAACCAATTTCTTGTGGCCACAACTGGCTAATGTTAATATCAGTGACCTTTGGTTCCAGCAGGACGGCCACACAGTCAGCCAAACAATTCAGTTATTGCATGAGAAATTTTCCAGTCTGGTAATTTCTCGATTTGGTGTTGTCAGTTAACCGCCTCGTTCTTGTGATTTAAAGCCGCTGGGAAAAAAAATTAAAAAAAAATTTTTAAGCCAATTTACTTCCTAACCTCAAATTTGCCCACCCTTTATTTCGGCAATTAAATCAAATGTTGTTTGTATGGATGACATTTGTCATATATTTTTAAAAGCTTTAATACCTTATTTCTTTCCTTATATTACTCACCTAAGAGAAATGGTTTGCTATACTACCATTTTTATCGAAAGTATTTGAGAAATTAATGAGCAAAGTGGGAATTTTTTATTAGATAAGCAATATGGTTTTTTGAAGGCAATAAGCTATACAACTAAAGTTGAGGACGTCATTGAGAATTCAAAATCTGGATTGGACTCTAAAATTATAGCTTTTCTTATTTTCTTGGACTACATTAAGGCCTTTGACACAGTAAATCATACAATTCTTATAACTAATCTCCGTAAGTTATATGATTTTTCTTAGCTAACTCTTGACTCTTTAGACGGGTGTTTGTGTTGAATAAGTCGAATAAGTCGTAGTAAAATAATTTGTGTCCAGCCAGACCTGCAGTGTCCATTTAGCACTCTATTTTCAAAACAGGCGATTTCACCCTCCTAATGTACGCCGATCGTCTCAAACTAACTTTTTCAAATTCAGAACATTCCGATCATAGAATTCATTATCTTTTTATTTCTAACTTGACTGGAAATAAAAAGATTGAGCACTAAAGTCAAAAGTGGTCTAGCCAGACCATGTGAGACATCGTAGGGTTAAACAAAAAGGCAATCTTTAATTTTCTATAGAATTTATTGTGATAAAATCAATAATACGAATAATAAAATGGTCAAAATGGTTAAGACCACCTCTTATAACGACATAAGGCATCTCAAAAAAAGACTATCAATTAAATATTCAAAACATTCAATAAATTTCGTAATAATTAAAAAATAAAACAAAAAATACTAAAAAGGGCGTTGTTCAGTTGTTGTTTCTAACACAGTGAAAAGTACCTTTGCGGTAAGAGTGTATTCACTTCTTAATGTATGACTGGTATTTTTAATTAATTTCCAAGTTTATTCGTTTTGCTTCTAATACGTGAATTACAGAATTTGTTTTTCATGAAACTTCTTTCAACATTACAACTGCTTGCTGGCTTTAGTTTTTTTTACTACGTTGTAATAATAATCGTTATTAAAATTTCACGACGTGTAACAATGATTAAAAATTCATTGTTATTGGAATAGAGAATTTTTTAATTAAATTTTCAAAAAAGTGCAGTATATTAAAATTTCCTATATTACAGCTGTAAGTGGCATAGAAAACAGTCTAACATCTATTTTCATATTCATGTAAATACTGTTTTCATACAATAGGTCATAGGTCTCAAGCCTTACTATGTAGCTCGAAATCGAATCAAATGACTACCAGAATATGATTTTCAAGAAAAAAAAATTACTTTTTCAAAAATTTTGTCAGAGAATATAAATTAAGTAAACCAATGGGTAAAATTAGAATCACGTTCGGTTCGCATATGAACCTAGCCAATAGTATAGTTAATTTTTCTTTCTTTAGTTCTGGTGCTTGATCTTGATATAATTTATCTGAAATTTTTTGGAATTCCATTTTTTTTCTATCATAGAAAATAATCTTATATAGATTATATTGTTACGAAAATAAAACTAAACACATCTGCGCTTTAAAACTGTACTGTGGGATTTTGGTATACTTTATGTCACCCTGTCAATTTAGCAGCACTGTCAAATCGACCATCTTTATGTTACACTTGAATTAACGGATATGAAAAGAGAAGACGGTCGATATATCCGGAACCTTCCATACTGTAGGCAATTAGGTATATAAAGGGCCTGCTTTACCTATAAGTTAGTTATCGTTTGACGCTCACTAGATAAAGTTGTGTAAAAGCGAAAATAAAAGTGTTGTATAAACGAATATTAAGTGTTGTATTAAGACAAACGATATAAAGGTTATAGTGGAATAAATAAAAACTGTTTATTTTATTTGACCGCAATGTAAACGAACTCAAATGTTTTAAGAAGGTTAACAATATCAATTAATGTTGTCGTTTGCAATGATACAACAGTCAGCAGAGGCATAAGATAGAAACTTAACCAGCACTTAACACTGCAATACCCTTAACAACACCAAATTCAGGATACGTAATATCGAGTTGGAAAAGTTTAATTATTTTTTCTTGTTAGCATTCTAACAAAGACTGGCGGCTGTATTTTATGACCTGTGTGGACCGACTGCTATCTCGAAATGAGCTAAGATAAACATATTCAAATGCTACGTAAAATCAGCCCTCCTGTATGGATGTAAGTCATGGAACATAACAATGATAAATATTATATAAGGCAATATCAAAGCCAAAGATATTTTGTTCAAACATCAGCTCGAACAACAACTTTGTGGGAACTACATAACCAACGTCCAACTCACATGGAGAATCTCGACCGCAAATGGCGCCTGAACTATAAAAAATAATACAAATTACAAATACAGTTGTTAGATATGATATGATTTGTTATCAGTATAACAACATGACAATTGTCACGAAAAAAAAATTCATAAAATTAGCTCATTAAAGAAATATTGGCGACCAAATACGGTATGAAAATTAGTCAAGTTGCCCTTGTCCGCTTTTTTTGACAGTTGTGTTATTCATTTGCGTTTAAAACATTAAAAAAATAGGAATGCTTTTAAATTGAATTTGATGCAATTTTAATAAATTATGAATTAGCAATTCAAAAAAAATCATTAATCAAAATGCTCAAATGCTCCCTGCTCGTCATTATAGGTATAAAAAATTAAGAATGAAAACCAACTGTTCAGAGTTCCCACTTTCAAATTTATACATATAAAAATGGATTGTGGTTTGTTCGGATGCTTAAAACTTGAAAACGACTAGAGCAAATTGGATAGTTGCCTCTGCGATTTTGATTATGGAAAATAAAAGTCGAAAAATGTTCAATAGGTGGCGTTGTAGAATGTCATTGATTTATCTCTGCTCCTGTAAAAGGTATTTGAATAAGATTTGGCACGTCGATTAAGTAAACTTATTCTAAATTCTGCAGCAAATATAAACAAGACTGAAAGAGTGGACATGGTATCTAAAATTTATTTTTCTATATCTTGGGGACGGTTAAGGTGAAAGTTTCGGAATGTGGTATAAATGATTTCGTGGTTGATACAAATCAATAAGATGGCTAGATCGCATAAAAGGGCATGTTACCTACCTCCCATATAACTAGATATTGACTTTTTTATATCTCGAGAACGGTAAAAGAGTAAATTTATGAATTTGATATAAATGAATTGGCAGTCAATACAAATGAGTGGGCGTAATTGGATAAAAGGCCTGAGCATCTCTCATACATGGTAATAAGTCGTTGTTTTTAACTGAGGATTTAAATAAATTAATCTGAGACAGTATACAAATAATTGTTTATAAATAGCTGGCCAATACCGTACATATGTATATAAATTTCCCAATAAAGCCGTATGGGTAAAGCTAGTAGTTGATAAAAAAAAGAAAGTAAAAGGCTAAGTTAAAGTCTTAGTCTGAATACGGGCCGATACACACCTTTCCTTTTTTAAATAAAAATCAAAATATTAGAAAAATGGAAGACATTTTTTTTTACCAAAAAATTTTTATTCGTGTTTTGTTTGTTGCTGTTTATTAATATTTTTATTATTGCCTTTTTATTACTTTTAAATAAAATTTAATTAAAGAGAATATTTTAATCACTACCAAATCAAATTTTTTTAACGGCTTACACCAACCATTGAAATAATTTATAAATAAAAAAAAAATTATTATAAACATCAGTTACTGGAATGTAATCATTAATTTTTTTATTACTTAGAATAATTGCTTAAATTCTTTAGTAAATAAATGAATGAAAGTTATTCAACCATTAATTTTAAATAAATTTTCTAAATAGAAATGCTTATAACATTTATGACAATTTTTATAGTTGACTTATCACCATGGGAATTATTAATTATATAGAGAGTATCTCAGTCTAGTCTTCTAATCGCAACTTCATATACGCGATATGGTAAATTTTAAAATTTTAGTAATTGGTTGTCATTACGAATTAAAAAACAAAGAACTATGCAAAGTGTTTTCAAAATATTTTTTTAATGCACGCTGCGGTATTGCACATATATTCAGTTTTTAATGATTAATTGGTACTTGTACTCGTTATCACATAATATTTCCCGGATCTAAGTAATATACAAATATGTATACATAGATCAGGGAAATGTTAGCTAAAACCAAAAATTAATGGATTGGCAATTATGGGTTAATGAAATTGAATAGTGATGAAAGATAACGCAAAATCATAAATAGTCTCGTGTGTAAAGTCTACATGTTTGTATGGCTGCGAGGCGTAGAACGCAGCAGAGAGAGATGTCAATTCCATTGATCTATTCTACGGTGCACTCTGACAATATTCCGGCCAGACACAATTAGTAAGCTTTCAGTATTGCAAACATCACAAATGAATCATAAATGAAATATGTCAGATATATAAGTATCAGACAACCCGTTGTGAAAGAAAGTAACCATAGAATGTAACAAATCGGGAACCCAAGGAATCGAAAGGCTAGCCTATACTTAGAAAAGGCAGGTGGAAAAAGAAAATGCTAGAAATGAGATTAAAGTATTGGCTTTGAAGAAAGAAATCTTAATCCATTCCTATCTAATGGGTATTTCAATTCCCCAGAAATGTGACAGCAGTAAAAAATTCTAGTGAGTGCCATATTATAGATCATGGCTTCAATTTTTGTTTTTATTTGAAAGTGGAGATTGATTAGTCGTGATCAAATTTATTTATTTTTTGCCTTTTGAATTTATCTATTGTTATGGTAAAATGAAGTTCTTTTCTACGTCGGACAATGCTCGGAAGAAGCGTTACCAAATAAAGGTCAATGCGAACGGCTAAAAACATAATCTTGTTTTAGATAGCTTTAGACATTTACTCTATAATGTAAAAAATTTAACGTGGCTCGTAAACATATAACATAATATAAAATAATTAAGAGGAAATGGAAACCGAATTTATATCCTTTTATTTATTTAAATAAAATTATGTATTATTTAGCCCGTGCAATTTTAGATTTTAGCTGGCAGGTCAAGTAGATAGTACTGATGAGTGGAAAGTTTTTCTATTAAAAGAGCGATGCGATCATACCTCTAAGCCTCATTTGCGTCATTTTGATTATTTGATTTCAATTACTTCGACTCACATACTCCTACTTGGAAATCAAATTGCAACATGCATTTACCACAGCTATGTCGAAACCGTTAGTTAATAATAGCCAATACCACTTTTTTCCCTAACACAAATGCTGTAATTGTTCTTGGCATTGTTGAAAAGATTCACACATCCAATGTGATGATTAACGTTACCGTATGCTTGGTGGGGGATTTCTGGCACGAATTAAGTCATAGTAACATAATTTCTTCTAACTGTAAAGGTAAGCTATCGCAATCCGATGTACCAGCATATGGAATGAGCAGATACAAGAAGCCTTAGCAAGACGCCAAACACAAGTACTTGTAACTGAACCAAATTAACCTTTCATTGATAAACATTTGTCAGCATGAATATTATTCACTCACCAACGAAACGTTTTAAATATCAAATTATTCAATGATTCGACTTTGGCTAACTTGTTGTTCGGATCCAAGTCTGAGTTATTACAAACATGTAAATATTGTTTGAGCCGTTTGAGTCTATCCCTTTAAATCAGCGTTAGACAAACTAATATTAATACATTTTACAACTCTGATAGTAATTTTAGAGTCTCCCACTCAAGCCACTTTGCATGGTATTTTTCTACTTCTTTTCTCATGAGTGTGACTACGTGCGTGTGAAAATAAAAGAGAGCAGCTCCATGCCTAAATCAGCTTTAAAACGTTGTTGATTTTGGTTTGATTAATAAGGATGTATTTGTGGCAAGATATAGTAACCTGTTATATAAACACGCCCAAAAACGATTTAATTTCGCAGCTCAATCACAATTTTCGGCATATTACCGGCTATATAATAGGTAAATAATGTTATTATTTAAACTAAAATAATAAAAAATAACATTTTAAATATTAAAAAAATATCACGTTTAAGCCTGTTGGATATTTAAATACTCATGTCGTATCTTGGTTACGTAAGGAGGTACTATTTGTTTCATTCCAAACAACTTCTACCAGTCATCAGCTACATATTTAACAATTTTGTTAAAATCGTACAAGTAGATCAATGGTCAGGTGGTAATGTGTTAACCGATATTTAGTTTTTACAGAATTAAGAATATTAAATTCTAAACTAAAGTCCTTTTTATAAATATTATCTATACTTTAATGATCAATATTCTGCTAATCCTTTCTGTATAATAGCCCAGAATGATTGCTTGATTTTTTATCTTAAACTAGCTGAAACATGGCGTGCTTTCCTACACCAATATTAATTATTATCTTAACTACTATCTTAGTTATAAAATTATTACTCTTCTTCACCCTTTTTCCTTTCGCTTCAGGTCCAAGCATTTAAGATAATATTAATTCCTTTCCAGAAAGACTAAGGCATAAGCTGTTTAACTAAATACAGTCTTCAAATAAATGCACAATAATTTGTATATAGTATATGTATGTAGATAGCATTTTCGTGTACTTATTTTGAACGTAAGATGCCACGCCCACTTATCTACTATCGCCCAGTTATTGACTGATAAAGTGTATAATCCACGATGTTGCTTGCACTAAGCTTAGAAGCTTCTGCTATTACCGATCTTAAGATGTACAAAAATTAATGTTTACTATGTATGGGTCATGCCAGGTCCACTTATCTAATTCCGCCCACTTTTTAACTGATGATTTGCATTGACCATTAAGTCATTCTGACTAAATTCAGAATCGGTGCAGCCGTTTAGCAGTCTATTCTATAAGGCACAAACAAACAAATATACATATTAAATTTTATATATAAGATACGTATGCAATTTTTATTTAACATGAATTAAATAATTATTATAATAAGTTTTTTCTTTTGATTTTAAACATACTCGTGCCTTAAAATTGAAACAATTCTAACATGTGTTATTACTTTTAAATATTTCTGTTCTTTTACTTATAAAATAGTTATTTATTTGGTTCTACATATTTTGTAAAAAGAAAATAAAATTATTTAACATGTTTTTCCAATTATGGGTGTTACCTTGAGTTGTATGCAATTTCAGAAAAAACGAATCTGAAACAAATAAAAAGAGAAAAATTTTATAAATAATTTAATTTCATGGGTGTAGTTCAAAATCTATTGAAATTTAGTTCATATATGTGAGTATGTATTGTAGTAGTATATGAAACAATGTGACTGAAATTAATATTAAAAAGTTGAAAGAAAAAATTATTTTCACAATTGGTGGCAACATGAAATATGACGATAAAAATGCTAAGAAACACAAAAATGCTCTATGATTTATTAGTTTTTTTATGTGTAAATGCAAAGTTAAAAATATTAATTTGAAGTCTGTTAACAATATATTTTGTGTGAGTAATGGCGGTGGTAATAGAAATGGTTATAAAGTACACAATATCATGCAAATAGAACTGCTGCCACTGTCAATGGCTGCCAAATTGCAACTGCATGACAAATTTTTGTTTTGGCTCAGACAAACATAGAAATCACGAATTTATTATGATGCATGGCTGGTATATTAAAGGTTCGATCAAACCGAGTATAAAATGTTTTATTTTTTTCATTTTTTCATAAGATAAGAGTAAGCCAACTGCTTTCTAGTGGTTTCTATTTAATAAAAGTATCCTAAATTGTGGCGATTTTTTTTATCTTTGTGGCGTTATAGGGTGTATTTGTATAAATTAATGTATGAATCTTTTTATAAAAATACATATAATATTTAAAGAAATTTGATATTTTAGTTACTGTAATAGATTCTAATTTGTTAACTTGTACCACCGATATATTTTTTCTTAGCCAAGTATATTTGCACGTACATCAATGCTATTTTTGTCAGGAGAAATTATTTCAATAACTTTTAAATACTTATTGAAAATAGTCATTCAGTAATTTCTCTGATTTGCTTAAAAATTTTCAAATCAGAATTGAGTTTCATGATTTAATGAATTTTTGTTCAGCGAGCTTATCCGCATTTTAAGCATGCTGCACTAAGTGGTTTGTTTTTAATTAGATAATGAATGAATTGATATTGGAAGGCAAAATTCTCCGCTATATGATCGCGATATGGACTATGATCAGGGCTGCCAGATGAAATTTAAAAATATCGTCAATTCAGTTTTGGAAAATCGTCAAAGAAATAGTACCAAAAAAGTAGCAAGTTTTTAGTGTTTTCAATATTTTTTTTTTGAAACCTCATTGCCAAATCGCTTAACTCCACTTTTAGAATTTTATTTTATTTTACGTCAAAACGCTGTGTTGACTCTAAATTGTATTGTATTCAGAACAAATTTCTCTGCTAAACGACAAAAATACTTATTATTTAAGTACCAGCTTTATAATAATTTCAGAACAACTCTTCGATTCTTTTATTAATTGCTTTCTTTAAAATTTATTTTTTCATTTAGGCGGCATAGAGACGATCAAATGAACTAATCAACGTCTTATAGGTGTGCCTGTTGTCGTACTTTTCCCGCTCCACATACGCGTTGTCGACATTGATTGATGGAAAACAAAAAATTAGGATTTTTTAATTTGATGACTTCTTATTTGATCGTCTCTAATTGTGATTGACAAGAATTATCTTAGTTGCTTGGATATTGAAGTAATGAACACTGAAGACATTTTAGCCAGCAAACACTACGAAATTAAAATTTAAACGATGAATGACGAATTTATTTGTACGTCTTTCTTTTAACGTCAAGCACACGACATTCACATTTGATAAGTTTATCTTATTATTTGATAAGTTTATTTGATCGTCTCCAGGCCGCTTTATAATTCTTTATTACTAATTAATCGTAAACGTTTGTTGCTTATGTCAAATTTTTGGCATAATATCACAGTAACTGTATAAATTGTTAAAAAACAATCAATACTTAAGATCCCACATACACTCACGCAAAGAGTTCTTCACTTAAAAAAACGCATGCGCATATTTCATTACACTTTATTAACTTTGTTAGCAAGCAAAAATCAGAAGAAGAAAGTTAGTTATCTAACCTACAAAGAACTATTAATACTTTTAGAGCAGCCAATTGTCAATATAGCAAAAATCGTCATTTTAAAAATAAAGACGTCAATCGTCAGATTGCTAAAATTTTGTTAAAATGATTCTTTAAACGATAAATTTATAAATTTGAGAATACAACGGAAAATGCTTATGCTAACTTTGTCATATTGCACGAGAATGTTCTTTCAGCTTTAGCTGCGATAGCTAAGGTTCTTCAAAATATTTCGAAAATTAAACCAAATGCTGTTTGTATGGATGACATTAATCTTCCCTATATTAGCCACCTATTTAAGTCAATTTTTACCCAATAAACATTTCTTGAGGAGTGGAAAAAATCGATGATTGATCCTATTCCTAAAACTAATGGTGAGTTTCGACCGATTGTTATACTACTATTTTTATCGAAAGTATTTGAGAAATGAATAGCCGAGTATTTGACACATGAGAATATTTTATCAGATAAGCAATCTGGCTTAATAAAGGCTAGACTATAACTCCACTTGTGAATGCCATAGAGTATTTAAGATCTGGATTAGACTCCGAAATGATAGCTTTTCTTATTTTCTTAGACTGCAGTAAGGCTTTTGACACAGTAAATCATACTATTCTTATAACTAAGCTCCGTAAGTTATTTGATCTGGTGTCTTCTTATGTTACTTGTAAATCTCAGGTTGTTAAATAGAAAAATTCTAGTTCTAATCCACTTTATACCACAGGCAGAGTTCCTAAAAGCTCTTTACTTGGGCCAGTTTGATGTTTTCTATTTATTAATGATTTGCCCATCATTCTTTCTAACTGTGAGATACATATACCACACTTTGTATTAATAACGTTAATAATGCTTTGGATAATGTGAGAAAATGGACTAAGTGTATCATGATATAATGATCAACGGCAATCTTATTGAGTTTGTAACTTCGGCTTCTAATTTGAGTATAACATTTTATAATGAACTTACATCGACAAATCTTATAAGCATAACAGTAGGATGGATTTATGGAATGCTTTGTAACTTTGGGCTGCCCAAGATTCAACTAATTCAATCCTAGTAAAAGTTTAACTTATTCTTACTCTCATATACATATATAATTGTGAAATTAAGGTTTCGTATAAAAACATCGCTAGGCATGTTAACCAAATTTACCATATAACCTTTGAAAGCTTATTATTACACGGTGCGACAAAAAAATACTTAGCAGGTGATACTATTTTTCTGATAGGCGCTATCGAATAGAACAAGTATCTGTTTTTAAAATTTCCGAAACAGCTCCAAAATCTTGAGTTACGGGTAAAAAAACCGGTTTTTCAGACCTTCATGCACTTGTAAGCTAATAACTTAGACGAACATTACAAGATTTTAAATTCCTTTTCGAATTTGGAGAAAAGAGAAACAGACCTTTTAAATGATATATACACAAGTCGTTAAAAAAGCCTTGAAGGATACAGGTGTATTTCTCAAGCAAACACATTTTTCATCCAAATTAGGTGCGTTTTTGCGCACTATTTTATACAGAAACCGTATAAGGAATTATATTAAGTTATGAAGAAAATAAGGCTTAGGGTTTAGAAATCCGTTGAAAATTGAAGGAGTTATTAAATTTTTTAGTAAAGCAAATCATCTCTCTTCTTTCTGTTCTTAGCTGAGTATTACCCGATTTTAAGTTTCTCTTCGGATTCGGTGCGTAAAAACGCATTTAAACTTTCTGTTTGTTTGAGAAATACACCAAGATTCTTCAAGGCTACTTAAACGACATATATGTACATCATTTAAAAGGTCTGTTGCTCTTTGAAATTAGGTAACATTCAGCTAAGTTATTAGCTTTTAAGCGGATGAAAGTGCGAAAATCGGTTTTTTACGCGTAACTCGGGATTTTGGAGGTGTTTTGAAAATTTCGAAAACAGATTCTTGTTTTGCTTGGTCGCGCCTATCAGAAAAAGTATCATTTGTGCGTGAATAGTAACGATTAAAGTTGTTAATAAGAAAGCAGCGAAGAAAGCAGGGTTTTATCTAGTATATTATAAATTTCTTTGTGCGTTTATTTGTTTCTTTGTCATTCAATCACGCGTAAACGACTGAAGTGATTTTGTTGAAATTTGAAATGCAGATATCCGTAGCTAATGAAAGTGAAAATCGGGGTAAAAAGGTCAAAATACTCGATTTTTTCTTCTACAATTAATTTGTTTCTTTTCAAAACAAAGCTTTTTGTTTACTTACATTCTGGTTTTGATGAAATTTAAAACACAGATAGACGCAGCTATCTATTAGGGTGCTTTCTTTTTTATTGGACCTAGGGGATGTTGAAATCGATCAATATTAATATCTTCTGTTAAAAAATGACACGCATATTATCTTCTTCAAAGCGAATTTTTTTGTTTGCTAACATTTATTATCCGCTAAAAGTGTTGTGAAGAAGTACATTTTCGAAAGCTGCACTCTAAAGGGGAAAATAAGGGGTAAAAATAAATTTTTGGTTCATAGTCCATTGACGCGAAACACATAGATAATGCAGTATACCTTTGAAATTATGAAAGATAGTACCTTCAAACATTTCATATGCTATTCTACTAGCAATTTGCACACTAAGATCAAAAATTAA
Source organism: Wohlfahrtia magnifica (assembly GCA_023159175.1). NCBI lineage: Eukaryota > Metazoa > Arthropoda > Insecta > Diptera > Sarcophagidae > Wohlfahrtia > Wohlfahrtia magnifica. The sequence continues at coordinate 1,847,555 of JAKWBJ010000198.1, read as the reverse complement.
CTCCACAGAAAGAGTGGGCGTGATATCTCCCATAAAAAATAAATATCGTACATTTCAATAAATACTATGTCAGCGGGAAAGGTCAAAAGGCGTCCTGGCATTTTCTTTATAAACCAAGGTAGGTGGTAAAAAACGGGTAATCCCCTATATATAATATGGTATACATATAATTATGTAGATTTCCGGACAACGCCGTATGGGTATACAAACATACGTACATATATTGTATGAGTTTTTAGTGTGAACCTTGGTTTCAACTCATTTTTATTGCTCTTACGAAAATGTTGTAAATTGATCTTGATTTGCAATAGACTTTATTGCAATGAACTTCTTGTTCCACATAAAAGGTTTGATTTTTTTTATTTTGGTTTCCTTTAGCACAACGAAAAGAAAAAACAAGATTTACCTTTGGCTCATTATTGTTTGATTTGATTTGGGAAAAATTGCTTGATATTGTTAAATTTAGATTTCTTGGAAATTGTTTGTACAGAACAGTTCTTCTATAAAAATTCTTGTTTACGGAAGTGATTCAAATGAACCAAAATAAATTTAATGACTTTTTCGGTTTTATTCTTTCTTTGCTTTTTTGGTTCATTTTGTTTAATGCTTCGCATCACAAGATAATGGTCGTTTTGTTTTGGATTTGAAATTTTCGTTTTTTTTTTTTTTTTTTTTTTTGTTCTATTCGTTGTGTTTGAACTTAAATTCAACAAAGTAACTACAAAATAAGCCCTAAAGATACACAGTTGGAAGTTTTTAATACGCTAAAAGTGTTCTTTGGTTGATATTCAAAAGGTGCAATAAGTAAAGAAGAAGAAAATTGCAATGGTATGCAAAACTAAACTAAACTGAACAATCGAAATTTTTCAAAAAGAAAAAAAAAAGAGAGCCGTGAAGATTTAAAGATGATGATGATGACGAAAAATGGATGGCAAAGTCATTGAATGGTAAAAAGAGCGAAGTTGATAGTGATGACGATGAAGGAGATGGCACCGTGTTTTAGCAGGGCTAAGAAGTATTGCTATTTTTTATCGTTTTGTTAGGTAAAGTTTGTCGGTTTTCACCTACACCGTATGCAGATTGTAAAGCACTATGGGTCATATACGAGTATCAAAAAACTTTAAAAGAATTTCTTCAAAATGTTTCTTTGTTAAGAATATTTTTTTATTTTTTTTTAACTCACCCATTGTGCAATAATACTTTAACTAAAAAATGAAAAAATCCCAATCAGACATAAACGACATTTCAAGATGGATTGTTTAAAATTAAAATAAGAAAACGAAGACAGAGGATGGTTGGTTATAAAAGAGGTCTTCCAAAGTTGAAGAAATAGTGTTTGTGTGTTTTTTTTTTTTTTTTGATGTTTCAGTTATTGCATGTACTTTATTTCTTAGCTTGGCAACGTCAATGAAATGTTGAAGGAGTTTTCCAAATGATAAAAGAAGATGGCAAGAGAAAAGGTATTAAAGTTGTACAAATGTTTAGACGTGGATGGCAAAAGAAGTGTTCGTTTCCCTGATATTGCTGATTTTGATTTTATTCTTTTATTGCTGTTATATTGTTGCAAGAAAAACAATAAAATTGTATGTTGAAAGGAATGAAAACATTTTAAAATTTTACTTTAAGCATTGGAACTTATGCTTTGCAAAGTGAAATAAGTTTTTACTCAGTCCTCTTTACTTTATAGAAAGTTCCTATTTGTTTGAAAAAAATTATTTTATTTTAGATTTCGTATTCCATAATAATTGTTATTTTATATGATAATACACTACGCGACAAATGAAAGTATAAATTCTTAACTAATATGATAATTTTGCTGAGAATTAAAACCCACATGGGATATTTCTAAAATTCATTTAAAATATAAAAATATAAAATAATAAAATATAAATAATCTGAAAAATATAAATTAACTTTTATATATACAACATAGAAAAATTTTTTTTATGGATTTTTATAAATTAAAAAATATTTCGCACGCGTCAGTTGAAAGTATAAAAATCAAGTCAACATCAAATTATAAATACTTATCAAATATTTGTTTTTCTTGTACCTCTTTTATTTTAATGACACCTCTAAGTCGTTTAGCTATACTATTGACCAACCTGTCTAATGTTTCTGAAGATATCCTTGTTTATTTATTCATTATATCATTGATGATAAGCTTATGGCTTTAGTTCTACGATTGAAAAATATTTTAATGTAACGAACTGATGATATCTTATCAATGGAGTTCAAATTTTATCAACCAGACAAACACTACCAAATTTGGTTTTCATTATTTTTAAAAAATTATCCTACAATGCGTAATGTATATTCAGGATTGTTGATCTGTTAGGACAGAATCGATTCTAATTTCATTGTTTGGGCTGATTTCCCCGCGTTGCTGTGAGCCTTTGTGCTGTATACCTATAAAATGTGTTCCTCATAAGAAAATTTTAAGAAATGCATTAAAATTAATGATTTGCATTGACTACCAAGTCATAAAGACCAAGTTCAGAGATTGCCATTCTGACCGTTCTCTAGATATATTTAAAACAAATTTTACTTTGTATTGGAGGTGCAACACCCACTTATTCAATTTCGCCCATATTTCGACTGATTATGTGGATTGACTACAAAGTTATTTAGACCAAATTTAGAACATAACACTATTACCGTTCCAAAGATATACAAAAATCAGAATTTATTTTGTATCCTTTTTATCCAATTCCGCCCACTTTTGACTGATGATTTGTATTGACCATAAACTTATTTGGGCCAAACTTGTAAACCCTTAATATTACTGTTTTAAGGATATAGACATATAAATAAAAATTTTATATGGGCGTGGCACTGCCCAGTTGAACCAAAACCATCAGTGAAACTTTTCCATGCATGTATTGATTTGTAAATTAGTTTAGTGGTTCTCAAGTTATAAAATGACGAACATAGGACAACTTAAAGATATATAAGTATGTAATTATAATTTTATATAGGAATTGATTTAATTTAATATTTTTGATTTTTATACTTTCAATTGTCACATGCGAAATATTCTTTAATTTAAAAAAAAAAAAATCCGCAAAATTATTTTGTGTTCAAAATTGATTTTGATTTTTCAGATACCCTCACATTTTATATTTAAAATGAATTTTGGAAATATCTCAAATGATTTCTAAGTCTCAGCAAAATGATCATATTGTTACATTTTAACCTTTTGAAAACGTTTGAGTTCGTTTAAATTAAGTGAAAATAAAATAAAATTAATGCCGCTTTATTTATTGTTTTACAGTTTTATTTATTTATTTCACTATAACTTTTATACTGTTTGTCTTAATACAACACTTAGTATTCGATTATAAAACAGTGCTGCGAAATTGACAGGGTGACACATATCTACCAAATATATCAAAAATTAGGCATTTTTATTTATTTGTAACACAATGTTATTTAAAAATTTATACTTCCATTTGTCGCTTAGTATAGCTTTATCACACTTTATTTCGTGCGCTTTCAAAATATGACTTTAAACACTTACAGCATCAAAACTAAGGATGATATTAAAAATATTTAAACGCGCAATTTTTATAAAAATACTTTTGTATTAAAATTAAAATTACGTTTTCATGTTTTAGATATCCGTAAAAGTATTTTAAAGAGAACTTTAGACACAGCTTATTTCGTGTACTGTCTGAGAAAAACCATAGATTGAACATGGCTTAGTATTTGGTGTGACCTTTTTTTGGCTTAATTACATCTTTAAGACGATTTTTCGTCGATGCAACTATTTCTTGGGTAGTTTCAGGTGAGTTTAGTTCCAATCTTCAACTAGTGCACTTTTTAAGTCATTCAGATTACTAATCTGCTTCTTGCATATTCCCAAGTCTAAAATTGCCCATAAATTTTCTGTCACGTTTTAAAAGAGAGATTTTTGGGGAGCATTCATAAAGTTTGGTCAGTTCCATATTAACCACGACTACAAAATCACTGACTGGTGTTTCGGGTTGTAATCCTTATAATATCGACAACGATATTTTTAGTTCAGATGGTATAAACTAAGTGTGGCGTGAAGCCGTAATAGATCTCCGAAATAAAGTCTTAAAATCTACTGTCAAGCATTGTGATTGCAGTGGGATTGTTTGGCTGACTCTGGAGTTGGCAACATCATCTTATTGAAGACACACTAGATTAAAGTATGTATTTAAACATCTTAGAAGACAATTTGTTGCAAAGTGTGTATAGTGTTCATCAAATGAGATGTCCAATAGTGCTGACCAAAAAAATACGAAATGCACGAAATGATATTTGATTTGAATGCCCATTTTCGTAAAAGGCTTTAAAAATCTTGAATTTGTCAAACACTGAAACAATGAAATGTCAAATTAAGTGTGGCAAAAAACTTGATGTTACGGTGTGACTCATAATTAATATCGTGAATTATGGTTGGACCACCCTTTATATGGATTTTATTTAATTTTTATTCAGCTGTTTTCTACGATAACAGTGTCTTTAGACTTAGACCTGGTTACTTGAGTACTGAGTGGTTAGGCTTTAACCCGGTGATTGGGTGCTGCACTTCGAATAATACATGATATAGAGTTACATTGCCATCAATGATTCTGCTCAGGTTTAAATAGTCCTCAAAGCCTGACGATATTATGCATCATTAAATAATTTTGCTCAACAACTTATTGTTAGTGAAATGAAGAGGTTATGTAGTGGCATAACATTTTCAAAATAATAGAGATAGGAATGGAACGGTCTGTAAATCAAATAACACTAACATTATACGAGGGGAACTATTTATATTTCGGGATTTGGTAACACTAATGTTAATAGCTAAAATCGGACAACATCATAATAAACTCCGACATTTGTTAACATAAACGTATTCGCAACGTTTTGATGTGTGAGAGCTATTTGATTTGCTTACAGTGAGTTAAGAAAATCAATTTGCCAAAAAATGGAAATTTCAAGAGGAGGCTGTCGTTGAATTATTTTTCAACAAGAAAGTGTCGATTCATTCAGTTTTTTGTATGGCGATAAAGCACCATCAAAAACTACAGTATATCCCCGGTATAGTGAATTCAATTGTGGTGGTAGTTCGGTCGCCGGCGAATTCCGTAAGGTGTCCAAAATTGGTTGTTGTGCTATTAAAATCATTCTCCATCATGACAATGCGAACTCTCACACATCTCGTCAAACAGGAGAATTTTTGAGCATTCAAAGCATCAAATTGATGTCTTATGCTCTGTATAATCCTAATTTGGCACCCCATGACTTATTCTTGTTCCCTAATATCAAAGGTAAACTGCGTGTGCAACAATTTACGAGCGCCGAAAAAGTTCAAAAACTATGTCTTGTGGTGTCTCGAGAGGTATGGAAAAACTGCTTTGATAAATGATTTGAACAAATGCAGAAGTATATTCATCATCAAGGGGAATATTTTGAAAAACAATAAAGCCATTTTCATTTCAAAATATTTGTTATTATTTGATATTCCCGAAATATAAACAGTACCCCTCGTACATATGTCTTTGTTTGTTTTTAAGATACACAAAATAAGCTTTTTGCTAAATTTCAGAAAAAGAATTCATTCTATTTAATACCTGCTTTTATGTTAGATTAATGCTTAGAACGTTTTGTTGTTTTGGTTGTCTTTTCTGTCCGTGTTTGTACGCTCTTTTAGTTGTTGGTTTGCTTGTTTGCAAGCAAAAGTTGAAGGTGTAGATGCCAATGAACTCTTTTAGAGTTTTAGTTCAACTTCAGTTAAGAAGAAAAATACGGGTACTTTCGTATTATACCAGATATAAAGTACTTGTACATATAACATAGACATATGAAATACTTTTTATGTGATGGTGTGTAATACCAGTACTAATACAATACTCGTACTGCTGACAATGGGATTCTATTCGAAAATTTTGCACGTGTTTGTGCGAATAAGTATCTTTCAGTGCGAAAAAGTGTTTTTTTTTTCTTTTATTGCAAAATCTCAGTGTTGATGATGATTTCTTTTTTTTTGCTTTTGAATTTTGAATGCTGTTGTTGTCGTTTTATAGGTTTAGGTTCTCATTTTCTTTCTTCTTATTTTTTGTATTTCTTTAAAGAAAGAAATAATTTTATATATCGTTACTCTCATGAAGAAAGGGCATAAGTCGTATTTTTCGAAAATGATTTTTCTTTTGTTAATTCCAATACGTTGCATAAAAAAGCACTTTGTCACAAAAATTTAATGCAATAGCATAAAATATAACGGTTTTACAGGCAGTTGTATAAAAGGCCCTTACCCATTTCAAAAATATCTTCTTGCAAAAAAGACTGAGTCACCAAGCGTATGGTCACGAGATTGTAAAACCGGCATTTGGATAATTACAGTTTCTATTATGTTTTTTCCTTCTCCTATAAATTTGAAATTATTCGAGTTAGGGCCTTTCTACATGAGACCAATGATATGAAGTTATATATTTAATTTTGAAACGAGTTACAGACATACAAACTACGATTTATTCTTTTTCTTATTGAATTATTCTGGCTCTCTGTTTAAGTTTTTGTTGATGTTGTTCATTGCGTTCTTTTATGTGTTTTGGTGCGGATTTGACTGTTTTTTTGTGTTTTTTTGTTCTTTTGTTTTCGAAATGTTCCCAGGTCTTTGTCTTTTTTATGTTCAGTGCCAATTTAATTGATTGATTTTTTTTTACTTCATCTTTTTTTCTCCCTCTTTTATTTTCATCTTTTCTGCAATGTATTCTTAATTTTTTTTTTAGACTTGATTTAAAACCATTTTTATTTTCATTTTGATATTGTTCCATTTTGCTTTTGAGCGAAATTACAATCTTTGTTTATCATGTCTTTGTTGTTGTTGTTGGTTGGTTTGTTCTTTGGTATATCCAGCATAAGGGGTTCTGTTTCGACGTTTTCTTCCAGTCTTAAGAAATTCATTAGCAATTTTAATTAAACGTATGAGCCAGTATGTCTTATTTGATGCTCATACTATGAGTATGTATGTACGTACAATAAGAAAAACAAAACTAACAGCGGCACAGTATAACAATTAGTCAGAAATGAGGAAGAAAGATATCGTTCATTCCGTTGCAATTGTTTGCTTTTAAGAATGTAATTTTGGATAGCAAAACGAAAGACGGATTTTAAGTTTTAATAAAAAAAATAAACAAATCGCTTCAAATATATAGGTACTTAGCTAATAGGCTAAATAAATGCTTATCGGGAAAATGGAATAAATTCCAGTTAATAACGATTTGCATTGTTGGATTCTGTTTGTAGTTTGTTATAAAACAGATCAGTTAACATTTTTATTTTAAATTTCGACAAATTTTTAAATCATTACATGAGACCATAACGTAATTGTGAAAATTTCCACTTTTTATAATTTTAATAACAGCAGTACTTTTAAAGTATTTAGAGATATAAGCAGTTAAACTAAAAATATGTTCTTAAAAAAGTGTTTAATGCGCATAAATATGCAGTAAAAATCGATAAATATGACCTAAATATTTAAAAACATGATATAAAAAACAAAAATTTCTTCTTTGTTAATATATGAAAAGTTGTATTCAATAATTCAACATCTTTTGAATATAGTATATGAATATATTTAAAGTCAGATATTAAAAATTTGTAATACAAAAAATAATACAACAGAATAAAAAACAAAAATTTTACCTTAATTTCTAAGGAGATCTGAATACGAAATTTAAAATAATTATTAAAAAAAGCAGAATTTTTTTAATTGCTATACATTCAGACCTCATTTTGTGCGATTAATTCGTTCCACGAAAATTCGCATAAACCGAATACGCATTAAATGATACACCAACTCCATATAATAACTACTGATTTGTTCCTAAATTAAAAAAAGCGCATAAATTTTTATTTACAAAAACAAAACAAAATAATTAAGTTTATAATAATTATTCAATGAAGAAAAACGAGATCAAAATAATTTTTTAATAATATTTTATATCACAACCATTAAATATGTACGTGTCTACACTGTTTTTCAATTTGTTCCATGTTACTTTGCTCACTAGAGGTAACATGTAATTTATTATCACCATTTGACCATCATGCGGCAGTCAACGAGTTGTCAGCTTTTCCTTCTCGTGCAAAATGATTTGTCATCAGACTTTTTGACGTTGAGTTTTTCAGTTGCTTGTACAGCTTCTTATATTCAGAAATTAAACCACGTTAAGACCACGCTGAGGCTATGCTCGTTCCCTATCAGAATACACATTGAAAATTTCATTCTAAAAAGCATTAACTTTGTTACGAAAAGAAATTTGCTTTGAAGTAACAGGTTCAACTATTTCTTTACACTCATCAATCAATCTGTAGTTCTGCTTAATCACTATGATTTAGAGAATCAAATCCTTCGTCTCCAATTTGGTGAGCCAGGGTTTAAATGTGCTCGAATAAAGTCACGAGTGTTGCCACCATCGCAATCTGGAGTTTACAGTCGTATTTTTGATGCTGCAGGTGCAGCCATAATAATATATTTGAAAATTGAAACATTTTTCGATAATTTTAAATCCGCATAAATTTTAATTCGCCAAAAAACGAAGTTTAAGTGTATATTTGTTGTGACAAATATAAGCTATGTAGCTGTTTATTACATCTAGCAAGTATTGAAAATGGCAATGTCTACTGATGTAATGGGGTCATATTTTGATGATAACAATTCCTTAAAATCCTATTTTAAGAAGAAGATGGGCTGAGATCTTTTGTTGGGTATTGACATATAAATTTTACTACATCAAGTCTTTTGTTTTTTATTATAAACTGTTTTAGTCTGGTTTTAATATTCAGATTTGTATTACAATCTTTCATCTTGTATATATTTTGAACCGTCTCAGTTAATAAGGAATAACGCTAAATTAATGTGAGGCCATTGGTTTATAGTTTTTTAAGTAGCTTTTCAATGAACTCGAAGCTTGTAGCAATAAAAATCAATTCACTTTTTAAATTTCCATTTTAATTTACTGAGACTTCGCACTATTGAATGGGCTTAGAACTTCTAAGACCTTTTGATAATTGTAGGCGTTGTAATTGATTCCCGCAAGACAAGTTCCTCAGCAAGTTATAACTGATGCTGGCGGCAATAGAAAGTCTACATACATTTCTTTTTAAATTTCAACTCTTTTTGAAGCACTTAAGGACACTTTCTTTAAATTTACGATGAACTTGCGTATTGATCTCCAATATGTTTGCATAAGTTTGAATGTAACGTGCGTTAGTTTAAATGCAAACACCTTTATGGCCTTGGTAGCTTTTATTACATACGTCACAAAAACCAAAATAAAGTTTAAACTTGCGTCCAATATCTATAACGAATCGGCAGAAAGTTGGGCAATTGTGAAGTGATTAATTTTGTCCAATTAGGAATTTTGGCTTGATGCTCCTTTTCCACAAAGTAGAACACCTAAAACAACATTGCGACATTTTTATCAGTTGCATCAGTTTTTTCATCGCCTGAAATCCATAAAGTTCGTTCTTTAATGCATTTGCGTATGTCGTCTAATTATTGTTAGTTAACATTATTGATATAAAAATTTTGAACATTAAACGAAAAAAACTCTTTAACCCTTTCATGCATTTGTTATTTATATACAACATCACTATTTAAGAGCACATTTCTCAGATCTATCGCTATTTTATTTTTAAACGAAGTAACTTAAAATGACTTTTTATACCCTTAGATTAGATTTTTACTAATTTCGCTGACGCAAAAAAATTTTGGATTTTTTGATATTTATTTTGTGTAAAAATAAGAAGATAATTCAGTGAATATTTTTTTTTCAGTTACAATAGCTTATAACAAAAAAATTTTAAACATTTAAATTTTATACAACATGGCGCATAAGCGGGGTATTTCTTTTAATATTTTTTATTGCAATTTTCTTTACTTGTGCATTTTTTTCCAACCCTTTACTTACTTTTTTACATTTAGTCAGTTTGAAACGATAAAAGTGTTAAACAGCAAGAGGAGTGCAACAAATTTTTGAGTTTTATTAGGATGACTCCGATGCTGGGGAAGAATCTGGTACTATTATTGATAAAAATTCATGCTGATGAATGCGAACATTTTTGGTAATATTTGCGAAGAGGTTTAAGCTGCCTAATAAATTAGAAAATAAGTGTTTACAGCTGAAGAAAATAGACTCCACAATTTCCTAGGCCTCTAGTTCGCACAAAAAATATGAAATGGAGAAAACTATGAAATAATTCTCTAAAAGATGATGTAAATATATAATCCATTTAAAAAACTTCAAAATGTATTAAATATAATGAAAAAATATAAATAAATTTATTATCTTCTAATGAAAAACATTGGCATTTTTAATACTTTTATGCGCCATGTTGTATGTGTACAACATTTTATGAAAATTATGCTTCGAGTATAAATTGAACTTCCATTTGTTATTTACTTTATTTAACCCTAATCTAGTTGGAAACATAGTTTAAAAAATATAGCTGCTTTAACAAGGTTTGGTGCATGAGAGGATTAAGATTCTTACGTATGTTTTGTAAACCGAAATCGAGTGAAATTGAATTGGAATGAAACGTCACATTACTATAGTTTTCAAATTTAATAAGATAAATAAACTTCAATGAGATCTACATAGATGGCACATTAAACATATTTATTTTACAGACAATTAAAAAAAAAGTCATGACTTGGTCAGAAGCTTAACCAAAAATTTTGTTTTTGCTGTAAAAATATTTTGAAGTTCAAAAAATATAAATATGCGCTGAAAAGCTTTAAAATGCTCTTCAAAAGACAAAAAATGTTTAAAACATGCTCTTAAAACTCAAATATGCTAAAAATGTTGTTATGGGCATAATATGCAAAAATATGCACAAACAAATCGATGCCAAAATTTATAAGAAATTATAAAACGGATAAATATCTTACATCCGGGTTGATTGCATAATTTTGGTTTCCTTGGTTGTTACGATCTAGTAAATATTAAAGTTTCTACGAATTCATGCATGTTAGCCTCCTTTTATTTTAACCGCGTATCTACGAAATGTATATAGGTTAAGTCTAAACTGTTTTTGAGTTCGCGCACTATCATCGTTTTAAACATTTAAAGTTGCTTTGTGCGTAATAGAAACACAACAGAGTACTTTTCACTAATCGCAATTCGAAGTAAATCTATTGTGAAAATCCATGTGATCGTCTGACCCGATTTCAACAGCTCATAATACAAAACACCCTTCTTATCGCACCAAATACAGAGCATTACTTTGACGTCATGGATATTCGGCTTCGGCGTTGATGTAGCTGGTTGGCCAATTCATATGAGACCCAATTTTCTTGTTGTTGAATGAATCTCAATGCTTATAAACGTAGAAAAATGTTGTATGACTCCTGCGTTTGACAACAATATTCGTCGAGTAATGCTTCTAATTCCTCATCTTCACACTTTTTCAGCTGACTAGCCCCCTCATAGTCTTCTGTGTCGAAATCGCCACTTTTGAATCGCGGAAGCCATCGTTAACAACTTTTTTGAGTTGGTACATCATAACCGTAAGCTTCTACCAGCAATCGATAACTTTCAGCAGTCGTTTTCTTCAAATGAAAGAAGGCTATCAGACTTTCTTGGAAAATTTTTTTTAGGCACAAAATTCGACATTATTATAGCGATTGAAAAAAATGTGTGTTTACACTTTGGAGTCTATCGAATACTGAATTATAATAACAGATTTTTACCTTCCAAAATACCATATTTGTTGTTATTTACACAAGTAGGAAGACTACCACATATCGTCGTAGTTAGTCAGTCATTCACAACACTAAGAAATATTGCCAGAAAATCTCCGATCGTTAGAACAGGAGGATGATGCAACAGATTATAATCTGTTGTATTTATTATAGGTACTAAGTATAATAGAGTGTGGTCTGATAAAAAGTACTTGCGTACTGATCGAATGGCCAGAGTATCGCACAAACAATTGGACTATAAAGCGTTCTGTTATAGTCCTTTTCATCTAAGAAATTATATGTTTATCTCTTACAATGTTCATAAGCCATTTTTCTATTTTCTACAAAATACACTCTCACTCTCAATTTTTTCTTTGTTTTTAGCCCACTGTGTATTTCATACATACATTTGTTTGTTTGTATAGGTTGAGGAGGCTTATGTGTGTAGTGTGGCATAAATTAGTGGCAAGACTTGGATAAATTTCATTCATTTTTTTCACTTTTTTCATTTTTACATGATTATATCCAAGCAAAGCGGAAGTGAAATCTTGTTTTCCTTCAATGATTACAAATAATTTGTGTGTGTTTTTCTTTTGGTCACAGAATAAGAAATCACAAAATAAAGAAATTTAGGAATAAATTACAATAAATCGATAAAGTTTTTTTTTTTTTTAATTAATTTTGAGGTTGTCGCATATGAAAAAAAGAGACATAAGAAGCTCTGTCCTAGTCAAAGTGTTTTCAAGAATACAGTTGTGCTAAAAATTTAATTTTTGTTCGTTTTCTATTCATTAAAATTATTACTTTGACTTCCGATTTTATAGCTGATAGTCTGAAGTAGCAAGAGGTGAATATGTTTTAATATCTCTTCAATTCATACTTGACATTTTTTATTCAAACTTATGTTGTAGATAAATAATAATGTTGTTGTTAGTGTATGTGGAATCTCAAATATATTATTTGTGTTTATTGAAAAGCATTAAACTTTTAATAAATTAATCAACAACTAGTTAGTTAATAGCAAGACATGAAAAACAGAAATGATGTCAAAATTTTAATTTTTAGGTGAAAAATGATAGCATAAGCATTCTATACTGCTCATAAACAAATTAAAATCTGATAAAATGTTTAAGATCATTAGTACGATATCATATAGAACCATCTGATGATGTATATACAATACATACATATGTATTCCTTCATAGATAATATAGTTTTGATACCATTCTGATCAAGATAAAATAACTTTCTATAAGTTAATGGAACAACTAGGGTAGGTTAGGTTTAGGTTATATAAGAAAAATAGACGCTAATAGACCCTACCTAAGGTAAGCATTTTTGTGTAGCCAACTTTTTAACAGGAAAAACCCAATCTAATCAATTAGTCTGCAAATCGTTGCAGTTGAAACTGCAGTGATACCTAAGCACTGATTGGAGCCGTCAGTACTGCCTGGATGTCGCCATAATATGTTACCTGCAATATTCCGTGCTATAATCTGATGTGACCCAAGATAAGCCAGTATTTAAGCCTGGAAAACACGGCAGTTGTCCGCTAATCTGAACAGCCGTAATCACTATCCCACGTTCAGGTGTCTACCGTCTATGAAGACTGCCAAATTATCAAACATTATGGCCGAACCCATCCACTTGCCCATCACAAGTATAATCACCCTAGAAATCAATACTGTAGATTAACTAACATGTAAATACATGTTCAATAAAGTTTAAAATCTTAATTCTTTTTATTTTTAATTTTAATTTTAAAAAATTTAATATTTTCGCCATCGAAATCTATATGATATGATATCTATTAATTTTTTTATTCTCTTTAATACCATCTTTACTTTCATTTCACCTTAATAAATGTCAATTTGGTTGATCTTAATTGTTTTGATAATTTGACACTTTTGTACCTTTTGTTTTGATTTATTTCTTTCGTAATTTACAACATTATCCCTTTTGATTAGTGCCATTTGCGAATATAAGAGTGTTGTCTGAGCTAAATATACAGTTAAGGAAAAAACTCTATATACACCCCCCTATTTTGTGTTTTTAAGATATTCGTAAGGCAAATTAATAAAACGTTTGCATTAATATTTAAAGTACCAAAAACGAAGTTTATTTACAAAACAAAAAGCTAATTCAAAAGCATAACAATAACAGAAATAACAAAAACAATAAAAATTCATGAGAAAAAAGTCTACATACAATCTTAAAAATCGGATACAATATTAAATTTCTTTTAAATAAATAAAAGAAAACAATATATTTTTAATATTTTGTAGGACCAACTTGGGCTTCAATAACCGCCTGAAGACGACGTGGCATAGACATCACCAAATTCGCCGTAATACTGGGCGCAATTTCCAGCCATGCGCGAGTCAGGGCAGTTTTCAGGGTTTCACGATTTCTGATATCATGTTTGCGCACAGATTCTTCCAAAACGTCCCAAATATGCTCAATTGGATTTGAGGTCTGGTGACTGGGGAGGTGTATTGAGCTGCCTTGGTGCATGATAAAGGAGCCAGTCTCGAACAATATGGGCAGTATGCTTGGGATCGTTATCTTGTTGGAAAAACCATTGGTTTCCCAGGCCCAAGCTTTCCATAGATAGCTTCAGCTTTTGTTTCAATATTGTCTTATACTTATATCTGTCCATAACGCCTTCAATAAAGACCAATCGACCAACTCCAGATGCCGCCATAGCTCCCCACCCCATAACACTGCCTCCACCATGTTTCACAGTAGGTATAATATTTTTGGGATCAAGTGCAGTGTGCGGTTTTCGCCAAACCTTGTATCGGCCGTCATTCCCGAAAATATTATACTTACTTTCATCGGTAAATATAACTTTTTTCCAAAAATCCAATCCTTTCTGTAAATGTGCCTTAGCAAAGTCCAGGCGAAGTGACGATTCTTGGCTGAAATAAATGGCTTTTTGCGTGCTGTTCTACTTTTAAAGCCTCTATCATGCAAAACGTTTATTACTGTTCTTGATGAAACAGTAATATTCGAACATCTTGCAAGGTGTTCGGCTAATTTTGGGGCACTTATTTTTGGATCTTTTTATACTTCTTTAAGGACACTACTAACATCGCGTCTTGAAAGCTTCTTCGGTCTTCCAGAACGTGGCTTGTTTTCGGTACTGTTGGTGTTTTGATAATTTTTTACAATAGTTTGCACTGTAGAGCGACTTAATTTTACTATTTTAGCAATTTCTCCGTAAGATTTGTTTTCATTTCGAAGGTTAACCACCAAATTTCGAACTGATTGTTGTATTTCTCCTCTATTTACCATTTTTAAAGTATACATGTGTTTTACAAATCGTTTTCACAATTTAATTGATTGTAATGTTTGAAAAATAAAGCAAATCAAGAAAACTAATGGTTTTTCCCTTTATCTTCTTCATTTTAAGAGTTGCCATTGCTGTATGTAGACTTTTTTCCCACGGATTTTTATGTTTATCGCCAATAGTTTATAAATTGTCAACATATTCAAACTTTTTTTCTTCCAACATTCTTAAATATTGATGTCGTAAACATTGACATCAAAATTATGTTTAATATTATCACTAGTTCTCTATAAGTTCAAAATAGTAGGTTGTATGTAGAGTCTTTTCCTTAACTGTATGCTCTCGCAGTTCAATGTTTTGTTTGGCCTTACGTTTTATGTTTTTATGTTTTTTTTTTTATCGATCGTGTACGATGTACATAATACGAGTATATTGCATTAAGTTCTGTTAATTTTTTTTTTTTTATTATTCTTTTGTTTTTTAGAAATGAAAAAAAAAGAAATGAGAAAGATAATTGTTAGTGTTGCCAATAAGTTGCGGAATTATTAATAGGATTTAGGAATTATGATATTTAGTGGGAATTAGTGGCAAGGTTTAGTTTTATGGCAAATTGACATTTTCCTTTAAAATTTGATGTATTTGCAAGAGTGTAGGTCACCTTTACCAGGTAAATCTCCTATTCAACCTTAATCATTTACATGTATTGTCTATCGAACTGAAAGGTGTATAAGTAATTAGTGCGAGAGAATATTAAACGTTTCTTTAGTGACTGCTAAAGAAAAAATTAAGGTGAGAATAAGTTAAACGTTATTAAAGTTAAGGGTGAAACATAACAGTTTTTGTTTTTGTTGTTAGGAGTTTTTCTAATAACCTCGGAATCAAAGAAAAAAAAAAAGAAGAGAAAAAAGATCTTATTGGTGATATTTAGAGAACTACCAGAATATTTAGGTAACTGTAGCCTAATCAAAATTGAAAGTACATCAAATATAGCCTGATATTGTTTGTTTTATTCAGTGACTTATTTGAAAGGGGAAATAAAAGAGCAGAACATCGGTTTTATACCTTTATGGTGCACCCCGTCTACTTTTTGCAGGGGAAAATTTCTTTAATACTCGTATATGTTCGCAGACTTCTCCAGCCGTAACTTTTGATTTCTACCATTTTTTAACATTTGCAATTAATACTGTGTGACTGACAACAACAAAATTTAAATATTAATTTGTCATCCCTTTGATATCAGCACAAATTAGAATAAAATATTAAATAATGGAGAATTAACAAAAGCAGCTTCCAGCGAATAGATAAAACAACAAACAGGGTTCCCAACATTTTCTAATTGTACGGGGAAAATTATAAAAAATTTGATTTTGTAGAAAACTATCAATTTGCGGTAAAAAAATCCGTTAAGCACTAAATACGGTACTTAGCCTAAACCGTTCGGCCAACCGTTATCGCAACGGTTACTTAACGGATATATTTACGTAAAGGAATGACTTAACTCAACCCCTTAAAGATGCTTAATATCAACTTATTAAATTTCTAGATAAGGAAACAACTCGTACATGAAATGATATCGTCATTTAAGCTACAATTAAAGTTAAGTATAGCAAATGAATTAATGCAAAAGATTATTTAATAACCCTTTCTTTCCAAGAAATTTTAGCCACCCACGAATTCTAAAGGAGGACTTCTGCAGATTTTCGAAGTCAATAAGTTTTAATATTTCAATAATTAATAAATTTCTTGCATTATTATCATTTAATAGCACATAAGCATGACAGCACAATCAATATTTTAAGTTATAACATGTTTGCATTTATATAGATAAATTTTAATAACTCTTTTATAAAAAAAATTAATTTTAGTTTGGGACACCCTGATGTTTTGCTTATTTATTTCCAAATTTATTTCCAGTTTATCATAAAGAGAATCGAAGATGTTGTAACAGAACAGCTGTTTAGAAAGATCAGTGAACTTTATATTTAAAATTGCTTTTGCTCTTTTCTTATATGTTTTATTTAAACTGCACTATGGGCAATAACCGAATGATATATGTTTAAAATGATTAATTAATTTTTTTTTCTAAAATGGTTTTTTTAATTAAATTTCTTAAAATTTTATGTTTGATTTATTATTATGTTTGAATTTTCTTTATCATTAACTTAAATTTTATATATCACGAAATTATTTTTATTATAATTATCTTTTTTTCTGTATTTGTTCTTTGCAATAAAATTAATTTAGCGATTTAAAGATTATTATAATGAAAATAGATAATTATTTAGAATTATTTGAGGAATGTTTAGTTTAATATTAGCATTTATGATTAAAATGTCCGATAGATTTGATGCAATAAATTGTGTGCGAATGAACTGCTAAATTTAAACGTTATGGTCTTCATTATTGCTCTAATGTTATAAGGATATGGTAATCAATAGGTTTGGGGTTCTGGAAATTTATGCTGACCGAAAGAATGGTGAGGGTACTGGTTCTAGTCCTTAAATTCATATAAATGAGTATATTCAAATGTAGTTTAAATTTTAGTTTTTTAAATTAGTTTCTTTTGGAAGTATGTAATAAACTTAAGTTGAGACAATGGGACATGAACCCCGCACCCGACTGATAGCTAGTTTTTTCAATGGCTCCCTATTCGTCCTTATTATCTCTACTTTATTAACACCTAACCACTGTAACATCGACAATTAATTCGATTAAAAAAACTAATTGAAGTTAGAAATCATTGTTGTTCGAAACATCGATCAAAACATTGAAATATTTTTGCAGATTGGCTTAACACATCAACATTGTTGTTGTGTACTTTGCAAGTAATTGCTTAGTTTGTAGTTTACAGTGTACATTTTTATATTACATTACAAAAGCTGAAAATAGTAACGCTAAGATTGTTGTGACATATGAGTGTATGAATTATGCCTTATTAGGCTAAAATTTTATGCAATTTTTAACCAATTTTAAAAAAGTTTTCGTTAAAAGGCTCACTGAGTCCTTTGTGATAGTAAGAGTACAAATGACGTCAGACTGACCATAAACTCAAGCTACTTCAAACGAATGTTTGGCGATATGCAGTCGCAAACCGAAATGGTATTAGCATAATACAGTATGTGAAAACAATTATTTATCGAAAAAGCGACGAAATTATCAAAAACTGACCTCGTAAAAATTGAGTGATTGAAACAGTTCTACATTATATTGTTTGCATTATTCTCAACAAAATGCGCAGAGTTTTGTAACGTGTGTTCAAAATTGTGGTATCATCGTAATTTGTATTCAACATTTTTCATGATGTAAGTAGGGAATTTAGAACAAAATTCGGTAGAGAAAATGCTGCAAAAGTAGTGCCATCAAGCTGATGGTTGAAAAATTTGAAAAAACTTGATCCGTTCATGAAAACAAAAATATAATTTATCAACGTAGTGGTCTTTCAACCTGGAATATAGCAATTGTAAGCAGAAGTGTTGAAGAAGATCCAAAAACATCCATACGTCATCGTTCACAGTAATTAAACATCAAACGATTCACATAATTCAACATTTTGCATCGTGATCTCCATATAAAGGCTTATAAGATCCAGATGACCACAATATTAAAACCAGCTGACCATAGATTACCTCGGCAATTCGTTTCTTAGGCAATCAAAAAATCAAATTTTTTTATCTTCCGTTTTACTGCATTGAAATTAATGATTGATGATTCATTTTAAAGATAATTCTCTACTCTAATGACCAAAAATAGTGAGATGTATTGAAGTTACTGTTTTCATTAAAAATATTACATTTAAAGTCTTAAGGTTCATAGTTTTCAGTATTACGAGTACAGTTTAACATAATAAATAATACATAATGGTAATACTGTTATCGGCTATGAAGAGTTTGTTTTGTCAAATGTATTAATACAGGGTTACTTAATATAAAGCGTAAAGTGATGCTAAACTTTAACAGTTTAAGAATTTGCATAAAAATAAGCACACAAATTACCTATAAAGAACGTGTCTTTTATAGTAAATCAATAAATTCATCATTTCTCGAAAATGTCTTTTGTCGATTGGAGACACCTTCCGCACTAATGCAAGTTGTCGGCAATGCAGTGTTTATTTCATCAACTGTATTAATACAGGGTTGTTTAATATTCAGTGTCAGGTGAAGCTAGCCTTTAAGAGTTGATTTGCTTTAAAGAAATAAGTGCACAAATAACATAAAAACAACGTGTTACTCAGATTAAAACAAGATTTTGCTTTTAATCATCTTTTCGTCATTAGATATAAATATTATTTTTTAAAGGTATTTTTAACGGTTGCAAATATTTTCTGCATATTGTCGAAAATGCAATGTTTGTTTTAATAAATAAAGTAACGACTCAGTAGTTCCATTTAAATTATCAAAGAATGCAGAACTTTGCACCACTTGCATAGACCGGCCTTACAGCTACTACCAGGATATAAAATAGATCTCATCATTTGAGATGAAATTTCATTGATACCATAATGTGCATTAATCGTTGTCGATTGCCCTTAGAGGACGAAATGTATAATATAACCCTTATGGTCTTATGTTGAAAATAATAAGTTGACTTAAAATATTAGATCGAATGATCTTCCTTTTACGGAATGGTTGCTTAAATTCGGTAACTGTGATTTGGAACCCACAACAGCTTACAATAACGAAGAACTAAAAGCCCAGCAGCGTCGTTATTGTACTCAAAGTCAATTCTGTGTCCAAATATCGATGGCTATACAAAAATTAATGAACAAATGATTTCTTATTTTTGACTTGGAAAAGAGAAGATTTATTTTAGTTCTCATTATAGTGAACAGATAATACTTAATTGTACCCAACAGAAATTTTAAGTAAATGAAATTCATCCGGCTTACCAACTTATAAATTCATTTTAAAGAATAATGCAAATATAATGTTAATTTGAAATATTAATGCTAAACAGGGATTAATGATTGGTTAAACTTAACACACTTGGGTGAGTACTTCATCACTGCAAAAATTATTTATTTCGATATACTGTACAGTGTACAACTTATGAACCAACTGTGTCTGCGATAACAAATGCATAAAAATAACCGTCACTGGCTATGAAGACGTCATGGTGAAGCTTTTCAAAAGGAAAAATTTTAATTATCAGATTCCGGTTTTTCTAATGGGTAGTTATACGAAGATTTTCACTAGTAAGTGCATTTAAAGGTATTTTTGTTTCTCTTACAGATTCGTACTTTGTAACTCTTTCTTATAATAATATATACTGAAGCCACCAATAATTCCAAATTTATATTTTTTTACTTTATGTTACAAAAATTACCACTAAGGGTGCATAATATTTGCACGGGTCATCTGGTAAGAAAAAAATTAGAGTTTTTAACAAAATAATTTTCACCGACGAAACTCTTTTCCAGCTCAATGACTACGGCATCCAGCATTTCGGGTGAAGATAATTCCAGAATTATCCTTATGGTTTGTTGCGGTTCGTGGTACCGAGGAATCATCGGACCATATTTTCTGAAAATATAAATGGAAATGCGATTACGGTCAACAGAAATCGCTACATTGAAATCATCCGATGCATTTTATGGCAGAAAATGAATGATTTAGACGTGGAGAATATGTGGTTTCAACACGATTGACACAGCAGGCGAAACAATGAATCTTTTAAAAGATAACTTCGAAAATCGTATTATGTCTAGTAGAGGAGTAGTAAAAAGAACATCAAGATCATGCGATTTGACACCTTTGGGGTTTTTTTGTGGAGTTTTTTTAAATCGTAAGTATACAGCAATAATCTCACAACAGTTCACGAGCTTAAAACCAACATTATCGAGCGGAAATTATATCAATCATTGACAGTTTACTGAAAAACATGATTGATAATTTTGGTAAAAGATTGGGAGTCTGCCGAGCCAGTAGGGAGAGGTCACTTGACCGACATAATTTTTTATTTTTAATCTTAACCTATTTGTAATAAACTGAAATAAAAATATTCTTAATATCTGAAAAAAAGTCTTAATTGATATGATACCTCAATTTTGGACACCCTTTATCTATAAAGTTGGCGATTTTAAATCATCTACAATTATCTACGTGATTTAACTAAATAACTGGAACATGTTATGATTCAATAAACAAAACATATAATTATTTAATCGTTACTGAAATTGGGTACCACCCAACGGTATGCAGGGTAAAAAATGCTTTAGTTTGCTACAACTGTGTGGTACTTTGTTAATGTTCCTTTTAAACACTTTTTTATTTGCTATAAAGGTTTTTATTTCTATCATTTGTCACAACCTTGACCAAAATTATTCGAAAAAGTTAATTTGCGGATAAATTAAAAAGTAAAATAATTAATTAAAATTTAACATTAACATTTAGCTTAATATGTATGTATGTATATCTGACGTTTGGTTATTTGTTTTCTCTAGTCTACAGATTTTAGTTTTGAAATATTGAATTGATGCATGTGAACTGATTTGCTTGGCAAATCAACTTTAATCGATACTTTAATTATAACATAATACTCAGACAGTATTATATTATCTTCCAATACATTTACATACGTACGTACACGTACATATGTTTGTCGACAATAACTTTTCTTGTTTCTTGATTTTTTTGCTTTATAAATGTAAAAATATGCGATTTTATGATTTATTATTATCGAACTACGCAAAGCTACAATTTGAAAGCAATTAAACATTAATAAATCATTAAAATTAATTGGTAACAACTGTAGGTCTCTTATAAATAATACTGGAAAAATCAAACAATATGTTGCATGAACAGTTGCTTTAATGACATTTCTATGTTACTGTTGCGTTCCGAATATCATGCCGACTGTTTGAAATTTTTGCTTTTGAGATATTAAGTAAAATCTTAATATCATACAAAATTATAATAAAACGAGTACAAGATATTTTTTATTCTACATTATATTTACAGTATTGAGTTATTAAAATGTCAGATGACATTTATTATCGATTTAAAAATCCAAAATCTGTAACAATATTGACAAATAAATACTTGGATTGGCAAGCAATTAATCCGTATTTTGAAAACATTTTAGTTTAAAACAACGTAAAATATTACAATCTTACAGAAAATTACTTATAACTTGAGTATCCCTTCCCGCGTTGCTGGGGGGCCTTTGTGTTGTTCACCTATAAAATGTATTCCTCATAAGAAAAATGTAAAGAAACGCACACATTTTATATGGGAAAAACATTCATTCAAACATTCATTCAATTCATTCAATTTTTCTCTAACCGATATCAATATAGACAAAAATCCATATTTACCTATATGGAAGGTACCATACCCACTTATTCCATTCCGCTCACATTTTGTCTGATGATTTGTATTAACTACGAAGTCGGAAACTTAGATTTTAACCGTTATCAAGATTTGTGTCCAACCAAAAGTGATTTTTTCTGAAATATACGGACTGTCTTCAAAAAGCTTAGAGATCGTACTATGAGTTCTTTCGACGATTCTTACGAATCTTAGGATAGGATAGAAGGGAGAGCCAGCTTCGCCAAACAAGGCACACTTAAGCACGTATAGCAACCCATTGAGATGCCACATAACGCGTTGTCTCTGTTCTATTCACCAGAGTCCTGACATCAAACAGAGACACCACACAGAAGCACTTCCCTAAATAAGGTCGGAAACCGGATGTAAAGGATCGATAGCTCAGATAAGCCATCGACGGTCCAGTTTGAACAGTTGATTAGCACACTTTATATCGAACCCGGACCAAGTGAGTCTGGCAATAAAGCAAGAGTCACATTTCGCCTTGGCACTTTCAGCGTCCAACATATACATTCGCTTGATCGCATGCTTAGTGAAGGTGAGAGGCACGCCCACCCATACGTGAGGATGAATGTCCGGAGGAAGTGTATAAGCCATAGCGAGCTTGTGAGAGCAGCACAGTTACCCAGGTTAGGTGTACAAAGAAGGGAATCACGACAGTCCCTGGCAGCTTGGAGTTGAAGGTCACACCCGAAAGAGATCTGATTGCAGCCTAGCTATCAGAACAGATATATATATAGGAGCGCCAGCATAAAAAATGGCTATTACTTCGGCCTGAAACACCATGCAGTAGTCCGAAAAACGAAGGAAAACACCGAGGTTGAGCCTCTCGGAAAAACTCCACTACCCACCCTCTTGTCTAGTCTGGAACCGTTAGTATAAACATCGACTGAATCCTCTGATAGAATAGAGGAGTGTCCCGAGCAGATAATATGGCAGTGTGATAGGGCGATCAGTCTTACCGCTACAAGTTTAGCCCGTTACCTCACAAGTAGCCCTGAAGGAAGCCATTCAAACATTACAAAAAGAGCCCTTATAGGGGTGGTACGTATTGCACCTGTAATCTGGACTGCAGCAGATCTTCTGTCCTTATCAAAGAGTCTTACATTAAAACCTTTATCGAGGGCAGTCCACCAGAAAGTCACCTCATAACAAAGATTCACACCCCATTTCGCACCCATTGCTCTTCTGCAGCAGTAGGTGGCACAAGTCGCCTTGTGAGACGTCTTTGCCAAGTTGGCGTTCCAACTTAACTTGCGGTCAAGAATAAGGCCCAGATATTTAACAGTAGGACTCATGCTAGGCCTGCTCACATTCACACCTTACGAATCTTAGAGCCATAACATATTCCTTTCACTTGCTCTTGTTCAAAGCAAATTTCTTAATCTCGATTTTTTAGCCACTCTGTAGGTTATATGGCCACTTACGCTATGTCGTCATCGGGTTTTTGCAAGGTTTTCTTAATTCATTTCACTTTCTTCTTTATTAGATGAACTCGGTGCGATATTTGCCATTAGGAAAGGTTGGGTATTGTTTCTAACCAGAATATTCCCAAAATATACCATAGATTCATAATTCATATCATCATTACATGAAAAGTAATCTAAGGACATATGGCTAATGCTTTTTAAAGAGTTAGATATTTAAAGTTAAAATAGGTTTCGCATATTTTTATTTAATTTAATAACGATTTAACATTGATTTCAAAGTCAAAGTTTTTACGTGTGAACTTCGAGGAACTTCTCAGGAAAATTGAAGGAAATTAAAATTTCAAATATTTATATATTTATGCTTATATACATATATATTAAGGTATTAATTATTATTAGAGTTGAAAAAAAAACAAAAATTAAATAATAATTATGCTAATTTACTGATTTTTTTTTTCTTAAACATGTAATTAATATCATGCATAATGTGTTTATATTTTTATTAGTTTTATGTCATTTATTGAATATTTATTGTCTGTAAAATTTATTATTATTTTTTTTCATTCATCCAAAAGTTAAAATGTTTAACTTATTGTCTTAAAAAACATTAATTTTCTCTAAGCAAATACTTCGAAAAAAATCATGAAAATACTTAAAATACGTCAAATCATTGTCAGTCAATTTGCTTGTCTGTTTGTTCGTCTGTTAAGGGATTCTGATACGGTGACCATGCGGCAAAAAGAAGCACAAACGAAAAATAATGAAAAATATAAATAAACAAAAAATAAAAAATTGCGACGTAATGTCCAAGTGTTGCAACCTTGTCTATTGACATTGTATGACAGCAAGCAATTAGAAAAAAATATACGACTCTACTCTTAAAGTATGTAATTTTATTTACAATTACTCACTTTATACAAAAAAAAAAAGAAACATAAAGATGTGCTTTTCTGTAAACTCTATACATACATTATGATGATGACGAAATTAAGCACGTGTTAAATTAAAAATATATGTACATATGTTTGTGTGTATGTATGTATCTATGTGAGATGTATAATGATAATCGTGATTTTTTTGCAATTTTTTTATCAATTAATTACATCAATAAATTAATTAAAATTTTCTAAAAATAGTTTACAAACCTTAATGTTTATGGTTAAATCGCTGGCAATAACAATTTATTTAAATAATTAATTATTAAATATTTCTTTGTTTAAAAAAAATCACCTTTCTTTAAATACACATTACTAAAGTTTTATTTCCAATATTTATTAAACAAATACAGTTTGTCAAATAAATGTTTTCAGAGAAGAAAAAAATTTAAATCTTATGTTTATTTAAAAATTCTAACAACAATTTTTTTTTTTGCCAAAGGAAACAAACATGTTAAGAATTTCTTGTAAATCTCAAATAATAATAAGGTTCTAAATAGCTTTTCTATTTGACAAACTGTATTTACAAAAATAAAAAACAAAAACATAGACACTCAACACAATGAATGAATAAACAAACGAATATTTACTTTATATGAATGATTTAATATTTTGTTTAAATAATCAATCATTATTATGCACTTTATAATGAAGACACTTATTTCGTTTGCTTATATTATGCAATGAAAGAACAAACATCAACTCTTGCGGTATTTTTATGCCATATGGCATAATGACTTTCTAAACGTTTCGAGATATAGGTGGTCTTATCCTTAACATTTTGTGCTGATATAATATTGTAATAGAATGTCCTAGGAATCACTTTCTTTGTAAGGCAATATATACAAATATTTTTGTTGCAGGCAATTGTTATGCATTAAAGCGGGGAACGCTTTCGAGAGTGGTGCATTTAAGCAGGAACTATTGCTTTTGGATCTTCAGTTCTTCTTATATAATTTTATCTCAAAAAGTATTCCCAAGAAAATATAATCACAAACATCTTTTAAAGGAAAAAAGCAATTAATTTCAATTTTTTTATTACTGTTGCTGTTGTGAAATGTATTCTTATGGTGAATACTACGATTTATTCCTGTTTTTATTTTTGGTAGCGCAAACTAGGGAGACTCATATATATATTGAGGACCATCTATCGGTTTGAAATTTGAACCAGCGGAGGCATCATTGGCCAATATTTCTTTGAAAATGACGGCGAAATAATTACGGTCAATAGAGACACCTATCGCACCGTGATAACCGATGTTGTTGTGCCCGCTCTTCATGGTCTTGATTTGAACGATATTTGGTTTCAACAGGATGGTGCAACTTGCCACACATCTCATGCCACAATCGATTTATTGCGTCAAACGTTTGATGACTGTTATTAGCCTAATTGTTGATGTCAGTTGGCCAGCAAAAAGCTGCGTTTTTACACCTTTGGACTCTTTTCTGTGGGGCGCTGTTAAATACAAGAGTTATGACGTCAAATCAGAGACAATTGAGCATTCGAAGGCAATCATACGTAATGGCATTGTCGAGATACGACCTCATACACTCGAAATAGTTCTCAAAGTTGGTCTGATTGAATAAGGTACTGTGAGGTCGGCCGCGGCAGTCATATTAATGAAATAATATTTCATTTCTAACTGGAACAATTGTACTTCACAACAAAAATGTATAAATTTGACGAAATTTCAAACCGTTTTTTTTTTAAATGGCCCACCCGATATACTTTAATGCAAATTATATGGTATAAATTAATGGACGTTTATTCGAAGACTATTTACAACTATACAGCAGATTCTACAGTGTCTTTCTGGAAGAAACTATCTTAAATGTTTGGATGTGAATCGGAAGGGAATAAAATGGGGAAAAGTATATAAAATGATAACTAAGATAGCACTTAATAGCACTTAAGATAATAATTACTATAGGGTTAGCGAAGCACACAGGGTTTCAGCTAGTACTAAGTAAAATTTCTAAAAAGTATTACAAAAAAAAAAGAAGCAACGGTCAGAAGAAAAAAAAAAATTAAATTTTATGGCGGCATCTATGGCCCTCACAAATTTAATGGCTTTTATAAAAACTCTTGTCTTTTCTAAATTTTGTGATTACGCAAATAGATATTTAAATTGATGATTTTGTATTAAAAAAGGAAAAATCTCCACTGTTGTAGTCATCGCAGCATCATCAGCACTTTTTTCTCTGTTTGTCGTTGTTTTTTTTATTGAATTGAAGAAGTTTACTCACAAATGTTCTGTTCTGATGTTAAACAAATGCTTAATAATCTTTTAAAATTAATGTTTCTTTAAGAGAGAAAAAACACATGTATTTCGATATATATAAACATAAAATTTTTTTTAAACTGTTTTTCTGAAGATTCTTTAATAACATTCTGCTTTTGTTGCTTTCCTTTTTGATGTTGGTTTTTTCTTAACAGTTCATACTCATCCATACATCGTTCAGATGAGTATCTCTTACTTAGTGAATCCGTCATTTTTTCATGTACTGTTATAGTTGTTGTAATATTTACTCATATGCGTATTGTTGTAGATGTTGTTGAATGTTAATGATGTTTTTTTGCACTTTTCTGTGTTTAAATGTTGGCTTACGTAAAAATCATAGTCTACAGTCAAAGTCAAGGTCATGACCAAAGTTAACTTATGATTCTTCATTTCCTTCGTTGTATTGTTTTTTTTTTTATTTTTTATTTGATAATTTATTTTATCTAATTTTTGGTCGTTTTTTTTCTAGTTCTGACCAAAATAATGTTTTTTGCCATGACTTTTTTTTAAATCTTTAATTATTTTGTTTTATCTTACTGAGACTTGCAAAATGGCGTCATACTTTTAAGATTCTTAATCATGCGGAATGATTAAAAGATTTTTTTGTTATAAATCGAATATAAATATTTATTAAGCACTATCTTTAACCATCCAGCGTTGCCATTATATGTGTATATATATATATATATATATATATATATATATATATATATATATATATATATATATATATATTGTTACAGAAATCAGGTTGGGTAACCCTGTCGTTTATTACATTGCTAAAATTATATAAACAAAAGACACAGAAACAACTACGTGCCTGTGTACAGATAACTAAATCGATAACAACAACAAAGATATAAATGCTTATAAATAGAAATATACGACAAAAACAAAAACACGCAGAAAAAAAAAACAAGAAACCTCGGTCCCCAGCAGAGGACATGACGAAGAAAAAATTTAATTGTGGTTTCGAATGTTTAATAATAAAAAAGGCTTCAACTTTTTCCCTTCAGACAACTCCATCTAAAGAAAAACTCTCTGATCCTTCTCGCATACCTCTGGCGATGATAACAAACATCAGACAAATGATCAGGACAAATACGCCACCTACTGGGAAAAAATTACAACGCTAAAGCAAAGATCACCACAAATTAGCAAGGATCTTCACCACTACACAAAGAGAAAATCATATAGAGGAAGCTACAGCGGAATATCAAATTGATTAAAGAAACTGAAACAAAGCAATAGATGCTTGTGGAAAGCCCATTTAATACAATACATAAATTTATGTAGCTTATTACTAAAATTTCTCGGTGTAGAAATCAAAGTTTTAGCGCTCTTCAAAATCTCTTTGGAATTAAAAAAAAAACACAAGAACGTACGCTACACTCTTTTCTCTTTGACGGATAACAAGCTACTGAATAAAAGTTGTGTCTCATACACATTTTTTTTGTTGTAATTAAAGTTGCCGTTTACAATAATATAAGCAAAGTGTATGAATTTTTTTTAATACAAGATTTTTTAGCATTTTTAATTTATTAAAATTTCTAAAATTTTTATAGAAAAATAAGACAAATACAATTCTCGAAGAATTATAAAGGCAATATCTATAAATATTGTATGATATTTAAATTGAAAGGCTATATAGTAAGAAATAGCGATACAAGGTTGTAAACGGACAGTGTAACAAGTGTTTGTAAAAGGGTTACAAACAGTGGAACAGAAAACTGTGTCAATAAATATTTATTAATTAAAACCCAAACAAAAAATTTATTTTATTTTAATTGCAATCTGCTTATTCATAAGCGTTTTTAAAACGATAAAAACGTAACAATATTATAAATGAAAGATAAATTCCTTTTTTCTTCGATCCTAACTGCTTTTTTGCCACATGACTGTCTCTATAAAAAAATACTAAAGTGACTATTGACATACATACCTATTTACACAGTTAATTATCTGTAAAGAAAAATAAAAAATCTTTATTAAAAATAGCAATAAAATTAAAAAAGTTTAAAGTTTTAAAACTTTAATAAATTAACAGATATTTCTAACATTTTGTATATCTGTAAAAGAGTAAATTGTTAAATATATTAATTTCCCCTAACAAGTTAGGAGTACCACTGATTGTTAAATTAAATTACTGTGACATATAACAGTTTTTTAAAAATAAAACAAAATTTAATCAATTTTAAACAGATTACATTAGTAAAATCACATACAAATTACGCCTACAAATTACTAACAAACACGTAAAGAAACCCATAAAAAGGTAAGAAAGCAAAGATTTTCGTTGTTAAAAATCATAAGAAAAAATAATAAAAGAAAACATTAATTGACATTATTTTAAAGGTGAAACATCACTAAAATTGTTCAAAAATTAGATAAACTTTAAACAAAATACAAACAAAAAAACTTTAATGTGATGACATATGATCATCATTACGATTTTAAACTCATATCATGTCTCATGTAATAAATTGAATCTGAAAACATTAAATGACGACGTGACCAGCACAATGTTGAACAATTACTTTAAATTATTAAAAAAAAAAACATACAAAAAATGTACTTAAAAAAACAGTGTCGATAAAATATGGATTTGAAATCAATCTGATAAAATGTAAAATATTTAAAATAATGAATTTATTTATAATTTTAAGCAAATATTTATTATTTATAGATATTTTTGGAATAGCTTTTATGTTTTTTTCACTGTTAATTTTTATTTTACATATGGTAGCTGAATCCCGGCATGTATTGCTACCCCTATATATATTAATTGCTTTGTTAACCACTATCTTATGTACAATTTTCTACCCTCTTCCCCATTTTATTTCCTTTCGGTTCAAATCCAAATATTTAAGATAACTTATAGTTCCTTCCAGAAAGTCACTGCTGAATCAGCTTTTTAGCTATATACAGCCTACAAATAGACATTAATTTTTATATAAAATACGTATAAATATAGTTTCTACCCGGTGCTCTTTGCTCGATACCCATCTTCCGCTTCTTGACTGAAGCTTTCTTTCCATATTTGGAGCACTAGTTTCAATTATCAAAACAAAATTTCATGTGTTTCGAACTGAGTCAAAAATGTTATACTATTAATATAACTCAAATGTAAACATACTCAAATATTGTAATTATATAATATTGAGATGTTAACTAAAAATCATGAACTCCTAATACAAATGCGGGGAGATATATTAAAATCTTAAATAAAATAAATCTTTTCCAAGATTCAAAATGTTGGTTTATTTCAAAAACATTACACCGTAGCCAACTTAGGCAAATTTCTATTTTTCTTGGCGACTAAAAACAGATTAGTGCTGTCAATACAATAGGATGCATGAAATAGGCGTTTTAAAAACGAAATACATGAAATATATACATTAAAAACGCGAAAGAAATATACATATGTGGCACCACAGAAAAAGAATAATCATATGTCCGTTTGTCTACGAAAAAGCACGTTGGGCTGAGCTCCACGATTTCATTGGGCATTTTAATTGGAAGCTTTGTTTCCTGGACTCAAATGTCGATGCCATGGCAGAGATAGTCTTTAGAATAATATTGCTCTGTATGTATATGTTTATTCCATCCAGGCGGAGGTGCTTATTAATGACGGTAGGGTAGCCAAGTCTATCGATTCTTTAGAGCATCGTCGCAATGTGGCGTGTGATTTATTGTTCTATCGGTACTATAACGGAATGTGTATTGACGAATATTTTCACGTAATAATCTTTTTTCCCTTAGAGCACATCTCTTTGTAGTTAATTGATGAACAAATCGCAAAACGCAATATAGAGAGACTTCATTGAATGAAAAATGATTTTCCAGCGAAAGTTTTTCCTGTCACTTAACTTATGGATAAATTCAAATCAAAATTATATAAATACTACTCCTCTATCCTCCTTTTCATAACATAAATAAGTAGTCGTCGTCCCCTGAAAAATGGCTGCTACGATTTTATTTTAGGCTATAGTCCATTAATCTAACAATAAGATGTACAGATGAAGTGAAATTTAATAATAATTTAAACCGAATTTCGAATATATTTTGGATGCCTTGCTGTAGAAGAATAAAATTAAGAGCAAAACTACATTTTTGTTAAAGTAAAACGTTGACTAAGTCTCAGCAGAGTTTATAACGATCATTTTAGCTCTTTACTGTATAATCACACACACTCACCAATTTTTTTTTACTTTGTAGCCTACGGTAGATGGCAAATAATTTCGGTAATTCATTGCACAGTTTGAAGTTTTTTTTTTTACTAGAAATAATAGAATTATATTAAAAATTACCGTTAACTGTAATAAAACGTAATATTTTGATGTCACATGCATGACAAAATTATTTTTATTGCCACTGTATGCACGAGAGTGAGTAAAAATAGAAAATGTGTTGGAGATCGCTATGTGAAATTACCCAGAAAAGTTATTTTTATCAGACAAATTACACCCCAAACACACATTAATTCAAAAGTTGGTCATTCAGTCGTCACAGAGATACAACCGGTAATTGCAAGTACATATTAAAAGACTATGTGAATATGTTTCATATTAAGTTGAATGAATTCTGCCATAAAATAAGTATATTAAAGCTATGAACAGTGAAAAGGTTTCAATAATAAAATAAAAATTATATTCGCCACATAAAATATGAAAAGAAAAAAAATTAACGATAAAAACGTTTGAACGATAGGTAACTTGTCATTAATTTAAAAAATGCACAAATACATAAAAACAATAAAAATTTAATTTGAATGCTGCAAGTAAATTTTTTAATAACTAAACCATTGAACTTGTATTTTTAAGATCAAATACCTCACAAATAACATGGAATTATGGATATTTATGAGGCTTTTAATATCACCCAAGTGTTCACCTGCAGGGTTTCTTGACAAATAATTGCTGTATTTAAACAAATATTTAAATGCTTCGATCAAATATTGACAGTTTTACGTGCAACAATTTGTTTGTGAGTCATCAGCGTATGTATTGCCTGTCAATAGTCTATTCACCATGGTATGAAATAACAGATTAGCGATTGATTACTATTTCATGAGACTTCAAACACTTCATTTACAACAACACTTTATGTTGGAAAATAATTGACATTAGACATATCAGACTATTATTAACATTCATCAGTTGTTATTTGTTGTTTATTTTTCCCTAAAAGAGGAAATGATATTTTTCGAATAAATCATATATTTACCAGGTTAATACAGAACGACACGTGCTTGCCTTTGTCTTCCTAATTGTGCGCAAATAATTGTGGCCCATAAATTCAGTTTCTTCAAGAACAACTAATGTTTATATTCATACATACATACTAATTAAGGATATTTTTTAATTTTTTTTCTTTGCGATTTTATTAACGCAAACATGTCACGCTTAAAATTAACTTAAACTTATTTTCAGGGCTTTTTGTGTAAGTGTAGGGCTTAAAAAAACACCGATGAGTGCTGACACGCAATACTCTTCCAAAAATAAATAAAAACAAAGAAAAAGAAAATATAAACGAATTCTTAAAATATTTATTTCATTTGCACCCAGCCTACATACAGTTTGTCAAATAAATGTTTTCAAAATAAAAAAATAAAATCTTACTTTCCTTTGAGAATTCGAAGAACAAAATCTTAACTTGTTGATTTTTTTTTCGCACAATCCGTTGCTGTAACCATTAAAAGCTGTCAGACGTTATAAATTCGAGAATAGACCCACACATTACAATGCCAACAAAAAAAGATATATCTTTACCTGATTTTTATGCTCTCAAATAAATGTTTTTAAAATTAAGAAATTACTAGAATTTTTTGGGATTAAGGGTTTCTTACACAAAAAACTCAAGTTTTTGATGAATGTTCTTCTATGTAAAACACGTTACATAGCTTTAAAATTAAACAAAAACATTTCCGGAACACGAATTTAAAGATTGTAATTTTTCTATTGTTATAAAGGCATTTCAACTAGAAAATTCGCTGATTTGTTATCAAGACTGTATACAACATTCCGGACTGAAAGAGTAGAAAAAATTTAATTAATAAATGAAATCTTTATCGTATATACAACCCTGTACCAAATATTACTGTAAGAATTAATATGTTTTTTTTTTTTGTTCTTTTAGAGGTTTTCACTAAGCCATTAGAGCAGCATTTTAGTCTCACCAGAAACATTATGTATCCTAGTAATCTGGGAAAAGCGAAATTTGCTCTGTAGCATATCATAATCTTTTTTCGATATTTTGCCAAAGGAGCAAAATTTTTTCTAGCCACTGGGTAGACATATTTGCGTTTTTGTATCCAATTTCGGATGGTTACTGTTATCCGCTTCACCATAATCAATTTCTACTTGTCAAGCTAAATTTCTTCAGGTAAAAAGAGTTTTTTGTTGTTGGCGTTGTAATGTGTGTAGTCCAAAAGTTATGACGTTGCGTATGTAGTTCTTAACAGTTATAGTAACAGAATGTGTGCAAAAAAAAAAAAACAAACATCTTAAGAGTTTGTTCTTGGAATTCTCAAATGATAATAAAATTTGAATATTTAGTCTTCTTTGAAAACATTTATTTAACAAACTGTATGTATATACAATTTTTAAGGAGCGCTAAAGACAAGAGCAATTTATTTTAATTAGAAATTTTTTAGAGGGAGTTCACTGAACGAGGATGAGTTATGATAAATTTACCATAAAAAAATGTTCAAGGTCTTAATTGTTTTTTTGCTTGTTTTTCTAATACATATTCAAAAAATATAATTTTAATTTAAATATTTTCATATAAAACGAGTTTAAGTAATCTAACAAGAATCCAATTTAATGTGATCAACATCAGTAACATTTTGTTAATTACGCTCAAGTTGTATTTAAAATTACATCAATGATTTACTGTTTGATGCCCTACGACACAATAAATACTTCTGATGAGTAGTTATATCTAAGAAATCTTCTAAATTTGATTTAACATGGATGATTATTCAAGATAACAGTGACATTCAAAATACGTTTTAAATATTTAATTATATATCCGATGGAAAAAACTACTTTTCTATTTTTACCAGAAATAAGGCAATTTATTCAGAAACACAATTTGCAAAGCATTGAGCAATTAATATGAGTATTTTTTTGTCTATATAATGTCCCAAATAATTGTCCGATACTGAGCATAAACATTTTTAGTTTTTAAGTTACTTCTGATGTTTTATTAATTAATCTCAAGTTTATTTCGTGTACTTGTCTTAAAGAACAGAATGGCCGCACAGAATCGGATTTGCACAGAGTAGGACAGTAGTTTCTTGGATAAAATCAGCACTAACGCATTATCAGAACCCTATCGTATTCTGTTATTCCTATTCAGTTTAAATCTTTACATACGAGTAGAATAAACAAATAACAACGTTAAACTTGGATATGTGTAAGGAGCATGATAAAATAAAAAATAGGGATACCGAGGTTAGATCGCTATTAAATATTTGGTCAATAAATTTGGGCCGACAGTTGCACTACGCATTCATTCATTCAAGTCAATACTAGTGCTAAATAAAATCTAATGCAGCGCTTGCAGTTTGCCTAATTTTCACTTTAGTGTGGAGTTGTTGAATTCGTTCAAGAACAAGGTACGTCATCGTGCATAATTAGCTTATTCAGATTTCTTACAATCCAACAGCATTTGTTAATTGTATGGTGCGATTTGTGGTCTAACGCCGTGATTCGGTCATTTTGTTTAAAATTCGGCTGGCAATTCAGTAACTGTTTTAAAATTAGCCTGAGCCTAAAACCTAAGGTCAATGAAATAATTGAGACTTAACAGTGTGGCTTTAGGATGGTTAAGTCTACCATCAAGCAAATATTTACATTACGTCAAATCCTTGAAAAAACGGAAGAGAAACAAATCAACACATTTCACCTTTTCGTCGACTACAATGCCACTTTTGACATCCCGATACGCGAGAAAGTGTTTAATATCATGTCTAAGTTTGGTTTTCCTTCAAAACTGATAATGTTGTGCAGAATGTCGCTAACTGAAACCACATCGTCAATTAGAATTGGCAAGAATCCATCGGAGCCGTTCACTACCAAACGATGATTCAGGTAATAGTTTATCGTGTAATCTCTTCAACAATACGTTGCAAAATATCTTCTGTTTTTACAAATACCGAATGGGAGTCAAACAACATGGGTCTGGCAGTCAAGTAATTCTAATAATGAACAGAAAGCATACGAGAATTGGACAATATGTGAAAGTTGATAACTGTTACAGCTTCGAGGTTGTTGAGGAGTAACCAAAAACATTTACATCAGTTTTGAAATAAAACAAATAATAATTTTTGCAAACAGGTGCCATTTTGTTGTAAGTAGGCACTAAGGCCCTCTCTCGGCAAGCAAAGCTAGCCCTCTACAATACTATGATATTGCCCTTACTATTACATGGTGGCTGAAGCTGTTCTTGTGGTGTTTTAGAGAAAGATTTTACGTAAGATTTATGGAAAAATCTGCGTCAGCGGAGAATATCGGCATCGCATCTTTCATGAACTGTATGAGTTATATGACGACATTGATATAGTAAAAACAGCGATCCCGTAAGAATTCGAAGAAGGGGGCATCCAAAACCTAGATGGAATGATTAGGTTGAAGAGAATCTTTTGACGCTTGGTATGAGAAATTCGAATTCTAAATTACGCTGGGCCAATGACCCAAGTTGGTTAATATCAATGGCCACCTAAGTAAGGAAGTAAAGTCACGTTAATGAGGGTCTACTATTGTTGATGATATAAATGTTACTGACATTTGGTTTCAACAGAACGTTCCACACGTTACACAGTTATCGAACAATTATTGCAAGTCAAATTTACCGATCACATATTTGTCTAAAAATTCAGCATTTAAACTGCCGTCGCGATTAATGTTTTGTGTGACTATGTTAAATTCAGATCAGACGATGTCCATAGCCATATACATATGTATATGGAAGAAACGTTGATTTGCTTGATTTCGAGGAAAACATTGCCATATTATGATAAACGAAGGACCGACTTTCTGGAAAATGTATCGAAATTAAATATTTTGCTGGGTACTAGCAATTGGGAAAATATGCTAGCCCGCACCAGATATACATTATAGAGTGTTATGGCACTCATTTGATATTATTTCCGGTAATACTGTCATAGCTCGGCAATATTAATATATTTGAGTTCATATTGATACATTTCAGATCATATTGATATTGTCGAGCTACGATATAATTACCGGAAATACGATAATCACATTTATATTTTTTACTTTGTCGAACTATTGCAGGTTGTGTTCTTAATACAAAATTTAAATTCCGCTCTTTGATATTGCTGCTGTTCTAAACATGAACTTGGTCTTAGAATTCGATTTTTAGCTAAAGTCGAGAAGAATTCATAGTGAAAAGGTAAGCCTAATGCTTAGTATTGACAGTTGGATGAATTTTGAAGCTTAATTTTTTATAAACGATCAAGTCTTGTGTAAATTATGACGATCGTGTCGAACTTGGCAACTTTTATGCCAAGCAAGTGTGGCTTGGTGAAGGGTGAAAGTGAAGAGATTTAAAACCAGTTCCTTATTTCATTTGCAAACAATTACATGGCAATGTTATCGATCGATGAATAGTTTTTTTATGTGGATCTCAGTCCAATTATTGAGGTCAGATTTTAACAATTTTAATGAATCATTTCGTAATTTGAAACTATAATTGTAATTAAAAAAATATTGAAATTCTTAAATTACAATATACCACATTGATCAAAAAGTTCCTGGAATTTATTCAGAAAATTAAAATACAAGTTTATTAATTTAAATTTATATTGTCCTCTTCAAAGTAATCCCAGTCGACTGCAAGACATTTATGCAAGCGTTTAATCCAATCCTCGAAGCATTTTTTATATTTGGTTTTTGGTATGTCCACCGGTGCTTCCTGAGATTTTTCCATTACTTCCTCTCGGCTGCTGAAACGCGTTCCACGTAATTGTTTTTTAACTCGATTGAACAGAAAGAAATTACAGAGAGCCAATGCTGGTGAATTCGGGGGCTGCTGGATGATATTTGTTGCATTTTTCGTCAAAAAAATTTTAACGATGACACTGTGCGACGGTGAGTTATCATGGTGCAAAATCCACGATTCTGGTCTCTTTCGGCGAACTGCTTCCCGCAAACGCCTTATAACACCCAAATAACACTCTTTGTTTACTTTCTGGCCTTCTGGCAAAAAATCATGATGCACTACACCGTTGTAATCCATGAAAACCATGAGCATTGCCTTCTTTTTTTGACTGAAAAGGACGTGTTTTTTTTTGTCTCTGCTCATTTGGTGAACGCCATTCACTGTCTGATGTCTGGATTGCGTGTCGTACTCATAAACCCACGCCTCGTCTCCAGTAATGATTCTTTTGATGAATGTGGGATCGGATTCAGCCTCGAAAATCATTGAGGTCTTTTGACACCAACTTTGCTGCTACATGACGGAAACCCAAATCATTAACCATTATGTCTTGAACGGATTCACAGCCAATGTTAAAGTCCTCCGCTATACCTTCGATGATGTCCTCTTGCTTACGTAGCTTTTGTAAATGTCAAGCTAGGACACTAAGATTTAGCGGGAATATTAACAACAGATGTACCAACATAAAAAAAAGACTCAAATCGGAACAATGGACCGTCACACAGGGGTTATTACGGCAACTTTTCGATCAAGGTGGTACATATGCTGTAACAAAAACAATAAAAAAATTTGTATTATAAAAAACCATTAAACTGAAACCCAGGTGTGCAGGATATATTTGTTTAAACAGAAAACATAAAAAATGTAAAATCAATCGAAATATTTATTGTTAAAAGCAAATATATATTTAGGGTTAACATACTTGTATTGTTTAATAATATTTTTGCTTTGATATTTGAATATAAACAAATTGTTTTAAATTTACAAAAAGAGAAATAAGAGCAAAAAAAGAATGACACTCGCACTTACTACCAAACACTGCACACATGGCGCATAAGTTTAATTATGACTCAGGTTTAAATTGTTCATAAAAAACAGAAACACAAAAAAATGATTTTTTTTTCATTCTCAAACTATCTTTTATTAATACTTAAAAACTTGACACCAGCATTCGAAATATAGCCCCAAACCACAACATTAATCAGAAAAATACAAAAAGCACTGCAAGGGTTTGGAGCTGTAACTCGAGTGCTGGTGTGGGCAAGTTTAGCAAAATGCTCACATTTGCTTATCCCAATATTCGAAAACAAGATGTAGTTAGTTCAGGGAAATTGGGTATAGCAAACAACCGTGAATTTTATCAAGATCCATAATTTTTCCGAACTTATAGAAACAGCTGCGCGGAGTCTAGTACCTTATGTAATTGCACGTCTTTGGGAGGAGTTGGTTAGTGGAGTTCATCAGAAAAAGGTCAAGTATTGAAATCCATAGAGCCGGAAGTACATAAAAATTAGTTCTAAAACGCTTACTGACTATGTATGCATTGATCGAATATTATATTTTAGTTATTATTGGGTAAAATGTTATTATTCTTAAGATACATATCTAAGGTTCAAAAATCTATATAGATATGAAAAAGAAAAACTTGTCCGACTATGCGTTGGAGTCAATGTATGTATGTATAAATAGGGTGGGCAATTTAAAAGTTTAAATTTTAGCCGGCAGTTATTTCGAAACTGGCAATACTTATGTCATTCTATTCTGTCACAACTTTCAGTATATTATCTCTATTGAACGAAATTCATCGATTTATGCTTGAGCAACGTTGGAATTTATTGGAAATTTTAATTATTTAGAATCATCTTTCCGGATGAAGCTCACTTTCACCTTGGTGGTTACGTCAATAAGCAAAATTGCCATAGCAGGGGCTCAGAAAATCCAAACGCAGCCTTACGGAAGCCAATGCACCAATTGCGAATGACTGTTTGATGCGGTTGGTGAAGCGGAGACTTCATTGGCCCATATTTCATATTTCCTAACCATTACGGTTAATGGAGACATCTATCGCACCATGATAACCAATTTTTTTGTGCCCGCTCTACATGGTAATGATATGAAGATATCTCATGCCACAATCGATTTATTGCGTCAAACGTTTGAAGGCCGTTTAGTTAGCCTAAATGGAGATGCCAGTTGTCCGCCAAGAAGCTGTGATTAGACACCGTTGGACAAATTTCTGTGGGGCGCCGTTAAAGACAAGTATTATACTGATAAACCAGAGACAATTGAGCATTTGAAGGCCCAAATTCGTGATGCCATTGCCAAGATACGACTCCATACACTCAAAAAAGTTGTCGAAAATTGGTCTGATCGAATGGGGTACTGTGCGGCAGCCATATGAATTAAATAATATTTAATTTCTAACCGGAACAATTCACAATACTTCACAACAAAAAAATAAATTTGGCAAAAATTTCAAACTGTTTTTGATTGCATTCTTAAATTTAAACTTTTAAATTGCCCACCCTATATAATACAAGGAAGTATTAACAAAAGAAAGATACTGAAATATATGAGCTTTATTTGTGAATACCTTTATTGTATTGGATCTCATACATACATAAATACATATATTATAGAAATACATACATACATATTCTTAACAATATTATCTATAAACTTGTAATGCAAAACCGGAAGGTTTTGTATATTTTACTAGTATACATACAGTGGCTGGAAAAAAAAAGTTGTCAAGACCAATGTTTCAGTAATGGTGCACAGTAAATTGTATTTTAGTATTTAAATGGTGTTTTTTTTTTAATTTGTGTCATTTACATACTTCGTAGTCTTAAACAAATATGTTTTATAACAAAAACAAATCTTATTTCAGTTTTGAGAAAGAAACAAAACTGTACCATCCAAATTCATGTTGAAAAAGTAAGTTGTTCCTAAAGTAATATTCGCAATACCCAAAGGTTTGAGTGACCACTTTGCCTTATCCCGCAAAAAATTATCGAATGTCAAATGATACAATCAATCAGATCTTCTAGTTTTTCAGCCCTATCCTTAAAAATTCGTATTGTTACGTTTTAACCTTTTTAAAACGTTTGAGTTCGTTTAAATTGAGTTAAAATAAACTAAACGCCGCTTTATTTATTGTTTTACAGTTTTATTTATTTACTTCACTATAACTTTTATACTGTGTGTCTTAATACAACACTTAACATTCGGTTATACAACACTTTTATTTCCGCTTTAACTCAACTTTATTTATTGACAGCCAAACGATAACTAACTGATGTGTAGGTAAAGCAGAGCTTTATATATCTAATTGCCTTTAGTTTGGAAGGTGCAGGATATATCGACCGTCTTCTATTTCCATATCCGTTAATTCAAATGTAATGTAAAGATGGTCGATGTGATAGTGCTGTCAAATTGACAGGGTGACACAAACTATACCAACAGCCCACAATGCCGTGTTGTATTTTTATTTTTGTAACAGTATTTTTAAACTTCGCCAAGATCTCTGCTCTGCGCAATCAACTTTAGAGCATTTGTATATCCTCTTCTCAAATAATCTTTGATTATTTTTGCAGTATTGATTGGGTCATTGTCCTGTACAGGTTTGAAGTTTTTTCTTATTAGTCGTCTACCTTCTGCTATTGCAGTCTTCTCTAAAATTTTAAAGGAGACAGCTCCAAAAGAACTATACTACCTTTACCACTCGCCGATATGTATCTCCAAATCACTCGGGCACTTTCTAGCGACTTAAAAGTTTCTATAGTACACTTGTATGTAAGCTGTTCGCTAGGGTTACGACATACAAACATCATACCACAAGAATGTTTAAGTCCATTCATAGAATCATCTGTCCTAAGTACACTATGCCAAAAATTTTGGGTCTTTAATATGTGTTGCTTATAAAATAATCGTTGTACTTCTGCATTACATTTCAGACTATCGTTTCATGTTTATACAAGTTCTTTGCTATATATCTCTGCGTTTATTATTTTTATATAAAATAGTTATAATGGTTGGCTTTTCTTTGTCTTTAATTGTCTAATTCAACCACCTTTAAACTGATTTAAAGATATCCGAGTAGAAAACAGATACATACTATTTAACAGGTATCAAAGCGATTTTTTTTATAAAAAAACGGACTAATTTTACTTATAAATAAATACTTTGAATTGAATTGTCTCTGTCCATAAAATATTTCTTACTTGACTTAAGTTTTTCATATAACAACAGATTAAAACTTTAGCTGACAACTTATTTTTGCAACGTTACAACCGCAGCCATATCAATAGAAAGTAGTACCAATTTCACATTGTTTCTATTTTCATTACGATACTTCAAAAATATGTAAAAACATAACTAAAAGAGAACAAGGGAAGATTCTGAGATCACTTTAAAAGCCAAGGTTTGCTTTGACAACTTATTTTTTCCACATACTGTACCTATGTATGTTTATACTATAGCTTTACTTATGTACAACCATGTACCATTATTTACTATAAATTTTCTACACAGTTAAATACATATTAATAAAATACGGAGCTATGTTTGTGCTAAGTGTGTATGACTGCGATATATGCACAATAAAATGTGACAATTTTAGTATATTTTGTTGTTTTTAGTAGCTGTTTTTAAAACACAGCACGGAAATGTTTTTCTTTAACAAATATTACCAAAATAAAAAACAACAACGAAACAGCACAACCATAAAAAATGATATAAATGCGGGAATAATAAAAGCCATATAGATATGTACATACATACGTATGTACATACATACATACAAATGTACATATCATGCATAAGTATACTTACACCCTTTGAGTTAAAATTAGTTGTTATGCCATCTTCTATTCGTCTGTCTATTCGTTTTATTTACGATAATATTGCATGAATGTGCTTAAATACAATTTTTTATAGGGTTCTCTTCAAAATCTCATATTGAAAAACTTTTGAATACGTAAACAATAAAACGAGAACGAGTCAATAAGTCCGTGAAAAGATAAAACTGATTTTCTCAACTGGTATATATCAATTGAGTCCTGTCTAAATTTGAACGAGCTTGGCAATTTAGTTTGTGTTCGAGAGCCATCGATAGAGCACTACGCTCAGGGATATACTTATATGAATTCAGCAGCAACAAATACTTCAAGTGAAATGCCACGCAAACGTTTAACGACAAATGTAGAATCATCGAGCAGTATGGGCGAGATTGTTTCAACAGCAAATAAACAAAAGGATCGGCACTCTATTTCTTGCGGGTGTAGCAGAGGCGTATTTTATATGATTACGGAAAAAGAGAGCTCTGGAGTAAAGATTTGATGCGATAAAACAGTGACAGCAATGCTGCTTACCACGCCTTTTAAAATAAAAGAAACATACAAAATAATATGAAGTGTCGTTGCTACAATTATAACCAATTTGCTCACATTGTAACAGATTGTTGTGAAAATAAGAAAAAGAATTAGTCTGACAATAGCATAGAGCATGATCTTTGCATGTTATTAGCTAAGACTCAACGTGATTTGCTATCCATATCTTAATTATTATCTTAACTCTCATCTTAGTTGTAATTTTCTACCCTTTTTGCCCATTTTATCCCCTTTGGGTACAATTCAAACATTTAAGATTGCCTATAAATCCTTACAGAAAGATACTGTAGAATTTGCTGTTTAGCTGAATACAGTCTTCAAACAAACACACATTAATTTCTATATGGCATGTTTTTACCCGATGGGATGCTTTTACCCCATGTGATTTGTGCAATATTCGCTAATCCAACCTTCCCGCTTTTTGACTGATTGCTTTAATTGTTGTTTTTCACATATACAAAATTCCATATTTAGTATGAATAAAAGATGACAAGCCCTTTTATCCAATCTCGCCCAATTATTAACTGATTATTGTCTGAACCAAACTTACAAATTTCTACTAAATATTACCTTTCCGCACCGTTTTTGTATTGAACACAAAGCCATTCAGACCCAATTCGAAACTTTAGCTTTAACCGTTCTTAAGATTGACGAAAATCAATATTTACTTTGTATGGGAGCTACTATGCTCACTTATACGATTCCGTTCACTTTTGGACTGATGCTTTGTATTGATCACGAAGCTATTTGGACTAAATTTAGAGACTCCTACTGTTCAAATTTTGAAGGTATAGACAAATAAATATTTACTTTGTATGGGAGTGGTACAGCCCAGTTGGAATTTTTGAAATTTATATTGTTCAACAATAAAAATTTCATGAATATCCATTCAGCCGTTTAGCTGCTTATAGACTTTAAACATACATATAAACACATATTCACTTTATATATCGGGTGTTTTTTTTGCAGTTACACAAGTTGAAATCACAATAAAACAAAAAAATATTTTTTTAATATCAATGAAAATTCTATGACAATATTTAAGTATGATGTCGGCCATGTGGCCGCCACGGCAGGCGCGTAAAAGGCGCGATCTGGAATAACAATTTTCACAAATTTTTCGCATTATATGTGGCCGTATTTCGCTAATAACTCTTCGAATGTTGATTTCCAGGACAAGTGGATTTACACAACCCGAAAGAAAATAATCCAACAGGGATAAATCACATGGTGTTGGCGGCCAATTAAACAGACCATTACGTGAAATTACACTTCATCAAAAGTTTCTTTGAATAAATTAATTGTACCGCGCGCTGTGTTGCATGCTGG
Source organism: Wohlfahrtia magnifica (assembly GCA_023159175.1). Classification (NCBI taxonomy): domain Eukaryota; kingdom Metazoa; phylum Arthropoda; class Insecta; order Diptera; family Sarcophagidae; genus Wohlfahrtia; species Wohlfahrtia magnifica. The sequence continues at coordinate 1,803,899 of JAKWBJ010000198.1, read as the reverse complement.
AACCACATGTGTCAGCAGGATTAATGCCAGATAATTGAGGTACGAAAAAATTTCTAACCATGTCCGTATAAAGTTCACCATTGATAGTTATAGACTGAACAACATCACTTTTGAAGACATATGGACCAATGACTTCACCAGCCCATAAAGGACGAAAAAGAGTACTTTTCTGTGGGTGTAATGGTGTTTCGACAAAAAACTTGTTGATTATCGTTACTTCAAATGTGAGAATTTGGCTTATTTACAAAATTGGGCTTCATCGGAGAACAAAATGATGAATTTTGAAGTTTGACAAACAGAACCACTATTTTGATAAACAACAATTTGCAAGCGTTGCTCTGGTTTAAGTATATCCATAATGAAATGACATACCAAACGAAATTAAAAGTAACTATCATCTGTAAAATCTGTTATCAAGTAAAGCAGTGTTGCCAACTAAAGGTTATGGACCTTTAAAAAACACCCAATATATAAAATATGTGGTAGGTACTATTAATGCTAATGATTGGTTTGCTGACTTAAGTGCTAGTCTACATATGTCTGTGCAAAAAGATTGGTTTTCGATTATAAAGCTTTTCTAAATAAAAAAAAAAACACGGAAAAGTTAACACTCGATGGCGTGAAAAATGAATATCTTATATGCAAGCTGAGTTACAAAGAAAGCTATCGCGTTGGTGTGATAGGCTTGACATCAGGCCAAACCCTCCCACAATTTTCAACAGCGGTATCATCTCATTACATTGCTATACATATGGCAATCGAAACCGGCGTCAAGCTGTAGGTACCTTTTAATGAGTCAAAAAATAGAATCGGGTGCAGTTAACTGATTAAGAGAAGTTCGACTTCTCTCTTCCCGATTGTTACGAAAATAAAAGTGCTTAAAAAGAAGATACACTACAACAGCGCCTTTTAAAACATTATTGTATGAGTTTAGTCTATTGGTTTGTGTCCAGGCTGTCAATGTATCGCCCTGGTACTGCCTTACTTATTTGTGTATTTGGCAGCATTGCCAAATCGACCATATTTGGGTCACACAATCTTCACTTTTAAAATTAACGGACGAATAGAAGATTTAAGAGGACTTAAGACTGTTTCAGAACTTTCTTAACTATAGGCAGTTAAGTATGTAAGGGACACTGCTTTGCCTATGTCAGTCAGTTATAGTTTGGCAGTCATGGTGTAAAGTTGTTATTTAAAAGTTAGAAAGCAAAGTCGTGTTAGGGCGCCCGTAAAAATGTTGAGTTATTATGTATTAAGTGTAAGTGTGGAAATATAATAAAAGACTATAAAGTAAAACATAAATTTGCTGCATTTATTTCATTTTACGCAATTTAAAAGAACTCAAACATTTTGAAAAGGGTAAAACGTAACAATATGTATGTTATATGGTAAATTATGTGTGATTAAAAGGGGTGGTGAAATAAAAGTAGTAGCCAATCTGCATGCAATCTGCAGATGACATGTTCAAGTTTTGATAACAACAGAAAGATAATGGCCATAATTAGTAAAGAAGAAAGATTGTCACTAATAAAAGGAATAAAAAATATTTTGTAAATATTTAATTGATCTTAAGAGTTAACTCACAATTATTTATGAGAAAAATAAAATTTCTATGACTTAATTTGTAAATATTTACTTTAATTGATATAATTTTGTTTTGACCTGTGGCCATTCCTATTTTATTCTTATTCAAAAACATAATTTGATTGCTTAATTTAAAATAATTGTATTTGATAATATTTTCGTTTTCTTTTTTCTATATTTTAATTCCAGGCACTAACTCACTAACAAGAGATCATCATGCCTGTCTGCCCACCTTTTTTTCGAAAATGGTACGACTTTGTATTGGATTTCGTCTTTATTTTGTGGTAAATAATTTTGCGTAGTTAAGACATTCTCGTATTCTATGGCACGTAAACTTTTTCACATGTAAAACATCAACCAACTGTTGAAGAGGCAGAAAAAGAGCCCAATTCCCAGAAGTAACAAAAAAAAAATTATCAAGAAATCCCAACGATATAAACTGGAGAAATTAAAAAAAAAATTAAATTGAAATTCAATGTTGAAAAACGTTGGAATGAAGAGGAATCAGTAGAGTTACTTTTTTTTCATATTCATTTTGGTATAAAATGTGATCAAAGATGTCAAAGATCTCTGGGTCAGTAGAATTTTTTCACACACACTCACTCTGGGGAAATATAAACGAAAACGGCAGACAAGACAAACCAAATTTTGTTTTAAAAGATTTTCAAATATTTTTTTTATGTCTTTTCATCGTCTTTCGATTTAAAATTTTTTTGGGTGTGTTATGAAAAAGAGTTTACTTGTAATACGTACACACAGAGTTATTCTTTGAGGAGTAACATGATGATGTTGGGTGATGACAGCGGTTTAATGTTTTGACGATTGTAATGATGACAGTGATGATGATGATGATGTTCTTTAACAGAAACAATGCCATGAACACGTATTAAAGACAAACTTCAAATAATAAACTGACCACAACAATTATTTGAAAATTCGAAACCTCCAAGAGAAAACCTAACAAGAGGAAGAATAACAGAAAAATAGAAGAAGAAAACCAAAAAATGACTGAATAAATTATTCCGTAATTTTTTGTTCAACAACGGACATCATGAGAAATGGAATCAAATATTATTTGAATTGCATGTCTATAATTATTAATGTGTGAGAGATTTAAATGCTATTTTTGGCTTCATTTAATTAATAACTGTTTGACACAAATACGCCAACACAGTTGCAGACACTCATATCATTAAAATTTCAAAGAATTATTTTAATTAAATACCAAATTATTACGTACAACAAAAGTATAATTACAAATGTACGAACGTATGTATGTATGTATGTATAATGACATTTAAGAACTTTTAGTTTTATTTTTACATACTAAAGTATCATGTTTTTGTTTGTTTTTTTTATAACATATTTTTACTTTCATTAAATTGTGAAATTTTTAAGTTTTCGTTTGCATGAGAATACCGTTTCAATTTCCTATTTTGTGGAACAAGAAATTAGGTTAATAATCAAATTTATAACTAAAAAATGTAAGTGGTCGGGATATACAGTGTCAGATATTCGTATAAACGTTCCTTTTATTTTAATTTGGTTTCCTTCTATCATTTTATCATTGCATTATTCACAACAAATTCCAACTTTTATTGTTGCCTAAAGTAACAGTAACGGTTGTTGTTACCTATAAATCATTGCAGTTTTAAAATGCCACCAAATATTAGTAGATAATCGTTTAAGCGCACTGACTAAATTTCCTATAGGAACACCGCAGTTGATTAATTTTCATTATTAATTTGATTGACAATTTTTATTTATGTATTTATTTATTTATTTTTCTCCGTCTCTGGTCTAGGGAGCATATTGCCTCTCCACAAAACATACATTGTTTTGTTTCAGTTACTTTAATCAATTTGATCTTTCAAGCTAAGTAGATGATTTATCCACTGTAGTTTCCTTCATATAATTTTGCGTAGTGGTGAAGATTCTTACTAATTGGTGGTGATCTTGACTTTAGCATTATAATTTTTTCCTAGTAGGTGGCGTGCTTTTCCTGATCAATTGCCTGATGTTTGTCATCATCGCCAGAGGTATGCGGGAAGGTTAGGGCTTATTCTTCATTTTTTTGACAATTTTTTATTACTTCAAAAATATGATTTGGCACTATTTTCATTAAATTTTCCAGCCACAGATGACCCAAATCTTTCTAAACTTCCTTAATGGCAAGTGGATCTCTTACACAGTTTTGTAAAACTATCCTTTTTGCGCACAAATAATAAATAAATAAATAAATAAATAAATATATAAATTATAATTATAAATAATTTAAACCGAGCAAAACCTAACGGGATCAGATCGGACGAGATCTGAAACTTCTCAGATCTACAATTCAAAGCATTGTTAAAAAATTTGCGGAAAGCAAAAATTATAGCAATAATGTTGCAAAAAGAGGTCGTGTATCCGATATTACTTCTCGCGACAAGAGAGCTTTAGCGGCTATAATTAAACAAAACACCGAAGCACTGTAAGGAATATAGCTTCAAAGTTGTCTGAAACTATTGGAAAACCCGCCAAACGTAAATGAACATGTCAGCAAATGAAAAATATAGGTTATGGTTTCTATAAGCTATGTTCAACATTTACTTCGTGTCGCAAAAACCATTGTGACTAATGCCAAAAAAATGGCAAAAGAAAAACCTTTACTTATAGCACTCCAAATGGAAAAACGCTTATCATGGGCAAAGGAAAATGTTCTTGGGTGCAATGACAAGGGGAAACCATTATTTTTAGAAATGAGTCGAAGTTTGACGTATGTGTTGAGGATGCAAGGATAAGTGTTATTCGCAAAAGCACAGTAGTATACAACAAAGACTGTTTAAAACGCACCGTAAAGTTCCCAGCAAGCGTTATGGTGTGGGGGTGTATGTCCTCAAAGGGCGTTGGGCGTTACATAATCGATGGGATAGTAAATGCGCAAAAATATATTTGCAGAAAATCTGCTTCCATCAGAGTCAAGGCTAGCTGACAAACACGATAGTGCATCTTCTCATACAGCAGGAAGCACAAAACAATGGCTACAAGAGAACGGCGTTGATGTCTTGGATTGGCCATCATCAAGTTCAGACCTCAACCCAATAGAAAATCTATGGCACTCATGAAAAGAAAATTGCGAGAGGACCCACAACGTTCTGTTAGTGGGTTAAAAGCTTAAATACAGGAAATATTGGACTGAATAACCCACGAAGATTGCAAAACTTTTATTAATAGAATGCTAAGGCGGCTAGTTGCCGTAATAAGGAATAAATGATGTATAACTCGATTTTAATTAGTAAAAGTAGCCACTGTACGAATTGATAGTAGTCAAATAATTTTGTGTAAAAATAATGAAGTTAGGCTTTAGTTTGTATTTTCAAGACATTTATCCTATTATGATAAGTGTTGTTTTTTAGTTTAAAGATAATAAAATAACGTTTCAGAAAATGTAATCTTTGTGGCGCAGTCGGTAATATTTTTTTAAATGTATAGGCTTGAATGTTGATTTTGTAAAAAATCCTTGGTGTACGAATTAATAGTGGTAAGGGCTCGTGCAGCCCGAAAGATTCTCCACTAGATTCGATAAGTGGTATGTTGAGCTTTTTAAACCATTTCTATGACCCTTTAGAAACGTGAATGGCAGCGTAACCTGATAGATTCTCCTTTTTTCCAATTTATCATCCAAAAATTAAGAGAGAGCATCATCCAACGATATAGGCAGAAAATTGACAAACTTAGATAATAAGAGAAATAATTTAGCTTATGAGTCAATAACGCGTAAACGACTCAAAAGATTTTGATGAAATTTGGAGCATAGATAGATCTACCTAACGAAAGTAACTAACTCGGTAACCCAATTTTATTGGGCATTATATTTAAAAGATCCCGGGTGGGTTTTTTATTATTTAGGGGTTTTCGTAGTTTATTTACAACAAAAGTAGGAATAATTACGTATTGGCAGTTCTAATTATTTCAGTTCATTTTTTTAGCACAAAAAAGATAATGAGATAATAAATTTATTAAAAAAAAATTATCGACCCACTGCTTATACAAAAGATATTATATGCATCGAAACAGACAATAGTCAGAAGGAGCTGTGATTAGAGAATTTGATCGGTTCTAAAAACAGTTTGGCAACTTTGCCACGAGAGATCAAGCGTTGTCATGCAAAACGAAAACTTTATATGTCTATCTATCTATCTGTCTTTATATTCTGGCCGATTTTCTAATAATTGCATTCTGCTCCGAATACTGGGTTTTAGCAGCTCATAGTACTCAATGCGGCTTTGATCCCACTAAGAATGCAAAATTGCATTATAAATATTAAAACAGCTTAATTATACTAACAAACCAATTAAACGAAATTTGAAAGCGGTTACAAAACACAAAAACCAATTTTTCCCCACTATGTGTTTTCCATGATCTTATCCATTTTTTTGTCACCTGTCCGTCTTTATAGAGAAAATGCTAAGACGACTTTTGACGTCTTCAGATGATATATTTATTTAGATGTACGATAATATCGTTTTTTTAATGGGAGGTGCCACGCCCACTTTTCCTTTAAGGTTAATTTTTTAACTTAATGTACTTTTGTCTAACGCATTTTAGTGGATGATGAATGTTAACAAACAAAAAAATGTTCTTTAAGTAGGAAAAATTTATGTAATTTCAGAAGTAAAATCACTAATGTTTATCATTTTCCCTCGATTTTGACGTCTCCAAGATCCAATTTTGAACAAAGCATCATATTGGGCTTTCGTTAGCTAAATCAATGTATATATCTATGCTCCAAATTTCAACAAAATCGATTAGTTGCTTACACGTTATTGACTTATAAGCAATCGATGAATGCAATATCAATTACAATAGTATGTCACCGAATCACTTCTTTTGAAGAAATATAAAATCGGCTTCAAAGTGGATCGGGAGACGGGATTCGAACATTAGCTCAGAGCTGGGAGAAAGATGTAAGCCAGTGATTTGATAATTTTTTATTTTGATAAAATTGTTAATTCATTATTAATTTTGAGCTGAATTAATTTGTACGCCCAATACGGAAATTTTTAATTTTTTTTGTTGTAAATAAACAACATAAACCTTCAAATAAAAAGGGTTGCCAACCCTGGATGGGTAAAGGTAATATGTTATTATAAAACCATCACAATGTTAGTGTAATTTTTAGTAAAATCCGGAATATTTTTAAGGTTATGAAAAAAATTGAAGAAAATATTTAATCAGTGATAAAGTGTATCCCAATTGTTCTTTAAACTAAGGTTATATATCTTAATTTACATTAAAGTAAAGTAAAAGTGCAGAAAAACAATACTAAATGTATACCTACTGCCAACATTTATTCCTTCAAAAATTAATTTGTCGAAAAGTTTCACTTTACAATTTCCATTTTTCTTAAAATGAAAGGCAAAGTTTAATAACGAGTTTGAAAAGCCCCAAAAGCAGCACTCAAACAGAGAATTTGTATTTCACTTTTTTTTTTGGAATGCATTTTGGGTGTCAATTCAAATTATTTTATTGGGTCAAGCATGACGTAATTTTTTGTCATTACACCATATGTTCGAAATTTAAATGAAATAAAATAACAGAGACCGACACTGTCGTATATTGCATGCAGCGGATTATAAAACTCTTGTAGGCATTCTTTCTATTCTGTAACAAAGAATTGTCATGAATAATACCGATATTCTATATTCATTCATACTCGAATATATCGAAATTTATTGTAAGTAAAAGTCATAAAGTTAATTTTGTTTTTATTTCGGCTTCTTACAGACACAGTTTTTTCTTTATGAAGTGAAATAAAAATTTATCACTTATTTTTCCTGCTTTTTTTCTAACAATTGACTGAAATTGGTTAGTTTGGCTTTCTGTGTGTATTTTTGAATGTTCTTATTAAGAAATTTTTATCTGACATTTTTATGGCTATTTTGGAATGTTGGTTAGAGACCCATTTATTTTACAGGATATTTTATTATGTTCATGTCGGTTTTGCATAATACCACATACAGTAGTGTGCTAAATGAATACCTATTGCTAAAGAAAGGATTCAATTTCAAAACAGTGTAGCATTAGTAAAACTTTTTTCTTTAAGCAAAGTCTAATAGCATATAATGGAAAATAAGTTTTTATCAAAGATTTATATTTAAGCCAAGAACAATAGTTGTAACCAGTGATGGGAAATATGATTTTCTGTTCCATATTAAAATATTATTTTTTGACCACAAGGGTAGCAAATTTTATAAAACCGAAAGGTTTTTTCATGTGTGGATTTCTTAAAAATGTAATAATTCTGTCAATCCTCAGGTTGTTAGTATCGGATGCTTTATTTAGCGGTTAATATCTTTGAGGCGTACACCAGAGCAACACTTGCCAAATGTTAATTTTTTTTTTATCAGTAATCGTTCTATTTCACGTTTACTCTAACTAATAATGTGCATCCTGTCAGACGCAGAACAGTGTGCAATGAAGCCGCTGTACAGGGAAGCATGGAATAATATCCAAATCAATCAATTCGTCGCCGTTCTCAGCAACTGGTGTTATGTTCTTCCACTTTATGGAAGATTTTACGAAATTATCTTGGCTTAAAGACTTTCAAGATTTAACTTGTGCAGGAATTAATGCAAAGCGACCTTAAGCACGAACTGATACTGATATTGAATTTCCATTAAATAATGTTCGTTCTGGGGTGAAGCCCATTTTTGGGTGAATGGGTACGTAATAAGCAGAATTGTCGCAGTTAGAGTACAGATAACTCACAAGATTTTGTCGATACATCATTACATTTGAAGAAAATAACTGTTTGGTGCTTTTTATGGGTGGAGGTGCCATTGGTCCATATGCCTTCTAATACGATGATGGACTGTCAGTGGTGAACAGTATAGGGACATGATTAATAATTTCAATTAATTGAACCCATTGGACTATTGAACATATATGCTGCGAAAAGTTCGTGAAAATTTTTGTTTCAGATTGCGCCTTGTACGCGCCAGTCGTGACGGCCACATGGCTAAAATCATATTAAAACATTAATGTTAAGTAATTTTCTAACCTACAAAGCCCTTTTGATATTGAAAATATATTTTTATTTGTTTTATTATGATTTAGATTTGTGTAACTGTCAAAAACGCCCCATATAAGTATTCATTCAGTTCACTACTATGTATTTCTGAAAATTAAGACCGTTATCAATATTATGATTTGACACAAAATTTGTAAGTATTTGTGACCCATTTCGAGTAATGTGTGTCATCTGCATACCTTTTGTTAATGTTAATGTTAGCGATGTTCGCTGATTGCATCTGCAATAGAGGTGAGAGTATACAATCCAGTCTATCGCCTCGAGCGATTGTTACTTTTTGTGATTTCACCATCCACTTTTCGGCGGTTCAATGCCGGTATAAATTTCTTATGCATTGAATTTTCTTTACTATCTCTACCCAACCAGAGCAATATGTTCAAACGTTTATCGTGAAGCATAATTGCAAAAACGTTCTCGCAGGCCAGGAAACAAAGGGCACTTAGTAGTTATTAAATTTTATCTATAAATAGCGATCTGATGGGAATACGATTTTTTTAAATTTTACACTTTTTAGCAGATGTTAAAGATATCTATGACATGTTACTATAGCAATCACTAAATATAATTTTAATCAAATGGCTTAAAAACAAAATGTAAGAGTTAGCCAAACTTTCCAGCATGCAACCAATACCATTACCTTTTTTTTTGACAATCTGTTCCACTGTGCACGTATAAATTTTAAATATGTGCTATTTTTATTTAATTTTTAGGCTGTTTTTTCGTTGTTGCTTAAATCATTTGTAATTTTTGACTTTATCTAAAATCAAACCGAAAAAAAGCAATAATGTTGGCTGCCGTGTCGAAAGTCAAAGTTATTATTTTACAAAAAGAAACAAATTTTTTAAAATCAGTTTAAATGAAAGTGAAGTTAAAGTTTGTTTTTGGAAACACAAAAAATATATATTTATGTAGCTCAGTTAGTTGAAAAATTAGTTGAGTTAAACACAAAAAGCAAAATGCCACTTGTAATATAATACACGGGCTGTTGTTATCTTAAATAGTGTTAAAAATAGTGATTTATTTTCAGGATATATTTCAACGTTGATAGCCTAACAAAATGTATTATTTTTATATGCTATTTAGTTATTTTAAACAAACACAAGCCAAATTACATTTATACTCCCTCATATTTAATACATAATTTTCATAAATTTACAAATGACTAGCATTAAACATCCGGCGTTGCCCGGAAATATACATATAAAAAATAAACTTTGCTTTAAAAAGGAAATTTGAGCATCGTTTCCGAAGCAGAAGAGAAATCATTAAATTTGACCGTTTTCTCCTGATTTTGACATCCAATTTAAAAACATAACTTTTTGCAGATTATTTAACAAAACCAATTCAGTTGTTTACACGTGATTGACTCACAAACAAACTGAATAAACAATTTTATTTCTCATGTAACCTATTTGTTTGGTTTTCTCCCAATTTTAATCTCTCCCAAGTCCAATTTTGAATAAAGATATAGCCTATAACACTTTTGTTAGCTGGATCTATCTGTGTTCAAAATTTTATCAAAATCGGAATGTTAGCAAACAAAAATGTTTTCAAAGGCATAAAAAATGTAATTTTGAAATATTTCCACTTTCATTAGTTAAATATCTATCTAAATTTCATATTTTAACAAAATTTAAACATTTAACATATTAATTACGAGTTGCCAAATTCTGAAAGGTGCCTAAGTTGATCCGTATTCCTCCGATTTTAGCTTCTTCCAAGTCCAATTTGGAAAAAATTCATAGCCTTTAACACTTTCTTTAGCTGGATATATTTGTGTTAAAAGTTTCAGCAAAATCACTTCAGTAGTTTATGCGTGATTGTGTGAAAAACCAAACAAAGTTACAGAGATATTTTTAATATATATGTATATGGTGCTTTACTATCTCCATCTTAATTATTATCTTAGTTAAATTTGTATCTTTTTCCACATTTTGTCTCTTTCCGGTCAAAATCCAATCACTTGTTCCTTCCAGAAAGACAATTTAGGTTCTGCTTTTCAGCTGTGTATAGTCTTCAAACAAACAAACAATCACTTTTATATAGTATATGTATATATTTAACTTTTATCCAGTGATTCTGAAGTACCAGCTTTTTGGTTGATGTGGGTAGATAACGAAGCTTTGATAGTTGCCATTCTCAACATATATTTTTCCCGCCGTCACTTCTCTAGGAAGCATATTAGCTTTCCACAAAGCATCCATTGCTTTGTTTCAGTTTCTTTAATCAGTTTAATCTATTCAAACTAAGTAGATGATTTATCCACTGTAGTTTCCTCCATACAATTTTGCGTAGTGGTGAAGATCTTTGCTAATTGGTGGTGATCTTTACTTTAGCATTATAATTTTTTCCCAGTTGGTGGCGTGTTTTTCCTGATCATTCGTCTGATGTTTTGTCACCATCGCCAGAGGTATGCGGGAAGGTCAGCGGTGCTTCATCTGTTATTTTTTAGACATTTCAAAACCACAATTAAATTTTTTCTTCGTCATATCCGCTGCTGTGGCTCGAGCTTGTTCGTTTGTGTTGTTATGCGTGCGCGTTCTCAACATATACAAAATCCTAAATATAGTACGAATAGAAGATGCCACGCGGAATTATCCAACCTTGCTTAGTTACTGACTTATGATGTATACTGTTCACGACGTTGTGTGAACCTAATTTAAAAACTTCTACTATTGCTGTCTTAAAGATATACAAAAATCAATATTTAGTTTGTATTGGAGGTACCACGCCCCCTTGTTCAATTCCTTCCAATTTGTACTTGATGGTTTGAAGTTAGTACGAAGTCATTCAAACTACTAAAACTTTAGCCTTAACCGTTTTCGAAATATAATGAAATCAATATTTAGTTTTTATGGGAAGTACCACGCCCCATTCTCCAGTTCCGCCCACTTTTTGCCTGATAATCTGTCTTGACTATGAATCTAATGGAACCAAATTTATATAATCTTTCTGGTACATTTTTGAAGATATAGACAAATAAATATACTTTTTGTATTGCCGAGGCACCGTCCAGTTAAATTTATATAGCCTTCCAGATATACAGAGAGATACTGCCGTTAAGCTGTCCATACGGCACAAACAAACTAACAAACAAACATACAAAAACACATTTATTTTATATATAAGAATATTGAAATGTATTTATTCTTGGGAAACGTGGAATGTCCTACCTATATTAATAATATCGTTTACAAAACAATTACTTAAACCTATAATTATAAAAATCATAACAAAATATATTTATTGCCTTAAATGAATATTTTGTAAGAAAAAAGTCCCATGACTGCTGATTTACCAATTATTTTGTTTTGCCTTGAATGCAACAAAGTATTCATTTTGAACCTGTACCTTCAGTCTATAAATAACTCTCTTTGGGAGTATGAATGATTTTTATAGACAATTTATGCACTGCTATAAATACAAGTCATGTGGAAAAATGTTGAACAACTTAAATGACTGACAGCCTCAGTAAGTAAGTGACTGACAACTACAAAAAGTATATAACTGAAGATCAAAATTATATCAAAGTCACACCCTTTAATGCTTTTGATTTTCTTAATATTTTTTTTCTCCTTCAAAGATTTAATACACTGTTGCGCTGTGTAGCGTCAGGCATACTTGTATATAAAAAAGGGATAATTGAAGTATAATAGAGACAGAAACACCAATTTTAGTAAATAACAAAATTTGGTGACGTAAATTTTGACCGTTTCTTAGAGATCAATACATATTTAAAAAATTACGTTTTTTTTTAACAATCGTAGTATGGGTACTGTATAAAAAAGTTAAATACGACGCCATCAAGGACATTTAATTTTAAGCTTAAAAAAGCAAAACATTTTATTTCTAACAATGAATTTTAAAATTAAGTTAAAAAAATAAAAAAAAAAAATATAAAAAATCCATAATATGCTACAGATTAAGAAAAGGACAAATAAACTTTATTCATGTTGTATGTTGGATTTACAATATTCGAAAACTTTAGTGTGTGCCGCTGTGGTATAGTATAGGCGGTATCATCTCATAACATTAGTTCATAACTGGTTGTAAGAATTATTACTATTAAAAACTAACTAATGCATTCGCCGTTCAGAGACGGCATTAAACTGTATATCCTTTCAATAAGTCTAAAAGTAGAATCGGGTGCAGCTCACTGACTGAGAGAAGTCCCCATGTTCCTCCATGATGTGTTATGGGAGTTAATATTATGTACATACATACATACCTATGCACACAGAAAGAAATAATTCTAAAATCAATTAAAACCAGGTTGATTTAACATTTTTTAATTATAACTTCGCTTCATTATCGTTTAATTTAAAAACAAATAAAAAGCATGTTAAATTAGTATAGTAGATCTAGTTAAATCAAAGTGATAATCATGTTGATATAAAGTGAAATCCTTATTTAATCATAGTTGTGAAAAGTTAAAAAACATGAGTTTTATGCTAAATCTATACAAATTTAATGTTTAATTAAATATGAAATCACTTAAAATTAATATGATGGTCATATTAAAATAACATGAAAACATGTTTAAATAACATGATATTTTGTATTAATTTGAAATTATTTCTACATTCCTTCAGTTATGCTAGCTTGTTATATATGCATATCCATATCCATATCCATATCCATATCCATATCCATATCAAGAATTTTAGGAATATGGACATTTATGTACATAAACTTATGAAGCTTATACTATACACGTTCTTATTTCCCAAATTTTCGGGTATGGATTACATGGTCTACATACACAACTATTTAGATGAAGCGTTCTTTCGTAAAAAATCAAAATTATTTTTTGTTTTTATTTATTGATATGAAAACTCTTTAAACAAAAATGTTGAAAATAAAAATAATTATACGTACATACAGTGGCTACAAGCCAAACTCGGACACTATAATAAACTGATTTTGTTGATAAAAATCAAACTAATGAGAAATATTAAGCTATTAAAAATAGAAGACAGAATTAAAATTCAGTAGTTGTAAATAGAAATAAGCTAAAAAGGGTTCAATTTGTTAAAAAAGTTTCACATGCGAAACTCGGACGGCTTCATAAATGTCTGTGGATATTACTTATTGTGATAAAATTCATATTTTGTGTGCAGACCCTTGTTTTTATAATCATTTAGAGTCTCTTGGGAATAGATTCGACCAATTTTTGGTAGAAACCAGCTGGTATTTTTTTCCATTTTTCTGATAAAACCCTTCTTAGCACAGATTTGCTGGAAACCGAGTCATGCTGAACTTTTTTATTGAGATAGTCCCACAAATTTTCAATAGGATTTTTGCCCGGACTCAGGGATGGTGTTTCCATGACATGTGGTACCTTATATTGTAAAGCAAGCAAAGATACTGGACCTGATGCAGAAAATGAGATACACACAAGCACAGAACTACCACCATGCTTTACTGTCGGTTTCAACTTATTCAAACGTAATTCCTGACTTTGTCCCCCCATACTATTGGTTTACTTTCCGACCCAAATACATTAAATTCGCTTTAGTCGGTGAACATAAAGTTTCTCCAAAAAGAGAAATCCTCATTTTGGTACTGTTTTGCAAATTTAAGTCTTTTGGTTTGAATGCGCTCACTAATAAGAGGTTTTTGTCTAATTCTTCTACCATTAAGACCAACTCCGTAAAGCAAGTTTCTTATTGTTGATGGGCTTGCTTTCTTACCAAGCTCACTTTCAGCAATAGCAGCAAATTTTGGAGCACTCTGGAATGGATTTGCTTTTGTTATTCTGACAACAAAAAAACGTTCTTCTGCCTCAGAAAATATTTAGTTGTGGGCATGTTCTGGTCTATTTTGCACCGTTTTATTAACTTTGAAACGTTTTATTATTATGTCGTGCGCAGTTCAATGACTTATGCCAACAATTCTTACATGCTCTTACTTCGATACCAGTTTGTCGCCGTTTTCTAACCATCTTCTTGATTTTAGCTTTGCTTATTCTGTATAATTTTCGATAACTGAACTAAATGGTTTCCCCCAAATATGTAAATTATATCAGCCGCATTGAAATTACAGAGTTGCAGTTATTAACCCATAAAAGTTACTATCCGAGTTTGGCTTGTGCAAGTCATTTTGATTTTCAAAGCATTTTGAATTTCAATTTTATGTACAATTATTAAATTTCTGAGTTGTTTTTTACTTTTGTACGTGGAGGATATACACAAATAAGAAAATAACTTCATTTTTTTAGTTTTTTTAATAAAGGGTCCGCCAAATATTTTTTTTTTTTTTTTTTTTGAAAATGCCATAAAAAAAAAATAAATATTTTCTCAAATTTCTTAATATTGGAAAATAATTTCATTCAAATGGCTGTCTCGGCTGGCCATGCAGTAGCCTACACGATCGGTCCAATTTTTAAGCACATTATCGATTGTGTACAGCGGTATTTCACCAATGGCTTCACGAATATTGTCCTTTAAATCGTCAATTGTCTCTGGCTTGTTGGCGTAACACTTATCTTTGACGACACCCCACTAATAATAGTCCAACGGTGTCAAATCGCAGCACCGAGGTGACCAAACGACATCAGCTTTGCGGCTGATAATACGATCTTCAAAAACAGGGCGCAAAACATCGAGCGTAGCTTCGGCTGTGTGCCACGTAGCGCCGTCCTGTTGAAACCAAATGTTGCTAATATCCTCCTCTTCAACTTTTGTGAACAAAAATTTGTTCAACATGGCTCGATAACGATCGCCATTGACTGTAACGGCCACTCCTTGCTCATTTTCGAAGAAAAATGGCCCAATTATACCTCTGGACCAAAATCCGCACCAAACAGTGACTCGTCTTGGGAGTATCGGCTTTTCGATATATGCGTGCGGGTCTTCTGTGCCCCAAATGTGACAACTTTGCTTGTTTACATACCCGCCAAGATCAAAATGAGCTTCATCTTTTTTGGGCAAAATCGGCATCTTCTGTAAGTTGATTGCAGGCCCACTTGGCGTAGGGAAAACACAGTGGACACAACCATATTCGTTCAGCGGAAGGAGAAAACTAATTATCTGGCAAATCAGACATGAGCTAAGTGTTACCATTCTCGAAATAGGCACTAGTTGAAAAAAAACGTTAGATGGCGGACCCTTTAATTAAAATGTATGATTTTTAAGCGATCGAAAATATTTTGGTATAGTGTCCGAGTTTGGGTTGGAGTCACTGTATATACAATAAATTTAAGTAACACTACGATGAAAGAATATAAAACCAAAAATAATTATTTTTCTTGTGCCCAAACAATGTAAAATTAACATTAAATCATTTTATTTTTACAGTGGAAAAGGTTAAAATTAATATGCATGATTTTATGTTAACACGAACTACAATGTTGAATATTAAAACAATTAATATGAAACAACGTCAATTCTTTTTTTTTCAAAATTTTACAAAAATTAAAGTGAACATTTTTTCATGTTGATTTTACTTACACTTATTTATGAAAGGTTCTACCTCCCGAATGACTTAAGTTAATAAGATTGGATATGATTTTTAATATAAAAAATTTTTGATTTTAAAAATTTTTAAGTTGGGATCTTGAAATTAAAACAAGAAAAAAAACAAATAAATAAAGAAATAAAATCGAATGATGGCTAATTAAAAATTTTGGATTTTTTAATTACCTAATTGCTTATAAATTCATGCATGTGTATACCCTGATTCATAAAATTTTACATGCTATTCTCAAGTAACTCAGACAAATATGTTGATATTTTAATGCCATTGCAATTTTAAAATATTTATTCTTTTAACACATGCATACAACGAATAGTATGGAAAGATAAGAATTAATTCAAATTGTGTCAATTATGCCGACAGGCAACAGCAGCCAAGTTGTCGTATATTTTCCGCTCTCTGTACGAGTATTTTCGCTGCAGTTGTTAGGCAAAATATCTGTTATGTGTCGATGACAAACTGCTAGAACATGTTACCGAATGTCTTGTCACAACTATACGACGTACTGTGGCATGCAGAACTTTAAATTAAGTTTTATATTCAAATGGCAATGTAAGTAAGTATTCGTTATATTGAATTAATAAGATAAAAGTGTACGTAAGAGAATTAATTCTTTTACATGATTGTACATGATGTATACATACATAATATGTTTCCTACCAACAACAACTTTCGCATATTCAAATATACGCGATATGGATGTGTTTTAAATATTTTGCAGTTATTTTTTCTTTTTACTTATTTTGTTTGTCGTTATTGGTTTTATAGTTTTTGGTTTTGTTTTTGCTTTTGTGTTTTTCTTTTTAATTTCAAAAATACTTGCGGTCAAGTTTTCTTTAGTTTTTCATTTCAATAAAGTATTAGTTTCTTAGATATACGTTTGCGTTTATTTTTTAATCTATTTTTTGTGACCGGTATTATCAAATACACGCTTGTGTCTTAAGTCTTTCGTTTTGATTTACATGGAAATTTTTTTGTGGCTTATTTTTTGTTTGTTCGTTGACTCAATGTGATTTTGACAACGACGCGTATTTCAACTTGTTTAGTTTTTGCTATTTTTTTTTGTCGGCTTATTCGCGTGCCTGTCCAAACTTTCGTTTGTCTCTTGGCCTCCCCATCTGACTATTCATGTTTACCAGTTCGTCTGTCTGTCTGCCTGCTTACATGTCTGATTATTTATAATAATTTTTTCTTTCCGTCATTTTCATTATTAATGCCTTAAGCTTAAGTTAAGCTAAAAACTAGAGTAATTGCATATTTTTAGTGTATAAGTATTTCAGAAACCGATATCAAAGTAGTACAATAACTGAATGAATGATACAGACACGACACCAATCTTTTAAATTTTTACTCATGTTAGGTTAATGTCAACAATTGCCTAAAGGATGTTAACATTGATTTGTAGTATACTGATATTCGTAAATGCTTGCAAACAAAAAAAAAAAAAAAAAAAAAAAATGGTAAATTCTACTCAACGACAAAGAAAACTTACCTCTTTTTAATCGAAGAAAACGCTGGAAATTGCACAAAAATTTTAATGGGATGCAATCATACCTGAAATGGAAAAATTATAAATTCTGGTTAGAAGTTATTATTTAATTGTTTTTATTCTTTAATTGTATAAAATGACATTTTCACTTAGAATTTAAATAATAAATCTAAAAAAGGTTATGGTTTGAAAATTTTACTTATAATTTACTTTGTAACTTACAAAATTCCAGGTGTATTGATTGGTAAAAGTATTTGCTTCACTAAAATATATTACATTTACGGCCAAAAATAAAAGTAGACTTTTAATGCACGTTAGTTACCAGACACTTTAAGCTTAACAAACATTTGTTAAAAAAACGTATGCAAAAACTCTATATTAGCTAATGATAGCTTTACAAAGTTCTAAGTTTTCATGCTGGCAATACCAGGTTATTTTGTGTTAGCGATGCCACACATACGAGTACTGGAACCAAAAAAAGATTTATTTTCTCATGAATTCCGTTACGAAAAAACTTAATAACTCCGTCAATTTCCAAGGGATTTCTAAACTGTAAGCCTTATTTAAATAATATAATAATGATAAGTTAATATAATTCCTTAATTAATTCATCAACCGTACGGTTCCTGTATAAAATAGTGCACAAAAACGCATCTAAAGTTAAAAAATGTGTGAAAAAATTGGATGAAAAATGTGTTTGCTTGAGAAATACACCAATATTTTTCAAGGCTACTTAACCAGCACATATATCATTTAAAAGGTCTGTTTCTCGTCTTTAATTCAAAAAGAAACTTACAATCGGGTAATATTCAGTTAAGTTTTTAGCTTATTAGTGCATGAAGGTCCGACAAACCAGGTTTTTACCCGGTTTCAACATCGTTCATTTTTGTGGCACCGTCTTATAATAAATAAATAAATAAATCGGCCATAGGATCCCTGGAGAGTATACACAGCATATCGAAAATTGTTCATGTATACCGGATGTCTCTGGTTGAGGTAGCGTAAGATTCGACGGTTAGCGTTAAATAAATTCCTGAACTTTGGATTATTGAAGATAACAGCATGGTTTATAAACTTACTCAAACAGAAGCAATTACAGACATTGAATTTTTCTTAAGTATAATAGCAAACTGGTGTAACAAGAACTTTATATTATGACAGACGGTCAATGGGTAAAAATTCAAGAAAATCTAGCTTCATAGGCCCAATTTTAGAATCTCGTGTACAGATTTCTATAGAAGCTGCATAATGGTGGAGTCTCCGAAACATCTCTGACATTGTCCAGAATTTGACGACTTACAGATGTCCTTGCAACAACCGATTAGGAGAAAATTAATGCCTTCATTAAACCGACTGAAGGAAGCTGGTAAGGACTGTGCAAAAATACGTTCCTACTATAAGACCCTTTTACCAAAAATATTCACAAATTGGACGAATGCAGTAGGTCTGCTTTTTTATTTAATTTTATATAGACAAACAAAAATTAAAAAAATTTGTGTCCCTATTACTTGAAAAAATCATATTCAAATTAGCTGTTAGGAGTAGTACTCTGTATATTAGTAAATGAAAAATGACATGAAAAAATGTGTTTGGTTGTTGTCAGCACTTCAAGAAGCCATAATAAGATCATCATAAAATCAAGATAATAAGATCGCGATATTAATCTTCTACATTAAAATATTGAGTTCGCGTGAGTTCGTTTAAATTGTGTTAAAATACAATTAAGTCACTTTATTGTTATTACAATTTTATTTATTCCACTATAACTTCTATACACTATGTCTTAATACAGCAAATTCGCTAATACAACACTTTTTATTTACACTGAACGCGACCTTACTTATTGACAGCCGAATGATAACTAACTAACTAAGCGTTATGCGCCACCTTTTTATAGTATTTCATTATTAGTTTCAAATGTTCTAGTACAGACACAAATCTTCGATCTATCTACGTTAATTCAAACGGTGTAAAATAATTTTATAAACACAAAAAGGAATCGAACCGGCAACTCCGTCAGACATACGGATGGTAGCACTCTTAATTAGTGCAGGTAATTTTTGGCAGTTATTAAGCTTTGACACAATAAATTTTATAGCTAAAAGCTCATAATAAGTCCCTGATGTGGTGAATTTTGTCTTCAACATTTTCATTTTCGTAACAATATATATGTAAGTGTTTGTTTGTAAGCACGTATATGACCGTTTTAAATCTATAGACGACTAAACCAATTTTCTTAAAATTTCTACAGTATTTTTCTGTAAGTCTGAAAGATACTAAAGGATACATAAATTTTAAAAATTCTAACTAGGCGGAGCCACTTCCATACAGAGTAAATATCTATTTATTTATATCTTCAAAATGTTTCCAGTGGACCTGATGGCTAGGCAGATGGCTGATGATGACAGGGGCATGGTCGGATAGGTATTTGGATACGATCCCTGATGGGATAGATTACCGCACATCAAAACCTTTCCTAGATAAAATGTTCTTCGTGTGTATCTCACCAGACGCGGCAATTACACCCGGTTCTGTTGAGGTATACACGGATGGATCAAAATTCTCATAAGGGGTTGGAGGCGGTATCTTTATTCCTGTATACGGAGTGAGGGAATCCTTTAAACTGCCGGACCACTGCAGTGTCTTACAGGCGGAAGTCTCGGCGATAAAGAGAGCAGCGGGCTGGTTGATGTACTACGGGGTATATGACATGATTACTGATATGGGTATCACAATGGTATAAATAATGGATCCAAGTGGTCTGGGCCGTTGTCTGGCTACCCGTCGTAACTAACTAACTAACTTCTATTATATTGAACATACTTATGTAGCTGCATAGGTTCGTGATTTTAGTTTTTAATTATTTTTAATCATAAGCATATACGAGTACATATACGTTTATTTAATATACTTTTTCTTGTATTCCCTTATTAAAAAGTAATGATTCATTATACCCTTGATATTGGTGATATTGGCACAAAATTAATTAATCTTTAAAACGCTCCCTTTATGATATTAAAAAAGAAAAAAATTTTTAATTAAAAATAAAATGTAGAAAACTACTAAACAAAGTTAATAAGCATTATATATAATAGATATTGTAATAAAAAAAAGCTGAAATCATGCCAATTATTAACCCTGATCTAAAGGCTGTGCCAAAAATGTAAGTTTTTATTTGAACAGTTAGACTGATAAATTTGTTTATATTTAGTAAGTTTTGTGTATCACATTTCATTGGCGTAAACAAATATTATTTTTTTATATGATCATATTAATATCAACTTCATTTGACCCATAGACAAACCAAATGATGATAAGAGATTATTAGTGATAATTAAGATTGTGTAAAAAATATTAATTGTATGAGGCATAGTGAATGAATTTAACAAATATTTTTGATTAAGTCTAGACTAAATCAGTCAAAGTAAATTTAAGTCGAGTTGTAAAATATTTTGAATAACACGACATTGTTGAATACAATTTAAAAATATTGATAAATTTATTGAATTTTAAATAAATCTTTAATCACTTTACCGCATATAAAATTTTTTGAAATACACTCAAGCCTTGTTTTATGCGAATTTAAATTTATGGGGTTTTAAAATTTTCGTTTTTTTTAATAAACCTTCTTACATTAAGCGAAGTGTGGAAAAAATGTTCAATTCTCAATTGTACTATTATGACTGCATCTGCAGCATCAAAAATACGACTGCAAACTTTAATTGCGTGCTGAAAAGCTGGCTTGGAAGCGAGAGATTAAGCAGAACTACTTATATAAGTGCTATTATCCGACATTATTAGTTAAACTGCAGATTAACTGCTGATTATGAAGAAATAGTTGAACCTATTGTTACGAAAATAAATACACAACACTGCATTGTGGGATTTTGGTGTATTTTATGTCACCCTGTCAATTTGGCAGAACTGCCACATCGACCATCTTTTCGTTACGTTTGAATTAACGGATATGGAAATAGAAGATGACTGATATTTTCTGAACCTTCTAAACTGAAGGCAATTTGGTATATTGAGGGCTGCTTTACCTACACGCCAGTTAGTTATCGTTTGGCTGTCAATAAGCACAGTTGTGTTAAGGCGGAAATAAAAGGGTTGTATAAACGAATATTAAGTGTTGTATTAAGACAAACAATATAAAAGTTATAGTGAAGTAAATAAAGAAACTGTATAACAATGAAAATAGCGGTGTTTAATTTATTTTAACGCAATTTAAACGAACTCAAACGTTTTAAAAAGGCTAAAACGTAACACTATTATTTCAAACAAAGAAAAAAAATTGTGAATTTCTTAACAAAGTTAATGCTTTTTAAAACAAAATTTTCAATTTGAATCCCAATAGAAAACGGACAAAGCGTCAGCGTGATCTTAACGATCTATTTTGTGGATATTAGAAGCTGTATAAACAACTGAAAAATTTAACGTTACAAAACTTGATGATAAATTATTTTGCACAAGAAGAAAAAGACGAATCTGCTGAAAACTCATTCATCGTTCCTTTTATAATAATAAATTGATTGTTTTCTTTAGTGATCAAAATGATATGGAACAAATTGAAAAACGGCGTAGACACAATATGTACATATTCAACGATTGTGATATATAAAATGTTATTAAAAAATTATTTGTATCCTTCTTTTTATTGAATTAATATTATACACTTTACGATTTTACCTGACTTTTAATGCTATGATTTAAATTTCAAATTTAGGATTGAATCAGTAAATTTTATATTGAGTTCGTGTATCATTTAATGCGAATTCGGCTTATTTGTATTTTCGCGGAACGAATCGATCACATGAAACGATGTCTAAGTATACTATGGTCAGTGTTAAAAAGGAAATCATTTAAGAGCCATTTTTATATAGGGTGGGCAATTTAAAAGCTTAAGGTTGAACCAGCGGTTATTTCGAATCTCGCAATACTTATGTATGTCAATCTGTTCTGTCACAAAATTCAGTATATTATATCCACTGAACCAAATGAATCGATTTACGCTTGAGCAATATTTATTTAAATTTATTTATTGAAATTTATAATTTATTAAAAATTTATAATTATTTATAATCATCTTTTCCGATGAAGCACATCATGGTGAGTATGTTACTAAGCAAAATTGCCGTATTAGGGGCTCAGAAAACCCACACATAATCTTACAGTAGCCAATGCATCCATTACGAGTGACTGTTTGGTGCGGCTTGTGAAGTTGAGACATATTTGGCCCATATTTCATATTTCATTTTTCGCAACCATTACGGTCAATAGAGACACCTGTTGCACCATGATAACTGATTTTTTTGTGCCCTCTCTTCATGGTATTGATGTGAACGATGTTTGGTTTTTAGAGGATGGTGCAATTTACCGCACATCTCATGCCACAATCGATTTATTGGGTCAAACGTTTGATGGCCGTTTAATTAGCCGAAATGGTCAGGTCAGTTGGACTCTTTTCTGTTGGGCGTCGTTAAGGACAAATGTTATGCTGACAATACAGAGATAATTAAGCATTTGAAGGCCAACGATCGTGATGCCATTGCCGCGATACGACCACATACACCCGAAAAAGTTCTAACAAATTGGGTGAAGTAATAATTAATTTATACTCTGAACAATTGTACTTCACAGCAAAAAAATATATTTGGCAAAATTTGAAACCCTTAAACATTATCCAAAATCGTAAGAGAGATCTAATTCCATTCGTGGCTTTATGGTAGCCCAAAAATTACCTAAAATTTTTTTGCAACAGCCATTCGTTGACAATTTTAGCGATCTGTCTTGGATCACCACCTTTCTGAAAGATAACAATTTGTTTTGGGTAAATGCACATGACTACGTATTTTGGTACATAGTTAACTGATCAAGTTATATTTGTGCAGTGAAAACAGTTTTTTTTTTGTGTGCTTAGATAAGCTTTTTTTAAAATTCTAATTGAAATGTTTTAGCAGCCTATATCAGTGGTTTTTGTTTTCTTAAGCATAAACTAGTTTCAACGTTTAAATATGTTTAAGTGTGTCGATTTCTATGGCATATATTTTAGTTAAGTGCATTAAACTAAGCCCATTTCCTGTTAAAAGAGTGAAATTTTTAACCTAAAGGTTCATACAATCAGATTTCGAGATTAATTGTCAGAGAATTAAAGTAAACTTTGTTTAATTTAATTGTCTTTAAAAGCATTTAATTATCTTTTTATTGAAATCGAATTTTCTTTCTTATTGCTTTTTACACTCAAGTACACACTACATTCGTACTCTTTTTAATGTGTGCTAACATTCAATCGCACTTTCGAACTTATACCAGTAGTATTTAGTAGTTTCTTTTCGTTTAATCTTTATTAATCATCTTTGACATAATTTCCTCTATTTCTGTGGTATTTATTTTCTTTTACTATGTGCAACTTATATTCTTTTCTTTTTTTCGTTTTTGCACTTAAAAATATCACGTTTTTGCACTTATGTTGACATTTATTTGCGTCAAACTTGTTTAAGATGATGAAAAGCTATAAAGAAAAGAGAAGAACTTATTTTTTATATACGACTTTATATATGCCCTTTAAATAAGTGTGCGATAGACATGACGTTTACGAAACTAAAATATTTTTGGTTCAATTACTAGATTCTTGCTTAAAGGAATGTCAACGAAAGTGAATAATATCGAAGATTATTTTATTTATTGTGCTCCTTTAGAGGTTCGAGCACATTTGTTGCAACATTTTTAAAATATGCTGTAGTCTCTCTTATAGAACGATCTATACACGTTGCCCAAGGGAATGGACTTAAGACGGCTATTCACACGCATAACGAACAAAACAAGAGATTATAAAATGAATTGGGTTCTTGTCATGGGCTTATACACTTTAATGTGTCAACATGTGATTGTTTATTTAAAAAAAAACTCCTACGTCATCCATACTGTGCGCTATAGTACATGCAAATTATAAAATTTCGACAATAATTTTGTTCTGCTTCTCAAAAGAACAGGTTAAGACTCTTGCAAATTTCATGAAAAATGTCTCAAAATTTATCCATAATGAGTGCTAAGTAAATACCAATAACATTGTAACACTGAATTACACTTTTTGCTACATACAAGCAAATTCTCTTTTCAAGCAAGTTCTCTTTCTATCGACAACTGCTCTAATATTATACCAAAATCTGTTAGTTATTGTTGTTACTTTTTTTTGCCTTTATCCAAGTACGACTATATAATCAATCTGAAATTTAAATAATTCTTTGAACCATATTTTATTGCAGATCAAACTTGAACACACACATAGTGTGACATTTTTTATGGCCCGCAACTTAAAATCATTTTTGCTCCAATTCTTTCGTTGTCCATAAAAAATTACTCATATGGCAAGAACAGCACGCTTTTAAAGTCAAACATAAAACTGAATATTTAATACCTGACACATTACATTAAAACTCAATTTCACTCACCTTAAAACCTTTTTACACCCCCCCACCCCATTTAGACGTCATATGGGAGTGTAAATACAGAAAAAATTTCCTGCATCTGAGAAATACGTTTGCTATCTGCAGTATGGTGACCTCAATATTGAATTATTTTTGTCAAAACAAATCGTCGTTAAACATCCGATAATAGTGTCAAGTTGCATTACAAAGAAAGTGTTCATAAATCAATACAACCGTTCACAATACAGATACATACTTAAAAAATGGAAAGATTAAGAAAGAAACCGTAACAGCAACATACTATAACAATATCAACAATAATATGCCACAAAGAACAGCAACAAAAGTCGCATGATCTATCTTATTTGACTAACAAAGCATTTAAACGCATGCGCAGGCAAGAATAAAAATATATATCCATGTATGTATCTACATATGTTTGTATGTATGTATGTGTGTAAAATAGTACCAATATAGTGTAATGTAAAGTAAAAGTGAAAATGAATTGAATACATATCTAATGCAAGACAGATATTTTATAAAGTTAAGAAATTAATGACAGCAAACAGTTTTACGATACAAGTAATTAATTACACTACGCAACACAATTCGTTACAATTGACCCAAATAGAGGGCTTTTAGTTGCTTAACATATAACCACCCCGTGGCGAACATCATTGTGAATCATTACGATAAATGCTGACTATAATAAAGCATCGATAACTGACGGTGAAATTTTCATAGATGACAGAAGTTGATTTAGTCATGTCGGCATCCGTTTTTGCCGTTGTGCTCGTTTACGGGGAGGTGAAGCAGATGTAATCCTTCATCGTTCAGCATATAGTGCACTCATAACAGACAATGTAGCTAAATTTTAGCATGAAGTTGATTCATAACAGAAAATGTCGCTAAATTTCAGCATGAAGTCGTCTCATAACAGACAATGACCCAAAGTTTCAGATTTGCTTAGTATAGTGACATTCAATGACGTTGTCATACATACAGGGCTGCCAGATAAATAAAGCATAAAAGCGTTAAATATTAGGGAAAAATTCGTCAAAAACGTAGTTCATTAAAATCGTTAAAAAATGTCAAAAAAATTAATACAAAATTACACGTTTTTCAATAACAAATTTTATTTTTATTGCAGTAAATCATTAAAATCTTATAATTCACAGTTCATACATACATATGTTATTTGTAATGTAATAATTAACAAAACTGTTAAAAAAGTAATAACTTACAGACGTCTAGGTATCGATTTCAAGTATAAAAGGAAGTACCTGCGCATCACTTTGACTGTGGAACAGGTGTTTTTGTGACTTAATGACATGTTTTATAATATTTCGGTCAACGAAGGCCTATTAATAATATTTAAATCCAGAGATTATACTAGAACTTATATGTATATATTATATATATGATAACCCCTCTTTAAAAATGCTTGTTGTATCGTTTGGGTTATTGCTTTGTTGAAAGCGCCAGCTTTCAAAAGACCTATTTTGTCCACTGATTTCATCGAATTATCTTTGAATAGGTTCAAATATGTAAAACGATTCAAATTTGTTTCAATAAAAACTTTAATGCATTTCTTTACCGACGACCCATATTCAAAGCCATACCATATCAGTTATTTCAGTATGATAATAAAATATTAAGTATAATATTATTATATATATATTATTATATTATAATATTAAGTATAAAATATATATGCTCTTAGTGGCTCACTTTCACTGAGAGGTGTATTTTCATGGTTTTTTGGGTTTTTGTGTATTAAGTACAATATTTATCTGAAATAATTTTATTTTAAGTTTTAAAATTAATTAATTAAAATACTTAATACTGTTATGTTTTAACCTTTTTAAAACGTTTGAGTTCGTTTAAATTGTGTTAAATGAAATAAATAGCACGTAGTTGTTTTATTTGACAGTACAGTAACTTATTTAACTTCCACTTCATATACAAATTACTCAACACTTTTACTTACGTCTTAACACGACTTTACTTTATGACTGTTAGATTACAACTGACTCACGTAGGCAAAGCAGCGTTACTCATATGCCTGACTGCCATCAGCTTCGAATGTTCTAGTTAAGTCTGAAACATTCTCAAATCTTCTATTCAGATCTGTTAATTCATCGTTAGCACCGTTCAATAGGCAATTGGTAATGCTGTTAGCAACACAAATGAGCATGGCATTGACAGCCTTGACATAAACTAGTAGAATAAATTCCATTATAAGGCTTGTACTTCTAAATGTATTAAGTTGATGTAACATTTTAAGGCATTTTTATTTTCGTAACAATACTTTTGCCAATCAGATTTACTTTTTATTAGATATCAATAATTTTGTAAAGAAAATATAGCCTGGCTCACTTTGACCGTTTCTCAAATGTACGAATGCTGTTTAATAGTTGTGATATATAAATACTTCTGTACCTAACTGTACATTATTAATTCCCATAACATTCCATGAAGGAACATGGTCAATTAGTTGTACCCGATTCTATTTTTAGACTCATTAAAAGGGACCTACAGTTTAACGCCGGCTCCGAACGGCATATGCATTAGAGAAGTTTTCAATAGTAGTAATACACGTAACCAGTTACTAGCTAATGTTATGAAGTGATTTAAGATTGTCTGGCCTGGTATTGAACCGAACTTTCTTCTGGTTGGTAGGCGTTTGTCATACCTACCATACCACTACGGTACACCCCTAACTGTACATATTTTGTCAAAATAACGGTTCAAATCATTTTTTTTTTCATATAATTAAATTTAAAAAAATCACTAACGTGTACTACAATGTCATACTTGCAGCGGAAGGACTGCTGCAGTTTTCGCCATCTTGATGGTATTTTTCCATTGCATCTAATTAAAAAATGTTTATCTAATTAATGTATAGATAAATATATTTGTTAAACTTACCATTTTTCTTTAAGTATCTAAGCTTTTTATTACCTTAAAAAAAACTTTCTTTTTTAACGTTTAGTTTTATTTTACTCTCGTTAAACCCTTTTGTGCTCTAAAATATTTTAAATAGTACACTTTTTTTTGTAAACTATTGCCGATTTCTGTTCACTTTTAAGCAACTTTGAACTTGAAAATGTTTTAAATGTTTAAACAGTTGATTCCCTTTTGCTCTTAGTAAGTTAATAAGACACAAAATATAGAAAAAATCATAGCAGATGTATGCTATAACTAACTATCTCTTTTACTTATTGCTATTAATGGTTTAAATTTATGTATTAGTTTTGAAGTTTTTATGAAGTGTTAAAAGAAAATCTTGGAATTTTTTAATTCCTATGAAATTATTATCGAAATTCGTATGAAATTATCATAGATGACACAAACAAAGAGAATTACGTATGCAATTCCTAGGACGGAATACTATTTTTCTGATAAGCGCTATTGAATTTGCAGAATCTGTTTTTGATATTTTCAAACGCAATCAGATATAAAAACTATTTTTTTTTCTCACAACACCGCATTTTGGAGGGTGTTTCGAAAACTTCAAAAAAAGATTCTTGTTGTATTCAATAGCGCTTATTAGAAAAATAATATCAATTTCCCGGTATTTTGATTTAATTATTTTTTTGTCGTATAGTGCAAAACTGGCGACATAACAGGGTTTCTAAAAAATCTAAGAAAATACCACTACAAATACACTTACACCAACACATTGTCATAAATGACAAATATAAAATAAAAGAATAAAACATTCACCATGTGAAACAGACGATAAAAAAATAAAAAAAAAATATTTTACTGAGAAAAAATCGTTTTCTTAACACTGCACACAATACGGAAAATACGCTGATCTTTGCTAATTTTACAGATATGAGTCATAGTCTAACAATAGATTTTATTAAGAATATGAAAATGACACGTAAAATTTATAAAAAAAAGATGCAATCGTATTAACTAAAGTGTTTTGCATAAAAATAAGAAATAAAGAACATAAAAAATATTAATATGACAAGATGCCTCAGACTTAACAGTATGAAAATATGATAAAAATCAAAATCGATTTGTTTTCTTCTTCTCATCTTCTACTGCACCATTGTGGTTTATGCTGCAGTTTCTTTACGTATAACACAAAATTATTTTTTTTTCGTACCGGGCGCAAGGAGTGCCAAACAATGTGGCACCAAACAATTCAAGGTTTTAATCTATAAAGCACGTACAAACCAATGCATAAAAATGTTGTAGTGTATGAGTAATTCATAAATAGGAACACACACTTATGTTGATACAAACATAATTTAAGAGATAATAGTGAATTTTGGATTTCTTAGTCCTCAAGCAATATCAGTAGCATTTAGAAGGAAATATTATTTTTTTTATATTGAAGGTATGATTTGAATAAAATTGTTTTTTGTTAAGCTTTTACTTGATATAGAATCATATGTATGCTAACTAGAAGCATATTTAAGATTTGAAATCATAAAGAATTTTAAATGAAATGATTTTTTCATATATTCTACTCAAGATTTTCAAGGATTCTTGTTCACAATAAAAAGTTTTTATGGCCATGAAACAAACAATTTTTATTTGATAACGAATCTTATTTTTGTAAAAGACTGCTAACCTCTGAACTATTACACAGTATTACACAGCTTTTTAGTTATTTTTTATAGAAATTCGCTCAGTAGGAAAAATAATTGAAAAAATTCCAAAAGATTTGTTTAACACTGTAGGGTAGTAGGTGGATTAGTGGATAGTGTGCTAATCTGCCAGCGTGAGCGTCTGTGAGTTCGATTCCTACCAGAGGCTCTGGTCTGTTACACTTAGGCTTGACAAATAACAAGAATTTTTACATCGTGTCATATGGTTTCTTAAGATTTTTTTCGAAGTTTTTGATACACAAATTTTTGTAAGAAGCTATTAAACATTTTTGTGAATTAACAACGTAATGCGTTTTATGTGTATTTGTTACCTAGTTTATCTAAAACATTTATAATTAAATTTTTACAACAGGCGTTTAGAAAAGTTAATTTAAAAATTTGAAAAGAAACACCTTTTTATTATATATTTGAAAAGCGCTTTATTAAACCAACAACTATGTGCCGTTTTGATCAATAAATTCTTGGTATTTTTGGCTTAAAGCCATCATATTATTTGTGTTGAATTGCTTTGAGCTGGCCTATACGAAATTTAAATTCACACCATAAGAGATTGCTGCAGAGATCGTAACAAGCGGTAATCTGAAGATGCATCCATATGAAATCCAAAAGCCCTAAGTTACATCTCAAAAGTTTCTCAAGAGAAGCGAAAAACTTTCTAAAATTTAAAGAACTTTATACTCCAAAAGGGTGCATCACAATCAATCAATTTGTTGATTTTAAATTTGTTGTTTTTTGGATTTTATATAATGTTGGCTTCTTAGATTTCATATAACGATATGTTTACAAAACTTTTTTCTATTAACAAAGGAAAAATGTGTGCTTCTTTTAGAGCATATTCTTGAAATATTTAGGTTATATTTTCGGAGCTTTAGTGCATATTTTAGGAGCATAAAACACCATTTTAAAAGCTTATTTCTGGTTTCCCTGTTTATTATATTTATTTAAATATTTCTTTTTACTCAATCCATTTTTTATTCATTCGCATTTTAAAATAACTTGAAATATAAGTAAATACATATGTACTTGTAATACTTTTTGTTTCAAAAATAAAAGAAAAACATCAAATGAAACACAACAAAATGCCACATATTATGTGCCAAATGAACGCACCCACCATTCGATATTTCAAATTAACGATCAAAAAAGTGTTGGAATAAAAAATAAAATAAACAAGAGACACACAAGAATAAAGCAGCAACAAATCAAAAGTGAATTATTATATAAAAATAAAACAACAAATAAGTAAAAGTAATACAAATAACACGGACACTTTAAAATATTTTTTCTTTTTATCACATAAAAAAAAAAAAAAAATAAATAAAATAATAAAAATAAATAAATACACACTTGGATGGAATAATTTAAACTGTAAATTGAGTAAAAATATTAAATCACCCGATAAACGACGAAATAAGCAGACAAAACAAAAAACAAAAAACATTAGATTTTTATTAGACGTTTGAAAATACAACAAAACACACAATTATTAATAGATTAGCTCATAAGCAACACTCTCAGAGATACATACATATGTGAATATACGTTGTATACTTATATAGAGGTATGTATGTATGTATGCACCTATAGAATTGTGGAATTAGTCAAGTTAAAGATCTCAGTAAAAATCAACTGTCTGTGAAGTAAAACACCTTAAAGAAATGAGCAGTTAATTTGTAACAATTGAATGTATAACGGGAGTTTATTATTTTTTTTTTTGTATTTTTCTTTATTGCTCGAACACTCTTAACTAAAATCAGCGTATGTACTAGAGTAAGATATAAAAAGGAATGATATCGTATTCTTTGTCAAAAGAAAAAAAAAGTTGTTTTTTAATATGTACACAAATGGTTTAAATTAAAATTAAAATAAAGTACATACTTATTTCAAAACAATATAAATAAAAAGTACTTTTGTTTTGACTTCACAACAACACTTTTCAAAACTTTGTTCGAAAAATTTTAAGATAAATTTGTGAATCTTTTATCTGAGCAAGGTACATATGCAATCAATAAGTTTCAACACTTGATTTTAATTCACCAACAAGACAAAGAAATGTACCGAAGAAACAGTCGCTTCTTCAAGCTGAAGATTTGAAAATGATTCTAATTCGCCTTTGGCTTTTTTCGTTCAGCACATGAAAAATTTTAAGTCGAAATCTTGGTTTACATCCATACATACTTAAGAACTTAAAACTAAAAGGAAAATTATAATATACTTATACTAACTTAACCTACCGGAAAAAACGATCAAACTTTAATTTACTTTTTGTACTTAAATGGAAGCTATCCTTAGTTTCATACATTAGTACTATTGCAAGTTTTTTTTTCCAAAATGTTGATTAAGGTCCATAATTTCTTAACATTTTATCGTCAACAGGTTAAGTTTTACTTTATTATTTAGTTTTACTCAGGCGGCTTTGCCCGGAAATCTATAAATGTGTCTGTGTATTATATATGAGGGATTAATTCCCTTTTTTCCCGATTCTATCTGTTATTTTTTGCCCCCTGTGTTTCTTTATAAAAAAAATGCTGAGATAACATTTGCCGTCGTACGCAGATATATTTATTGAGAAGTACGACATTTACTACTTTTTTATAAGAGGTGCCACGCCCACTCTTTCTGTGATTTTAATTTCTGATCTTGATGTGAAGCTCGATAGTAGAATAGCATTTGGAGAGTTTGAAGTCTTTTTTATAGTTTCCGTGATAGATTGTAATAACCAGGGGAACCATAAAATATTTACTCAAATCCTAAAGTAATATCTAAGAATTTTAAAAAATATGCTCTAAAAAGCAAACATTTCTGCTTTGTTATTAAAAAAGGTTTATTCAACGTTGTAACATCTGAGCATACTTCTCATGTAGTGTTAGGTCATCGGTTTGCAGTTTTTTGAATTAAAATTTCAATGAAACCGAAGTTTGCAGCAAAAAAATCAATTCACTTTTGTATTTATATTTTTTAGTTCATGTTTTGCTATTTTAATGTGTAGATTCTCATTATAGAGTCTCAAGCAGTATATAATGCACTAAGAACTTTAAAGATATTTTCATAATTGTAAGCGTAGTAATTAACGAACGCAAGCCAAGTTTCCCTAACGAGTTAACATATAACTGGTTTCTCATTTACTGAAATCCACAAAGATTGGTCTTTTATGCTATAGAGTATTTCATGTATGTATGTATGTACGTATTTGTAGTTCGTATTTTTTTCCAACAATCCTGATAAGCGGTAATAAACTTAATTCATATCTAGACAGCGCAATTTAAAACAAAAATGTTGTTTTCGCTATAAAAATATTTAAGACCAAAAAAGTCCAAAAACCCAAAACCCTATAAAGGTTTAAAATGCTCCTTAAAAACGAAAAAATGTCGAAAATATGCTCTTAAAACTGAAATATGCACAAATATGGTGTTATAAGCCAAAATATGCAAAAATGTGCACTAATAAATCGCTGCCAAAATTCATAAAAATTAATGAAACGGATAAATATTTTAATTCCGGCTTGATTAGTTGCATGAGAAAAAACCTGCAATTTCCTGTTAATAACCATGTGCTTCGTCGGAATACACCGTTAACCCAAAACTCGAATTTTACTCCTTTTCAGCCCTTAAAGTGCAATTTTAAAAAATGTGGTTGTGTGTTATACATGAATGCTAGCAAACAAAACGCTTTGCATTACGCAGAAAAATGTGTGTCATTTCATAAAAAAAATCAGTATATTTGACCGTTTTCAACTAATTTTAACGTCAGCGAGATCGAATTAAAAAGAAACCTCTATTAGAGTTTCATTCGTGTGCTCTAAATTTCAGCAAAATTGATTTAAGCGTTTGAGCGTGATTGACGCATACCCTATAACACTTTCGTTAGCTAGATCTATATGTGTTCCAAATTTCACCAAGATCGGAAAGTGTTTTGATCAAAATTTCGACAAAGTCGGTTCGGATGTTACCGCGTTATTGAATGACAAGCAAATAAACTTACGAGTTAAAAGAAATTTATAGCACATATGACATACAGATATATGGAGTAAATAAAAAGTACTTAAAAATACAGCTGTTGCATTCAGCATCAATGGCAGAACTTGTTTTTTATTGTTGCTTTACATATGACATAAACAACTGTTTGCGTAAGTAAAGTACTGTCAGCTTTCTTGTTTACTTTGAAACAAATGAAACTTAAAAAAACCTTGCGAAAATTTTGTTAAGTGCACTATAGAAACACAGATCTATTATATGTAAATATTCGCATAGTTAGGCTAGCGTAAGTATATTCTAGTCAGCCCTTAATGATTATCAAATGAGTCGTACGTTTGGAGATCACCCTTGTGATCAATTAAAACCTAAAAATGTTGTTTAGTGATGAGACCCAGTCTTGGTTAAATCAATACGTCAATAAACCACCACACAAATTGTCTAACTGAAAATTTTGTGGAAGATGGATCAAAAATTAAACTGACAGGATGCGATATGTAACATATAGAAGCGGTGATCATTTATCACATATCACTTTGAAAGCGTATGTTACATTATATACATATTTGACATATCGAATTTATCGTCTTGTGTTAGTAAGTTAAAGAATTTGGCACCAATTAGCGGTTATATAGCGAATGTGAATTTGCCATCCATATAGCACTCTTTTGCAGATGTTTCCGTATACATATAAGTAGAAATTATGTCATATTGGTGCACTTTGCTTTGTCTTTTAGTTGCTAAAATGTTTGGCTCATTCTCAAAATAAAAATTTTAAATATAAAATCTAAAGGAATTATACATTTTTATAATTCTATAGACTACATTGCTTTATAACTCTGAGCATTCTTTAGATTATACAATAGTTCTTAAGAAAGTATGTATGTGTGTATGCACGTACTTCATAATAATGCGTGTCGTTTTACTCCGGCAGAAACAAAAATTAAATGAAAGCAACAAAAACCACAACATTAAAAGCTAAGAAATAAAAATTAGATTATATATACGAGTATATATAAAAAAACAAAAACGAAAAAATAGAAAGGTGTAAAAAGAAATCTAAAAAGAACTTGAAATGGCCCAAACCAACATACCAACTGAGTAAAACTACAATGAAAAACTAAACAGAAACGATCAACGCAACATCAGACCAAAACATTTGAAAGAGAAAGAAAAAATGTAACATTGTGGGCGTGTTCCACTAAAAGTATTTGTTTTTCTTTCCATTTTTGTGTGTTTTGACTGGTGGTTTTTTTTTTCCTTTTTAGATGATTAATGTGATCAAATTAAAGCATTAAAGTTCATTAACTTAAATTTTATTCAAATTAATTTAATTGATTTGAGTGAAAATTCTTTGGTGACTGCTTTTGTTAACATAAAACCAAGGCACACTTAAGAAACTAATGTTGCCTGTATTTGTTGCTTTTTTTGTGAATGTTAAATGTCAAAAAAATTAATGTAAATTATATTTTTAATAAAATAAAACCTATTTTTAAACACAATCCAAATGATATCGAGCAAAAATGTATGTACAAACAGGATTAGGTGTAAAATAAATATAACTTCTGACAACTAATAAACAGGTGTTGTTGGTTCGTTAGCCGAACGATAATAAATACGCCTTGCGATATTAGATTTTAGAGAGGAGGTTTATTTGGTTCAGAAGTGTGCTCAAACTGACCAAAAAAATTTTATTTTGATACATATAGGAGTACTATGTACTTCGAAGATTTTTCCTTAATAATTTTAAAGTTAAAAGCTTTGTATAAATAGTTTGTTAACTGCCAAAATGGTCGATTTAATAGTTCCGAAGATTAGATTCTTGAGACCCTTGCAAAAAGTGGTTGTTCGTTAATGATGACCTTTTCGTTGAACCGAAATCCATTTCCCTCAATTTGGAAAACAAAGCCAAACAAAGAGTTTTGTCTTAACATTGCCAAGCAATTCTTTAAATTGCACTTTGTAATATACAAATTCATTCACAAATCGTCTAATATCGCATTATAAATTGTATTTATTACTAGCTAACACCTGGTATGCTTCGCTAGCCCTGAATTAATTTTTATTTTAATAACTATTTTAGTTATAATTGTTTCCCTTCCGATTCAAGCCCAAGATAGCCTGTAGTCCCTTCAAGAAAGACACTTTAGAATCTGCTTTTTTTCAAATAAACATACATTAATTTTTATATAGTACAGGTAAACCTCCTACAACGCGTTTTCGCTACAACGCGGTTGCCAAAATGTGAACATTTTCTTACAACGAGGTTTCCTATAACGCGTTTTCGCTATGTATTTTAATTTGAAAAAGGGTTTCTACCCCAAATATAATTCTTTGCATGTAGTCAACGACAAAATTAAAAAAGGGGCTTTCCCGCAGTTCTAACATCACACAACGATTTAAGCTTCTTTCATTTGATGTAATAATTTTTTTGTTAGTTTGTTGTCGGCATTGCAAATAAAAGCATCAATCGAAAACATGTACAAAATTGCGAAAAAATATTCAGTTTAATTCCAGTTAAATTATAAAAAATTTGTGAAATAGTTGTTGTTTTTTTCGCAAAATAGTTTTGATTAAATTAATTTAAGGTGAATAAGTAAGTTTCTTTTAAACCTTATTTATATGCGTATGTTCATATGTAACTTTATTTAAATGAAAATAAATTTTATAATTTAACCACAAAAATGCCGAATAAAAAAAAAATCGCCGTTAAAACGAAAATTTTTGTCCATTGAATTAAAAATAAAAATTTTGGATCGACTTCAAACATTTTAACTTAAATGAGTCAACAATAAGAACTATCAAACAAAACGAAGAAAAAATAAGAAATTCGGTAGCATCTGGATCCTCAGTAGTCGCGAAAGTAACTGCTCGTTCTATTTAGTGGCAATGACAAATGATGAATCAGTTGAAGATAGCTTTGACGATTTTTCCGATGTTAAAAATAAAAACTTTTCCTAAAACCTGTCGAGAAAGTTTTAAATATGGCAAAGCAGTTGGAAGAATACATTTTCTAGAACGACCCTTTAAGTGACAGAGCAGAAATATTTAAACGAAATCTTCAAAACAATTTAGCTCCCTATCAAGAAATTTATAAAGATTTCCAAAGTAAGAGCAAACAAGCTTCAATGCACAATTTCTTCAAACCAATAGTCGTCGAAAGGATGCCCGAATCTGATAGTGGATCCAGCTCAGATTTTGAACTAGTGCGAACAAAACGTTCGAAACAAATCATCCTAAGTGATGAGGAGTAGAAAGTTATCGTTCTATTTTGGCTTTAATTTATTAAATCTTTCAACTTGAATATTTCACGTAGAATTAAAATTTTATTTTGTTTTTGTTTAAATAAATGGAGTGTTATTAAATTACATAGTATGTATGTTCTTATGACTCAGCAAATAAATGCACAAAATTATATTAAGCACATATTTTTACTATACAAATTCCAATATTTTATTGAAATTTTTTTTACTTTGGAACCAAACCCCCTTTTTGTATTGAGTTCATATCTCCCATAACGCGATTTCTTATAACGCGGGATTTTCTAGGAACGTAACTACCGCGTTGTAGGAGGTTTACATGTATATGAATGTGTGTACAGTAGGGCACAAAGTTACTTTTTTTTAAATTTGATGTATTAAAGTTTTTTGATGGAAGGATAATCCTTATATATAGCGAACATTATGCAGACCATGAAGTGCTCCAAAACTGAAGTAATTAATACGATCCAGTGAAAGAAAATTGCAGAGACTATGGGAAGAAAGCTTGGAACAACTGTCGGTTTTGATAAACTTTTAATTCGTAGTTCAAAGATTAATCCCTTCACGATATCAAAAAGTTTCAAAAATTAACTTATTGCTCTTGCTTCAAGTCACACAGTAAGAAAAAAACTTATGGAAGTCAGACTTATGGGTAAGAATCCTCGAAAGGTATAATTTCTCAGCAAACGGAAGCAACACTTGCATTAAAATAGTTAGAGCAACATGCTATGGTCTGACGAAACGAAGATTAATTTGCTTGGATCAAATAAAAAAAAAAATGTGTGAAAATATTTTAGATACAATTCATACTTTATTTGCGTTTAATCAATAAAAATTTAAGAAACTGTTAAACTTTGTCCCTATTATTTGTTCATCCACAGTACATATGTAGATAGCTTTTACCCGGTGTTCTTTATTCAATACCCGTTTATCCAATCTTTCCCGCTTTTTGGCTGATGTAGATTGATAATGAAGCTTTAATTGTTGTTCTCTATATATACAAACTCCATATCTAGTATGAATAGAAGGTGTCACTCCTATTTTTTAACAAATTCAGAAACTTTTACTTTAACAGTTCTCAAGATACAAAAAAATCAATATTAAGATTGTGTGGGATGTATAATGCGAAGTTGTCCTATTCAGTCAGCTTTTTGACTAACGATTTGTATTGATTGTGAAGTCATCCAGACCAAATTTGGAACATGAATCCTTCTTAGAATAAGCAAAGATCAATATTTAGTTTGAATTGTCCTTTTTCGTCCTCTTTTTGCTAGTTAATTTGTATTGAAGTCATTCGGACTAAGTTTAGAGACTCTTTGTTACTATTTTGAAGATATAGACAAATAAATATTTACTTTGTATGGGCGTGGCATCGCTTGGTTGTAATTTTTGTTATTGACATAGCCTATTGTTCCTTTCAGACATACAGGGAGATACTGTTAAAAAATTCAAAAAAAATTGGATCAGCTGTTTAGCTGTCTATAAACTTCACACATTTTTATATATAAGATTTTAGGCTGGAAATTGTAAATCTAGAAATATAAAAACATAGAAATATTGAATCTGAGAGAGAGATTGTTGTATATTTCTATGATCTTTTGTAATATTAGAAACAATCGCAATAGTAAACTTATTGTTAAGTTTCATTATTTATCTAGAATTGATCATCATATATTTGTCCTTATTTAAAAATAGGTTTGAAGAATACTAAAGAAGCATTTAGACAAGTCTAGATTTGTTGATATAACTTGTATAGTATATTATTTCATTTGTCGTCGTGCTTTCGATGATCTCGATGTAACACATGTTGAGGGTGAAGTAGATCCAGTACGTGATCGCGATATTATAGCCGAAGAGTTACGTTTAAACGATGAGGAAAAATTAATGCAATATTTTTCATTTAAAGCCAGAATATGATTCCCTTTTGAAAATCAAAAGTATTTTAGTCGATTTGCCGATGGGAATGCCAATGATATTGAAATCTTGAACAAATATTTGTTCTTAACTTCAAAACCCTGCTTTTATTTAGTTAATCTTTCCGACAATGATTTCATACACAAGAAGAACAAATGACTGCTCAAAATTAAGGAATGGGTTGATAGACATGATCCCGGTGCCACCATTATTCCTTTCTCGGGTGCTTTTGAACATACCTTAGCTGAAAACGATGACTTGGAACGTAAAGAATACGAAGAGGAAACCAAATATAAATCTCAACTTGATAAAATAATTGTTATCAATTACAAGGCTTTGCAATTGGAATACTTTTTTACGGCTGGTGCCGATGAAGTAAAAGCCTGGACTATACAGAAAGGCACTAAGGCGCCACAAGCTGCTGGTCGCATTCATAAAGATTTCGAAAAGGATTTCATTATGGCTGAAGTTATTCATTTTAAAGATTTCAAAGCTGAAGGTTCAGAGGCTGCCTGTAACGCTGCTGCTAAATATCGTCGACAGGGTCGTAATTATACTGTTGAAGATGGTGATATTATATTCTTTAAATTTAATGCCGGTGCCGGTCTTAAGGATGCCAAAAAGAAATGACATCGAATGTTCTTTTTTTTAATAATAATTTGATTATATGATTGTGAAGCAATAATTACTTCATATATTATTAAGACTGCAATCCAGAATTGAGGTATCATTTTCATTTTAATAAAAAAAATACTTTTTTGCATATATTGAAAATATTTTTATTTTAGCTTATAACAAAAAGTTTCGGTTAAAAATGAAAAATTATATCGGTGAAGTGACCCCCCTACTTGCTCGGCAGACTGAC
This sequence comes from Wohlfahrtia magnifica, assembly GCA_023159175.1. NCBI lineage: Eukaryota > Metazoa > Arthropoda > Insecta > Diptera > Sarcophagidae > Wohlfahrtia > Wohlfahrtia magnifica. The sequence continues at coordinate 1,764,207 of JAKWBJ010000198.1, read as the reverse complement.
AATCTTTTACCAAAATTATCAATCACCTTTTTCAATAAAATGCTGTCAATGGTTAATATCTGTTCGATAATGTTGGTTTTAAGCTTTTGAACTGTTGTGGGATTATTGCTGTACACTTTCAATTTCAAAAAAGCTCACAAAAATATCTAAAGGTCTTAAATCGCACAATCTTGGTGGCCAATTTATACCTGTGCAAACATTTCTTTCAAAAAAGTTACATATTGAAAACTTTTGATATTTTCAAAAAATGTTTAAAAATAAAAACAACTTCTTCCTTCGTACAACGTTCTAAAGGTTCCGCCAAATAATTTTTTTTTTTTTTTTTTTTGAAAATGCTATAAAAAAAAAACTACTGAATATTTTATCAAATTTCCTTTTTTATTTGAAAGTACAATCCTTCCGGTTAATAATGGAAAATAATTTCATGCAAATGGCTGCCTCGGCTGGCCATGCAGTAGCCTACACGATCGGTCCAATTTTTAAGTACATTATCGATTGTGTGCAGCTGTATTTCACCAATGGCTTCACGAATATTGTCCTTTAAAGCGTCAATTGTCTCTGGCTTGTTGGCGTAATACTTATCTTTGACGGCACCTCACTAAAATAGTCCAACGGTGCCAAATCGCAGCACCGAGGTGGCCAAACGTCATCAGCTTTGCGGCTGATAATGCGATCTTCAAAAACAGGGCGCAAAACAGCGAGTGTAGCTTTGGCTGTGTGGCACGTAACGCCGTCCTGTTGAGACCAAATGTTGCTAATATCCTCCTCTTCAATTTATGTGAACAAAAATTCGTTCAACATGGAGCGATAACGATCGCCATTGACGGTAACGGCCACTCCTTGCTCTTTTTCGAAGAAAAATGGCCCAATTATGCTTCTGGACCAAAATCCTCACCAAACAGTGACTCGTCTTGGGTGTATCGGCTTTTCAATGTATGCGTACGGCTTTTCTGTGCCCCAAATGCGACAATTTTGCTTGTTTACATACCCGCCAAGATCAAAATGATCTTCATCTGAAAAGATGATTTTTTTTGGCAAAATCGGCATCTTCTGTAAGTCGATCGCAGGCCCAGATTTCCAGAGTTGTTCAAGCGTATACACAACCATATTCGTTCAGCGGAAGGATAAAACTAATTGTGTGTCAAATCAGACATGAGCTAAGTGTTACCATTCACGAAATAAGCACTAGTTGAAAAAAAAACGTTAGATTAGGGACCCTTTATATTAACTATTTGGAATGTATATAGAATCTGAATATAAAAATTTGGAATAGAAATTAAAAGTAGAAAAAAATGGCAGCAAAATTAAAATAATACCTCAATTTTTGACACCCTTTACATATTATGAAAAATTCTTTCTATATGATTTAATAATAATAAGTGCCAGTATACCCTACATACATATGTGTGTGTATATCAATATGTGATATTGAATCACTGAAGCAACTGCTAATAAATATGACTACAACGACAAACAAAGCTTATCTCCTCAGCGTGCAAAGTTTAAATTAAAAGTTTATACAATTGAGTTTTGTAGATTTCTAAATTTTTTCGAAGAAAACCACATTTTCTTTATAGCGCAAAACTTAATTTCATTGTGCCATCTACGAAAACAATATAAAAGTTTAAGTTTTTATTTTAAAAGTAGAGAAGGAACTTCACTACATCTGATAGTATGTTGTTCGCTATTTGAATTACGTATGCGAGTTACGCCGTTCATATGAAAACTTTGTAATTCGTTATGATGGTTCTTCTTCTGTTTTTTGTTTGTATTTATTTATTTATTTTTATAAATTTGTTTAAATTGTGATTTAAAAATAGAAGCAAATGTTAGGAAATCAAATAAACAAATTTTGCGAAATCATTTGATGATTTTCCAGTAATCCACAGAGTAATGAACTGTACAATTTGGATGATACGGTTTTAAGTTTTTGTATGGGGAATTATATAATTCGACACATAATTGGGTTTTGAATTGTAAATCTAATGACAAGAAAACGTTGTCGTATAAACATAGCATGATCGCTTTGCCGTTTATACATAACAGTAAATAGTGTTATTTCTTATTTGGGCCAAATTTACGTTACATCTAAATCTTGTCAATTAGCAAGATTTCATAACTGAGTTGTCTTTGATAGCAAACTGTAATATTAATTATAACACCAAATAATCAAACCCAATAATATTTATTAATTTATTTAAATTAGAATATAATTAAAAATTATATTATAACTTTGTTTTTTGCGCCGTCACTCATCCAGAGAGCATATTAACTTTCCACAAATCTATTGCTTTGTTTTAGTTTCATTAATCAATTTGGTCTTTGAAGTTAAGTAGACGATTAATCCACTGTAGCTCCCTTCATATGATTGTGTAGTGGTGAGTATCATTGCTAATTCATGGTGATCTTTACTTTAGCTTTGTAATTTTTTCCCAGTAGGTGGTGTTTTTTCATAATCATTCGTCTGATGTTAATCATCATCGCCAGAGGGAAGCTGGAAGTTCAGGGGTGCTTCGTCCTTGTTTTTAAATTAAGTTATCTGTAAGGAGGTTGAAGCCTTTTTATTAAACATTTAAAACCACAATAAAATTCTTTTTTATCCTATCCTCTGCTGAGGCTTGAACCTGGGTCGCGCTCTAATCACTACATCCCGCCACCCCTACTATAAATATTACAAACAGATATATTCCGTGTGATAACCAGAGTCTATGGTGGGCAACTAATCACAGCAAATAATAATAATTCTCTTTTTAATTGCGTATTATTTTAATGTACTTTTTTCAGTTCAACTGCCATTCTTTCTTACACAGCGTTGTATTTTCAGTACACAAAATAGAGTTGCATCACTAAATCTATTAGACTTAAAGAAATTGCGTCAAATTTTTCTGATAAATCAGGTTTTTTGAGAAAATCTGTTTGAAATATACTACATTTTGCTCGAAATCTCGTAAATAGTAGATTTCATTCAAGTCTAAATACACTATAAGACGAAATTAGTTTATAAAATTAAATCTTTTTAAATTCGTTTTCAACTTACTCAACAAATATATAAAAAGATTACTTCAAATGCTAAAATAGATTTCAGTTCTATGAAAGGGGTTTCCGTAACTCTCATATGATTTTTAAAAATGACAAATACATTGTATTCTATGAATTCAAACTCTGGGTTATTGTCTGCGGTGATAATACAGCAGCGAACATCTTTTGTTCCCAATTTTTTCTTTTTTTTTCTTTTTGCCTTCAACTCAGCAATGCTAAGAACTCTGATGCCAAAATAAAGAATTTTTTTTTAGATGAACATGGTAAACAAACACTCTATAAATAATCGAAGGAAAAAAAGAAAACATTTTTCACGATTTATTTAACAGTTTGTTTAAATCCCAATGAAGCCACAAACAAAAACGCTCTTTCAAACATTTGGCCAAACATATTGCACTCTGGGGAGAAATTTTGTTTTAAAAACAAAACAAATGAGAAATTCTTTTGTGACAAAGTGGTTAAAAAAGGAATTCTAGTCAAAAGAGAAAGAACAAAGGATATACAACATAAAACAATACAATAAAACCTATAAATACACTTATGCATACGCTTCAACACACATACATACATATGTATGTATAAATGAATACTCACCTAAATACACGAGTACAACTGAAACTACAGATGGATTACAAAATATGCAATTCAAAGAATGGCAACAACATTAATAGCACGAAGAGCAACAATATGATGCAAAACTTTTATTTTCTTTTTTATTCTTTAACAAAAACACCGTAATGCGGTAAAAACATTCAAAATCCTTTTTAGCATTTTTTGTTTTGTTGTTTGTTTGCTTAGTGGCTTTTTGATTTTGTTGTTGTTGCTGTTGTTGTTGTTTTTAGTAATACATACAAAGTAAAAAATCTTGTTAAGATACCAAAAAGAAGAAAAAAATTAAATTGAAAAAAAGTATGATTTTAGATTTTTAACTGCATTTTTCAAATTGATGATGGCAGCGGCAGTTGCAATGATGATGGGTATGCCTAGGATGAAATTCAATGTTGTTGACAATGCTATTATGTATCAGCAACATGACTAAACCATTAACAACTACTACTACACTAACATGTAGTACTGTTGTCCCTGTATACAATTGCAAATACTACTTGCCACAAGTGGAAAGCAGGGGCATGTTTCATATTTATGCAAAAACAGACACGGTTATCTCAAAATAAATGTTAATTTTTAATATAAAAATGTTGAAAAAAAAAATCGATAATTAATAATAAACAGCAAGAGCAACTTTCAGATCTGAATTCATTCTAAATGATTACATTTTAGTTTTTAACAAAAACTAACATATATAGGGCGGGCAATTTCAAAGTTCAAATTCAACAATTGTAATAAAACAAAGACAGTTTGAAATTTTGCCAAATTTATTTTGTTGTTGTGAAGTACAATTGTTCGCGGCTGCCCTCACACTAGATCATTTGATCGGACCAATTTTCGAGAACTTTTTCGATTGTATGGCGTCGTATCTCGGCAATGGCATACTCGAATTTGTCCTTTAATGCTCAATTTTCTGTGGTCTGTCAACATAACACTTGTGTTTTACGGCGCCCCACAGAAAATAGTCCAACGGTGTCAAATAGCAGCTTCTTGGCGGATAACTGACATCACCATTTCGGCTAGTGAAGTGGCCATCAAAAGTTTGACGCATTAAGTCGTCGTCGTGGTATGAGATCGTTCATATCGATACCATGAAGAGCGGGTACAAAAAAATCGGTTATCATGGTGCAATAGGTGTCTCCATTGACCGTAATGGTTGCGTCGTCCTTATTTTCAAAGAAATTTGGGCCAATGATGTCTCCGCTCACTCGTAATGGGTGCATTGGTAAGACCACGTTTGGGTCTTCTAAGCTAAAAAAGTTGATTATTGCAATTTCATTTTTATTTTTTATTTTTTTTTACAATTTCCGACCAATTGTCTTTGTTTTGGAAATAAATCTCAACGTTGCTCGGAAAAGCATAACCTGACAACAACACCAATAAATTCATCGCTCAAACTATTCATAATTAAACGTGTCTATTAGACTGTGCTAAGCAATTAACAAGTAGGGTTCTGTCCTGCTTGTCATATGCAGATCACGTAAATAGCTTTCCACGCAATACTGAGCATTCCTGTGCGTGGAGCTCTAAGCTTCATCTTGGCGTTATTGATTTCAAAAGCATTACAAACAGTCTTGCACTAGCCAAAAGTATAACCTCGGTACCGACGACTTTTGTATCCTGGCTTACAAACACTGCACTATGCAACAGAAATTCTATTCTATTAATGCAGAGCAATTCAGAGCGAGCTAGCAAAGAAACATCGAGAAAATTATGCTAATCAGCGCAAGTATTGTAGATTACACAGGGAGAGACTCGCCTACTGCGGCGATGATTAGTTTGACACCGCTTCACATCTATGTGATAAATATGGCGGAAAGTTGTTCGCCGAAAAGGACTTCGTTCTCAATTTGGGTGTCGCTCTGATGTTCTCAAGTATGGCAGGCCGAACTTGAAACTCTGAACGGAATTTCTTATGGTCATTGTGATCTGAGAGCACATCTGAAGAGGATGACGGTCACAGATGTCGATGTTTGTAGATTGTGTGCTCACAAGCATCAGAGACAGCGAAACACATGTTGTGTGAATGAGGAATTCTTGATAGGCTTAGATGTTGATGTTTGGGAAGACATAAGGTCTCATTGGCAGACATATCCACCATTAGGATTTCAGATCTGCTGATGTTTGTTAGGAAGACAGCAGATAGTGCCTGGTCCGAATGATAATGTGTCTACGGCACATTCTGAAAATATTCTGATGTTGTCGTCAAACCATTTCTTATGCAAGAGATCACACTAAGTTCCACTTATGTAAGGAAAATGAAGATGGAAGGACAGTTCCTGCAAAAAATCGATGACAACATAACAAAAGTTCTATGGCCAATGGAATAGAATAATTGGGAGACCAGCTCATACATAGAGAAGACAGACCGAGAAAGAAGCTACTTCCCGTTGGAGTATTTGGACAAAAAATATTTGCTTTAGATAGGCAATTATTCATAATTATGATATATTTGAATTGAAATTATTCTTCTTTATTTGAACACCCTTTAAGAGTAAAATTTAACTTTTTCAAAACATAAAATTCCAGAAACTTAAACACTGACAAACAAAACGTATCACAAACAATCAAAATGAAATAAAATGAATTAAACTCCCCAGGTGATAAGATGCGATGACATTGAATAACGATTTAAACGTTTTTTTTTTCATCTTTTTATTATTTTGCATTGCTTTTGTATTGTATAACTACATTTGAGAGAATAATAATTTTTTTCTTATTTATTATCATTATTACTATTGTCGTCATTGTCGTCATCATTGACTACTGGCACACTGTTTGACTAAAACAGAAACCCTCTAAAAATTGTTGAAGTATTTTGAGTTACGTTATCTTTAAAATACATTTTTTTGCTTGTTGTTGTTGCTCTTGCTGTTGTTTTCTTTGATATTCGGAATTTTGTCGGCAAAAAAAAGGAAATGTTAAAATAAAACTCGGTTAGATCATTATTTTGTGTAGATGTTGTTGTGTTGAACAATATTTATGGGTTTATGGGTAAAATAACGGTAAAACAGTCCAACATGTTTGTTTAGTATATTCGTTGCATGACCACTTGAATGCCACAAAAAAACCAAAATGTGTATGAATGCAAGTACTTACTCAAATTTTTTGCCACACGACGGCAAAATTTACAAAAACAACAGCAACAAATAACAATTGAAACAAAGTCCATTTGGGATTTTGCATCTAAACCCATATTATGTTGGTGTTCTTTTTTAACTTTTGAATTATTTTAAAGCCATGCATCATTTTAATGAAAAAAATGAAATTACAAATGAATGGAAAATATGCTCAAATATGGACAAATTCATATATTAAATTTGTTTTATTTTTGTATGATTTTTTATTTTTATTTTTTTGGAAAATTTAAGTGAAAAAGAATTAAACATGTACATGGTGCGCAAATTTGAGGTTAGGAAGTAAATTGGCTCTCAAATGATGAAATGTCAACATTTGACACTTATTTAATAAAAAAATAGGAAATTTTAACTATGGAACGCCAGCCGACCATTGTTCGCTTCGAGCGTGTGTGAATTGGCTGTTTGAAAAACTGAACGAAAACAACGCATTTAGCAACAAAATCATCTTTAGTAATGAAGCCCTTTTTTAATTAGGCGGTTATGTAAACAAACAAAATTGTCGCATATGGGACTCACAAAATCTACAAACAGTCGTCGAGAAACCATTACATTATGGTTTTTGGTTAGGCGACATCATCGGCCAGTGTTTTTTCAAAAAATAGGAAACGCCATCACCGTGAATTCTTTGCACTACCAAACCATGGTAACCAATTTTTTGTGACCACAATTGACTAATGTTGACATCAGTGATCTTTGGTGGCCAACAGGTTGGTACCACAAACCACACAGCAAGCGGAGTAATTCAGTTATTGCATGAGAAATTTCCCGGTTGCGTAATTTATGGATTTGGTGATGTCAATTGGCAGCCTCGTCCTTGTGATTTGAAGCTGCTGGATTATTATCTCTGGTGCCATTTGAAAGACCGGGCTTACGTGAACAAACCACAAGCAACTGACACTCTGAAAGATGAAATTCGGCGCTGAATTGATGAGATAAGCGAACCTTTGTTGCAAAAATTGCTAAAAAAATTTGTGAAAATAGAGGACGTCTGCCGATGTACTAGAGGTGGACAATTGTATGAGGTCATATTCCGTTATTAACTCCCATATTACTGCTTTATATTGATATGAATAAAACTGAATTCATCAAAAAAAAAAAAAAAAAACAAAAAAAAAAGACAAACAAAAAATACATTTTTAAGCCAATTTACTTCCTAACCTCTAATTTGCTCACCTTTTATAAAAGGCAAAAAATAAAACAATAAATAAATATAAATAATCAATATTTGTGTAATACTAGCGTAGTCCGACGTAGGTATCTTAATTATTATCTTAGCTTTTATTTAAGTTATAATTTTTCATTATTTTTCCACATTTGATTTCCTTTCGGCTCAAGTCCAATCATATGAGATAGCTTTTAGATTCTTCCAGAAGGAAACCGACGTTGCTTGAAACAAATATAGAAATTTCTCCTAATACCGCTCCCAAGATATACAAAATTGTATATATACTATGTTTGACTGATGTTTTGTATTGACTACAAAGTCATTTAAACTAAATTCAGAAACTTACAATTTAATTGTTTCAAAATATACTTTATATGGGAAGATAATGGATACATTGACTGTTTTCATAAAATTGCCCAATTGCTTAAGACCAAGTTTAATTCCTGGTGAATTTCATTTTGTTATCTTATCTTATTCCTCTACTGATAATTTTAAATAAAAAGTCGAATTACTTTTACTACATTTTTGAGTATTACTGCGCTTTTAGTTCAAACTTTATTGGTATGTATCCGATTTTGTTCGCCACTGTACTAGGATATTGATACTAAAACAATGTACATCGTATTTTATTTCCCCTTTGCGCGAAATTGTCGAGAGATAAACATTATATCTATATTCGCTATACTTTAGAGATATACGACAAGCGTCATTGTTGTTTGTCCTGTGATCGAAATTATCGTCTGTACCATAAAAATAAATATGTAAAGTTATGTTTTTATGCCGTTATTTGAGAATTTTTTTTTCAGAGATAACAACGAGTGACTAGTTGCATGTTAAACTGGAGCAGTAATTGTTTAAATAATTTACTATCCCATATCAAGGTTTTGGGCTCCATGCAAATGCCGTTTTTGTCGTTTTTTAATACGAAATGGCAATGTCAAATTTACCCAACCATGCATAAATGATGATGGGAACAACTTTTTTACTTGGCAGCTCCAATCATCCGGTCTTAACTCCATCGAACATCCACTCTATTTCTATTATTTTTTAACGACTTTCTTCTTCTCACTGCTAATACTATATATTCTTTCGCAGATGACAGCAACATTTGGCCAAGCCTCTTGGTAATTGAGGCCAAACGAAGGAGTATGAACAACTCACTCTCAAACGTCTTGATGAAAATCATCGAGTAGGGTCGTACATACAGGGTTGATTTTTTTCGACCAAAGATCCAATGTTGTTTTTTATACACAGACGTGGTGGTGTGGCGTTATCTGTGAATATGGGTAATTTAGATAATGAGAATCAGTTTTTACGTTCTGGGCATGAAAATACACTTCTTTCGCAGATGACAGCAACATTTGGCCAAGCCTCTTGGTAATTGAGGCCAAACGAAGTAGTATGAACAACTCACTCTCAAACGTCTTGATGAAAATCATCGAGTAGGGTCGTACATACAGGGTTGATTTTTTTCGACCAAAGATCCAATGTTGTTTTTTATACACAGACGTGGTGGTGTGGCGTTATCTGTGAATATGGGTAATTTAGATAATGAGAATCAGTTTTTACGTTCTGGGCATGAAAATACACTGCTACGTTCGTTGAAACGCTTACATATTTCAAGTGTCAAAAGAGCATTCAAGTGCCTCGGAGTTCAAGGCTTGGCAAGAAATACTTCAGTTTCTGGTCTCCTTAATATTTAAAAGACCTTTAACCAACCTAACATGGAATACAACTTTAATGTACGGGCTGGTGCTTCAATTCTACTAACGACGGTAGGGTAGCAGTTTCTGTCTAATCATTTTAGTATCGATAATATAACAAAATGTGTTCTGACGAAATGCATTCCATTGTGGTGAATTGTCAAGCGAATCGCATAGAGCAGTATAGAAAGAATATCTACCTTAGACGCACTATTTGTTTATGGAACAATCTTCCCCCGAAAGTTGCCTCTGGCACTTACGACATAAATACATTTAAGTCAAACATCCATAAACACTACTCTCTCTTTCCTCCTATTCTCAATCTATTTTTCTAGTACCAGCAAAACGCACTGCATCGAGTAGGGCATTAAGTTAATGAAATTGATTAATATAAGTAAACTTACTAAACTGTTCCACTGAATCATTAACAAATATTTCAATTATTTTTGCAAACTATATTTAGCTAAAACCCGGTGTACTTCGCTACCCCCATCTTAATTATTATCTTAAATGATATTTTAGTCACATTTTCTATCTTTTTTCCATTTTGTCCCTCTCCAGTCAAAATCCAATCTTTTGCTCCTTCCAAAAAGATACTGAAGGTTCTGTTTTTTAGCTGTAGACAGCTTTTATCCACAGTATGATTTCTGTAATTGGTGCTTTTTAGCTGATGTGGATACATAACGAAGCTTTAATAATTACCGCATTATCATATACTAAATCCAATATTTACGCCCACTTATGTCAAGATATAAAAATAAATAATTTATATTTTATATGGAAGGTACCACGCCCACTTCCTCAATTTCGCCCATTTTTTGTCTAATAATTTTTATTGATTATGAGGTCATTCATAACAAATTCTGAAACTTTAGCTATAGCCGTTCTCAAGATATACTAAAATCATACTTTGTATGGTCGGTACTACGCCCCCTAATCACACCCAATTTTCAACAGATAATTTTCTTTGACCGTGAATTTGAACCTTTCTGTTACCATTTTGAAGATAAAGACAAAGAAATATACACTTTGTGTGGGCGTGGCGACGCCCAATAAGAGTTTTTAAAATTTGTATAGCCTTATAGTTCCTCCGGATATACAGAGAAACACTGTAAAAATTTTAAGAAAATCGTTTGAGCCGTAAAGCACAAACAAACAAACCGACAAACATAGAGTTACATATTCATTTTTATATATAAGATAACAAATTTATGTTACTGTTGTTGTAGATCAAATTTCAATACGTAAAATCCGTTTAAGACTACTGGTGTACGTATTTCTTCAAAGTTCTTCCTAATCATTGATGAAAATAAAATATGAAAAATAGAAAAATGTTACTTTACTTTTTAATTTAAATTCGGAACTCTCTTAACGCTGTCGAAGTTCATGTAATTTACAGATTTTCTGCTAAAACAAACCTGAGACTGTGTATTTATTTCTTATCTGTTTTTTTTTTTGTTCTTCTAAGCCAATTTAGTTGTTGCCTAAAAGCATGTAAAAAAAAGATAATTTGGTATGTATCTCTATAATGAATTTAAATAGGTATTTCAGTCTTTTGCAATTCATTTTCATCTAAAACCTCTTTCCATAAAATTGTTTTTATATCTCAAAAAAGAAAAAAAAAAAACATACATACATATCTAGACATACAATTACAATCTAGATTTGTCAATGTTGAAATATTGCAAATAGATTGTTTAATTGCGATTACAAATATTGAGACATAAACACACAAACACGCTTCAGTTTTTCAGGTCATTTGGATAGATTAGCATGGAGAAAATAACATAGATTTTGAAATGAAAAAAGAAACACACAAACAGACACACTCACATACAGATATAATCAAGAGAACAAGAATAAAAAATCACAAATAATTTGTTATAAATGTTGATAAAAATCATAAAAACAAAACCAAAAACAAAAACAAATATGTACATGAATTACAATAAACAACATATTAAGAGAAAAAAATAGCTGATAATAAAAATGATAAAAAACAGATGTTAAAAAATATTTAGAAATAGGACAACATATTTCCAAATCAAGCTACTGCATTAGATTAATTACAATGTTTTGCAAATAATCATCAAATAATGATTTTCTTTTTAAAGTTTAAAAGTTTTAAAAGAATTTTATTAATTATTATTCATCTCTTCACAAAATGAAAATATTAAACCGCACCTTGTAAACTTGTTGGCAATAACAACAATAACTATATTATATATTATTTTGTTTTATAAAACTATTAAGTGTAAAATGTTTTTTACGCACAGTATGATTGAAATCAACTACTTCTTCCATACCATCAGCATGTGTCTCTATTGGAGGTTTATTGCTTAAGTCTTTTGTTTGTAATACAGGCAACCACAACATGTATGTATGTATGTTTGGATGTTTGCATGTATATATGTATGCCATAATTTGTTTTGCCTTCTTATTGCATATAAATGATTGAATAAAAATGAATGATTATTCACTTTCAAATTGTTTTTTAATTAAAGCCCATAAAATATATTTTATTTTTTTTCTGTCTTTTTACATGTATACTTATAAAGGGTCCGCCATCTAACTTTTTTTTCAACTAGTGCTTATTTCGTGAATGGTAACACTTAGCTCATGTCTGATTTGACAGATAATTAGTTTTATCCTTCCGCTGAACGAATATGGTTGTGTATACGCTTGAACAACGCTGGGAAATATTGCGACATTACTTTGAAAATCATGGTAATGTTACAGAATGTGTGTGATATGTTCAGATGAAGCTCATTTTGATCTTGGCGGGTATGTCAACAAGCAAAATTGTCGCATTTGGGGCATAGAAAACCCGCACGCATACATTGAAAAGCCGATACTCCCAAGACGAGTCACTGTTTGGTGTGGATTTTGGTCCAGAGGCATAATTGGGCCATTTTTCTTAGCAAATGAGCAAAGAGTGGCCGTTACGGTCAATGGCGATCGTTATCGGTGCATGTTGAACGAATTTTTGTTCACAAAAATTGAAGAGGAGGATATATGCAACATTTGGTCTCAACAGGACGGCGTTACATGCCACACAGCCGAAGCTCGATGTTTTGCGCCCTGTTTTTGAAGATCGCATTATCAGCCGCAGAACTGATGTCGTTTGGCCAACTCGGAGCTGCGATTTTACACCGTTGGACTATTATTTGTGAGGTGCCGCCAAAGATAAGTATTACGCCAACAGGCCAGAGACAATTGACGCTTTAGAGGACAATATTCGTGAAGCCATTGGTGAAATAGAGCTGCATGCAATCGATAATGTGCTTAAAAGTTGGACCGATCATGTAGGCTACTGCATGGCCAGCCGAGGCAGCCATTTGAATGAAATTATTTTCCATTATTAACCGGAAGGATTGTACTTTCAAAAAAAAAAAAAAAAAAAAAAATTGAGAAAATATTCAGTAGTTTTTTTATAATATTTTCAAAAAAAAAAAAAAGTTATTTGGCGGAGCCTTTACATATTGTTGCAAGAATAAAAACGCTTAAATTGTAGGATTTTGGTATATTTTGTGTCACCCTTTCAATGCCATACTTATTTGTGTATCTGGCAGCACTGCAAACTAAATCATCTCTGGGTAACACAATCTTACATGTTTAAAATTAACGGATAGAAAATATGAGATCACATGAGACATATCTCGAACTTTCCAAACTGTAGACAGTTAGTTATATAAAGAGGCTACCTACACGTCAGTTTATTTATCGTTTTGCTGTCAGAAGATAAAAACGTGTTTAAGCGGAAATTAAAGTGTTGTATAAACGAATATTAAGTGTTGTATTAAGACAAACAGTATAAAAGTTATAGTGGAATAAATAGAAACTGTAAAACAACAACATAAAGCGGTGTTTATTTTATTTTAACGCAATTTAAACGAATTCAAGCGTTTTAAAAAAGGTTAAAACGTAACAATATGTATTCGTTTATTGATCTTTTTACCGAATCTCTCCATATATCTCGAAGAAACTATAGGCTATAAAAAATGTGTCACGCCTTTACAGAGTAAATATTTATTTGTATATACCTTAGAAGTGGTGGCAGTACGAGTCTCCAAATTTAGTCCAAATAGCTTCATAGTAAATACAAATTATAAGCCAAAAATGTGTGAAACTAGAATAGTGGGCATGGTACCTGCCATACAAACTAAACGTTCTCTTTTGTAATTCTTAGGAACGGCAGAAGTTAAAGTATCGAAAATTGCTCTAAATGACTTCATAGTCAATACAAATCATTAGTCAAAAAATGGGTGAGATTAAATATGTGAGCGTCAAGCCTTCCATTCATACTAAATATGGAAGTTTTATATGTGAAAAACAACAATTTAAAGCTTCGTTATCCATCCGCAGCAGCCAAAAATCGGTAAAGATTAGATAAACGGGTATTGAACAAAGCACACCAGGTAAAAGCTGACTATATGCATATCTTGTATATAAAAACGAATGTGTGTTTGTATGTTTGTTTGATGGTTTGTTTGTTTGAAGTCTATAGACAGCTAAACGGCAGAACCGATTTTCTTGAAATTTCAAGAGTATATCCAAGTATGTCTAGAAGTAACTATAAGTTATATAAATTTAAAAAAATTCCAAGCAGGCGTGCCACGCCCATACAAAGTAAATATTTATTTTCTATATCTTCAAAATGGTAGCAGAAAAGTCTTTAAATTTTGGTCAAACAGATTCATAGTCAATACAAATCATGAATCAAAAAGTGAGCAGAATTGCATACAAATAAATATTCATTTTTGTATGTCTTGAGAACTGCAATAGTATAAATTCCTAATTTAGGTGCAAGCAATGTTGTGAACAAATACATCATCAGTCAGTAACTGATAGCATTTAAGATAATAACTAAGATGGGGTATGGATGCACGCCGGGTTTTAGCTATAAAATATACAAAAAGAAATATGTGTTTATTAGGAGACTGTATACAGCTAAGAAGTAGATTCGACATTGTCTTTCTGGCAGGAAATATAGTATAGGCTATAATGAATGTTTGCCTTTGAACCGAAAAGGAATAAAATGAGGAAATAGAGTACAAAATGATAGCTAAGATAATAATTTATATAGAGGTAGCGAAGCATGCCGGGCTTAAGATAGTTAATTTTAACACCTTTGTATTAGTTTTTTCACTTCTACATCGTATTATGACCAATAAAAATATTCATTTCGTTTTTATTGCAACATTACAGTTTCTTTTAATTTGAAATTGATTAAGAAAAAAAAAAAAACAAACTGTAACTCATTGCAAAAATATGAAGAAAACTGAAACAAGTTATTAAAGTTTACACAAAATTTGTTACTTCACTCGACATCTAAACGTAGCCATGACGATGATGGTGGTGGTGGTGTAAGCTTGTTACGTTTTTAATTTTTTTCTCTTTGCTAGCACGTACCAAAAACTTAAAAAATCAGCAAGAAACTAAAAAAATACTTACAGAAATATAAAAAAGAAACAAACAAATCAAATAGTCAAGCAAGTTTAGAACTTGCTTTGTGGCAGTGTGTATTAAAAAAATTATTTTGTTTGAGATTTTCTTTGATTATATTTTTTACCACTTTGGCCAATAGAGACTGGAAATATAACTGGTTATTTCTAAATTGCCTTCAAAGACTATAAGTTCAAGCCAAAAGTTATGGTTATGTCAGTATTTTTGAATTTAATTACACTTTAGCATGATTCCTTTAAAACTGCAGTAGCCAAATAACCAAAAAACAAAAAAACAACAGCAACGACCACAACATAAACTAAAAATTGTTTCTTTTACAAGTTTCCCAAACAACACGCATGCTCTGTGTGTAGTGACTATACGGCCGGCCACTGCTTGCAAACATTGGCACTCCGCTGCATTGCTTCGTGCATTTGCAATGGTCAACAAATTCATGTTTAAATGCTGACTACAAATACTCCAGAGATTTGTTTCAAATAATTTTTCAAGAAAAAAAAAAAAGAAAAAGAAATTATTTCTACGCTTTTATTTTGCTCCTTTTTCATCCATTTGGTTGTTTTTAATATTTGTTTCTGTAGCCTTATGGAAAAATTAACAAAAATATTCTTTTTAAAATATGTATCATTACAATGGTGACAACAACAAGATTCTTGTTAGCAAAAAAAAAAAAATTAAATTAAAAAAGATTAAAAGTGTATACACATAAGTACTATACAGTGAAAAAAATGAAAATACATGGCTTAAGTTTCATACCGCAAAACTAGCTAAACTAGATAGAGAAAAAGAAAAAAAAGAATTAAGAGGCGAAGAAATAAATACCCCGAGTATATAGAAAAAAACAATTGCAAGCATACGTACATACATACATACATACAACAAAAAATAAAAAAACAAGGCAACCAACCATGCAACTAAGTAACCAAGTTTAGCTTGTTAACTGCATTGTCAAAGCCAAAGTTATAGCCATAAGCTATACCAAAGTGATGTCGCGTATTAACATCAACAACAACGACAACAAAATACAAAATGTTTATCTAATACACACGCTATTATTACGTACTCGCACACACTTACAGTCTATGACAAAAATGTAGTAAATTTTGATTTTAAATTGAATTTAATTTGTCGCCACAGTAATTTTAAAAGGATTTCCAATCAAAACTTATCTGTTCTATTAACCCTTACCATACCTATAAGGGTTCCTCAATACCCTAACGTTCTTTAATGTTCTTAGCTCTCCAGATTTGTTTGGGTTGGCCGTATAGCCACGTTAAATTAAGTAGTCCTTACCCTCCTGATGGCGGGTGGCGTGGTGTAGTGGTTGGGGTGCACGCATAACAACACAAACGACCCAGGGTCTCAAGACATAACAGTGGACATGACGAAGGAAAATTTAATTGTGTTTTCGAATGTTTAGTAAGGAAGGCTTCAACTTCCCTCGGGCATACATCTGGCGATGATGACAAACATCAGACGAATGATCAGGAAAACACACTACCTACTGGGAAAAAATTACAATGCTAAAGTAAAGATCACCACCAATTAGCAAGGATCTTCACCACTACGCAAAATCATATGGAGGAAACTACAGTGGATTAATCATCTACTTAACTTGAAAGATGAAATTGATTTAGGAAACTGAAACAAAGCAATGGATGCTTTGTGGAAAGCCGATACGCTCCTTAGAGAAGTGACGGAGAAAAAAAAAACCCGCCTGATAAGAGTACCCTTAAATTTTCATTTACATTTTGTTTACAATTTTTAATAAAAATAAAATTTACAATAAAAATAATAGTGCTTTTTGCTATGCGTTTTCTAACTTGGCCATTCAGAGCCATCGCACAATTTTCGTATTTTTCGATTTTAATTCGAATCATCAGTCCTTCAAAGATAGTAATGATGCGGTTAGAAGTATCTGAGGAGCCTTTGGCACCCTGGCAAACTTCTTTAACGAGAGTTTTATTTGTCATAAGCTCTAGAGTTGTCCGTACGTGAACGTTTAGTGTTAATTGATTATAACATTCATTTTTCAGTTTCTAACTCCATCACACGTAATGCCTAGAATCGTTGAAAATAGTTTAGATATGTTTTGGTGCTTGGGTTGAGGCTAGAATATACACCAAATTTACCCACGTCAGTGCAAATGGCCATCTATTTATTTTACGTTTAGTACTGTATTTATGGTAGACACCATCTGGTCCATAACTTTTTGTTTTAGTCACTTATCTCCTGTTTTCTATTATTAAAATTTGGCACTACTCGAGGATAGGAAGTATACACTCTTCATCTTCTTGATCACGACAGACAAAAGAGTATCGTTTTTGATGAAACCTTATTGGATTTGGCCGTTATACCATCCGTTGGGTTTTGCCGTAGCTCTTTTGAAATATATGCCTTGTTTTGCTGAAGAGTACTGATGAGACTTATTCCTCTAACTTGGCGTTGACTAACTCAAGAGAGTGCTGAAAAAAAATTATCAATCTCACTGACAAACGATAAATGATTCCATTCATAGGATAGCGTTTGGCTGTGCTACACAAAAGGAATATTTTCAGTAAAAGTGGTTCGACCTCTAAATTAAAATAAGTTTTCGTACACTGTCACATTTTCATCTCAATTAGATTTAGATTTTAGATATCCAAGAAAGAATTAGATTCACCTGGTTGTCTACGTGCTGATCTTATAAACGCATTGTCAGCGTAATATAATATATGCTGAAATCATTAGCAACTTAACAATGATTTCTATAATGGGCGAATGTAATTCCCCACATCGCTGCAGGATAATTGCTGGCACCATATGTACCCATGAGCACTTAAAGTTCTTTCACAGAATTTCACAGAAATCAAACAAAATTTGCGAGGTTTTACCTTTAAAAATTCATTACCCGCTGCATACACGGGTACCCTTATACCCCTGTCAGGAGTCTACGTGTGTAAATATTATCAGTATGGTTATAGCAAACGAACTAACACAATGTTACGAAAGTAAAAATGACTAAAAAAATACACCACATCAGCGCCCTTAAAACTTATTGTGGGATTTTGATATATTTGGTATTATGTGTCCACCTGTCAATGCCGTACTTATTTGTGTATTTATAATTCGACCATCTTTGTGTGCTACATTTAAATTAACGGATATAATATAGAGGCTATGAGAGCATTTGAGACATTTTCGGAACTTTCCAAACTGTAGGCAATTAGGTATATGAGTAGACTGTTTTGCCTACGTCAAGTAGTTATCGTTTTGCAGTCGTAAAATAAAGTCATGTTTAGGCGGAAATAAAAGTGAGGTATAAATGAATATTAAGATAAATATTACTGTATAACTGTATACTGCAAATAGTGAGAAAATAAAAACTGTAAGACAACAACAAAGTGGTGTTTATTTTATTTTGGCGCAATTAAAAATAACTCAAAGGTTTTAAAAAAAAAGTTAAAACCTAACAATATTATATATCCATTAGCCTACCGGATGGATGGATGTCACAATTAAATTATTTAATGCTTCTGATATTCTGGGCATGAGAATTCATCGTTATTTCGATTGTCAAAGGAAGCATTCAAGGGCCTGGGTTTCTTAGAACGGTGTAAGAACTACCTCACGGAATCTGATCTTCTCTATAGGCGACCTAAACTGGAACAAAATTCTCATGTATGGGCCAGTGATTCAGAGTCTATTTTGAGAGCTTCTCTAGTGCGTACATAAAAGGGCGAAGGTGCTTAAAAATGGCGGTAAAGTAGCCAATTCTATTGATCTATTAGAGCATTGTCGCAATGTGGAGTGTGTTTTTTGTTCTATCGGTACTCTAACGGAATGCGTTCTAACATAATAAATGAATTAACTCCTAATAATCATATATCTTTACATAGCACCCGTATTTCTCGTATACTCATCCCTTTGTAGTTGATTGTCCAGTGAGTGAATCGCACAACGCATTAATAAAGAAAATTTTTACTTTAATCGCATGGTTTTCACGCGGGACAATCTTCCCTCAAAAGCCTTTTCAAATTCAAATCGAATTTCCATAAACACTACCATTGTTCTTCTTCCCGCAATCTATTTTTTTAGTACCAGCACAATGAAAAGCATGAATAGAGTACTGAGTACTGGTCTTAAGTTAAAGAAAGTTTTATTAAATTTGTACGAAGGCTATGTTTATGTTATAGATCAATCCTTAACCTTATTGAAAACAAGGTTAAAAATTCAGAATTTTGGTTAATTAGAAGTGAAGTACTTAAGAAGAATGGAATGCTAGTAGTATTGCACTAGTCGGTCAGCTGAGAGAACGTGGTTTGGATTTCCAACAGAGACTTTGGCCCTATACACTACACCGAGGATATGGTCTATGTAATTTCCCTCGTAACACTTAAAATATAAAAGGTGACTATATTGTAATATAAATAAATAAAAACTAAATATCAATGCTTAAAAGAATATCAATGTATTGGGTGTTTTTCTTTTTTTTTTCTAGAGGTTCATAAGTTTTATTTAACAATACTGCTTTATTTGACAACCGATTTAACAGCTGATAGTTGATTTTTGTTTCGTTTGGCTTGACATATCATTATGGATAGACTCATACCAGAGCAACGCTTGCAAATTGTTCAAATTTTTTATCAAAATAATGGTTCTGTTCGTCAAAATTTTCGTGTCCTTCGATGAAGCTCATTTTTGGTTAAATGGCTACATAAATAAGCAGAATTGTCGTATTTCGAGTAAGGATAATCCACAAACTTTTGTCGAAACAGCAATATATCCACAGAAAATTACTGTTCAATACGTTTTATGGGCTGGCAGTGTCATTGGTCTATATGTGTTCAAAAACAATGATGATCAGCATGTTAGTGGCAATGGTGAACGGTATTGGGACATTATTAGAAATTTTTTTGTACCTCAATTATCTGGCATTAATCTTGCTACACAGCGCGCGCTAAAGTTTTGTTACTTAAAGAAACTTTTGATGAAGGAGTAATTTTACGTAATGGCCAATTAATTGGGCCATTAGAATACTTTCTTTCGTCTTATGTAAAGTCATTTGTCAACGTCGATAAATCAGAGACAATTCAACACGGAACAACGAAATATGGCATATGAAAAATGGTGAATCAGACTGCGTCTTGTAGCTGTATCCGTGGTGGCCACTTGGCCGAAATCATATTTAAATATTAATGTCATAAAATTTTCTATCCAACAAGGCCCGTTTCATTGATTTTAAAAATATATTTTCTGTGTTTTATTATGACTCTGACTTGTGTAACTGTAAAAAAACCACTGGATACATATGTACATATGTATGTATTTTCACTAATGTTATGAGACAATTTTTAAAAAAGAAAAATTTCTCTAACATGTAAGCAATTTAAACTATAAACGCACGTTTTATTGCATGGCATTAGCTGAAGTCAAAATAAAAATGTCGTTTTCTTATTACTTAATTTTTCCATATTTTTTTTGTATTTTTTTTTTTTTTTGTATTCTATGCACCATAAATATATATTTTTATTTGATTTCCTATTAAAGGTCTGGCTCGCATAATTTAGGCAAAATATACAGACAGACAGACAGACAGACAAACAGAAAACGAAATTGAGCAAACATTTATTTTACGTATTTGGTGTGGTAAACATTCTCTTATACTGGCAAATACTAGAATTAATGGTTATAATATTCTGGTATAATAAACTTTTTTGTTGCAAATAAGTATTTGCAATCTATCTTCATATCTAACCATGTATTTTAGCACAAATATGGTCACTAATCGCATTGCTGTCATTACTATAAACGCACCATGTTTTTTTATCTGCTCTTTCTTCCTTCTGCTGCTCATTCAGTTTAATGCCCCATTTGGTGTTCAAGCATTTTCTGCATTATTTTCGTCTGCTTGCTTGGTTTGATTATTGTCTCCTTCTGTGTTATACTCTGTTATACTCCTAACTGGCAATTGTGTTTGCCATCATTGTTGCTATTGATGCCGTTTTTTTTAAGTTTTATGCGTAAATAATAATAAAATTGTAATGTATTACATAAAATAAAACAAGATTTACTTTGTTTTTTGTGTTTCTATGCTGTATGCCACACCACTAACAATGACTTTGACATTAGTAACGGCATTCTAATGATAACTCTATAAAAAAAAGAAAAAATAATAATACAAGTAATAACAACAACGTTTTTAATACTTATATAGAGTCTGTGCAAAACGCTACAAGCTAGGTGCGTTCAAATAAATGATGATTGCCAATACAATATGAAGGAGTTGCCCCCTTTCCTCTTTTATTTAATATGGTGGGCTATTGTATGGCAAACTGAATTTAAATGCCAGAATACAATATTCAATTGTAATTATAGAGTGTGATGGCGGTCAAGTAATTGATACGATACTATAGTTGTAGCTGTAACTGATACAGATAAAGGTTTATAGTACAAAACATTTCATCTTGACACAGGCCTTGACTAAATGATTAATTTTCCATAAGAGACCCACAGAGATGCATATGTAGATAGTTAATGCTTGAGACGAGTTGTTATACAAAAACGCAAACCATGCTAAGAATTTAAAATTAAATATGAAATGCATAAGTTCCATTCTTTTCAAAGATTTATCTTTCGAATTTTTTTTTCAGCAAAAAAAGTTTTTAATTCAGCATCAAAACCTAAACTATTTGAATAAGAAAACTCTTCTTATACACAGTCTTACAAAAGTATACATACGACTAATCAATTACAGTTTTCTTTAAAATATCGTAGTTATTTTTGCATTATTTTCAATTGTATTAAAAAAACGATACCTATTTTATGTTATGTGACGAAAAAGAAATACCTGGAAAGTGAAACTACATATATACAGTGGGGAGCACTTGTAGATGCATGTATCTCACGTATTGCTTAAAAAGAATTATATTCTACAAAATATGTAAAAGTCAATCTGCTTTTCCCCTAAAACTATTTACTATGAACCAATTAAAGGGTAGAAAAAAAGGTATCTTTTTAATATTAAGTTTAGCTGTATTTGTTTCCAATTTCGTCAAAAAAGTCAATTTGCCCTTTTAAGTTTTTGTTATTTGGCAGCACAATATATAGGAAATTAGCAGTTATTTTGTCCGTTATTTGAGTTTATTATCAAATAAATACTTTACGCTCGTATCAAATTTTTTTAATTGTCATTAACTAAAAAAAAAAATCAATTCTTTAAAAAATGCGAAAGATTTCCGCTGTTTTAGACATTGGGAATTTGCCACCTAACAGTGATTCAAGCAAGAAAAAGTAACAATCTTAGCAGACAAAGCCCAAAAAATTAGATGCTCGGGCCAAGGAACATTTATTGATTACGAAACAGGCAAAAAATACCAAAAGAGGCAGTGTTGCCAAATCTTTATGATCAAAACGCGCTGACTTCCTACTCAAAAGCCGCTAAAAAACGCAATTTACAATTTATGTAACTATTTGTTATCAAAACGTGCTGCGAAAAAGCGTTAATAAAATTGAAAACCAGAAAAATATACTGAAATTGTAAAAAAAAATTTCTAGTATTGAAATTTAAATTTTTAAAATGATTTGTTGAGTAATTTTAACGATTGCTTACAAAATAAAATTAGAAACGATTTAGAACATAATAAGAACTTAAAAACTTTTTCTTAATTTTTGGGTTCAGGAGTAACATAAAGAAAATATCTGTCAAAGCTGGTGTTAAACAAGGTTGAGTTCTTACTCCACTGCTTTTAAAAATGTGGTATAACCTGGGGACTTAACACAAAGTTAAAAAATCTCAACTACGCAGACGACATCTATCTCCTGGCTCACAGATATTATAAGCAAAGATTGTTTCTATACAGGCGAAAGCATATAGAGCGAGCTTGCGCATAAACATCTCCAAAACCGAAATTATGCGAATCAACGTTAATTTGGGAGATGTCCCGTCGTTTTGCTATCTTTTGGCCTAGTAAATGCTATAGAGCGTTTTCCACATATCTCTCCAAAAATGCAAGTTAACATCTTTAACTCGTGTGTGAAATCTATTTTTGTATGGTTGCGGGTTATGGAATGCGGAAAATGTGAAAATCTCCTGGCCAGAAGCAGGAACATACCATATTCTTGTAATGAAGGCAATTGTGAGAAGTAATTGGAAATGGAATGGGCACACTCTGAAGAAACCAAACTACGACTTAGCGAAACTGGCGATCCCCAGAGAAGATAGACCGAAAGAGAAGCTGCTTTTAATAAAATGAATTGGAGCCAGGTTAGATCATCGACTTTAGGTAGGCGTAAATGAAAAGTATCTGTTATGGCCCTATGATTCCCTTAGGATCTAATAATGACAATTTACAAGTTTAGTAATGTAATTTCATAATTGAATTTGTAGCTTTCTTCTTTAAAATATTTAATTTTTTCTATGTTACTTAAAATAACTAAAATAACTCCTGAAAAGTGGGCCTTGGATATGAGATACATTTCAAACATTTTTTTTTTAATTTTAGTACAAATTTTATGTGGAATAACGTAATTTTCACATCACGAAACATTTTAAGTCCATACAAATTGATAAGTTTACTGGATCGAGTGACTCTATTTCTTACAAAAAAAAGATATAAAAGCGCTAACTTGGAACGTTTGAAAAAAACGCTTTCGGTATTCGAAACGCGCTAAATATAGCGCGAAAGGCGCTAAATTGGCAACACTGAGAAGAGGCAGCAAATGTCATGAACAAGCCAGCTAGTGAGTGGACAGCACGCAGGTCGCTTAAAAGAATCGGGCTTAGTTCAGCTGTAAAGCAAAGAAATACCAACACTGTCGGAAAATAATGTAAAACCACGGCTAAAATTCTGCAAAGAACACAAAAACTGGAGCGGAGAAGACTTGAAACGGGTAATATGGTCAGATGAAACCAAAATAAATCGTTTCAGTCGGATAGCAAGAATAGTACTGGCACTGTTCTTATTAAACCCTTTAAAACACCAAATAAAAGCAACTATGAAGCATGGAGGTGGAAGCTAAATGTTTTGGGCCTTTTTTATTTTGTGGCATCTTGGCCTAGTGGTAAAAACTGAGGAAATAATGACAAAAGAATATTATCTTTGTAGCTGAGGTGATAATTTACCCAATTTTGTGGACCAAAGTGCTTACCCGCAAGAAAAGTTGTTTTTCAATAAGGATTCAAAACATACGGCCAAAGTCGTTAAGAATTGGTTATTAAATCAAAATTTTTCAAATAATGTAATGGTCAAGGCGAAGCCCAGATCTCAACCCGATCAAAAACTTATGGTTATTATGGCTTATGATACGATAATAAGCCAACAATTTTAAATGAACTTTAGTCCCGAGTCCAAACAAAGTGGTCAAATATTCCGAAGCATACGATTAAAAACTTGATCGAAAGTATGACAAGAGGTGTCAAAAGCGTAATAAAAGCAAAAGGACTTTGGACAAAATATCTGGTTTTTAAACGTGCAGAAATGGATACTTAAACTTTAGTTTATCCTTAAATATTATTAAATTTCATTTTATTTTCTTTAATCATTATTGTATTAAGTTGTTTAAATACAAATTTTAGATGCTTTTCCTTAATTTTATGTATTTATTTCGGTTTTAAATCTTTCTAAACAAACATGTGTCCAAAAGTGCTCGCCACTGTGTATTTCTAGTAAGAGCTACCAACTACAATAAGAATCTGTTTTTGATATTTTTGAAATACCCTCCAAATTTTGAGTAACGAGTAAATAACCGGTTTTTCTTACCTGCATCCATATATAAGCTAATAACTTAGCTGAGTATTATCTGATTTTAAGTTGTTTGCCGAACATGGAAAGAAGAGGAAGAAAGCTTTTAAATGGTATATACATACATACCTTACTTAACCCAAGTCGGACGGAGTAAGTACAATTGTATCTTTTTTGCTTTTAAATTGCAATAACTTCTTTTTCTATATAAAATAAATACATCTTCTAACTTTTGATTACAATTAAATTTTTAAAATTTCAGGATAACAAATCAATTATTAGGGCCTAGTTGACTTGATAACCTTAAAAGACTGACAAGGTACAATTGTACAGTCATATATGAAGAGACTATGGCATTAACGATATAGACAAATTGCTTAAATAAATGTGTAGGTCCGTTGTAGGCCGCAATTTGCTGGGCAAGAACGTTTTATCTTTGTTTACCATACCAACTGATGTCGTATTCCAGAAGAATTTAAATTCTTGGCCAATTTTAAGAACCTTTATAAAGTTCATTTATCTTAACTAAAGTTCATTCATCAAAATTCTGTTGTAGTAGACCTTTTTTTTGTGCTTTTTACTAAAAGTTTTACTGGGCTCCAGCCCAGAAAATCTTTATGCCATACTTAGCCGCCTTTGAATGAATATATTGTGTAAACAAGGTATGATCATTTGGCATGTATGACTTCTCTATTTTTTTTCTTATCTTTGTACAGATGTCTTCAATTATTGCAAATTTATCTATTTTTACGTTTATTCTCATTGAAAACTCGAACAAATCTAAGTACCATCTTGCACGAGAATCAGTATTCCGCAAATCGACCAGATTAACTCTATAGATTCTCTGTACATAAGATGCAATGAAAATACCCAAAAATGCATTTCATTTAGTTAGAAAGTCTAATTTATAATGAAAATTACAAGTATGTTCAATGGCTGTTTTTCCGTTAGAATAGGGTTAAGTATACTTGAGGAAGCTGTGTGCATTTCTTAGGCAAATATATTTTTCATTCAATTTTTTCTAAATTTTTCCAGTTTAAATGCGTTTTTGGGCACTAATTTATATAGAAGCCGTACTCTTTAGGAATTAATGAAGAAACTATGTATATTAAGTCGAGAATAAGATGTGTCTTACGTTTTAGAAATAGGTTGAAAATTAACGGAGCTTTTAAGCTTTAAGTAGAGAAGTAATCGTTTCGTGGACCTCATTAATAAAAGTAAAGTATTTTATTTGTTTTAATCCTCTAACCGGAGAGTTGGCCTTAAAGCCGGGTATGTTATATTGTTACTTTATTCTTCTAAAGATTCGTCACAGCCATAAATGCATACATACGCATTTAGAAATACACAATTGACTAAATAACAGTACGAATTTTCTTTTTAGTTGTGAACTGTCATATTCTAAGACAAAGTGTGACTAAAATTGGCCAGCTAGAGGGTTAAGTTTCAAAAAAACTTATTTCTATACAAAATTGAATAACTGTGTTAAAAAAATGTTAAACATTTACAAATTGTTTACTCAATGCAAATCGTCGAATATCTTAAAACAATTATGGTACTTTTGTACATGGTTTGGAGCCTTGGAAAATCTGTTTACCATAAAATTAAAACATAAAAAAGTAAGTGTTAACGCTTAAATGGTTGGTTGAAAATTTGCCTTTTTTCTTATCTATTTACCTTATACAGCTATAAAATCTTTATATTGTTAAAGCCACAAGTCGAACAAGCAAAACTAATTAAACAACATGCTTGATTAGATCCTAATTTACAAGTTATCTTAAAATAATCAAATATTGACTTATTAAAAAAAGAAATAAAACAAAAGCAAAAAAACAAAAAAAAAAACATCACACGAATCAATGTTTAAATAAATACAACTGAAATTGTTAATTACACACTTTTTTTACAAAATTATACAAATAATTTAAATCATTTCGATATGTTTTATTAAAAATTAGCAGCACAATAAAAATTATAATAAAACTATTTATTAAATAAAAAATAGACAAATTGGAAATGTAAATTGAAATTTAACTCAAGCAAGCTATTGTCACACTTTTGTGACCCAATTCTTAAAATTTTGAAACGGTTTTTAAATAATCCTACTCGTATATATAAAAATGAATGTGTGTTTGTATGTATTTATACATATATGTACGTAGGATGTACGTATGTATTTTTGTTTGTTTGTTTGTTTTTGTGCTTTATAGATAGCTAAGTGTCTGAACCGATTTTCTTGAAATTTTTACAGTATCTCTCTGTATGTCTGGAAGGACCTATAGACTACATAAATTTAAAACATTCCAATTATTTGTCAATATATTGTAACAGTATGCGTCTCTAAATTTAGTCCGAATAGCTTCCTAGTCAATACAAGTAAATCATCAGTCCAAAAGGAATTGGACAAGTGGTACCCCCATATCTTGAGAATGGTTAAATATAACGATTTCGAATTTGATCTGATTGACTTTACGCTCAATGCAAATCATCAATCAGAAACTGCGCGGAATTGGAAAGAAGGTCGTGATACATACATCCCATACAAAGTAAATATTGATCTTAGTATATCTTGAAAACGGTAATAGTAGAAATTTCTAAAGTCGTGAACAATACATATCATCAGACAGTAACTGTACGAATTTGGATAAGTAGGCGTTAAACCTTCCATTCATACTAAATATTAAGCGGCAACAAAAAAATGCAGCGAAATATATCCACATTATCCGAAAAGCGAATATTACAGAAAGCATACTAGATAAAAGCTATCTATATACAGTATTGGGCAAAACACATGCACGAATTTCTGGTTATTACAAAATGTCTCAATAACAAAAGTAAACATTTTTGGATTTAAAACTATTTAATTTATTTATAAAATTAAGCATCTAAATTTCCAAAAAAAAAAAAAAAAAAAAACAAAGAATATTCCAATTAACTCAGAAAAAATTCGACAAAATATTAGCACGTATTCAATAAAATCACTTAAAATATTAATTTTACTAGTATTTAGTTGCACAGCCATTACTTTTTTAGTTTGGTGCGTACTTATGCTATTGACTCGATTAGATTCGATAATGTTTCACCAGAAATTTCATTCAATGACATTTCCACTTGTCAATAAGTTCCAACATATTTTCTGGGCGATTGAGATTTGGCGACTGCGCTAGACATTTAAATACATTGATTTGATTGGCTCTTTCACTAATTTATCTGAGCATTTTGGATTGTGGTTCTGTTGATATCTCCACCCAAGTTGCGTTTTCGTCTCTGCATGCCGTATCAGTATGTATTCCAGAATATCTTTCTAGACAAATCGATTTATTACACCATTTATTTAGTGCATTTCAGACTAAAACACTTCATTCTTTATCTTTTACCGTGTCTTTGGTATACCGAGGATTAACCTTTTGAATTTTAGTTCTTTTTAATTGCTTTAAAAAAATAAATAACACGTACGTTGTTGTTTTACTTTATGCATATATTTATTTCCACACTTTTACTTTATACAATTAGAACTATACAGTCTAAAACTTATTTAATATTAGCTTAATACACCAATTTAAGGCGCCACCTTTTTCATACAATTGATATTACTTCAGAATGCTCTTGTTCTTACCAAAACATTCGATTTATTTCCGTTAATTTCAAATGTAACAACCGTTCAATACGCAAGTAGTATCACTGTTAATAGCACAGATAATGTGATGCGGTATATACATTAACAAACAGCCTTGACACAAACCAATAAATTCTACAATAAAGTTATAGCTAAGAAAACTACTGCACTACGGTCAACTCTGATCAATCTGTTTTTGGCAGTAGTAAATGATCTTTTTGCACTTCGACATGATACTTATCCATCATCTACAGATCGTGCTTGGATGCATCTAATCGAACTATTTAAATTTAATTGATTTGTAATAGACCTTCCTGATATAAAGACATACTTTTTTATATAACAGAGTATCGCTTGGTCGTTCCGTTTGCTGTTTTCAGGGGTCTACTATATCTGTCTATGGTTCTCAATGAGCCCGATGAACGGAAACGGCTTATAATACGATAAATAATATTCGAAATTTGTCTGAAATTGATGTCACTGATTCATCTCTATTATAATCATTAATTATCAAAAATTAAATTCGAATGAGCTTTTCTATGTTATGAAGATATATGATAGTAAGTGCAAGCTCGTACATATATTTTGTCCAATGCTGTATGTATCTTATATATAAAAATGCATGTGTATTTGTTTGAAGACCGTATACAGCTAAGCAGTGTCTTTCTGAAAGGTACTACAGGATATCCCAAATAATTGGATTTGGACCGGAGGGGAGAAAAGGTTGAAAAAAGGTAAGAAATGTAACTAAAATAACATTTAGAATAATAACTAAGATGGAGGTAGCGAAGCACACCGAGTTATAGCTAGTACTTTATAAAAATTAGTGTGTGCTTATTTGCAGACTGTAAAAAGTTATAAGTTATAAAGTTATAAGTTATAAATTAAAAGTAAAGTTATAAATAAGTGGGTAAAAATTTATAAATAATATAGTAGTTAAGATAATAATTAATATAGGGGTAGCGAAAAACGCCGGGTTTCAGCTAGTATTTAATAAAAACCAGAATATAAAGGCGGGCGGTCTATATCAAAAAGCACACTAAAGTTCTATAAAATAAAATTTTAAGTTTTTTTACACTTAATCTTTATTTTAATTTTTATTATTTTTATATATATATTTTTAATTTTTAATTTAATTCATCATTATATTTGTAGAAAGCCATTTAATTAACACTTCATCATCCATAACAGTTGGACATCTTTAAGAATAAGTCTGCCATACCATAATGTATTCAAACACTATTTGATTCTTTTAGAACACCCCCTCCCCACGCATTACATTAGGCCTGGGGCTAAAAACACTCGTACATTTCTGGTGATCAACAAAGTGTACAATTTATTTAAAAAGTTCTTTGAATGAGGAATAAACATTAATCATTATATTTAAGCATAAACCATTTATTTGCCATTAAGGACTAGTCGTTAATAGAAACAAAAATTTAAGCAACAACTTTTACTTAATTCGTCGTTTACTTGTGAGAACAACAACACTGTGCTTCTATTTTTCACTTTATTGAACTTTGATTTTTAATTTTTAATACTGAGACTTTTCTACAAATTTTTGCTGTTTTAATTCTCTTATTTAAAGTAAATTTTTGAAGGTCTCCGTAAAAGTGTAGTCGAGCTAAATTATTACAACATGAAATTTCTTGACATTTCATAGCTCATGAATTTAGCATAGAAAATGCTTTAATGTATTCATACTCGTACATACATACATATATGTATATGATATATATAAATCTCTTTATAGGTTTATTCGTTTGTCGTTCAATCACGCGTAAACAACTGCACCGATTTTGATGAAATTTGGAACACAGATAGATCTACCTAACGAAAATGTTATAGAGTATGCTTTTTTCAAAGAAGAGGTTAAGATTAAGGAAAAACGGGCCAAGTTTAGTCATATGAGAAATAACTTTGCTTATTCAGTTCGTTCACAAATCAATCAAGCGTAAACGACTAAATGATTGTGTTGAAATTTTAGGCACAGATATAAAGACCCAGTTAATGTAAGTTCGTTAGGGTGTCCTTTTTCAAAATTAGTTCTAGAGGTCGGGGAAAAACTAAAAAAAGACTTTTCTTCTGAAATGTTTCCCTTTTTCTTCGTAAAGGAAAGTTTCTTATTAACTAACATTCACCATTTACTAAAATGTAAAAAAATTATATTTTCAAAAGTTGCTCTTTGATGGGCTATTAAGGGGTAAAACTAAAATTTTTTGTTCATAATCTATTTTTAAGAAACATGCAGATATTAGAGTATATCTTGGAAACTGTAAAAGGTAGAGTCTTCACAGTAGTACTGGCAAAGTATTGAGTACTGGTACCGAGTACCGAGTACCGAGTATTGTTATTTATTTGTATGAACTCAATAATAAAATGTAACGACTCAATACTTTTAGAGTTATATTTTTCATTTAATTTTTATGGAAAATTTAAATTTTAACGGTTTAAATACAACTTTGTCTGAAAATATACAATACAACGCTTAAAAAAACCACAACCGTGTATAATGTGTTTTATGTACATAATTTAAGACTGAATTATTAAGTGTTTATTTTAAATAAATACGAGTATATTGTCACGCTTAACTTGAAGTTAAGTTTATATTTGTGTTAATTTAATTGTTTAATAAAACATTAAAGGTCTTTAAAATATTTTTTTTACTGTCTATTTAAAAATTAGGATAAAGAAAACAATAAAAGTATCGAGTATCGTACATCTAAATAAATATTTATAGCGGAAGACGTTTTTTTTAGGGCTACCAGAAAAAATTTAGATAAAGTCGCCTCGTATCGTTAAATTTTAAACTTAATATATTCATTGTTTAGTGGAGTAACCTTAAGCAAACATTACATTGTTAAAGCTACATGGTCAGTAATATAAACAAATTAAATTCCGTGTTAGAAAATTGTTAAATTTTTATTTTTGTTATAAAAAAAATTCAAAATTCAAACTTTTTCATGTTTACATATTTTATTAAAAACAAAACAAAAGATACATAGCTACTCGCACATACATATTTTGAAATCTAAAAACCTTATTCTAGCAAAAATCTAAATATGGATAGTGCTGCATCTACTTTATTTGCGAAAATATAAATAAATCAGTTATTAGATTTATCTTCGTCATCTTTTATATTTTGCAAAATAAATTTTTTAATTAACTGAGCATTACCCTTTTTAATATTTGCATTGTATTCCTTTCAATTAAAAATTACATTATTACAGGGTTGGTCAGCCATTTTTGAAATGCACCTTTTAACAGGGTCATACTCTTTTTGTAGAAAATAAAACACCATTAGCATTTTTTTTAAACAGACATGTGGTAAAAAAAACTGATAAAATCGGGAATATATATGGGTCAGATAGGTAAATCTAGTTCAAAAATAATTTTATTTAATAAGATATATAAAAGGTTGCGCTACTTACCCTTCTCATCACGCATAATATGCAATTTCTATAAGTTTTGGACTAGAAATAGAACGTTTGTCCGCAAGTTTGTTCAGTTTCATTTCATACCATATAATATAGAGAAGGCTTAAGTATTTTTGTTTTGATGCTCTTCACACAAATATTTGCAAATACTTCAGTGCAGGAGTTTTAATGCAATCGCAAAAATTTTGTTTGGCAAATTGAACGGTAATGTCGAATAATTTTTAAGTTATGTACTTGAATCAAGGCTTTAATCAAAAATTAAGTTCAATTAATTTAAAAAAATATCTAATACTATTTCAAATTCGTTATTGATCTATGCCATTGGTGTGTGTGAAATCGATAGTTTAGTAGAGCTGGAAAGCCAGCGATGGTCGGCCCATTCGATGGTTTCGATAGTTTGTAAAAAAACTATCTATAGTTTCGAATGTGCATTAGAATGTGAAAGGGAAAGAATTACATTGAATATACAGTGTTGAAACAAATAAAAGGGACACTTTATTTTTTTCCAGTATGAAATAAAATTGGATGTATTAAAGTTTCTTGATGGAAAGGCAATCTATATATATAGCGAAAATTGTTCAGACCATGAAGTGCTTAAAAATTAAAGAAATTAATGCAACAACTGTCAGTTTTTATAAACTTAAAATTCGTACTTCAAAGATTAATCCTTTCAAGTCATCAAACAAACTAATGGATAAGGGTCCATTTCTCAGCAAACGGAAGCAACAATAGTTAGAACAACCTGCTATGGTCTGACGAAATGAAGATTAATTTGTTTGGGTCAAATGCAAAATCGAATGTACGAACATATTTTAGTTACAATTCATACTTTATTTGACTTTAATAAATAAAAATTTAAGAAACTGTTAAACTCTGTTGGTCTATAGTAAATATAAAAGTTTCGCAAATGTGATTTTGACTGCATTTAGTGGCCTTTGTATTTACTCTTAGAATTTGACGATAGTATCGATAGTGCAAAAAAGCTATCGGTGGTCAGCCAAAAACAGAATCGATCGATACTATGGATAATACTATCGATTGTTTTGCAGCTCTATAGGTTAGGGAAGAAAATTATAAAATATAATTTCATAAATATTGACATTTTTTATTAAAAAAATATGCATGTTTATGCTTCATTAGTAAGCACACATTTTGTAGCAATGACTTTTGGGATAACTAGTTGTAGGTAGATTTAAACGTAGATTTTAATTTAGATTTTTAACACTTGTAAGTAGATTTTAATTAGAATTATTATGATAGATATGGGTTTAGTAAGGTAAGATTCTTCCCTAGTAATGGTTCTTGCGTGTTGTTCAAATGGTAAGTGTGTGATTATTGCCAACAAATCATCAAACCGATGCTGGAATATTCCAACAAGTACTGTATACTATAGAAAGGAAGGAAACCTTTGTGGTAATATTTACATATATTGAAAACAAGAATCAAGAGTACAAAACATTATTGTGAATATAGCTAACATTTTGGCCTTGCTGTCACAATTATGGAGATCGATTATTCGACTTTTAGAAAACCGGTTTTCGAATAATTCGAAAAAGTAGCACTTTTTCAAAAACCTGTTTTCGGTTAATAGTAATTCAAATAATCGGTTAACCGGTTCTTTTATTTAAATAAAATTGTTCCTAATTCTTGAAGCGCAGAGTTGGACCACGTCGTTTTAAAAATAAGCAAAAGCTGATAGAGAGCCTAAAATTAAAGTGGCAATCAATACTAACAATAATTCTAACAAATCGCATCAGAACTATGCTAAAACGGTGTGTGGAGGCCATAAAAAACAAAGTTTATTACACAATGTATAGAAAAATGCTTAAGTTTCGAACAGCTATTCAAGGAGCTAATTTCATTTTTGTTGTATTACTTGGTAGAGAATGGAATTAAAGGTTTGTTATTATAGTTATAATTTAGGTGCTAAGATAACAAAAATTAAATGTTTTATTATGAATAAATCTATTAGTAATATACGAGTCCTTGATTGCCTCGACAAGAAAATTTGCTTAGATTTCGAACAGAATTGTATGTAAATTTATGTACCACGTATTTAATAGTGTGTGTGTGTCACTGTGGTATGTTAGGTAAGAATCCTCTTTCCAACCAAAAAGTCGTCGGTTCAATCCCAGGCCACAACATCTGACAATTTTCAACAGCGATATCATCTCACAACATTACTAGCGATTGGTTATATAATATATCTGCCGTTCGGAACCGCCATTTATGGATTTGTGGGCTTTCATTGAGTCTAGTTGATCATTCTCCATTTATAAAAATCAATATTTATTTACAGAAGATGAGAAAAGGTTATTTTTGCTCAAGAGTGCATATCTTTTTCCTGTTCTTTGACGTTCAAATTTGTCATATATACACAAATAACTAAATTTATACAAATAGTTAAGCGATGAGCATATTTTCAATAAAAAATATATAAACGTATAAAAATTATACTTATTTAAATTAACCGGTATTCGAAAAATGAAGATTTTGAAAAAACCGTATTCGAAAAAACCACAAAAACCGGTTAAAACCGGTCAAATAATAACCGTCCGATCTCCCTAGTCACAATGCATTTATGATAGCAGCACTTTAAAGGGTTTGAGAACACATGCATTATTGAAAAGTGGAAAATATTCCGCTATGAAGGTTTCGAAATCTAGTCGAATATCATTCGTTCAAAATATCATTTGTTCGATATAAAATGGCCAGCGAATGCGAAGTGTGTAAAAACATTGTTAAAAACTTTTCAAAGCCAATCTTACGGGATATATAAAAAAAGAGCTACTGAACTAAAATTTGGCCAGAAAACGATTTAGAAAGATCACAATGAAGCAAACAAAGTCATTGGCATGTTGAAGAAGAATCCCAACAATTCAGGAAGAAAATCAGAGTTTTTTGTTTGCAAGATCAAAAAGGACACTGGCCTCAAGACTTTTAAAGTGCAAAAAGTTCCAGCCAGGAATGCTATAAAAAATACTAAAGCCAAACAGCTTGCAAAAAAATTAAAAACAATTTTTTTTTTACAAATTCAATTGCTGAATTATAGACGAGACATATGTTTTAGCCGACTTCTTACAGCTTCCACGCTTGGAATTTTATATCACAGACACACGGGGCAATGTGGACGACAAATTTAAGCCAAAAAGGCAATCGAAATTCCTTCGAAAGTTCTTGGTAAGACTAGCTATCTGCACTTGTGGCGAGATCTTTCGTTACCACAGGTGCAATAAATTGGGAAATTTATATCAAAGAAAGTTTGGAGAAGCAACTTCAGCCTTTTGTTAGACAGCACAAAATTTCTGCTTTCTTTTATTTCGACCGAGCGTATCATGAGCTGCTTTATTAAAAAAGCTTAATAACTCAGTCAATTTCCAACGGATTTCAAAACCTTTAGTCTTATTTTATTCATAACTTAATATAATTCCTTAACTATTTCGTAAATAGTACGGTTCTATATAAAATAGTGCGCAAAAACGCTTCTAAACTTGAAAAATGTTGAAAAAAATTTGGGAAAAATGTGTTTGCTTGAGAAATGCATCCATATCCTAAAAGACTACTTAAGCGACATATACATACACTTCACTTCACATGAATAGGTGCAGTATTTCAGCAATTAATTTAAGCTGAAAATTAAGCTGGAATTTAAGCGAAAAATACTGTAAACTAAAAAAAAGTCTAAATAGTTCGGATGGATTTAATCTGTGCTTCTTTTTATAATTGTTAGGCAAAATTTGAATTATTTTTGTGTCAGTTGAATAGGTGCAGTGTTATTTGTGTCAATTTTAATTACAAAATAATTCAACATTTTTAGAAAGAAAAGTCAAAAATAATTTTCTAGTGATTTCAATCGAAAATGAGCCGTAATAAATCAGTTACGGTGGAATAGAAGGGCAAAAATGATGCCTATGATGAAATTGCAATGAAAATTAATAAAAGTGCTGACGTTCTATGGAACTACTTAAGAAATTATGAAAAATATGGCAAAAGATGAAGGGAAGGCAAACAGTGGCTACAGCAACTTCAGAAAGCGACATATTCTAAGAATAGCCTCAATTTTAGTGACTCTGTTGCACAAATCAAAGCAAAAAGTAGTTCAAATGCTAGTCTTTTTACCGTAAAAAGGATAATAAATGCAGCAGAATATTTAAAACGAATTAAATTGTAGAAAAAAACAGGATTACACCAGCAACGTAAGCAACTGCGGTTGATTTTTGCAACGAACTCTTGGCTTCGAAGAGTGAGTGGAATAAAGTTGTTTTCTCAGATGAAAAAAATTCGATTTTGATGGATCCGATAGTTTAAACTTCCATTTTCATCATTTGAAAAAGGCAGAACTTTTTTTAGCCCGTCTGCATAGTCGAGTAGGTGGTGTTATGGCTTGAGTTGTGATGTCGTACTGTGGTGTCACAGACTTGAAATTGCAAACCACGAAAATGACAGCAAATAGTTATCAATCTATTCAGCAGACGACGTTTCCAGATTTCAAGACTTGTTTGGACCTATCCTATGTACTTCTCAACAGGATAATGCTACCATCAATACAGCAAGGATTATTAAAACTTGGATTAGCTAGCAAAAAGTTGAATTATTGCCATGGCCATCATACTCCCAAACTCAAACATAATGGAAAAGGTGTGTAGATGGTTATCTCGGAAAGTATACGAGTCTGGACGGCAATTTGGTGGCCGAGAATACTTAATTGCTGCAATAAGATCGGCATGGTCCTAAAATTCCCTGCAATATTTATCTGAACTCTATAACTGCCCACCAAGTAAAATTTATGAGGTAATTTTGTCGAAAGGCAGAAATAGGTATTGCTACAAATTAATAAAAATTAAAACTTATTTATAAACAATGCTTTATTGTTTTTGTGTTTATTTTATTTTTTTTTTTACTATTTTATGTTTTTTTCAATATTCGCCTATTCAACTGACGAAAAAATAATTCGCATCTTACTTAACAATTAAAAAAGAAGCACAATTTAAGTCTAACGAAACTTGTTCACTTTTTTCAGTTTACAGTCGCAATTGTTAAATCTTTAATAAAAAGGAGAATATAATCAGGGTTGGCAACCCCACTGGGTATTTCTTTAAATATAACTGGGTATTATATTTAAAAAAACCCGGATGGGTTTTTTAATTTAAAGTTTTCATAGTTTATTTACAACAATACGTATAATTCACGTATTGGTAGTTGTTATTAATTTGGTCCGGTTTTTTTTTGAGCTACAAAAAGATAATGAATTAACAAATTTATCAAAATATAAATTTATGAAAGCACTGCTTCCATCTTTTCCCCGCTTCTGAGACGATTTCTGAATTCCGTCTCAGCAAAACTTCTCGTCTTTTGAGGCGAACCAAATCTGGAAACGATTTTATATTTTTTGAAAAAAAGTGATTCTGTGACATGCTAAAAGATGTATAAACGAGACAATTGTCGAAACAGCCAATAGTCAAAGGAGCGATGTTCGGAGAATACGAGGAATGCGACAAGAGATTTAATTTCATCGTGTCAAATAATTGTTTAG
The DNA here is from genome assembly GCA_023159175.1 of Wohlfahrtia magnifica. Lineage (NCBI taxonomy): Eukaryota > Metazoa > Arthropoda > Insecta > Diptera > Sarcophagidae > Wohlfahrtia > Wohlfahrtia magnifica. Next base: position 1,726,780 of record JAKWBJ010000198.1, on the reverse strand, counting down.
CAACTTTTGCAATGTGAGGCCACACAGAGAAAAAAATCATTGTAAAATCAAATAAAACATGGTTGATTCAATATTTTTTAATAATAAGTTTACTTTTTTTGACACAAATGTTGAAAACAAAACAAATATACATATGTATACAAAAAATGTACAGCATATTTCAATTAAACAATTATTATTCCTAAAATAAAATTTTGTTTAGAAATTTTTTAACGACTTAAAATTGACAATTTTTCATGTAGATTTTAAACTGGTTTTTTTTTCTGTGTGCAGTAGTTGCCAAGCAATAAAGGACTCTATCATGTCTGTCTTTATTTTCCTGTAGTTTTTTTTTCGAAATTGCTGCTCTCATCACAGAGCTTTGCAGCTCATAGTAAAATATTTCCCCTTGATCACTCTAAAAGAGAGCAAAATTGCAGTATAAATACTAAAACAACGTAATTGTACTAACAAATAAAAAATATTGTCCAATTGAACGAAATTAGGAAGCAGTTATAATACCCAATAAAACCCGAAAAACCCCATCAAAAACCCCAATTAAACGCGGTGGGTTGGGTTTAAAAAAAAACCGGGTTGTTGCTAACCCTGAATATAATCCTCTCCATGAATTATGTTGACGGCAGCAAGCTTAAATTGATTGCTAAAACACTGCACCTATTCATGTGAAGTGAAGTGTATATATATCATTTAAAAGTTCTATTTCTCTTCTTTCCAAATCCGAAAAGAATCTTAAAATATTCAGCTAAGTTATTAGCTTATAAGTGTATGAAGGTTCGAAAAATCGGTTTGGTACTACGGATTTTGGAGGTGTGTCGAAAATGTTATAAATAGATCCTTAATATACACGAAAAGTAGCATAATTTCCCAGGTATTTCAACTTTGTTCTCTTTTATCGCATCGTGTAAGTAATGAAAATGAAGAAAATTTTTATAAACTCCCATATTAAAACTGTAATTAAGACCTTAAGCGATTTTTATATTTCATATTTATCGTTTAATCGAATGTGGACAATATTTTTTTTATCGTACAAAATGGATATAATTACACAATTTATTGACCGCATTGTTCTTACAGTGTGGTTACATCCCACTTAACATTTAAAGTAAATTTTCCGACATTTATAAACTGGACAATACCTGGTCATTATGTTTTTTTTTTCTTATTTTTGTAATTGTAGAATAAAGGAAAATGTTCTAATGCAGTTACTAATTGTATTCATGTTAAAACTAAATTTGCATAAATAAAGACTTTCATCACATTGGTAATAGAGTAGACGAAAAAAAAGAGAAAAAATCACCAGAAAATAATTACGCATCAAACTCTCTCCACATTATTTTTTTATTTTTGTTTTTGTTTTTTAACTATTAAAGAGAATTTATTACAAGTTGTACAAAATCTTAATTTGATTGAAATTGAAACGTTTATTATGCAAAGTGTGCTTTATTCGAGTATTATTGTGAGTGTATGCGTGTGTTTGTTCTATAATGGTTGCTATAACTGCAACTACGACAACGACTTTGGCTTAAACTATAGACTATAGACTACAACTGTGATGGAAGCGACGTGATGATAAAAAAAAAACTGCAACACAATAATAACAAGGGGCATCATTATCATTAAACAAAACAGCCACAGTGATGACCGAGCTTATAGAGTTACAGGCAAAAAAGGCGGTAGAACAAAAAATTGATGTGCATATGTTGTAAGGTAAACATTATTTAGACTAAATGTTCCTTAAACAAACACATATACACGCATACATGCTTAGTTGCAGTAAATATAGTGTGTAACGTGGCATGTATGCTAAATGTAGATGGCTTCCGCCTTTTGATGCATCTTCTTTTTGGTGGGAAGGTTTTATTTGTATGCTTACATATTCACCTTTTAAGTATTGTAAGAGTACTAAAGAAAACGTAGTAATTTTCAATTTGCCAATTGTTGCAAGAAGAATCGCGCTGAGGTTGCCGTCATTGCACCACACAACTATCTACCACTAATACTACAACTAACATAACTACCGAAGCCGCATTCTACGTTAACGCCACCGCCATCGCCACCACAATTTCCACAAATACTTTCATGATTTTCCAAAGTACTAAAGTTTTACCAAGTTTATCCATTTTTTATTACACTTGTACCATAAATCTACCGTTATTTATGCATTATACCATTTGTAAACACAACAACAGTCATATAGAAGCGAACATAAAAAATTGGCTAAAGTACTGTTTTTTTTTTTTTTTTTTTTTTTTTTTTTTTTTTTTTTTTTGTTATTGGTCTAACGAAAATTTTCATGAGACTGACGTTCTTAGCCGTTTATTTGCGCTTTTTTTATTAGAAGCAAGTTAGTACTCTACATCATGGAACACTTAACAGGTTGTAGAGTTACTTAATGTCATACAAGAATTAAACTTTGTCTTAATTAAAGTAAATTTTAGTTAAGACTTTTTAAGACAGCGCCTGAATTCGGAAGTGTTGCAGTTATAAATTCACTTGAGTTATAAATTGAGTTATAAATTCACTGCTAACTATCAATAAAATTATTAAGACCTTTTCTCCATCAACTTAAAAGTGACTTTTCTGAGTTTCGGATAAAAGAAAATGGTGAAACTCTGTAGGAGCTTTGGAGGCTACTACTAGTGTGCTATTCTGTCAGCAACAAGGTCGTGGGTTCGACCAGAGACTCTAATCACCACGACGAACATATGGCCTTAAATACCGTTCTCTTAATAGTTATAATATAACATGGTGCGACAAAAATGAACGAAGTTGAAAAACTTGGGAAATGATACTACCTTTCTAATGGCGCTGTCGAGAATAACAAAGATCTGTGTTTGGAGTTTTCAAAACACCTCAAAAATATCGAGTTAAGCTAATAACTTAGTTAAATATTAGCCGGTTTTTCAGACCTTCACGCATTTTCAGACCTTAAGCTTATATAGGAAAAATTCTATTGATGAATTAATAGAGGAATTATATTAAGTTGTGAATAAAAGGAGACTTCCGTTGGAAATTGCCGGATTTAAAAATGTAACTGCTTAAGAAATACGCCCAAATTCTTTAAGGTTACTTAAGCTACATATGTAACATTTAAAAGGTCTGTTTCTCTTCATTCCAAATACGAAAAGAAACTTGTAGTCGGGTAATATTCAGCTAAGTTATTAGCTTATAAATATATGAGGGTCGAAAAACCGGTTTTTTACTCACAACACAAGATTTTGGAGGTGTTTCGAAAATTTCAAAAACAGATCCTTGTTCTGCTCGGCAGCGCTTATCAGAAAACTAGTATCACTTGTCAAGTATTTTTTTGTCGCATCGTGTAATTTGTAATTAAAATCTAATTTAAATACAAAAAATAAATAATTTGGAAATTGCGACAGATATTTTGATAACAAAGAATCTGACAGCCCTCATAAGAAAAGGAGTAAAATTTTCGAGCTTTTAAAGCCATAATACACCCCTTTACAGTTCGGAATACCCTTTAATGGCACATTCTCGGAGCCAATTTATATTGTAGCTGGTATTTGTCAAAGATGCATACTTTTATCTTTCATATTGGCTGTGGTGCCGAACGAGTGATTGCGCTCAAGAATAAACACGAAACATGGTTTTACATATGCTTACGACATTACATTGACTTTTACCAAATAGAGTCGTATGCAATGTAAGATAAGCACCTTATAAACACTAAAGATTATATTGATGATAGGCTCTTCGAAGCAAGAGAAACACTTGCAAATCAATGTAAAATATGACGGTCTCGAAAATTACCAAAGGTAACAAAAGTGCTTAATTCCAATATTGTATTTAAACGTTTACTTGGTAGCCAAACGTGGTTCGTATCCGCTGGGTCCTAAATAACATTTTTAAAAAACGGCTGTCCCACATCCTACATATGTATGTACATTAGGGTTGCCAAATGTTCTTAATTTCGCTTGATTTACAAGAATTTTTACAGCTTGTCAAGAATCAAGCAATAGAATAGTTTGTTAAGATTTTTTAAAACACAAATTTTAAAAGTTTTCTTTGGTGAATTAATTACGTAAAGCGTTTTAAGTGTATTCGTTTCTTAGTTCAGTTTATTCAAAATATTTAGATTTATTGAACCAAGTATATGCCGTTTTGATAGATATGTTGTTGCCACTTTTGCGGTAAAGCCATTCTTCCATAAGTGAAGAAGGTTCTGCAAAGATCGAAGCAAATGATAATCTGAAGGTGCAAGGTCCGGACTATATGGTGAATGCATCAAAACATCTCAGCCAAGCTCTCTCAGTTTCTGCCTGGTTAGTAAAGATGTGTGCGATCTGGCGGTGTCATGAAGGAACACAACACCTTTTCTTCTGAACAATTCTGGCCGCTTTAATTGAATTTCTTCCTTCAATCCTGTTAATTGTTGGCAGCTGAGATCAGAATCAATCGCCTTATAGTCTGTAGAAGCTCATTATAAACAATTCCTTTCCAAACCCACCGACACACAGCATTATCTTTATTGGTGTCAATTCTGGCTTTACCACCGTCTGTTAATCTTCACCTTGCTTCGCCCATGATCATTTTAGCACATTGTTGTGGTACATGATCCACTTTTTATCGCCCGCAATCATTCAGAAGTATCAAACAAGCGACAGTGTTGCCTGATGCAATTAATACTACCAGAGATATTAAATTTTAGAGTTATATACCGACTCTTTATAACCGAAGGTTTTCGAACGTCGATATTTTTGAATGTCAAGTTTTTTTTTTGCAAGATTAAGATTTTTTCTATAAATATCAAGAATTTTGCAATCCTATATCTGGCAAATTTAATGTGTATGGTGGTCTGAACTACACAGTAGGTGTAAAAAAATATTAATAGCTGAGGAGATGATTTAAAAAAATTTGGATGGATCGGATATACACTGCAGAAACCCTAAAATAATATTGCAGGACAATCTTCAAACTCATATCCATAAAGATTTCTGTGCAAGGAAAGAGCCAGAGAATCAAGTCTTAGCAGTCATCTAGTCGCAGTTCTAAGCAATATATAAAGATTTTAAATTTAAAAATAACGCTACTTAACCGATGCTTCAGCAACAAATAATGATTGCAAATAAAATACAATACACATATGTACCTCCATCACCAATGCTGGTGTAGGGTGTAGGATATATAAAGAGAGAATAACTTTTTCAAGTCTAAACTGCAGCAATATAAAGTATGTGCATGCCGCATTATTACATCATTATTTGCGTATTCTATGTGTAAGTGTGTATCTATGCTGCTCGCATGTGGGTATAGCGGGTATAGGCCATGATTTTCTTATGTGAAAACAACAGAATAATCAAAAATAACAAACGTACTCAACTTGAAATTGCGACAATTTACTAAATTTTTATTCGCCTTCTAAGCTTTGTTTTATTTTTATGTTGATTTTTAATTTCGGTTATATTTGCATGTCTTCCACAGAGCACACTGATTGATGATCATTAAAATAAAAATTCTAAGCAGTTTTAAAAGGAAAAAAAAAGAACTTTAAACTGTTCAAATATTTAAATTTTAATGTCATTTAAATATTGTTGGCAGCATTGGCAACGTTTGTCAAGCTTGGTTAGCGTTTTTATGGAAATAATTTTTGTTTCAACTCTAGCGGAAAATTAGTATGTTGTGCTTCAAATGTAATGTATGTGAGTACATTGTGGACTTTAGTTATGTATGCTTACGGAACTTTTTTTTTATTTTTTTATTTAACAAATTATCAGGAATTTTAATAATTTCGAATGAATATTTATTATGCAACAAAACTTTTTTGTGGCATAGTATAGAACAGATTTTGCCATTCAATTTTTTTTTTAATACTGGTATCAGAAAATGAACAAAGTTTTCTGCTTAAATCTTCTGTATGCATTATGGAACTGCTTTGTGTTATTAGACTGTCTTGACATATAATGTCATGTCATTTACATTTTAGGCGATCTTTCAGATTTAAATGTTCTATTCTTTTTTTATTTTAAAGATTTTCTTTGCCAACTGAATAGTTAATTGGACACATTTATTATTATATATTTAAATATTGCTATCTTATGTTGGATGTAAAAATAAATGTGTTTTTCTTTGTGTATATTCGTGTGAAGTCTATGACAGCTAAACCGGCTAAGCCGATTCTCTTGAAATTTTTACAGAATCTTTCTGAATGTCTGTAAGGAAATATAGGCTATATAAATTTCAAAAATTCTAACTGGGCGGTACCACGCCCATACAAAATATTTGTTTGTCTGAATCTTCTAAATGGTAAAAGTAAGAGTCTCTAAATTTAGTCCAAATAGCTTCATAATCAGTATAAATCATTAGTCAAAAAGTGGGTGGAATTGGATAAATGGGCATGGTGCCTCCTATACAAAGCAAATTTTGATTTGTGTATATCTTGAGAACGGTAAAAGGAGAAGTTCCATAATTTGGTCCATATGACTTGGCAGTCAATACATATTATCAGTTCAAATGTAGACGAAATTGGATAAGTGGATGTGGTACCTTCCATTCATACTAACCATAGAATATTACATGTGTGGAGGATGCTCATAGATAAAATCTCTGAAGAAGAATAAGATCGATTATTCGACTTTTTTCAATAACCGGTTTTCGAATAATTAGAAACTTTGCAATTTTAATATAAGCGTTTTTCGGGTAAGAATTAATCAAATAACCGGTTCTTTTATTAAACTAAAATTCTTCTCAATCAAATACATTTTTTTAAATTTTTGTACCATGTCGTAGTATCTAGCAAGTAAGTATGCTGGAACAACGTTCGGCTTTTTTATAGTCTTAAACATTTCTTCCTCGAAAACTCAACGTCCTAATATTTCATCCAGTGATTCATTTTTACAGCTTAGTGTCATATCCAGTTGTTTTTATTTTGATGATCTGGGTCTCTTTCAGACTACCCGATGCTTACTGGCCCATCTGGAACGATATCATGTCGAACTGACATTGGTTTTAAGTCATGCGGGCATCCGAGGAAATGAAATTGCTGATGAGTGCTTTACTATAGGTCCTCTCTGTCTCTCGTACAGGGGGACGCGCACGCCACTCTATGTGCGTCGTCGGTTTTGTTGGATAAATAGGCACTGAGCAGGATGGAACACAAATGCACCAATATCACCAATTGTGAAATATCCAGAGTGATTTGGCCTTCTCTTTCCATGGAAAAAACTAGGGCTTTCTTAATTTTGGAAGGGGGTTGATCTGGCTTTTTCGGACATAATAACCGGGCATTGTATAATGGGTCGCATGTCGGAGCGCATGGGATACCATGGTCATGGCTACTGTTGAAGCTGTCAGGATAAAGAGGAGGAGGAATCGGTTCTCTGCTGCTGTCTTGCTCTATGAGATCTTAGACTTAGGCATTTGGGTTCATGTCGCTTTCATGATCTGGACTGTCTTAGGGATGTGGCACTTTCGAAGTTGATTCACTTTGGCCTCTTTAATGGGTCTTTTCTTGTGAATGGGCCATAGTGAACTCACCTTCGAGTGAACTCACGAAATGTGAGCGACTCATTTCACTTAACCTAACCTAACCTACCTTTCCAACGGTTTCCAAACATTTTCATACTTCAGATGGTAACAATAGAAACATAAATGCATGCACCACGCTTTTAATAGTGTGTGCCACTGTGGCATGTTAGGTAAGACATCCGCCTTCCAAGCAAGAAGTCCTCGGTGAATCCCAGGCCACACCATCTAACAATTTTCAACAGCGGTATCACCACACAACATTACTAACGACGCTGTGAAAAACTTCACTAACTAATACATCTGCCGCTAGGAGCCGGCGTTTCTGGATTCTTTTCAATGAGTCTACTTGATCATCATTCTCCATATATAAAATATTAATATTTATTTACAGAAACTGAGAAAAAATTATTGTTGCTCAAGTACATAAACGATGAGCATATTTGCAATAAAAAACATATTTAAACGTATATTACATATTTAAATTAACCGGTTATTCGTGATAAAATAAGCGGTTTATTCGCTATTCGAAAAATGAACATTTTAAGAAAACTGTATCCGACAAAACGAAAATAACCGGTTAAAACCGGTCGAATAATACCCGTTCAATCTTCCTAGTATCTATTCACATCACCTATAGATTGCATTAGGGGGTATTGCTCAGTGTAATCCAGTACATAGTCTTATCATACATACAATATATGTACATAAAAATAAATCCACTTAACTGAATTAACCCTTTATTACCGATGGTATTTACAAGTACCATTACTTATTTTTATGCTTATTATACAGGTATAATTTTGCGATGTATGACCATCAGTTCTATAGGCTTTTTTACTCCTGTTGCTCTTAAGATCAGTTATCCTTTAACAGTTCTAGTTTTCAGAGGTGGTTTTGGATTGCGAGTTTTCGCTTAAATTATTATTGTTATAATACAGGGTCAACCAATAGAGGATGTTGACTCATTATGGTACTAGGGCCGTTTAATTGACGAAAGTGTTGTCTCAAGGAAGCCGCATAAACAAAGCCCGTCCAACAAGATAATGCTAAGCCTATTCAACTACAACGCAGAGGTAAACCATACAGAATCAAACGTCTTGCTTCGACGTAATTCAGACACATTGGTACATTAAATCGACCTTGGAGTTGCTACTTTAAATCTAACTTTGTGTGTATTGAAATATCTTACATTAGATTAGACAAAGATTACAATGAAAGTCAATTGTTACGTCTCTATGCTCTGAAAATTCTACCTCAAAGTCAGTGAAAAATTTTCCAAGTAAAACTAAAAACAAATAAAAATATGAAGTCTAACCATATTTTTAAAATTAACTCATTTATAGCAAAAACCCCCATCATTTTTTATAATCAAAAAAAAAAAAAAACTTTCTCTTAATTGCATGCACTCACTTACTCAGCCACTTTAACATTTATTTCAAATAAAAGAAAGAAAGGAAGAAAGAAATAATCATTTACAAGACACATTGAAATCGTCACATCCATAATTTATTTGTTTTGACAAAAAACTTTTTTCTGTTAAATTAACGCCTAAAACATATGATGACCTTAATAACATGTCAGAGAGAACAAATTAAGCTGGTCGGAATATAAATAACAAACCGACACACTTGCAAACACTGTAATTACCAAATACTTTTTATCTGAATGCTATAACCACTTGTCTTTTCTGCCGGTAGTTAAAAACAGAAATAAAATAAAAGAATTGTGTTAAAAGTAAAATATTTTCTAACACTAATTGTTTTCAAATTATATAAATTACATACATGTGGGCGATAATAAAATGAAATTATATTCACTATATGATAACACTTGTAAAACTATAAAAGGAGCGAACACTGTGACCTAAAAAAATTTAATGAAAATGTATTTATGTAAATATGTATTTTCTAATAATTTTTAGAGGACGTAGAACAAAAGACTTAAGGCAACAAACTTTAATATTTAGCTGAAGTTTTAAAGTCAATTAAATTTTTATTTTTTTTTTTTTTTTAGAATTTTTTTGTTGTTCTGAATTGATTTACGGCCTTTTGTCAATTGTTAAATATTGTATACAAATATTGAATATAAAAAACGGAAAATCTTTCTTCAACAATTAAGCCAGAGCCACTATCAAAGGCTTTAAAATTAACTATCTCAGTATTCATGGAGACTGCATCGGGTTTATTTATTATACAAAAAGCCAAATTTAAGTGGGAAAATAAATCCTAAAACTATGCAGGAAGATTTTTGCCATTATTATTTGTATCTTTTATTTTATTTAGTAGTATTTCAGCATTTCAGCTCCATAATACTTTTATGTTTATTGTTGTGCATATACATATATACGTACGATAGGAAGCAACAGCATCAGAAGCAATTGCAACCGTAAAGATGCTTTTTCTTTAATTTTGTATGAAATTTTTGTTGTAGTTGTAGTTGGTATTTAAAATTAAATAATAGCTCAAGGCAATGAAAAGCACTTTGTTACTAAAATTTTGTACCCTATAGCTGGCAACATATGCAATAAAAAATTTTGCTGGAATTCAAATGCAAAACAAGATCATTTCGAGTCATAAACTTAAATATTATTGAAATATGCTTTATTTACACTTTATTTCATTTGGCTTATTCCACAAAAAAGGAGACTTGAACTCAAGTCGAATATTACAGCGGTAATACAAATCAATTCACACATTGAATTAAAGTACAAAGCACCTCGGGAAATAAATTTAATTCAACCTTTGAAATACAAGCCAATTCAAGCTTAAAAAAATCGTAATTCAAAACGCTACTAATTATAGATTTCTTTTTCCAAAAAATTTTAAAAATGTATTATGCGTGTATGCTCTGTAAACCGAAAACGTATTGAATTGACATCGAGTTAGGATTTCAAAGACAAATAAAACTTAATTGCACCAATTATTTTCAAGTTGTGATAATCAATGTTATGTTATATACATAGTTTCTGGTAATATTTTTCCAACAGCTTTCTAATTTTTTTGAGTCATTTCGACGTAAAAAATACGTATAATTATGGAAATGCTTTGAGTTTTTATGAAAACTTCCAAAACTTACTAACTCAATACATATGCGTTCAATTATTTGTTAGACTGCCAGTGCTACCGTAGCACCTAATCTAATAAACAATTTAGCTATTTCCAGTCATAAATTCAAATTTCAAATGTCGAAATTACTTTTATTACACTTTGTTTTAATAGAATATTCAAGCAAAGAGAAGACTTGAATTCAAGTCGAACATTATAGTGTAATACAGCTCAAATCAAGCATTGAAATAAAGTGCAAAGCAAGTCGACAAACATATTTAATTTAAGCTTTGAAATACATTCCAATTCAAAAGTAGAGCTTAATTTCAGATCTTATCAATTAACCCTCTGTTGCACCAGATAATTTTAAACAAGATTTGTAATGTTAAATAAATTTTCGATAAAATATATTTTGCAAAATTCTTCATTTCCTACAGCGGTGTAAGACTACAAAATTTCATAATTAACTACACTACTTATCACTAAGCGCTTTTTTTCACTCGAAACCTTAATTAACTTGAAGTCTGTCTGATTTCATTTATATTGCTTACAATATTCATCTGTAATCTGTTATGCTCGAATTGAGCACACCGTGCATAATTATTTGGGCATCACATTTATTGTTTTGTTCCGACTATATTTTAGTTAACCACCTTCCAAGTGACGCATTTGATTGACATTGTCACTATTATATTTTCATCAGTGAATTATCGTTACGATATTAGTATCAAGTCTTAATTCGTATGAAATTATCATAAATAAAAAGTTTGATTGATGAATCATCTTGGCAATGAGACGAACAAAGGGACTTACGTACGAAAGCTGAATTTGAGAGATATTGTCTGAAATGTGAGGGAAATGTGAAATGTGAAATTGTGCAGGAATTTGTCTCCTACATCTCCCTGTTAACGAATAAATCATAACAATTGTCAATGATATTGTCTGCTAGAACCCACTAATAAGCCGACGCCTGCTTGACAAATTTACCTTCTGTCATCTATGACAATTTAGACAATTACTTCAAAAAGTCATAAATGACACCAAAGAATAATTATCGTCAGTCATTAATGTTTTACCAATGTTAGCGTTTGCCATGATCATTCACTATGACAATCGGCATTGATAGGCTACATGGCGGTGGCCATTTATTTTTAAAATTTTCTCATTTTGACAGCTTTTTATTGGAATAATCCAATCAAAATGTAATCAGCGTTACCCTAGAAAAACTTTTACTCACAAATCGAGAAACAATGCATTTTTTTGTTGTCCACTTTTTCGTTTAAACTTCTTCAGAAACGAAGCATAAAATTCTATTGTCTTGACAACGCCTATCAGAAAAATAGTATCAATTTTAAGATATACTATCCTATATGTATCACTAATTCATTCTTTTTTGTTGCACTGTGTAATTTGTAATTGTGTAAAAACTCAATTAGTTTTCCTTTTCGAACCAGATTTTTAAAAGTTTTACTTGTATGCAGTATGTCTATTTTATTTTGCCGACAAACATCGCTTTAGTCGAGAAAAAATAGATGTGATTTTTTAAAGGCTTTTGCTTTTTAATAGCTTTCCTTTGAAATTCTCTTGCTGCTTTTAATTTGAAAATGCTTGAAATTGTCGTTTTAGTTGCTTTTGTTTTTGCCTATTATTTGGTTTGGTTTGGTACCAATAGTTTATGGTAATAAAAGAAATATTTTAAATTTTACCTCTAACGGTTTCTTTGTTTTATGGCATTTTAGCGGTTAAGGTCACGTAAATGCTTTTGATCTTTAGAGGAAATGATCAAAAAACAAAAGAATCATAAAATATGGTTAAGTTTTTAATTGCATTTGGGATAAATGAGACAATATTTCAAAGTTTTTTTTTTTTTTTTTTTTTTTTTTTTTTTTTTTTTTGAATACATGGTAGAATATACATACTTATAGTATGTACTCTATATGTGTGTGTTATTAAGGGAATAGATTGAAGTCGATAAAAGTTGAACAATTTCAGTTTTTCAAAGACTAAGGCTAATATTAAGAAAAAACTATATTTGAATAATTGAAGTTTTGTCACATCCAATAAGCACTCCAAAATTTAGAATTAAAGTACTTAAAATTTTACTGGAATTCAACTTGCATTCCAGTAATATTTTCAAGTAAAAAAATTATTACAATATTGTTACAACTTATATATGTTGTAATACACTTTTTACATTTTCTATTTTGTATTCTTCGAAATATTTGTAGTATGAATATATGAGTTTAATATTTTCATAATTGTAATTTGAAAAATACAGACAAAGAAAAAGTCTACATACACCCTTTGATTCAGATGTTTTTAATAGTTTGTGAAGAAAATTAAAAAATTGTTTATGTTAATATTTAAGGCAACAATATTAAAAATTGATAGGAAAAAAATCCACATACAGTTACAAAAAAATTATTATAATAATTATTATGTAAAAATTTTATATATAAAATATAAAAATTTTACTTTTAATGTCTAGTTGATCCATCTTGGGCATCAATAACCGTTTAAGACGACTGGATTTCTTAAGCTCATGTAAAAATAAGGCAGTATTTAATGTTTCGCGATTACTAATGTCTTATTTTTGGTAAAAAAAGTCCCATATGGGCTGTACTGGGTTTAAGTTTGGTGACTGGGTTGTTGAATTTAGCTGTTTTGAAGCATAGTAAAGAGCCAGCCTAGAAAAAAGTGTACAATATGCTTAGGGCTGTTATTTTAGAGGAAAATCCATTGGTATCCCAGGCTCGAGCTATTAACAGATGCCTCAAAATTTGTACCAATAAGATTTTATAGTGATAGCGGTCAATATTACACCGAACAAAGCCAAACGAGCCACTTTATTTGACGACATGGTGCCTCCAAAAAAATGTTATACTTTCGTCAGTAAATATAAAAAAAATCCATACCCTTGTCTATATGTGCTTTAGCAAATTCGAGAAGAAGTTCACGATTCTTTACTGAAATTAGTAGATTCTTGCGTGCTATTCTGCTATGAAATCCATAGTCATGTAAAACTTTTATTATTGTTCGTGGAGTAACAATTTAACTGAAACATATTTCGATGAGTGCCGCCAATTTTGTGGCGTTTATTGTAGGGTCCTGATGAACTAATTTCACGATACTGGTAACTTCACGTCTCAAAATTTTCTTAGGTCTGCCAGATCGTGGCTTATTTTCGGTACTATTGTTGTTGTTATAATTTCTAATGATCGTCTATACAGTAGCACGACTGAGTTTTGTTGTCTTACCGCTTTCTTCATATGATTTTTTTTTTTTCGGAGATTTATTACCATATTTCGATCTGAAATATCTCTCTTTGATTTGCCATTTGCGAGGATAAAAATTTCAATATCTTCTTTTGTTATCACTTGCCCACTTGTACAATTGTAATGCTTGTAAATTTGAATAAATCAACAACAAAGAAAGCAAAATAATAGATAATATTTTGTTTTCTTTGTTTTTAAATTTCTATTTGATATTAGTAGTCATGACATAAGAAATAGAAGGTAGTTCCGCTCAAAATTGTTAGACAATACCCGAGATTCTTAAATTTGTTTTATAAGTAAACATTTAAAAGACCGTTGCCACATGCAGAAAAAGGATCAATATTCTCAGAAATTTTTCACAATTTTGTGTAATTTAATCAAGATTTTACAGCATAAGTACCAACGTTAATTGTGAATACATTATGTATGTATGTGTTGCAACCCAGGCTATTTCAGAACAAATACTAAAAGATACATATGTATTGAAATGGGAAATTTGAAGGTTTTATTAAAGATTTGTTTTAAATTTTCTTTTTGATTTTTTTTCTTCGTTTGCACATTTAACGTTTTGTTTTGCCTAATATTACAGTTTAATAATCGAATTCGAAAAAAAAAATGGGAAACATGGGATTTTGTGAGCAGTGTTTGGTAGCACAAATTTCAACTAAATGGCAGTTCGCCTTTATTGTCAAATGTTAATATGTCGGAAAAAATGAAAGAGTGGCACTACCTTGTATTTGCTTATATCATGTTAGTAATTGCACATTGTATGTATACTTTTCTCCTGCTAATTATTATGTTTTTCCCTAATAACTTCTACGTTATATTTTTTTCATATTTTCTTGTTCTTCAGATAATCTTAATTATAAAATACCTTAAATGTTGGTATAACAACGTTTTCAAATTTCGCCACTACTTCTCTTAAACTTTATAATCGTAGGGTGTACGTAGACCTTTTTCCTTGGTTGTATGTTTGTTATAAGTTAAGTGATAGTGGAGGTGTTTCTGTTGAAGTAAGGAACTGAAAACACTTTTAGAAGAAGTAATTGGTTTGGGGACATATATGATTCAAGTTTTGAAGCAATATTAAATAATGAATATTATGTTCCAGATTCTTATTCTGAAATTGAAGATTCGTCAAGCATATACCAGTGGCCTAAAGCAGTAAAAAGCGAATTAGATTCTATGAAGAAAAATAAAGTATGGAGTATTGTCAAGACGCCAATTAAAAAAAATACTTCAAAATCAAAATTCGTCTTTGAAATTAAATTTGATTCAAATGGAAACCTTGTTTGCTTCCAGACAAGGCTGGCTCAAAAAGATTTCTACCGAAATTTGGTGTGGTTTGCTATGAAAATTATTATCCAATGGCAAAATTGGGTAAGAAGACCGTTTCATATTGAAGGAAGAAATTTACATGGAAACTCATAATAAGGAATTAACTTAGTTTTAAAAATGTCTGTATTTTTATATTTTTTCAAAAACCCGGATGCTGGACCAAAAAATTAATAATTTTTTAAGTGAACTAGGTTTCACAAGGTCTAATCATGATTACGGACTTTATGCAAAGTGCGATAATGGTAACGTAATATTGCTGCTACTTTATGGAGATATTTTGACTGGAAGAAAAGATTTGGATGTTATCAAGCAAGTCAAGAAGAAACTATCTGAAGCTTTCTAAATGTTCGACAGTGGTAGACTTAATTACTTTCTTGGAATAAAAATTTACTACAATATTGGAAATGGTGTTATGCATTTAAATCAAACAGCTAACATTGAAAAAGTGTTACTAAAGCTTAATATAGAAGAATGTAACGTCAATGATACTTTTTTACAGAAAAATTTTCAGTTAAATCTTAAATTTTTAAATTTGAGACCTGAGAGAAGACGAACAGAGAAATCTTAAGCAGCTTAATGTACTTAATGTTATGCGTCCACCCTGATATTTTCTATGCTATTGGTTATATGGGAGATACCAAGGAAATTTTGGTGGAGCACACTGGTCTACTCTCAAGCAATTCCTAAGATATCCTAAAGAAACTAAACCTAAAATTTAACAAATGCAATGAATCTGAAGATGAAGATCTAATTAGATATGTAGATGCAGATTGGGCTTCGGATACTTATGATCGTAAATCAACAAGTGTCTATATCTTTTATGTCTCGGATGTCCAGTATTTTGGTGTAGTAAAAACCAAGGAACTGAGGCCGCCTCATCCAGCGATGATGAGTATATTGCTTCAAGTTCTGCTACTTCAGAAGGTCTATGGTTAAATGGAATTTTATATGACATGAAAGTTACAAGTGTCTACCAACCAATGCATGATGCATTGTTATGGCTAACCAATCTGAAACAGAAAGGTCAAAGTACATCGACATCAAAAACAATTTTTTACGGGATAATGTTTCGAAGGGACATTTGAATATAAAACATATTCCAGCAAAGTATCAAGTTGCTGATAAATTTACAAAAGCGTTAGCAAAATGTAATTTTGTTTCAATTAGAAATTTGTCAAAATTCTTACCTAATTGAAAAGGGATGTTGTAATATAATTGTACATTTTCTACTTTGTATTGTTTGAAATATTTGTATTATGAATTAATTAATTTAGTATTTTCTCAGTTGAAAAATATGTTTGTCGAAGAAAAATAGTGAAATGATCAGACGTATAAATACTTTTATAAAAATTGGTTTTTTAATTAAAAAATTTTATCCAATATAAGCAATAAAAAATAATATGAAATTACAATTTGTGTAAAATTTTGAAGAACGAATTTTGAACTTCAAATTCGTGTCAAATTTTTGATAAGGTATGAAAATAAAAATAATAAAAAATTTGTGAAGCAAATAAAAGTACAAAGACTGTGATGGGAAAACAAAGGTTTCGAGTGAAAAGAAGTTCTTAACGGTAAGTTATGTAGCCAAATGTGAAATTTGGAATTATTTAACAGCTGTTAGAAATTAAGAATTTTTCAAAATAAATCTTATTCAAAATATACTTAACATTATAAATCTTGTTTAATATTTTTTGGAACAGCAAAAGAGTAATTGGTAATTTGATTTTGTACTGAATTTAAAAAACTTTATTTTCATATTGGCTTTTTCATAATGTTAATACTATTAAATGTTATTTAATTTCTTATTTAAATAATTGATACTGTATTTTTATAGTCTGTAAGGATATTATATCTATAGGCTCAAATAAATAAATAAATGAGTGTACGTATATACATACATATTAAATTTCCTTTACATCATATTTCATTTAAATATTTAATTATTTTAAGGAAATTCAATCATTTATTTCATTTTGAAGTTATTGTTATATTTGCTGTTTGCAGATTTTGGTACTTTTTTGAAATTTTCCCTTCAATATATCAACTTGAGTTTTAAACATGAATGCCTATTATATAGAAAATTTATGTGTATGTACTCGGTAATGGTGATTGATTTAAAAATTTGTCAAAGCTGACATGTGTATGTTTTGCTTTATAATTGTGTTGTCTGTCTTTATTTATTTTTTATTTCGTTTTTCGTCAATTTAACTTTATTTTGTATTGCGCTACAGAAACGTGTTTCAATTGTTTTACTTTAAATGTGTCGGTCTGGTGGCTGTTCACTCATTTACAGATATGTGAAACAAAAGACTTAAGACACGAACTTATACACATTCAAGAAATAACATGAATAAAAATTAGAATAACTGTTAACGGTCAAATGGTGGAGATTGACAAATAACAATACGATCATGTAAAAACTTTAAATGGTCCATCCAAATTTGGATTGAATCATGCCTTCTTGCAAACATTCATTTAACCATTAAGTACTAGCATAAAATTGATTCACATCAATCATTTTTGAAAACAGTAATTGAAGTTGACAAGATTTATTGATATTAAAGACAATGTTATGAGGCTAAAATTGAAAGAATTGTAAAACAAAAAATTTTATGTTTTTACTTTCTTGGTAAAATTTTGATTTTATTTTTACTAAACTCTGTAAGAACATAATACTGAAACCTACATACCATATATAAGCAAATAGTTGACTATCCTTAAATTTATTGACAATTTCTATACTTTCCTAATTTTGAAGGTGTTACACACTTGCACAGTAGGCATAAATAGTTTGTTTTTCTGTGAGATGGTGCAGGCAAACGAATAAATGAGTTTGAGTTTAAATTATTAATTGACTCTATCCCAGAATTTGGACATTGTTACTTATCAAATGTTTTTCAAAAGTATTTAAGCAAATAGCTCAGCAAAATTAATTTTACGATATAATAGTGCCAGATTTAACACGTACAACACTAAAACCTTTGTAAGAAGTGACTGACAAGTAGAATACAAGAATTTTTTTCTGTATGTATTTGATGTGATCAGTGTAAGTATTGCCTATAGGATCCCAAATTGTGGAAAAATATTCCACAATAGTATAACCCTGTCCAACGATGTATGCAAAGAGTGTTTTTTTAGTTGCTTGAGAACTATCGAAAACTATGGTTTGGCAGCTGAGAAAGTCAAACTGTGTTGACATTTCTGTTCGGTAAAATTTAGCAAGTAACCAGAACAGAACAACGTTTCCAAATTGTGGAAATGTATTTAAAAAAAAAATTAGCTCACGAAGTTTAAAGAAGCTAATCTTTGGTTAAATGCCTACGTCAATAGGCAAAATTTTGCGTATTTGAAGCGAAGACAATTCTGAAGCTGTTAACGAATCACCATGCCTTTAAAATCAGTGTTGGCAGTCACTGGGTAACCCACTTAAACCCACCCGTGTTTTATTGGGTATTATATTTAAAAACCCGGGTGTTTTTTAATTTAAATGTTTTCGTAGTTTATTTACAACAAAATTATAAAAAAGATAAAATAAAAGACAATGAATTAACAAATTTATTTAAAAATTTATCAAATCACTGCCTACATTTTTTTCCCACCACTGAGCCAATTTACGAATTCTGTCTCACAAAAATCTCTCGTTGTTGAGGGAATCGAACTTTGAGGCCGATTTTATATTTCTTCAAAGGAAGTGATTCGGTGATATGCCAAAAGATGATGTATTCGTCGAAACGGACAATAGTCAGAGGGAAATATGTTCGGATAATGCGACAAAATAGTTCATTTGATCGTTGCTAACAATTGCTTGCCAACTTTTGCCAAGTGAGTCCTAGCGTTATCATGCAAATGAATATATTAATCATATCTTTATATTTCGATTGTTTTTCTTATAATGCACGGTTGAACGATCATCAAGTTTTGGCAGTTAATAATACACAGTGCCACATTGATCTCAACAACAGAGTGCAATATTGCACTATATATACTAAAACAAAGTAAAATAAATAAAACCCATAAATCCATCAAAAAAAACCCAATAAAAATCGGACGCTTAGGGTTAAAAATACCGTGTTTTTTGCTAACCCTGTTTAAAATTGACTGTTGAGCAAAGATTTTGTTTCAAAAAATTAATCCGCTAAGCATCAACGACATTTGGTTCTACTAAGACGTCGCAACTTGCACACAATGAGCTTAACAGTCGATTTATCGCAAAACCAATTTAGTGACAACTCTCTCTCCAGAAGTGGTCCTGTTCACTGGGCCCCTCGTTCGTGCGACTTAACTCCTATGGATTACTTTTTATGTGGCTCTGTTAAGTCACTGGTTTATGTCAACAAACCAGCAACTCTTGAAGCATTGGAAGCATATATTTAAGCCACTAACTGATGCCGTGGAGCCGGATTTAATGGAAAAATAGTCAGAAATCCAATTGATCGAATGGACCATTTAAATCATATTTTAAAAATAAATGCCATGATATTATACCAGTTTATTATAAAACAATTTCATTGCAAAAATACTTCTGTCTTGTTTTATTATTGAAATAGTTTTATTGACCACCATATGTGGAACCAAACTAAGCATAACATCTCCACTGAAATGAAAATTGATAGGCCATAACCTAAGTAAGCCAAGAGACGATATTGACAGACAGGCACTGGAATCCAACCCGCAACAGAGCCGCACAAGAGGTGGCCCAGCAAACACATGATAGATATTAGTGGAAGCGAAGCAACAGGGATTGAAGCTGAAGTGAAATAAAGTATTTTGAATTAAATATATCTGAATGGAATATCTTTGTTGAGGCCCTATACTTCTCATAGGTCTTAAAAGGGCATAAATAAAAAAGAAGTGTGCCTACATAAATATTTGGTATTTTATATGTATTGAATTTTATATGTATTGAAGTATATGTATTGAATTTATATGTATAAGGTGTTTTTTATAGAGGTATACAACTTTAAGTTGGCAGCTGTCAAGTGATTTATATTTAGTTTGGTTTGGCAATTCAACATGAATAGATTGATGCCTGAACAATGCTTCCAAATGGGTTAAATTAGACCAAAACAAGATTGTCGGTAATCCCGATTTTCATACACAAATTTTGATTAGCGATGATGCTCACTTTTGTTTGAATGTATACGTCCATAAATAAAACTTCCGTAGTTGGAGTGATGATAATTCTCAAGTGTATGTTAAGACAACGTTACATCTAGAAAAACAGACTGTTTGATGAGTTTTATGGGTTGGTGGAATCATTGGTCCGAACTTCTTTGAAAGATCGTTACAGTTAATGGTGACCACTATAAAGCCATGACTACTGGCTTTTTCGTTCATCAGTTGAACAACCATGATGGGCAGAAACTGTGGTTTCAACAAAACGGCGCAACATGGCACACAGCTTGTGCCACAATTGAATTATTGAAGAAACGTTTGGTAACCGCATAGTGCCACGTTTCGTACCCGTGCGATTTAAGGCCACTAGACTATTTTCTGTAGGGATATATTAAGTCGCTAATCTACTCCGATAAGCCCGAAATGATTGACCACTTGGAGGACAACATTCGCCGCGTTATTGCAGATATACGGCCACAAATATTGGAAAAAGTTATCGAAATTTGGGCCTCCAGACTAGACTACGTTCAAGCCAGTCAAAGCAGTAACATGCCCGAAGTCATATTTAAATTAAAATGCCAGAAGATTATCTTTCGAATAGAATATATTATATGCCAATTTTAAAAATTCAAATTTATTTTATTCCATTTCAAGGCTCTATACATCTATAAAAAACAATCTTTATTGAGTTTATTTTATTTATTGAACGAAATTTTATCAAGTTCGCATTTCAAGTCTTTCGTTTCTAAATAACAAGAAAAATTTTATAGACTGGTAGTAAATCCTATTTAGTTATAAACATATGTATGTATGCTTTGTATGTATATTTGGATATTTTTTTTAATTATATAATTACTATATAGGTAAATATAATGAAAAGGTCTTGAATTTGTTGTTTTTTGTTGTAATAAAATATAATTTTTTAATTATCTTAACAAAACAATATACAATTAAAAACAAATAATAATGTTTGTTTTACGCTCTTTCACCATATTAGTTGCACTAACAGCGCGTGCTAAAAACTATTCCTACATAAGCATAGTCTAACAACCAACTGCTTGTAAGTAAATAAAACAGCAATAAAAACATTTAAAACTCAAATCTGTAATAAAAAAATATGTAAACGCTCTCAACATCAAAATTGTCCGCTTGATAATATTGTTATTGCTTTTTCTACGAGTTTACATATATGTATGTATTGTTGTTGTTTTTTATTTTGAAGTTCTTGTAGAGTTTATAAAAAAAAAACTTTATGGTTTAATATCTGCTCTTGGTCTATGAACTGCAACAAATTTAAACGAATTTGTATCTATTGTTTAAGTTTTACCCGTTTCATTCATTGTACACACTCACATGGTCCAATATAACGGCAACAGTTATTTGTTGTAAATTAATTTTCATAAAAATATGTATAAAACAAACAACAAATAACACATCGCTTTGTTACTAATGAAAGTTATTTATTAGGCCCTTTGGAAAACACGAAAAAAAAACTTTACCAGAAGACTTGTTGCTTTGTAGTTACGTTTGCATTGTGTTTATAGAGTCTGACAGTGTTTTTCCGTTTTCTTCTGTATTTACTGGTTGCTTTATGCGTCATCGAGTGTTAATAATAATTTATTCTTAATAAACTGCATTTTTTTGAAACTCACATATATACATATACTAGCTAAAGCCCGGCGTGCTTGGCGACCCCCCATCTTAATTATTAACTTAAATGTTATCTCAATTACATTTGGTACATTTTTTCCTAATTTTGTCCCCTTTCTATCCCAATTTCAAGCATTTGGGATAGTTACAGTTGCTTCCAGAAAGACACTGTAGGTTCTGTTTTTTAGCTGGATACAGTCTTCAAACAACCACACACTAATTTTTATATACTGTATATGCATATATATCTGGATAGCTTTTATCCAGTGTACTTTCTGCTATTCAATATTTAGTATGAATGGTAGGTGGCAGGCCTTCCTATTCAATCTCGCCCAGTTACTGACTGATAATGTGTATTGTTCACGACTTTGCTTGAACTTAATTTAGAAACTTCTACTATTACCGTTCTCATGATATACAAAAAACGACATTTATTTTGGACGTGAGGCACTATAATAAATATTCACTTTGCATGGGCGTGGCACGGCCCAGTTAGAATTTGTTAAGCTTATATAGCCTGTAGTTCCTTCCAGCCATACAGAGAGATACTGTAAAAATTTCAAGAAAATCGGCTTAGCCGTTTAGCAGTCTATAAGGCACAATAAAACAAACGTACATACAAACACACATTCGTTTTAATATATAAAATTTATACATATTGTGTCTACGAGTGTGTATGCATAATGCGAATATATATACGTACAAGTATAAGTGAAATTGCAATAGTTGTTGTGGGTGTTAAGCTCTCAACTTCATAGAAACCGTGGCTTGTATGGCAACAGTCTGAATAATGCGAACAATTTATAACATTACCACCAGAACGTATGTATAGACTTTAAGCAAACAACACCACCGCCACCACTATTATTACAGTTTTTTCTCTCTCTACATACACACATACCACATACATACATATATCAAAAAAGTTGGCTTTTGAGTTTACTTTACCTGAGTTCGTTTCAGCGTTTGTCCGTCGCCAGTCGTCTGTCTTTCTATTATAGGGTCGACGACTTTTCCATTTACGTCATGCTTTAAGTTTAACTTAAGGAAAATTGCAAATAAAGCGAAAAATCGAATTACAAAAACTATCTTTGTATGCAAGCAGTTCAACTTGAATATTCTTACAGTTTTGTAGTGCATTTTTTCGCACAAGATTATTTGCTCAGTTTTATTCTGTTCGTATTTGAATTATTTGCTTTGTGTGGTTTTCATTGTGGTGCTAAAAGAAAATTTTTGAATTCTGAAAAACAAAAACAAACCGAAAGAAAAACAGGCTTAACAGAAGTGCACAGTAATTTCATTTTGTGTCTCTACGATGCCCTATACAAAGATTAGAGGTTGGAGCAACAGTTATTTCTTAAATTTCCATTAAATTTTTATATTTATAAAAAAAAAAAAAATATTTCCTTCAAACAACACTGCCTTACATACTGATTTAAAGATAAATAGACATCATGTAGGGAACACATTTGTAAGGTTTACGAAATTAATGTTTATTTCAGAAGAAAGTGTAAAAATTAATATAAAAAATTTTAAAAATATTTGCACAAGTAATGTATGAACTTCTTGATCATAATTAGAATCGTTATTCTATCAAAACTTGCTGATAAATTAAACGAAAAATCTATTCTTTTTTATTTTAACCCTAACCAAACTGATGGCATTAACACACGTCAGCTCCTGACGGTGGTACCCGGGTACCCGTTTGTGTTTGCTGCACATATTGCAGTTTTAAAGGTGAAACCTAGCAAATTTTTTGATCTCTACGGAAAATCCTTCACTGATCATTGGTCTAAATGGCACTAGCGATTATTTTCCTTAAGATCTTTGGTGCAATTATATTTCTCCATTATAGAAGGCACCGTCAAGTTGCTATGAATTTCAGCAAATATTGCACTCGCGTAATACGATTTGATAATACTTTTTACTGATCTCCTCTCGAATATTTGAAATATGTCGTTAATCATATACCATCTATTATCCCGGTGAAAATTTTACAGTGGACGAACAGTTTTATTTCCTTTTAAAGGTCGAACAAGTTTTACTAAATATTGTATTTACTTGTTGTGTAATACAGACAATAGCAATCCATTGAGTGGAATCATCTACCGGTGGGCAGTAGTGACATGAACATGTAGAGGAAAATATTGTTTTAGCTCTTGTTGATCTTTACAGGCAATATGAAATAAACATGATAGCTGGTAATTTGTTTACGCCACTCCTTCTGGTCATTCGGCTTTACGTTATGTAATTCGTCGGTACTCATCGACAAAACAAGGCATTTGTTCCAAAACAGCTACGGTCAGATTCAACAGATGATATATAGGTACACCCCCATATGGTTTCAACAAAAACAAATGTGTTCACATTTGTCTGCCGTAACCAAGAAGATGAAGAATATAGTATATACTTCATACCAACAATGCATTATACTCGCGGCAAGCCAGTTGTTAATAATGGGAACGAAGAGGTAATTACTTTTAGAATAAAAAAAGAGCGTATAACAAACGCAAAACTATTCCTAAAGAACTTTGCCAGAATGCTACACCAGATACATCAGATAGTTCAGAGCGGGGTCTTTGCAAAACTGATGTTTATGTATCTAATGGAAAAACACTAAAATGATGCGCTCGCTGTATAGATGGCTATACAGCTCACCCATATAAATCAGGAGAGCTAAGAATGACAAAAACCTTAAAAAAATGTTTAGCTGACGAAACTTGTGAAACCTCAACTTGGTATTTTGTTTTGCTTAAGAAAAATCTGACTTAAAGAACGTTCGGGTACCGTGATACCCGTGTCAGGAGGTTAAGGGGTTAAATAAGCTTAGCTCCGACGGGAACGCTTTAAAGCAAAATATACAATATAATAGAGTAACCGTTCCTGTGTTGCTGGAAGCCTTAGCGTTGTATACCTATAAAATGTATTCCTCATAAGAAAAACTTAAAAGATGATTTGTACTGTCTACTAAGTAAGTTAGACTAAGTTCAGAGACAAAAATTAATATTTACTTTCTATGGCAGATGCCATTCCCACTTAGCCAATTCTATTCAGTTTTTGAGTAAAGATTTACATTACTGACAGAGTTATTTGGTTATTTACTTTGTATAGGAGGTTCCACATCCACTTATTCAAGTTCGTTTATATTTCAACTGATGATGTAGATTGACTGTGAAGTTATTTAGAGCAATTTCAGAACCTTGCACTTCTCCCGTTCCAATGATATATGAAAAACAATATTTACTTTGTATGGGAGGTGACACTCCCACTTAACCAATTCTGCCCACTTTTTGATTTGAGAAATATTTTCTAACTCACACAAAGCTTAAATGCTGTAACAAATTTCGTTCTCAAGTAAAGCTAATGCAATATAAAGAGGTTCACTCTAACGTCAATAACTCTCAAGCTAATGGAGCTACAAAAATAACGCATATACAAAATAACCTTGGCATTGACTTCACCTTTTGTTTAAGGGCTTTCAAAATCAAATCGGTTGGTGTGTTTCAGAGACCTTAGACCAAAAGAAAGCTTCATAGATCAAGCCCTAGCACTCTACGCATAATGATAGAACAGTCTATAGAATATAGAACAATGTATCTACTGTTCGTCGATTTCAAGAAAGCATTTGATACCATCAGACGAACTGCAGTATGGAAAGCACTGAGAACAAAATAATTATCATAAAAAATAATTCGAATAGTTACAGCGATGTACGAGGATGCCGAACTTACAGTTCTTCACAAAGGGAAAATCAGTCAACCACTTAATATCAATGCTGGAGTTGAATAAAGATGCGCACTATCCCCTTAGCTGGATGACATAACGAGCAAAGTCTGTTCAAATAGAAAAGGAGTAACATGGTGTCTCTCACGCCAACTCGAAGATTTATACTATGCGGATGACATTTGCCTACTCTCGCATAAGATCTCCAATATGCTGTCAAAACTGGAGGATCTAGAAGGATTGATTCGCAACGTTGGACTTTAGATAAAACTAAGGCCATGAGAATAAACCATACAAGAACAGAAAACATCATGCTACAATGCCAACCAGTCGAGTGTGTAGATAGCTTGTGCTATCTAAGCATTACGGTGATTACATATGACGGCGTAAAAGCAGACGTAGACAACAAGCTCAATAGCGAGAGAGTCGAATTCGGACGGTTGCAGTCACTATGGGGATGCCTACATATGTCCAGACTAACTCCCGATAAAGTGAGGAGGAATCCTCGCTCTTATTGGGGCATCAGTCTCTTGCCAGTATTTGAAAAAGTACTGGAAAGAATCGCGGTGTATAGACTTAAGGAATGCAACAGCATTCCATAATGCGTTGAAGACGCTTTGATGTATGTTAAGAGTTCCGTCAAAAAATCTACTTCGAAGTATGTGCTTGACTTTTTTATAGATTTTAAAGGCGACTTCGATGATCTCCTGTGGGAGAATGTCTTACGAAGTTTGTCTGAGCTTTGCTGTCGTGAGCTGAATATATGGGGTAGTTATTTCGAGGATAGAAAAGCGTGTGTTGTTGGATCCAATGAAAAGGGCTGGATGAATGTTGTTCGGGGTTGTCCGCAGGGGTCTATTTGTGGTCAATTTATTTGGAACCTCATGTTGAATACTTTGTTGAGGCAGCTCGGGCTAACATTCAAACTGTGTGCGTATGCGGATGACTTGCTCATTCTGATCAAAGGCCAATCTCGTGCTGAGCTGGAGAGAAACGGTGTTCAAGCTATTCGTATTGCTTGTAAGGTTGGTGTTGATGTCACAGTAGAAGAGACGGTGATGATTTTTCTCAAGGGCACATTGTCAATCTGGCAACCCCCACTCATTAGAATTGCTGATAACAGCATTCGCTATGTGATTCAGTTCAGAAACGCGTATGAGTTTCACGTTCATATCACGCATGTTAGGCATAATCTGACGGCAATTGTTCGAAACATTAGACGCATACTAAGAAGTGATTGGGGTCTCGGCAGGCATGACGTTCGTATTATACATAATGGGTTGTTCGTTGACTATACAGCGTATGGCTCTTTTTGTGGTACGAGACGGTCATGTCTGTTATTGGACGGAGCTGAATTGCGCTCGTGGCATGTGTTCCAGTGTTTCGGACTGTATCTACCGACACTTTACAGGTTTTCGTTGGTGCAGTGCCACTTGATTTTGCAATTTTGGTAATACGTCGCAGTATTGCTTTCAGGATCAAGAGAGGACTGCCACTTCGAACGCATGACTGGCTTTCTGCTTCTGATTTAGACGTAGGTAGAGATAGGTGTAAGGCTCTTTTGCAGTGGTACTTCATAGAAAAGTGACAGAAAAGATAGACGAACAATGACAACGGGAGGGCTACAGATGAGTTTATTCTGGACGTAACGTTCGTACAGGAACACCTAGTTTTCTGCTTCAGCTTAAGCCTGTGGTTCATACTGTTGGGACGTGGCTCTTTCATTGCATTTTTGCATCGAATTAGTCTGACCAGAGGCTTATTTTTGGTACCACAGTTGTCGGGAGCCCCAGGGACCTCGGTCACTGCCCGACTACGATGAGGCCACACCTTCTGAGAGCAAAGTGGTGGTTGTGGTTAAGATCCAAATCGCGGGGAGCGCTATGCTGTCTCGGTGTGGAATTACCTTCTTAACCGGGTGCTGTGACCCATAGATCGATAGGAGTTAAGATAGTCTCCGATACCTCATCAAGGTGGAGGTCATGTCCAAGCAACATGGCTCCAAATTGGTACTCATTGGTGAAATTTATCATAGGTGGGGACGTTGGTGGACGCATTGATTTTACTCGTGCATTGTCACCGTGGGGTGGAGTCTCCGGACAGGTACTCAAGAATATTTGGCAAAACCAACAGCGATAAGCCGTGTTAGATGGAGATGCTTTGTGGAAGCCATATGCTCCTGAGAGGAATAACGGGGAAAAGAAAATATTATAAAATATTGAAATAATATTGAGAAGTTAAAACTTAAATAACTTTGAAATATCTTCAATAGAATTCGTTAATCGAAAATCTTTACATAATAAATTTAAGATTTTGCCATAAGCTAGAATGCGTTTACTTATATAATCTAATTATCTTTAAAGGACGGACATTTCCAACAAATGATTTCATGATCATTTTTCTATTTTCCATAATATTTTTTAGACATTTCTTTTACACCTTACATATGTCAATGAAGATGTTATTTTTGAAAAATAAATACATACCTATTAAATTATGATACAAGGGTTTACAAAGGAACTTATACCGTAGACAGACGACAGCGTTAATATTCATTAAAAACTCACTGCAAATTAAAATCTTACCCTGACAGACGACAGTTTTTACATTAGGTAAACAGCTATTTGTTTGTCAACATATTTTTTCTTTTTGGCATTTATACCTAGATCGGCTCCGCTGTTGGTGAAAAATCACTATTTAATTTAAGAAAAAGCTTAAATTACTTTTGCAGAAACTTCTCCATTATCCATTTGACTTTATTTTAATTCAAAATTCATTATTTATTTATATAATTATTAAATATATATTATACACAGTATAGCCGTATTGAGAAAACTAAATGCAGTTTGATTTTGTGCATTTACATCAATCTTAATGAACATTAAGAAGGAGGAAGATTAAAGCTGTCATTTGTATACGCTATTACTCAAATAAAACAAAAAAATATTTTCTACGAAATCAGATATAATGTGATCTGAAAATTCGAAAAAAAAAATTAATTTTTAATTACACAAGTTTACAAATTCCATTTATTCAAGATGGGTTCCAGTTTTGGATTTCTCACATGTCGAAAGCACTGCACTATTATAATGGCCATCAGCTATTGGCATCATTAGAAAATCTTCTAAATTTAACGCTTGAAGTTCTTTTTTGTTAAAAAAAAAAAACTGTGAAATTTAATTTCAAAGAGAAAAGTGCAAAGTCAATTCCAAGTGTTTTGTTATGTTTGCGGATGTTATACGTATGATAAGAAACTATTAGAAATGTAATCAGAAATTTAAAAACTTTTAGTCCATCACCAATGATATAAGTTCATCATCGATCGAAGATTTTTACATGGAAGAAAAACATTTAATTTTGCAAAGTCAACTGACTTGATTTCCGATTTGGATTTATCGAAACAAAAAACAGAGTTACTTGCACCACGGTTACCGGAATGGAAATGTCTTGGCACTCGAACGAAATTCACTGTTTACAGAACCAAAATTAAGGCGTATTTTAGGCATATAATCGATAGTTTGTTGCAAGAATATCGGAAGATTAAAACACGAATACCTCTCAAAATATATTTGCTTCATTCTCATTTCAACTTTCTTCTAAAAACTTAGGTGATACGAGCGACAAGCAAGGAGAGCGACTACACCAAGATTTGACGAAAAGTGAAACACGATATCAAGAATCCTGAGACGAGAGCATGATGAATGACTGCAGCGCTAGAAATAGATCCTAAACAATACAAACGATTCAGTTAGACTTCTCTTTATTGCTATATTTTCACATTTTGTTGAATAAAATGGAGATTAACTGTTAACTGTTTCATTAAATATCTCGAAAATTAAAGTCAATCCTAGGCAACAGTGCATACTTGAATTTAGCATCCCAAAAAGCATTAGAAATAGTTTTTAGTTGTTCTAATTCAAAAACCTCTATATGTCTATATATAAGGAGCACAATTTTAATATTTTTTTATGATTTAAATAAATGTAAAAAGTATTGTAAAAAAGATCTCTTTAAGTCATTTTTGTTATAAGACCTTTTGTACCTTAAAGTACTTTATCATTTCCAAGTATTTAAATGGCATACCAAGTGGTGTTTATGAAAATGACCATAAGTAAGTAGGAAAAATTGTTTTGGTTAAAGCCAAAATTGGTCAATAATTTACAGAGAGAATTTATCGTTAATTCCTTGGCATTTAAGTAAATGAACAAAGCAAATGTTTAAAGCATCTCACACTTATTTTATTTTATAATGTACGAGAATGTTTCCTTTTAGTTTTTTTTTTTTAATTTGTTTCTTATATAATTTTTTTCCTTTGTTTAAACATTTTTTTTATTCATATTCCGCATCCTGACCATTTATGGTCTTGCACTAGTTGCTTGTCAGTTTGGTTGCTTGTTGTTTATTCGTTGAGTGTTCGTAGAACTCCTTGTTGTTCTAGTAGAACATCTAGACCTGTTTTGCTTACAAAAGAGAAAATTGTAGTTAATCCTGGAAATTTCATATAAAAAATAAATGATTTCAACGTAAATTTTTATTATTTATAAGCCAGCCTTTAAGGCAGGCTTTGGTGTTTTACCAGCTTATTTAGTATAGTTT
Source organism: Wohlfahrtia magnifica (assembly GCA_023159175.1). Lineage (NCBI taxonomy): Eukaryota > Metazoa > Arthropoda > Insecta > Diptera > Sarcophagidae > Wohlfahrtia > Wohlfahrtia magnifica. The sequence continues at coordinate 1,696,554 of JAKWBJ010000198.1, read as the reverse complement.
TAATTTTTCGTTTTTGTTGCATTTAAGTCAACACTGAAACCTTTTAAGGTTTAACTCTTGTTTTTTTTTTGTTTTTTTGTTTTAGTTTTGCGTTCTTGCTGTTATTTTCCTCTTATTTTGTGGTTTTATTTTATGCTGAACTTTTTATTTCTTTCGATGTGTTACACTAGTAATGGAAGTGAAAAAAGGTGTAAAATTCCACTTATGGTAACAACGTGCAACAATAGCGTTAAACAGAAAAGAGCAAAAACAGCAAACAAACAATTTGCAAGTCATTGAACGCTTGAGAATTTTTTACCAACTTAGAAGGACACTATGATAAACATAATGATTAATAACAAAGAAATGATACAAAAGAAAAAAATTAATGTTGGTTGTATGTTGTTGATTATAAGTGGCATGGTTCCAAATATTTTGGAAACTGGCACTATGTATCAGCTGGTGTAAGAATATTTTCTTACAGTTACCAAGTATGATGAAAAAAAAAACTATGCAAACCTTTGGCAGATTTGGCTTTAAACTACTTTGTTTTAACTGATTGACTAACTCTAATAAGATACCTGCTTTCTAGCATTAAACGGTGACAAGGGCTAGTCTCTTGGTGAGGTTTAGTTGTTCTTTTATACTCTTTTGCAGTCGGTAGTAACTGTAGTTGGTGCCTAGAGTTCTGGCATACTCTCTACCCACCAATGTAGTTTGATTAACAAAAGAGTTTCCGAAACATCTTTGTAATTGAGACATTATATAACATAGGTTTGTTTCCTATTTTCCCTTTAAATTAAATTATATTGTAAAAAAAATTAATTAAATAACGCTTTTGTTTATCAATTTTAAATCTCGAAATAGTGAATTGTAAATATTAAAAGTAAATAACGACGAATTTATAAATTAAAAAAAAAAATAAACATAAAAATAAATAAAAAATTTTAATTGGGCTAAAAGCTGGTGACTAGTCCTCCCCCGCATACTCCCTGGCACTTCTTTAGTCTTGTAATTATACTAACCGTAAACAACGACAAGTGCCCCCCAACCCCCCATTAAAGACGAAAGCAAATCACCCTGTTTCCTGAACTCAGCTTCAGGAGGTCGGATCACCAGTCTATACATATATGTATTATAAATAGGAGATCAGTTCCCTTTTTTCTCGATCCTCTTCGATTTTTTTTTTTGCCGCCTGTCTGTCTTTATAAAGAAAATGCCAATACGAACTTTGTTATTTAAACTTTCTGTAAATGTAAATTCAAAGTATTATTGATACCAATAAAGAAAGATAATAATAATGACTTCAGAAATTTTTTAATAACAAATGTGTTAATAAAATAAATAAAATTGTAAAAAATTAAGTACAATCTTAAATAAAATTATTTTAAAACGCTTTTTATTTGTTCAAATCTTTTTTATTTTAACGTTCAAACATTTTTGCTATAAATTTACAATTCTCGCGCCCTTTAAATATGCGAATTGTTAATTAAGTTACAGAAACAGTTTACTCACATATTTCCAATATCTTACGTTAAAAGACTGAAAAGACAATTAGTTCTCACAAATAAAAATTGCAGAAACACTTTGAAGTGAGAAATACTTTTTGTTTCAATTGATATAGTTTTTGTTTTAATTTCCTCATTTCATGTGAAGTTTCTCGATGCAATGAACAACGTAAAGACCGGACAGCATGATTTAAAAAGGTTAAAACGCAACAATACCTTTTTACTGATACCCGATCATTTTTATTGATTTCTTCACTAGTCAAACTAAAGACAATGATTATTTACACTATTCCGTAATAATGACAAGAGGTAATAGTTTTCACTTTTCTGACGATTAATAGGGCAAAAAATGAGCAAAAAGTTAACTCTTCTGTGAAACCGCTGAACTTGGCTGCTTGGAAGTTCTTACAGGAAAGTGCAAAATCAGATGAAATGAATATTAAACATCTGTGATACGAACATTTATTGATTAAAATTTCGTACCGTGATCCTTCAAATACTAATAATAAAAATACCAAACAATTTTACTATTAAAAGTAAAAGTAAAATAATTTAAAAACTTTATTGTTATATTTTTGTTTTTATTTTTATTGTTCAAGTAACTTTTATAACAACTCTTACAATGCTTGCAACATAAAACAACCATGACTGCTTAAAAAAAATAGAGAAAATAACACAAATAATTTTCTACATCAATAATAAAGAAATCATCAAGTGCAACTGGATGATTTTTTCTTCTATCTTTTTCGTTCAATTGTCCAGCTTTCTACAGAGACTTTTACTTTCAGTTTTTTTTTCTACTTGAATTATTGTTTTTACTCGTTTTGCGTCTACCCCGTACAAGAGCTTGTGATTTTAGCCACATTTTTACCATAGAAGTTGAAGTTTAATGACAAAAAATAAAAATAATATACAGAAACTTGACTGTTGTTATGATAACCAATTGCTTATTCATTTTGCTAAGTGCAAAAAAAGAGCAAAATTTTAGAAATTGTTTATCTTTAAAGATCACTAAGAGTTTTTTATAAGACTTTTCTAAAATAACTTCATATGAGGGTGTAAAACACCATGACTTTTTGGTATCATATCGCAATTTATTTATTTGTTTTTTTTTTATTGTTAACTAATTAAGTATTAGCAAAATAATATTGAATTTCATCAAGTTACTAACGAAATTATGAAATTTTTATCGATTTTTTGCTAAAAAGGTTGTCAAACCTTTGCATGTAGCTCGAGTGCTGGTGTGAGCAATTTGGCAAAATGGTCACATTTGCTTATACCAATATCCGAAAACAAAATGCGAAGTTAGTACAGAAAAATCGATTATCGTAAACAGACCCGAATTCTATCAAGATAACGATACCAAGCACACATCAGCAGTGTTGCCATTTTACAAATGAAGAAATGCGTCAAGGAATTAGTAAAAACGGGTAAAAAGGGTAAACAGTTACTAAAAAAGGGTCAAAAAGTTCCAAACGAAAAAAATTTAAAAATCTCAAAAACTTTTCGGTCAAGAACTGCATACATATATAGTGAGTCTCATTATTGATTCCATTCCGCGATTGCGGAAAGCATTTTTTGTACGGAAATGAAATTTGAAATTATTGGTTCCGTTGCTAAGATATCCTTCCGTTGTTGAGGAATCATGTCTACCATTCTATATTACTGATTCCGCAAAATGGATATTTTTCTTCACATTACAATTTTATAAAGTACGGTTGACGGAAAGAAGAACAATTAACGAAAAAAATTAGAATTTCTCAAAAAAAAAGAGAAATATAAATACGAATTAAAAACAGAGGCCATTTATTTTTAAATGAATGCTCCTCGCTGACTCGATCTCAGATGAAATACATTAAAATGCTGCTTTATTTACACGAAATTATTTTTAAAAAGCTGTAGAATTATACATAAAAATTTTACACCTTAAACGAGTTTTTAAATTTCTTTATTCTAACTTTCTATCATTTATCTATAACACATCTTAAGATTTATGGCGCAAATTTTTTTTCTACCCAAATATCTAATAAGGCAGCAGTCTATAGTAGCGATAATTCTCAAAAAAGGCTACGGTGTCCATGTTTTTACATAAATTTTTTATGTTAAACATTTTTATAAATTTTTTGAATTTGTTTTATTACCAATAGCTGACACAATTAAATTTAAATGTAAAAATTTAAATATAAATAATTTAATTATAAAAAAGCAAATTAATATTTTAAATTAAATTTTTTGATCTATAATCGTCATATAGAGCGACAACGCGGGTTCAATAAAATACTGAGATGTTTCATAAGTTTGATTTCAATTAATTTTGAGGTAAACACTTGAGTAAACACTTCGTAATTACAACCATACCCGTTTTCTGGTTTTAGATCTTGTTAAATATGCAATAATGAATTAACTGAGTTTAAAGAGAAAATTATAATTGCAGTGTTCAAACAAAAGTACTTTAATAGCAAAAAACCAAAACACATAATTTAAAAAAAGACCCCGAAAGCGTCATAAGGTTATGGAAAAGCGTCGAAATTAATCTTTTTTAAAAATGGGTATAGAGACCGTAAAGCGTCAAAATATATCAGAAATCGCTCCGAACTTAGAGAAACATATGCGTGAAGTCCAGAACCTTATATTATTTCACGGCTTTGAGATGTATTGGCTAGGGGAGCTCATCAAGCAAAGGCCAACACCCTGTTTTAGCTCAAGCGCATACTATTACCTTTTGCTAACATAATTTATAATAAAAAAGAGAAACAATATGTGAAACTAGAATTTTTTCATAGAAATGCGGGTGTTGAAATTCGCCATCCTATATCTATCTGAATTTAATAATTATTTTTTAAGCTGTGAAAACTAAAATGTTAAAAGTTAGGAGCTCTTAAGAAGTTTCAAACACGACAAGAATCAACTTCTACGAAAAATTCAGTCTCAATACGCAAAACGGGTTAAGAATGTAAAAAGTAAGAGTAAGTAATCCAATTACATTTTCTAAATTAATTTTCAAAACTTAATGGTTTCGCTCAAGGAATTGTAGATCTTCTTCAGAATTGTAGATGCTTCTTTTATTTAAGACTCTGAAAGATCCGAAAACACACTGCATAGGTATTGTAACGCCGGCTTTGTGTTCACCAAAGCATTCACAAAATTTTTCGATCATGAAACTGTGATGTATACATACGTCGAGAAACGAAAAGAGATAATAATTACAACGGATAGCCTTTCTTGAAAATGTTTGTTTCATTTCATGAACAAACAAATATTATTTTAGCAAACTTATACTCAAACCGAAATTTGCAGGTGTTTTTTTTTTTAATGTTCAAAACCTTAAGTTGAGTGATAGTTGCTTTTTGTTTGGTTTGGTTTGAAATTTCATTGGATAGACTTAATTCAGAGCAACACTTGTAAATTGAACTGAAGCACATACTGATATTGATATTGAATTTCCATTCAAAATTTTGTTTTCCGATGAAGCCCAGTTTTAGTTGAATGGGTAGGTAAATAAGCAGAATTTCGCATTTGGAGTGAGGATACATTACATCCACAGAAAATTACTGCATTGGTCAAAATGTTACTGCCAATGGTGAACGGGACATGATTAGAAATTAGGACGTATCCACATGCCACACAACGCACGCTGCAATTGATTTACTCAAATAAACTTTTGATGAAAGAATAATTTCACAAAATGGTCTAATTGGCCACCAAGATCGTGCGATTTAACCTCAATGAATTTTTTTTTGGGGTTATGTACAGCCACTTGTCTACGTCGATAACCAAAAACAGTTGAAGACCTGGAAATCAACATTCGAAGAGTTATTGGTGAAATACGGCCGCATATGTTGCGAGAAGTTTGTTAAAAGTGGTGTTTTAGATTGTGCCTTGTACGCGCCAGCCGTGGTGGCTACATGGCCGAAATCATGTTTAAACATTATTGTTATAATATATTCTATCCAACAACGCCAGTTTTGTTGATATTAAAATTATATTTCTTGGTTTTATTATGACTTAAACTTGTTAATATGTAAAAAAAACACCCGTTACTACAAAAATCAAAAGGAAAATACAAAGTTTTTAGCCTATCTAAGACGAAATTGATACTTTTTAATATTCTGATCCTTTTTAAATAAACTTATTTCAAATACTAACTAACTTTTCTCTAGCATTCTACAATATCGGTTGGAAGCAACTGCTTAACATGTTCCCTACAAAGCAGTGCTTGCTATTATAAGTGAATAATAGACCTCACCTTAAATCAACCAGTCACCAGCTACTTGTCCAGGTGTCAGTTAAACAACGACTCTATTAGTAAACAATTTTTTATTTGTGGTTTTGTTGTTTCCTTTTTTTTTATTTTATTTCATTATTATTGTTATACAATGTTAATTAAATAAGTTGTTGTTGTTGTTATTACCTTAATTTGTTATTGTTTTTTGTCTTTTTTTCAACTATTTAGCAAAAGTATTTTATTACAATCAAGTAATTATTTCTCTTTTACGTTCTTTTTCTTTAGTTTTTACATCTTGGTACCTGTCTGTCTCTCTCTTCCGTTCCTAACAATTAATATTATTGTAAATATTTATATGCAACAGATAAAAAAATAACATCAACTTATCAATTCTATAATAGAATGACTCTACAAGTATCTGGTTACTTAAACAAGATCGCAGTGTTCAACTATTAAAAGTTGAAAAAATAAATTAAGGCATAGCCAAGCAACAGTAGACTATACCATTTTGGTTCATTTGAAGAATTGCAACAATATTAAGAACCAGACAATGGAAAATGCACACTGATTAGCTGAAGAATCTATTCTCGCAACTAATTTTCTAACATTAAGTTTTAACTTAAGAAACAATAAGAAAAAGATGTAAGAAACAGAAGTAATGTGTAAGACGTTATTAAGTTATCCAGATCATTTTAGATTTGTTGGTCAAATTTGTTAAACATAATAGTAATCTTGAAAATACCTCACCTTTAGATGATGATTAAAAGACAAAAAGTAGAGCAATTAGTCCAACAAAATTCTAGTTTTGCATCTAATTCTGTTGAATACAGTGAATTGAAGAAATTTACAAAAGTTAGTACACGTGTATGTTATTAACAAGTAGTCTATATATAAAAGAGGACTATAAAATGCATTGTAATTGATGTTATCTGAAGTACGCCAACCGAATTTATTTTGTAAGCCCTTAAACAAAAGGTAAATTTAATACTAAGGTTTTTAAGTGTGTGCGGTTTTTGTAGGTCCATTGAATTGCATAAGTTTCACATGAAAACGCAATTGTTTACAGCATTTAAACTCTTTATGAGTTAGAAAATATTTTTAAAATTGTGCCAAACAACTTAGTCTTCAATACAAATTATCGGTCAAAAAGAGGGCGGCATTAGATAAGTGGGCGTGACATCATACAAAGTAAGCATTAAGTAAGCAAGTTCCTTAGTTTGGTGCAAACAACGGCAATAGTGGTAGATTTCGAATAAATTCGTAGGCAATACACATCATCAGTCGAAATATGCGCGCAACTGAATAAGTGTGTGATACCTTCCATTAAAAAATATATATATTGATTTTTATATATCTAGAGAATGGTTGCAATGGCAGTTTCTGAACTCGGTCCCTTAAATTGTTCTTATAAGGAATACATTTTATACATACACAACACAAATGCTCCCGGCAAATCGGGAATAGTTACTCTAGTGCATTTATAAGGAGCTTTTCATGAATAGCTTTCTAATCTTAAATTTAATTAAAACAAAATAAATACATAAACGAAATTTAAATTCACCTCTTTTTCAGTAAGTGCTAACCTTCAAAAGACAGCTAAAACAACAATAAGACTTTGGTTTGTTGAATTCAAACCTGGACGTAGAGACACCGATGATATAGAACGCAGTGGATATCCAAATGAAGCGGTAATAAACAAAAAAACATCAACAGAATCAAAAATATCGTTTTGAATTATTATAAAGTGAAGTTGCGTGAGTTAGTTATCAAAAGAACGCGTTGGCTTTATATTGCATGAAAATGCGATATGAGAAAGTTCTGTTCAATGTGGGTGCCGCGTTTGCTCACCGTTAACTGGAAACAAGAAACAAATAGTGAAACAATGGCAAAACCACATGAATTGAATTTAGGATTGCTCCTGCATCCACCGTGTTCACCAAATTTGTCTCCCAGCGACTACTGGCTGTTCGCAGACCTTAAAAAATGTTCGCCGGTAAGAAATTTCGCACGAATGAAGAAATTAACGCTGTAACTGAAACCTATTTTGAGTCAAAAGATAAATCCTTCTACAAAAGTGGTAATGAAATATTAGAGTGGCGCTGGAATGAGTGTATTGTTCTTGATAGAAAGTACATTGATGAATAAATCTAATTTTGAACAAAAAAAGTGTTTTCTTTGGTAGGGTGAACAATATTAGAGTAACACTTCCCGCGTTGTTTTGTAAACCCCACAATAAAAATTTATAGGAATAGACACATTTTATATTGAATAACAGACCATCTTATTTTTATATAAATATATAGATAAGAATACTTATTTGTATAAATAGCTTTTACCTGAGCTTTGTACAATTCTCGATTATCTTCCGCTTTTTGGCTGACGTGGATAGATACCGTTCTCCACAAATGCAAAATTCTGTATTTAGTGTGAATGAGATCTACCTCGCCCAGTTACTGATCGATGATGTGTACTGTCCACGAAGTTGTTTAAATCAAATTTATAAACTTCTATTACCGTTCTCAAGATATGCAGCATTTGTACATTTAAAGCTATAAGCCTTAATATGTGATTTATTCCATTGGATTATTACAAAGCTACGATCACCCTGTCAATATTGCATTTAATTGAACAGTGCTGCCAGCACCACAATATGTAATTCAAATTCTTAACGGCAAATGAGTAGAAGGTTTTGGAATTTACTAGAATTTTCGAAATTAATATTAATTTAATATAAAAGGCGGCGTATTGTGCTTAGTCTGTCAATTATAATATAGCAGTCATAGCGTAAAGTCGTACTAAGAGTTAAGTATTGAATAAATTTGTGTATTAATCAGATATTAAATAGGTTGGAGACTGAATAGTTATATGATAATTATGTAAATAAACGACTGTATAAAGTAAAACATTAAATTCGCTGCAATTATTTTATTCCACGCAATTTAAAAGAACTCAAAAGGTTAAAACGTAACAATATTTACTATGTATGAGAGATAACATGAAAGATTGACTCGCTGTGTTGGACTAAAGATAAATATGCAGAAAACCAAGGCCATGAGAATAAACAACACTAGCACGGAAAACTTCATGCTTTGAGATCATTCGGTCGAGTATATAGATAGCTTCTGCTATCTATGAAGTACAATTACTACAGACGGCAGCGCGGAAGCAGACTAAATAAAGCGAGAGTATCATTTGTACGACTGCTCTATACTGAAGCTCACATATATCCAGACGAACTAAACTCAACTGATGTGTATAGAGTACTGTTATATACGTACAGTACTGCTGTGTGACAACGAATCTTGGCTCGTATGGAATAACATCACGTAAAAGCTCCAGATCTTCGTCGATATGGGCGTCAGAATAATATACAGAATATTCTGCCCTGACGCCATAAGTGGAACATGATTAATGAGGAATATATACAGAAATAGATAAACAAAAAAATGGGGTGGAACGGTCACAACATTCCGAAAAGTCCCGATAGTATCACCAGAATGTCACCCGAGTGGAATCCTCAAGGCTCAAGAAATCGTGGTCGACCAATAAACACCTGGAAACGCACATTTACCCATGAATATCTAATATTTGAAAAAGCAAAATCAACAGCGGTAAACCGTGTAGGATGCAGATGATTTGTGGAAGCCATATGGTAAAAAATGTATGAGAGATGCCACGAATATATATCCGATTCTTCTCACTTGAAGGCCAATGTGAATTAACTACAAGTGATTCAAACTAAATTCAGAAACTTCCACTTTAACTATTTTCAAGATATACAAAATTCAATATTTACTTTATATGGAAGGTATCGTATCCAATAGCGCCCACTTTTTGACTGATGATCTTTATCAAACACGAAGTCATTTAGACCAAGTGAAAAAACTTCCATTCTATCCGTTCTCGAGACTTTCCAAAAATCAATATATAGTTTGTATGGAAAGTTCCATTCCCACTTATCCCATTCTGCCCATTTTTCTGATGATGATATGTATTGACTACCAAGTCATTTAGACCAAATTAAGAAACTTCCATTCTAACCGTTCTTGAGATTTTCAAAAAACAATATTTAGTTAATATGGAAGGTACCATGTAGACTTGGATAGTTCGCGAACTACCTAGTTCGAGTCTTCTTAGCTCCGTAGTTCGTTCGGTCGGTCTATCTTTCATGTTTCTTTTTCGGTAATGTTTCTCTTTAGTTCGTGTGTCTTTTTGTTCATATTATATGAAAAGAACATACGTTGGTAGTGCCACTTTCATTGAAAATTACATACATATACCCTGCAAATAATACATATAAGGAGTGTTGTCTCCAGATTAAAATGTAAATTATGCAAAATAAATACGAATATAGGTATTATGTTAAAAAATATATTATCAATTTTTTTCTTTTATAAATAAATAAACAATTAAAAAATGGAATGAAAAATTTATAAAACGAACACAATTTATTTTGCTCTGATTTCCCTTTTTTTCTTTTAAAATATGTCTTTGGTCTCGCTAACTTTAATTTTTCTAACGGTCTAATTCATTCAAAAGAATATAAAAAATTAAAAAACGAATTCGTACAGAGAATAATTGGACATTATGTTTGAACCTTATTTAAGGAAATAATTTATTCAATGACATTCATTCTAAAAGCATTACCTCAGAAAAAAACTAATAAGAACTGCCTGATATGCTAGTCTACATTTGCAATTTTGCGACAAAAAAACCCTTTTAAAAAATTCATACCTGCAATAACATGTTATTGCAAAGTCTCAATTATTAAAATTAAAAAACTCTTTTAAAAATAACCACAACATAATGTTGTTTTGAAAATTACCTGCAAAAAATACTATTATGAACTACTGAACTGAGTAAACTACCTAGTTCATTTAAAAGAGCCGAACTAAAGAGCGCAATCACTGAAAACAGCTAAAGAACCCAAGTCTAGTACCATGTTCACTTATCCCCTTCCGCCTACTTTTTGACTGATAATTTGTATTCACCATGAACCTATTTGGACCAAATTTAGAAACTCTTACTATTACCGTTTTGAATAAAGGCGTGACATCGCCTCTTTAAAAAGAGACAACCAGTAGAATTAGACCTCTTTAAAGTATGCATCGGCTTGTAAATCGGTTAAGTTCTTCTCGAGTTATTAAATCAGGAACATAGTACAACTGATTTTTATACGTATAGAGAAATAAGATCATCAGGTTGAATTTAAGGAATGGCATAGGTTATGTTGAGCAGAATGTCCAATGTGGACCTGAACTAGTACACTTGAATGACCGTAAAATGCGCGAAGCACATGGAACGTTGCCCATTTTGATAAAGAAAAATGTTATTATTTGCATGTGTTGCTGGACGTTACGTCAGTCATTTCGCCATACTGTATGTAGCTTCAACAATATAGCCGCCATCCCTAAGAAGAGATTCTATGTGATTATGCCTCAAAAAACAGCTTAAAATTAGCCGAAGACATTAATTTTATGATATTCATTAAATATTTATTTAATAGTTTCCTTATATCTAAGACTTTATCGAGATTAAACAAAAATTAATTATTAATTCACATTATTTACGCCCACGCCAAATATTCTATACAAATCCATTTTGCGTGGGGAGGCTGGTCAGTCAGTCTGCTTTTAAAATTTCTACAACATTTCAAAACTTTCACATTAAACGAATATTTTGCAACTGTTTTGCTACCATTTTAACAGATTTAAACAAAAAGAACAGCAAATATTATTATTTTTTTTAACATTAATTATTTTTGAGCAAAAAAAAAAATAAAAAAGATTGAAAGATTCTTTTGATTCGGTTACTTTTATGTAAACTAAAAAATGAAAGATCAAAACGGATTTCTTATTGTGAATTTTGTAACTGTTGCTTAGATTAACAGTCTGTCAGTCAGTCAGTCAGTCAGTCAGTCAGTTAGTCAGTGAGTCCATCAGTATTTGTGCTCAAGCTCATAAAATACATACATACATATGTATGTATATATGGACATACATATAAAAGAAGAAAGAAAACGAAAAAATATATAATAAAAAAATAATAATAATAATGAATAAATAAATTGTCTTTAAATATCGGTGAACTTCCTACGCAAAACCACTCATTTTTTATGTTTGGCTCATAAATAAATGCAACAACAAAATGAATATCGTTTAATGAAAAATCTGTTTGTTCGCCAATGTAAAGCAACAACTTTAATTTGGTGTTTTTTGCTTAAGAATATTTCAAGTACTTTCATGGTACATCGCAACGTTAATACTTAACACGGTTTGCCATGCTACGAGTTTATGTTACAGTGCCTTACAAACGATATGGGATATTGTAATATGTGAGCTGTGCTATTCGCACAAAGCGTGTAGCAACAGACCAAACTACGAGGGCGGCATCAAAATTCATCAAACTTAAGCGCTTACGAAAATAAACAAAATTTTTTGGATGTCGTAGAGTATTTGGCAAAGTTTCAACGGAATGAAGCCGAGATGCGACAAAGGAACAGTCAAAGCAGATTTGGGAGAATCATGTCCAACGAAGGTGAAGATAGTTACATCTGTAGGCAAAATCATGGTGTCTGTTTTTTGGATGCGCATGTAATAATTCTTATTGATTGTCTTCAAAAAACTTATAGCAGCGTTTAGTTAATGAAATTAAGGAAACAAAGTCTCATTTGATGAAAATGAAAATGTTATTTTATCAAGACAATCCACAAATTTACATATTCACTATCTAAAATTAATTAATTAATGTTCGAATTACTTCATCCCTTACCTTATTCGCCAGATTTTGCTTTTTTGGATTATTTTGTTTTTTCGAGCTTGAGAAAACGATTCGGTGGCTGTTTTAAGGATTGAGAAAAAAATAGATATTTGTTAAGTCGGAAAATTTTACGTCCGCCTTCGTATGCCAACCAGTAAAAAAAAAAAAAAAAAACATCGAGTAACAGTAACAACAAACACCATCACAACAGTATTTTAAAGGCGCAATAAATCTCTTAAGCGTGGGCAAGTCAACGTACGCCAAACGTCAACAATTTTTATAATTTTTTTTTTTTTGTTCAGATTTATTTTCTGATATTTTCAACAATTTCAGTCAGCTATGTTTCTAATCAATACTTAAAAGTAAGCAGAACGCATACGTTTCTAAGATTTATACGTATGTATGTATATGTATGTACTTGATTCATTTTCAGATTTGGTTTTAGGAAATATTTAAAGATTTTATTTTTGTTTGTTAATGCAAAAAAAAAGATGTAAATGTTAACAAATTATAGAATAGATAAATGTCAGTTCATTAAGCACCCTACATCATCAAGTTGAGCTATTATTATAAAAAACGAAATAAAACATTTTTATAATACATATTACAATCTCTTTTAGAAATTTTTTAAAAGTTACTAATGATGAAAGAAGATTTGTGTTATGCGTTAGCGAAATTTGTTTCTTTAGCATAATATAGAGCTTAGCTTGAATATAATCTGCAGCTTCTTTTAAAAGCTGCGTAGCGAGCAATCCTTGATATATATATTTACATAGTGTCTTGCCACATCATCTCAATTATAGATCTTGACTCGTTGAAGCACGTCACTTGACCAACACCTCCTAAAAGAAGAATTTAAGTGCAAGCATTCAATATGCTGGTCTTAATATTCACATGTTGCGATTACATAAGACAAGACTAAAATTATATAAAAACTCATGAATCACTTAAAGCTCAGAAATTTTTTAACCTGTACTCTGATATGTCTGTCGGATGATGTTGCTATGGCTGTGTCGGGAAAAATTCTTGACATAATGTCGCAGCGCCTTCAAATATCTCTGGGCCTTCTCAGTCAGTGGAGTACTGACAGTGTGCTGAACGTTAACCCGGGAAAGACGGAATTGGTACTATTCACGCGCAGGTACAAAGTTCTATCGTTTTCCCTACCGCGTCTGCACGGCGTTGAGCTGGGACTGTCAGATAGCGCGAAGTATCTGTGGATAATCCGGGATTCCAAGCTATCCTGGCTCCAAAATACACGTGCAAGAGCGGCGAGGGCGAATTTTGCGCTGTACGCCTGTCGCAGGGTCGTTGGAAAGTCTTGGGGTCTAATCCTAGGAGTTCCAAACGGCTGCGATGAGGGCGCTCTCCGGTGTCTACTCAACATCGCGACTGGTGTGTGAATGCCGGGCATCTCTGAACGAGATGGCGAGACATTCAGACCTGGAGATTATCTGGGTAAGAGGTCACTCGGACACCTGAGGGAACTGTGTGGCAAACGGACTTCTCAGAAGTGAGGTGGTGGCCACTTAGTTGGGATGCCGCTCTCCTCTTGCAGACTTATGGTCATCCGGTACGTATTGGGCAGGGCACAGCACAGGTGGGATGATTAACCCACGTACTCTGTATCGAGGCAAATCTGCCCCCTGTATGATCGGACTCGCTCGGAGCCTATTATGAGTATAGATAGACATGGGCTGCGAATTCTTGTGGCTGTGATTACTGGGCACTGGGTGTCTGGTACGCACGCTAGGAGATTGGGTCTGCCGTTCAATGACTACTGTAGGGTTGTCAGGATGAGGAAGAGACTGTCGAGCAGTTCTTGTGCCAGTGTCCAAGTCTTTCGGAAATTAGGACTGCTTTCCTTGGCAGTCCGTTTCTGGATGTCTTGTCTGGCCGATATGAATATCAGCAGGATCTCGGTTCGAGACGGGATGGGAACATGTAGTTTTTTCTTTTTTGGATTACTGATATAGGTATCACAGTGGGTTCAATATTGGACCCAAGTAAGCTGGACCGTTGTCTGGCTACCCGTCGTAACTAACTACCTAACTATGCCTCGAGAACAGTTAAAGCTAAAACTTCTGATTATGAAATTTTTTATATTTTGAGAACAACAACTAAGAAGCTTTGTTATCAATCTACATCAGCCAAAAAATTTGAAATTTGAATAACTGGGTACTAATCAAAGCACACAGGGGAAAACTATCTGTTTGCATACATATATAGTATATAAACATCATTGTGTATTTATTTAAAGACTGCCTACAGCTAAACTGCAGTCTATCTTAAATATTTGGATTTAAACCGGTAGGGAATTAAGCGGGGGAAAAAGGGGTAAAAATTATAACTCTTCAGCTAGTATAGTAATAAAGATAATTGTCATAAACGTAATGAAAAAAAAAAACTTTTATTGGCATACATTATAACATCAAAATTGGTTTATGTGCTATTGTACATAAATACCGAGAGAAAATATTATCACAATTTTTTTTTAATTTTGCAGTTTTTTGAATAAGAATTCTGTCCTTACAAGCCTTCTAGTGAAAGAAAGGATTTTCTTAAGTACTTTAATGAAAAAGAGCAATATTATAACGAATGTTAAAGGTATATATTCAAGCTAATTAACTAGCCCAAAGCTAATTGTAAATTGAAAAGTCAAGAAATTGAAATATCCTTTATAAGCACTTTTAAGAATTAGACGTTAAGAAGTCACAGGTACTTTAAAGCGATTTAAGATATCTTATAACGCATTATGAGATTAGTCTCAGTATTTTTTTTTAACTTTTAATATATAGCGCAGTTTTTAACCGAGTACAGCTTCTTTTAATAGTTATTCAATGTATCATCAAAATTCACTATTTATGGTATAAAAGACATATTTTATTTTTCTTTGGTATTATTGTTAAGATGGAAAAACCCTATCTGCCTAAAAGGAGTATTTATTAATAAAAAAAATATTTAATCAAAAATAACATTAAATAATATCTATAAATTATTGTTTTTTAATGATTATTTTATTTTTTATTTAGTATATAAAAAAATTATTAAATTCCAAATTTGTCTTAGAAAACATGTTTGAGTCATCATAAGTGATTTTGAATCATGATTTTGATCATTTCTGAATTGATTTCTTTTGATGGTAATATTGCGATTAACTCTAAACAAGAGAATCAATTTAAAAATTTTAAGTTAATTGAAAAATTGTATCCATTACGAAAATCAACAACAATTATAATAATATTTATTTTCTTTTTTTATTAATATTCTCTCATAGTGTAATTTAAACATTAAATAAAGTACGACCGACAACTGTTTTAACTGCTCAAATTCTGCTTAAAAATCAGATAATTGTTATTAAGAAAATAATTTTAATAAAAATTATGAACCAGCAACAATAATAACAAATAATTAAATTAAAAGTTTCTACTTTCACTAAAATCGTTGAATATAACAGCCTTAAAAAAACAAAAAAAATCTTTTTTCGAAGTGCTTAACTACCTACATATAAGTACATGCATATGTATGTACATACGTATGTATATGTCCGCATACGTTTACGTATGTACATACACATATGTACATGCAGATATTAATAATTTAAATTATTAATGTTTTTCGCTTTAATTTTTTATAATCAGACAATAAATTTCTAGTTTAAGATATTCTTCTTTTTCCATCTGCGTATCTGTCTGTCTGTTCAAGTTTCTTATTAAATTAACATTTCGCTTAACATTAAGAAAAAAAAGTCAAAATTTAGGTCTTTGCTGCCATATACGCGATAAAATTGTGTTGTAAACAGTTAATAACAAATAAGGTAACAGTGTGATTAAAATTATGGTAAACAAGTTGATTAATTTCTGTAGAAAGTATTTAAATTTTTAGTATTAAAATTGAATTTAAAACGATTTGCAAAGATACGAAAACTTTAAGAATGTTCTTAGAGAATGTTACCTCGACATAATAAATATTGAAATAATTTTAACTTTTTTTAACGTCTAATGTTATCAAAGATCTAATATTTTAACAATTGCTTGTGTTTTTCAGGTACATTATTTGTTTTTTCTTATAATATTAAAAAAATGTGAAGTTGTATACCTTATTGCTTGTTACAATATATTTATGTCACTCTGTAAATGTTTACATTTAAAATTTTTATTTGGCACTTATTTTTTTGTCTTTATATACTTAAAGTGGTTAAAATCTAAATACTTCTCGGTTATTTATGTTAATTGTTGAATGGTACACTTAACTTTATATTGAAAATAGATCAAAACTTTGCTTACCTTATCAAGTGTAGAATGATTAATCTGAAAAATGTAACAGAAACATTTTTACATTATTACAAATATGAAATGAAATAATAAATCAAAAGACTTAAGAAACATGCAATAATTAATAATTTAATAAGTGTTACTAAAACTATATTACGATTTCTTAAGCATTAGTTAAGATTTTGAATGTGTTTGAAAAATTTTAAAAATAGATTCTGTAAGAATCACTTCGCATAGACTAAAGAGCCAATAAACAATAGCTTGATTTCGATATGCGCTACCAAGTATATACATATGTTTTGTTTTTGTTAGTGTTGAAATAGATTTCGTAGTTAAAGAAATAATTTTCCATGTAACTCAAAAATTTTAATTCTTTGCGGTATGACAATATCGTAGTACATGAGTGTTTAACATATATAGGTCTTATTAACGATTTTTCGATACAAATTAAATGTTTTACAAGTCCAACGCAATTTTATTCAACACAAATCGATATATATATCGATATATATATCGATTTGTGTTGAATAAAATTGCGTTATATATATATATATATATATATATATATATATATATATATATATATATATATATATATATATACCGCCAAAGAAAATGAGAAGAAGTTACGACACATACTGACCACACCATAGACAACAAAACCTATGGTGTGGTCAGTATGTGTCGTAACTTCTTCTCATTTTCTTTGGCGGTTTTAATTTTTATGTTTAATTTATTAAAAAAAAATAATAAGTAATCTGTGCTGGACAGTAATTAAGCACATTTTACAAATTTCGATATTCTTCACTAATTTTTTCTTTAAAATCTGAAATTAATTTCTAAAATTTCAATAAAAACCATAAAACGAAAAAGAGAAATGGGTCAAAGTAAATGGTGTATAAAGGCATAGCGTGAAATTATTAAACAAATAAGGTCTAAAAGAATCATCGTTTGTGACATTGTTTACCTATTAAACTGCTACAGAAAGATGGTGTACAAGTTCATATTGTTACATAAATAAAAATATCTAAAAAGAAAATAAACAACATCAGGGACTGTTTGGTGAGATTTTAGCTACAAACTTTATAGGTTTGTGGCAAGGCTCTATATCTATTACTGCTCTAATTGTCTGTGCTATTAAGAGAGCTAACAGATCTTTAACAGAGTTGCCAGTTCGATTCCTTTTTGTGTATTATAATTTTACATCCTTTGAATTTATTATACTGTAAAAAGTGAGAAAGTAGAAACTATAAGACAACTACAAACTGGTGTTTATTTTTTTGACGCAATTAAAAAGAACTCAAAGGTTTCAAAAAAGGTTGAAACGTAACAACGTTTAAGCCCATGGGGCAAACAAAAGTATTAAACAGTCTGCTTGGCCTAGAAAATAACTTGTAAAGAGGACTTTCTTTTTTAAGGCGCCTTAGATGCAGGCATTATTAAATCTACAACTGAAATTCAAAAGGAAGTTTTCAACAAAATTTGGTATTGCTATCACCCTGCGAACTAGTAGCAGGAAAAAAAATGGTAAGCACACGTATCAATGAAGAACCTGAAATGCAATCTGCTATGAGTATTCAGAAACGCAACCAAAATGTTTTCAGAGGTGACGATTGAAATTTTCTCGATTTGGATCTGACGGAAAATGTTATGTGTGGTGTTCTGCAAACGTGCAACACAACCACAGCTGCACATCAATGATAGTAATAAATGGTGGCGGAGATGTGATTGTTTGCATCGCACGGTGTTAATCTTATAATCAAATTAGATATCAAAATGGATCAGTATGCTTATAAGGAAATACTTTTGAATACAATGACTCTATTTGCAGAGGAAAACATGCCATTTAGATGGCATTTTATACCTGGAAATTATCCAAAACTCATTTCACGTATAGTAAAGTGTTGCTTAAAGCAGAATATAATCGACACTTTTAATTTCCCAGCATAGCAACTGGGATCTTGTATGGGAACCTATTGAATGATGTAGAACAACACATTACATTAAAAATTTTATTGACTTATCGACAGAAATGCAAAACGAATGGTAAGCAAAGCCAAAGGAATGTTGTGTGGGACTTATGAGACAGTAGCAGGAGAAGACGTGCAGCTGTTATTAATAAAAAGGGTTATCCTACCAAGAACTTAGTTTTAAATAAAAAAAGTATTTTTTTTTCTTGTTGAAAACATATATTTTTTTTACTTTGGCTAAATTTCTGTCCAGTCATTTATTTTGGGGTTGACCTCTTTTAGCACAAAATAAACGACTTAAAACAAACAAACAAACAAACAAACAAAACTAAAGTAAACTAATGTATTCCTTGGACCACGAGCGATACCTTAGGACATAGAAATGATTAAAATAACAAACATATAAAACAATTTTGGTTCCAAAAAGTACACATAGCTAATGTGCGAAAATTATATCCACCACTGTATATATGTATGTATATATAAATTTTTGCAACTGTAAAAAGTAAATAAATTTTCATCTCAAAAACTTGCTTAACCCTAAATACTTCACCACTAAATGCACCTTGTGGTCTGTCCAGACCATAATGAGACAATTAATCCTTTTTTGTTTTAATAATTAATAAAATAATTAATTTAATTTAAAATAATTAATTTAATAATAAAATGTTTTTAAATGTTTTTAAAAATGCATATTTTAAGGGGTGACAATTGTAAATAGCATATAAACACGTGTTTTGTCAGAATTGGCACACAAGAATACAACAAATATTGGTGTATTTTTGGAATTTACATTGTTGTATGATTGCCAATAAAGCTGTCACACGATTGTCACACCAGGGATAAATAAGCCCAATAATATTGTGAGTTGCCGTGTAAGCCAATAAATGGTATAATCACACGATTGGCATATAAAAAACACTAATTATTGGTGCAATACGACAATCGTGTGATCCTACCTTTAGAATTCATGGTCTTCTTGTTTTTCTATTTAACTAGAAAAGAAAAAGAAAATATTGAGCATTAAAGACAAATTTGATCTGGCCAGACCAAGTATGACATCCTAGGGTTAAAAATAATTCAAAAGTAAATTTCCAACTAAGCATATAAGACCAAGGAATAAATTACTGCTGTTATTTGCCCTCAAAAAATAAAAATAAATAAATAAAACAACAGTGCAATCAAAATGAAATCATTAAATTAGGTCAACTGAACGGTACTGTGACAATCAACTTGCAAAGACATAAAAAAAACAAAATAGACATGATGCCCATCCCAGGGATACATAAAAATTAAAGCATTACTGTCACCTTTTAATGGCCATTAGGAAGCACTGATTTAACAGTGACACACATTTAAATGTTCTCCATGGCCATTAATGTTGTGGTTGAACAAATGAAGAAAAACAAAAAAAAAACAAACAAATATACAACAAGAGACAACATTAATTATAAATAGAGCACTTGTGTTGTTGTTTGTTATAGTTGCTATAAACGGATTTGCATTTTAAGTTAAATTTAAGGAAATTTTAACATTTATTTATGCCACTCTCTCAACAATTTGTCTACCTACAGAATAGAAAGAAACAAAAAAAAAACAACAAATAGAATTCACATATAAAAGATGCAAAAAATGAGGAATAAGAAGAACAGAAGGAAGCATAAAACTAAACAAAAAAAAAGTTACAAAAGGAAATTATTATTGTAATGCATTCAGAAATGCAACGAATATTAACAATGACGATTGCTGCCAAATGACAGAAGTTCAAAGGACTAATTTTTTATATTAAAGTTTTTATATAAAACTAGCTAACACACCAAGTGCTTCGCTATCCTTATATTAAATATTATCTTAACTATTATCTTAGTTTTTTCCCATTTTTTCTCTATTTTATTGTCATCTGTTTCAAATCCAAACATTAAAGACAGCCAATAGGTTCTTCCAGAAAAACATTGTAGGCTGTTGTGACAGTCTGTATACAGTCTTCTTGAAATACCCATTAATTTCCTATAATACAGTAAGACTTTGAAAATCTGGACCTTACTAATTCGGATTTTTCGTTAACCCGGACATCATTTTTCGTTACATTTCGTAGTCTTTAATGCGAATTGATTGCTACTTTTTAGTATTGACTGCTTTCAAGCTTTTGTGAAATGTTAATCTCCATTAATCGATACTCCAATGATATAGTTTTTCCGCTCCTTTTTAGCTGCAAAAACAAGCTATTTTAACAGCTTTAAGAGTTTTATTGTTATTTTTACGACTTAAAAAAATAAAACATGTCATTACTATTTTATAAAATGTACACATAGCTTTGTTTTTTGTTTTTTTTTTCTGGTAGGCCAACTATCGGTTTAAATTTGAACCAGCGGTTATTTCGAATCTGGCAATACTTACAGAATTCAGTGTATTAACTCCACTAAACGAAATTAATCGATTTACGGTATTTATTGGAAATTTATCATCATTTAAAATTATCTTTTCGGATGAAACGCATTTTCATATTGGTGGGTACATTAATAAGTAATATTGACGTATTTGGGGCTCAGAAAATCCAGACGAGGTCTTACAGAAGCCAATACATCCATTACAAGTAACTGCTTGGTGCGGTTTGTAGAGAGGAGGTACCATATTTTTTTGGAAATGAAGACGACGTAACCATTACGCTCAATGGAGGCACCTATCACACCATAATGATCGGTATTTTGTGCCTGCTTTTCATGGTGTTGATGTGAACCATGTTTGGTTTCAACAGGATGGTGCAACTTGCTACACATCTCATGCCACAATCGATTTATTGCGTCAATAGTTTAAGTATCCGAAATGATGATGTCAGTTGACCGGCGAGAAGCTGTCATTTGACACCGTTGGACTATTTTCTGTAGGCCGCCGACAAATCAGAGACAATTGAGCATTTGAAGGCCAACATTCGTAATGCCATTGTCGAGATACGACGCCATACACTCGAAAAAGTTCTCGAGAATTGGTCCCATCGGTTGGGGTACTGTGACGCCAGCCGCGGCAGTCGTATGAATGAAATAATATTTCATTTCTAACCAAAACAATTGTACTTCACAACAACAACAAAATTTGGCAAATTTCAAACCGTTTTTGTTTTACTAAATTTTTAAATTTAAACTTTTAAATTGCCCACCCTATAAGTATAAGCGTTTTAAAAGATTTTGTAATACAAAAACCATGTTCTGAATTTGAATTTTGTAATCCGGATAATTTAATAATTAGGGTCTTCAATCAATTATCCAGATTATCAAGGTTTTACTGTATATGCATATAGATAGCTTTTACCAGGTGTGCTTTATCCAATCTTTCCAGCTTTTGGCTGATGTCAATGCAAAAAGAAGTTTTAATTGTTGTTCTCTACATACAAAAAGTTTCATATTTAGTACGAATGAGGGTTCCGTACTCAATTATCTAATCTTGTCCAGACACTGACTGCTGATGTGTATTGTCCACGACGTTGTGTAAACCAAAATTATAAGCTTCTACTTTAGTATTACTGCTCTGAAGATATTTAAACATTTATGTTTACTATGCATCAATGATGTCACGCCCACTTATCCAATTCCGCCAATTTTTGACTTATGATATGTATTGACTATGAAGTTATTTAGACCAAATTCATAAACGTACACTACAAGATATACAAAAATTAATATTTAATTGGTATGGGAGGTACCATGCCACTCATCCGATTGCGAACACTTTTTTTATTAATGATTTGTACTGACTATGAAGCTATTTGCATGAAATTTTGAGACTCTGTCACCAATTTGAAGATATAGACGACTAAATATTTCTTTTTGGGCATGGCACGCCCAGACTGATTTTTTGAACTTTATATAGCCTATAGTTCCTTTCTCACATTTTTTATTGTATTAATTGCCTATATATCAATTCCCCTAACATTCCATGAAGGAACATTGGGACTTCTTTTAGTCAATGAGCTACACCCGATTATATTTTTAAACTCATTGAGAGGGACCTACAGTTTAACGCCAGCTCCGAACGGCAAATGCATTAAAGAAGTTTTCAATAGTAAGTAATACTCATAACCAGTTACTAGATAATGTTATGAGGTGATACTGCTGTCGAAAAAAAATTTTTTTAAGATGGTCTGGCCTGGTATTGAACCGAGGACCTTCTGGTTCTATCGATCTATTTTAGAACATGAAGCTCTTTAAAAAAGCCAAAAATCCGAAATGTTTATAATATACTAGATGGCCCGGATAACTTTGAATTATCTACGTCTATCCATACGTATGTATGCATATAAAATTGAATTCATTAGTTTTGCTCAAATTTAAAAGAGGTTTGCCGATTTGAATATTTTTTTATTTTTGCAACCTTTCACAAGCTATAATAATTCCTATCTAATCTTCAAACTTGTATTATTTGAAATCAATAATAGTGAATTTGATTTAAATAGTATAATTGAATTGAATAGCGAAATCATTCTTTTAAATAATGTGAACATTATTTTATATTTATTTCGTGCATTTTTCTAAGCTTTGCCATTATCTAAGAGTTTACAATGTTACTTTTAACCAAAGGCCATAAATGATAATAAGTATGTAGCTTTTAATGCTAAAATGTGTTTAACAAATAAATGTTGACTGTCTGTTGCATGTTGTTATTGTTTTTGTTTATTTATTTGTTAAATATGTACGAAAGTAGCATTGCTCCAATTGTACCCCCTTGCACATATAATTTTTATTTTCATTTATTTCTTGTATTTTTTGTTTTCTTTGTTTTTGCCATTGTTTGCTGTTTATTGTTGTTATTGTAATTGTTGCATGAAGTTAGACAAAAAAAAAGACAAAACAGAAATAATACTTTACTACCGTTTGTTTCTTTGCTACACATGTTGTCACAGGGGTCAATTTTCTATATACGTATAGCCTGTAATATATATATTTTTTATTTTTTTATAAAAACTGGTTAAAAACTGAACGAATTTAAGTCGTTGGTGGGTTTCTTAAAATCGGTTTTAGTTTAAAAAAATATATATTTTTTAGGTAATTTTCTCTTTTTAAGTTTTTGTTCTTTTTTGAAAAAATTATGTTTATGTTAGAAAAAAAAAATTAAATATATTTCACTGCAGGCACTATCATCATTATAATTTAGTGTGGGTTTGGCGCTTATTTATTTAATCCGCAAGTACTCTACATTAATATATAAAATTTAACGTTGCTTTAAGAAGTATTGTATTGTTGGTTTTGCTACGTACTATCTGTAATCGTTGAATGTTACAATCTACATCTCAAATGCGTCCGTTTCTAAAAGTTTTCTTTATATTCTTCAAAATCACTTAGAAATATTTTTATTTATTGTGATGGTATATTTTGGAAAAAGAAAAATATTATCAAACCGTATGACATCTAGACTGGTCAAATATAGCTACGATACGTTACAAAGGCTGGAGCTTAGAAATAAGGAGTAAGGGTGCCTAGACACTATGGGATAAGTGGCGTTTAATCAGCGGGTGCATTGGCTAGAAAAGGTTCCTTGGCACCCCACATTGGTCTATAGCCCTACTGTTCGTTACATTTTACCAAAAACAATGTGAATTCGTTAAAAAGTTTTTTCACTACATTCTAAATATGGATTCAGCTGTCTCAGAGTATATCATAACTTGAGCGGCAGTATTATTGATAGATCTGACATAGAACTCACCGACCTAGCAGATGTCAAATCGTTTGTTATGTTAGTAAATAATAATAAGGCCACGGGCTTGAGTGGCGTTAATAATATTATTCTCAAAAGATTGCCTGATTACTTCTTTCAGACTTTAAGTAAACTTTTAAGTTCGTGTTTATTGGAAAGCTATTGTTCTAAGATTTTTAAGAGAGCTAAAGTCATCTCAATCTCTAAACCTAAATTACCCTCCAGTTATAGGCTCATAAACATTCGCAGTCTATTAAAAAAGGTGTTTGAGAAGATAATCAGTAGGAGAATTTTGGAATTTTGGAATCATATTAACCCACAAACAGGTTAGAATTATTAATTAACTGAAAAGAATTATTAATTATCTTCAGCGTAATAGAAGAAATGGAAAGAGTACTGACGTTATTTTTCTAAAGGCCTTCGATTCTATTTGGCATGTTGGTCTTCTTTTTAAATTTGGTTTTCATTTAATTTTCCAATATATTTGCAAAAAGCTATAAAGAGTGTATTGTTTCAACGCTCGTTTGTTGTATCTATCGATAACATGCTATCTAGTGATTGACAAATATATGTGGGTCTTCAGCAGGTGTCAATATTATCTCCAACTCTTTACTCATTTTACATATCTGATATTACCGCTCCCAGGAATCTCGAAATCGCCTTTTACACGGCCGATGGTGCTTTCATTTGCTGTGGTAAGGTGTGAAACGCCATAATCAAGAGAAAGGAGGATAGAGTAAAACTTAACCGCAAATACTTTGACAAGTAGAAAATAAATGTAAATGATAGTAAGACACCATAAATAGGTCGATAAAACGTATTCCTACGAGACATGTATACTCTGGGGGAGTTTTGATCCCACTAAGGAACAATATAAATTATCCTGGATTTTAGATAGAAAATTATAATTTTTTAACAACGCTTGGAATATATTTTTGAGAAGACAGTGAAGGGCGGTCGTGCCGCTATCGTGTACTTAAAAGAAGATCTAAAATTAATTGCGAAAATAAGATTCTTTCATACAAAATGTGTATTCTGCCTATTATGACGTATGCGTGCCAGGTACAGTTCTTCATAGCTTCTAGAGCATATAGAAAAAGGCTGCAGGTAATACAGAATAAATATCTGAAGTTAATATATGGTCTAAATCCCAGAAAGCTTGAACCATTCGCAAGGGACCTGACCCTGTCATTTATTAAAAAGTACAGAACGTCTGCATATGATAAAATAAGGAATTTGTTAAACAGACACTAAATCTCTTTTTTAATTAAAGAGTCAATTAGTGGATAGTTTAAAAATTTCTTATAATATTTAAAGCTTGTGAAGGATTTTTAGAAAAATTTAATTCTGTGAGTTTAGTAGTTTTATTTATTTAATTATTAATCTTATAACTACATATGTATTAGTTTTGCAAATAAATCTGCTGCAAGTTGAGCATATAACGTCAGATTTAGACTATAAATTCAGCTAAATTAGTAGCAGAACTACTGCAAAAATCGTCATTAAATGTATTAACGCTCGACTCAGCTCGCAGACGGGATGGGGGCTTACTGAGGCCACCATTTTATTACTTCTTGACAATATTAAAAAATTATTCTCTGCTCTTTTTACCTTTTTAGATTTCGAGGGTACTTCTGATAACCTTATAACTGGATAGTCTGACTTTATTACTAGATAATTACAATAAAAAGGGGCGGGGTAAATCAATTATAGCTGGGATTAGTTCAATCTTAGGGGACCGTCCCAAAACGTAATCTGCTGTGATAGCGACAAGCGATTGCCCTCAGGTTGAATTACTATCTCCATTTTTATGGACGGTAGCAGTTGATAGCCTGTTAAAATTTTAACTTGCGGAAGCATCGGCGAAATCGGAAGAAATTTGGTGGAATGTATTGAATGAATAGAGACTGAATTTTAGAGTTTTTCAAATAAATCTAAAATAATTTAGCTTTGAGAACTTGTCCAACAAAATAAAAAGATTAGTTCAAAGTTGCCATAATTTGTTAATCTTAAAAAAATATTTAAAACAGTAAAAATAAACAGAATCGTAGAAACACATCATTTTAGATTTCTCTAAACAAAAAAATGCAACAAAAAATGCCTTATACTACCAGACAGCGCTATAAGCAGGGAAACCAGAAATATGCAATTGCATGTTTTTTCTCAAACAACCAATCAACTCGGACGTAAGATTTTTATATTTTCATAAATTTTTAAGAAGCTTGGCATCGATTTGTTAGTGCATATTTTTGCATATTTTGCTCATAATCGCATTTTTTGCATATTTTAACTTTTTAGCGCATATTTGGATATTTTTTATTCAAAACAATTTTAACTGCAAACATAAATTTTTTATTTTAAATTCTGATCAAGTCATAGTTTTTATGAATTGTATGTCAATTGACATTTATTGCGCCATTTAGATCTCAATTAAGTTTATTACCGTTTACCAAAATCTTAAAAAATTTTTGGAGGAATATACAAACTACAAATTGCGATCAGAAACATCTAGCGTTCAAAATACGTTTGTATGTTAAAAGTATTTACTGAAAATGCTTAGACAATATACGCAAATGAATAATTAATTTATGGATTTTAATTGAAGAAACTGGAAAAACTGTCGCATATGTTATTGAAGGTGTGCTACATTGTGACAAGGAAGTAATAAAGCCAAAAATTCTTAATACAGTTGTTATGGACAAAATTAATCACTTCACAATTACACAACCTTCTGATTATTCGTTAGAGATATTGGACGTAAATTTAAATAAAAACTTAATTTGGCTATTTATGAGAGTCGCTGCGCCATAAATGATAAAAGCTGCTGAAGCTATAAATGTGTTTTACCCTAAAATAACGCATGTTATAAGCATTGCTCATGGATTGCATGGTTTGTTCAAACGTAATAGAGATCAGTACGGAAATGTAAACAAATCCATTGCATAGATCCAAAAGGAGTTGAAGTATTAAAAGAAATGTATTCGTATCTTCCATTGCCGCCCGATAAAAATTTTTAGTAGTTTTTAGCGTTTTAAATAGTCTCAGTATATTAAAATGCCAATAGAAGAACTAAAAAATTTAAATACAAAAAGTGTATTGATTTTGATTGCTTCAAACTTGGCTTTCATCCAAAAGTTACTTAAAAAACTGCAAACCGATGGCATACAATAGTTGATTATTAACTGAGACGATTCGGATTTATATGAAGTTGAATGATTGTAATACAAAACTTAATTAACAGATTACAAAAAAAAAGACAAGGAACTTGAAGTAGTAAAATCTATATGCCAATATCTAACAAAAGTTCTTAGCGCATCTTCTTAAAATCTTATGGAATCGTTATCCTATAAATATGCTCCCAATACATCAGAGACATTGAAATGACATTTCAGTTCGCGTATTTTTTCTTAGTAAAGGGTCCGCCATCGAACGTTTTTTTTCAACTAGTGATTATTTCGTGAATGGTAACACTTAGCTCATGTCTGATTTGACAGATAAATAGTTTTATCCTTCCGCTGAACGAATATGGTTGTATATACGCTTGAACAACGCTGGGAAATATTGTGACATTACTTTGAAAATCATGGTAATGTTGCAGATGAAGCTCATTTTGATCTTGGCGGGTATGTAAACAAGCAAAATTGTCGTATTTGGGGCACAGAAAACCCGCACGCATACATTGAAAAGCCGATACATCCAAGACGAGTCACTGTTTGGTGCGGATTTTGGTCCAGAGGCATAATTGGGCCATTTTTCTTCGAAAATGAGCAAGGAGTGGCCGTTATAGTCAATCGCGATCGTTATCAGGCCATGTTGAACGAATTTTTGTTCACAAAAATTGAAGAGGAGGATATTAGCAACATTTGGTTTCAACAGGACGGCGCTACGTGCCACACAGCCGAAGCTACACTCGATGTTTTGCGTCCTGTTTTTGAAGATCTCATTATCAGCCGCAGAGCTGATGTCGTTTGGCCACCTCGGAGTTGCGATTTGACACCGTTGGACTATTATTTGTGGGGTACCGTCAAAGATAAGTGTTACGCCAACAAACCAGAGACAACTGACGCTTTAAAGGACAATATTCGTGAAGCCATTAGTGAAATACAGCTGCACATAATCGATAATGTGCCTAAAAATTGGACCGATCGTGTAGACTACTGCATGGCCAGCCGAGGCAGCAATTTGAATGAAATTATTTTCCATTATTAACCGGAAGGATTGTACTTTCTAATAAAAAAATAAATTTGAGAAAATATCCAGTAGTTAATTATTTGGCGGACCCTATATAAGCCGTGGTAAGCTGCAAACCTAATTTTCTAGGCAATGTCGGCGTTTGAAAAACTGGTTTCATTCCAGCCATGGTTAGTCAGTGTAAATAATAGGTCTGTTTGCGTACTCAAAATTTTTAAAAACTTGTACAAATTTTTAAAAGTTTTTACTGGAATGTGTTTGTTTACATAAATACTCAGTAAGGAGAGAGGAAAAAAGAGAATAAAATGACAGTTCGATGCAAGAGAACCTACTGGTTTTTACTGGATAAGTTTTTGTCAGTAAAAATTTTTAAAATAAATAACAAAACGGAAATCCAGTAAGAATTAGTAAGTTACTAGTTTCTGAATCATGATTAAAAGTATTGAGAAGAGTCATTTACTATTTTATCTTTTTATTTTCAGGTCTAGCGTCCTTGGTGAAAGAAAAAAATACGAAAAACCGATCTGCATTTTATTGCCAATATCTGTGGCTGTAATTCTTACTTATTTCGAAGTTCAATTCATAACAGATTAACTTGATTTTCTAAAAATTTTTATTTACAAGAAAACATCTCATTGTGGCTGTTCAGACGAACTGCAAAATCGAGAACTGAACGCCTACTTTGGTTTCTTTCAGCCATAGTTCATATATCTCAAACTTTTATTCTATATTTAGTTGGTTTAGAAGTATATACATGTATAACCGGAACAGACATCTTTCCATAAATGTTACCATCTGCTTATCAACTGTTGTATTTTGAACGTGTTGTAATGTTTGGGCAATATGCCAACAGCTTTATTTCACAACTCCAATATGGTTACAAACTTGTCTAAAACTCATCGATCACTATCCTCATCCTTATTTTTAAGTCTTATTACACTTGAATTATTGCAAATTGTGCTGTTCAGAATAATAGAAATTCACGATTTTTACTCGGGGTCAAATTTGACCAGAAGACCTGAAATGAAAAAAAATTCCTGGCCCATATATTTGTACAAAAACCTTTTTTTTTCAGTTTTGAAATAAAATAAAAGTCAATGGAAGTCAAGTATATAAACCACTTACTTTCAGAAAGAAAAAACAAATTTTTCTCCAAAAATGGGGCAAAATTGAACTGAAAAACTTATGAAGGTTAAGTTATGTATTCAGATCTCCGTAGAAATTGAAGTAAAATTTTTGATTTTGATTCTGTTGTATTGTTTAAATATTGAATTGTTTAGATATATTAATTACACTCCATGAAGGAAGACAGGAACGTCTCTCAATCAATGAGCCACACACGATTCTGTTTTTAGACCTACAGTTTAACGCCGGCTCCGATGGCAAATGCATTATAGAAGTTTTCAATAGTATTAATACTCATAACCAGTTACTGGCCAATGTTATGAGGTGATACCGCTGTTGAAAAAACTTTTTCTTTTTTCAAAGATGGTCTCCCCTGGTGTTGAACCGAGAACCTTCTGGTTGATGGGCGGGTGTTTGTTTAATAAGTCTTTTTTCGATTAACAAAGAAGAAATTTTTATTTTTTAGAACATATTTTTAAATTGTGAGATCATATTTTAAGATTTTTACTGCATATTTTATGCCCATTAGACACTTCTGTCTGTGATAATGACGAGATATGAAATTATTATGAAATAGGAAGTTAATTAGCTTAGCTGTAGGGTATCTATAAAGAAAAAACGTTTTTTCTTTTTATTTATTTAAGTATATTTGTTAGTAATTTAATGTCCGTAACTACCTGACTTTTGTGTATTTAGCAAGAAGTTTGATGGCAAGTAATTTCTTATTCATTTTAAAGTAATTCTTGATTTTTAAACAAAAATTTCTTCAGTAAGCAGAGTTGCTCTCTTCTTTGCCCCTCCTAATGTTTATTTTGGTAGACATTATTTGGCAATATATTCGCGTACATATTCGTATGCATATCAGAATAGGCAATGTACAGCATTGCTGGCAGTTAAATACTATTGGCCAAAAAATAATAACTGTTATTAGATACAAAAGCTGTTAAGCAATTAGAGACTTGTTAAGCTCCTATATTTGAATAATTCAACAATCCATCAAAGAACATAACTATACAGACTTGAATTTATTTACATATCCAATACAAGTATAGTTTGTTGTAATCTATGATGGTAAATATAAAAATTTTCCGAATTTTAAATTTATTTTTTGAATATAAAGTATATTTGTATCAATTAAATTGAATAACAAAATAATCATTTCAGCAGTAAAATATTGAAAATATCTGTTGGCATATTGCCTTTATTTAAGGTTATAATGACCTTCATGGCGGATTTTTTGTTTTTTGTTTAATAAAACTATTATTCAAGTATTATTTTCAAAAAACAAAAAAATAATAATAATGATTTTTGAATTAACCCTCTAGCCGGCCCTTTTTATACACACTTTGTATAAAATATAAAGTTTGCAACATAGCAACACATATGTGCAATGTATGTCTTTAGCTCGCCGATTAAAGGTTTAAATATAACAACACATCAAACTTTCGTTCCATTGTTGAAAGTAAAAAACGTAATAAATTCTTTTTGTTGTTATTTCTTTATTTAATAATTCTGTTTTTTTTTTAAGTTAAAAATAAATAATTTTTTGTGTTTCATGCAATTGTTTAATAGAAACTTAAAATTATTGCTTAAAAAGCATTTTATTTTTCTTTTAATATTCGTTGGTTTTGTTTTTTACTTTTGCATGTTGCATGCAACTAGATTGCAGCATTTTCTGTTTTAAATTTTAGTGTAGAAGTGTTGAATTATTCTTTTGGTTTTGCTTTTAAGACAATTAAAGTGCAATAAAAGTTTCTTAAAATTTATTTGTTTGCTACTTGCTGCTGCAATTATGTCACAATATCGTTGAAAAAAGTTTTTCTTAAAAAAAAAAAATACGTCAACAATTAAAAGTTTTATTTATTTTATAGAAGTTATGCAATTTTTTTTATTTAATCGATATATGGTATCACTAAAAGGTTCTATTAAATTTAAAATTTAAAGTAATTGGTCATAGAAGTATTTATCACACAAACTTGTCCTTTTTTAGTTTTAACGTGTTTTGCATCTACTTATCATTAGTAACCTAAATTTTTCAGTGCATCGTTATTTTTATATATTTTAGTATTTTCAGTATAATATATATCTACACATACATATGTAACTGGAGGCATTATATTGGACTAAGTTGATACTTGTAATATTTTTATGGCTCTAATCGGCTCAATGTATAAGTCGAAGTAACAATAAAAAAAGAAACAAAATATAAAAAATTAGGAAAAGGTTGGTTTCTTGAGACCTATTTATGAAACTTAATAGTTTTATTCAGAATAGGTTCAAGAAATAGATAACCTTTCATACAAACATCCTAGAAAGCAGTTTTATATGACGGATGTTGGTTTGTATTTATCGAAGAATTTTTTTTTTTTTTTGTACAAATCGATTTTTTTTGCAGTCATGGTTGATATTGAATCAGATCTAGAATCTCTCCCTTAAAATATGATAAAAAGTTTGTGCACAATTTTGGGACCACAGAAGAAGCAGATTAGTAATCAGAATGATTTAAAAATTGTACTCTCGAAACTACCCAAAAAGTTGTTTTATCGACGGAAAATCGTCTTAAAGACGTAATTAAGCAAAAAGAAGGTCACTCCAAATACTAAACCATGTTCCATTTAAGTTCTTTCTAAAGCTGGGATCACACGATTGTAGCAATGCATCAATTATTGGTACGGCAATCGTGTGACCGCCCAATAAGTAATAATGCGACAACAAAAATATCAAAAACGCGCCAATATTTATTTTTTTTTTTCTTGTGCGACAATCGAAGTTGACAATACTTACCAATAATTAAATTATTAAATTAATTTTCGCCGAATAAGCTGGGATAATTGTAATATTTTTTTCGTCAATAAACCACAATAGAAATTGTGTCATATTGGTACATTTGCGACAATTGTGTGATCGTACATGAATAAAGCTGTGACTTAATTTTTTTATTTATTTAAAGTTGTTTTTTAATTTGAATTTAAATAAAGAAGATTTTTTTATTAAAATTGTGCGTTTAAATCTTTTTTGATATCTTTCTTAGTTTTGGTGCAGTAAGCGTTCAAAGTTATATTTTGTAAGCGCACGAAATAAGCTGTGAGCCACAGTGGTATCATTTAAAAGATCCTGGATAAGTGAATCAAAGAAATGTCCTTTTTTGTTTGAAAAATATAAGAAAGAAATTTAAATAAAATTTTTAAACGTAAAATCATAAAGCGAATGTAAATAATCATAATCCAGTTTGAGCAAAAAACAATATAACGCAAGCTACACCGAGCTGTGAATCCTTAGCCGACTCGGCTAAATTGCATGTGCATGATTTGATATTAACTATATAATAGCATGGTGTGGAGTTAACATAATGTTGTTGTACATATCAGACGGTTTATGATGGTAGCACAAGAATTGATAGACATTTCTTGAGAATGACATTGAAAGAACGTAATGAGAGAGCTTCGACCAACTCAGTGGCTATATAGAAATTGCTAATTTCAATATACAATTTCTTGGAAATGTGAGTTAAATAATTCGACCACTTTGCGAGAAATTATCGTATGTTACATATTTTACGAAATTGTCTTTTTGATGCAAATGTATCCTAATATTACATACCCACCACATAGTAAAACATTATATCGATATTCGCTATACTTATGGAGATATTTCTGAATTAATTTTATCGTATGTAACACTATTGTTTTTCCTGTGAACGTACAAATAAAAATGTAAAATTTTGTGTCCTATTAAATCAACTTCAGCTTGCCGGGTTCATACTCTCCGTTAGGCATTTTCTACTACTACAGAAATTTTCTCTATACTAAGAGTTTAATTTTTGTTCTTTAAACTCCATGGAGCTTTTTAAGACTCTTACCCAAAGCTAAGTACATGTATCAAAAATCAACGACTAGGTATGTAATAATTTCTAATTATTTTTCTTTAGTACGCAAGTCTAATAATAGTTTTTGGATCCAGACGAAAAAACAATTTATCAGTACTAAAGAATGTATAACGCATATTAGGCACAAAGATGAGATCAAAACCCTATTTTTGAAAGACCAAGCAGAAGGCAAGAAAAACCCAACTTTTTATGTGCAAGTTTTAATATGAAAAAGGTCTTAAACACACCCTGGTGAAAAAATATTACAATGTTTTATTCTCGTATTATAGAGTTTACTAAAATGGCGCAACAGATAGTTACTGTTCTTTGTTAGGTGAAAGCGTGGCTGTAATCAATTACATTTAGCCCTTCAAAAGTAATTGCTAATCATAAATGGTAAAGAACAGCTAATAAGCTTAATCTCTACTGAGACATTTGTGTCGGTAAGAACCACAACAAGGCTGTAATAACCATGTTTGCATACTTTTTAAGCTTTTTCAACTTTGTCAATAGACCTAAGGTTACTACAAGTAGTATCGCTCGTTTTCAATTTAAAGTGATATTTCAGTTCTTTTTAAATTATCGTAAGTACCTCACTTAACAAAAACACGAATAAAACTTTGTGTACAAAAATATGGTATGTGCCCAAAAACGTGAATATTTCTGAATATACATATCGGTTATTGTCCCACATTTAAAATTTTGTATTGATGTAACCAGCGAAAGCAAAAATATTTAAAAAAAACGCTCTCCTGTAAAATTTAGTTTTTGTAACATACGATAATTTTGTGCAAAAATGTCAAGTTCATTTCCTGCATAACACAAATAACTCTGATGATTACATAGCTGGGGTCGAAAACATGTTCAGTTCTGCTGTTGTTCTTATTGTATCTTATTGTAACCTTCACGGTTGAAAAAAACAATTTTTCTATTCATTTAGAATAAAAATTTGCTCATGATCTCATAGCGAATAATTTAAAAATAATGTTTTCAATTGTAAAATTTTGAGTTCAATTAGATCTCGAACTCGGATCCTCCAGTTCGAACACAAAAAAAAGTCATATAAAATTCAAACCTAAAACATAACAAATATGACAGTTTTAAGATAGATTATGTATTTTATATTTATTCGCTATCACTTTTTGTTTCATCAGTATCTTCGTCTCTGCTTACGTTGTAATTCGCCTTTTCTTGCGAAGTTTCAATCTTGTAAGTACTTTTGTTCTATTACATAGGCCATTTCTATTATTTGTTCATACTCGAAAAGTTAAAGCTGATTTGATCCGAATGATTTCATAGCCAATCAGTGTTGCCAAATGTGCAGATTTATCTGTAGTTTGCAGGATTTTGAAGCATTAAGCAGTTTTGAATTTTTTTGTTTAAAAAATAAGTTTTTCTGTAAATTGTGCTGATTTAGCAGTTTTTAACATTATAAATTTTTACTCTGATATGTATTATTTTAATTCCAATTTCTGAAGTTAGAATTTCACCACATTGACTTAATATACACAATTTTGGTGGGCTTTACTCAAATTTTTTAGTGCGACAATTTAATTATTCTTTTTCTAACTATTGACTACAAAGACAGATAGATTAGGGATGCCAATCGGGAATTCCCAATACTGCAAATCCCGGGAAATGTTGTATATAAAAATCTTAAAAATCGGAAATTTCATTTCTTAACTGCCGAGATTTTCGGGATATATAAATTCCGTTATATTTTGTGTGGAAATTTTGTGAGTATTCCTTGTTGGAACATAAAATTACACTTAAGCGTAATTTTTTTTTGGTTGAAAAACAAAAAAAAAAATGAATTTTGTGGACTGAAATCCAAAAACCATGATAAATAAAGTTAATTGTCAGATAACAATTTTCATTTAAAGGCCCATATGTTTATAACAGGAACAAATGCTTACGACGAGCCTCCAAAATAAATTAAAAAATATCAGATTTTGGTTCTTAACAACGCAAAGCTTTTGCTACTAATATGGCTCTTCTCCTTGTTCATAACATTAAATGAATTACGTAATTCGTAATTTTTTTAAATCTTTAATATATTATTTCAAACATTAAACACATTATTAAATATCTATCGCATTTTTTTGTTAAGGTAGGATCACACGATTGTCGCAATGCGCAAATTTTAAACCATTTTTATTGTGCAGAATTGAGGCACAATAAAGAAATTTTTCCAATCAAACTCTCTGCAGTCACATGATTGCCCCTGTTTAAATAAATTTGATTGCTGCAAATTAGCGCAAAACGATTAAATAGAAAAAGTTGCCGCATTCCACTCACACGATTGTTCTAGTATAGGGTAAATATTAGAAACAGCGGTTGTACTAGTTTGTAAATTTTATATATATATGGTATACATTAATCTCTTTTGATTAACGTGTGTTTTTCTTATTGTTAAGGATCTTCAGAAATGTAGCAAATTTAAAGATGTTCTACTGAGATAGAAATTTGTATTTTAGTAATTTATACGTCAAATCATGCAGAAGATATAAATTTGTATAAATTACTTTATAAAAAATATTAGTTTACTACGTTACCGTTTGGAATCCCTAGAGAGAATTCACACAGTGTGTGATACTTAAATTTAGGTTTAAGAAAGGAACTAATAAATCATTTAGTTAATTTACTCCAACAAAATATTGAGGATTTGCTCCTAAAAAATTAGCCAACATCCATTGTGATCAAAAGACTGGAATATACCATGAATTAAAATGCTTTGCTTATGCATCGACGTAACGAGGAATATATCAACTACAAAATTGTTATCTCTGGCCGTAAGAGTTAAATATAAAGGCAAAATTGGTATTTCTTTTAAATTAAATTTAATACAAAATAGTCCTAAAAGAGTAAATTTGTTTTCAGAATTTTAAGATTTGTAGATTATAATCCGAGAAAAATGCTGTTTTCTTCTTAAGCGTGTTGGATTTTGCTTGAAGCCGGAGAAAATCAGCTTCTTAGCATATCTAGATGTCTTAAAACTATTTTTCTTACACGATGACGAAGAAAAATTTGATCTTCACAAAAAATAATAAATTATTTAAATACATAATAACAAATAGTAATTGTATTTTCACTAAATAAAGATTATTTTTTTATTCATAACGGGTATATTATAAGGGGTGTTTTTTATAGAGGTATAGAACTTTAAGTTGCAATAAAACAACGATGGATTATTCGATTGACATGAATTTTATTTATCCGAAAGATAATTTTAAATATGACTTCTGGTATATGACCGCCGTAACTGGCGCAGATGTAGTCCAATCTGGACGTCCAATTTTCGATGACTTTTTCTAACATTTGTGGCCGTATATCGGCAATAACACGGCGAATGTTGTCTTCCAAATGGTCAAGCGCTTGTGGCTTTACCACACAGACCAATGACTTTACATAGCCCCACAGAACGTAGAATAGCGGTGTTAAATCACAAGATCTTGGAGGCCAATTCACAGGTCAAAATCGTGAAATTAGGCGGTCACCAAACGTGTCTTTCAATAAATCTATTGTGGCACGAGATGTGTGACATGTTGCACCGTCTTGTTGAAACCACATCTCCTGGACATCATGGTTATTCAATTCTGGAATGAAAAAGTTAGTAACCATTGCTCTATACCGATCACCCTTGACTGTAACGTTCTGACCACCATCGTTTTTGAAAAAGTACGGATTAATGATTCCACCAGCCCATAAAGCGCACCAAACAGTCAGTTTTTCTGGATGTAACGGTGTTTCCTCATACACTTGAGGATTACCTTCACTCCAAATGCGACTGTTTTGTTTGTTGACGTAGCCATTCAACCAGAAGTGCGCTTCATCGCTAAACAAAATTCGCTTATGAAAATCGGGAACAATGGTAATCTCGTTTTGAATCTACGCCGTCCGTGAGTCTGTTCATGATGAATTGCCAAACCAAACTGAGAATAAATCACTTGACAGTTGTTAAATCGGTCGCCATCTTGAAAAGTAATGCCAACTTAAAGTTCTATACCTCTATAAAAAACACGCTTTAGATATATATAGTATACATATGTAGTATACACATGTATATTTATATTTTTTTAATATATATGTTTTATCGTTTGATAATCAGTTTTTTTTTCTAAATTTTCAATTTTTCTCAAAAAAATATGGTTGTAGTCAATACAAATCATCAGACAAAAAAGTGCGAGATTGGATAAATGGGAGTGACACAGTGTTGCCATATTTTTTTAGAAAAACTGAAAATTTAGAAGAATAAAACTGATTTTCGAGTAAAAAAATTGCACATACTGAACAAAGTAAAGAAAAAAAATTCATATACCTGTATCGAGTGTGTTCTCTAAACCGAAAGTGAGTAAAACTGAAATCAGATAAATCTTAAATACGCCACTTGTTTTAAGCTTTTGATATACAAAGACTTTACACGAAACGTAATTAATTGAATTATTAAGAAAAAATATCAATTTAATTCGATTTCGGCTTACAAACATACCAGATAAATTTATTTGATAGTTTATTTTTTATTCAAAACATAAAAAATTAAATGTGATATGATATAATGACATTTTGCCTGAATTTAACACTTAGCACAGAATTCGCGTACGCAGAATCCAGTGGTCTCAACCGTTTTAATGGGTTAGCACTTGTTATCATGATATACCGTTATTTCGATAATGAAGAAGGTTGCACAATTTCGCATTATTTCATACATACATACGTATGAGTGATATTTTATTAGTGAAACAGGTATATCACACATACGTTTATACTTACATATTGAGTGATGTGATCCCAGGGTGCTTTAACCAAAAAAAAAAAGAAAAAAAACTATCTTAGATTCAAAAATGAGTACCACATACTGTGTAAATTTTCTCTTTCTTTATGATTGGTGATCAAAAAAAGGGATAATTATTTTGTCGCATTAAGAGGGTAACGAGTAAGCCTCAACAGTTATATTAAGCAAATGAGGTGAAATTCTTACTTCAGAAATTGTAATTAAAAAACTTAAATGTTAAAAACTGCAAAATCTGCACACTTAATGGGAAAACTGATTTCTTAAACAAATAACTTTAAAACTGCTCATTGCATAAAAAAGCTAAAATTACAGATAAATCTGCACTTTTGGCATCGCTGGAGTGACACCTTCCATTCATACTAGATATGAGTGTTTGTATATGTTGCGAACAACAATTAAAGCCCCACATCGAACAAAGAGCGGAAAAGATTGAATAAACGGGTATTGAACAAACCACAACGTGCAAAAGCTACGTATATATGCAAATATATATGTATGTGTTTATTTGAAGACTGTATACAGCTAAGAAGTATTGTTTATAATGTCTTTCTGGAAGGAACTATAAACTACCTTATGCATATATTTGGATTTGAATCTGTTGCAAATACAATGAGGAAAAGGGATACAGAATGATAATAGATGGATAGTAGTAGTTAAGATAATAGTTAGTAAAAAGCTAGCGAAGCATTCAGGATTTCTTATTATTTAAGATGTATATTGTTATAGATATTAAAACATTATTATTCTGGAATAATTATAACATAAGATATTAAAAAATTAAAACAAATATTAACGACCATCATCAGATTCCCTACCGTAACTATATCTTATGCATTTGACTGTAATTTTGCATTTTGTTAACAGATTATATTTCTAGCAAAAAAAAAAAATAAATAAATAAAAAATATTTGTGTTTTAATGTTTAACATAATATTTGAAAAAAAACGTTTGTAGGTTTCTTTATTGTTGTTGATTTTTTCCAACATATACGGCCTTGTTACTCAAAACCTCAATTTTTTCTTTTTGTTGTACATATTTGTCTTGCAGTTGGTGTTGCTACCATTATAGTTGTTGTATATGTAGCGCATTGCAATATATTTAGTTGGAATTAAGAAAAAAAAACAGCAATACCTATTACTACAACCACATTAAATGTAACATTCAAATGTAATAAAAAGAAATATTTTAGTTTTTAACTTTTTTTTTGGATATGAAGAAAAAACATATTTTGTTTTATTCACATGCATGTTGTATTACATGAGCATGTTGCAAATATGAACTAATATACAGTGTCGGACATAATTGTGTCGTGTATTTTGAAAGTGGGGTAAGTCAAGTTTTTTTTTTTTTGTTTCGAGATATTTAAAGGTTTGCATTTCACTAACTTTAAAAATATTTGGAAGTTCTAAAAGACACATTTTTTGATATTTTGTGGTCCTAAAGAATGTAAGTTTATAATCCAATAGTGTATACAGTGCTGATTAAAAAGTAAGACATTTTTTATAACTAAAAGGATTTGCCTCACTTTCAAAATAAATTAATTTTATTTTTTAATATATTTAGAATTTTTTTAATATAAAAAGAAAAAATTGCTCCAAACTTTATATTTATTCAACTAATAACTAGTAAAACAAAGCAAATTATAGTCTAGAAGAATATATAATATAATAAAATAAAACCTATTTGATGAATCGAAATGATGACCAGATAAAGCGTGGGTGTAGTTTAGTTAATTTTACTCAAGTGCTTATATTTTACTTCTTAAAAAATTCATAATGAGCTTGGGATATATATAGGAGACAGTGATACAGATTTTGTTATTTCATTCAAAATAGATAACTTAATATTTTCGAAAAAACTTGGGCTTCTTCGCTGTGGTAATAGGTTTGAATTCAGCATCTCAAACTATCGTAATTTTGTATGGTACATCCCTTGTAAATCTGATCTAGCATATATGACCAATTAATGGCTTTTCCATCGGAATTATATTTTTATTCTTAAAACCGCTCTATCCAGAAATTGAAGGAGAAAAAGTTGTCGAGTTTAATTTCATGGAGTGAAAATTCATTATGTTTTCGACATTTTTGCATTACTTTATAGTAATTCTGGAGAATGTATAAGAAACTTTTTGTGCGGATTACCATTTCTACCACTCCAAATGTACGATTTTTTTGGAAAAAATTTATGTTCTGAAAATAAAAAATTTGTGATCAATGATATTTAGTTCATAGTCACTCGACTAAACCATTTTCATCCTTTTAAATTCCTTGCAAACTTAATGCTTTTCTTTTGACCAGTGCATATGTCACTATAAGCTAATACTGTGTTTTTGTGTTTAAAAGAGTAAATTGTTACTTCTTGTGCTATAAGGAATACTCTAGTTTCATCCCAAACATACATACCATCTTAAGATATGATGTTAACCGTTCACATTGTTTCACCATAGATCAACAACCGAAGCTAAAATTTGCAATTGTACGTTTGACTCAATAATAATTTCAACCTAAGATAGACTTGCACCACTTTTAAAATAAAAATATTTTTAATAATTTTTAGAGGTAAAACTTCCATCACCCAAATTTTTTTACTAAAAATTGTTTTCACACGAAAAGAACATAAAAATTTTTATCTATAACTAACATTATCCCGATTATTTTTTTCAAAAATGGACTTGCCCCACTTTCAAAATAAACGGCTCAATTATAGAAAGCTACGAGCAGATATATTTATTTATGATATAATAACAAATAAAGCTTCAGTTCAATTTATACGACTTTTTTCCAATGATCGCCTTTTTCCCGGTTCTTAATAATATGGACTGAATTTTCCTTAATTTAGCGCAACGGTTTCAGTCGGAGAAAGTGTAAAAAATCTATCTTATTTTAATTTGAATACAAAGATTACTTGTAGATCAAACAAAAACTGGCGGTGTTCATTATAATGATGGTAATACTTACTAATAATATCGACGTAATAAAAAAATATATGTATATATAGGGTGTTTTTTTAGCTGCATGAGAACTATTAACATCAATAAGTACGGTTTGACAGCTGAGAATATCAAACTGTATTGAATAGAAATCAGTAATCAGTAATTCATCATGACTCGTTTAACGTCAGTACAATGCTCCCAAATTCTAGAAATTAATTTTGAGAAAAAAAATCTATTTGCGAAGTTAATAGAGCACTTCGTCCAGCTCATTTCAGGTTAAACGGCTACGTCAATAAGTAAAATTGCCGTATTTGAAGCGAAAACAATCCTCAAGCCTAAACGAACCACCATTAATCCATGAAAATTGACTGTTTTGTGCGTTTACACGCTGGCGGGATCATCGATGCTTATTTCTTTCGAAATGAGCAACAAG
Organism: Wohlfahrtia magnifica; assembly: GCA_023159175.1. Taxonomy (NCBI): domain Eukaryota; kingdom Metazoa; phylum Arthropoda; class Insecta; order Diptera; family Sarcophagidae; genus Wohlfahrtia; species Wohlfahrtia magnifica. The sequence goes on along the minus strand of JAKWBJ010000198.1, from coordinate 1,654,816 downwards.
CTGACGTCACGGTGAATGGCAAGAGTCATACAGCCATGCTGACTGATTTTCAATTTGATATTAACACTGTCTTTGCTTCTGTGCACTGGCCACAACGTTCATGCGATTTCACGCCTCTGGATTACCTTTTATGGGGCTTAAGCCGACAAACCAGCAACTTTTGAAGCATTTGAAGCCACTACTCAAGCCAATATTGACGCCATATGGCCATATTTATTGGAAAAGTAATCAAATATTGAACTGATCAAATGGCTCATGTAACTCGTAGCTGGACATATCTACCAGAATATAATAAAAAAAATTCATTCTAGCAGCAGTGTAGATATGGTTTGGCATTCAACATGGTCTGCTGGGGTTGGCATTATAATTTTTATCGATATAAATTTTGATCGTTTCACATATTCAAACCTATAATTCGATGCAAAACAATGAACAAAATAGGTCTTTTTGAAAGCTGGCCCTTTCGGCAAGGCAATAATCCAGACCACGCAACAAGAATTGTAAAGAAGAGTTATCATATAACGTTCCCAAACATCTTTAGTACTAGTTCAGTTCTAGTAAGATCACTGGACTTAAATATTATTGAAATTGATGGACCCAATTTGGTCAAAATAATAGAAAACATTCTATTAAGTCACAAAAACGTCTTCTCGATGATCTACAGTCAAAATAAGGCGTAGATACTTCCCTGTACATCCAAAATATATTAGAATCGATGCCAGCAGATGTCAGCTGTTATTTTAGCAAAAGATGGCCCATTAAAATATTAATAATAAATATGAAATGCCTTTACTGTAAGTGGCTTACTTTCACTGTGAGGTTCATTTATTCATATATTACATTTCTTATTTACACCTATATTTACATCTTTTGAGATATTATCTAATGATATTACAGCGAATTAAATTTGTAATCATAGATATTGAGCTGCATTTTCCTACTTTTTTGAGTTTTTGATTTTTTTGTTTTATGTTTTTATTTCAGCTCATTCAGCTAATCAACTTCAAGATTAATTAAAATACTTAATACTTATGTCAATCAGATTTGTTTTTTATTAGATATCAATAATTTTGTTAAAAAAATAGCATGGCTCACTTTGACTGTAAGCCATTGTATACTGTGTGAAATGAGTAGGTCCGCTATATCCGTATAATTGCCCATTTATAGTCTACACACACGGAATCGCAGTTTGGACATAAAGTACCATTTAGCATAACCAAAATATTACGAAATGTTGCAGTTTTATCGGATTTGGCAGATGATGTACGAGTTTTATAATTATCGAATTGATAGTGACAATTAATGGCAAATAAATTAATGGATTTCCACAACTCAGATAAAAGCTCTCTATTTGACTTATGAATACTGGCTTATATAAAAATATCAATAATTTTATTTAGTTCATCTGCGCTGAAATTCTTCAATATATTGTTTTTAGCGACTACGTTTTTAATTTGTAATTTAACAATTTTCAAATCTCAATTTTTTAAGAAATCTATTTTTCAAAATTTTCAAAAATGTTAACTTTCTATGAGATTTATTTGAAGGTAGCCCGGTACCTTGTAGTACAAAATATGTAGTTTTATTTACAGTCACATGAGGGTTAGTCAGAGATACTTAGCAATTACATGTAAATGTGGGCTACGATGATGAAAAATAACTAAACATACGAGATATGTAATTGAAGGGTTAGAGTGCCAGCTTTTTAAATATTTTTAAGTTTTTTTTTTCTATTTCAAAAGAAATAAAAACCAACAGAATCAACATAAAGTCGTTAAAAACGGAATGCCACTGATTTCATACACATGTCTAAGGTTTCAACTCAGCTACTTGCCGACTTACAAAAGAAATAAAGCAAAAAAAAAAAGAAAAAAAAACTTTTACCTTCTTTGATATACAAAAATAGCAAAATAAATAAAAAAATAAATAAATTTTCTTTTAAGTATTTAATATTATGATATGATATGTTTTATGGTGTTATTTTTCTTTCTGTTTTTCATTTTTCTATGTTCGACTAGTATGTAGGTATGGATGTATGTATGTACTCATATTTCATTGATATAAATTTTCACTTGCACTTACTTGATTCGTTAATGACTTTTTACTTTTACGCTTTTTAATTATAAAATTTTAAAAGAAAAACTAAAATTATAAAAGATTATAAAAAAATGTGAAATATAACACTTCTTTCCCCCTCTAATGTCTGCTTCATCTTGTTCAAAGTAAATTTCAAATTTATCTTTGAGCAAATAAATTGCGTACGTCTAGTAGCGGTTAGGGCTGAAGAAAAAATTATTTAATTCTTTGAACTTTCCTTTGAAATCTGTTTTATATTTGTTGTATTTAGATACGCGTTTTAGTTTAATTCATGGTAATTTGTGCAAATATTTTGTTAATTTTATTTCATCATTTCGAGTAAGAAATTATTTTCTGCTTTTAAAACTATGTATATGTGTAAGTCAGTTTGCTAGCGGTTAAGTCGGTCGGTTTGTCTATCATTTCAATTCAGTTAAGTGTTGTTTGTATTTTTTTGACTAGATGGATGAACTAAATATTTTGATGGTTGTAATTAGAACAATTTTTTACGCTCCGTCAAAAAACAAAAACGAAAGTTCATTTTAAATTGCTTTGAATCTATGTCATTCGTACATATGTGTGTATGAATGTATAATATGTATGTAGAGTAAGTAGAAATTATAAAATAATTTAGATGTTTTATGGCAAATTATGAAAATGAAATAAAAATATTTTTTATACAAAGTCAAATTACTGAAAAATAAAATACATATGTTTACTTTTACACAAAGATACAGTATGTCAAGAATGAGTTTCCACATTGAAAATAATTAAGTACTTACAACTACCTCACCAATAAAATGGCATTTTTTACTTCTTAACACGAATTTTTTTGATTTATTACAATAATATACATATAAAAGATAAATTCAGTTTAAAACAAATAAGAAATTTGTCAAAAATAAATTTTAGTCACATTTGGTCCTTTTAACTCACTCTTTACACAAAAATTGGATATGTGTTTACATTATACGTAGTGGTGGTGTTATAACCATTTGCCAGTCTTCGGACACAAGTTTAATCATTGTTTTCCATTGTTGTAGAGTCGAAGTCGCATGTGCTCGTACAAAGTTAAGGCGATTTTCTCTGTTCCTTTCGGATATAAGGGGGTTTTTCTGCATCCTTATAGCTTCTGACACCATATTTCCTGGCTCTTCTATTAGCGATTGAAATACCAACGTTAATGAGAGTTTCAGTTTTTGTTTGCTGGTATTACTTTATGATATTTCACAAAAAAGTTTTTGATTTTACTCTCTTCGGGTGCTGTTGTTACACGTGGTCTTACTACCTTTATGCACGTATGGATATTGACTTCTCAAAAATTTTTGATTTTGGAATAGAATATTTTGGTGACATATATTTGTGTGAAACTCTGCTACGATAATCATGTAAATTTCTGATTTTTAATTCAGAATTGTATTTGCTGCCGGCCATTTTTAAAAAATTTAATGCACGAGTATCACTTTTAGTAAAAATTATATTTCTTGAAAAGCTGAATAAATAATGTTGTAACGGCCGCTTATCATTTTTTTATCTTATTTTATAATTCTTTTATTTTTGTGTTAATACATATTTTTATAATTCATTATATGTTGACTTTTATTTTTAATTTTAACTGATGACCACTTGTTTGTTTAGAATTATTTGTTCAAACTATAATTATTAAAATTATTTAGTTATTACTTGACTTAAATAATTTCCTAACCCTTAAGGGTTAAATAGTTACTTTTATTTACAACTCTGTGTTATCTATTTTTGTGAATAGTGGTAAAGAGAAAGAAGAAAATAAGAATCTTTTTTATTAGATTTTGTTAACGAACATTCATTCGGTGATCAACAGTCAATAAATAAAGACATATAAACAAATTAAAGCAGTTATTTTATTTTATAATAAAATAATAAAAAAAAGAACTTGAAACGCAAGTAGACTTAATAGGCTCCTGTGAGAGAGCTAGAATATTGCTTTAGTTGAAAATGTTTTGACCACCACAGTATGTATTTAGCGGTTAGTCAAAACATTAATCAGATTTTAAATATTTTGCACATTAATCACATTTTATGGAATTAACCAACTTTTTTGGGCCATTATCTTCCGGTACTTTCTGCCACTCTTTTACTATTGAATTTTAAGTACTGTCATATTCTTTGAGTGGCGCGTTTAGCTACGTTTTCTTAAAAACTCACAAAGTTTTAATATTGTTCAAGTCATGGGTTTGTGCAGGAGTATCTATAAGTTTTCCGCAGTTATAAAGAAGCCACATCCGCCCTATATTTTTCTGTGATTTATGATTAGAATCGTTGTCCTGATAAAATTTAAATATGGTTTGTTGTCGCTGAGGAACCCGAATTTACTAAGGCTGCTTATCAAATGGCTATTTAAAATGACTTAGTATTGCTGTGCAACCATTGTTGATTCTATAAAAGTCAAGTTTTCGACACCTTCGCTTGAGATATACCCCCAAACCAATATTGCCATTTTTTTAGATTTAACATTCGAGCTGATTTTCATTTTTGTAGCGTTGTTAAGGCTTTCCTCCACATACTCGTAGAGTTGTCGTTGTAATACTACATAATTTTCAGCACAAAATATGAAGTCATTCCAATAGTCAGACGGTAGTTAAACGTTCATAATGATGAGGGATAAAGGTTTGCTGCAGATATTAATGATTTCTTATGTGTTACCCTTGATTAGTTTTTATATTTTAAGACTGCCATCTGAAGTGTATAATGAAAGTCAACTATACCACACTCAAATGAGTGACATTTTATAATATTTGTACTACAAAAAATGATCACCAGCTTATTAATAAAACTTCCGCAGATAATAACGAAATTCGAAAATAACGGCAAACTGAGTAAAACAAAACTATAAGTTATATTGCATTAACCCTAGAAAACTAAACCCCGCCTGTAAGGCACAACAATGCCACTTTTACGCATTTCGTTTTGATCGAGAGCAAGCAACAGCACGAGTTTTCCAACCAACGCAGTAATCCATCGTGTGAATTTGTGTGAAGTTCATTGCACAAAGGTTTTTTGTTAGGGAAATATACTACTTCGTGTTGCCTCTGAGGCGAGGTTTAGTATTTAAACACTATTTCTGACTACACATTCTTATTCAAATTTTATTTTATTTTTTTTGTAAAAAAATTGTTTTAAATCCATCAAGGAAAAAGCGTATGAATGTTTATTATTGAGAAAAATGCTATAAAACGTATTGTCTAGAACATCGATCTTCAAATTGCTATCAATGTGACTTTAAAAAGAAGGGAAGATCTAATTACTATGTACATAACAAAATGTAAATGACATGTTAAATAGTTCTGCTTTTATGTTTGTATTTTATTGACTTCTAATAACAATTTAATGATTTTTTTTATTTTACTTTTTAATAAGCCAATATTTAAATATAAACTGTTTTTTCAATAAACAAAAGTTTTTTAAATTAAAGTAGAATCACAGGCGAGGCTTAGTTTTAAACGTTGAAAAAAATTAGTTTTCTAGGGTTAAAAAGCTAAGGAATATTTGTTTTTGTTGCTTTTTTCTTAACAAAAAATATGTATGTAGTAACAAATCCTGCCATTTTATTGCTAATTTAATCAAAAAAAGCTTTTTAATGGTATGTGTGTAAACTCATTCTTGACATACTGTATATCACTGCAAACTAACTGGCATTGACACTTTATATTATTTATGTATTTATGCTGTTTTTTGCAACACCTAAAATTATTAGTTTTGCCGATATATACGATATAATTTACGTGGCATTTCTGGTTAGAATCGATTTATGATTTGCTATATGAGTGGCATAAACCATACCAATTTAACTTTTAGAATTGACCTTAAATGGCATAAAACTCTCATGTATGCTTCAAAGACTATTTTAAAGCTTCTCGACTGCCTACAGAAGAGGGCGAAAGTGCTTATTAATTACGGTAGAGTAGCCAACTCTACCAATTCATTAAAGCATCATCACAACGTAGCGTGTGTTACTTTGCTCTATCGGTACTATAACAGAATATGTTCTAACGAAGTAAAGTAATTAATTCCTAATAATCACATATCCGTTCGTAAATCCTTTTTTCTCGTCGAGGGCAGTAGATTGTCCAGCGGATCGGATTTTAGGGAGAATTCGTACCTTAGTCGCACTGTTCGTTTGTGAAACAATCTTTCAGCGAAAGTTTTCGCTGCTACTTACGAAATATAATAACTAAATTTACATCGAACGTTCTTAACCACTACTCTCTCTATCCTCCTTTCCAAAACCTATTTTCCTAGTACCAGCACATTGCACTGCATGAGTAGGTGTTATCCCCTGCCTGCTGGTCGCAAGAAACAAAAAAAAGATCTACGAACCAACGAATGATATAGGTACACCTTGATATGTTATCAACAAAAACAAGCGTTTTTTGCCTGTAGTAACCAAGAAGATGACTAGTGTGTGTTTCAACAATGCAGGAACCAATTTTGAATAATGGAAAAGTGAAAATAAATGACTTCTATATTTAAACAAAAAGCGTCAGATGTTATGGACAAGATAGTGTCCAAATACAACGCTAAACGCATTATGTCTATACTCTAGGTTCAATCCAAATCTCAAAAAAAACACAATCGAAGCACTTGTCGAGGGTTCTTGTCATAACTTATAGTTCAGAACTAAAAGAATGAACAAAAGAGCTAATCATAATCGAATAACACAAAACGCTAAAATGCGTTTGCCAGGATACCAGAGACCTATTAGATACTTCTAAGTGGGATGTAACTGGTCGGCTGTCACTAATTGGTCATTGTTACCTTTACACGATTGATGATTTGAAATCTAATCGAAAGATATGAAAGTTATGCTATGACTCTAAATTGCCAACGTGCAACACATATAATAAAGTAATGGCTCATCGCTGCATTAGTGAGCGACTTACGAAATAAGTAAATTTACATCGAACGTGTCTATAAACACCACTTCCTCCCTTCTCATTCCCGCAAACTGTTTTTCTAGTACCAGCACAATACACTGCAAAAGTCGAGGTCATCCCCTGAATGCTGGCCTAAAGTAAAAAAAAAAAAATACAAAAACAAAAAATTAGTTGAACTTAATTTTATGTAGTCAACCCTTTTTTGTTAGTGTTATAAATGTCTTTTGCTTTCCGTCACCCCTCTTTAGAGTATATGGCTTCCACAAAGCACCTCCATCTGACACGGTTCACCGCTGTTAATTTTCCTTCTTCCCATATTCGATTGTTCTGTCTTAGTTCCTGGATATTTGTGCGTCTTGATCGTCCATGATTTCTGGAGCCTTGAGGACTCCACTCGAATGACTGGTGGTACTATCAGGACTTCTCGAATTGTGTGGCCTACGTACCCCCATTTTATTTTCCTTATCTGCTTCAGTATGGGTTCGTCATTATGTTCCACACAGTTCTGTGTTACTTATGGTGTTATGCCAGAATATTGTGCATAGGTGCTAAGGCACCTTTTGAGGAATACGTGGAGTTTGTGTGTTATGTTATTCGATACAAGCCTGACTTCACTGTCATACAACAGAACTGATTGAACACATGAGTTGAATATTCTGAGCTTAGGTCGTCTGGATATATGTGAGCTTCTCCATATTGACTGCAGTCGTTCGAATGCCGCTCTCGCTTTATTGAACCTGTTGTCTACGTCTGTTTCTGCGCCGCCATTCGGAGTCATCAATCTGATTAGGTCCCCCAGTTTCGACTGCCTGTCGAGAACAAAAGTCATACGCATAGTTCAAATCTTCGAGTTGCCGTGAGAGACTCCATGTTATTCTTCTTCTCTTTGAACAGACTTTGCTCTTTATGTCATCCAGCACAATGGTGAATAGCTGAGGTGATTATGGGCAGTCTTGTGTTATAAAAATTTAATATAAAATATGAGCACCTTCATTCATTAACAAACTTCACTATAAATTCTATAAATTTTATATTGCAAGCCTTTGGAAAAGTTAAGCTATCATGTCAGTTTTTGTTTTATCATAAACGTATCGATAAACACTGAATTCATACTGTTCATGTTAAATATTCTACTGTTATAATAGATAATAATCTTGATATCTTCTTAAAAATCTGTTCAAGTTGAAGATAGACTAGTTGTGTGATACTCTAATAGATACTATTAAAAAATAAAATTTAATTACGAAAAGTGATGCCTTTTCGGGTGTAAATCATTGATGCCAGTTGCTGTTTTACATTTTTCCAGCTCAAACTTGTTTTAAACATTTTTAGATTAAGTCTTTAATTATGGTCAGCAATGTGTCATACTCTGAACTATAAGTGCACTACACACATAATAATATAGGGTACAATATAAAACTAAAACATATTTATAACGTATATGTCATATGTATACATATGTACATATGCACATATACTCGTACGAATATACATAATTGTTACAATACGCAGGAAGTAATAAATTTATGCTGCTCTCGTTACAATTTGTTCACTGATAGATCTAACGGATATGCGAAACAGCTGCAACATCATCCGAACATCCTTTCGTATAACCATTTATGCACTTATTGCCAGTAGAATCATACAAAAGGCAGAGAAGAAGAACATAAAGACCAACAAACATTGAAAACTTTGTTTTTTTTTCTTCATTTATCATGGGAATTGGCCAGTATCTGCAGCCAGACGTTTTCTTTATATAAATGCATACCCGTATTCGTGTATTTAATAATATAACGATGGATATTGTTTATATTCCAGTACAAGCGTGATTCTGTATGTTTTCATGGAAACTTGTATGATTTCAGTTCTTCCTATAATTTTTAATCCGTTTAGCTAATATTGAGAGAAGTGTTTAATAATTTTTCAAGTTTTTCTTTAACTTTATCTTACAATCATCGTATATTGCGTGTGTGTGTGTGTTCTCTGTTGATTTTTATAAAACATACACAGTTTTTTGCAGTTCAAACAATGATTTCCATTTATTAACCAGCGAAATTTTTGGTTTGCCGACTGTTGGCTAACAATGAATAAGTGATTAACTTGGAATATGTTATTTCTATAAGGATTTCAATGAATTAAAGAATAAAGATGAAAATTGATAATCAAGAGCGCAATAGGATTTCGACTCTTAAAATATAACAGATGGCGCTAGTTTCTTTGCATTCAGCTCTTTTTCAGTTAGTGCTAACCTTCAAACGACAGCTGTTAAAATTTCTTGATATTCTATTAATTAGTTTGTGAGTTATTGTGCTAAAAGTGAGTTGTTCTGAAAATAACAACGTTATAGGGACTCCGCTCCATCAGAAACAACAATAAAACGTCGGTCTGCTGGCTTTAAACGTGGTCATAGAGACATCGATGACGCAGAACGCAGAGGCGGTAACATCAGAAAACATCAAAAAAATCCACAAAATCGTTTTGTCATCAGGTATCTTATATTAAATTTTGAATATATTGAGAAAAATTAAAATGAATGTTTCTGAATTTAGATTTCTTGATAATCACTTTAAATCATTAGTTAAATAATTGGCTAAATTCGACAGGTGGACATGGTTTTTCCCATATAAAGTAAATATTGATTTTATATATATATATATCATGAGAACGTTTAAAGAAAAAGTTTCAAATTTTGGTCTAAATAACTTGGTTGTTCAATACAAATCATCAATTTAAAAGTGGACGAAATTGGATAAGCGGGCGCATACAACCCATCTATTGTTGCCCTGAAATCTATATGTATCCAAGTAGCTTATATGGAAGAATAAAATATAGACTATTTCAACTTTCCACATGGTACTCTATTATCAAGGTGCACACTAAGTTTAAAAATTAACTCCAGAGGAAGAGTAAACCTCTTATAAAATTTTTAATAAATTTATAAACGTACATTTGTATAGTCAGTGTTTCTTATATAAAAAGAGATAAGTGAAAAATAAAACGGATAGGATTGGGAAAAAATATTTTAATAAACACACATCACATATATACATAGATTTCTGGGCAACGCACGATGGGTTAAGCTAGTAAAAATATAAATTTCGACCTTAAATATCTGTGCTTTCATATTAACACTGTTCATAATTGCCTCTCCCTATAATGATTTTATTTATTTTGTGTATACTAGAGTCCTCAGTCCTCATTAATCAACTTGATTTTTGAGGCTAAGTAGATGATTAATCCAGTGTAGCTTCTGTCTACATATGATTAAGTAGTGCTGAATATCCTTGTTAATTGCTGATGATCTTTACTTTAGCATTGTAATTTTTCCAAGGGAACTTATTTTCAAGTTTCTTTTTTATATGGAGTTTGAGGGAAGTCGAAGCCTCTTTATTAAACACTCGAAGCCACAATTCAATTTTTTCATCTTAACACTACACCACGCCACCCTATCTACGTACATAGGTATGTAAGTATATATAATGCCTTCAAAAAATAACTTTTTAAAAAAATTCGAAAAATATACATACTTATGTTACATATATATTTTCTCTTGTTTATTATTTAAAGCTACACAAAAAATGTGCTTTCTTTCTTTGTATTAGAAAGAATTTTATAGCCGTATTACTCCCAAAGTACTCAATCGATGTAAATAAAATAATTATTGTGCAAAAATGTACAGGAAAAGCTTTTTAGATGGAACAGAATTGGGGCTTAACGATTTTTTGCATACAAAATGATATAAAAATCGTTGGCAAAAGCAGTCGTGAGATCGTAAGAATCTATTTTTGTTTTGACAGCGTTTTTTCTAATTCTCTCAATTGTGCTCTCACAATCTGTATGTCGTGTTGCCGTACTTTAACCGAATTTTATGCCTTTTGTAAACAAAACACAACAAACAAAAAGCAAAGAAAACATACAAAAAAATAAAAAGGGCAATTGACAGTATTTGAAGTTGCGGCCAGGGCTGTCAGATCTGGCGATTTTAAAAGTTATTTGGCGATCTAATTTTCGGTTTGGCGACATGGCGATTTTTAAAATAGTTGGCGATTATGTTGGCTATTTTTGACAAAAAGTACGAAAAATAAATATTATTTTGGCATTTTTTTTTTTTTTTTTTTTTTGTATGAAATTCGTAAATATAGTGTATTTTAATGTGACGATTATAGATGGCAGCGGAACTTAAGTTGTGTTCTTGACAAGGAGTAATTTGTAGTTGCCTATATGGATATGAAAGTAATAGGTATTTAGGTTCTAGTTCACTTATGTAATTCAATTTTTGGCATCTGGCTAGGAAATAGGTCCATATGTGGAACGAAAAACCTTTAAACTTGAAAAATATGGACGAAAATTAATGTTTGCTTGAAAAATTCACACATATTCCTCAAGGCTATGAAATAGAACATCATTGAAACTTCTCTTCTTTTTAAATCCAAAAATCAGATGGTTTTCAGCTAAATTATTAGCTCTTACGTATATGAAGGTATGGAAAACCGATTTTCAACCATAAAAATTAATTTTTAAGTTTTATAGCTTTGGGTAAAATATAAACTATATTATAGTAAACATTGTACACTTTCAGTTTATGATAAAATTTTTGCTTAATAGAATTAGTGAAATATACAATATGGCGAATTTTGCACCACTTTTGGCGAAATTTAAAAAATCGGATTAAATTATTTTTTATTTATTTAAACATTTTTTTTATTATTTAAAAATATATGAAATATGTTTTCAAACTGTTAAAGAAAGTTGATATGACGATTTTGGCGTTTTCTTAATTTGAACTTGGCGAAAAAGCTTAAAAAAGATCTAGCAACACTGGTTGCAGCTGTCGATTTTAAATATTATGGGCCATAATTTATTTGACAGCGTTTTTGCTTGAAGTTGCAGACGTATTCTCTTTCATCACTTCAATCCATATATATTTTTACAAAATCGGTGCAGTAGAACGGTCATAAAGGGATACAGAGAAATGTGTTAGCCTATTAATTATGCACATACATATACATACATATGTATATAGTTTATATAAATTATAGAAGTACGACAGTGAGTTTCGCATATATTTTCAAAATGAAAATACATATGTACATACATATATTTAAGAAAGTTGATATATTTTTATCTTATTCATAACATAAGTAAGAAAAATTTTAATTTTATTAGAAGAGTTTGTTTAAAATTTTTCAAAGTGTTTATTTTTGGACCGTAAGAATTATTTCTAATTTTAATTAATGAAAACTACCATATTCGGACCTTTGCATTCTGAAAACAATGATAAGCATCTAACGCTTATCAAATCGTTATCCTTAGACGTTTTTTAAATTTTATTCATACATATGTATGTTAACAACACGTAGTTATTTCTAAGTTACACAAATTAAGTGTTCGCTCTTGTTTTCTTTTTAATTTTTTTTTGCAAAAAATTTTCAGTTTCTTGTTTAATTTTTAAAACGCGTAAATTACATGTATGGTCGTAATTACACAGAGATGATCGTACGTACTATATGGAATATCATGTCAGGCTTTTTGTGTCCATTAAAACTTTTATCCATTTGATATCATCTCATCGTGTTGTTCAATTTTACAACAATTTAATCAACAATGGAAACCAAAAGACTTACTTTGCCGATAAATATCGGTTGTACGAATGTTGAAAAATAAACCATTTCATTAATCAAGACAGTCAAGATGATTGTTGCTATTTTTTAGATGCTTTTCTGAATACTGTTATACCATTTTAATTGTTCGAGGAGAAGTAAAAACATCAAACGGCAAGTGTAAGTGCTATTCCACCACTAGAAAATGGAAAGAAAGTTTATGTTTCTTTCTTTATCTAAACGAGTGAGTTGAAGACAGAATGTTCATTATGACCAGTAGCAGTTACAACAAAAAGCAATTATGTGTTTAACAACTACGAGTATATGCATGTATGTATGTCTGTACATATATGTATGACATTAAGATGAATTCTATTGAAGAGGTATAATCAATTATTTATTGTCTTATTGTTAAAATCTTAAATGATCTCATGGGAATGGGGTTAAGAATAAAAAATGTGTAATTTAATTAAGTTTGAATAAAACGAAAAAAAAATCAATCATATTTATTTAAAGCTTTTATATGTTTCAAATTTCGCAAGAAATTAAATGATTTTATTTACTCACTCACTCATGTTTATTAAATATTTGTTTTAAAACCAAAATATTAAGTGATTTGTGTGTAACCAACCTGAAAATAAAAAAGTAAACCAAAAAGATCATAAATCATTAAGATGTTTTGTTCTGTTCTAAACAATAAATAATTTTAAGAAATATTTTAATGTGATTTATCACTATAATAATTGTAGCAAATCATGTTATTAAAAAAGCAAAACTAATCTTTAAAGAACATAAATCTTTATTATGAAATTCCAAAAATTAACAAAAAAAAAAAAAAAATAAAAAATCAAACAATATTCTAAAGAATACATTCATAGCTTTAATAATAACAAAAACTAAAAATCATAACTACAACGACCTTCAGCCTTCAAATGAAAACAAAATTTTTTCAGATTAATTTTCAAATTAAACCGCAATTAAGTATGATTTCCAAAGCTTATCTTTGTTATTCTTCGGTAATGTTAGGTTTTCTTCGTTTTTGTTAAAAACCATTTGACTGAAGTATTAAAAATTAGAAAAGGAAAAAATTACAAAAACAAAATAAATGCATACACACATATATGCATACTGTGTATACAGAGTTGGACATGTTGGGTTGATATTCTGTCGCGTGGATAGCCTGATTTCACATTGTACCTAGTGTATCATGTATCAAAAATAACCCCTATAAAATTGTAAACTGAATGGAATTTCGAACAAAAAATCTTTTAAAAATACCTGCAATAAATTGTTACTGGATGTATGAGTTCGTGAATTGTAGTTAAAATTAAATAAAACTTGTGCTTTGTTTTTAATTAAAATCCTTTATTTAACACAATTTTGTGCACTACTGCTTGTACTTTTTACAAGCAATAACAATTTTCTATTCTTAATTGCTCCGTCTATCTGCAATCTTGTAAACAACAACAATTACTCGACAGATTTTTCTACTTAAAGATCTTCCAACTCGATCGTAGTTACAGCTTAGGTTCGATCACAACCTTTTCAACCAGAGGTTAACCACACTTAACTCTTTTTACTGGGTTAGCTGCAACTAAACTGGTTTTTTACTTCACGATTCACTTTACGAGTTTACTCCTTATAAACTCGCTTCACACAAGCTGTACTCGCTGAGTTTACTTTACTTAAAACTGATCGTCGTTCGCATCGATGTGCTTTTTATATGGCTGAGTAAACAATACATTGAAAGCTCTCGAACCTCTCGATATTTCAGGTAGATTCCATTTATTTTTTTAATTTCTTTTAAGTTCATTTGTATGTGAACATTTGTATGTGAACATCACCTCTTTCAGCTCTTAGTATTTGTTGTTGCTTGTTTATTGTCTGTTACTTGTTTTCTTTGCTGCTCAATTATTGTTGTTGCCGTGTTATTTTTATTTACTTTATCTCTGCTAATGTTTGCTGTTGTAGATTTGGTTATTTGCAAACAGCACGTATAGTTGTTCTTGCAGCTTGAGCTTATTTATATTAGCGATGTAATAAACGCTGGGGTGCTCAACCTTATTTTTGTATTTTGTACTTTCCTAACAAGCTCTCTTACAGTACACTGAGACCCATGGGATCTATTGTGCCCCTTCCGGTTTATGCTTTGTTCAGCAGATCTGCTACCTTCCTAATGTACATCAATAGATCCGAAACTATACTGGTGGATATTTTAGGTATCGGTATACTAGTTTACGTCAAACTTATTTCGAACTATGTCTTCATTAGGCCAACAATGCCGGCTTGAAAATACAACATGACAAATTCAGGCATGATATCCAGGACAGACTTCCCGACCTTTTTAGTATCTCCTTAGCCGAACATGCCGCCATGCTCATCACACAGTTGCAAAGCGTTGTCAAGCCCATCAGTTAATACATTAGACAGTAAGGTTTTATTTTCCATAGACATAAATAAAAACAAACATATTTACATATCGTATTGTAAATGTGCAACAGTGGTGGCCTTATAATTAGAAACGACTTAGCAGCATATATATTTGTTAATGTATTTAAAAAATTGTGTTTCTTATCTTAAAACTAAGAACTAAAATAGTAAAGTAACAAATCAGCATTAAGTTTAAAATTAAAAAAATTCACAGCATCAATAATATTTTTTAGAAAAATAACCAAAAACAAATAATATCAATTTTGGTTTGGTCCCATAATTAGAAACAAGAAAATATTTACACATAGAACTGGAAAATATCTTTATAAAATCAAACATAATGGACATACATATCTTTTAATATTTTATTGGATTAAGCATTTATTGACACTAGCTGGTCTCTTCGGTAAACTTTTTATTAAACGTGGCCATGTTTTCAATTGGGTTGATATCAGGACTTTGGGGTGGCTATTCCAGAACATCAATATTTTGATCCAAAAGAAAACACTTCACTAATCTTGAAGTGTGCTTTGGGTTATTGTCATGTTGGAAAATACAATGGACAGGCATATTCTTAAAGGATTACATACTTTTATATTTTGTTGATTCATTATTCCCTAAATTCTCACAATTGGATCCACACCACATTATGAAAAAGCACCCCAGGCCATAATAGATCCCCCACCGTAATTCACCGTTTTCACTGTGTACGTGGGGTCTAAGGCTTCGTTTGGAGGACGTCTTACATACGATACGTTTTTTCATCACATCGGAACAAGTTAAACTTGGATTCATCTCTCCAGAGAAGCCCATTCCACAAACGTAGATCTTTTGTAATCATTTCTCTTGCACCCCGCAACCGCTGTTTTTTTGTGCAATGCAGCCACTTATTGCACTCAATGCACTTCTTATTGTCCAGGAGAATATTACAGGGTTTAGTTTAGTTTTTAGAAGATAAGAATGGGTTTGTCTTACAGGCTCTACAAATAATTTTAACTTCTGCTGGAGGGCTTCAAATCTTTTTGTTTTATTGTACAAGTGAATTGCACTAAATACCATTTTTTAAGCAGGAAAACCTTTTTCCGATAGCGTAGACAGTGTTTCCTTCTAGTAACACTGCACAATTAACTCCCGAATTTTCGGAGTACATGACTTGTTTCTGCCCATTAAAAAACCAAGAAGTATCAAAGCAATATATTGCCTTTTCAAATTATACTCACTTTATCACTAATAAGTGATAAATTTAGAAATTAGCACAAAAACTGAACGTGTCTAATTACGTGGTCAGCCAAAAGCAATTTCTTGGAAAATAATCTAATTTTTTTAATAGAAAACTTTAAACTCTACATGTGGATTGTCTATTCGTCGAATAATGGTATTTCAGTTAGTATTTCACTGCAAGTCTTAAAAGAAGTTGCACTTCGGTTTTATTTTCTTAAAACATCGTTTCTAATTGCAAGGCCACCACTGTATGTATATTTAATTTATATGCAAAATATAAAACAAACTTTAATCCTTGCAAATAATTTTGAAATACTCAACAATTTCAGTTTAATTCTTGCCTTTCACAACGCTTTTCAACATGAAAGCATTTTATTTTAATTAAATTTTTCAGTTTTTTTTTTCTCTCTTCATTGGGTTATATTCCTTCATAATAAAAATCGGGAATAAAAAAAATGTATCTTTCATTCCAGAAAAACGAGGTGGATTCAAAACGTTAGATCTAAAAATAGGAAAATAAAAATGTTCACTGAGAAAAAAACGAAACTTAAAATATATGAATGAATTACAAGCAGTGTTGCCAATTTAGCGCCTTTTTAGCGCGTTTCAACTACCGAAAAGTCGCATTATTCCCTTCAGCGCTTTTTAAAAAACGCGCTAGCTTAGCGCTTTTCTGTTTGAACTTTTTTTAAGAAATTGAAAGTCACTAACTTGAATAAACTCACTAATTTATACAAACTATGGGCTTAAACTACTTCATGCTTTAAAAATTACGTTACTCCAGATAATATTTGTAAAAAAATTACTAAAAAATTGTGTTTTTGGAACGTATATGAAATCTAAGGCCCCATTTGTCAGTACTTATGTTATTTTAACTAAAATAGAAAAAATTAAAATTATTGTTGTTGGATCATTTAAAGATCCCAAGAGATCATAATTCCAAAAAAATTCTTTCCATCTATGCCTATCTAAAGTCAATAATTTAATAGACTGTTTTTTCAATTCTTCTACTTCCCTGCGAATTCCATTCCATTCAATGGCCTGTTTCGCTAAGTAGTAGTTCGGTTTCCTCAGAGTGTGCCCAATTCATTTCCATTTCTTTCTCACAATTTCCTTCATCACAAGAACTTGGTGTGATCTTGTTTTTGGCCAGAATATTGTCAAAATAAGTCGCATATAGCGGCTTATAAGCGCCTGAATGGAATTGATATCATTCACAGCCGCATTCCATAATTCGAGATCATACAAAATTATATTTCATATACGAGTTAAAGATGTTAATTTTCGTTTTTGGAAAGATATATGGAAAACACCCTATAGCTTTCAGTAGGCCAAAAGATTGGTTCAATCTGTTCCGAATATCAGCACTGGCACTGTCGAAAGTTGTGATAACAAAAAGACGGGACATCTCACAAATTTCTGTTTCTTATTCGAAAGATCGTTGACTTTTTAATGTTGATTCGCATAATTTTGCTTTTGGAAATGTTCATCTACAAGCCAGATCTGTATACTTCCGCTTTAATCATCCAGCTTTCCCTGCATGTCGCAATGTCTTTTAGCCACAAGACAGATGTCGTCTGCGTAATCTAGGTCTTCCAAATTTGTATAAGTCTACAGGATATATACGTTGCAAAACACAATCAAAAGCAATGTTAAACAGCAGTGAAGAAAGAACACAACCATGTCTATCACTAGCTTTGGTATTATCTTTATGTTACACATGAGCCCAAAAATGAAGAAAAAATCTTTAATTTATTGTTTTGTTCAAAATCGTTTTTAATTTTCTTTTTTATGGAAATGGAAATTTGAAATATGGAAACTTTTTTTTTAATTTTAGTATATTTTTCTATTTCTAAATATTATTAACGCTTTTTTACAGCGCGTTTTGATTACAAATATTTACATTTATAATATTTTAGTGCTTTTTAGCGCCTTTTGAGTAGGAGTTCTGCGCGTTTTAATTATAAAAAATGGCAACACTGATTACAACCGAATATTGCATTTGAAACTTCAGTGCGAAGTAATAATTTCATTGTGCATACTTCTCATATTTGGAGAAAATATGCAAAGTCCAGTCAGACAAACAAAAAAGAAAACCGGAGAGGCAAAAATATAATAGAGAGTAAAATGTAAAAGGAGTCAGTGAAGCAAAGGAAACTCTACATTTGTTGCATTTGCATTATTTTATTTGCTCTCTTTATTCTACAAAGAAAAAAATCTTTCTTTCAGTTATGAATACACAAAGTCTATTATTCGTATTTATAAAAAATATCTGGATTAAATACTACACAAAGAATGATATTTAAAATAAATTATGCATAATAAATATTTATGTTTTTGGCCAAGGCATTATTCGCTTTGATTTTTGTTACTAACAAGTTGAAAATAATATTTGAAGATTAGTACTTAAGTAAAAAAAATTGTATTTTACTAGAGGAACCTTTCCAGTTTTGTTGAAGACCCTTGTGTTAATTAATATATAAAATTCTTGTATCACGGAGTTTGTTGCCAAGCTCCTCCGAAATGGCACGACCAATTTTCATGATATTTTGTGTGCATATCGGGTAGGTCTGAAAATCGGACAACATTTATTCTTCATACCCCTAAATGTTGATAGTGATACACGCCAAGGGACAATTTATGCCTCACCTAAATAACGTACCGACTTCGATGAAATTTTAAACTAGATAGAGCTTCGTAACGTGGAACACTTATGGTTTAGATTTTTTTTTAAGAAGAGGGGGCGGTACAGGGGCTATTTCTCCATATCCCTAACTATTTATCGCAGACGAATGAAATTTGGTGGATAAGTTCGTAAAGTCTATGTCAACAATCCCACCCAAAATGGGTGTGGCAGCCATCCCCCTTTCAGAGATACCTATAACTCGAAAAATATACAAGCTATAGCAATTAAATTTGGTATAGTAGTACAGAGTACTATAAACAACATTTTTCCCAGAAATTGGTGTATTACTCCCATTTATAGGAAGCGACTTGTTTTATGCTTCGTAACCAACCAGCCAAAACTTTGTAATGGTGTGAGAATTACTGTATAAAAGTTAATGGGCAATGTTATAGTAGCCACTATTTTTATTGGAAACTTGAAGGGTGAAGACGTTTTGATTCTATGCATTCCAATGATACCATCGGATTTGCCATTTAAGTTCAAACGTGTACGATTTCCAGTGCGTGTTGCCTTTCGATAGACCATTAATAAGGCGTAAGACCATTTTGGGCAATAAAAAAATCAATTTAGGGCGGGACGAAGTTCGCCGTGTCAGCTGGTGATGCTATAGAGGGTAATAATAATAATTACATAGTTCCACATTACAATAATAAGACTAATAAAAATAATAATGCGAAGAATTATAATAAAAAATGTTGAACCAAAAACGAAGCCGGATGACTTCTGTTATCAATCCGATTTTGAATCTATCCGATATTTTTTAGACTTTCCTATAACAATATTCATAAGATTGGTAAAACATCAATTTTTACCATTTCCGAGCTTTATGTCCTTTTTCTACCCGTTTTAATTTAGTAAACTGTAGTTACCAAATATCGCAACGGACGGTGTTTCTATCCTGTTGACTGCAAACATGAAATATACCAATAGAAGTAACTGGGGTTTTATTTTTGGGCTTAAATTATCATTTAAAACATCTGCCCTTTTCCTGAATGAACTATTTCTGTATTCGAAATTCTTAGCCTCTTTTATTTAAAAAAATATGTGATACCATCCTGATGAACCAGAGTGTATGTATATTTAAAAATAAAAATAATAAATAGAAATAAAACCAAAACCAATTTGAAAATGTTTTGTTCCATTTGAAACCTCTTTACTAAGTGAATTATAAATTATAAGAACTTCTTGTCAATAATAACTGCTGCCAACTCTAGCATATAAAATTGGCAGTATTTTTGTTACTTCACCACACTTCGCCACTCATTCTGTGTATAAATCAATAAAAGTATTTAACATGAATATCAATACAATTTTATTTATGACTTTAATTAGAATTCCAGCAGCTACCGATGGATGTAAATCCCTAATGTGACAGTTTTGAATGACAGAAATCTAAATTTAGTGAAATATTTGTGCGTATAGATGTGTGTGCGTCTTTAACCAAAATTTCTTACAAGACGGTGAACAAATTAAAAACATTTTTTTTTCTCTAAGAACAAGACATTCTTGCCACCCCGCTGTTTGTAAAAACAATTTAAAATTTTTCCTAATACACTGCTACTGTTGATATTCTGCAGCCTTTATGAAAGAAACAATGGCTAATAAAAATTCCCTCGCGTATTAATTTGTAAAATCAGAAATAACAATCAGCGTAAATATAATTCTCGTAACGAATTGTATTCAATTGCAATTCTGAATTTACAATAGTAAACTAGAAACGTAAAAAAATGGAAATGCATACATGCAAGCATACATCCATCCATACATGTAACAAAAATGAAAATGTAAAGATTTTATTTACATTTTTTCTTTCTGTTCAACATTTGATTTGATTGATATTCTCAAAAGATTATTAAAATTTTATTACTTCCATATTTGTAAAGTGTACGGAGATGGCGTTCCAATTGACGTATGTGTATCTCAACGTATGTGTATCTCTCTCTTTTTTTTTTTTTTTTTTTTTTGAACGATAATGATATCTATTATAGAGATTCTTTCGGCTGCCAATATTCGTTGTAATTGCAATGATTTTTTGTTTTTAGTTCGCTATTTATTAGTGAAGAAAAAAATTAATAATAATAATGCAAAAATAAAGAATTCAAGACAATTGCGGCATTTTAAAACATGAATTTTAAACACTAACTCTGTACATGAACAATAAATAATAAACTACTTTTTTCACGTATTTTCATTGCATATCACTATTGTGGTAAGTATTTTATTGGGAAAATATCATGTCTTGAGAATTACAAAAACCAAAAGAATAATGAGAAATGCCAAACTTACAGATATAAAATAGTAAAAATAATTATATGAATATTATGCGTACACACACCTTCACATAACACGAGTGAGGCCATTGCGGTAATTGGTCAAGAAAGTCAATAAACTATGTCAACTTAAGAACTTTGTTTGTGATCACAGCAACTATTTTACCCAGTACGACCACAAATACGGTTACATGTATATACAAATGTAGATACTAGCATTACCTATCCGGCGTTGCCCTGAAATCTATATACATATATCTATGATATATTTATTGAGATATACGAAACTCTATATTTCATTTTTGAAGGTTATTTTTTTATCTTAATATGCAACTTGATGATAGAATAGCATGTGGATAGTTTGAGGACTCTAACTTTTATAGCTCCCAAGATATACCGTAATAACTACGTTATTTGTAGGCACGCGCCATGGACCGAAAATTCCCCATTTACCCCTTATTAGCTCTTCAAAGTGCAACTTTTTTAAAATATGGTTGATGAATGTTAGCAAAAAAAAACTCTTCTGAAAAGAGAAAAATACGTTTCATTGCAGAAGAAAAGTAATTAATTTTGATCGTTTTCCCCGATTTTAACTTCCCCGATATCCAATATAAAAAACCCCCTATTGCACTTTCATTACCTGGACCTCTGTGCTCCAACAACACAATCGATTTACACTTGATTGAATCCGAAAAAAAAAATATTTCTTTAATGCGGCCCGTTTTCCTTCGGTTTTAACTATTCCCAGGTCCAATGTTTTCGTTAATTAGATCTATCTGTGTTCCAAATTTCTACAAAATCGGTTCATTCATTTACGAGTGACTGAATAGCAAACAAACAAATAAACTAATAAAGAAATTTATAATATACTACCTACAACCCGTCGTGTTTCGCTACACCTACGAGTATATTAATTAATTTTCAAATTTGATTCCCTTCCGTTTAAAATCCAAACATTTAAGATACTCTTTATTTCCTTCCAGAAAGACACTGTAGAATCTTCTGTTTAGCTGTATGCAGTCTTCAAATAAGCTCACATTAATTTAATATAGTACATGATATGTATATAAATACCTTTTACTCGGAGTGATTTGTTTATACCCTTTTCATCCAAACTATCCCGCTTTTTGGTTACGAAATTTTATTTATTGTTCTCCACATAAAAAAGATTCCATAGCTAGTATGAATGAAGGGTGCCATACCCATTTATCCAATCTCGCACACTAATGATTAATGATTTTCATTATTATGAAGTCAGAAAAAATTCACAAGCTTCAGCTTTACCTTCCTCATCATATATAATAATCAATATTTATTTTTTATGGGAGATACCATGCCCAAGTTCCCAATTCCGCCCACTTTTTGAAGTCATTCGGAGCAAGTGCAAAACTGTTACCAATTTGAAAATAGGGACAAATAAATATATACTTTCTATACACGTGGCACCGCCCGTTTGGAATTTTTGTAGCCTGTAGTCCTTTCAGGCAAACAAGGAGATACTGTACAAATTTTCAGCAAAATCGTTTTAGCAGTTTACCTGTCTATAAGACACAAACAAACAAACATACACACATACAAACACATATTCATTTTTATATTTATATAAGATATATAGCAGGAAGATCGGACGGTTATTATCCCACCGGTATTAAACGGTTTTTTTTTGGTTTTGTCGAATCTTCATTTTTCGAATATCGAATAAACCGGTTAATTTGACACGAATAATCCGTTAATTTAAATAAGTATAACTTTTATTCGTTTGTATATTTTTTATTGCAAATATGCTCATCGTTTAACTAAGTATTTGTATAAATTTAGTTATTGTTTTTGTTTATATGACAACCTTGAACATCTCACAAAGAACGTCCGAACGGCAGATATATTAGTTAGTGAAGTTAATCACAACATAAATACACATAACCTGTCGCTAGTAATATTGTGAGGTGATATCGCTGTTGAAAATTGTCAGATGGTGTGGTCTGGGTTTGAACCGACAATTTCTTGGTTGGAAGGTGGGTGTCTTACCTAACATACCACAGTGACACACACACTATTAAATACGTGGTGCTTGAATCTAAGCTACTTTTCTTGTCGAGGCAATTAAGGACTCGTATATTACTAGAAGATTTATTCAAAGTAAAGCATTTAATTCTTGTTATCTTAGGCACCTAAATAATAATTATAATAACAAACCTTAAATTCCTTTCTCTACCAAGTAATACAAAAACAAAAACGAAATTAGCTCCTTGAGTAGCTGTTAGAAACTTAAGCAACTTCTACGTGCTAGCATAGTTTTTATAATATTTGTTAGAATTATTGTTAGTATTGATTGCGATTTTAATTTTTAGCTCTCCGTCAGCTTCTGCTTACTTTTAAAACGACGTGGTCCGGCTCTTTAAAACAATCTTATTTAAATAATAGAACATGTTAACCGGTTATTTAAATAATTATTAACCGAAAACCGGTTATTTAAAATTTGCTACTTTTCAAATTATTCGTAAACCGGTTTTTAAAAGAAGTAGAACAATCGATCTCCCTAATATATGTATAGATAAGTGTGATTAGTGGACTTGTACTAATGTTAGTGTCTTTTAAAATAAATAATCATAACATTCACAACAGTCTGTATAAAAATATCTTTTCGAAGTAGAAAAGAAAAAAAAGTTAAAATCTCATTTTCATTTGAGAATTGCAACAACAAATTCTTAACATTCTGTTACAGCAGCTCTTAAGGACTTCAAAAAAAATCTATCTGATTTCTTTGCTGTAAAAAAAGTGTTTTCAAAGATAACAAATTATTATAATTTCTTGGAATTTTGGTCTCATCGTGTTTAGCAATAAAAAATTGAACAAGCATGCAACAAGTGACTCTATATTTAAATGAAAGCATTTAGAAAACAAGAGCCTCAAACGAATGGGGTATATTATTCTTTTAAAGGCAAATCAGGTAGAAAATTCCTTTCTTTGTCTTCAGGGTAGTGTACATGACCATAATCTGAGCTGAAGAATGAAATTTCATGAAATTTGTTTTCATCAATTCGTACATTTGCGGCTGTATGTCCTCGATAACTTTAAAAATTCTATCATTAAGGTTTTAAATCGATTGTGGGCATTTCTTTTCCACAGCCTTAAAGAGAAAGTCCAAAGATGTTGTATAACGAGATCTGAATGGCCAATTGTGTGCACTTCGAGAAATCACACGATTAGGAAATTTTTCACGCAATAGAGCAATGGAGTCGTGACTTGTATAGCACAAAGCGCAGTCTGATAGCGTAATGGTTGTCTCGCACCAAAAAGTAATACGATGAGAATAGAGAGACATTTTAACAATAATTCTTGGGTTTTCGTGCTCCAAATGCCACTACTCCGCTTTCTGGATACAAATCTTTAAATGAAATATGAAGAATGAATGAAGAAAAAAAAAAATATGGCGACATATTTCCTTTCCATGTTCTCCACCATTAAAAATCAAATTTTAAACGACATAAATTCTTCTTAATAAAGGTATGCTTCTTATTTTACTGCCCAGAAATTATCATCAAGAAAAATTTAAAAAAAAGCTGAATGTATCTTAATTGAATTCAATTTTGAAACTTGTTCTCTGCTAATGTGTTTCTCACCTGTTTGTCGTAATTAAAAGTTTCAAAAATAGTTCTCAACATTGAATCGAAACGAAATATTAATTTCAAGTTTATTGCCGCTCTTTAGCAGCATCCGTTTTATGATGCGATTACAAAATTTTTTCTTTTTTCTTTTTGTTGATGCCAACTAAGTAAGAAGCCCTTCTTTAAAACGTATTTCTTTTGCACATTCTGCAACATTTTTTTAATGCTCGTACAGGGAGGGGACAAAGAAATTGTCATCATTAGGGAGACTTAAGTGAACAACAGACATTAAATGAAAAATAAAAATATTTGAGCGACATTTATGCAAAATGAGCATGAAACACAAGATGAAGACTAAAGAAAAAAATAAACCCTTCATGAAAGAGGAAGGACATTAGACTGAGACACTAAAAATGATGACGAGAACGAGGACAAATGACATGAGCAGACAGAGAAGACAAATAAATAGACAAGAAGAGTGACTGGCAGATAGGCAGCTGATACATGGATAGACAAACAGACAATTGCATAAAGTTTTTAAATGGATTTTACCATCTGCACTTGGAGCACTTAAATAGATTTAGAGAAAGAAAAAAAGTTAATGTTACCCAACATAGAAAAAAAACTACAAATAAGAAATAAAATCTACAAACTGGGCACCTACTGGTTGCCTATTGCTTTGTTCCAAAAACATGCTTCAGTGGTATGCCTGCCTGAATTTGTAAGTTTGTCTGTCTTGTTTTACATGGATTCAGTCGCATTTTAAGAAAAAGCTAAAACACTAAGTTGAAGGAAATATTTATTTAATTATATTACAGTGGCGATCATAATATCTTATATGTTTTACATTGAAATTTGTTAAAGAAGGATTTATACTTACGAAATAATAATAATGAAAAAGATATGATTAATAAAGTTCAAAATATCTGACCATATACTCGTATTGTCAGCGTCGAAAGTATTATTACATATGTATATAGTTTGTAACTTTACTCGATTTAAATTCTAGGTTCTTTAGATTCTATTCATTAGACCAAAGCAATTTTGTTGCTTATTTTCGTGTTGAATCCACAAAATAATTACAGATTTGTTAGTAGTAGATAGATAATGATAACGGTAGATCATGCAGCATTTTCGTTACATAAATAGTTGCATTTATTTAACAGTACGTAAATCGGGTGTCACACAAATTTAAGACAAAAAAATTTTGAAATATTACTGTGAGAACGTTTTTCACAGTCTACCAAGAAAATCGACGACAAAGTGATATTCTGAGTAATAAAATTTTGCTGGAAAAATATCGTCTTGTACTTATAGTTTTAGACAATTATATACAATAGATGCTTACAATACATTGTTTATGTACAAATATTGTACAACCATATGAGAAAAATATTGACAACTATACATTCGAAGTGGTAAATGAATTTATATACCTTTGCTCTGCCATTACCAGCAGCAATAATGTCAGACTGGAGATCAAGTGTAGAAGTACTCTTGCTAACAGGTATAATTAAGATTGCAATAGGAAACTGAGTAGTACAATGCACTCATCCGTTCCGTTGTTCTTTATGTAACGGAAGTATGGACGTTATCATGCACCGATGTACCAACTTTGGGTGTGCTCGAGAGAAAAAATCTAACTAAGATCTTTGTTTCTTTCCAGCTTGACATTGAATTCCGTATTTGAACTATTCATGAGAGCTGTACGAGCTATATAACGATATGGACGTTGCTTAGCGAATTAAATTAATTAAAAAAAAACTTGGTAAGGCTTTAATTCACTTAATAGTAGAGATCAGCAATAAATCGATTTTTCGCTATTACAGTAAGTAAGTACACATCATTCAAATTTAGCTGCTCATACTCACAATAACATTCATTCATAAGTATAAGTAGCACTGAGTATGAATAGAACGTCGTACTTATACTCATAGCGTACTCATACTCGTAGCATTTATTCATTCATCATAAATCATTCGAATCATTTAACACATTCGAGTAGTAGACATCAGGTAAGCAAGCAATATTGTTCAAAAAAGAAATAAAGAAAATAATAATATTCAACAGAAAATAACATATAAACAACAATTTCATTCAGTTATGTGACAGCTTCTAATGAAAGTACATTTATGTCGCTTTGCATATTAAAATCGCTTTTTTGTTGTTGTTAACTTTTTAATTTTTCTCTTCAACGCACATTACAAAAATTTTATACTACTCAGGAAGATATTGGTGCAAAAAATGCTATTTACAGCGAAATTTGAATAATCTAATTGATGCAATCGGGTAAAAAATTACAACCTCGTCAGACAATTTTTTAAAAAGTATGATGTAACGCAATAAAGATGGTGAACATGAAAGTTAAAAACTTGGCCCACATAGTAGGCAATCAAGAAGATTCTGACATTGTTGATTAGTGCAACTTGGAGGATGAGCCACTTACAAACTCAGAGTTCTTTTAATTTCCTGATTTTTTAAAGCAGCATAGTCAAGACAATGAAACTTTAGATATCAAGTCGTTTAGATGGAATTCACATATTCCATTGACAAAACTGTCAGAAGCTTTTGACTGCATAAATAAGGATATGCAAGTTTTTGAATAAATTGATCAATTGATGATTCTACAGAGCGAAGTAAATTTAGTCCACAAATAGTATCGATATTTGTACGTAGAGAATAAATAATTTTTATCACAGAAGTGAATTGATACAATTTTAATACTGTTTTATTAGAAACGGCTGTGAAAAGGCAGATAAGAACTTTTTTATAATATCCTGGTGTACATACATATCGAGCCATAACTGGCAAAAAGACGTAAACGACAAAAAACAATTTCTATAGGAGAAGGTTTTTTAAAATATATTTTGTACTGGTTTATGTATGTGAATAAATCTTTTTTGTTTTTGCTTTAAAATGAAAAAGGTAACATTTTGTGTGATAGTGCGAATGATCAAGCACTATCGATTTTTGCCAAAAAACTAAAATTGATAATCATTGCGTTTACGTCTTTTTGGCGATTTTGGCTCGATATTTCTGAATTTTAATTTTTGTTATTGTTTTTTTTTAACTTTTTTTATTAATAAAGGCGGATTTTATTTTATAAGATTTGAATATAAATTTATTATATATGCATATATCGACCCATTTGCACAAAATTATCGTATGTTAAAAAAGTAAAATTTTGCAAGAGAGTTCTCTTTCTTTATTTATTTATTATTATTTTTTTCTTTGCCAGATAACATCAACACTAACTTTTAAATGTTATATCTCCTTAAGTACTGCGAATATCGATATAATGATTTACTATGCAGTTAGTTTTTGATTTTACTTCGTTTCGATTTACGTCGATATTTTTCGGAGCCAACCGGGACGCATGTAGAGGGATTACTATAAAATTAACTTCACATGAGGTGTGGGCGTGGCAACTTCCATAAAAAACTTATTATCGTAAAGCTTAATAAATATCTTAATAATTTAATAAATATATAATTGACCATAAATATCGCATGACTTAATTTAACCTCATTGGATTATTTTCTTCGGGGTTATCTAAAGTCACTTGTCTTGAAATAGTCTACCTAACATGTGCTGAAAATCCTATGCCTAACACATAGATGGCCCCAGTTTTATTGCATTTACATCTTTTTCATTTAGTTCTAGCCTTCAAAAGACAGCTGTTAAAATGTCATGATATTCTATTAATTAGTTTATGAGTTATTGAGCTAAGAGTGACGCTACTTTTGTTATTTTCAGAAAAATATTGTAGGGAAAAATGTTCGCTCCATCAGAAACAACAATAAAACGTTGGTTTGCTGTCTTTAAATGTGAGAAACCGATGATGCGGAACGCTGTGGCTGTCCTAAAGAAGCGGTAACAACAAAAACATTAAAAAACAAAAAAATCAACAGAATCGTTTTGAATGATTGAAAAGTGAAGTTGATGACATTGTAAAGATAATTTGACTATAAGAAAGGTCTGTTCAAAGTGGATGCCGAGTTTGTCAAGTCAATCAAAACAATGTCAATATTACATGAATTGAACTTCAAATTGCTCTCACATCTACCGTATTCGCCAGATTTGGCTTCCAGAGACTACTGGATTTTGGCAGACCTCAAAAAAATGCTCGCCGGTAAGAAATTTCGCACGAATCAATAGGTTATCGCTGAAACTGAGGCCTATTTTAAGGCAAAGGATAAATCGTTCTACAAAAGTGGAATGTTAGAGCGCTCGATAGAGATTACGTTGATAGATACAGCTAATTTTGAAAACAAGGGGTTTCTTTGTTAGGCCTGGTACTTTTCAGCCCATGTGTTATAAATAGCTTTGCTGAAAACGCCGAATGGATAAAGCTGTTTGTTTGAATGTGTAATTGTTTCTTATATTCGTAAAAAAAATGTTTACAAAAAAGAAATTAATATGAAAAACACAATACACATTCACGTGAAGGAATAAATTAAAGAATGAATGACAGTATGAAATCTAGTGAATATATGTACGCTATGTATACAATAAATTTCATACATTTTATAGTTATGATTATAGTTTTAGTTTATGGTGCATTAGTATGCCATTAAAAGTACCTTTAATGCTACATTTCTATTATATATCCGCAAAAAAAAATTAACTAATATATGTAAGTATCTATTAATTTGTTGTATGATTTTATTGCATTTAAATAATATTGATTTTTCACTTCATTCTATTTTAAGTTGGCCATTTCTACATGTGGCAATTGTCTGTCTCCGTGTATGCTTTCATGAAAATGCAAATAGATGTGCAAACATTTGAATTCTTTTTGCAATCCATGTTTGCTATTTACCATATTTTACAGCCCCCTAGTACACTGAAAGAAGGCAATGAGATGACATTTATATTTATCCAAATGGAATTATTCCATTTAAATGCCACAAAATATTACAATCTCTTATCAGTGTAGTTTAAGTAATCCCCTATCAAATCAAATTAGCATTTATAAGCTTTTGACTTTAAAAGTTTTCAATCGATGAACAAACAAACAGACAAAAATTGAATGTTGTTGTAACAAGTGTATTTGCACATCCAAACAAACATTTGCATTTACATATTTTAATCAAGGGCTTAAATGGCATCATAAAATTACCAATACACCATGGTTTTATTTAATCAGGAATGTAAATGAAAATGTAAAATTCTGAGAAAAAAAACGTCATTTTAGTATTTCAATTAAAAGTTGGAAATTTAAAGGTTTGAATTAAAAAACATTAAATCACATAAAATTCTTTATAAAAGAAAATTTTGTGTAAAAGTGCATCAAATTATTGCAAATTTTTTTCTTTGGCAAAGACATAGATATATGAGTACATACGTTAAAATTTAAAGCCAATGTACACAATGAATTTCTTAAAATTAAAAAACGAAAAATTATTTCACTTGTTGTTATTTTATTTTTGATATACGATTGTATAGTTTTAATAATACATTCATAGCTCTTTACACAGCTTTTCTTTTTATGGGATTCCGCTATAACGGTATGTCTAAATTGTGGAGCGCCTCGGCTTTATGACATAAATTACCTCGTTATACAGCTAAAAAAATCGAGGTTCATCGTTTTTAAGAAAAAGTTTTAGGCAAGCAAATCCTTTTACGGCATTTCAATTTACGGCCAACATTTTCAGAACTTAACTGGACCGTATAATGCAGTATAACTGTAGTTTAATTGGAATAAAATATTACGCAGTTAGTAATAACATTCTTTTTTTTCGACTGGGTAAGAGTTACGTAAAATAAAGAATGAGTTCCACACTAGAACTATCCGAAAAGAAATATGGTTTTTTATTTTTACAAAAACCTTGAAATCTAATTAAAATTGTACGCGTTTTAAAGTGTTATGTCCAACCAAGACACACTATGTTAATTGTAAATAAAACAAAAAGTTTTCAGAGAATTATCTTAATATTTTTTATTATGATAGAAAGATCCATGAGAATTATGTGTAAAACATTATATCGGTTAAATGCTTGTCATGTCCAAAACTGAGCTTCAATCAGGGTTGGCAACCCTTTGGATAACCCAATTAATTAATTAAATCCACCTGGGTTTTATTAGGTTTTATATAAAAAACCCGAGTGTGGTTTTTAGTTAAAGGTTTTCGTAGTTTATTTACAACAAATTAATTTGGTCCGTTTTTCGTAGCTCAAAAAAGATAATGATTTAACAAATTTATCAAAATAAAAATTTACCAAATCACTGCTTACATCTTCTTCACACCTCTGAGCCAATGTCCGAATCCCGTCTCAGAAAAACTTATCGTCTTTTGAAGCGATCCACTTTGAAGCCGATTTTATATTTCTTCAAAAAAAGTGACTCGGTGATATGCCAAAAGATATTGTATCAGTGCATACAGCGAATAGTCAGAAGAATACAGCGTTTAGAGAATACAACGGGCGTGATACTAGATCGTTCCTAATAACTGTTTGGCGAAGTATGACCGAGCGTTGTCATGCAAAAGAAAATGTTTATCTGTCTTTATATTTCGGCCGCTTTTCTCAAAATGCGCGGTTTAAACGAAGTAGTTGCAGTCATAAAGCAATTATAAAACCCAATAAAACACGGTCAGTTGGGTTTTTTTTTTAAACCCGGGTTTTTGCCAACGCTGGCTTCAATGTTGTTAATGTGCCGAATTCTCTCATCCTTTAGTTCTTGAATTGTTCTTGGCTTATGGACGTACATTTTTTTTAAATATCCCCAAAGAAGGAAAGTCCAAAATTTTGATGACGCCAGAACACAGAAAGTACTGGGCGAGCATGTACAGGTTTGCTGAGATTTGCGCACAATTTTCTCTCCAATAATATCTCGAAGTGCACGAAATGCATTTTGATATGAACGCCCATTTGCGTAAAAGGTTTTAACAATCCTAACGCGCTGCTGAATTGTGTACCTCTCCTTGGTTGAGTTTGTCAAACACTGATTAAATTAAGTTTGAAATTAAGTTTGGCAGAAACTTGACGTTATCCCAACTGGAACAAGGGGGCTTATCTCCATCAATAATCTGCACCTGATTTTTAGACTTATTGAAAGGGACCTACAATTTAAAGCAGGCTCTGGTCAGAAATTTTAAGACTCATTTTATAAAAATTTTTATTGGTTTTGGGTTCAATTAAGTTCAATAAGATAATTAAGAGCTTCTTTAAAATTAATCTTTCTTTTTTTACTTATGATCTGTAATTTTACAACTTTTAATATACACCTCAGTAATCTATTTATATACACAATGACATATAAATAATGAAACAAAACGAATAAACATTATCTTCACGCCAGTTCCTTTAAACTCTATTCTATTTTTAAAATATCTGCCTTTGAGAATAATCTTTCAAGGAAGGCAAAAAAACAAGTTCAAATCCTTAGATAAACAGCACATTAAAAGTTAGTGTAAAACAAGAAAGAGCCAACACTCATCATCATCATCATCATCATCAACGTCACCGCCATCTACATCCCTTTTCATTGTAGTCTTTAATAGCAGTGACATGAACAATTAAAATTTTGCAGAATTAATTTGAGTAGTTCCTTAGTTTGTATAATGCGTTTTAAAAAGCAAAGTCCCACTTTTAGTTGATAAGGCAAATGGCACAAATAAACAAAAATAACGACAACAAAAAAACGAGTTAAAAGTATCTTGACCACTTGAAAATAGTCGAAATGCTCTTAGCCATCATTTTATATTCTCTGACAGATGGAAATTTTTTTCTTTTCAGAACAAAAAAAATGGTGGATTCGAAACAACCACTCACTCGCAAAAACTAAGAAAGTCTACATAAATATTTTTAATTTTTGTTCAACGAAATGAATGTTAAAAATAAAAGATGCGATGCCCGCATTTTGTAGTTCATTCATTAAGTGCAAAACAAAATACACGAAGCATGTAAATTTCTTTAGGAGAGATCAACCGGAATTATTTTAAGCTCTACAATATAAACTTTAGAAATTTAGAATAAATACTCTTAAAATTTTGCAACCTAAAAGGATTTCCAACTTATTCTCCACGTTAAATGTGAGTTTAAATTACACACAATATGTGTAGTGTACTCTTGTGAACACTTAAAAAAATAACCGGAATGCTGAAGGGCATTAAAAACGTCAAACAAATGTCTGTAAAATGGTAACTGATCAGGTGTGTGTGCTGGACCAAAAAGCAGCCTTTTGCAAATTGTATAAGCGGACAGTTTGGAAATTACTGAAAACAAAATGAAAATACTAAAACGTTAAAAAGGTACAGCTAACTGTCAAATGGAATTGAAGTCTGTCAAGCCTTTTTTACGACATATCAAAAACTCAAAATCGCATAGAAAACCTATGTATTAGAGTGTAAGCAATATGTAATATGGAGATCGATTATTCGACTTTTTTCAAAAACCGGTCTTCAAATAATTCGAAAAGTATCAATTTAAAAAAATCAGTTTTCGGTTCACAATTATTGAAATATCCGGTTTACCGGTTCTTTTATTTAAATAAAATTGTTCTTAATTCATAAGGCAAAGAGCTGGACAACGTCTCTGCTGACGGAGAGTTTAAAATTAAAGTGGCAATCACAATATTAACAATAATTTTAATAAATCTTATAAAAACTATGCCAAAACGCTGTGCGAAGGTCATAAAAAACAAAGTTTATTACACAAAGTACTGAAAGTTACTTAAATTCCGAACAGCTACTCACGGAGCTAATTTCGTTTTGATTGTTGTATTACTTGGTAGAGAATGAAATTAAATCTGTGTTATTATAGTTTAATTTAGGTGCCTGAGATAACAAAAATTAAATGTTTTACTTTGAATAAATCTATTAGTAATATACGAATCCTTAATTGCCGCAACAGTAAAAAATTTGCTTAGGTTTCAAATAGCACTGTATGAAAATTCATGCACCACGTATTTAATATTATGTGTGTCACTGTGATATGTTAGGTAAGACAGCCACCTTCCAACCAGTGAGTCGTCGGTCCAATCCCAGTCCACACCATCTGACAATTGTCCACAGCGATATCACCGCACTACGTTAGCGACTGGTTATGTGTACTTAAGTTGTGAAAAACTTCGCCAACTAATATATCTGCAGCTCGGAGCCGGAGTTTGTGGGACGCTTTCAATGGATATAATTGATTATTCTTCATATATAAAAGTCAATTTTTATTTAAAAATGATAGAAAGTTATTGTTTCTCTTTTTGGATCTACCTTGGTTTTCACGTTCTTTGTGAAACATTCGAGGTTGCCATATATACATAAATAATAACTAAAGTTATACAAATAGTTTAGCGATGAGCATATTTGCAATAAAAGAATATAGAAACGTATAAAAACTCTACTTTTTTTAATTAACCGGTTTTACGTGTTAAATCAACCGGTTTATTCGGTATTCGAAAAATGAAGATTTTGTAAAAACCGCATTCGACAAAACCAAAAATCCGGTTAACTCCGGTCGAATAATAACCGTCCGATCTTCCTTATGTAATAATGAATAAAAAATCAAAATTTACGTATAGAAATTTGACAGCCGCATATGTCCTCTATACGAAATTTTGGAACATTTTTCAAAACAATTAGATTTTTCCTTTGATCAGAGCCGTATAAGAGCCGTAAAAGCACTAGAAAAAAATCAGGGATGGAAAATTGTAATTTTATCTAAATACTTTTACTATGTTTATCTTTTACTTAAAAATATAATTAAAATTTTAAGTATTTCTTTCTAATTTTATATAAATAAAACAATATGCGTACAGTATGTGAGAAAAGTAAAAACAAATACGATTAATATTCACTTTTCCATCCCTGAAGAAAATAACAAAAAAAGTTTAATTTTATTTGTAGTGGGAGAGTATAATGAGAAATATAAGAGTATAATGAGAAAATTTCCTATTTTATTTCTAATGGATTTTAAGTTTCCTATTGAATTCTTTGAAAAAAATCAAATGAAAATCTGAGACTTATAAAACAATGTAAAATAGCCTTTAATTTTACATATAAAAATTAAAATGAGAAATGAGTGTATATGTATGCTTTGAAGACGACTATTTTCTTGAAATTTTCATAGTAGCTCTCTGTATATCTAGAAAGAACTACAGGCTATACATATTTCAAAAATTCACGCTGGGCGCTGCCACGCCAATACAAACAATTATTACCTACATGTAGGTAGATGTAAAGGGTCCGACAAATAATTTTTTTTTAATGCTATAAAAAAAAAGAACTACTGAATATTTTCTCAAATTTCTTTTTGTATTTGAAAGTATAATCCTTCCGGTTAATAATGGAAATTAATTTCATTCAAATGGCTGCCTCGGCTGGCCATACAGTAGCCTACACCATCGGTCCAATATTTAAGCACATTATCAATTGTGTGCAGCTGTATTTCACCATTGGCTTCACGAATATTGTCCTTTAAAGCGTCAATTATCTCTGGCTTGTTGGCGTAACACTTATCTTTGACGGCACCCCACAAATAATAGTCCAACGGTGTCAAATCGCAGCTCTGATGTGGCCAAACGACATCAGCTCTGTGGCTGATAATGCGATCTTCAAAAACAGGCCTCAAAACAGCGAGTGTAGCTTCGGCTGTGTGGTACGCAGCGCCGTCCTGTTGAAACCAAATGTTGCTAATATCCTCCTCTTCAATTCTTGTGAACAAAAATTCGTTCAACATGGCCCGATAACGATCGCCATTGACTGTAACGGCCACTTCTTGCTCATTTTCGAAGAAAAATGGCCCAATTATGCCTCTGGACCAAAATTCGCACCAAACAGTGACTCGTCTTGGGTGTATCGGCTTTTTAATGCATGCGTGCGGGTTTTTCTGTGCCCCAAATGCGACAATTTTGCTTGCTTACATACTGGCCAAGATCATAATGAGCTTCATCTGAAAAGATGATTTTTTTGGCAAAATTTTCAAAGTAATGTCGAAATATTTCCCAGCGTTGTTCAAGCGTATATACAACCATATTCGTTCAGCGGAAGGATAAAACTAATTATATGTCAAATCAGACATGAGCTAAGTGTTACCATTCACGAAATAAGTACTAGTTGAAAGAAAAACGTTAGATGGCTGACCCTGTACATGTACATCCTCTTATAAACTACATTTATTGTATTTTACCCATTTTTTTCTAGATTGAGTTGGACACTAGGTTAACCATTCTTTTTATTGCACTAAAGTCTCGACATAAGCGCTTGGAACTTACTTTACACAAAAAAACGACTTTATTTTGAACAACCACGTTAGAAAGCTCCTCTTATCAAATACTTTACTGTTGTAGTTCTTGTCTTTTATTTTTAGCAAAAATAGTTACAGCTGTTGTTTTTGTTTTATTCTATTATATAAACTTTAATTCAATTTTTATGCAAAAACAAAAACAAAACAAAAAACCGTCAAAGTAATACTGCGGGTTCATTGGAGGTTTAAATACAACACATTCAGTCAGTAAGTGTAAGCGAATGAGTGATATTTGACTCAAAGGGTCATTATGGGGAAAATTAACTTTTTTTTAACTGCTGTTTTATGCTTTTAATGTATTCTCCTACCACAATTGTTGTCATGATAGTTTGCAAAAAAAAATAAATAAATAAATAAATAAATAAATAAAAAAAATAATTGTACAAATTCATTGAAATGGCATAAAAATACAAAACAAAACTTGCGCATAAATACTACGTAGAGTGCGTGTGGCTGTTTGTCTGTCTGGCGATTTAAAAGCGTTCATTGACACTGTTCCCTTCTGTGGTGAACTAACTATTATACACAGTTAGTGGCAATAAAACTAAAACTTATAAGAGCGATAAATGCTTAATATCCCTTACCTTTAGTTGATGGAGTTATGTTTTAAAAGCATGTAATGGAGCTTTGATAAGCACTGTAATAATCGCTATTAAATTTTAAGGTTATATAACACGTCCTAAATTGTTTGTGAATCAATTATAAAATTTTAACACTTAAACATACATACGTATGTAATTATAAATAAACTTTCAAACTGCTTAATGTTATCAGCAGTTAAAGTATCATCAATAGAAGAAAACTGTAAAATCAAACACTGTAAAATCGATTTCAAATCAAGTAAATTGAAAAATTTTCAATTGAAATCTGTTGTGTGATTTTAATAATTCTTTAATAAGAATTTTCATAACAATTTTTATCATACAGTCAGACCTGAGACCGTTTCGGTCTTTTTCTATTAATCAATAAATATTACACAGCGCGACAAAAAATAACGCACTTCTCGAAACACCCTGAAAATCTTGAGTTACGGCTAAAAAACCGGATTTTCGAACCTTTATACACTTATAAGCTAATAATTTAGTTGGATACTACCCGATCCTCAAAAATATACATCATTAAAAAGGAAAATCTAAAATCAGTTAATATTCAGCCAAGTTATGAGCTTATAAGTGCAGGAAGGTCCGAAAAACCGGTTTTTTACCCCTACCTGGATAGTGATACTGCTTTCGAGTACATCAAGACTTTTTGAAACATCTCTAAAATCTTTACTTACGAATAAAAAACCGGTTTTTCATACATTCGTGCACTTTTAAACTATACTATAAATATAGTTGAATATTAAATGCTTTTATTAGTGAAATAGAAATACTGCTCATTCGTAAATACTTACGTAGTAATACTGTCCCACTGTCCTTTTACCAAAACAAAATTTATTTCCAAAACGACTGCACAGGCTTAAAAACAGTTTTATTCATTACGCGAGTATATGTTGTGCAAAGTTCAGCTATCGAAATAACGGTATATATCGAAAACTAAAACTAACCTAAAAAACAATTAGCAGTAATGAGATTCAGCATTCTCGAATTAGGTTTACCTGCCTGGTGCCCCGCTTGTCGGAAAAAAAAATGTCAAATTCTAGCACAGGATATTATCGAGTTTTGCTACTACAGAAGATACATTTGTTAGCATTTTTTTTTTCGTAAATGGCATTGGTCCGACTTTTTATGTCTTTAATAGATTTCAATCTGTCCGTATGTGTTTCGTCTGTCTCCATATTTTTTCTTTTCAAATTTTAATAACAAATTTTATGTTGTACTATGATTATATACGATTTAACAATTTCATGTTTAAACATTATATACTTTGCCAACAACAATAACATGAACAACAACAACATTTAACTCAACAAGTATTTTATATGTGCATAAATTAATGTTCGCTATAAAGAACTTTAATGATTTAAATTAAAAAAGAAACGCACAAACGGGAAGGAGGTACGGAAGTAGACAGTCAAGCACACTGTCTACAAGGGAGTTGGAAGGGTTATAAATGCAACAAAAGTGAAAAAACGACAAAAGTTTCTTACCCCTTAAAGCATTTTGTAATTAAAAACGACATGTTACAGGAGAAAAGACAAACAAAAACAAACACCGCAACATCAACAATAACAACAGTCATGTTTGATCAAAAAAAAAAAAAAAAAAAAAAAAAAAAAACAAAATTAATACAATATGCAACAGCGTAATGTTGCATGCTGTGCATTAAGTTTGCATGTTTTTAGAGTCCTATGCTGTACACACATCCATATATATCTTAACTTACTTGTACTCACACGACAAGGAACATGAAGACGCAAGCAAAAGGAGACCAGAAGGAGGTTGAGTTCAGTTTACTTTGAATTTAGGATGGCAAACACAGTATTTTAAAGAAGAAACAATATCTAGAGGCGTGCTAGTTGCCTAGTCATATAAACAGCAGCAGAAATGAAAAAAAAATTACGATAGTGTTGAAAAAAAAAAGAATAAATAAATAAGTAACGTATAAGCCAAGTTACCAAACAGCCCAACCATATAGCCAGCCAGCCAACTAACCCATCAAGACATTTGATTAAGTCTACATCATAAATTTTTCTGAGAGTTTGTTTTACAAAAACACACAAAATTTAAGCACTTAAACAAATAGTCAACATTATTTAAATAGTAATCCAACTATGCAAGATATTGAAAATTTGTTAAAATCACTCACTATTATAATGAAATGTTTTCTGCAATAAATGTAATATTTAATACAGTGGAACACGGTTATAGCAAACACCGGTTGCAGGGAACTGTGTCTATGGTATAACGAACTATTCTTCAGAATTCCAAGATTTTATATTGATTTTCCATATAAATTCCTACATTTGTAACGTTTATAACACTCTAAATCTAAACTTATATAAATACGTACTCGTATGTATATTATATTTTAAAACAGCAGATGACAACATTCAAAAACTTGTTGAATTTATCAGAAAAAAATGCAGTGTGTCAACACTTAAGATAAACAAAATTAATCAGCTGTTTGATACGTATGTAAACAAAGAATAATTTGTGCATTAGAAAAGTAAGCAAATTTTAGAAAAATATAAAATTCCCTGACTCGCCAATCAGTCATAAGGTACTAAGACAAGGGGATTGATATGAAAACGATGCCATTTTATATAATAAATATAATAACGATTTCGAATAAAAATATCTTATATTTTGACTAACCAATTCCTTTAAATGAATCTGGGAGAAATTGTTTGAAAACAATTCGAAAATATCTGAAATCAAAAGAAAATTCCTTTAGTGTTTTCACAACTTATTTAATTTTTACAATTAGCGTATATTAGAAATTTTATAATTTTTGAATTTCATTGTTTTTCTTTTTTGTGGTACAATAAATTTATCTACTAGAGATATAGCCAACTATATACAGGGTATACTACTTTGTTTTGCCGCCATTTTGGTAAACATTAGTCTTGAAAGTTCATATTTGGCAGTCGTGAAGTAGAGACGTAGCAAATTTATTATGGAAAAATATTCAGTAAACCAACGTGTTTTAATCGTTAAAACATTTTGTCAAAATCAAACCCGACCTTCTAATTTACCTCTGGCGAAGATGACAAATATCAGACGAATGATCAGAAGAATACGCTATCTACTAGAAAAAATATTACAATGCTAAGTAAAGATCACCACCACCACAATCATAGGCAAGAGAGCTACAGTGGATTAATCATCTACTTAGATTGGTCGGTCAGCGTGATTAATGAACCTGAAACAAATCAATAAATGCTTTGTGGAAAGCCAATATGCTCCCTAAAGGAGTGACGGAGAAAAAAATTGCCACTTATTTATATTTAATATTTGTACTACATATTTGGTAATTAATGATTTCCCAGAAACTAAATATTGGTAATTGCTATTTACAAATAGATCTTAATTAATAATTGAAATTTATTTAAGATATTCGGAATTATTTTATATTATGTTCTATTATAAAAAAATTATTAAAAAATAATTAATGCAAATCAATTACTAATTATTCACATATATATATAATTAAACAAACTAATTATTAATTACTGTTAACATTTATTGGTAACAGTGACGTACCAATTAATTAATTTAACTTGTAATTGATAAAACAATTAATTAGTTTTCTGCTTTTAAAATACCATAAAAAATAAAAAATATTGTTACCACAATAAGGTTGGGCACCACAGCGTTTATTACATCCCTAAAATAAATAAACAAAAGCTGCAAGAACAAATATACGTGCTGTTTACAAATAACCAAATCTACAACAACAACCAATAGCTTAGATAAAGTAAATAAAAACAACACGGCAACAACAATAATTAAGCAGCAAAGAAAACAAGTAACAGACAATATACAAGCAACAACAAATACTAAGAGCTGAAAGAGGTAGATGCTCACATACGCATGGCTACAAAAGAACTAAAAAGAAATTAAAAGAAAGAAATGGAATCTACCTGAAATATCGAGAGGTTCGAGAGCTTTCGATGTGTTGTTTACTCAGCCATATAAAGAGCACATGGATGCGTACAGCAATCAGTTTATGTGTCGTAAACTC
The DNA here is from genome assembly GCA_023159175.1 of Wohlfahrtia magnifica. Taxonomy (NCBI): domain Eukaryota; kingdom Metazoa; phylum Arthropoda; class Insecta; order Diptera; family Sarcophagidae; genus Wohlfahrtia; species Wohlfahrtia magnifica. The sequence continues at coordinate 1,614,146 of JAKWBJ010000198.1, read as the reverse complement.
AGCGAGTGCAGTTTTTAAGTAAAGTTAACTCAGCGAATGTGTTATTGGTGTGAAGAGAATTTATAAGGAGTAAACTTGTGAAGCTAATAGTGAAGTAAAAAAATCAGTTTAGTTGGAGCTAACTCAGTAAAGAGAGTTAAGTGTGGATAACCTCTGGTTGAAAAGGTTGTGATCGAACCTAAGTTATAACTACGATCGGGTTGGAAGATCTTTAAGTAGAAAGATCTGTGGAGTAATTGTTGTTGTTTACAAGATTGTAAACAGACAGAATAATTAAGAATAAAAATTGTTATTGGCTGTGAAAAGATTACAAGCAGTGGTGCACATAACTGTGTTGAATAAAGGATTTTTAATTAAAACCAAACACAAAATTTATTTTATTTTAACTACAATCTATGAACTCATAAAACACATTTTTAAAATGGTAAAAACGTAACAATATGTAGAAAAAATAGAATTTTTAAATTTTTTTCAGTGTGTTTCAAATGAAAAACTTATATAAATGTGCATATGTATATATGCACATTTGAATGTGCATATATTTTATGTGAATACTAGTTAAAGTCCGGCGAGCTTCGCTACCCATATATTAATTATTAAAGTTACAACTGTCTGGATTATCACTTTGTATTCTTTTTTTCTCATTTTATTCCCTTCCGGTTCAAATCTAAAGATTTAAGATGGCTTATATGTAGTCCTTCCAGAAAGACACTGTAGAATCTCCTGTTGAGGCTTAAAATAGTATTATTAAATTAATTCGGGGAGGCCCAACTGGCCATGGCACTGAGGTTTATTGTGCTAAATACTGCGGAGTCAGACCCGCCAACGTAATAACCGACAGCGGCAGACCGATCAGATTGGAAGCGCCAGTCGTACCAGTTTCCCGAAGAATACCCTGTGCCTTGTGTATGAAGATAGGAATATCTCCATTGGGTAGCTGACAAACCTGTTTAGACCCAATTAAATTTCGCCTTCGAATGTTTGCTAAAATAACACATTCACAGAGAATATGCTCTGCCGTCTTCTCTCTCTCCCTACACAGGCGACACTCCGAATAAGTCTCCACATTAATGCCGAAGAGGTGATATCTAAGTTAGTAATGGCCCATGAAGAAGCCAATAAGACGAAATAGTTTTCATCCCATTGTGGAGGAACTGCCTATTATAAGTGAGGTGTCTCATAAGCTTGCCAGTTCGGCAGAGAAATCGTTTCCAAAAACACCAGTGTGTCCACTGACCCAACAAAGCGTTACCCTGTTCCCCAAAGCTGGTGTGTTGACATTCGTGTAACACATGAGTACCATTCTTGAGTCTATATACTCCCTTAATGCCGCTGGACTATCGGCATATACATTTACAGAAGCACCCTTTATTCCGCGCTCTATATTAATACTCGTGCAGATGGAAATAGCTTGGACCACTGCCTGGAAAGGAGCCACTTTCGCATGGGTTCCCAGACTTTGGTATAAGTACTCATTAATTTTTATATAGTAGTTTGGTAACCCCTGTCGTTTATTACATCGCTAAAATAAATGAACCAAAGATACGAAAACAACTATACGTACTTGTTTACAAATAACCAAATCGAACACAACACCATAAGCAGAAATGTAGTAAATAAAAATAAACGACAACAACAAGCAAAGAGAAAACGAAACAAATGTTTGTTATTGAACTGCTTTACAAGAACTAATAAGAAAGAAATGGAATCTCCCTGAAAAATCGAGTAGTTCGACAGCTTTCGAAGAATTGTTCACAGTCAGTTTACTTGTTGTATGCTCAACGAACAAGTTTAAGTAGAGCACATAAACTCAGCGACTAGTTTATTGGTTTGAACTCTGTGTAAAGAGAGTTGAAAAGGGGTAAACTCGTGAATTGAGTAGTGATCATACTCAAGTAAGGACCAGTTAATTTGAAGCTTACAAGTGTTAAGTATAGATATCCTTTGGTTGTGATCGAATCGGAGTTGTAAGATCTTTAGTTAGAAAGATCTGTCGAGTAATTGTGGTTGTTTACAAAGTTGTAAACAGAAAAGGTATTCAAAAATAGATATTGTTATTGCTCGTGAAACGTTTACGAGCAATGGAACACAAAACTGTGTTAAATAAAAACCAAATTAACTAAAAACCAAACACAACTGTGATCTATATATTCTTTTGATAAGCGTTTTTATAAGGTGAAAACGTAGCAAAATATATATAAGTTATATTATATTTACCAATCCTAACTGTTTTATTTTTCAGCTATCTGTCTTTACGTAAGAAAATGCTGACTATTTATTGACATGTACGATTATAAATTTATATAAATTAAAAACAAATTTGTTTGAGTTAATTTTTTAAATTAATGTGCACCTTAATAATAGAATACCATGTTGAAAGTTTAAATACTCTATATTTTATTGTTCCGTATAAGCTACTTATATACATATAGATTTCCGGGCAACGATAGGTGGATTAGCCAGATTACTGTGTATGGGAAATGTCATGCGCACTAGCCCACTCTTTTACAAATAATTTGTATTAGCTACGAAGTCATTTAAGATATACAAACACTAAAATTTCAACTGATGATTTATAGTGACCATCAAGTTATTTAAACCAAATTCAGGAACTTTCGTTTTAACCGTTCTCAAAATACACAAAAATTAATATTTGCTTGGTATGGGAATCCACACATTTTTGACTGATGATTTGTATTAACTACGAATAAATAATTCCATTGACTTAGCACCGCCCGATTTGAAAAAGACAAGCAGTGAAAGTATTCCTTTCGAACGCATGAATTGGTTTGTAAATCGTTTAAGTGGTTCTCAAGTTATTAAATTACGAACTTTGGACAACTTATTTTTATATATGTACATATATAGATAGCTTTTACTAGGTGTATTTGGTTCAATACCCGTTTATCCAATCTTTCTCGCGTTGGGCTAGTGTGAATATATAGCGAAGCTATTATTGTGTTCTCTACATATAAAATTTCCATAGTTAGTATGAATTTCCACCTTACCTTCCGGTACCACGCCCATTTATCCTATCTCGACCACATTTTGACTGCAGATTTGCATTGACTATGATGCCATTCAGACCCAATTCAGAAGGTTTAGCTTTAATCGTTCTCAAGATATTAAGAAGTCATTATTTACTTTGTATGGTAGGTACCATGCCCACTTATCTGATTCCGCCCACCTTTTGACTGCTGATTTGTATTGCTTATGAAGCTATTTGGACAAAATTTATAGAATCTTACTGTGACAATTTTGAAGATATAGACAAATAAATAATTACTGTTAGTCACAAACAAACAAACAATAAACATTAATTTTTACCATATACATATATCTATATGATACATACATATGTATATATTATCATTTAAAGTGTATGTTTAAGTAAGCATGTATTTTTTATAACTTTTGTTTTAATTGTCTGTCTGTTTGTTCTTTTGTCTTTCCTTTGCTACCACTTGCTTATTTTTTAACTGCTCTATGTATAAGGATCCTTACATTAAATTTTGTTTTACCTGCTTTTTTTTTGTTTTATTAGGTGAATTTCTATTTTTATCTTTAATAAAATGTGTGGAAATTCTATTTTTAGCATAGAAAGATTATAAAAAGAATATCCAGCAAAATATTTGCTGCCGTTTTTTTATTTTTCTTCGTTTTCTTTTTTTAGTTAAAGCAATAACCTTGCAACCATTTCTTTGTCTTTTTTCTGCTATTTCTACTCTCTACTCGTGTTTATATGCTTGATTTTTTTTCATATGCCATGCTTCTAATAGAAGGACCATGGAATAGCAACAAAATGAAAAACTTTTGAATAAAAAAAATTGCTTAAAAAATTCCAAACCTTCTCTGTATATCGTTGGAACAAAGTTTAACAAAAAAAAAAATCACTAAATGGCAGCGAATTAATGAAGGGGGCTTATATAAACACAGTTTATTTAGGATAATAGTTTTATTAATATTTTAAAAGTATTTTGTGTGCTGCAAGAAATAGACTTGGGAGGGGAATATTTTTGGTTCCAAAAATACTTAGCAAATGTCAGCAATAAAAGCAAATGTCAATAAAGTTAAAACCTTTTCAAAAAAAAAAAAAAAAAATGAAAGTTTTCGTTTAATTTTGCTTTTAAAGTTTCGAAGGTATTTGACAGTTTTACTTCAAAACAAATTGAAAAAATATGAAAGCAATTTTTATTAAGCAGAAAAAAACTCATAAATTGGAAACAAACTTCAATCTTTCTATTTATAAAGGCTAAGGGCATTCTTTTTTTTACGACAGTTAAAGAAACAACAATAAACTGTAATAATACAACAATCACGACCACTAGAAACCTTAACGAAATGACAAAATTTAACTAAAAAAGAAACTGTTAGAAAATACAAAAAAAAAAAAAAAAAATTTCATCCACAACCAATAGTTTGGATAACCTTTAAACCTAAAATTGATTCAAATTGTTGACAGTTTCGGTAAAAAAAATCAAATTGAAATCAAACAGAAAATAAGATTAACGTTGATAAATAAAATTTCAAATAAGAGAACAAATCTCAACACAAAATCATATTTTTATCGTTTAAGGCAATTGTCGATTGAAGCACTAAAAATTAGGTTTCAAAGACATTTTATCTAGTTTAGAGCTAAAAAACTTAAACAAAAGCTGAATAAGTTAAAATTGTACAATTCTTTAAACCGTTGCCAATTTGTACACGAAAACGTATATTTCCATTTTAAATGCAAATTCAATATGCCTACATCTTGCTATTCACAAGCTAATCAGGAACGTTCAATTAATCCATCAAATGGAATTTATTTAGACAAAGAGTGTTTTAAATATTTTATTTGAATCAAATTTTAAAGTAACTAAAAAACAGAATGCATGAATACCCCACAACATAGTAGATATGGAGATAGGAAATATTAAATTATAAAAAGTAAACTAATGCAGACTAACTTGTTGGGTTGATCATAACATACGTACGTTCTTTTATTGTGACTATTCAATGCGTTATTTACATCTGAACGAAATTTACTTTTTACGAGATTTCGATCAAAATCGAGTAGATTTCAACCAGATTTCCCATACAAAACTACATGTATTTTATCACGAGATTTTGTCGAAACCGAGTTGACATCTGGTAGATTTAGTAATGTAACGCTGTTTTTTTTTACTAAAAATATTGTGTGTACTAAAAATGCAATGCCGTAAAAGAAAAATTGACAGTTGAATATTAAATACATAACTGTATTCATTAATGCTCTGTTCAGACGATTGTCAGATCTTACAATATTGTCAGACCTGGCAATTTGCTGACAACGACTAGACAATGGCAAATTGCCGCCACAATGTACTCGTATATTATCAGTTCACACGATTGCAAGATATTTGTGAGAAAATCTGGCAATGTCATTATACATATATTTTTCTGACAATGATGTCGTTATCAGATGTTAAAAATTCGGTTATATGACAATGATATGATACTGTTTCTCTGCTAATGTTGAAAGGCTAAAATTGTAAGTTCACACGGTTGTAAGGCATTTTCTGTACATTTTTTCAACAATATTGTTAGATCTGACAATAGTGTAAACAGAGCTTAACTTTGTGCGACATCCTCATCTGATACATATGTATCAGAGAGCAGCACTGAATCAATTTTTCGCTACTCATTCCGTCCAATCTAAATTAGAGCATTGGGCATTATTTATCTGTCAAAAACTCTCGTATACATACAAACTGTATGAAGCAAACCCGAATAGTGCGATGTTAACGCTTTATAATTGGAAAATCCGATTTTGACATAGTGTTAGAGATACACACAACTAAAAAATACATTGTTATTGTTATATATTAAAGTATTGTCAATTTACTATTTTAACTTCACATTTAGCGATTTAATCACTATTAAATTTTTATTTAGTTACGTTTTGTTGTAAATTTAAGTTGACATTATTGTTTATGACACAACGTTAACGCTCTTATTCAGGTATGTTACTTTAGCGTCGGCGCCAGCCGCCAGTCAACGCAACGCTCAACGCTCTAGGATGTGGGACTTTGTCAAAGCTTGCATAGTTGCATTTGTGAATGCATGACTTTGCTCGGTTATTTTGTAAATGACGTTTTGGAATTCACCCAGCATAGCCACTATTTTATAGTAGATTTCTTAATTTTATATTTTTTAGAATTTATCAAATAGAAATTATAATATTTATATTAATTGACATTCATATGTACATATATAGAATATTTGATATGAGTAGATTTTATTGATTATTTCTCAGACAATTAAAACAAAGTCAAAGATTTTCATTTTAAAGAAATTTAAAAACAATTAACCTTTTCTTAACGATTAAACAATTGAATAGTAAAATACCAACCACAGAACTCCTATTTTCTGATGCCCTATTGGACATTTGACGGATTTCGTTTATATACAAAACAAAAAAACTGCAAACTAGAAACTGTAAAATCATTAAAACAATGATTTCAAAACAAACTTTGTAAACTATAAAAGGTTTTATACAGTATTACAGCTTCCTCTGAAAATAACCGAACAAAAATTTTGCTTGAAGTTAAACAATTTTTTTCTAACACAAAAGTGTTGTAATCAACCATTTATGTACGTTCCATCTCATTTTTTTACTTCATAAAATTTTGTTTATGCTGATTTTAAAGAAACAAATAAACAATGAACACTTCTGCCGTAAGTGGGGTTAAAAGTTATAAATGATCTTAAAGCCATAACCCACAATTATTTGTTTTTGTCTTTTATTTTTGCATTGAAGCTACAAAGATTTATTTTCCGAAAAGTGTCAATTTGAAACTTTTCTATTACTTAGTATGTATTATTATTTTTTTTAATTATTTAATTTTATAGACAGATAAAAATGAATGAATAAATATTAATGTTTGTATATCCTGAAAATTTCTGAATTAGGTATAAATGACTTTGTAGTTTACACAAATCATCTGTTACAAAATTTTTTTTTATTATTGTTTCTTTATTTACAATCTTGATAATAAATAAATAAGAATCACAGCTATTCGGCCGTATTCCCGTTGTCGTTCTTGTTTTAAAAGTCATTTCTATGCCGTTGTCGTTTAATTGTTGTTTCGTTCCTGTATTGGTATTCCTGAAATACATCAAAAACAATAGATAAAACTTGGCAGCACTGCTATATTTTGTGTTGTCGTTAGGCCTTTTTGGAAATAATTCAGTTTTGTTTTAATAAGAAATCATAAAATGGCTAGTATGGAATTTTATTTTTCAAGTTCAGGATGAAGTGGTAAACATAACCATACATAGGAAAATGTTATGACAAAATGTAGATATGTTTGCTATTCCAGATTCAGTGTAAGAAATGATATTTTGATAGAAAAAAAATCATAGGTATACTCAGACTTAATAAAACTCCATTTAAATACTAAAATGCAACATTCGAAAATCTGCAATTACGCCCAGAATAAAACTTACAACTGCTTTATTGTTTTTTTGCTCAGGGATCATATCAGCTTAGCGTGGGTAATGATTTTAATTTATCGTTGACTCAACCCCGTCGGCATCAACGAAAGCAGACGTTTTATTAAAATTTTCAATAGGTGTAGTAGGTGCTTATTCTTCCACAACAGCCTCCTCAATTTATTCACCGAATCCTACAATATTTTCTATTGAATTTAATTGCTTTTTAGATTGCATCAAATTTGAAACCACTTCTTTCAACGACAACAATGGAATGTTTATTGGCGCACCTCCTATTGCTCTGACTTCATATTTGTTGGTCATAAGCTTCTGTTTTACATTAAATTTTAAATCCTTTCTCACCTTCAATTTTTGTTATATATGTATGTATGCTTACATACACATTTATTAGTAAAATCTTAACTTGTATTTTTAGCTGATTTCGTTTTACTTACTTTGTGGTAACCGTCTCAGTCATAAATTGAGGTTCCCGCGGCTTTATTTTCTCAGCTAATCGTTTTCAAAATTCATCAAATTCTACAAGTTTTAAGCCCTTGAGAAAACCTGGGCTATTCTGCATTAAGATGCATTTCTAAACCCTAATATTGCAATTTTCATTTTTTTATTTTTATCGCTTTAGTCGTTTTATTTCTTTACTAAAAATGACAACGGCAGAAAACGAAGGTTTCTTTATCGTTTTTATCTTCGTTTCTAAATAGAGAATACCAACAAAGCAACGATAAATGTATGCAACGACAAAGGTGATGCCATATTGTCGCTTTTATTTCATATTAAAACAATAATGGCAACGGAAATAGGGCCGATTATATTACCACAATAGGTGATATTTCCTATTGTCCTTTCTTCCCAATGTTGGCTTTTTAATTGTAATAAACAATATTTACGCATTTATATTTAATGCCTTCGAAATCGACGATCAAAAACATGGTCCAATTTTAAGCGTTTAGTTTCATAGGTACTGCGTAGGGAGAATAAATACAATTTTATAAAAACCTGTTTTCGATTTAAAAAATAAATAAATAACCGGTTAACCGGTTATTTTCTTAAAATACAATTTTTGCATTTTTTGTTGCTTAACAAAAAAAGTTGTCAATTTTCTCTCATACACTTTGCTGATTCCGTCGGCAAATTGTAATTTCTGGCAAGTAAGTATGCTAAAACAGCTTTCTCCTTTTTTAGGCCCTTAATGAAAGTTTCCTTCTCTGCAAAACAGTATGCTAATTCAGTTTTATAGCTTAGTATTTCAAGATAGCTAATAATAAAGCCTTATTCTTTCTATAGTGTTAAAAATATTTTTTCACTTTCAGAAAAATATATGAATGCATGTATAACTTCAAACTCACCAATTTCTGGTAGTATAGTTTTTTTTATAGTTTTTCTAGCTGCATGAGAAGATTAGGAAAAATTCGTATTCGGCAAAACGAAAAAAATCAGTTTAAACCGCACGAGTAATAACCGTTTGATCTCCCTATTACTGTCTAATAATGAGAATGAATGAAAGATATTATTTCCTCTTTTACAAATTTTAAGCAAACATCGCTTCTGGTAAAGTTGTTTTTGATGCACCATGTACCGTTTTGGATTGATATCTTTGGAGTATTTCAACATTGCTTTCTGTTACCCAGAACTGAACGCCATATGTGTAAATTGGTTTAAGATTTAGAACTTAGAAGCCATTAGAGTTTCTTAATTTTGATTTATAATTGTTGTTGCTTGCTCTTGATATGAGATTTCCATGTTTATCTTCTGCCTATAATCATTCCTAATTACTTCACTGTGTCCTTCTTTGCGATTGAATTACCACTAATGTTTACCTCAGGGTAATTACCATTTCATAAAGAGAATGTTGTGCGATGTGATTTATCTGGATTTACTTTTATGTTCCATATTTTTAGCCATGCCTATAGCCTATAGCTCATTTTGCATTAAAAATTAAGCAATTGGTGAACCGCTCTTTGTAATTAGTACTGTGTCATCAGCGTAAGTAGCAACTAAAAAATTAACGGTAATTGGCATGTCAGATATCGTCTAGTATATAGGATTGGACCTAATACACTGCCTTGTGTAATTTCAGCTTTTATTTCAATTACAAAATATGCGAATTTGAATAGGTGGGCATGGTAGCTCCCAAACAAAGTAAATATTAATTTTAATTTATCTTAAGAAAGTTAATATTGAAGATTATAAGTTTAGTTCAAACAACTTAGTGGACAATATACATACATCATCAGTCAATAATTGGGCGAGATTGGATAAGTGAATGTAACACCTTACACTCATACTAAATATGCAATTTTGTATTTGTGAAGAACGACAAAAGTTAAAGCATGCTTATCCATTCACATCAGCCAAAAAAAGGGGATATTGCACAACGCACACCGGGTAGAAGCTATCTGTCTATATATTTGAACTTGCATTAATGGACGCGATTATTATTAACGTCACTTGATACCTACCGCCATATTTTCTTTCTCTTTTAATTTTTGGCTTTTTCGTAAGCAATTTTCGGCCATTTTGTATCTTAACAAAAGCAACAGATCGCAGCGGAATCGCCATATTTTTGTTTTGTCTTTTGCAATATGAGTACAGCAGATGACAATCAATCTCCCTGTCGAGACCTACCTCGTACAGCAACAAATAGTATGAGACGATATCTCCGTGGTATACGCTAGGCTTCTGTACGCCAGATGAGTATCACCAATGTAGAAAGCCTGGTTTACAACAATGTATTTTTGGTTTACAGCATCAGGCATTGTCGCCGATAAACAGAAATCGACTACTATATTGGCAGAGCTCGATCCTAACCTTATTTCTCAACTGGCGGACGTAATCGCTTCTTTGCCTCCTACCCGACAGCGCTCTCTTTTAGATCTCTATTATGGTATGAAACGTGTTGCTGGTATTACGGGAGGAGACGCAACTTTGAAAGGTTCTTGGATTAAGCGCCTGCCAGAGTTCGCCCAGCCAGTAGTAGCCGCTTCAATAGGTACTGCGCCAGAATTCACCAGAATAGCCGACTCGCAAATTGATGCAATGGCTTCTAACCAATATAACAATATTCAACACAAACAAATAAGTGAAATTAACGAGTTGCGTACAGCTGTCGTCCAATTTGGAAAGCAGCTTGACAAACTTTTAACACGATCGTGCAGCTTATTGTGAAAAAGACACCGAACATGAATGCTGGTATTACCAAAAATAAGTGCCGCAGCCCCTGCAAATAGCGCCAGCTAAGTGTCCACAAATACATCAACGCTTTCAAAGTGTCTTGACAGTGCAACGGGGAAGCTTGCCGAAATCCTCCGTTCTAGATGCCAAATATTTCGCCTGCAGATTACTAATTGATTCTCAAACATTTTTTGTAATAGATACTGGTGCTGATGTGTCTGCATTACCTCTAAGCTCGAAGTCATTTGACATTCGCCCAACTGCCGTTACACTATTTGCTGCCAAGAATGTGTGTTTATTTGAAAACTGCATACAGTAAAAAAGTAAACCCATTATAGTGAAACATATATAGTGTCTTTCCGAAAGGAACTACAGACTATCGCAAATGTTGTGACCTAAACCGGGAGGTTACAGAAAGGGGAAGAAGGATAAAAAATAATAACTAAGATAATAGTAAGAATAGTAATTAAGATAGGGGTAGCGAAAAACACGGGATTTTAGCTCGTTTCTTATAAAAAAAATCGACCAGAAATCCATTACGATCTCTATTTGACATTAGTTTTATGAAAAATGACTATTTCTTCTCATATGCTACGAATAAAATAGGAATTATTAAGACATACTCTAAGGGTTTTTCCTTGAATAAGTCTAAAAGAGCATAATTATGACAAATATATTATTAAGTGCGTGTGAGTTTAGTATACATTGAAATATTCTCTACGAATAGTCAATTGTTTCACTATTAAGAGATTAGGGTGCAGCATTTTAAATACACATTTATGAACTATTGAAAATAAAGTAAAGAATAAAAAAGATGAAAAATAAAAAATGAAAAAATCTTAATTATCTTTCAAAGTTATTGTACATTTATGTATAATGATAGTAATGGTTGTAGACAATTATGAACGAAATAATATTGAAAGTTATTTTTTGCTTTTCTGAAATCTTTGTTATTTTAACGATTTTGTAATACTTATTTCAAATAAATATGTACATATCGCACTTGCACCGCAAAAGTGACTTAACTCAAAATTTTTAATTTTCAGTAGACCAAAAAAATATTCGGTTTTTATATTAATTCTTATGTTACAGAAAGACAAACAACTGCATTCTTTTTAGTGAAAGAGTAGAGCAAATAGTTCTTGTATATCGTTTTCTGTGAAAATTGATAAATTTGTGTTAATTCAAGTGGTACAAGTGCGATATGTATTTTTTTTTCTTTTTATTCAAAGTTTAAATGTAAAAACAATTAAGAGCATATAAAAATGAATTTGTCTTTGATTTATTTCAAATGTATGTGGTATTTGAAAGATTAATTTCGTGTTGAAATATAGAAGAAAACTAAATATGAAGTTTATTTTTTGGGTAGACGGTAAAAAAAACACATACATATGTACATAAAAAATAAACCGATTAAATAAAAACATTTTTAAATTATTTTTAAATATTTGGTAATATTCAATATATAACACCAGTATTTTTTTTATTCTGAAGAAATTTCTTTATATTTGTCTCTTTCGACTCATATATGACGAAAATTTCTAATAATTGTTTTACTTTACATATACATAAATTCTTAATTCTTGAAATTAATTACAAAAGTATTTGACAGTGCCGCTGAATTATTGTTGTTTCTTCATTTTTTTTTTTTTAATTTTCAACCATGTTTTATTAGAACTTGAGTTAAGAGTTATACCAAAAATTATTATTTGGGAAATTGAAGTTAAAATTTCATTAATTTATATACAAGGTAGGGTAGGTAGAAAGAAGTGGCTGCCCCAAAAGAAGTGGTACAATAAGGCCCGTTGTGATACCACAGTGGATCATCATTACCTGTATACGGAACAAACCAGAACTCATAGCAAAACCGCTAAGCACAGTCACATGGTGGAAGCACAGATGCCTCTTTCTTCTATCACATAGCTATTGGCATGTGCACAATAGGTGAAGGATTGTCTCCTCCACTTTTTCATCTTTGCAGCTTGTGTAGAAATCATTAGCCAAGTGAGCTAATCCTAGCCTCCTGACATGAGTGCACATTATATACAAAAAATGGACCGAAAAAATTGACTCAATTTTTTTGTCATACAACACACGTATAATACTTAATCGAATAATTTAAAAGTTTATTAAGTCATGAAGAAAATTTTTTAAATTTTGGACATTTTTAGCTTCAAAAAACAGATAACGTTTTGCCGTATAAGCCACTTTTTGCGAAATATTTTCCAATATATGGCACATCGAAATAAGCCGATAAAAGTGTTGGCTTTTTTTCATAATTGTGTTGATGGAACAGAATCGTTATTGTAAAATTGAACGTGAAAACAGAGAGAATGTATATCAAAAAACACAATGGGTGGTAGTCTTGTTCGAAATGATATCGTCAGTTCCATTATTAAAATTTTATAAAATTTATTGCAAGATAATATTGAGCATATCATTCTTAGGAGCCAGGAGAGTCACAAAATAGAAATAAAATATTGTCATCTGCTGTACTTGACATTTTATGTTACAAAAATAGTCTTAAGACGATTACTCACAAATTTTCGCAGTCGGACATTACCGACTTCATGAAATAGGCACTATCCATAGTGCAATAAATCGATTTCTAAAATTAAAAGACATTCATAGCCCTTTAGATTTAACCCTCTGTAACTGACGTGTAGTCTGACAGAAACCAAAAAATTTTTTTTGTAACTTCGTGCAATTTTAATTAATATAATCAATCATATTTATCAGAATAATGACTTTTATTTCAAATTTAAGTCTCAATGTTAGCTTGAAATAAGGTAAATAAGGTGGTATTCAGAAACGATAACAAAAATGTATGAGTTTAAAAGTGATAGCTGTTCCAGGTCAATACAATTGTTACAATTCCTACACGAGGGTTAATTGTAATATTAAAAAACTGTCATTCCAAAAATTTATATTAAATATTATACAAATACTTCCTGCCCATTTCAAAATGTATTCGTTTCTTGCACATCAATTACATTTTCAGAACGTTTCAAGATTTACAAGAATTAAAGTTATTAAATATAATAAATTTAATTTACTTTCTTTGCTCTACAAAACATCTGTGAGTGAAGATAAATTTCAATAATCAAGTTTAAAAATAAGCCAGAAAGCGAGGGAGTTTCAAAATTTTTCATGATCTTTAGCCACAATTGTGGCTAATTTTCGTTGATACAGTGTTTAATTTTCTGTTGTATATATGGTTCAAAAACCCCATAGTATTAAAATCACATGATCTAGGTAGCTACGTTTTGCTAAAACCATCTATTGGTCACATCAATGGCATTCTATTCAATCAAGATAAAAATGTATTTCATAGCTTAAGATGACATTGTTCTAAAAATTAGCATCCACTTGCTGGTGTTCAATAATCTAACTCATGAACTCCCTTGCTGTTCATGGTCACTTTTACTAATCCTAAACTCTCAACTGTAAAATTGCTGTTTTTTCAGGGTTGCCAACAATTTACCGCAAAAATGGCAGCAAATTAAGTTCTTGCGTTAATTTTGGGATACCATATCTACATTCATTAGTATATTTAATTTTTGTCATTCTATTATTTGAATATGAAACTTTTTTTTTTGAAAGGACTTCACAATGAGTAAATGTTTGAAGTTTTGAGTTATTTGATTGCGTATTTAAGTTTTATAGAAACTTTTCAGTTTAACTTCAAGACATGCACACTTACTTTTGCTCCCCACTCTATGTAATTTGGTTAGTTCAATAATTACTATTTTATATGTATGTACAATAAATTGTTAAAGAATATCTAGTCTTACCGCCATATTCATAAAAATATGTTTGATTATAAAACTAAAACCTATTTGCATTTTGAAGTTAATTAAATTACTGGTAAAAGTGTGTTATGAAATTAATTCATAATTTATTTTTGATGTTCTTGCAATTTATTTTACACATTAATTTAATTTATCTGACCTCTTAGTTCAGCATAACCATTAATCTTCTATTCATACCTTTGCTTATAATTTTGTTACAACTTTTAATTTCTTACCTGAAAAGAGATAAAGAAATATGTATGCATATCATTATTAATTACATAAATATACAATATTATCAAAAATATAAAATATAATACATTTATTATACAATATTTTTATTTATAAATCTTGATAACTTTAGAATAGTTCACGCACAATGTCATCTTTTTAATCACTCTTCGCATAATAGTGCTTAAATAATAAACATTTAGAAACACAAAAGATAATGATAAATTATCATATTATTCACTCAAGGCCGTTTTAATATAGTTCAACTATTTTTCTTGGTCCATTTGATAACACGGTGCGATAAAAACGAATGAAGTTGAAATACTTAGCAAATGATCCTATTTTTCCGATAAGCGCTATCGAGATCTAGTTTTTTGGAATTTTCGAAACCCTTCCAAAATCGAAATTATGGGTAAAAGTCAGGTTTTCCAATCTTCATGTACTTATAAGCTAATGACTTAGCTGAATATTAACCGATTTTAAGTCTTTTTTTGGATTTGGAAAGAAGGGAAGTTAACTTTTTGATACATAATATATAAAATTAATTTGAATTTTATTCAGAAGATGGGATGAATATACGTTTGCTTGGGAAGTACATCCAGATTCTTAAGATCTTCTGAATAAAATTCAAATTAATTATCAATTATATATATATTTGATGAAATTCAAATTCATTCAGCGAACACATGTCGCTCTCTATGATAGCTTACTTTCGGCTACCGGATCAAGGATGCAGACCCAAGTTATAACGCAAAATTCGTCGTCAAGTTGTGGTCTGCGAAAGACTGAGTTCTTCTGTACGTACAGCGGCTTTTTTCGTCGCACGAGATGATTATAGTGACCGTCAAATGAACGAAGAGCAGAACATTCCTTGTTGCACAAACAAGGCATCCATTTTTTTATCATTTAAACGTGCTGTTGAATGCTGTATCTGTCTAAGCACAATAAAGTGAAGAAATGACAGCTAATTCAACAGATGTTGGTTCAGTTAGCTTGTGTGCCACTGCGGTATGGTACATAAGACACCCGCCTACCAACCAGAAGGGCTGGCGTTAAACTGTAAGTCCCTTTCAATGAATCAAAAAATAGATTTGGGTGCAGCTCAAGAAAAGCCCCCTTGGGAATTATGTATATGGTTAAGTTAGCTTACATGCATTACAAGCATATGACCCATCGTGATATCCTAAAAAGAAACCCGAAAAACTCATCTAGGACTCACTCAGAGACAAGATATTTCGAGTTGAGCCCTCCCTATACCTGAATGTATACATCACATGGTCCACGCGATAGCCAACTGGTACCCCTGACAAATTTGACCAGATTCGTCAGTGAAACATCCCTGAGACAGTCCCAATCATGGAAGAGACGTGCACCAAGATGCTTTAGTCTAAGCTCTTGTAGAGCAGAACAGTCATGAAGAAGGTGCCGTACTAATTCTTCGTCATCCTAACAACTCCTATAATAGCCATAACAGTCGTAACCCAAACGCTCAGGCATGAATCCTATCGACAGTGCCTAGTAATTATATCCGACAGAAGCTCAATCGAATCCATCCCAAAAGTCAGGATATTCTAAGCTCTTTCAACTGACAGAAAAAGCCAGAGCATCTTATTTTTCCCCCGTTACTTCTCTTAGGAGCATATAGCTTCCACAAAACATCTCCATCTTACACAGTTCACCGCTGTTGATTTTGATTCTTTCCATGTTAGATTGTTCTGTTTTGGTTCCATCTCCAGGTGTTATTCGATACGAGGCAGGTTTCACAGAAATACAGCAATCTGAATATATGTGAGCTTCTCCATACAGACTGCAGTCGCACGAATTAATTAAAGAAAAAAATTTATATTTTTCATTTAATTTTTTTTTTTTAAATTAATTTTTTTAATTTAATTTTTTTTTTTAACTTTTGCTGCTAGAGAAACCTTTTTAAAATGACAAGAGTCTGATTATTTTACATACACACACATGTACGTACACATTTATAAATAATTTTTGGCTTATTCCCAGCCCAAATACAACTGTCTGTGTATCAAAAATACTAAAAAATAAATAAATTAATATCTCTTTACGAGTATACGAATGAAAAAGTTCCGAATGTGTATTGAACATCCATTGAAAATTGAATTACACAAACCCACGTTCATACAAAAAAAAATAAAAAATTGTTAAATGTAGGTTGTTAGTTTAATGAAAAAAGGTTTCACCCCATATACGAACTAAATTATGAAAACAATTCGAAGAGACCGTGTGGTAGAAATCAATCACAAACATACATATTTCTTTTCTTATGGCTTTAGAAAGAGTTATAAAACTACTGAATTCCAAACTTCCTTGTAATTACGTAAAATTGTAAAATTGTGACAGAGTTGTATGTTGATTTTTTTATTTTATTTATTTTTTTTTAATTTACTTATTGATTAGAAAGTTCGATAAGGATTTACTTACTACCTACAAATAAAATATATATTTTTTTATTCTTATTCATTAATAACTTTTTTGTATTTTCTTGGTAAATAATAAAGTTCATCGTTTAGTTGTTTTTCTTGTACTTCATGTTTCATTACATAATAAAATATTAGCACACAAAATTATAAGTTACCAAAATTGAGTTGAAAACATTTTTTTGAAGAAATAGACAAACAAACAAAAATGAAGATGATGCATCACACTGCTTCAAATCGATTACATTAGATTCATTCAAAATCTTTTCGTTGTGGTAATTTTTTTCTATTATTTATAAATGCTTTAAGCACGATTTTTTAAATGCTCTTTGGGTAGTTTGTTTTAAATTTTGTAGTCGCCTTTAAAAACATATATATACGAGTATATGTTTATTTTTTTTTCTCAAAAATATTTATTGTTTTGTAATTTTAATACTAAAATTGTTCTTGTAAGAAATATGAAAAAAGAAAAAAGAAAACTATGGTTTTTGGCATATTTTAAACAAATTAACACAATTTATTTTTTTCGTTTCTATCGCTGATAACAGAATAAATATGTAAATGACATAAAAATTGTCCGTTTTGTTTAATTGTAAAAATTGTTTTTCAATTTTAAGCAAAAATCATGTTTCTTTCTTAAGTCATTTGTTTGGCATGTAAAAACTCAACAATTGTTTTAAAATAATAAATTCATATACTTTATACATATTATAATCCATATATCTTATATATAAAAATTAGTATGTGTTTGTATGTATGCATGCATGTGTGTTTGTTTGTGTTGCATAGACAGCTAAGCGGTTGAACCGATTTTCTTAAAATTTTTACACTATCTTTCTGTAAGTGTGGAAAAAACTATAGGTTATAATAAATTTTAAAAAATCCAACTGGGTGTGCCACTGTCATACAAAGTAAATATTTATTTGTCCATATCTTAAAAATGCTAACAGTTAGAGTCTTTGAACTTAGTCTAAATAGAGTAATAATCAATACAAATCATCAGTCAAAAAATGGGCGCAATCGGATAAATAGTGATTTGTGTCTATCTTGAGAACGATTGAAGCTGAAGCATCTGAAGTTAGTCTGAATGACTTCATAGAGAATGCAAAACATCAGTCAAAAGGTGGGCGAATTTGAATAAATGGGCATGGTACCCTCCCTACAAATTAAATATTGGTTTTTGTAAATCTCGAGAACGGTTGAAGCTGAAGCTCTTGAATATGATCTGAATGACTTCATTGCAATATAAATCGTCAGGGGAAAAGTGGACGGAATTGAATTAATGGGCATGGTACCTCTCATACAAACAAAATATTGATTTTGGTGTATCTTGAGAGCGGTTGAATAGTAAAATTCTGAACTTGGTCTAAAGGGCTTCGTAGTCAATACAAATCATCAGCCAAAAAATAGTAAAGAGTAAAGTAAATGGGCGAGGCACCTTTCATACTAAATATTGAATTTTGTATATGTGCAGAACGCCAACAACTAAAGCTTCGTCATCACAAAGCATACTGTATAGTTACTTTCAAAAAGACACAGTAGAGTCCGCTATTTTGGTCGGCGTACAGTATTCAAATAAGCACACAAAGTTTTATATATGTTGTATATGAAACTTTATACAACATATATAAACAACAACATATATAAAACTTTATATGTAATATATGAAACTTTATGTATGCTTATTTGTACTGTATACTGTACGCCGACCAAAAAAGCAGATCCTACAGAGTCTATCTAAAGGAACTATGGGTTATCTGAAATATTTGGATTCGAACCGGTAGGGAATAAAAGTGGGAGAAAGTGTAAAAAAATTACAATTATGATTTTTAATATAAGGGTAGCGAAGCACGCCGGGTTCCAGCTAGTATATTATAAATTTTATTTTAAGCTTATTGCTTGTTTATTTGATTGTTTGATTGTCATTCAATCATGCATAAACGACTAAAGCGATTTCGTTAAAATTTGGAACACATACGTAGCTAACGAAAGTGTTATATGGTATGTTCATTTTTAAATTGGACCTTGGAGAGGTTAAAATCATTGAAAAAGTGTTATAGGGTATGTTATTTCTTAAATTGGACCTTAGATCATTGCAAAAGGTACCAAATTTGGTCCGTTTGGCAGTTTGGTATACTTTTTAGTTCCTAATATAAATTTATTTAACCTTGCGAAATTGTATTGTAATTTGAAACACAGAGAGATCTAGCTAATGAAAGTGAAAGGTATTCAAAATTGAAGAGATTAAAGTCGTGGGAAAACGGACTAAATACATTTTTTTATGAACACATTGAAACACATATCTAGCTAACGAAAGTGTTAAAGGTATGTTATTTTTTAATTTCTAACTGTGAGGTTGAAATCAGAGGAAACCGGGCCAAATTACGTCATATGAGAATTTTGTTTATTCAGTTTGTTTATGAGTGAATCACGCGTAAACGGCTAAATCAATTGTGTTGATTTTGGATCCAATTAACAAAAGTTATTGACTTTTTTCTACAATTGCACGCATTTTTTCCTCCTAAAGCAAGGTTTTATCATCATCTACAAAAGTTTTTAAATGTTGTACTTCAAGGCCTAATAAATTGTAAAAGAAGATTTCTTGATTCATAGTCCATACCCACAAAACACTGGGATCTTTGGAACTGTAAAAAATATATTCTTCAAATTTTACACATGCTATTCTATTATCACGTTGCACATTATGATGAAAAATCAACTCCACAGGAAGAGTGGGTGTGGCAGCTCCAAAAAACAAAAATATTTATTATCGTAAATCTCAAACAATATAGTATATCAGAGGGATACGTTAAAAGTCATCTTAGTTTTCTGTATAAAACAGACAGATCATACCCGTGATCACGGTAAAAGGGAATATATCTCTCATGTATAATACAGATATATATAGATTTTCGGGCAATGCCGGATAGTTCAAGCTAGTAATTAATAAACTAAATTGTATAATGAAAATAATTTTTTTGTTGTTTCTAGAACCATATTTTGTTTGTCTGTATTCCTGTTGCAAAAATTATCAAGTGTATTTTAACATGATTTTTTGACTAATAGGTTTCGTTCCTTTTTTTATTCCACTTCAGTTCTAAATGCTTCGTTTAGTATTTGTTTAACAAAGCGTAATACCGCTTTAGGCCATAAAATGAAATACTTTTTTGCTGGTTTGGAGAAAAAAGAATACTTTTTTCCTTTTAACTTTTATTACTTGTTAAGCGAAATAATTAAATTTACGTATATATTTCCCCTTTTGCTAAAATTTTTTAAACTAGTGAGCAAAAAACTAAATATAATATTTAAAGCCAAAATCACGTTTTGAAATCGGGGAAGTATACTTTAGAGACAACGACATGAAAGTTATAAAAAAATATATTCCTGTCTTGTAATAACACAGACAGTATTTTGTTTGGCTAAATTTGTTAAATAAATTTTCTAGTTGACTGCTTCTACGATATTTAATTTAATTTGTTCCTTTATTCTAAAAAATAAAAGAGCAAAAATGTATTAAAGAAATTAAAAGGAATTTAAAACTAAAACAAAAACAGATCACTAAAAGATTGTGTTCTATGATGGGTATTAAACTTTACATTTG
This sequence comes from Wohlfahrtia magnifica, assembly GCA_023159175.1. Classification (NCBI taxonomy): domain Eukaryota; kingdom Metazoa; phylum Arthropoda; class Insecta; order Diptera; family Sarcophagidae; genus Wohlfahrtia; species Wohlfahrtia magnifica. The sequence continues at coordinate 1,593,438 of JAKWBJ010000198.1, read as the reverse complement.
AATTGACGTAGCGGACTAAAAGGTTGTAGGTTATGCTAGAACATTCGAAATGAATGTCAATTTATTGCAAAAGGCGGCGAGATACACAAAATATTATTACGAGAATAAAAATGGCTGAAGAAATGTAAACTACTATCTGTGCATTTTGAGCTACAAACTTTTTGGTAAAGGTTATTCCATTGGTTTGTGCCAAGGCTATGATCAACCTATCGCTGCTGTACTTATTTGTGTTATTAATAGTGTTACCAATTTCAGAGTTATCAATTACCTTTTGGGTATTAAACTTTACATTTGAATTAACGTAGCTGATTGTAGATTACGCTAGAACATTCGAAATTAATGTCAATTTATTGTAAAAGGTGCTGCATTGTGCTTAGTCAGTTAGTCGTAATTTAATTGTTGCGCTAAGGCGTTAGTGTTGGGTAAATTCTTATATTAAATTGAAGTTAAATAAGTTGGACATTGCATATAAAGTTAAGTTGTTGAAATAAGAGGACTGTAGAAAGTAAAACAATAATGACAATATTGTTTCGACAATTCTTTTGAAGGTCTAAGTTTTAGCTAGAACCCTTTCAGCTATGTTATAATAAATACAAGGGCTATAGGGAAAATGCTATTTGACCCAAACATCTCTAAACATTACGGCATAAAAGACATTTTGTATAAGTTTGACTAAACGCTTGAAATACTATCACATATCCTTGTGGTAGTTTTACTTAGCAATGGACATAAATGTGCAGCACATTCGGCAAGATTTTGTAAAGTAATAAAACCATCATTTTTGATAGAAAGCGAGCAAATAATGATATATTGTAAATAAGATATATTGTTGTGGAAAAGCAAAGTCCCCAATGGAGCTATATTTTAACTTTTTTTTAATGAAAAACTGTTTCATATTTTTAGTGAATAAACTAATACATATAAATGCCTCTCAGTGCGATGTAACGTTTATTGTTGAGCCACATGATGTAAAACGCTTTGTCGAATTTTTATTTTTTATTGGCTGCCATATTTTACCATAATAGGAACGATATATATTGGCCAAAGAACCCATCTTAGCGGTTGTAATTACTTCTAACGTATTTCGAAGAAATCAAATAATCGTGCCGAAGTAATAAAACAATACAGTTATTCATCTGTCAATGAGAACATTGATGCAACAGACAAATACGCTAAAATTAGACAATTAGTAGACTTTTAAAATAAAAAGTTGGGAGAATTTGCTCACAATATCTCCATTGATGAGGAAGTGATTCCGTATTTCGGTAGGTATTCTTGTAAAAACAAGAATGGGGACTCCGTTCCATCAGAAACAGCAATACAATGTTGGTTTGCTAACTTCAAACGAGGTCGTAGAGACACCTATGATGCAGTAACACCAGAAAACATCAAAAAATTCACAAAATCGTTTTGAGTGATCGAAACATGAACTTGGTGAGTTAAACGACATCGTAAAGATATCGAAAGAACGTATTGACTTTATATTGCTTGAGCATTTAACTATGCGTGGGTACCGCGTTTGCTCACTTTGAACCTGAGCTTCTACCGTCTTCCAGCGACTGCTGACTGTTCGCAGACCGCAAAAAATGCTCGGCGGTAAGAAATTTTTCACGAATAAAGAGGTTATCGCTAAAACTGAGGCCTATTTTGAGACAAAAGATAAATCGTTCTACAAAAGTGGTATTGAAATGTTAAAGCGGAGCTGAAATGACTGCATTGCTCTTGATGGAGATTATGTTGATGAAGGAGTTTATTTTCAACAAAAAAGAAAGTGTTTTCTTTGTTAGGTCCGGGAGTTGAGTTGGGTTTATTAAAGAAAAACCCATTCGTTTTAAATTTAAGACATGTGGAAAACCTAATGGATTAGGAGTTGATACTGTTCTCAGTTTGCTGAAAGTTGTAAAATTGCCATCCAGGCATACTATAACATATCTTTTTCACATCTTACCAACTTGCATATGAGTGTAGTGGGTCTACGTGGCAACGTGTTGTATATTACTATGGAATTGCTGCATGATTCAAAATGTGGTAGTGTACACAGCTTATAATTTTTTTTTAAATATAATGGCAAATGCATGGAAGCTTTATTTGTTGGTTTCGGCAAAAGACAAAACGAAACCATTGTCGCAACTACTGCATCGTGCAACTGGTGCAAATTAACTACTGACTTGTACAAGAACACCAGGAAGTGAACAACTTTCACTGAGAGACCATTCGTTGCAATTTCCAATCCTTAACAATACTATTGATTCGCTTATTTCAAAGCGTTCTCTGATCACTAAACACTGTGTGGCTCGTCATACTAATACACCATAGGAATGCCAAGTACACAGTGTGAGTTTACATCAAAAATATACATAAAAGCATATAATTTTCATTTGTATGGTAAGTCTACGATTTTTTTAAACAAATTTTTTTTTTCAATTTTTTACTTTTCAATAAATATCTTTAACGAAAATATGAATATATGTATTATTCCGAAAATACTTAACATATCTGCGCACCGGTAAGTGAAATTACCATCTCAAATCTCAAAAACCAATCGTTCTATTTTCTTCAAACTTTAAAAATTTCTATGTATAAAGTTTCATTGAAATTTGTACCGGGCAATAATAGGTTGAGTGTGATATTAATTTATTTTCCAGCTTTTTTTTACAAAATTCATAAAACTCTGACAAAGATAAGTATGCACTTGTGGTATATAAATTCCAAGACGATTTATTAAGACTAGTCTACATAGCGGCTGACACAATCAGCCGCATTCTAGCATCTAACATTAATTTTTTATGTATGTACATGTGTATGCCTAAAATTTAAAATTAGTCTTAAATGCATTTCATCTCAAATTTTTCATATAAAATTTGCTTTTAATATATTTCAAATACATTTCTTATAAAAGCCTCAAAATATAAAATATATTATTATATGACAAAAAAGAATTATATATATATACACTTAAATATATTTTTTTGTTTTTTATCTGCTGCTACCCTGCAGCTAAAATAGTAACTAGGTACTTTTTGAGACAGTCATATGACTGTAGCATAATTGATAGACTCATACTAGTCAAAAAGGGACACAAGAAAAATTACAAAATATAGACTAAACTGTGCTGTCAAGTAATACTCGTAGGTTTTAGAACAGCTTAAATTGAGTTTTGAAAATTTGGCAAAAAAAATCGAATTCGTTATTTTTATTGACAAGTTTTAATTTAAAACGTTAGTAAATAACAGTAAATGTCGTACTTTATATTAAAAATGGTTAAAAAGTTTATAATGTCAAGATTTATAATTTCTGATAGATGAACCCTTACCATTCTTTTTAATATATAAGATTAAATATATCGGCATTTTCATCGAAATTTAACGTCAAACTAGATAAATTTTTGTTTTTGATAAAAGACAAATTTATTCGGCGTGACGCTACATTTCGGTGCAAATCATTATTGCCGGAATTCAAATTCAATTTTACACAAACAAGACCTCAAAATTACCCAAAATTGTATAAATTACACAAAATACAGTTTGTGTTTGTTTACAATGATTTTTTGCGTTTTTATTTTTATTTCGCTTAACATTATTTCCACTATGACAGTATTCAAATTAGCAAAGAGAGTTCCACCGATGCCTTTTTAAAAACTTTTACCCGATAACTTTCATTGTCAAAATCGTCATGGGGTAGTAGTACACAACTTATTTAAAAAAGTAGTATTATAATATGGTATAATATAAGCAGTAAAATACTAGTATATAAAAACTAGTAATTGCACTAGTTTACTGTATACTAGTTCTTTAACTGGTATGTTAGTATACACAAATGCAACTAGTTGGGGTCCTATGACAATCCAGTGTAAAAATCTATAGTTGCTTATATGAAAAAGGGACAGATATGCAACTAGATAGAAGACAAAAACAACTAGTATATATCTAACTATACAGGAGTACTAATTACTTTATCAGCAAGGTACACAAAAAAATGCTTTTTGTTTCTATGTGTTAGTGAGAATTTTATAGTTGCTTTACTCCCAAAGTACTGGACCGATTTAAATAAGATTCATATTGTGCACATCTGCATAGAAAAAGCTTTCAGACCATATATGTTTTTTCAAATCGGTGCAGTAGAACGGTCGTAAAAGGGGTACATAGAAATGTGTTAGCCTATTAATTATATAGATATGTAAATAGCTCATACGGAGTAAAAAAAAATAAATAATAATAAAATAATAATAACATACATATATTCATATATGGCATATATGACTATAGAAAATAGATATGGTCGCATATTGTGCACAATCCGTTAACATGTACTTCAAACAAATTGACATCAAAGTTTGGACAGTTTTGGAGAACTGCACCACATATTCAGCCTAATTTTATAAATACATACATACATATGTACATACATACATACATTTGTATATATATGAGTTGTTAGTTTTGTTTTTTTTTAGTTTTTTTACAGTAAATATCTTTGTAGACAATATGTACAGAACATGTGGGCAATTAATGTGCAATTTAATATCTCAATGAAAAAATTATGAAATTTTTTTCTCTTGAAAATAGTTGTTTTTTACAGAAAAAATATTTCAGATTTTACTTTTGTTCAGTTTTTGGTTCAAAGCATTCACTCATGTGTAACAATATTATTTTATTTTTTTTTCAACGTTTTTTCCATTTTATTTAGGTGGGGTTTTACTGTTCGATATACAGCCATACATATATTGTATTGTGTCTTGTAATATTTTGGCTACACCTCTTGTATTTTTATATTTTAATAATATAAATATTTAAGTTTTTTTTTTTTTTTTTTGGTATCTGCTGCAAACTCTGTTTTTGGGCTCAAGTCATACGGAAATATATAAAAATCTAAGTAAAAGAAAAACTAGTTCAATTATCATACACAAATAAAATCGAAAAATAGGGGAAAAAATTGTTAAACTAACTTTATGACTTGTAATGATTTGGCCTGCTTTGGTATCAAATGAATTGGAAATAATAACAAAGACAAAATAAAATTATAAAATCAGAAAAAAAATAATAATAATAATTGTTAAACTATAAACTAAATTTTATAAAATTTTTTTATTTTTAGCACAGAGCTAAAATTATTTTATCTTAACGAATGCCTAAAAATGACAAATTATTCTGTAGTATCGCGCAATTATTCTGTAATATCGGGTGTTTCCGTACAGTTACACAAGTTTAAATCAAAGGAAACGGGCTTTGTTGGATAGAAAATTTGATGACATATAAGTATATATACATATTGTTTAAGTATTATTTGGGCCATGTGGCCGCCACGGTTGGAGTGCACAAGACACAATCTGTAACCTCAATGTTCGTCAAACTTTTAGCAGCATATGCTGTCCTAACACTACTAAGGACAGCGAAACGGTTGAAAACAGCAATGAAGAAAACACTGTAAGAATACCGTGCAACCCTCCCAATCTGAATGAGATAAAGGAGGCGATAGGTAAATTGAAAAATATTAAAAAGGGGCGTGCGAAGATGTTTTACCGGCGAAAACTCTACGGGTTGACATCCAAACCACGGCTGAACCCCTACGGCCTTACATCACATCGGTACATGAGGAAGAGAGGATGCCTATAACGTGGAGAACTTCAGTTCAGTTTTTTAAAGTTACCAAAAAGTGGTGTTTTGAAGCATTGTCACAATTCAATGCCATATATAAGATACTTGCAGTCCTAATAAATGGTAGGCTTCAAAGCAAAATACACAATATATTGCGAGACGAACAAGCAGGCTTCAGACCGAATACAAGCTGCGTAGATCAGGCCAACACTTTACGAATAATCCCTGCACAGTCTATAGAATAGCGTTTCTCCCTGTATCTACTGTCCGTCAGTTTCAAGCCAGCATTTGATACCATCAGCCGAACTTCAATATGTAAAGCTCTAAGAACAAAAGGAGTACCAAAAAAAAAATCCAATAATACTGGTCTACAGCAAAAAACTCCTTTAAATAAAACTATATGGAATATAATGACATTGATGCGCTGAAATCAAATCCGTTATCAGTTGTTTTCCATCGGGCTCACATTTTTTATCGGCGTGGCAAATTTTTCGCCCAAAATATGTTAGTTATTCATAACTACCATCGTATTCATCATAACTTGAAAACGTTTTGACATATTCTAATGCAATTACCACCAGATGCTTAGGAATGAAATTTGCTATAAATTACCCGAATATTATTTGTAATTGCAACATTTTTGGAGTTAATAATAACTTAGTTGCGAAAAAAAATTTTGCGCTAATTTTGCCCAAAAGTCAAAATAATTTTTCAGATTGTGAATTTGAGATACTTACCTGTTAAGCACTCAAATTAAAGCTTAAAATGTTGAGAACAAAACAAGCTATAAATTATGAAAAATAATTGGCTTTTGCTGATTTTATTCAAAATTAAATGCAAAATTAACCAACAAATTTTTTTTGCAAAATTTATGGAATTTTTTTCTTTCTTTTATGTCCAAAAAGTATGGATTTCAGACAATGCTGGGAACCTGATCTCTCAAAGGAGGGAACTTACGTTGCAGCTAAACAACAACAGTGTAACGAGACAGCAATACCAAGAGCTGGCGAAACAGGTTAAAAAAGCTGCACGAAAAGACAAAAGGAAGTTACTGAAAGGTCTAGCTAGAACAGCAGAGGAAACTGCTGGACAGAATAACATGAGAAAACTACACCAGACGATAAACTATCTCACAAATAGAAAGTGTAGATGGAACCAAGCAGTTATTGATCGCACTGGAACAGTTGTATCGAATAGTGAAGCACAGATGCAAGGATGGATGGAAAATTTCAAGGAAATTAGCAATGTAACGGATACAGATGAAGACATCGAAATGTACCATAACAGCCCTATGCAAAATACATTGAACATAGCATGTAGCCCTTCCAATTTAAATGAGATAAAAGAGACAATAACGAAGTTGAAGAATAATAAAGCTGCAGGCGAAGGTGGCTTACAAGAAGAAATCTTGGGGCTGACATTACAATTGCAGCTGAATTACTACGGCCTCATATCACATCAGCATGGGAGGAAGAAAGGCTTCCATCAACTTGGAAGAAAGTCATCATTGTAAAACTACCTAAAAGTGGCGACTTGAAAGATTGCAATAACTGGAGAGGAATTGCTCTGCTTAACACCATATACAAGATACTAGCAGCTATAATACAGGGAAGGCTCCAGAGCAAACTAGAGAACATATTGCGTGACGAACAGGCAGGATTCCGGCCAAATAGAAGCTGCGTTGACCAGGCCAGCACCCTACGTATCATAATAGAACAGTCTTTAGAATGGCGTACACCTCTATACCTACTGTTCGTCGACTTTAAGAAAGCCTTCGATACCATCAAAAGGACTGCTATATGGAAAGCATTGAGAAAAAAGGAGTACCCCAGAAAATAATACGAATAATACGAGCAATGTACGAGAATGCAGAACTCTTGGTTCTTCACAACGGGAGCGTCAGCATGTCCACTCTCACCTCTACTATTCACCATCATACTCGATGAGATCATGAGCGAAGTCTGTTCACAAAGGAGAGGTATAACATGGAGTCTCTCACGACAACCTGGGTTATGCGGATGATATTTGCCTCTTCTCACACAAGATCTCCCAGAAGCAGTCAAAATTAAATGACCTGAAAAAACTGGTTCGCCAACATTGCGATAATATTATGAAAACTAAAGCTATGAGAATTAACAACAATATCACAGAAAACATCATACTACAGGGCCGGCCAATAGAGTATGTAGATAGCTTCTGCTATCTTGGAAGCACAATGGCAACAAACGGCGGTGCAGAAATATACGTTAGCAACAGGCTCAAGAAAGCAAGGCCGGCTTTCGGCTAACTACAGTCAGTATGGAGAAGCTCATACATATCCAGGCGAACCAAGTTCATAAAATTCAACGCATGTGTAAAGTCAATTCTGTTGTACGGCAGTGAAACCTGGCTTGTGTCTAACACCATCACGCAAAAGCTACAGGTATTCACCAACAAGTATTCACCTTAGAATTGTATGCAAGATATTCTGACCTAACATCATAAGCAACATAGATCTATGGAATTTAACAAACGAAGAGCCCATACTGAAGCAAATAAGGCAAAGAAAGTGGAGATGGATCGGCCATACCTTATGGAGAAATCACGGCATTATTAAAAGGATGGCACTTGAGTGGAATCCTCAAGGATCAAGGAACCGCGGTCGACCAACAAACACCTGACAACGCACTATTATCCAAGAACTAAGGCAAAACAATCTTACATGGAAGAGGCAGAGACAACAGCAGCATCTCGTGTAAGATGGAAATGCTTTGTGGAAGCCCTATGCTCCCAAGAGGAGTAAAGCAAAAAAAAAAAAACAAATTTTACATTTGAAGCATTAAAATGAAAGAGAAGAGGAATAACATGAAGTCTCTTCCTCCAACATAAAGATTCGGTCTATGCGGATGCCATTTGTCTATTCTCTCTAAAATCTCAAGTATGCAGTCGAAACTGGAGGACGTAGAGAGATTGGCTCGCAATGTTGAACTTAATATAAGTACATATCAGGAATACAAGGCTATGAGAGTAAACATTCGGCATTTGGACGACTGCAGTCAGTATGGAGAAGCTATATATCTCGACGGACTAAGCTCAGAATATTCAACGCATGTGTTAAATCAGTACCGCTCTATGGCAGTGAAATCTGGCTTGGATTGAATAACAGTGCCTCGATTAAAAGTTATTAGTGCCTCAGAGTCATATGCAGAATATTCTTCCATGAACTAAGACAAAATATTCGGACATGGGAATGTGCTCCCAAGAGGAATAACAGAACAAAAATGCGGCGTACTTCGCCAATAACTCTTCGGATTTTGATTTTCAGACAAGTGACAAGTGATTTTACATATCCACAAAGAAAATTATCCAATGGGCTTAATTAATTGGATCTTTAAGTGAAATTACTGCTTCATCAAAAGATTCTTTCAATAAATCAATCGTAGTACGCTGTGTGGCATGTTGCTCTGTCCTGTTGCCATAATTTTTTTTTAGAAAAACGGAAAATTCAGAAAAAAAATTTACTTTCAAGTGAAAAAACTGTACATACCTAGAAAAGCAAAAAATCTACACATATGCCAATGATCTTAAGCTTCTGATAATCAAAGAAGTTATTTGAGAGACAATTAAGTAAATTAATAAAAAAATATAAAAAAAAGCAATTTCAAGGTTCATTCGATTTCAATTTCACTCGATGGCGGATAATTAATTACATACTGCACTTGTTATTAAAACATAACACAACTTAATAAAATGTGATAAATAAATGATGAATAAATGGGATGAATCCAGTGGTGCTAACCACATTTTTAGGTTAGCTGTTGTTTTCGAGATGTGCAGTTATTTCGAAAGTGGAGGAGGTTGCACAACATTTGTAACTCAAAAATAGTTTACTTTATTGAATAAAATAAAAACATCGAAATTCCGCAATAAAATTAAATTTAAGGCTAAATCCCCTTTTAATATTTCATATTTTATTAGGGCAGCATATCAATAATAATAATAATATCACTCATACGTCCGTATCTACGTAGTAGGTGATGTGATCCCAATGTTGTTTTGCCAAAAATAATTATATTTCTAAAATGACTGCGCAGAAAACGTAACTTTCTTAGACCTAAATGTGAGTACCACACACTGTGTGAATACTCTCTTTCTTTGTGATCAGTGGTCAAAAAAAGGGTTAATTACATTGTCGCACAATGGGGTGGGATTCTTACTTCAGAAATTTTTTAAAGAGATAGTAAAAGCTGCAAAAACTGTACAATTTACAAAAAAACTTATTTTGAAACAAAAAACTTAAAAACCGTTCAATGCATAAAAATAAAATAAAATAAAATACAAAATACAGATAAATCTGCACATTTGTCAACTCTGTTGGAACCACATGTCAGCAAGATTAATGCCAGCTAATTGTTGTACGGAAAAATTTCAAATCTCCTTATACCGTTTACCATTGACAGTATCATTCCAACCATCATCATTTTTAAAGACGTATGGACTAAAGACTCCGCCAGCTCATAAAGCGCACCCAACAGTAATTTTTCTTTCGACAAAATCCTGTGGATTGTCTTCACTCCAAGTGTGACAATTCTGCTTATTTAAGTACCAATTCAACCAAAAATGTACTCCATCGGAGAATAAAAATTTGAATGGAAATTCAAATGTCTAACGAAACTAAACAAACTAAGTAACTATCAGCTGTTAAATCGGTTGTCAAATAAAGCAGTGTTGCCAACTCAAAGTTACTAACCCCTAAAAAACACCCGAATAATACTTTTTGTTTTGATTTTAGTACAAAGCTAAAATTTTTATTCTAACGAATGCATAAGTATCACAATTAAGCTTGATATAGCATGTTTCTCAGTTAGTTGAGTATTTAGCTCTTTACCAGACACTTATAAACTTTCTAATAAAATTTGTAAATTGTTTGTTTTCTTTTGCTTTCTTTTTTCTACCTATTTAAAGATCATTTTAAAGAAAAAAAGAAGAAAAAAAACTTGACTTAAATGTATTATTTTAGACGAAAATTAACACTTATCATATGAAAATTACATGCTTGGAAATTTCTTTAAACTAAACGTTTTGTTAATAAAACGATTTTGTAAAAACTAAAATGATCACATACTTATACGAGTGATTAGATTTTTTTTATTTACCATAAGTTTAGAGTTGTGCAGCAGAAACATCATCATCGTGATTTTAGTCATCAAGTTTTTTTTAGCGTGTACAGTGTTAAAAACAGAAAAAATTTAAAAGTCAATGTTACTTGGAAAAAGTAACAAGTCAGAGTTCATAGAATGCATTTGTAATAATAAATACAGCCATATGCTTATGAAATTTAGGGTTGCCAAATAGTTTTGTTTAGGTTTTTGTTTAGTTTACCAGAAAATTATTCAATACTAACAACATAGCACCACGATGACTCAAACTGATAATACACACATACATAGGTACATGCATAACTTTTGTAACATCCAAAGTGTATCAACGGGAACTTATCTCTCAATCAATGATCTTGCACCCAGTTCAGAATGTTTTTTCATAGCGTAAGTACTTATAACCAGTCGTTAGCAATGTCTTACCTAGCAAACTACAGCAGATAATACATACGTACGAGTATATATTAAGTGTTGGTCTAACGGTTGATTTTTTAACACTAGGAAGACGGAAAAATTTTAGTAGCGAAATATTAATTATTTGTATATAAAAATTGTTTATTCTGCTTAAAAAGAGGACAAAAATTAAAAAAAAAATTAATACAATTAATTGGAACTGAAAGTCAAACTCCACAATACGGTAGTTACGTTCCAAAATATTACAATTTACATGTTGTGTAAAACCGCTTTATATCAGGCGAAAAGATAAATCTTGTAATTTTCTGTTAGATAACATCGTATTATCACATAGTTAATGTGCTCACAAATATATGCCGAGTCAGGCAATGTGGTACACTGTGATGCATAATATCTACGCTCCTTTCAATATAGTTCTTGATCTTGTGGTTCACAATGCTACAACAATCAACAGGAAAATAAGATGTGAACTTAGCCAACACTAGGGCGGCTTGGAATAAGAAGATTATATTTGCAACTTAGCACAAAGTTACCGTCGCATGTCTGCTAAGCTTAAATCACTGCAGAGTGAAGTTACAAAGGTGGAACTAAGGCTCCACATTGCTAGATATAAGGTAAAGCCCTGCAACAGCTTTAAAAACACAAAATCCAGGATGCGCAATATCGAGTAGAAGGAGGTTACCGATTTCTGCTAACTTGGCAGCATTCGAACAAACGCTCGTGGTTGTAGCGATAAGGTTATGTTTTGTATGTACAAAGACAAACATTCTTTCGGTTTTAAGCGACCTGTGTGGAAATCGACTGCTATCTCAAAATGGGCTAAGATCAACACATTCTATTCCTTCGTAAAATCAGACTTCCTCTATGGATGTAAATCCTAAAATATCACATTACGCAATGCCAACTATATTGATGAATATCTGGCATCAAACCTTCAAAGGATATTGGAAATATTTTGATCAAACACTAATATCGAACCAATGTTCAATTTACTTGATTCCAAATACCATTTCAAGATATAGTAAGAAATGTCATAGACCGAAAGCCACAGGAAAAACAGGCAAAGTGTTCGCCCACTGCATACCTGGAGGAGATAATCTGAAGTCAAAACCAACCAAAACAGTCCAAGCTGGAAGAAAATCAAACATAACGTTATATACAGGACAGAATGGGAAGAGTTTGTTGTTCTGTTGTTTGTTCCTCCTAGAAACCATAAAACATGATATACACATGCTCACAGACACAGCTGTCGGATATGACGATTTACGATCAATTTGATGATGTATATAACGAAAGAATTCAAAACTGTAACTGATAAATGAAATATTGGCGGCCAATATGTAAAAGGGCCAAATCACCCTTATCTGTCTTTCTGGGTAGCTGCGGATTGCTTTTAAATTAAATTTGATCCAATTTTAATAAATGTCATAATTTGAAAACAGAAAAATCATTATTAAGACAAATATTGACAGTCAACTATGAAAATGGGTCAATGGGTCCGTCTATCTCTTTGAATGTTAAAACTTGCAAAATTACAGAAAATAATCAAAATAAATGATGTATGGGATTATACATCAAAGACTACTTCGTGTAAATGTTACCTGTTGCTATGCCGTAAGTGATCAATCCGTGAGCTAAAATTTTCGCATACTTTTTCCAGCATAATGGCCAGTATCTTACCAACGGCATTTGTAGCAGTAGACACAGGGGGTACGCCATTCTATAGATTGTTCTATGATTATGCGAAGAGTGTTGGCCTGATCTACGCAGCTTTTATTCGGTTGGAATCCTGCTTGTTCGTCTCGAAATATGTTGGCTATTTTACTTTGAAGCCTTCCCTGTATTATGACTGCAAGTATCTTATACATGTATGGTGTTAATTAGAGTAATTCTACTCAAATTTTTACAGTCATTTAAGACACCACTTTTTAGAAAATTTACAATGATGCCCCTCTTTCACATTCCTGTCTTCCTCCCATACTGATATGATGTGAGGTCGTACTGCTGGTTTGATTGTAAATTCGTAGAATTTCCGCCGGTATTCCATCTTCTCCTGCCTCCTTATTATTTTTCAATTGAACAATCGCCTCTTTTATCACATTCTGGTTAGGAGGATTTATCGGTATTCTTAAGTTGTTTCCTTCACTGCTGTTCTGAACCGTTTCGGTGTTCTCAGTAGTATTTTTCACGTTACTAACTTAATTGAAATATTCTCTCCATCTCTGAGTGTGTGAATGCATTGTTGACACAATGTTTCCAACGATTGCTTAAAGTCGACTATAGACGTAATCGTCTGATCATTTCAATAAAATGTTTGTATATGCTCAAGCGCAATGTGAACTAATTGTTGAAACGTTGTGTAATAGTGGACGAAATATATTTTTTCGGTTGAACGTTCAAAAAGACTGCTAATTTAGGTTGATTGCGCAACAAGAGTTTTCGAATGTGCGCAGATTTTTCAAAGAGCTTAAACCGATTGGATAGTTACCCTGCTATCCTATCTCGATTTAGTGACTATTTTCTTCATACAAAAGACTATCTTGGGTGAATAAAGAGAGAAAAATATTGATCTAAAGGAGACTGTGTAAAGAAATCAAAAGTAATTTTGCAGAAAAAAAGTTTTATTTAAAAAATTATGAAATTAATAAACAGGATAAAAATTTTAATATGATTTAAAAATGTCTTTATATTTGGTGAGTTTGATAAAACAAAAAAAAACAAAAAATACGTGGAAGTAGAGTTTTAAAATTTTTTTTAAGTTGAGGTTCTATAACTACGGCATTTATTTTTAAATATTCGCAAAATCATAAAGTGAAAAACGGTTACATTTCAATTGTTTCAAACCCTGCTATTTACAAAATTTTCTTTTAAACGATGGCAACCATATCGAATAGTTTTTGCAACGTATTATTTACTCCAAAATTATATAGATATTCTTACAGATATTTCCTTTCAATCAAAGAAAAAATAACTAAATAATTTATTGTCTAACTTAAGTTCTGGGAACTTTTCCATTTTCTCACCATCACTTAATATTCCAAAGAAAGAAAGAAAAAAAATACCAACTACACTTACATTTACAACCAACTCAAGGATTAACACCTAAAAGACATTTAACAAGAATTCACACAGAATATCAAATGGAAACAAAAAATGCTAAATAACGATGGATTAAGAAGCAAAAGCAACGAAATTAAATAATATTTTCAGAATACTTTTGTTGTTTGTGTTGTTGTTGTATTTTGCATAATATGCAAATTTCAATTGTTAGTATTATTGTAAACTACAATTAATTCAATGCTGTTGCATCTTTAAACGTAAGTCATTGCATCTTCCTGTGGAGGGGTGTTTGAGGCTCTTATGTATATGTGTGTTTTGAATTTTCAAAATAACCTTTACATTCGATGTAACTGACTGCGTTTATTCTAAAACAAACTTTACAAAATTTTTCCAGCCAAGTTAAGTGTGAAAATACACACTTCATCACAAATATGTATGCATGTAAGTAAATATGTATAGAAGTGGCATGCCACATACATACATATGTATGCCTTGTCCATCTATTTATCTATTTGTAGAGTTCAAATGAAATACCTTCAACTTGAACCTTAAACAATGTTGAATTACTGACTGACTGACTGACTGGATGAATTGTAATTTATTGTTTAAAGTAAAACTGTCTGTGATACATAAAACAACAAAGTTAAGTTGGTGCTTCTTATTTTGTGTCTATAGTACAGTGAAGTTGCTTTTGAACCATCATTTAATTTCAGCTCTTTATTTACTTCTTTAACACTTATCTTTTTCGTCTTTTAGTTCTTCTCTAGTTAAGTTAAATTTTTGAAGCGGAAGTTCAAAGCGTTCACTCAATTGAAACGTGTAAAATGTTTTTTTTTAATTTTTTTTTATTTTCACTTTATTCTGGTTATTATTAGAGAACTTTTGATCTAATGAAATAGAATAGATTGTTGTTATAGTTTTGTTTTGATAAACTTTTATGTTAGATTTCCTTTGTATAGAAATAAAAGTTAATTTTATCATTTTGGTGCCAAAAATTTAAGGTTTAAATCAGTTTATTGAACTTACTACAGATAGCCCTCGATTAATGCGGTACATACTAGACTATGATAAATGTTGAAATGAAAGCAATACAAGGCCCATTATGCCGAACAACTTAGAATTACTTTTTGTAATGATTGCTAGTTATCCATTTGTCATTTGTGCGAAACTTAGTGAATCATCGTGACGACAATGAAATTAGTTTGATGTCATACTTGAATTTTTAAAGTATTTGATTACATTTTCATAAATGTCAAAAGTTGATTAGCGTATAAGTGAGTTCTAACAGAAAATATCATAGAAAATCATTGTGCTTCATTTGTTAGCGGAAAAGTGCAGCAGCCAAAATCCTGCATCTTTCAGCATGTAGTCGACTCATAAGGATAGGATCACACGATTGTCGTAATGCACCAATAATTAGCGTTTTTTATCGTGTGCTTATACAATTTATTGGCTCACACGATCACACGACAGCTTAGAATATTATTTTGCTTATTTATTCCAATAAAATACAACACTGGTGCGACAATCGTGTGAAGGCTTTATCGGCAATCACCAACGTAAATTCCAAAAATGCACCAATATTTATTGTATTCTTGTGCGGCAATTGAAGAAGACAATAATCACGGATTTTTATTTTTTAATTGATTTCTTTCTGAAAAAACACGTGTTTATACGCTATTTATAATTGTCATCTCTTAAAATATGCATTTTTTAATTATTTATGTATATGTAAATTACATTACAAACTTCCACCATTTCTTTTTTCATTATTTTTACTTTTTTATTAAGCGGACATCTGATAATCAAAGTCGATACAATTTATATTTTTAGAAAACAAATCATCTTTACTTTAGAGAATTAAATATAACTTGTAATTATATTCCAATTTAAAAAAAAAAAATATTTTAGTGAATTAATTTTTTTTAAATTAATTGAAATGTTTTTTCATACTATCAATTGCCCTTCTTGTGAGCCAATCTGTGACCCAAACACCTTTTCTTTTATTTATTTGTTCACTAAATGACCTCAATATAAATAAATAGGACGCTATTTCCTTTTTTTCAAAGAACGAACGGTTTAGAACACCAAAAAACAAAAATTTAATTAATTTAATTTACCACAACAATTGATTCATAGAGTTGCCGTAAACTAGAACAATCGTTTGACAGCGTTGGAAAAATTATTGTCAATACATCGTTTCGCGCCATCTTGTGACAATAAATTTTGTATAAAATAAAACAACCGTGTGAGTACAGAATTTTTAATTGGGACAATTTTATTATTGTACGCTAATTCGTCACAATAAAATTTGTATTATTTTGGTGTATTTGAGTCAATCGTGTGATCCCAGCTTAACAGGCAGTGTCACTAAATTTCAGTATATAGTCGACTCATAACAGACAACGTCGCTAAATTGTAACGTTCTTTAAATAGTGACATTCAACGACATTGTGCTACATAACTTCCTTTGTTTGGGCCATTGTCATGAGAATTCACCGATGAACTTTTTCATTTATGGAAATTTGCATTAATTTCCACTTGATACTGATTTTTTAACAATGATTCATCGATAAAAGTATCATAGTGACAATGTCATTCAAATAATACGCCACCGGGTAGTTGTATGAATAAAAACGGCGATTAATTCCTCGCAAATTGAGAACTAATAAGCGGTCATATTTTGTTAAATGTCGAAAAACCAGAATGCGGAAATCAATTGTGTTCGTGTCAATTAGCCAAAAACAGAAAAGGTTTTTCGATTCAGAAGCAGTTACAAAACAACAAGATGTAAACCTAGAAATGAAAAGGAAGGTTCACTTTGCTGTATGCATAACAATTCAAATCTATGCAGCTTAGTACTGGAGCTTTCGAAATTTCGAAGATGGTAATAAACTATAAAGATATTTTGTGAAAAGAATATTATATTTGCCTAACTTGATCGAGAACTACATTGTCGTGTTGGAAATCCCAACAAAAGACAGCCACCTTCTTACTTTGGATCTTATCAATTATTCCTACTTCTTTATTATTTAAATATAAGTTGATTCAAATGTTATTGAGGAAAGTTTTCCTTCTTTTTATACTAAATTTTGGATGATTTGACAATGCCAAATCAGTCCTATAATCCTATAATAGTTTTTAGTTCTAATTGTAGCATACACCGCAACAGTGTCAATTGATCATCGTAAGTGTGCATATCAAGCGGCTTACATCCCAGCTGTGGTTGACAACATTGCTTAAGCTGTGCGATATTTGATATAATTTTGCTTACATACATCATACATATACACATGCATTTTATGAAATTAATAGTTAATCTCAAAATCGTGTTGACAATGCGGACTATAAAGTCAAGCTGCGCTACAGTTAATAATTCAATCAATACCTTGCACTTTGAAACAAGATATCCATACAGATTTGTACATTTGATTCCAAAGATTAATTAAGAAAACAATGAAATTACAAATTTGTTTTTTATTGTATTTTTTATTCAATATATAAAAGTTGAAAATAAAAATAAAAGAAAAATAATACATTTTATAAACGTAGTAGTTTCTAAGTAAAGTATGGATCCTTATCAATGGATATTTCATGATCACTGTCGCCATTCAAAATTCGTGTTCTCTTTCTCCGAGGTGATAAAATTTCTTGTCACTGGAAACATGTTCACTCCTTTATTTTGCGTGTATAAATTTAAAATGAAGTTCTATTTTTTACTAAGTCTAAAGGTAGGATCACACGATTGTCGTAATGCAACAATAATTAGTCTATTTTATATGCTAATCGTGTGATTATATAATTTATTGCCTACTTATCCCAATCAAATGCAACCCTGGAGCAACAATCGTGTGAAAGCTTTGAAGACAATCATGCACCAAATGCTCCAATATTTATTGTATTGTCTTGTGCGGTAATTGAAGAATACAATCCTCACCAATTTTTTTTAAATTGATTTGTTTCTGAAAAAGCACATGTTTGTACGTTATTTATAATTCTCAACCTTTCAAATATAGTTTTTTAAATTATTTATATGTAAATTGCATTACAAACTTCTACCACTTCTAAGCATGATAATCAAAGCCGATTCAATTTTTATTTTTTTAGAGAACAAATCATCTTCCAAATTAAATAAATAAATATTTTAGTGAATTATTATTTTTTAAATTTATTTAAGTGTTTGCTCATATGCACAATAGATGACCTTTCTTGTGAGCAAATCTCTGACCCACACACTTGTTCTTTTCTCTTTTGTATTTTTTTTTCTTATTTATTTGTTCAAAATGAGCTTAATACAAATAAAGATGACGCTATTTTGAACACAAATAAATAAATTTAATTTACCACAACAGCTGATTCACAGAGTTGCCATAAACTAGAACAATCGTGTGGCAGCGTTGGGACAATTATTGTCAATACATCGTTTCGACAATAAAGTTTGTATAAAATAAGACAATCGTGTGAATACAGAATTTTCAATTGGGACAATTTTATTATTATGCGCTAACTTGTATCAGATTGGTGTATTTGAGGCTATCGTGTGATCCCAGCTTACGCCTTGCTGCACTTCAATAACGGTAATATTGGGAGAAGAATCGTTAGGATTAATAATTAATAATTAAAGTTTATTATTATTTGTGGAATTCGAATTCTAAGTTGTTGGGAGTTGTCACAACGTTTAACCAAGTCATCCTGCCTTTGTGCAGTTCAAGTATTGTGCTATCCGAGAGATGCCTAAATATTTACGTACAAAAGACATCAACTAATCATTAAAATGCTTAATTTTCGAATGTCTGATTTTAGAATAAAATAATTAGAATATATTTTATAACTTATATCGTATATATAAAAATAAATGTGTGTTTGTATGTATGTACATATGTACGTTTTGACAGCCTTTATGAAAATGTTTTCCTATAACATGACATTACCATTAGACATATAAAATCTAAAATTTATTATATTATTAATTTATTCAAAACTAAAATAGAACTACTCTTCATATCTTGTATTTCAGTTTGTTTTGGTACAAAATTATTAAAATATTTAAAAAAAATTTAACAAAAATATATATATTTATTATGCAATAATTGGCCCAGGGCTAATATTTTAAAAAGAAAAAAATCTCTAAATTTTTTTTTATTTTTCTATTTTAAATATAATTAATGATAAATAAATAAAAGTTGAAACAATAAAATAAAATAACATGATCTCCAAACATGCCTATAATAAAAATACAATAAAAACTTAACTCATACGTGCTTTACTTTAGCAAAAGAGAAAAGAATTACAATTCCTTAAAGCATCTGTTCTCTCAGATTCCATAGTGTTGTCTTATAGGGTATCCTGTAAAAGTATAATTTCGAAGATTTAAATGCTTAATAATGTGCTGAGATCAGAGTAACTACTTAATCCGATGTCACTGCCTATAGATGAGTCGATGGTGCCACTAGTTACTTTGCGTATATTTGGATTACTTTGTCTGTGGCGAACCATACCAAAAAGCAAATTCAAAAAACACAAATTCAGCTTTAGGCGTAGGTAGTTTTTAATTTTTTTACTTCTTTTCGGTTGCTTGACGAAGTTATGAAAATGAGCCATGACACCTCTGGAACAATTTAAGCTAACAAGCTTGAAGCAGAGTAAACATCGACCAACCTTTTTTCTTATCGAAATCATATTAAGAGGACGGTATTTGCAAATAATGATGTTTTCCATAAATATGTTTGTCAATTATATCGGTCTTTACTAGAAGCACAAGCGAAGGATGCTCAGGTACACAGCACGGAGCTATTTCGTTCCACAACAAACCGAAGCAAAGCTGCCAGTGACAACCAAACATAAGATACCAGATTCAATTCACGAAGTCGTCAGTGCCATAAAAATACAAAGCTTAAACCCAGCAAGTGTGGAGTTTGTTGCATCAACATTGTTCTCAAGCTTTTCATACTGCTAAATAATATTTTCAATTTTTCGACTTTAGCTTGTTTTGGGAGGTAATTAACACAAATTGTTAAAAAAAAATATGTTGGTTATTTTGATTTCGATACCTTAGGAAAATATGGGCTAAGCTCAGAGTGTATAAATTAACCTGTCTTTTTTCCATTCCTTAATTAGTTCAACACTTACTGATATAATATCTTTAGATAGTTCACAATTTTTATTTAACACAACTTGGCATTAAGGTGCTCTTTGCATGTATGCGGTAATTTTTGTTTAAAGTTTGTGTCGTAATTCAATCCGGAAATATTCTCCGTAGTTAAAAAAATGAGTTTCAAAAAATTTTGGTCAAATTGCATCAGGAAAAGCGTCCCGAAACCGTTCACAATAGGGCATGTCTTATACATATGTATGAGTCAATTTTGTTTTTTATTTTTGCAAAGTTTGGGTCGTAACTCCCTTCAGATATGTTCTCTATTGCAAAAAAAATACATTGTGGAAAATTTAAGGCAGATTGCGTTCTGACTTGTCAAAAATCAGTTTCATATGAATTTAATATATTTTGACAGCTAGTGGGCAGATGCCCCTTCCCTTGATACAATCTGACTCAAACTTTCAACAACGCATTTTTTGGCTACGAGGAACATTTATTGGGGGGAGTTACAGTACAATTTCGCATTAGCATACATTTTTAGATATAACGAGCACCCTAATGGGCCATTACCATTCGAAATATCGCCATCTTGACTGGAGTTATGTCGTGTCTGCAAAATAAGTCAACCGGTTTGAGTATTGATGCGAGATGTCAAACAGTCAGGCAGACTTTAAGGTTTTTTGCATTATGCGAAGTAAGGTCGAAGGTGTTACAACATCTTTCAACAACAGGGTTACGCTATTTTGAGTCCCGGGTCATGAATATCACCCTGGAAATGAAATATATGACTGTTTGGCGAACGGAGCAGGTCGACGGATTAAAGTTATCTTCGAGGTCCCTTCCTAGGGGAAGAAATAACTACTGGGTTGAGACTGAATTTGCTTGGGTATAGAAGAAGGTACAGAGGTTTATCTTCCTTTTTCCCCCTACTGCTCAACAATAGCAAACTCATAGCTCTAATTGGCCTATTCTCTGGATATTGTGGTTTTAAATACTACCACCCTGCCATTTCGCCTCACAGCATTAAGCTTATAGGGGATGTTATAGTAACTCCGTAAGGTATCTGACTTTGCTCTCAGCCTCAACTTGTTGTGGTGGACATATTGGGCTGCACAAAAGATATTTTGGGTCGCTTGGTGCGTTTGTCCCCAGTAAATCAATTAATAATCTAGAGGGCTAAGTTTTTATGTTGCATTGAAAGTAATTTGTTACGAACTTAGTTTTATTTCGAATAATTCATGATCACCTAGATTTCTAACTTTGCATTGAAAACCCTATTCTTAAGCAGAACTCAATTGATGATGGTTTTTGTACTTCAAGCGAGTATCCCCTGATATGAACATAGTATGGCTTTACTATTAAAAAACCATCTGCTGTCTGCCTAACGATTATTTTTATTTTTTTATTTTAGCAAAAGTTTCTTGTAGCGTTCTTAAAATATCAGAAGAAAAAGAAGAAGAAGAAGAATAAATGCCATTATTATTCGCATTTGTTACCCAAGCTGTCTGGTATACAGCAAATATTGCTAAAAGGTAGATTAGGCCAGAGTTCTTAAGATGTATTTAAAAAGTTATTAATTTTATTGTTGTTTCTTCTTCTTATTCTTCTGACTTTTTAAGTTGGACATTTGTTTGCAAATAAAATGAAATAAAATAAAATAAAAAATAAATTAAACAACAATAAAACTTTAAAAAATAAATAAATATTATGATGGATAGTAAATTGAATATTATATGTATTTACTTGTAAAACTATTAATTATAAAAGATTATACAATAAAATTAATTATGAAGGTAAATAATGTATAAACTTTTTTTTAATCTAAATTTTTTATATTCTTGTACAATTTGACGTAATACTCCTCCTATAGTATGGATATTAAGTAGATACTTAGTAGGGAATATCATAACATAATTTGGTAAAAGTTATCTAACCCTGAAATTAGTTTTAGAGACATTCCAAGAGTTATATATGATTTGTTTCACAAATTGTACAAAGTTTTCATGTAATTTTTTATTTTGTTCAAAATTAAAAAAAAAGTAAATTTAGTCTCTTGTTTCATTTGACTCGTTTAGGTTTTGGGTCTGTTAGTTTGTATCATTAAACAATTTTTTTTATTTCAAACCATATACTTGTGTTTCTATGTATTTTGTTTGCTTCTGTTGGGGTTTTTAAAAGTTTTTGGTTTAGACTGTTTTTTTTTTCAACTTCTTAATCAATGATTTTGTAATCTGTGCTTATTTTTTGTTTTGTTTTCTTGTGGTTATAAAATTAATTACACCGCACCAACATTAGTTAAAGGCACACTTTTAGATACATAGTTTATTTATCTGATATTTGCTTTTTCTATGGCTTTAATTTTAAAGTTTGGTGTTTTCTTCTTCTCCCCTCTAAAACGTATATTTAATATAACAAATGACAAATGATTCTTGCTAAATTGTTTGCAACAGTGAAAAAGAAATATTTTTAATCAACATCATCATTTACCATGAATTATAATTATTTGTTGTATTGTTTTTTTTTTCAATTACAATGTAAATACTATAGGGCACAAATACTAGTTTTTATTATCGAAATAATGATCATGGGTTTCAAATGATGAAAAACAAGAAGTTTTCGAAGGTCTTGTTACAGGTCATATTAAGAGTTTGATAAGCTTTGAACCTAAGGCGATATTTTCATAAAGTAATGTGTACAACATGTAAAGGTTAGCCTGGTTAGCCGAACGTTGTCTTAGACGTAATGTAGCGTAGCGTTCTGTAAGAAAGTTTATGCGATTATAGAACACTTAACAACGTGTCATACATATGTTTTTGTCAAAAGTGTGTGCATAAATTATAAAAAATGGAAAATAAACAGCTGTTTCAATCACAGTGTTGGGTATTATAAATGTACGAATTGTGTACGCTTTGAAAAAAGTACCAAATGGTTAAAATAGTGTTTTTTATCTAAGTATATAAAAAAATACAATTATATAAGTAATATATTTAAAAACCAGATTAGAAGCGCAAAGCGCAAATTTGGAGATCCTTCTGCAGCAGTGTAGAAGGATACTCCGAGACGAGCCGGTTGCGGAAAATCTTGGTAACATCAGCGGCGACCCCTGGTTTTATTCAAAAACCATGTGGAAGTTGGACCGAAAGCGGTCAGGAGATCTTGAATGTCCTATGGGGGAGTGTCACGTGGACAACTCACACGATCACACCGAGTCCCACATTCCAATTATGGAATGTTTTGCCCCGTACAAATACCCTGGCCCGGATGGCATTATTCCTGCCGATCTTCCGAATAACGCTGATTTGGTGATTCCTTGACTGATGGCTATCTATAAAACATGCTTGACATGTATTGGTAGTTAGCCTGCAATTAACTTTTTTATAAGTTCATATATGACATGTTAGCGTTCTATGGTTATTAAAATCATTCTAACGCTACGAAATTCTTATGGATATTGTATGTGAACCAAGTTTGTGAAAAAATTAAATTTTTTTCTAACAAGCACTTCTTTAAGATATTTCTTCAAAATTGTTCATGTCTTATTAAAAAAAAGGGTTTTAAGCCTCAATACCAAAAAAAAAAATATTAATTCAATTTATATTCATAAACATTTTGGCATAATTTTAAAGGATAATTTATTTTAATGTGAAAATAAGTGTTGGATCTTTTATTTACGTATTACAAACGTGAACATGAAATAAATATACATAATTACTAAATTCATGGCGGGGGCGTAGGTATAAACAAAGTTATTTATATAAACAAAAAAATTAACTAATTAATTGAAAAGAAAGTTTACTTTTGTTCATAGAAATAAAATAATATATTTTAATTATGTGAGAATTTCTTTTGAATTTATTCTAAAATAAATTATATGTAAATTTTATTCGTAGTAAAAAAAACTACTCGTAACACAATCGGCGTTTTTATAATTTCGTTTTTGTTTTTTATCTACTAAAATAATCTATTTAACACCAACTATTTTCTAAAAATAAAAACACGTTTCGTTTCGAAGTCTTTGGTTTTAATTTATTTATTTTTACATTTTTGATTTACATTTTTTTATCTTTTCTATTTCAAAAATAAAAAGCCAACAGTCAATAACCGCATTAATTCAAATTTTTTTTCATTTCAATTTTATTGGAGATTGTATGGGAGAAACATTACAATATCAAACATAAACTAATAAAGAAATAAATTTTATAATGCAAACTTCTTTTTAAATTAATATTAATTTAAAATAAAACATCGCTGGGAGATTATAACGTGCGCTAAAAGTCACTTTAAATGAGATCAATTAAACAGCAATTTAAGTAAAAAACAGAAAAAAATATTTAAAAAATGAACCAAACAAACGAGTATTAAAAAAAATAATAAATAACAAGATAAATCCATAAAAATACTCTTTATTGATACAATATCTTGAGAAAAAATCAAATAGAAATTAAGACTGCAAAAAAAAACATTTTTTCATTTAAAAGTGAAATTATTGTTCAAAGTTTCATAAAAAATTAAAAAGTCAAAAGGCACTGTTAACTTAATATAAAAATAAAAAATTAATTCAAATTAACTGAAATTCACGTTTTATAAAGTAGCCTAATAGTTTATTTATTACCATTATAATAGCAAAATATAGTCAATTCGATTTGAAATCTTACATACAATCTAGAGAACGTTTTTTGTGGCTGAAATAAAAAACGAAAAAATAATTATATTTTTTGTGAATTGTCTTTAAAACCAAGTTGTAATATTTAACATAAAATTAAATAATTGTACGAAATAATGTTTTTTTTTTAACTCAATAGTTGCTTTATTAAAAAGCTTCAGTTTTGTCTTAATGCTTTTTCTAAAATAAATAAAAACTGTCCTCTGTCCTTAGTTTTGAATGCTACCGTAGTTGCTTTTATTCCCAACTAAACATGCTTCTTTAATAAGAAAAACTTGAAAAAAGTGGAAAAAATTATATGAAAAATGTGTTTTCATGAGAAATATATACACACACATTTATCAAGGCTACTAAAACGATATATAGTAGGGTTCAAGACTAAGGACACGGCAACATTTTCTTTGAAAGTCTTTAATTTTGTTTATTAAGAATGTAAAAGATTACACTCGAAACATAAATATAAAGTGTTATAAAGTGTACTATTTCAAATAAACAAAAACGTAAGGAACTTTGTTTCTTTAAATTTAATATAACTTCCAAAAGTGAGTACCTCGATCAAAAAGTTCCCGAAATAACCCCCGTGTGGCGGTCCTATCGTTACGATTTGAGCTTTTTTTTGTTAAGCCGGTATATCTGTTGTTGATATTCCCGCTAAATCTTAGCGTCATAGCTTGATAGTTGCAAAACCTACGTAGTCAAGAGTACGTCTATCTCTATGTGTGTTGCCGATTTTTTACAATTTTAAAAATGGATTTATATTTGCTACAACCAACTTGTATTAAATTTTGCGTAAAAACGGATTTAGTCGTGCGCGAACGTTGGAAATGTTGAAAAAGTGTTTCGGCAATGATTCTCTTAAGCAAACGGTCGTTTAACAATGGCACGATTGGGTCAAAAGTGGTGGTTAGTCAATCGAAGATGATGAACGCAGTGGCAGGCCATCGATATCGAAATTCGATGAAAACATTGATAAAGTAAACTAAATGTTGGTCAATAACCGCAAATTAACCATCAGAGAGATAGCGGAGGACTTAAACATTGCCTATAACTCCGTCTAAGACATTTTGGTTGATGATTTGGGTGTCCATCATGGAGCAGCAAAGTTAATACCAAAAGATCTTAATTTTATTCAAAAAAAAAAACCGTGTTGAGGTTGCATAAGACATGATTTGTCAGGCTGAATCCGATCCCACATTCATCAAAAAGATCATTACTGCAGACGAGACGTGTATTTATGAGTACGACACGCTATCCAGACATCAGGCAACTAAATGGCGTTCACCAAATGAGCCGAGACCAAAAAAACCAAGTCGTTTTCAGTCAAAAAAGAAGGCAATGCTCACGATTTTCATAGATTACAACGGTGTAGTGCATCCTGAATTTTTTTCAGGAGGCCAGACGTTTTATGAAACAATTCGATGAAAGAAACCAGAATTGTGGACAGAAACCTTGTGGATTTTGCTCCATGATAACGCACCGTCTCACAGTAATTATTCGAAATTTTTGACGAAAAATGCAAAAAATATCAAACAGCCACCGAATTCACCTGATTTGGCGCCCTATGACCAGCGTTACCGTTGGTGGCACTAAGGTGCCAATTTGACTCCTTTTTAGCCATCTTGGCACTTTTGATGACGTTTGCTTAAAATGACTCAATTCTAACTCTTACACATTTTTACCATATATTGTTTGGGATTACTTTGAAGGTGACAATATAGATTTAGATGGATAAACTTTTATTTTGAATTTTCTGAATAAATTCCGAAAATTTTTTAATCAAGGTGGTATTTACTCTGAAAACTACAAACCCGTCTAATTTTTTATTTGTTTAATGTTTAATTAGATGGCCTCTAGTTGAATTTATCAAGTGGTATTTGTGGTTTCAGAACTTACTTTATTCCATTATCCAGAAGACTTAGTTTCAGTTGTGATTTAATTCAGATTTCATATTTTCCAACGTATCTTTAAAAAATTCCCTAAATGTGCTTTATGGGATTAAGGTCCTTACTTTAAGGATATGCAACTTGCAAGTATGGTATGTGTGCTTCGGATAGTTATCCTGCTAGAAATAGTAATCACATATAAACTCATGGTTAAAGAACTTATCCAAATAAACATATGGATCCAAATACCATATATTCAATAACTACCAACAGCCACCGAAGACAATCAATCCTATTTCATAACATTGCCTTATCCATGTTCAACTACATCTATTGTATTTCTTGGAATTAATGCCTTTCTTTGTCTACGCCACATTTTTAAACATCCAGTAGAGTTAAATTATTATATTTCGGTTCATCGGTAAAAGCAGTGTTATTCCAGAGCTTTAAAGTCTATTTAAACTGGTTTTCGAAAAGTCTATACGATTACTTCTGCTGATTTTATTTATGACTTGTTTTTCCCCCGGCATATGTAACATTAAAATAAGATCAATTAAGCATCTTCAAATAGTATCGGGTGAAACTTTTGTATCTTGATATCTTTCGAGCTTATCGGTAATTTTTGTAGCCTTAATAATCTACTTAAAGATTATTCTTAATAGTTTGTTTTATAGAGCGCTTATTATTATTGATTGATATTTGTGGCCGACCAGTTACAGGTTTGTTTACAATCCTGCTTCCTTTTATTTTCCGTTAAATTATTTTGCTTCCCATAAGATATGTGTTACTTTGTTTACATAAATCGATTATAATTTATCGCTTTTCAAGATTTAACGTTATATTAGCGTCTTATAAATATATTTTGGTTATTACTAAAACAAACTTCAACAAATTTGTATTTTTTGCTCAAATTACGCTTTTAATTTAAAAATGCTTTTGATTTTCTTCAATTTCAAATTGAAACGTTATTACATATAAACATCAAATGTGTATTTAGTTGTGTTTGGGCATATTTAGAGTTAATATGAGCATTATCAAATTTTTTATTAAATATAGTATGTATTAAAACTAAATATTTTTTAATTAAGGGCTTAAACTTAAAGTTTATATAAGTTTTGTCTTAATGTTTTTTCTAAAATAAATAACAATTTAGTAAAATGATCAAAAGTATAGTGCTGTGTCCTTAGTTTTGATTGCTATTGTAGTTGCTTTAAGAGCTTAATAACTTCTTCGTTTTTCAAGAGATTTTTATATATAGCATTTCATTCTCAACTAACCCTGCTTCTTTAATAAGATCATAAAATGGCACAAATCCTATAAAAAATAAAGTGTATGAACAGTTCTAAACTTGAAAAAAGTGGACAAATTTTTATGAAAAATATGTCCCCATGTGAAATATGTACACACACATTCATCAAAGCTACTTAAATGATGTATCTGTGTATCATTTAAAAGGCCAATATTGCTATTTTCCAAATCCGATGAGTTAAGCTATTAGTTTATTAGTGAATGTATGTACGGATTTTTAACCGTAGCTTTTTGGAGGTAAAATTTTGAAAATTTTAACAGCAGATTCTTGTTGTACTCGATAGCATTTTTTAAAAATGGTATCACTTCCCAGTGTTTTCGTTGACTATGGGGAAAATTTCCGTTATAATTCCTCCATTTTCCAAAAGAAAACGCAGCAGTCTACATTTCCAAGGGAGTTAAAAAAAAATTTTTTTTTTTTTGTTTGATAAAAACAATTCTTTCAAAGAGATACCGCTCTGAACATTGCGAAATTTAGTCTTATCTCTGCCAAGGCGATTGAATTATATCATTATATCCAATTTTAAAGAAATATTGGTAATATTAGTTTGTACGTTATATTTATTTCGTTCGGAATAAATAAAGCTTCTAAATTTTTAATAAGGTACAGTTCTTTTTATACATAAGTTCTATCTAGTTCATATCATCACTGACGAGGTTTTGAGTTGTTAAAAAATTAAAAAAAAAATTAATAAGTAATCTATGCTATATTTATTTCGCAGGGTGTATATTGAGGAACACATATTCTTCAGTTACTTAAAAACTTCGTTTTTTTGTAATATGGCTTTATTGCTACAAATAAAAGTTCACCCGGGTGGGTTTTTTTTTTACTTAAAGGTTTTCGTAGTTTATTTACATCAAAAATAGGTGTAATTTACATATTTTTAGATCAAAAAAAAAATAATAATAAATAAACAAATTTATCAAAACACTGCTTATATCTTTTCTCCGCTTCTGAGCCAATTTTCAAATCCCTTCTCAGAAAAACTTTTTCATTTTGTATTTCTTCGAAGGAAATGATTCGGTGACATGTTAAAAGATAAATTTCTGATAATGCTGGCATGTGGTTCCAACCGGACGGACACATGTCACACAGCGCGCGATGAAACTGTTTTACATTTAGAAACTTTTTATGAAATAGTAATTTCACTTAATGCTCCAATTAATTGGCCACCAATTTCGTATGATTTAACCCCATTGGATTATTTTCTTTGGGGTTATGTAAAGTCACTTGTCGACGTCGATAAATCTGCGATAATTGAACACCTTTAAATCAACATTCAAACAGTTATTGGCGAAATACGGCCGCATATTCTGCGATAAGTTTGTGAATATTGGTGTTCAAGATTACGCCTTGTACGTACCAGCCGAAATCATACTTAAATACTAATGTCATAGAATTTTCTATTCAACAAAGTCCGTTTGATTGATATTGAAAATATATTTCTTTGTTTTATTATAATTTAAACTTGGGTAATTGTGAAAAAATACACGCTATCTTCACGCTATGTTATCTTGTGAACTATCGAAGTAAATAGAGCACATAGCCTTGTAAATAAACATACTCTATATCGATATGACTAATAAATCTGAAATTAAAGTTCTAATAAATACTTTTGTCCCTAATTCAGAATTTCTAATGCTTTAGTTGAAAATTTTCCCTAGGATAAGAATTGCTAAGGATTCTTATAAAATTTTCATTAAAAATCGTCATTACATTAGTCTTTCTATTAAAAATTTTTCATTTTAATTGATTAGTACATTATTCCAGCAGACACAAATAACAAATTAAGTAATTTGTTCTCCTGATTTCCTCATTAAAAAAATAAATAAATAAAAAGCAAAGTTTTACTTTAAGGTGGTCTATTACAATGACAAAATGTAAATAATTTTTTTTACTTATATTTTAAAATATTTAAATTTTTAATCAAACAATAAAACATTAAGTCAAGCCTTTCAATGCATGTAACGAAATGCATTTTGGTCAGACATTCTCCCAAAATTCAAGCGATTGAACGAAAAAGACAAGAAAAAATGTTTAAATTTAAGATGATTATTACTACGAAGATGAAGATTTAAGATGATTATTATTACG
Source organism: Wohlfahrtia magnifica (assembly GCA_023159175.1). Lineage (NCBI taxonomy): Eukaryota > Metazoa > Arthropoda > Insecta > Diptera > Sarcophagidae > Wohlfahrtia > Wohlfahrtia magnifica. The sequence continues at coordinate 1,563,189 of JAKWBJ010000198.1, read as the reverse complement.
ATTACTTAATCCATGTACGTGTACAGCTTTGTAAAACATAATGATCATTTATCGATAATTTTGTTTATTTCCAATTCGATTAATTATATACATATTTTTTTAATTTTGGCAAAAATGTTACACTGAAAGCGGTGATAGGATTGGCTGTTTAAGGCATAAGACAAAAGTTAGTAAAAATACAACATTTAAATGCTGGTGCAAAAATTCCAGAAATTAATGACGGCGATAGTGGTGGTGTCGTTGTTTGTCGTTCAATTTCTGACCTTTAGATCAACATCTGCATAGTTTGTGTAAAATTAATAAAGATTTTTTTCGTATTATTTAAATTATAATTTTTAACTATATTTTTACCATATCATCGTAATTAAAACTTTTGTTATACAACACAAACAATTATCGACCCATTCAAACCCATTAAAAACCGATTATTAATGATTTGCGAGTTAATAAATTATGAGCATTTTAATATTTCGTCATTAAATAAATGCTTATGTGAATTTTGAATTAACTTACATTTTTCTTACATTTCATGTAAAATTTTAAAAATATAGGCATAATCTACGATAGCCGTGGAATGCAAAGGCTGCTATTTTATATCTGATTAAGTTATTGTTATCGAAAAAATTTGTCATGCTAATCAAGACAGTTTTCTCTGATTGAGGCTTTCTGACGATATGATTTTGTAATAATTCCTTAAGTTTTTTGTTGTACTAAGATAAATAAAAACATGACTTACATATACTTATATATGTGACTAGTTGATCTTTAGAATAAGCGGTTTCATTTTAATATGTAAAAATGTTTCTATTTAATTGTAAACAGGATGGTATGCCATTAATAATACAAGACTAAATCAGCCAAACGGCTGTATATCCTTAATAACTTTACGAAAACAACTTTTAAATCTTGAATCGATTGTATGCATATACCTAATCTTTCACGTAGCCCCAAATAAATAATCTAAAGTGGTTGAATCACAAGATCTCACCAGTGAAACCAGAAATATGCCAGATGATGATATTTATCCGTTTATCCGTTTCATGAATTTTTATAAATTATGACATCAACTTGTTAGTGCATATTTTTGTATATTTTGCTCATAACAGCATTTTTTTGCATATTGCAGATTTAAGACCATGTTTTCGACATTTATTATTTTTATTATTATTATTTATTTTATATATTCATATACAAATACATATGTTTACAGAAATTTTAATTTAAAAGTATATGTGATCTATAACATGCATTACCTGCCAAATAAAAACCTGCCAAAATTTTGGTATATTTGGTAAATATGTGTCACCCAGTGCTGCCACATTGACCATCTTTACGTTACATTTGAATTAACGAATATGAAAATAAAAGATGGTCGATATTTCCGGAACTTTCCAAGCTGTAGTCAATTAGGTATATAAAGTGACTTCTTTACCTTCAAGTCAGTTAGTGGTCGTTGTGCTGTCATAGGATAAAGACGTGTATAAGCGAAAATAAAAGTGGAATAAAAGTTATAGTGTAGTATATAAAAAAAAACTGTAACAAAAACCAAGTTGTGTTTTAATTTATTTTAACGCAATTTAAACAAACTCAAACATTTTAAAAAGGTTAAAATGTAACAATATACATTGTATTTACAGGAAAATTTTTCACGGTTAAGTATAATATTACCAACAATAATAGATTAATATGAGTTTCAAATTGAAATTAAACGAATAAATTCTATTAATTTTCTATACTTTAAGCAAGATTCTAAGTAATTTACAAGGACCCCAAAATTACAAGCATCACCATTGAGAATATCTAATACTTCAGGAAGATTCAATTGCTTTTTCTTGAAAGATTTAAATCTGATACCATTAAAAACAGAACCAACGCCAATAAAATGCATAGTATTTTCTGTTGCATCTAAGTTACAAAGAGTGCATATACCACCGGATGTACTTCTGAGAGGTCTAGCATTTATATCCAGCAGCCCTCCTCTTGCTAATATAATCGGACCTATTGCATGCGAAAAGAGACTTGTAGAATTTATTGGTAGCACTGAATATTTTAACTGTGAGTATAGGTCATGGAATCGGTAACTTGTTGCATCAGAATTTGAAATCTGGTATGTTTTCGAATCTATTTTTTCGTATTTTTTCAGCATATATTTGGATTTTCTATTCCCTAAAATATGGAGATTTCTAAACAAATTTTGAAAAACTTGCTATCAGGTGTACCTAAAATACTCTGTGGTATCACAAAAGAGAGAGTTGCTTAGTCGTGATTATTATAATGTTCTTTCATATTTCTACGGTTATCATTCAATATTTTGCATTTGCACTTTACTTGTTCAACCGTAGACAAAAAAAGTTCAATTAAAATATACAAGTTTTTATGTTTTTTATGTTGAAATGTTAACGAAATTAATAAATAAATTCATTTAACTTTGAGCTTGACTCTATTCTTCTTTAATAAACATAAAAAACGTAATTCGCTCCTTATTTTGTCCAATGGTGTATATAAAAATAAGATGTTCTTTTGCAAATTTTTAGTTTTTCTTATGAGAAATAATTTCTATAGGTAAGGCTCACAGACACGCGGAAAAGGTAAGTCTAGTAGTACATGTTCTTTTAATAACATATTTAATAGCCATTGTTGTTACATATAAATTTATTTATTAACGCAAATTTTAATTGTGAAAAGTTAAGTAATTTAGTATTAAACCAAGTTCAAAACTAACCTTTTCTGAATTATATTAAACTCGTCCTTATGTCGTATTAACGATGTTTAGATTAACGCACCAGACTTTGTTGTTTTTGCAAATATTTCTTTGTTTTTAATTTTGATGAATTTCAACACTGTGGTGAAGCACAACAAAATATTTTGGAGATTTTCTATATAAGAAAATGATGGCAATAAAAAACTCTTGAATGAATTTATTTAAAAAGAATATATTTTTGTTTGTTTTGTTTTGTTTTCCTATTTGTTATGTTATAGAATAGATTTTTTTAAATTTATTTATTTATTAATAATAAAAATAATAATAAAATATGTATGTAAATTAGATGAATTTTTGTTTTTTGAAAATTATGCTTAATTATGATTAAATTCACTTTCGAAATGAAAAGAGCTACGAAACGAAATTTAAAGTGAAATCAAAAGCAACAAATAAGAATTATGAACGGAGTGTTGATGGATGAAATCAAATAAACAAACAAAAAATTGTTTGAATTATTATTTTATTTTATGAGTTGCTATCGTTGTTATTGCTATTGTATATTATCACAACAGTTTTCACTGATATTGTTTAATGATGGTGAAGGTGTTAATATTGTTGTTTTTGACATAAAATCTTCTTTTTTTTTTCGTTGAACACAAGGAAAAACACTTCAAACAATACAGAGAGAAAATGCTTTTGATTTTAGTTTCTTCTTATTGTTTAAAAAAAAAAATAATAATAATAATAATAATAATAATAATAATAATATAATTAAAATATATATATATAAAACAAGAAACACACAGTGGCAGTGTTATTTAAATGACGACAGTTAGTGGCAGTGTTGAGGCAGAATTATTTTTCTTTATTAATAGTCGTAGCCGTGTATCAACAACAAAAACGAGCAACAATTGCATGCATTTGTGAAAAATTGTCATGTGCATCCGTAAGATACATTTCACAAGACACAAGGTTTCGGTCGTTCGCCGTATTTGTTAATGCAGTCAGTCGCTTGAAGAAATGAGGGTATTGTTTTACTTTTTTTTTTTTTTTGTTCTTCTCTTCTACTACCAAGTTTTCTAGATATTGGCGCAGTTTTTCTTTATTTAATTTCTCACTGCTTCTTCTTCTTTATGTTTACTTTAATAGAGTTTCAATTTGTTTTATTATGAAGCTTCACTTTTTGTTTTACTTTTTATGTTTTTTTTAAAACTTTTATTATTTTTTGTTATAATTTTTTCATTTTTATATGTAACATCAGCAGTTTTCAAGGCTGTTGGTTGTTTATTTTTATTTTCTTTTTATTATTTTGTAATAAAGAAACAAATTATTTTAAACAAATAAGAATTTATCATAAAATTTCACATAAATTGTCTGTTAAAATAACACGTTTTTTTTTCTTCAAGCCAGTTTTTTTTTGTAAAAGAATTAAAAGATTTTTGTATACAAAAGAAAAGATTTTTTAAATTATTTTTTAACAGATTTTCTTATTATATTTTTAAATATTTTTATTTTAATTAAGAAATTTAAATTGTGAATTGAAATAAAAACATAAATATTACACACGCGCACGCAGAAATTAAAATTGACTGAGATACACCTTCCGTAGTCGTTTGCAAAAGCTCAACTGATTTGTTGTTTGTCTAGTCTGCTGTCGAGTCAAGTTGAGTCGCAAGTCGTCACACACTCAAGCTGGGCCAAAAACCAAAACGAACTGGCAAAAATATATATTTTGTTGTATATAAAGCAGACAAAAACAACACCAACTACTCACAAACTATTTTGTACGTATAACAACAAAATAAAACAACGACAACAACAACAAGAGCAAAACAAATCTGGTAGTCAGTCATCCAGCCAGCTAGCCAGCCTGCTAACTGGTTTTACGGCTTCAAAACAAAAATTTCGCATCTGTTTTCTAAACATCCAAAATGTTATTGTCTCGTACCAACTGGTTAAGAGATAAAGTTGGTGTTGTTGGTGCTGCATTTTCAAGTGGTGGGTTTCACTGTATTCATAGTACATATTCGTATCATTTCGTTTGTTTAGGCAAATTTTTTTTTTTTATTACCATTATTTTTTTATATTTTTCTTTGGCTGTCTCTCCCTATCTAAAAATAAATAAATAAATGTTTGTTGGCAATAATATTATTTTGCATAGAGACGCAGTGTAGTTAGGCAGGCAGTAACAAGCACTCACAACAGTGTTGCCAATTCAGCGTCTTTCGAGCTATATTTAGCGCGTTACAACTGCCGCAAAGTCGCAATTTTTTCTCTTTAGTGCTTCAATGAAAAAAAAAATGCGCTAGAAAAGCGCTTTACTATTTGCAATCGTTTTGTACGAAATAGAAAGCCGCTAAATTCAAAAACTCATTAGTTCATTAAATGGACTAATTATGGACTTTAAATGCTTCATGCTGTAAAAATTACGTTATTCCAGATAATATATGTACAAAAGTTAATAAAATAATGCTTTTGAAACGTACCTCAAATGTAAGGGCACATTTTTTAAGACTTATAAGTCATATTAAGTAAAACAGAAAAAATTAAATATTTCAAAGAAAAAAGCCAGAAGTTTTAATTATTTAATTACAATATTAAACCTGTAGGCTATTATTTGATTCTTCAATGATTCCAAGGGGGTCATATAGTCATAACAAATTCTTTCTATCTAAGCCGTTCTTAAGCCAATGATCTAACCTGGCTGCAAAACATTTTCAATCTGTTTTGTCTAGTAATGGGCTGGCTTACACATTCTTCTACTTCCTTTTGAGTACCATTGAATGTCTAGTTCCACTAATCCGTAGTTTGGTTTCCTCAGAATGTGCGCAATCCATTTCCATTTCCTTCATTACAGGAGAGACACCCAGATATACCACATTCTTTTGAATATTTGACGTCTTTTTCATACGATTACGTTCATAAAAAAACCCAAAAGATTCTCTAAAAGATCCAAATACCAAGAAATTCCTATAATTTTTTATTTTAGAAAAAAAATTTTTATAGCAAGGAAATCAGGTAAAGTTATTTTTTGTTGTTAGCATTGTAATGTGTGGGTCTATTTTAAAAGTTTTAACGTCTCCAAACCTTTAAGATTTTAACATGTTAACATGTTAAGAATTTGTTGTTGGAATTCTGAAATGAAGATAAGACTTTAACTTTTCTTCAATTTTGAAAAGATTTTTTTTACAAACTGTACATACGTGTCGTTATACTAAAGCTAATTTAAACTCTATGAATTCAAGTAATATTGTACGACGGCTATGGCATCAAATTAAAAAAATTGAATTTTTACTTTTCAAAAAAATCAAAATTTCATTTTTCAAGGCTTTTCATTTTTTCCGGCAAGGGTGTGTAGTTTCTAGCTAAAGTAATTTCGTTCTGCCGAACGCTGCCCCCAAAACACTTTTTTTTTTAATTTCAGACCTTCTTTATTAAATAAACACTTGGGATGTGGTGCTATTTTTCTGATAGGTGCTATCGAGTGCAACAAGAGTCTGTGATTGAAATTTTTGAAACACCTCTAAAATATTGAGATACAGATAAAAAACCGGTTTTTCGTATATTTCTTAACTTATAAGCTTATAACGTAATCTAATATTATCCAATATTAAGTTTTGCAGCGGATTTTGACCTTTAAACTGATATATGTTTCGTTTAAGTAGCCTTGAGAAGTATCTGTGTATTTCTCAAGCACATGGTAGAAGATAATTCAAAAAGAGTCAGAAGAGTCTAAAAAACTTTTAAACGACTTATCGATAAGCCAGAGCCTGGTGGTGGTAATTACAATGATGAATGCACTTCCAGAGTATATCTTAGGCACTACAAAATTTCAGAAAAGATATCAAGGATAAATGTCGACCTAATAAAAAATAATAGTGGTATGAGATGTTGCCAAGGCTACACAAAGTGTTGATTCACAGTTGGGAAGTAATTCAAAATTCAAAATTACCTATTGGTTTTTTGTCTGAAGAAGCGCAAGAATCTATTAATAAAATATTTAAAAAAGTTAAAGAGCATAACTCAAGAAAATATAGTAGAAATTATAATATAGAAGATATCTTTAACTTTCTTTTATTAAATTTAGAAACGGTGGTCAGGCAACTCGCAAAACAAATGATTCAGTCTAAGGAAGCAAAATGTCTGCTTCTTTCATAATCTGATACGGTGGACTTCAACGTAAGTATTGACAAATATACTGATGAAATTCAAAGTGATAGCGAATAAATAGATAATAATGTATCCTTAAAATAATTAATGTTAATGTTTGTTGTAACCTTTGAAATACTTATAATTACTTGCATTAACTTAATGATTTTAATAAAACATAATTACCTTTTTTATTTTATCTTTTTCTTCATATTTTTCAATAACAACTCAAGTTTTTTTGATTGACTCATAATATCAAGACCACAACCTCTACATGATACCAATATCTTCTGCCTAAACTCAGCGGCTTAATTGATTCCAAAAAGTGGTGCAATCCTGCCCGACACAGTGCAATCGTTTAAGCTTTTAAAAACTATTAAAATATTAAAATTACAATCTTAATAATATTTTTCTGTTTTCAAGTATTATTAACGCTTTTTTACAAGGAGTTTTGATTACGAATAGTTACATAAAATATAATATAACACATTTTAGCGCCTTTTCAGTAGGAGGTCTTCGCGCTTTAATCATAAAAAGTTGGCAGCACTGCTCACAGTAATAGATACACTGTTTATGTGTTTTTTTATATAATAATATTTGACTCTTGAATCGTTCGTAATACTATTCGTATTTAAAATCAGTTAGTGAGAGTTTTGCGGCATAATTGAGAGTGTAATTCAATTCAAACATGCGCTGAGTAAGTACCCTTTTAAATCATCTCATTTTTAAATTCGCCACGGAAACGTGGTGAGTTTAAAAGTATAACAATTATTTGAATGTAAAAACCGTTACTGTTTTAAATTTAATTTTAAACGTCTTATTCGTTAAAATACTAGTGTGTAAATCGAACTTTCAAACAAAATTGTTTTTTTCTACATTTTAAAAGTAGGAATCAACAATAAGGCCTACAATAAAATTTAAAATTTTTATGCTTATTTAGTAGATCAAATGAGTTATTATTATTAGTTAGCTCTTATCGAAATTAATTTACAGAAATTAACTGCAAAAGAAAAGTTTTTAACCAACCCTTGAGTAATTTTTTTTTTTAGATATTAGCATGCGTCAACGTGAACATTTTGCTAAACGTACGGTTCCATGATGGAAAGATATTTAATGGTAAGGAAGAAATTCAATAAGGCTAAGCACACAGGCGACTGGCAGACTTATCCCTACAAGATATGAATGACCGAAACTAACACAGAAACAATTTTCTTACTAACACATTTACAACTTTTTTATATTTAAACATTTGAAAGAGTGAAACAACAAGAGAAAAAGTGAAACAACAAGTGTTGCAGAGTTATATTTTGAAGCATTTGGCAGAATACATAAAAAACAATACTTTTGTGAATTCTAGCAAAATTAAAATAAAAATATTATCGAAATAGAAACATTGTATGTATTATGTAAAACAAATTGATAAAAGGACAAGTGATTGTAACCAGGTTGGATGAAATTGAAGCATATGTACGAGGGCGGATTGATATTGAAGCTACCTAAGTAGGAAAAAAATTTGTTTTTTCAAAAACCATTCATTTCTCAACATAGTCCCCTTTTAGCACAATACACTTAGTAAGACGATTTTCCAACTTTTTTATACCATCTGAATAATACGATTTTGGGAACTTCTCTAAATACGCATTAGTTTCGGCAATCACTTCTTCGTTTAAGATGAATCTTTTTCCTGCGAGTCATTTTTTCAAGTTAGGAAACAGGAAAAAGTCACTAGGGGCTAAATCTGGACTATAAGGTGGATGATCAACCAATTCGAAGTGGATTTCTCGTAGTTCTAGCATCGTATCTAATGCTATGTGAACCGGTGCGTTGTCTTGAAGAAAGAGCACTTTTTTCTTGTTTAAACGTGGACGTTTTTCCATCAACCAATTGATCCAATAATGCACGATAATACTCTCCTATGATTGTTGATCCCCTTCCAAGATAATCGATGAGCAATATTCCATGTGCATCCCAAAATACAGTGGCCATAACCTTGCCAGCCGATTTCGCTGTCTACGCCTTCTTCGGAGCACTTCCACCAGCTTCCACCCATTGCTTTGATTGATTTTTGGTTTCAGGTGTGTAGTGGTGGACCCAGCTTCATCAACAGTTATTAATCTACGCCAAAAATCAGCAGTGATCTGTCGAACTCGTTTTTGTTCAACACTGAGCAAACGCGGCACCCATCTTGCCGATAGCTTTTTCATATGCAAATGTTCATGCAAAATGTTGAACACACGTTCATATGATATGTTTACCATTTCAGCAATCTCACGTATTTTGACCCGGCGATCATTCATAACGATATCGAGGACTTTCTTGATATTTTCTTCAGTAAACACCTCTCTTGGCCTTCCTGTTGTTATTGTTGATATTGTTGCAGTGCTTGTTCGGCCCCGTTTAAATTCAGCAATCCAATATTTTACCATATAATCTGACAAAGCAGATTCGCCGTAATGTTCATCAAGCTTTTCTTTTGTCTATTTCGCCATTTTGCCGTTCAAATAATAGTGTTTAATCACCACACGAAATTCACTTTTTTCATTTTCCAAGAAACACAAAAGTTGCTTACTTCAAACGACTACAACAAATAAACTAATCGATGAATTTGACTAAAATTTTTACAGCTGACATTTGACAGATTGTAATTTCTAAGAAAGAATGTTTTTGTGTTTGTACTGCCATCTAGCGCTAGGTAGCTTCAATGTCAATCCGCCCTCGTAAGTATCCAGAACTTTTAATATTGCTTTTCATATACATATGTATATAATGATAAATATTTTAGCCAGGTCGTGCCAAAACTAGAAATGATGGCTCAATAGATATTCTTGATAAAATACAAAATAGTCATCAGTCTGTCTGTTAATGACTCCTGAGATACAGGACAAACATGTGACGAAGTCGCGTGCATGCTGCAATTTATGACACTTACGGATGGAAAGTGAAAGGTGGAACCTCCAGATTTTGCTCAGGTAATGGTAACAAACACAAATTAATAATTTATTATTTTAATATTTATCCTTCTTTACAGACAACATTCGAGTAATGTTTGCAGACAACCTGCTTAGAAATACTATTAGGAAAGGAGGTGAAAAAAGCATGTACTAGGCAAGCTCATGTTGTTCAACAAGAGTGAGAGGTATTCATATATATACATCTATAAATGATGAAATAATTATTAACTTATATACTTGCGCATATAATTATTATTATTAATATATCTTTTCTACAACTTTCAGATCTTTTGCAACTGTATAGACGACCTAGTTTAGTTCAAAACAAGAGTAAGAGAAGCGGAAGAACCAATTACTGAGTGAAATAAAAAAATAATAATTTAATGATGTACATTGTATTATTAATGAATTATAAAATATATTTTTAATTTACTAAATTATTGGTGTAATAAATAATAAATCGTCTATTATTACAAAAAGTGTAAACATATCAACGTTGACGGGTTTATACATCAAATTTGATAAGTCAACTTTGTAACATTTACATCATCTTTGATAAGTAAGCAGCAGCAGATTAAGAGGCTCAGATATATGTTTTACAGTCGACAGAATTCATAAGTTGGATGGAAAATCACATGATTCGGTCATTTTTTTCATTTTGCCCTTAATAACTTGATAGAAAGAAATGATAGATATTTCAGTCACAGTGCCAGTCAATTGACCGGTCAAATGACTGTCACTGTTCTTGTAGGGATAGTGCTACCCTCACGGAGTACAGTAGGGAAATTAGAAGGTCTTGGTTAAATACATTGAGGAAATACTATCACTCCATTGAAGATTTGCCGGCTTTGGCCCGTTTTCAAAAGTCCCTTTCTATCGGTATTTGGTCCCGATGTACTAAAACCAGAGTCTACATTAGATCTAGAAAGGAGATTATAGATCTCTTGTTGAGAACATATTTTCCTGACTCTCAAACGGTTGCACTTGTACACGAGTATCGGCGTATTCACGCCTCTGTACGTGTTACCAGAAGGGTCAAGAGTCTTGCGAATAGAATCCGACTCTTTTGCAAAAGAGCTCTTATATAATCTTATAACAACTGTTTTTTAAGACCAGCTTTGGGTTACGTCCTACAAGCCCGAGGTGAGGTCACGGTTATTTTTGTACCGAAGCAGGTAGGCCTAGTCATCTTCTCATGTCAGATAGACTTATCATTCTCTCATTCTTTCTTTTAAAGACAATGGAAAGATCGATTGATGTCTTGTGGAAGCCTTCTTCACCCGAGTTAGTTCGCGCAACTGAATTTTGTATCTGCTAGATGGTATCGAAAAGGTATTCTCTGATAGGAATACCATACCTGGATACTCACGGCACTTTTGACAAAGCAGGCTTTTACTCCACTGCTAAGTCATTGGATCAAAAGGGGGTGGAAAAGTCAACTATAGCTTGGAGATTAAGAGATGGTGAGGAATCCACTGCGATGGCGTTAAAATGGTGCTCTCAGGCTGGAGTACTTTTTTCATTGCTATTGACTTGCTCAGCATGTTTTCTCAAAAAATTTAGAGTACGTTGTGTGATCTCATAAGTCAGCCCTGGAAGGGGTGTTAAATTGGTACACCCAGGAAGGGCTCTTAGTGAATCCCTCAAAAACTGTTGTTGAACCTTTTACAAGGAGATACGAATTATCATATAACTGTATTTCTTTTATCGTTACCACTATCAAATTTTCTAAGGAGATTAAGTATCTAGGTGTCATTCTGAATATCTGGTTTAGTTGGAACTCACATATTGGTGTCGTCCAGAACAAGGTAATAGGTGCACGTCGCTCCTCCTATGGTAAGAGAGGAACAACCAACATGAATATATGATGCAGGTATAATGGGGACATTGAGAACATGTCTAACAGCGACCTTGGAGGCCATGATTGTCTTGAAACCGCTTCACATCTATGTGATGAGGTAGGCGGCATGTTCGGCGGCAAAGATATTCGCCAAGGGATCCCTAAATACGTCATATAAGTCCGTCCATTCTCCGCAAGAATGGTCGGAGAATCATATTCCGTCCTGGATTACATGCTTGTGGGTCTGTGCTTTACCACAGATTTAGGGTTGAATTCTCGGACTGGGATTGTTGCTCTAATTGAGCCTTAGTTCGGAGTAATTTTGATCTAAACTGGTATGCCGATTGCTCTAAAATGAATGACTGTTTCGGTGCTGGTGTTCACCCAACCGTAATTGTCGATTCCACCGGGAAGATCGCTAAGTGTCTTCCAGGCTGAGATCATGATCATTGCCATATGTGAGTAGATCGACATTGACAGTGGGCTCAAGAATAAGACCATTAATATATTCTCTGACAGCCAAGCTGCCTTAAGGGCACCCGTGACACGCTACATTGGTCCGGAACCTTACTGTGCAGCGATACTTACTACCATCCCCAATCTAATCAAGGATTTGGAAATTACCATATGCTTGGAACACTGGAATGCTCAGAGGTGACTTCGCCACTCTTGGGCGTCAATTTGGTTCTGAAGTAAAGCAGGCTGGACCTGAAACTCCTAACGAATTTTCTAACGAGCTATTGTAGATCGAGAGCGCATCTAAAGAGGATGGCGGTCACAGATGTGGATGCTTGTAGACTGTGCTCACAGGTATCAGATACAGCGGAATTGTGTGAATGTGGAATTCTTGGTCAGAATGGTAATTAAATTAAAGTAAATTTTGGGTTGGTTTGTTTGTTTCTAAAAACACGCATCTGGGGCTTCACTCAAATCTGTTGTGCACTTTTTCCAGTAATAAATGGCGTCATAAAATCTTAAGGACTCAGTCACATATTCATATTTCATCTGCATTCTGAGACTGATGTACCAAAATTTTAAGCTCTTCAAGGCTGGACAATTCCATAATAAAATAATGTTCTTCCGTTAAACAAGTCATTTTGGTTATCTCCTAATCGATTTTGCTGCGCGAAATGATGACTGTTCTTCAAAGCAAATCTGGACAGTTTGTTCACCTTGTTTAAGCGTCAATCTGTTTATGATAATTTGCTGAGTATACTGGTCATAAATATTAAAAAGTGAGAGCAATATCTATAAAAAATTTGATGATTTTATTGAAAAATGCGTTGTTTCCGTTCATTTTTTCATACATCCAATTCACAAACGTTCGACGCAAACAATAGTCGGCTGGCTTTAATTCGTGTAATGAACTGTATAAGCGTGAAGATGAATATCTTTATGCAAAATGTTGCGCAAAGTTCCTCTGGTGATGCATAATTGTTGCGAACGTCGATGAGTTGATGTTCCAGACTCATTCTCAACACTTTGCTGTACAGCGGTTATGTTTGCTTCACTACGGCTCAAATTTAACGATTTAATTACGCACCGCGGTCCCAGAAGGAGCCTGATTACGAGGAAAAGCTGAAGCAGTAAAATATTCAACATTTTGATAGTAAGTTTTCACAATTAAAATTCTTTGTTCAAAAGTGTAACTTTCTATAGTTAAAATTTCCTAATTTTTTACTAAATAAGTGTCAAAGATTAACAGCTCAATTCTTGACATTTCATCATTTGACAAATTTTCCCACCCTGTAGAAGTCAATTACCATTTCCACCGATTTCAAAAAGGCTTTTAAGCTTCATATAAAGTTAAATATGTACCAGAAAATACGGGTATTGGATTTGAAAAACAATAAACTTTTAAATTGCTTGCAGAAATAAACTCAACTCTTTCATGGTGATACCAACAAAGTCTGTCCAGCTGTTCGTTCTTTGTATACGTTTAGAAGTCTACAAAAGAATCTATTGATTTATAAGAAAATAAATCGAATTTTGACCTTTATCACATGTCTTCACACTTTTTTTTTTTTTTTTTTGTTACCCATTAAGATGCCATAGAAGTTCACGGCTTAGTGGTAAGAAAGAAATCAAAAACAAAAACCTTTAGAAACAACAAACTTTACGTGCAACATACGTACTCACCATATTGGTATATCGTTTTAAAATGTCTTTAAATAAATATATGTGCGTATGTGTGTGAGTGTGTGTGTGTATGTGTGTACGAGTGCTGCACGTATAAATAGACTTACGATGTATTTATTTTCTACAATACGTTTCGTCAATCTTATACACTTGCAACTTGCAACCCGTAGAAGGAAGAAAAACGTATTGAATATTTAGTCTTTTTTCTTTTTTAATATAAAATAAACGACGAAGAAACCGGTGTTTGTAACCAGTTGTTCTCTTTTCAATTTTTTCTATCATTATTTTAGTTTTTTTCCCTCATAGGTACACATACTTTAATGTCCTCATCGTTGTAGTGTCGTCATCGTAATTGTTCTTGTTGTTGTTGTTCTTGTTGTTGTTGTTGTTACTATTATTGTTGTGGTGTATCTTAATTGTATTTTACCAGTTTTGTTTTTAAAGTGCTCATCTCTTCTAAAAGACTTTAATTTTTGTTCTTCGATTTTGCTGAACATTAATATGTTGTGTTCCCTTTATAAAATATTTGCGAAACTTAAAGGCTGCTAGTTAGAGCAGCAGCTGAAAAAGCACACATAGACGTAAAATGCAATAGCAACATGAGCAGCAGCAGCAGCAGCAGAAGCATCTGTATCAAAAACAAAATGAAACAGAAAGAAGCAACCAACTACGACATTATCAACACTAAACAACAACAACAATAGCAATAACAAAAATGAACAGCATGTTGTTCAACTTGTTAAAACTATTTGCCATTTTATAGTAAAACGAAATTTTACACACACATACACACACGCAAAAGGAAAAAAACTGCTAAATTTAGAATATTAACTATAGACGTCGTCGGTCTAACTTCTTCCGATACGTGCCATATTAAACTCAACAAAAAATATCAGTTGAATGCACGGAGCGCACAAAGTTTTCTAAAGTTGATTTTCGTAAAAATATTTTTTATCGATGCAAACACAATCTGTTGCATTTGTTTTAAGGGGTTCATAGAACTGTTTTCTACAGTTTCACAGAATAGGAAATGTTATAGCAAAGCATTCTATGACAAAATGGAAATCTGAATTATTTTGCAACCATTTTTTATTTAATTTTTCATCTACATACTGAGATTTTGTCCTCATCTAAAATCTATTTATATAAAAATGAATTGCGATTTGTTTGGATGCTTTAAATTTGAAAACGACTAGAACAAATTGGATACTTCCTTCTGAGATTTTATTCGTAATTGTTACGCGAAAGTCCAGGAAAATAGAAAAGTCGAAAAATACAAAAAGATAGCGCTGTAGGCAGTCATTCCTGTTAAAGGTGGTATTTTAATAAAATTTGGTACGTCGATTAGGTTGAACGAGGTTGCATAAGTGAACATGGTACCTCCCACACGAAGCATAGATTTATTTTTGTATATCTTGAGAACGGTTAGAGTGGAAGTTTCTGAATTTTGTCTAAGTGACGTCGTAGTTAATACAAATGATCAGTCAAGTGGGCGGAATCGAATAAGTATGCGGGGTAGCTAACATACAAAGTAAATATTGATTTTCACATATCTTGGGAACGATAATAGTAAGTTTCTAAATTTGGTTTAAATAACTTCTTGGACATGACACATCATCAGTCAGTAAATTGGCGAGATTAATTAAGTGGACGAGGCAGCTTATATTCATATTAAATATGAAATTTGCATGTGTGTAGAATGGTAAAAGTTAAAGCAACGTTATCTAATCACATCAGCGAAAAAACACAAGAGCTTGGATAAGCGGGTATTGCATTATATACATATAGATTTCCGGGCAACACCGAATGTGTTAAGCTAGTAGTTTATATAAATTATAACGAGTAGATCACATTTTTTTAACCGAACTCGCACATTGCTATAGCCGAAAGTCTAATCGCAAGCATGTCTACTGACGATACACTTTACAAGAATGCAAAAGTCTTTTACTACCGTTTATGGCAGTGATTGGAAAATTGATACGATCGTACAAAAAAAGATTGTTGAGGTAGATCTATTAGTTTATTAACAGGCGTTCTGCACCTCCAAATTAGATGTGGATACTGTGCAGTGGTGGATTAACTGCTACTGTAGCAGCTACCACTTGGAGTATCAATGATTATCTGACTTAAACTCATGTTTCAAATAGAAAATAAACAGTATTTCGTCGTCCTGAAGTTATCTTGACGTATATGACAAACTAAAAACAAAGATGAGTTACGATTCAATTTTGGCATTAAATTTTTAGATCTTAAAATTACTGAGATATTTAAGAGCTATTTTGTCGTTATAAGGACGTACACGACACTTTTGTGAATATAGAGCAACAAATGTATGAGATTTTTATGGTACACAAATTATTTGTTATCTTGCCGTATATGCATAAAAAAAATTAATATAAAAGATTATTTGAGATCAAATAAACTAAAACGCAAAAGATAAAATGATAAAGGGTAGGTTTGTTAGAATTCATCTTATTGTAGTTAAATTACAATTTAATCCTAACAATATGTAATAATAAACCTAAATATTAAAACAAAATAATAATACATAATAGATTATGAAGAATAATAATTTGAAAATCCATCTGGATATATTTGCTAACTTATGCTAATAGATTCGAATTAAATTACACATCATTATCTGAAAGATACATATATGAAAAGACTTTGAATATCATTAATTTTTTCTAGAGGAATATTTATGTTTGCGCATGTACTGAGTTCATTTTCAAGAATTGTATCTGATTAAGTTAAAACTCCCTTCCTGGCTTGTTTTGAAACTTGATTATTGAAATTTATTTTCGCCTACAGTTGTTTTTGAGAGTAAATTAAATTTATTATATTTGCAAGAAGCAAATAAATATTGAAAGGTGCAGGAAGGCTTTCTAAATATAATATTTAATTTAAGCTCTTTGGAATGATAGTTTTTTAAGTTTGTAATTTTAGAAATCGATCTATTGCACTATGGACAGCGTCTCGACTCTAGTTATTTGTGAATAATCATCTTTATATTATTTTTATATATAAAATGTCAGGTAGAGCAGACAGGAGTCGCTCCTAAGAATGACATGCTCAATCTTAATAAAATATTGCAATAAATTTTCTAAAATTTTAATAGTGGAACTAGTGATATTATTCCCAGATCGTCCACTATCTGCTTCGTTTCAAATGGTGCAGTAAGTAACTTCTTTTCATTCTGAGCACATACCGTTGCTGTCATGTTAGACACTGAAAGCTTTCTTTTATAGTAAAATATGAATGAAAATCCTTTAAGCAGATTAAAGGTGCTTTGTAAATATAAAAAAATACCAAATGTACGAATTTTGCTTATCGAAGTATATCGTGTAAACGTCAACATAATTCCGGGAAAAAAATCCTATAATTGTAATCGGTTTCTTTTGATGTATGCGTTATATAAAATAAAACTTAAAAAATTTTCTCCATCACCCATTTCACCCTCCCTTTTTTACACAATTCGATTAAGGATTATTATTAACAATACAACCGAAAAAAAATAATTAAGCCACTTTTTTAGGTCCGTTTCTTGTATATAATTTGATAAAACTTTAACTTAAATTTCCCAAATAATAATGTTTGGGATTTACATCAAGAAAACTTAGGGGAGACGATTTGTAAGGACTATCTTCCAACCATATAAGACTATATTCCAAGCATAAGATGAGGTCTAACGGATAACAGTCGAGTGTGGTTAGTCACACGATAATAAGGTCAGACACCTTCTGCCGCTGCTCGATAATAGAACAGGCGCTGCAGGCTTCACGTAGATTGGTACCGTTGATTCTTAAAATTAGAATTCCTCCTCTACCATACCCCGAAAGAATGCCTCCATGGCACTCTTTGCTGAAATTGACCATTAGGCTAAATACAACAGGATTGCCCAATTTGAGCTCCCTCTCTCCTTTACTTCATGAGGGTTGGTTATCTCATCTTTGCTTAGATTGTAGCGCGAGGAGGTAAAAGTATAAATTGAATGATACTGCCCTTTAGTTGCTGCATACCCTGAAATACATATTACATTCCATTACATCCCAGGCTAGCCAATAACTTAGACGAA
Organism: Wohlfahrtia magnifica; assembly: GCA_023159175.1. NCBI lineage: Eukaryota > Metazoa > Arthropoda > Insecta > Diptera > Sarcophagidae > Wohlfahrtia > Wohlfahrtia magnifica. The sequence continues at coordinate 1,545,334 of JAKWBJ010000198.1, read as the reverse complement.
TATTAGCCGATTTTTAGGTTCTAATATGGAAAGAGAAAGAAAGTTTGTACAAAATTACGGTATATTCAAAAGCGAAATCTCCGTATTTATATAAGATCGCTGGAGAGTGTGCACAAGATGTCGGGAAATGTTCATGAATACCAAGTGTCTCTAGATGACTTAGCGGGATATTAGATGGTTACCGTTACTGCATGGCGGATATACATAAGCAGATAGATTCCACGTTGGATTCGAACGGATGGATTGGTAACATCGGTGTTTCTCTTAGGCAGAATAAACGGCTGGTGTCACGGAAATTTCGCCAAATTGCAATCTCACGATGTGGAAATGAACTTGACGATTTTAGGCTCTCTGTGCTTATTTGGAGGATATTCAACGATAAGGACAACCTTCCAACAGAGAGAGCAACTGAATAGCTAACTGCTGGACACATGGTAACACAACGGGACCCAAGTGAACCAATATAGTAGCTGTCATATTAACCTAACTTGGGATTGTCATCCGTCATCTTTTCTCGGGATACTGTCCTCTCTTTTGGGTATCTATCCTCTGAAAAACTTAGTGTATGGGAAGTTGCTACTTTTTATAACTTATTATTTAGCCAAAACGTTTCAAATGGCCAATTTTATGTTCACACTCATTTTAGTCCACCAGTCTCTGTTTTAAACTTAAACTTTGAATTCTAATAATTTGGTCGATAAATGAATGCCTGCTATTTACTTTTTAAAGATTATTTCAAGTAAATGTTGCCCGCGGTTACACCAAATAATCACCCAACTCATATATTCGTAAATAGTACGGTTCTAATATAAAAGAGTTTTCCAAAAGAAATCTAAGACTGAAAAGACCTTTTTTGGAAATATTTTGCTACATCGCACTGAAAAGGTGTTATTGATAGTATTGCTAGTAATATAAAACGAAGAGTAAGAAAAAACTATGCTTTGCTGATTTTAAATTTAATAAAATTTTCTATGTTGGATTAAGAACTAAGCGTAGTATTAGCATTAGAAACATGTACGTGACAGTGGAATACTCCTTTAGATACAACATATTTTTGACTTGTAAGTATATAATAAAGGCTAGTGTTGGTGGTCAAAATTAAAAGTACTATATTACACAGGCTTTCTCTGATACGCTTCTTACCTAAACCAACAACTAATTTTGAGTGTAACTCTTTCTATCAATACTCAAAAGGTCTATGTACTATGTACTAGCAAAAGGTTTAAAATTATTTTTATAAAAGTGCATACACCTCATCTCATATAAAATAATCCATTGAGTGTATGTCCGTTAAAGTAGGTGCCAAATTAAAGTTCAGTTTCATAAACCTTTTAAAAACGAAACGTTTTATCATGTTAATCTTAAAATGTTGTTACTTATACGGTTGTTGTTGTGTTGTTGTTGTTGTTATTTTTGTTGTTGTTGCCGTTAGTGCCACCGTTTCCATACACATATACATACAATATTTTTTATTATTATTTTCAATAGGCTTAATTTGATTTACACTCATCTATTTAATACTTCATTCTTTTTACTTTTTCATGTTGCAAAGTATACATCTGTTTCTAATTTAACTAAAGCTGTCGCCTTTGCCTCATCTACTGCCACTGTCTATCTAGTTTTGTTGTAGTTTTTGTCAAAAAAAAAAAAAAACGTACTTGAAAATTACATTTAAGCAATTATGCAACAAACCGAGTCAACACTTTTAGACATAAGTACATGCGATAATATTAGCAAGCTGCAGCAAAAACTTTATGCAACATAAACATTTTCTTGACTGAGAACTTTAATTTTTACATCAAACATCAGCATTCACTCAATCCAAGTATTTACATACTTACCTACCTGCATACATGTACGAGGGTTGTTATATAAGAATGTATTTGCATCGCTTGCGTGAACATAATTGTTTGTGTTTTGTTTTTACTTTCGTAAATAAACTAAAAAAGCCGGTTTTCGTCATATTGGCGACTGAGAGCTTAACAATGTTTTCTAAATATGAAAGAGAGATAGTGTAGCATCACTGAGAGCAATAAGTTTTAGCTCTAATGCATATATCCAATACAATGATGCCAGACTCAAAATCAGAAATGTAACTCTTGTATGGCAATCAGACGATTAATGCCAACTGCATTTGCGCCATGAAATCGTTTGTTTAAAATTTTCTTATATATAAAAATGAATGTGTGTTTGTATGTATGTTTATTTGCTTGTGTCTTTTAGACAACTAAATAGTTGCACCGTTTTTTTGCTAATTTTTTCAGCATCTTTCTGTATGTCTGAAATCATCAATCAAAAGGTGGATAAAAATGGACTAGTGGGCGTGGTACTTCCCATGCAAAGTGATTTGATTTTAGTATATCTTTAGAGCAGCTAAAGCTAAAGTTTCAGAATTCGGTCTGATAGACTTCATAGTCAATACAAATCATCGGTTAAAAACTGGGCAGAATCGGACAAGTGAGCGTGGTACCTCCTACACAACATAAATATTGATTTTAGCACACTACCTTGATCAAGATGCTCCCGGAATTTATTCAGAAAATTACAAATACGAGTTTATTCATCTAAATATATATTGTCCACTTCAAAGTAATCCACATTGACTGCAACACACTTATGCTCACGTTTGATCCAATTCTCGAAGCATTTACTATGTTCGGTTTTCGGTATGTTTATCAGTGCTTTAGGCGATTTTTCCATTAATTCCTCTCGGCTGCTAAAACGCGTTCTCCGTAATGATTTTTTTAACTCGATTGAACAGAAAGAAGTTACAGGGAGCCAAATCAGGTGATTCGGTGGCTGTTGGATGGTATTTGTTACACTTTTCGTCAAACAATTTCGAATAATTATAGCACTGTGCTAACGTCACCCAAATAATACTCTTTGTTCACTGTCAGCGCTGTAATCCATGAAAACCGTGAGCATTACGCCATTTAGTTGCCTGATGTCTGGATTACGTGTCGTACTCATAAACCCACGTCTCGTCCCCAGTAATGATCCTTTTGATGAATGTGGGATCGGATTCAGCCTCGCAAATCATGTTGTTTGCGACCTCAACACGGTCTCTTTTTTGCATGAAATTGCTTGTCTTGACGGATCCATAGGCAATGTTCAAGTCCTCCGCTATCTCTCTGATGGTTAATTTCCGTTTATTGACCAACATTTCTTTTACTCTATCAATGTTTTCGTCAGTTTTCGATGTCGATGGTCTGCCACTGCATTTATCGTCTTTGATTGACTTACGACCACTTTTCTAACGCTCCTGCTACTGGTAAACGACCGATTTCTTTAGAGAATCATTGCAGAAACACTTTTCCAACATTGCTAACGTTGAATAATAATATGAATAATACACATCATCAGTCAGTAACTGGACGAAATTGGATAAGGTAGCGTGGCACCTTGCATTCATACCAAATATTGGATTTTGAATTTTTAAAGAACGGCAATAATTAAAGCTTCGTTATCTATCCACATCAGCCAAAACGCGGATATTGCAGAAGGCACTCTAGATAAAAGCTATCTATGTACATATATAAGTATCTTATTTATAAAAATGAATCTGTGTACGCTTGAAGACCTTATACAACTAAAAAACATAACCTACACTGTCTTTCTGAAGGAACTAAAGGCTATCTTAAATGTTCGGATTTGATCCGGAAAAGGGTAAAAATATAACGAAGATAACGAAGATAGGGGTAGCGAAGAACACCTGGTTTTAGTTAGTATACTTTTAAATTTTATGTTTAAGAGCACTTTAATCTCCCTTTTATATTAAATAAAAAACTATTTTATATGCATTTCTAATATGAATATTGAAAAAAAGAATAGAGATTAGGCTTGAAGCTGTGATACCATTATAAAATAATCATTTTCATATAAACGTGTGTATTATAATTTTAACAGCTTGTAGTCGGTAGCTTGCTGTGATAATTGTGTTCTATACTTAATACTACATCTCGACACTATGAAATTTGTTAAAATACTTTTAGTTGCAATCTAAGTATTTTACAATAATAGCCAAATCATTTGAAGCTAAATGCTTAGTCGTTGAGTACATCACATTTGTATTAAAACTAAAAGTCTTTGACGCATGTAAAGACTGATTTTACAATATGTACATATGAATGTAGTTTTATGCGGCAAAACTTTATTATTTAAACTCTATTCCGAGGTCCAAGCAGCAAATACAGTTGCTTTGTTTTAAAATGAATATGATCTCGCTTTGGTTTTAACGATTTTTGCATGTCTGTATTCTATCTTAAGCTAGAATCACACGGTTGTCGCTAATGTACCAATATGACACAAATTCTATTGTGTTTTATTGACGTAAAATATTAAAATTATCCCAATTTATCCTGCTAAAATAAATTTAATAATTGAATTATTGGTACGTATTGTCAACTTCGATTGTCGCATAAGAACACAATAAATATTGGCGCATTTTTGATATGTTTTTTGCCGCATTATTACTTATTGGGCGGTCACGCGATTGCCGTATCAATAATTGATTCATTGCTATAATCGTGTGATCCCAACTTTAGTTAATACAGAGGTATTTTATGCAATTTGATTTGGAGAATTATATTAGAATTACATTTTCTAAAAATGAGTACCTAATATTAAATTTTAAAAATCGATATAATTAAAATTTTATACACTCGAAAAATATTGTAACAAATATTTGAAACTTTATTAAAACACAATAATAATATTTCGAATAATAAAGGATTTATAAGCCAAATGTAAAAATGTAAAGGCTCAACCGTAATATGCGTAGGCTAGCTTAAACGACTATATACAATCGAATGTGTATAACTATAATGTACTTAACAAACTTTTCGTCAAGTATCGTTCAGTTTGATTTGCTTACGTTTTGAGCGAAACTGATCCCACTTTAAAAACAGCTGTATGTGTGTTATATGTAAAACAATAATAAAAGAAACATATTGTGCAATGACTGCTCTTGCCTTCATTCGTCTCTAAAACAGCGACGATTAAATATTAGTATCGGCTGTATGCAGACTTTTTAAACTTTTTTTTAAACTCTGTTATTTTTCTGGTAATACTTAAATTTTTACACAAATATTAAAACTTTTATATTTTTAATAAAAAATAAATTCATCCAGATACTCATAATGGTAATTATCCAATCAACTCAACTCTCGGATAGCAACTTTCATGTTCTCACTAGCACAACTAACAAAAAAATACATAATAACCACCAAAAAGTTGTTTAAGTTGTTTAAAAGTTGCTTAAGTAAGCAAAAGTATATTATGTTTTGGCTTTAAATCATTCTAACCATAAAAAGTTAACCAAGTTGAGGTATGGTTTCCGTAATAGTTCACAGCGCGCAAACAGTCAAGTAGAGTTGAAAGGGCTTCGTTCTCACAAGACCGGACCACTCGTCATTTATGATTAAGTGCAGATAACACAATGTTGGACAGTACGTAGTTGCGAAAGAATCTATTTTACTTGACAGTTAGGACCTGAAAGACTATTGCTCCTTTTTTCTTGTCATTGCAACTGCGGCAATAGATTATGTTTTATTAATAAACATCTAAAGCAACCAAAATTTTTGAATATAGTCTGAATACAATTAAATTAGACAACATTACGGCTGCAAAAATTGTGTTTTTGCTTGAGGCCAAGTCTCAGAGGATGACCCCTACATTTGCAGTGTATTGTGCTGGTTGTAGGAAAATAGGTTGAGCCAAGGAATAAAGAGGTAGTAGTGTTTACGAGCGTTTTTGATTAGTGACTTTCACTGGAAAATTGTTCCACAAACGAACAGTAAGTCTAAAAACGAATTCTCCTTTCTCAAACGAATGTGCTCTATAGTAAATAAGATTTCTTTGTAAGAATGTGTGATTATTAGTACAATGAAACTTGCATACCCTTACCTTTATCCGTCTGATAAGGGGATCCGGTTATTTGTAAATATATTTTTATATTTTGTATGACAAAAGTAAAAACAATAGTTTTTTTGTTATATGATTTATCGGTTATTAAAATTAACACATATTTTCCATCAACCGTTATATTAATACTGTTGAAAAAAAGTACACCCACTTCAGGGAGGAGCCATTACTTAATTATGTGTATTGGCAACTTATAGCCATCGTATAAAATTCGTATTTTTCGATTAGATTTTGAATTGGCAGCCGACCAGTTACATCCCGCTTATAAGTATCTGATGGGTCTCTAGCATCCTGGCAACCGCATGTTAGCGTTTTGTGTTATTCGATTCTGATTAGTGTTTTGTTCATTCTTTTAATTGCCAACTCCACTATGTGACGACAAGAACCCTCGATAAATGCTTCGAATTTTTAATACTTGGAATGAGACTAATGCGATGTACCTTTATCATCCGTTTGGCCGTATATCTTTTGGCATTTATGCTTTAATTTGCCGCATAGTACTGAAGATACTTATTTCTCTAACTTATAGCCGACTGACCGGAGGAAGTCACGCAAAAAAATATCTGTTGTCACATTTACTCCACATTACCGTGTAAATATTTTCATTCACAGGATAGCTATTGGTTGTGTTACGCACCACAGGGAATATACATGCAGTAAAATTGGTTCGACCTCTACATATCTAGAAATAACTGTTCGTCCACTGCGTCAAATTTTCATCTGGATAATAGCTTGTAAATTCTTACCAACATATTTTAAATATCGAAGATAGGATGGGCTGGAAGGAAAATAATCGCTGGCAACATTTATACTCATGACCAGTTAAATTCTAATAAACTCATCAAGTTCTTCTACAGAAATCAAACAAAATTCTCGAGATTTCAATTTTAAACTATAATATCCGATGGAAACAGTGTGTAAATGTTATCAATATTATATACATATTTGCTTATTACATTACTATTCACTTTTGGTAACTTCATTTAGTTTTCAATCTCTACGTTGAAACGCTGCAACAAAAAAAAAAAATTCTTCTTTATCATGAAAACATGGCAAAAATAATTTTTCTGGTGTATACCGACTCAAACACTTTACTGGGCTGTATTTGCTCTAAAAAATCTTATAATAAAATAATATCAGAAATACAAAACACCTACAGATTAAAATACACAATAATCACCACGGCATACAAACAAATCCAAAAGACACTCATGCATGCTGCATGCATGAATGCCAAAAATCGTAATTTTCATTGCAATCAAATAGGATCTTTACAAATCCTATATTTTTACCTTTTTTTCTCTCTCTTTATTTTTTATTATCTACAACACATGTCGATAAATTACCAAAAAAAAACCTTCTATAAGTACATAAATATGTATGTATATTTCCTAACTGTGGATTATGTGTTCATTACGACAGCAATTACATCGTTACATCGTTGTAACGTTATTTAATCATATACTGGCTGACACCATTATTGCATTTGAACAAGAAAATAAAAAGGTAGACAAGGGAATACATGTGTAACATTTTCTGAGAACGGCCTTAACTAATCAGCCAGCCAGCCAGTCAAGCAAACAAACAAAGAAACTGACAGACATTGCAACTATTAAACATTAAAATAGGACAACAAATTTTGGAATAATCTTATGAATTACGATTATTATAGGAGGATGTAAGTGGCTTATGTTGGTTTTTTATATGACGTGGTCATTAAATCAATTACAAACCAACTGCAATTTTTTCAAATAAATTAAAAAAATACAAAGATACACATTTCCTCAAGTCTGGTTGAATATATTAGAATAACCCAAAAATAGAAAAATTAAAAAATTCATATATTCAGTGTCTCGAGTTTAATTTCCTTGTCGGACTTTTATGAGCTAACTCAGACTTAAGTTAACTTTCTGTTAATATGTATGAGGTTTATGTTTTTTGACAACATATCACTTTTCTCGATAAGTACTGAACTAAATTTTTCCCCTTGAAAACTTATTTTGTTGTTATTAACATTGAAAAGATTTATTAAAGTAACACTAATATGAAATCATCAAAAAGCGTAGTTTGCTGGAAATTAACTCAAGAAAATATTACCTTCGGGTTAAACCATGTCAAACAGCATATGAATGGTCTTCGATTTAAATAAAATACTCATCAATTATTGGAAATTCACAGAGTTCTTCAAATTACAAACTACTTCAGCTTTATATACTACCAGCTATGTTAGTCCTTGCCCGGAAATCTAAAGTGTGTTTTTTATAGAGATACAGAACTTTAAGTCGCAATAAAACAACGATGGATTATTCGATTGACATGAATTTTATTTATCCAAAAGATAATCTTGTAGCATTACATTTTAAATATGATTTCTGGCATATGACCGCCACGGCTAGCGCGGATGTAGTCCAATCTGGACGTTCAATTTTCGATGACTTTTTCCAACATTTGTGGCCGTATATCGGCAATAACACGCAAATGTTGTCTTCCAAATGGTCAAGCGTTTGTGGCTTTACCGCATAGACCAATGACTTTACATAGCCCCACAGAAAATAGTCTAGCGGCGTGAAATCACAAGATCTTGGAGGCCAATTCACAGGTCCAAAACGTGAAATTAGACGGTCACCAAGCGTGTCTTTCAATAAATATATTGTGGCACGAGCTGTGTGACATATTGCCCCGTCTTGTTGAAACCACATCTCCTGGACATCATGGTTATTCAGTTCAGGAATGAAAAAGTTAGTAATCATGGCTCTATACCGATCATCATTGACTGTAACGTTCTGGCCACCATCGTTTTTTAAGAAGTACGGACCAATGATTCCACCAGCCCATAAAGCACACCAAACAGTCAGTTTTTCAGGATGTAACGGTGTTTCCACATACACTTGAGGATTACCTTCACTCCAAATGCGGCAGTTTTGTTTTCTGACGTAGCCATTCAACCAGAAGTGCGCTTCATCGCTAAACAAAATTCGCTTATTATAATTGAAAATTGAAAAAAAAATCGCTTATGAAAAATGAAAATTGCACTACTTTCAAGCGTTATTCAGGCGTGAGTCTATTCATGATGAATTGCCAAACCAAACTTAAAGTTCTACACCTCTATAAAAAACACGCTTTATATATGTATGTATGTATACTATAAATGGGAAATAAATTTCTACACATATATACACTCTAAAATATAAGTTTAAGTTTAGGATTATACATTGCCTAAATTGATGTTGCAAATTTGTTGTTGTCTAAAATTGTAACCATTTTATTGCTATTTCAAAGAAAAAACACATAATTTGCTTAATTTTACACAGAAATACAAAAATTACTTACAAATAACTTCATAATGTTTAATATTGTTACAAATATAAAAATGCTTAAAAAGAAAATACGCCACATCAGGGACTGTATTGTGGGATTTTTGTCTATTGATTTGTGTAAAAGTTGATAATGCGTTAACCTGGTATTGCAGTTCTGATTTGTATATTTGACGGCATTGCCAATTCGACCATCTTTAGGTACATAAGGAGGCTGCTTTAACTACGTCAATGTTAGTTATCGTTGTGCAGTCATAAAGTAAAGTCTTGTTTAGGCGTAAATAAAAGGGTTATATAAACGAATATAAGGTTGCTGTATTAGGATAAACTGTATAAAGATAAAGTGGGAAAATAAAAACTGTAAAACAACAACAAGTGGTGTTTATTTTATTTTTACGCAATTTAAAAGAACTCAAACGTTTTAAAAAGGTAAAAACGTAACAATATTAAATACATTTGCCTAAAAACAATATAAAAATATGAAAAAAAAAAATGAAAAATTCAAAAATTTCAAGTTTAAAAATTTATCATTTAGTTTTGAACGCACATAAAAAACAACAAAAAAACATAAGTATTTGTACTCAAAATACGGAAAAATACTTATTAATCATGGGAATTATAATTGATTGTAGTGCATTTAGCTGGTTGTTAAAAATAAAGGTCTAATAAAAAACTTGTGAGTAAAAAAAAATATTTCATAATCAGAATTGGTGTAAATTTGTGCAGTGTTATTGGAAGTGATGCAAATGAAACCTGTTCGCACCTATTAGCACATTTTCCCAATAATGGTACAGTTGCATATCTAATGGTGAAGTGCTTTTCATCCTTTTGTCGTAATAACAACAAAAATAAATAAACATATATACATATATACATTAGGGTTGTCCTCATTTTTCAACTTTATTATTTTGAGCGTAACTCCCTCTAAAAATGTTTGTTATAATTTAAAAATATGGTGTAAAAAATATTATCACGATTGGGAGAGGTTAATACGTGGCGCATAGCTCTTGAAGTTTGGCTTTAAAAATTTAAAAATAAAATTTTGATTTTTATTAAAATAATTTTTTTTTTTTTTCATTATATTTAGTATACGTACAAACAAATTTTATTTTATTTTTTTAGTTTATATATTATTTTATTTCAAAAGAGAAATTTGTTCACATCAGGACAGAGTTTCCAATAATACGCTACATTTTGAAATTTTAATGGCTTTTCTGCTTCATTTTTGGATAAAACTAAATTAAAATCTTTTGTTAGCTTAACTGCTCGTTCTGCCGAATGATTTACAACTTTCATATTTCGAACGATATTAAGGCCTACATTAAAATTATGTTCATTTCTTCAATCTTTGCTCAGAAAGTCTATTGAAATACCTAACCTTTGAAAAAGATTATGTGATTCTTGTGATATAAAATATTCGATGTTCTTGTTAAGCTATTAACGAGTTTTTTTTAGCTCGGATTTAGTGGGGTTATCCAGAGCTTGCACCATTAACTTTTTTGTCTCATATGATAACTTTAGATCAAAGAATGCCAATGCTGCTGTTTCTATAGTCAAGTACCACATACATACATACATACATAATTCCCGCGATCAATCAATGAGCTGCACACTATTCTATTTTTAGACTCATTGAAAGGGACCTACAATTTAACTCCGGCTCTAAACGGCATATGCATTAGTTAGAGAAGTTTTTAAAGCTTAAATCGGCGTCGCTCTTCTATATTGTTCAGATTACGAAGTTTTTTGGCCGGTTTTTTTATTCTCTTCATGGATATTACAACCAGGGCTGCTAAAAGAAAAAAATTCTTGCAAAAAATTTTCTTTTAATGTACCAAAATCAACTACACCGCTAATCTTAATTACATAGTTTTTCAAATTATACATCACACTGTAGTTTTGTATATTGCTTTTTTAATTCCTTAAAAAATATTTTTGTTTTATTTTCTTATCAAAAGTTTAAGAAATTGTAATAAATAAAGAATGCAACAAAACTTTTGGTTAGAAAAATATTCATACGTTTTGTTTATATTATTTCAAATAGCAACCATATGTACAACAAAAAATATGTGTCTGCGCCACTATTTTAAAACAGTGTCTTGCTTATTGCCAAAGAAGGACTGTATCGCATGTTTTTGTGTTTTTTTTTTTTTAATTTCACGTGATTTAAATTTATGCATGTTTATTTATACTTTGTATGAATATATATTTCTTTCCAGGACTTTGAAAATAATTATTTAATAAGTAAGTGGGATGTTGAGTGGGAAACACATTTTTTATTTTCTATCAATACATTTAATGAGGCTGAATGTCTTGTATGTTATCAAGTAATAAAAAATATGTTTGAATCTTGTCTTAAGCGACATTATGATAGAATACATCATGGAGTGCATTGTGTTTATGGAAATGATAGAAACCAATTATTAAAAAACTTGGAGAAAATTTTCGAATTAAAAATCTTTATGTTCAAAGTAGACTTGCGAGTAGTTCTTTAGATTGCACCACTGATAATCAAATGAAGATGGAAGTAGGGAAAGAAGTGGGGAATATTATAAATAGAAATGCCTTTATCTCGTGAAACAGTGACACGCCGAACTGATGATATAGGGCTATTTATGCAATGGGAAACGACAGAACGTATAAAAATGCTAAAGACTTGTCCCTGTGTTTTGCTGAGAGTATAGACATATCCGATACTAGTCAAAGATTATTTTCTTAAGAGGAGAAATCTTCAACTGCCTAAGAGGAGGACACAACGCATTTTCTCACAGAAAGCTAATAGCGTTTCTAAGAGAAATAGATGCAGACTATGGTGACGTGTTAATGTTTTCGAAGGTTAGATGGCTAAGTCGAGGAAATTGTTTAGAGCGTCTTTTCAATCTTCAATCGGAGTTAGATCTTTTTTTCCAAACACAGGATTGTAGCAAATATGCAGACATTTTAAATGTTTTAAAATGCCCTAATTTTCTCTACGACTTAGCCTTCCTTGCTGACAAAACCCATCAAATTACTAGTTTAAGCCATGTTTTACGAGGTAAAGTTAAAAATATGACAGAACTAAATGAGTTTTCAAGAAAACTTTTCATTTTGAAAAATCAAATTCAATGTCAAGATTTATCCAAATTTTTCAAAAATTTAGATTATTTTTACACAATTTCTAAATGTAGAAAATTAGAAAAAATAAAAAAATAAATAAATTTAATTTTGGAAAACTTTCGAGGTAGATTTGACCTTGCAATGGACTATAAGCATATTTTTAATAATCCTTTAACGTGTTCGTTAGAAATCTACAGCAAAATATATAAGAGGTATTGACACTGATGAGACAAAACCTATTTATTTCAACGGAAATGGGTGTCAACTTTTAGAAAAATGTTTGCCCAAAAAATATCCGATTGTTAGGATGTTGTTTAACATTATGTTAATGTTATTTAATATTAAACCTTTTTATATGTTTGGCACCACATATATCTGCGAGTCTGCATTTTCATCAATGTCGCACATAAAAAACAAATTCAGAAACAAGCTCACAATAGCCATATTGAGACATTGCTAAAAATCAAATGCTATCAGAAGGAAATTGATATTGATAAGTTGATGGATTTTATCAAACACAAGAAAAGTGGTTTACCTTCACCTACTGTTCTTTAAATGAATCTAATTTGTAGTTAAAATATTTTTGTATTTTAAAAGTTCTACACTATATTTCTTTTTTATATTGACATCTTTATCAAAAAGAGCGATACAATTGCATTTTTTTTTTTTTTTTGCGAAAAAACACAACTTTGGAAGTACCAGTACAATATACCCTTTTACATAGAATAGAAAATCAATAAAGTATATATTTGACAGTAATTTATTATACTGCTAATCAAATATGTAAATCGGGCGTTGTTTGAGCAAAATATTTTAATATTCATTTTAAAAATATCGGGATTCGGATTTGTCCATACTTTCATATAAACATACGCAAAATATCTGGCTTTTTTAATCCCTTTTGTATCCCATTGCATATAATCATATATTTTTTGTTTGGCAGATTTACATATTATTTTTAAAATTATTTTTACGTTTTTACCTTTTTAAAAATGTGTTTTTATGAGTTCGTAGTTTGTAGTTAAAATAAAATAAATTTTGTGTTTGGTTTTAATTAAAAATCCTTTATTCAACACAGTTTTGTGCACCACTGCTTGTAACCTTTTTACAAGCAATAACAATTTTTATTCTTAATTAATCTGTCTGTATACAACTTTGTAAACAACAACAATTACTCGACATATCTTCCTTCCTAAAGATCTTCCAACCCGATCGTAGCTATAACTTAGGTTCGATCACAATCTTTTCAACCAGAGGTTATCCTCTTTACTGAGTTAGCTCCAACTAAACAGGTTTTTTACTTCACGATTCACTTCACGAGTTTACTCCTTAAAAACTCTTTTCACACAAACTGCACTCGCTGAGTGTACTTTACTTAAACACATCATTGTTCGCATCGATGTGCTTTTTCTATGGCTGAGTAAGCGATACATCGAAAGTTCTCGAACCCCTCGATATTTCAGGTAGATTCTATTTCTTTCTTTCAATTTCTTTTTAGTTCTTTTGTAGCCATGCGTATGTAAACATCTACCTCTTTCAGATTTTAGTATTTGTTGTTGCTTGTTTATTGTCTGCTATTTGTTTCCTTTGCTGTTAGTTTGTTGTTGCTGTTGCTGTGTTATTTTTATTTACCTTATCTCTGCTAATAATGCTTGTTGTTGTCGATTCTGGCTATTTGTAAACATCATGTATAGTTGTTCTTGCAGCTTTTGTTTATTTATTTTAGCGAAGTAATAAACGCAGAGGTTCCCAGTCTTATTTTCGTAACATTATTTTTTATTTATGATGGGAAAAAAACAAGTCTTTTAAGAAAGAATAAATCGAAAAACTTAATTTTTCTTTCAGTGTGGTTCTCTGATTTTAAGTATGGCTCTCTTTTTAAGCGACACTGACGTAAATACTCAGTCAGTTGCTGTTGGTATGTGCTATCATATGTGCTATTGGTACCACATATGATTACTTAATTTGCTAAGTGACGCACGACTTATCTTGTCATCAATAATAATGCAAATCTATAAGCTATTTAAAATCCTGCAAAGGATCTTCTGCAGAAAAAGGTACTTGTATCCAATTGTTCAGGTACACCCTTACAACAAATACACAAATGACCCTAATACATACTGATTCCAATTGTGTCAATTTAAATTTATTTTGAAATACACTGCTCCCTTATACCAAGTTTTTCGGCACTTTGCAGTAAATTACCTCTTAAGATGTCGAGGTACATATGTTTCTTCATTGTACTCTTAATAAATTGCAAGTTTCCTACCCCACTTGACGACATACCACCACCGTGTTTGACTGTTGGTTTAAGATTTTGATTTTAAGTTCTGTATTGGGATTACGACAGACATAGGTTTGACCATCCGAGCCAAAGATATTAAATTTGGACTCATCAGCAAAAATAACTGTTTCCCAAAAGCTTGAGTCCTTATTAATATGTTCCTTAGCGAATTTGAGGCGTGCTGCTTGATTTTTCTTATTAATAACGGGTTTTTTCGGGCTACCCTACCATTGAAGGCATGTTTTCGAAGAACGCGGCGAATAGTTTCTGCACTACATGTTTTGTTAAGCTAATTTTTAACTTCTTATTTTTCTGACAATGTACCGCTCATCAATCCCATTAAAAATTTTATTGGGCGCTGTTCTTCCCTTAGCACATATCCTATTTTCGTGTACAAACCGATATATTATGCTTTGCACGGTGGAGTCACTAAGACCAACCATTTCTGCAATTTTTCGTCGAGAATAGCAGTCGAGAATAGCAGTTTTTAACTAATTCTCTCATTTCTATTTTAGTGCGTGGTCCCATTGTCAAAAAATACGAGTCTTGGTCTCGTAACTACCGAAATCACACTAAATGTTAACTTAAATTATTGTAAACACACATAACTACAAAATTGATTGGAAACTTACCGCTACTCGAGAGGTGATACCAATTTAACAGATCTTAAAAATAGCTGGTTGAAATAAGCTGCGACTAATTGTGTTCCCATATTTTTGGTTTTTAGCTCGTAAGTTTTTTAGAGTGTAAGTTTGAGACTGAATAAAACTTTTTTTTAATTTGTAAACATGCTATATAAAACCTTAATTCACATTTTTTAATATCTTGTTTAGTTTCGAAATTATATGAGCTTAACTATTTTTAAAGATGTTCGTTGAAATAAGCTGTGAGCCACTGTAGATATAACTTAATGCAATAAATAGCTTTCGAAATCCAACGGGCATGATGAAATGCTCCAGGTTTTTTGAAGCTACATAGCGAAACTGTACCACCAAGAAAAACTATACTTAACTCAAGAAGTTCTTTATAACCAACACGTAGTCGTTGTACTTTAAGATGTAAATTTAATAATCTGAGATGTAAATTTAAGAATCTTAGTTACACTTCAAATTGCATTGCTGACTTTCTGATCTTCAATTCCAGTCATAAAATTAATTTTATCAATTTGGTTCCAAGCGTTCTGCTGAATAATTGAACAGTAGGGCCTGATGATTTTTGCATTTTTTCATCACTTTCCCTAAAACAACACAAGCACCTTGAAGTCGATCTAAGTTGAAAGCTGTGGTATCGCAATGTAAAGCTTCTTCTTTTTATACTAGATTCCATTCTTGCAATAGGTCATAAACTATTTCCGCTTGTTACTTCCCTGTTCCAGATTTTTCTTGACCATTGCATGCCATGAATACTGGAATTCGATCAATGGATTTTTTTTATCAATTAACGATGGCAAAGTCTTACTATCCCAGTGAACTGTAATGCCACCAATTTCTTCGTCATAAAAATTTGTTTTTAATTTTTTTGTCAGTTTTAACTCGAAGACTTTCGGTTATAAAATTTATTTTCCCTCGTTTTCGTTTAGGTCTGTTTAGTGCTGGATAATCTTTCGCGTCCTCCGTAATATCGAACTGCTCAGTTATTTCATCTTCGTTATTGGAAATATTAAAGGCCAATTCGACATTCCTTTTTTGATGTGGGCATTAACTTATGAAAAATCTTCACAAAAACTTGTTGTTCTAAACTATTGTCAGGATATACTACATACATGTAAACATGCTGTTCTTGTCGCAGCAATATGTAAAATCTACTTCTACAAAAGCTTTTATAATCAAATTGTTTGTAGCGCATCATGGAAACTATCGTATATTTAATGAAATATAGCAAAAAATTTCTATCTCTATCGTATTCTAAAGCAAATAAAAAAAATTTTTTTTTATTGTTTCATCAACAGGGGTCATATTGAGAGGTGATGAGCCGCGACTTTCCTTTATTCGACGCCCATAGTTTTTTGCAAAACGCATTTTTACACAAAACCTCACATTTAAGGGAGAAGTTACGGTCTGTAACTGGAAAAAATGTCTTCTATACTTCTAAAGACTACCCTAATATACGTATGCATACATAACTATATTCATATATATATATATATATGAATATTTATATTTGATACATACACGTTATATTTCCTAAATTTTCAGATATGGATTATATGGTCCACATACCTATAACTCTTGTTCTATGTTGTTTCATTGCAAATCAAATTGTTTTTTATTTATCTATTGATTTGTACATACAGTGGCGAGCACTGGTGGATACATGTATGTATGTATGTATTATTACTTAAAAACGCATTAACTCCTATAAATATGTAAAAGTCAACCTGCTTTTCTACTACTATAATTTAATTAATAATTTAATTAAAGGGTAGAAAAAATATATATTTTTTTAATATTAAGCTTAGCTTAAGTTTTGCCCAATTTCATCAAAAAAGTCAATGTATCCAGTTTTGCCCGTTTAAGTTTTTGTTGTCTGGCAGCACAATAAATAGAAAAATACCAGTTATTTCCCATTATTTAAGTTTATTGTCAGATAAATTAAACAAATGCCTTACGCTTATAACACATTTTTTTTATTTGTCATTAATTTTTGACAAAATTTCAACTTTTCTTTAAAATGAGAAAGATTTCAGCTGTTTTAGAAAATCAAATTGTTAAAATGGCAAAATGCAATTAGTCAGCAAGGACATTGCGAATTTGCCACCGAACAGTGCGTCAAGCAAGAAAAAGAAAGAATATTAGCTAACAAGGCAGAAAATATTCGCGATGAAGTTTGCTTAGAGCGATAAATGCGTGGGCCATTGAACAATATTAGTTATGAAACAGGCAAAAACACCTAAAGAGACAGCAAATGTCAAAAACAAGCCATAAGCACGCAGAAAGCTTAAAAGCTTAAAAGCATTGCTGGAAAAAAATTTTAAAAGAACGGTTGAAGTTCTGCAAAGTTCACGAAACCTAAAGTGTGGAAGTCTGGAAACAGGTAATATTGTCAGATGACCAATATAAATCATTTTCTTTCGGATGACACCGTTCTTATGGAACTCTTGAAAACACCAAGTAAAAGAAACCTTGAAGCATGGAGGTGGAAGGTTAATGGTTTGCGTCACTTTTAGTTGGTGGTAACTTGGTTCAGTGGTAAAAATTGATTTAATAATGAAAAAGAAAATTATCTCCGTATCTTAGGTGATAATTTACTGCTTACCGGAAGAAGTAGTTGTTTTTCAATAGGATGAGGATTCCAAACATATAACCAAAATCGTTAAGGATTTAAAGGCTGTTAGATCAAAATTTTCAAAAAATGTAATGGGCCTTGCTGAAAAAAATGTCTTTCACGATACTATAATGTGCCAACTAGTCCCGAGTCCAAACAAAGTGGTCAAATATTCCGAATCATACAAACTTTTATGAAAGTATGCCAAGACGTGTCAGAAGCGTGGTAAAAACAAACGGGCTCTGGACAAAATATCATAAAATAAAATAAAAATATTTTGTTTTTTGAACGTGCAGAAGTGGATACTTGGAACTTACCATATTCATAAAATTGCATTAATCTTTAGTTTACGCTTAAGTATTATTAAATCATCATTTTATTTTCATCAATCATTATTTTATTGAATAGTTTAAATAAAAACTTGAAATGGTTTGCCTCTATTTTATGTATTTTATTTTGGTTTTAAATCTTTCTAAAAAAAACATGATCCTCAAGTGCATACATACATTGTACATACATACATATGTTGTACAACAAGAACATTTTTTAAACAAAAATTTTCAAAATAAGAACAAATACTATACACAGTATGTCAAGAATTTACACATATAAGAATAATAAACTTTTTTTTAATTTAATTGGAAATAAGGTGTCAGGGTGTGTTACTACGTACAAATTTTTTTGTTGTAGATAATTTATTCAGTATCTTTAAAGGATAAATACAACAAAAACAAATATTACTTAATTTTTTTAGTGTCAAATAACTCTTCACACCAGGGTTGGCAACCCACTGGTTAGCCCAATTAAAACCAACCGGATTTTATTGGATATTATATTTTAAAAAATCCGGGAGGGTTTTTATTTAAAAGTATTCGTAGTTTATTTACAACAAAAATAAGTGTAAGTTACGTATTGGAACTACAAATTTATTTATTCCGTTTTCGAGCTCAAAAAAAATAATGAATAAACAAATTTATCTAAATAAAAATTTATCAAATCACTGCTTATATCTTTTCCCCACCTCTGAGCCAATTTCGAAGTCCCGTCTCAGAATAACTTCTTGTCTTTTAAGGCGCTCTAACTTTGGAGCCAATTTTGTATTTTTTCAAAGAAAGTGATTTGGTGACTTGCTGAAAGATAAAATCATACCTTTTTATACGGCCTAGATAGTTTCTGAAAATGTAGGCCGTAGATCGAAATACATAGCTTTAGCTATGTAGATGAATATGTTTTGCTTTTGCTTCCCTTACACTTTTTGTTAAAAAACGGAGAATTCACATTTTTTTATGCCGTAGTGAAAGCGAAAGTATTCCATAATCGAAACAGGCAGTTATAGCGAAATGCTATGTAAAAAAAGCCCGTATAAAGAGGTGTAAGCAAAGTTCAGAGAATATGGCGGGTTTGGCATTTGATCGTTTCTAATAATTGTTTTAAGACTTTTGCACCATAAGGTCTGGTGTTGTCATTCAAAATAATAAGTTAATCATGTCTGTCTTTATACTTCGGTCGTTTTTCTCATAATGTATGATTCAAACGAAATAATTACAGTTTGCTCCGATCATCGAGTCTTAGCAGCTCATAGTACACAATACCGCGTTGATCCCACCAAGGGTGCAAAATTGCACAATATATACTAAAATAAAAACATGATTGTATAAGCAAACAAAAAATATTGTCGACTTGAACGAAATTTGGAAGCAGTTGTAAAACCCAATAAAACCCATAAAAAACCCAAGTTTTTGCCAACCATGCTTTACACACCTATTCGTTTTTACTCAGCTTAGCATTTATTTGAAGGTCAAATGTGTTTTACCGTTATGTTTATAGTCAGTTATGGTTTTCTGCAATTTTGTAAATAAGTTGGTGATAATTTTTTGTAATGCAAATCTCATTTAGTTCAATATTACACACTATCAAAGATGACACGAAAAAGATTATCTTGCAACCTCATGCAGTTGATTTTTATAATGATCATTTGTAAAACGGTATAATCGAGATATCAGAAATGCTTTCAATGGCAAAAAAAAAAAATTAATAATAATGTACAATGTACAAAATCGAGCTAAAATAAGCGGAGGATTGAAGTTAAAGTAGAGAATTGGCTCTAAGACCATAATAAGTAAACATGCATAGCATATTATTATACAACAATATTACGACAACCGAACAAAACCCTTCAAATTTCCACAGGAACACTTGTGAAAGAGCTTGAAGAGGAGTGTGGTATTGTTGATTGTCATTAAATTGTTCGGTAGACAGATTTAAAATATAAATAATTATCAAGAGGAGCACATAAGAAATCATTATGAACTTTTAACAACCTTCTGACTATTGGGATAACGTTATATTTTGTGCTGAAGGGAGTAGTATTACAACGATGGCGTATGGAGAAACCGTTCAACATCGCTAGAAAAAAACATAATCATTCCAACTGTTAAATTAAAAAAAGAAAACTTTTATATAATCAAAAATGGATGCACGGCAATACTAAAACGTTTTAAAGACCAATTTGATAAGCAACACTAGGAAATTTGGATTCCTCAGGGACAACAAACTACAATTAAAAATTTTATCAGAATAACGATTCTAAGAATAAATGGCATGTAATGCAAATGTGGCTTCAGTATATGTAACTGCGGAAAAGTTATAGACGCTTCTGCACAAACCCCCACAAATATTTAATTTGCAAAAAAAATGCCGATCAAAGAGCATTATAGCATTTAAACTGCAATAATAGCAGGGCGACAGAAAATACCGGCAGTTTTGGCCTAAAAAAGCTACTGCAATGTGTAATAAATGCAAAAGAAGATCATATCAAATATTAAAAGGCTAAAAAATGTTTTATTATCTGCTAAATATAATACAAACACATTTTCTAATTTTCTAAATAGTTACTTGACAGTACTGAATATGAGCACAATTAGGTTTTGATAAATTTCGTATGTGCTTTGAACTGAATTTGTCTTATTTTTTACTTAAAGTTTTAGAAGATATGTATGTATATTATCCTAACAAATCAAAAGATTAGTGTTACGTAGCAAAAAGAGTCATACTATTGGTGAAGAAGTTGTGAGTACTTAATTATTCTCAATGTGTAAACGCATTCTTGATACACTGTACATACATACAAGAATGATAAAATAAAGATTACGCAATCTAGTAAACAAAATTTAAGGTTTCTGCCCATGTTGGAAATGTGACGTTATGAAACGTGTATTCCTATTGGTTAATAATTTGTAGTTTTCAATTTATTTATTATTATAGATACAAATAAGAGTGAGACAATTTTGCAGTGAAAAAGCTATGGGCATAATATAAAATTAACATTGAATCATTTTATTTTTACTGTGGAAATGATTATAATTGTGAGTCACACCTTAACGTCAAGGTGTTTGTCCAATTTGACCTTTGACATTTCTTTGTTTCAGTGTTTGTCAATTTAACCAAGGTACACAAGTTCAGATCAAAATTCACTTCGTGATTTTTTTGGTTAGCATAATTTGTTTATTTATTTTTTATTATTATAGTTTATTTATTATAGTTTACAAATTTACTTTTCTTAATGGTTAATTCTAGCCTCGCTAAGGCAATGGCTTGACAGGAGGAAGGACCACAATTGGGTCTGTAGGAAATGTGAAAACAACTGTGCACTCTCGCGCAGTTCGTTGGTGCCATTTATGGGCTGGCGGCGTCATTGAGCCACACTTCTTCAGAAATGTGGTCGGCCAAGCAGTTACCGTGAATGGTGTTCTCTATCGTGAGATGATAACGGACTACTTGTAGCCAGATATTTAGGATATGGACCTGGACGATATGTGGTTTCAACAGGATGGTGCCACTTGCCACATAGCCAATGAAACAGTGGCTCTTTTGCGCGAGAAATTCAATGACCATGTTCTCTCATGTCGTAGCGATGTTAATTGTCCGCCACGATCATGTAATTTGTCACCGTTGGACTTCTTACTGTGGGGATATTTAAAAGAATATGTATACGTCAATAAGCCAAGAACAATTCAAGAGCACATTAACGAATTGAACCTCAATTATGTCTCAGATTCATTAAAACATGGACCAACAGAAAGAGATATGCCACCGAAGCCGTGCATTGCATTTGGCCGATATTTTCTTTCTCACATAATTGTCATAGACACTTCTATCATAATAAAAAATATTGAGGTAATTGTCCGAAAACTTTCTGCTTTATTTACAATTAACACCCTGCGCTTTGGTTGGACCACCCTTTACAATTTTATTTTAACACGAACAATTTTAAATCAACAGTGTTTAATATTAACACTAGAACTACGTATCAGACCATATAAATAACTAAAGGGTCCGCCAAATAATTTTTTTTTTTTTTGAAAATGCTATAAAAAAAACTACTGAATATTTTCTCCAATTTCGTTTTTTATTTGAAGGTACAATACTTCCGATTAATAATGGAAAATAATTTCTTCAAATGGCTGCCTCGGCTGGCTATGCAGTAGCCTACACGATCGGTGCAATTTTTAAGCACATTATCGATTGTGTGCAGCTGTATTTCACCAATGGCTTCACGAATATTGTCCTTTAAAGCGTCAATTGTCTCTGGCTTGTTGGCGTAACACTTATCTTTGACGGCACCCCACAAATAATAGTCCAACGGTGTCAAATCGCAGCTCCGAGGTGGCCAAACGACATCAGCTCTGCGGCTGATAATGCGATCTTCAAAAACAGGACGTAAAAAATCGGGTGTAGCTTCGGCTGTGTGGCACGTAGCAAAGTCCTGTTGAAACCAAATGTTGCTAATATCCTCCTCTTCAATTTTTGTGAACAAAAATTCGTTCAACATGGCCCGATACGATCGCCATTGACTGTAACGACCACTCCTTGCTCATTTTCGAAGAAAAATGGCCCAATTATGCCTTTCGACCAAAATCCGCACCAAATAGTGACTCGTCTTGGGTGTATCGGCTTTTCAATGTATGCGTGCGGGTTTTCTGCGCCCCAAATGCGACAATTTTGTTTGTTTAGATAGCCGCCAAGATCAAAATGAGCTTCATCTGAAAAGATGATTTTTTTTTTTTTTTTGGCGAAACCGACATATTCTGTAAGTCGATCGATCAAAGTAATGTCACAATATTTCCCAGCGTGTTACCATTCACGAAAAAAAAAACGTTAGATGGCGGACCCAATACATATCAAAATTTTTTTAAAGTACATTTGCCACAAACATA
This sequence comes from Wohlfahrtia magnifica, assembly GCA_023159175.1. Lineage (NCBI taxonomy): Eukaryota > Metazoa > Arthropoda > Insecta > Diptera > Sarcophagidae > Wohlfahrtia > Wohlfahrtia magnifica. The sequence continues at coordinate 1,522,238 of JAKWBJ010000198.1, read as the reverse complement.
TTTTTGACAACGAGCACAAAGATTTGAGAATTTATTCTCATTGCATATACCTATTTGACACATTTTATATTCTAGTTGCGATGAGCCTTCTTAACTTCCTGAAAGTTCTTCTGCTAATTGAAACAAGAAATCATTTCTTGGTAAAATTTCTCCAGTTATTTCTTTGTATTAAATCAATGCATTTATTGCAGCTGATCCTGACTTCACACTATATTTTTTGGTTTGATCCTCAGTCACACCGAAATTAGTACTCTCATAAAATTTTATAGTTTCAGGCATTGTTTTTTTCTCTTTTTCAATACCAACTGAATTATGTTTTGTACTCAGCAAGAGAAATTTTTTGTTGGCTTCTTTTTTTATATTGTCATGGCAGCACGGCTTGTTTTATAAATTACAACCATTATATTTATAGCCAAGGTATCTCTGGCCGAGAGTTCATGGCATTTTATCCAAATAATTACATTCTCCATCATATTTATGCCATAAAGAACCTCAAATTACATTCTCCATCCTCCTCTGGTGTAATTTATAGCCAGGGCATGCCTGGCCTAAGGTTAATGGCCTTTTATTCTAAAATGGACCTCCTCCATCCTCCCTTGGTAGACTTTATAGCCAAGACATCAAGGGCTCATGGTCAGCCTTCCATTTTTCCTGTACAGTACCCGATCAGAGATGTATAGATCTTATATGATTTGTTTCTTGTACATATACACGGTAAACAAGAATACTAAACTGAAATTTTATATAAAGTATTACATATACACAAATTTACGCATAATAAATAGAAAACGTAGAATTATTATACTATTCCAATAGACAAATATTATAGATGTATAAAAAGTCCGGCAATACACAACATGTTTTCATGATATTATCATGGCCGGTCAAAATGACCGGTTCGTATATTTAGGTATAAAACATAGATATATAGACATAACAAAATAATTTGTAATATTATTGTATACACAAATTTAATAAAAATCGCGACATTATCGTAAAATATTAAGCAAGACTTAAAGAGGAAATGGTATAAATAAATGATGCCACCGGTTTGTAGAAAACAAATTTTCGATATAGCAAGAAGTGAGTGCAGCAAATCGGTTAAATTGAATACTTAAGGACATATTGACGATGTCGACAATTCCACCAAAAATGGTAATGTTAACCCTCCCCTTTTCAGAGATATCTATAACTTGAAAACTCCCAAGCTATAGTAATCAAATTTGGTATAATATTACAGAGTACTATATAGAACACTTATGACAAAAATTGGTGTTCCACTCTTTACTTTACTTCTGGGTAAAGAGTAATCAGTAGATGTCAATACGATGGTTTAAAGCAGTCATGAGCATTTTATAGAACAATTGTTTACGTCCAATTCGCACGTTTTCTTACGCTTTTGCTTTTAGTCGTAAATGAGACACCGACGAATGAACATGCGCGCAGAACGTACGCAAATTTTTTTAAGCCGTCATTTAAAAAAAAAAATATGGAATTTTGCTTGTGTAGAGAACGGTAACAGTCGAAGCTTTATTTGTCTGTCCACATCAGTCAAAACGTGGGTACAAGACAAAGGCACCCAGTAATGCGGGAAGGATTAATCTAGTAAGTTTATAATAAGTACGCTTATAAGAAGTTGTAGCAAATCTGTTATGATAAGCTTATTCTATAATACATTTATATATTGTTTTTGGAATGGTCTGTTGGCTAAATAATTACAGTGGCTTAATTTAATAAACAGACAGCTAAATAAAATTTATTTTTTGCCAACAACAAAAAAAAAAAATTTTTTCCACTAAAATAAAGAAATTTTTAAGTATTTTATTTATTTACATGGGACTGGTTCTAAATATGTTTACAAATAATGCAAAAAAATCTCTATACAAAAAGCAACAACAAAAAATTCATAAGTAGAGAAAAAAGATCAAATTATTAATCGGACACTTCAAAATTTCTCAGAGTAAGTCAGCGTTGTTTTTTATTTGGTATTTTCTGACCAGTTCTTTATTCTTGAGAATAGCTTCTAGCCTCTTTGGAACAGGTTCCACTAGCTTTATGCAATAATAAAGATCAATTCGTTTACATTCCTCATCGTGATGTTAGATATCGGCCGAGATTTTAATTTATTTTCGTGATATGCCCCAAATTTTCTATAACATTGATATTGAAGCAAAACAAAAATTTTAGCTTTTTATTTTTGCTTTGTAGTTTACTTAAAGTTTAGTTAAGCAATTACAAATGCATTGAAAATAGTCAATAATTTTTTAACACTTTTAAGTATAATTTCAGTTTCAAATATTAAACTTTTTGTTAATTTCTCAAATATTTGCTTGTATATTACAGGGGCAGATCACAAAACATGCTTGCTGTTAAAACCCTAATAATTAACTATGTGAACTACCTTAATCGCTTAAACTGCTGTACTAAACCTATTAACTGTAATATTAATTAAAAGAAAGAAAATAAAATGAAATAAATGAATGTAATGAAAAATTAATTGTACATCTCGAAAATTACTATAAACACTTTATTGAAGAACCTTAGACCCCATTCTCTATACCAAACATTAATAATCGTTTCATATAATAGCGAATAGACTTAAATCAAAAAGAATTGAATGCATCGAATGAACAATCATACGTGAAGGCATTGGCAACCGTATACAATGGAATAGTAGTAGAAAAAATACAAACAGAAATATGCATCAACCCACTCCTTTTAGTTGGTGTTGCTGTTATTCAGCTCCTACTATTTGTCTGAGTTTGAGACGTTTAAATAGTAGAAGTAGTCCCAAAAGTAATAACTCGTTAAAATCCAATTAGGTAACTTTGGTCATAAAGCATTTTGCCATAAACTACTGTTTAATAATCATGCTACCAACCTACTAAACAACAACAAGCCTCCAACTACTAGATTAGGATGTAACAACAAGTACGAGTATAACTATTATTTCTAACATAAAAAAGTGTTTCTTTTTATAAAGGAAATCTATAATGCACTGAAAAAAACTGTTTAAAGTGTTTAAACTTTCTCACAATTAATGTTGTTTAACAGTACGATGTGATAAACTTTTCATATCCTACATAGCCATAGACGATCTTGGGTATAATTGTTTTGTACTGATGTTTGTAACTAATCAATCTAATAGCATATCCATTCACAAGTATCTCTGCAAATTTTTTTTAATTAAGACCAGTTTTCAGGGGACGACCTTCTACTCATGCAGTGCATTGTGCAGGTACTAAGAAGTAGGCTGAGTGAAGGAGGAAAGAGTAACTAGTGTTTATGGACGTTCGATTTAAGTCTACTCAAGTCATAAGTTTCGGAGAAGCATTTCGCGAGAATATTGCTCCACAATCAAACAGTGTGGCTAAAAAACGTATTCTCCTATACAACCCTATACTGCGTTGTGCGACAATCAACTGTAAAGAGTTCTCTAAGAGAAACACAGGTATTACGAAAAAATTTGTGATTATTAGTAATTAATTCCTTTATTTCCCCAGAACACATTCCGTAATAGTATATACACGCCGCATTCAACTATGATCTAACGAATTGATAGAATTGTCTACTCTAACCTTATTAATAAGCGGATTCGCCCTCTTCTGTACGATGTCGAGAAGCTGCAAAAAACTTTGTAACAACGGCATATATGAGAGTTTTATACCATTTTAAGATTAGATGGCGAGAAGTATTTCTTACACCGCCTTTAGAAATCGAGGCACTTGAATGCTTCTTTCGACGCTCAAAATATGTGATTGTTCCAACGAATATCAGAATGAATTTTCATGCTCATAACACCAAGAGCATCTGCCTTCACAATATTTATATTATCCATTAACACATAGCATCAAGTATGTGTGTCATAAAACAACATTGGATCTTGCACGTATTACAATCGATCTAATTCGCACGTTCCCACTCGTAGATTTTCACCAGCTCGCTTGTGAGAATGTTGTTCATATTCCACCTTTACACCATAATCTCTAATAGGCTCGGCCTCTTATTAAAGGAATATTAATGGCAAATATTGCTGTCATTTACGAAAGAGCAGATAGGATTGGAAGTGAAACAAAAAATGTCGCTAAGAAATATTAAAAATAGAGTGGAAGAAAGAACAGAGCCCTGCGGTACCCATGAGTTTATCCTGACCTCATCGGACGAGATCCCATCTTTAGCCACTCTTATAGTACTATTTCTGGGAATGCTCGACATGAGTCGAGAGAAGCAATAAATTGGGATTTGCAATACTCTGTCAAACGCCTTGGAAATACCCACAACCTTACTCTCACCAAATCCATGCATAGACCTAGAGTAATGCCTGCAGACTACCAAGCGAGCGTTCTTTTTGGAAACCATATTGGCGATCGCTCAGTAAATTATTGGACTCTAAGTCCTTTAAAAGGTAGTGATTAATGCTCATACTCTCCATGACTTTGAAAAGCGTCGAACAAACTGCTATTGGGCGGTAGTTATCAGGATTACTACCTCACCGACTTTAGGGATTGGCGTTACATTGGCAACCTTCCAGCAAGATGGAAAAACACAAGGACGATAAAACGCACTGAAAAGATTAGCCAATGGTTGCACAACCATTGAAGAGCACTGCTTCGAGACCAAAAGCAATAAGTTTGGATATGAGTGCCTCGTGCCAAACTCTATCCATCGCCTTGGAAATATCCAGGGCGTCAACTTTACTCTCAGCAAATTCATGAATTATTCATTATTATTACTCTTCACTTACTTTATATTTGGAGAAGCAGTAAAAAGTCTAATTAGACTTTGCGAATCAAATCTTGTGTCATTACGACATAGGGATAACAGGAATATTCCCACAGAAATTAATGTAAGTGATTAACATTCAGAACAGTTTAACCCTTTATTACCCAAGACCCATTATCATAGAAAAGCTATTACTTTTTTATAGAATCTTTTAACATAATTTAAGCTCAAAAATATGTTAAATATTTTTGCCAAGCCGGGAAGAATATCATATAGTCCTCGTACTCTAAATTATCAAGGGCCAATAGATCTTGATTTTATTTAACTTTATTAGAAATAAAATATGTTTTTTTATCGTTTGTATGTGTACTAACATAATAAAATAGAAAGTCCACACTTTTTCAATTTTAAAACACGCGAAAACTCGCAATCCAAAAGCCCCTCTTAACATTAGAACTGTTGAAGGACAAAATTTTTTAATTGTTTTTGGAAGAAAATACGGTACAATTGATGATCATACATCGCAAAATTATACCTGTATAATAAGTAAGGCATAAAAATATGTACCGTCGGGCAATAAAGGGTCAGGTCTACAGATTATATGGTCACCAGTTTTGAATTCGAGGGGATATCAGCAGTGATAATACCTGAAAGCTACAGCTAAGCTTTTTGATCGTTAAGCACTCTTCACGGACGGATCCACGAATGGATATGGGCACCGAATAGGTGCCTATATTCCTGATTAGAGTATACATATTTCGTAATATTTGCATCTCCTAAAGCAAATTTTTTTATAGTATGGAATATCGCAGTGGGGGAGAAGGTTATAATATATGTGACAGCCAGACTGCACTAAAAGCCCTAACGGTATATATAATAAGATCTGGGTTAGTTATTTTCTCTAAGACAGCCTTTGGTGGACTGAAGGGTCAGATTATGCCGATTACAGATGCATGTATCGTCACTTCAATATTATGGTAAATCAACCCAGTCCTTACTTGTGGAATAATTGGTAAAACCACCGATAATTCATCTTTTTAGGTCAATACTTTAGTTCGTGGAGTAATAGGAGTTACTGCAGGGGTATCCAGCCCTATGAACCAAACTTGACAAATCTGGAAGTAGGACTGAATAGAACACCGCTTAAAATTATTATAGAGATCATAACACGTCACTGTTTTTTACAATCAAGAATCTTCTTATGGTACAGCGTTATACCGGACTTCTGTAAGATGTCTGAGGAAATTATAATTAACTGGAAATAGTTGAGCAAATTGTCTGCGACTGCTCAAGACTACTAAGCTTGACTCCAGATGGAACTATGTTCTAAGTAACATAATTGTGGTTGTCATGGCGATTAAATACCTAAGAGACGGACGATAAGCAAAAGGAGCATTCTTGTAATGTATGTACCAGAGTATCCAATTATTCGGCTTTTATTTTTGTTCGTGTAAGAAATTAATTGATTTTAAGCTTCTAAAATTGCTCGATTAATCCCGTAAGGTTTTCAAATTCTTCGAACTATTCGAGTAATTCCAACAACTAAAAAACTATCAAAAAAATTTATTCTAATGGAAAAAACAAACATATGTATTTGGTTTTTTGCTTTTTTGATTTAAAAACGAGGTCGATGTTTCTTTCTTTTGAGTCCAGTACTAAGGAGATGACCCCTACTCAGGTAGTGCATTGTGCTGGTACTAGGAAAATAGTTTACGGGAAGGAGGATAGATTCCAGTATGGACCTTTGAATTAAATTTATTTATGTCGTAAGTGGCAGAGTAAACTGTCGGGAGAATATCGTTCCATAGACGAATGGTGTGACAATAACAAAAAACATATTCTCTTTGTAGTGCGTTGTGCGATTCATTGGGCAATCAACTACAAAGAGATACGCTCTTGGAAAATAAATATGGAAATATGTGATTATAAGGAATTAATTCCCTTATTTCATCATTGCGTTATAGTATCGATAAAACAATGAGACACACACCACGTTGCGACGATGCTCTAACGAATCGATAGATTTGACTACACTACCGTCATTAATATGTACCTTCGGCCTCTCCTGTAACCTACAAAATAGGCTTTGAAGCACCGGCCCATACTTGAGAGTTATATACCATTTTGGGTCGGTTATAGGTCTTTTAAATGTTAAGGAGATCAGATGAAGTGAATTATTGCTTGCACTGCTTAGTGCTTGAATGCTTCTTTCGACACATAAAATATGTGATTGAATTCTCATGCGCAGAACATCAAGAGCATCTGATTTCCAAATATCTTCATTACCCAGGGACAAAGATGACAACACACCATCACGTTTTAGTGTTAAAAAACAACATTTGGTATTGCTTGGATATTTTCGCCAGGTCGCTTGAGAATGTGTCGTTCATATTGATGCCTTCGGCTCCAATCTCCAAGAGGCTCGGCCTACGATCAAAAGAATATGTATATTAAATGTTGCTGTCATCTGCGAAAGAGTAGATGGGATTCGAAGTAAGAAGAAGAAAGTCGGTAAGAAATATTAGAAATAGCGTGGGAGAAAAAAAAAAACAGAACCTTGCCGTGCGATGTTGGTGATAGCGAGTTTTTCTGATCTTATCTTTGCCTTGTCTAAATACATGAAATCGTTTATTTTACTGATACTTTTCTTATTCGATTTTTTAAATCTGCTACACTTTGTATTGTTTTGTTGAGCTCGTCTAAAAGATTGTTTTCGCCTAGATCCACATATTCTTTTTCTTAAAGATAACTGTCTGGTACATTTTGGTCAGGTTCAATATTAAACAATCGATTGCAAGATTTGATTGCAGACACTTTTGTTTAAGTTTTTGAAATATATTTTAAAAAGTTATTGGGGAAACTTTAACTATTAACGCTATTGGGGAAACTTTAACTAAAATGTCTAACAAACCAGTAAGGGCTGATCAGTAATACAGAATTACAAAATTTTACGGACCAGATAATTTTTAACTCAAGAATAAATTTAGATGTGGAGTATTCTATTGAATACTCTATTCAATTACTTTGAATTACTCTCCGTGTAGTAACATTTACTCATAATAATGTTGATTTATCGATGCATGTACTTATATACATACATTTGTATGTATGTATGTATACATAGGGAGGGCCACTCAAAAATTTAAATTTAAAAATGCAATAAAACGAAAACGGTTTAAAGTTTTGTAAAATGTATTTTTTGTTGTGAAGTTCTATTTTTCCAGTTAGAAATGAAATATTATTTCATTCATATGGCTGCCACGGCTGGCCTCACAGTACCCCATTCGATCAGACCCATTTTCGAGAACTTTATCGAGAGTATGAGGTCGTATCTCGACAATGGCATCACGAATGTTGGCCTTCAAATTCTCAATTGTCTCAAGTTTGTCGGCATAATATTTGTCTTTTACGGAGCCCCACCAAAAATTGTCCAACGGTGTCAAATCGCAGCTTCTTGGCGGCCAACTGACATCACAATATCGACTAATTAAACGGTCATTAAACGTTTGATGCAATAAATCGAAATTTGGCATGAGATGTGTGGCAAGTTGAAACCAAACATCGTTCACATCAATACCATGAGGAGCGGTTATAATGGTTATCGGATATCATGTCTCCATTGCCCGTAATTGTTGCGCTACCCCCATTTTCAAAGAAATATGTGCCAATGATTCCTTCGCTCGACAAGCCAGACCAAACAGTCACTCGTAATGAGTACATGTGCTTCTGTAAGACCACGTTTGGGTTTTCTGAGCCCCAAATACAGCAATTTTGCTTATTAACGTACACACCAAAATGAATTCTGATGAGCTTCATCTAAAAAGATGATTTTTATTTGCAAAATCGACATCATCGTGCAGTTTCTCGTTGGCCCATCTAGCGAAGCGAAAACGATGGTCATGCGGCTTCAACTCTTGAACCAATTGAACTTTGTAAGACGTCATACCGAGATCTTTTCGCAAAATTCGACGTAAACTAGTGCGTGAAATGTTCAATTCTTGAGAACGATGACGAGTTGATGGTGATAGATTCTCACGCAGACTCTCAGCCACAGCTTAGATATTTTCGGGTGTAAGCCAGTTACACGAACGTTAGCAAAAAAATTGCGTATACCGGGCAATCAATCCAATCAATTGTTTTTGTTTTGGAAATAAATTTCCAATAAATCCCAACGTTGCTCAAGCATAAATCGATTTATTTCGTTCAGTGTAGATAATATACTGAATTTTGTGACAGAATAGAATGACATAAGTATTGCCTAATTCGAAATAATCGCTTGTTCAAATGTAAACCGATATATTGCCCACCTGATATATAGTCGTGTAAACGTTTATATATTTTTAGGTTTTGCGGTGTTTATTGCAAAATAACTGCAGGTTCAAAAAGAAACATTCACTGAATATTGGTTGGCAATTTGAAAGAGGAACCACCCTTTAAGAAATATTAAACAATGACCTTGCAATAAGGAAGTTCTATTGCTATTCTAAAATAAAAGAAACTCAAAAGACTACAAAAACATAAAAGAAACTGAATTAGAAAAGATAAAAAGAAACAAACTCGACGTGCTGGGGTCGTATAAAAAATATGTCTCACGTTACTCTATTGCTCGCTGAGTAAAAGTTTTTTTTTCTTTTATCTTTGTTTCCTTGACACGATGGTTAATTTGCTTTTTATATATCAAAAGAACAGTGGGTAAAAATATTAGTTTTTCAAATATATAGTATATAGTATTTTTGAAGAAAATTTGTCTAACTTTTCCAAGATTTTACCAAGATATACAATTGGGACATTTTAATTTTTGACATTGGAAGAAAAAAAACTTGTTTCCAATATGTTTGTTTTTTTATAATTTACTATTGGCGATATGTGTACTTATTGGAATCAAAATATTTATTTGTTATCTTAATCATTTCTATATTCTAATGTTTCACTCGTGGTCTAAGGATTACGTAGTAGCACTAGTTTACTTTAGTCTTGTTCATTTCAATTCGTTTATTTTGTGTTAAAATAGAGCAAAACCCAAAGAAATTACTAGACAATAATTTAGCGCAAATTAAAAAACAAAACTGCTTATATATTTATTTTATTTAAAACTAAGTAGTTGTAAGGGACACCCTTCTTCTTAATACCATTTTTACATCTCTTTGGCATACTGTCTATAAATCCCACGCAGGGTTCCTTTGGTATTGCTCACCATTTCTTTCACATTTCTCTCCATAAGTCACTAACAATTTTAGATTAAAGAACAGTAATGTATTGCTCTACATCATTCCTTGGGTTAATTACAGTACTGAGATCAGGTGATTGCCAATTAAATATGTCGTTTTTATTTTGCTGTAAGCAACACTTCACTGTCCGTGAAATGTGTTTTGGATAAATATCATGCATAAAATACCATCTAAGTGGCATGTTTTCCTCTGCAAATGGTGTCATTGTGTTCAAAGTTATTTTTTTCTAATCATACTGATCCATTTGTTTACCTACTGTAATTACTTGACCAACAAAGTGCGCACAAAACGCGAAACAAGCCATTACATTTCAGGCACAATGCTTTACCGTCTTTGGTGTGTACCTAAGGATCTGACATTTTCCGTCAGATCCAAATCAAGAAAATTAGGTTTCGTCACTCCGGAGGAGTGGTTGCTTTACTATATATTCAAACAAAATAAAATTTGGGACTTCAAGTTCTTTTTTCATACGTGTGCCTTATATTCTACAATGCATGCAAGTAATATTTTTTTCGTTTTTATTTCTTCTAATTGTTCGCAAGGATACGTCAATACCGAATTTTTTTGAAAACACTTTTTGAAATTGAATTGAGGATTTAAAGCTGCCTGCAACTGTAGCTCTATAAGCAAAGGAGTCATCATTAAGAGTTGTTTTCCTAGGCCCAGTGCACTGTGTAATACTTTTGTATGTCCCATGAGCTTGAATATGAACTATTACGTTGCACACCATCTTTTTCTAGCAGCAAACGTTGATTCCGCTCAAGCTTATTTGATAAATAACTTCACGCTATACCTTCAAGCACCATTTACCCTGACCCATATCTATTTGTATTATAATTTTTATTAAAACTTTTGAAATTAAACATTCACAAAATTTACCAATTTAAGTCTTTAAACAAAAACTTAGTGAAAAATATCAAAATTTGTACAATATGCTAAATTGCTGCCCAGTAGAGATTACATACTTTCAAATAAATTCAACATAAAAATAAGACCCGTGAAAGAAAATAAAAGAAAATTGCGGTCCATACTGAGCACACCACAGATAGCAATTGTAGGCAAATACTTTATTTAATCTTGATGCCTAAACAAATATACGCTTTCCAATGCACCATACATGAAATGTGCTAACGCAATGTCTACCACTGTATGTAGATAAGAGCAGGATTAAAGAGAAACAAACATCCAAACCAAATTCTAAGTTTGACATTCTTTATTTAATAAAGTTAAAACTGAAAAAAAAGCGAGAGAGTAAGAAATAGTCTTTAATACGAATGTACGTCGTGAATCCATATCTTATATATAAAGATGAATGTGTATGTTTGTGTCTGTATATTTGCTTGAAGTATATAGACAACTAAACAGCTGAACCGATTTTCTTTGAAAATTTTACAGTGTTTCTAAGTAGGCGGTGCCACGCCCACACAAAAAAATATTTATTTGTCTATATCTTAAAAATGGTAACAGTAGTTGCCACGCCCACACAAACAAAATATTTAAAATGGTAACAGTTAGAGTCTCAAAACTTAAACTGAGTAGTATCGCATTAATGGGAGCTGTATCTTCAAAACAACGCAAATTTTGGGGTTTGTATATAATGAGAACGATCAAAGCTAAAGCTTATGAATTTTGTCTGAATGGTTTCATAGTCAATATAAATCATCAACCTAAGCTATATGTAATAATACATACGCATATATACACATATACGTATATACATACATACGTATAGTATCTTATAAATATATAAAAATGAATATGTATTTGCTTGAAGACTGTATGCAGCTGAAAAGCGGAACACACAGTCTCTTTCTGGAACAAACTATGGGCTTATAACATTAAGATAATAATTAAGAGCGAAACACGCCGGTATATTATTTATATATTTTTTTTTTTTGTAAGTTTACTTGGTTGTTTGTTTGTTTGTCATTCAATCACCCGAAAAGGACTGAGTTTGGATCTCGAAGACGTTAACATTGGGAAAAACGATCACAATTAATAACTTTTCTTCTAAAATGACACGAATTTTCTTTTCAACCCTTATGTGAGCAACAGGGTACTCGGGTAAGACCGATAACCGGGATAACGATAACTTCTTGAGAACTCCTATAATTGCATAAGTTTTATTTGAAAGCGAAATTTGTTAAAGCATTTCAACTTTGCCCGAGTTAGAAAATATATTTAAAATTGTGCAAAACAAATCATCGGCCAAAAAGTGCGACCACTTGGATAAGTGGGAGCGGCACCTCCCATAAAATTATATATTGATTTTTATCTATCTTAAAAACGGTTATAGCTAAAGTTTCTGAATTTGGTCTAAATAACTTCGAAGTCAATATCAACCGTCAGTCTAAAAGTGGGCGGTATTCGATATGTGGGCGTGACATAACACATACATAGTAAGCATTCACTTTTATTAAATAGTAAACGGTAATAGTAGTAGTTTCATAATTTGGTGCAAACAATGTCGTGACCAATACATTGAAATCTGCATATCTTTGGAATGGCAATAATGGAAGGTTTTGAATTTGGTCTACATAAATTCGTAGGCAATACACGTCATCAGTCGAAATAGGGGCGAATTTGAATAAGAGGGTGTGACACCTCTCATACAAAGAAAGTGTTGATTTTTTATATTAAGAGAATGGTTAGAATGGCAGTTTCTGGACTTGGTCCTTTAAGTTTTTCTTATGAGGAATATATTTTATAAGTATACACCACAAATGCTCCAAGCAACGCGGGAGTGGTTACTCCAGTCTTATATATAAAAATTAATGTGTGTTTGTGTCTTATGGACAGCTAAACGGCTAAACTGATTTTCTTGAAATTCTGACAGTATCTCTCTGTATGTCTGGAAAAAACTATAGGCCATATAAATTTCAAAAATTCCAACTGGACGGTGCCACGACCATATAAAGTGTATATTTATTTGTGTTTATCTCCAAAATGGTAACAGAAAGATTTTTCTAAATTCCCATACACACTAAATGTTGATTTCTGTATACCTTGAGAACTGTTATAGCAAAAGCTTCTGAATTTGGTCTGACTGATTTCATAGCCAATACAAATCATCAGGCAATAAGTAGACGGAATTGGAGAAGTGGGCGTGGTACCTCCTATGAAAAGTAAATAAAAATTTTTGTATATCTTGCAAATAGAAACAGTAGTGGTTTCTAAATTACGGCCAAACAACGTAAGCAATACACATCATCAGTCAGTAACTGGGCGAGATTGGATAGGTGGGAGTACCATCTTCCATTCATCCTAAATACTTAATTTTATATATGTGAAGAGCGACAACTATTAAATCTTCATTATTCATCCACTTCAGCCAAAAAGCGGGAACTGCAGAAATCACACTAGATAAAAGCTATCTATATGCGTATACTATGTAAAAATGAATGTGTATTTGTTTGAAGACTGTATCCTTCAGTGTCTTTATGGAAGGAACGCATGATTGGAATTTAACCGAAAGGGAAAAAACAAGTAAACAATGTAACTAAGATAGCATTAAGGATAATAATTAAGAAGGGGGTAGCGAAGCACACCTGGTTGGTGTGACTATAAAACAACTCATTAACAAACAAGACGGGTAACAAGGACGACTCTCTTGCCATCTTAGTATTTGTACAATTTATTTACTAACATCTAACTATAAGGTCCATCGATTTATTCATATAATTGGACTGTAAGTAGCTGCATTCATCCTGCTACCATATGGTTGTGATTACTCAAACCACCAAATATAAGGTCCCCCGAATTCATCCTATAATTGGGCTATATATGTAGCTGATGAAATGGTCTTCCGCATTCATCCTGTCACCATTATAGTACATAGTATTTACCAAACCTAACCCGTTACCGAAATCGCTCCAGATGATAGCTCTTGTTTCTTAACACCAGACACCGTGCCTAGCTTTCAGATTTACCTTCCGACGACCGTGTGCTCCTCACAAACGACACTAAATCTAACCCCCGTACAGAAGCCAGTTATTAAGCGATGAATTAAGGATTAACAGTAAAGTTTTCCTTATATTTTAATACGAAAGGAAACAATCGTATTTCAGACCTTTGTTACGATCCTAGACAGACTGAGTCATACTCCAGCTGAAAACATAAACTGCGTTATAGTTTATTATTAATTCCCATAACATTCCATTAAGGAACATGAGGACTTCTCTCAGTCAATGAGGGACCTACAGTGTAACGCCGGCTCCGAACGGTAAATGCATTTAGGTAAGTTTTCAATAGTAGTGATACTCATAACCAGTTACTAACTAATGTTATGAGGTGATACCGCTGTCGAAAAACTTTTTCTTTTTTTTCTATTGAGCCGACGACCTTCCGGTTGGTAGGCGGGTGTCTTACCTACCATACCACAGCGGCATAGTTCTTTCAGTTTTTGGGAGTAGCGCAACATTTTATTAAGTTGAATTTATTCATTTAAAAAAACTTTATAGATTAATCCCCTGATTTACGTCTCTTAAATTTAAATCTCTGCTTTTTCTTGGTATTAAATTGATAAATTTTTAATTTTTTTGTATTCTTTATTTCTGCATTATACTACCTGCATGGATGTCCACACTTCGTATGTACCACAAATCCACTAAAGTGCAGTCAGATTAAAATACGTTTTTCAGTAGTTAAGATTCGTATAACAACACCCTTGTATGTACACTAGGTTGCCTATTTTTGCTACAAAGAACATTTCTGGCGGGAGTTACTATCCAAACTCACAAAAAAAAATAAATAAATAAACATACATATGGTATAAGGCACACTGTACTGTTGGCTAAAGCGGTACGCCATCCCCGGATCCAATCTGCCTAAAATATTCCTGCATTAAGTAAAAATGGAATTCTTTCGCTATAAATTTTATTTTGAGTTATGTTATATTGAATTGAATGTTAATTTTTTGCTTGTTTTATTCAATCAATTGTTTTAAAGTTTAAGTTTATTTTGGTGTAAAAATGGTTTCTTATGGAAACAATTTAATTCCTGGGTTAGTTGCTATGATTGTAGGACCCCACCTTTCTAGAAATTTCAGCAACCTAACTTATTCTTTAACAAATTTATACCAAATAAGAACATGGTAAAAAAGCAATGTTTTAAGCATTACGTTTTTCGATTTGCACGATTTTTCGATAACGTATCTATCATCATAGATTTCCGGGCAACTCCGGATGGATAAAGATAGTAAATAAATAAATACTTTGCTCTTAATATAAACATTTTTGAGTTATTCGAATTATCTTTTTATTCATTTTTTGCCGTAACATTTGAATTACACCATATTTATAAACAAATAATTAATTGGGAACTATTGTTCGAAAGCTGTTCAATTTGCATAACTTAGCAGCGTTAGTATATAGTATTGAGATATCAATAAAATTATAACATTGAATTACTTAGCAAATCTATTTTCTTTAATTCCACTGTACATCTTTGTAACCGTAAAATCTACTTTATGTTAAGAGTCGTCCATTATTTATGATCACAATTAAGTTGTGAGTTTTTCTTGAAACATGATGATCATCAACTCCAAATTGGTAAGTTTTTCAAAGAGCTTAATAAGAACGTAATTACTTACTGTTAAAATAATAGATGAAAGAACGGATATATTTCTAGTATTGTAAACGTATTGTGTGATGCACCCCCACATAAAAAAAGATGTTGATTGGCACAGTTTTGTCGCGAGATTCGTTAGTTTGACTTGTCTGCATGTGAAAAATGTCACATCAGTAAAAGTAAGAAAAACTCATGTTGGTTAGAAATAACAAAGCATTTCAGAAAAATAGTAATTCCTATTGCAATTATTTGTTTAATTCTAGTCATATTATTAAAGCTGCATTGCGGTTGCATGACGCCAGTGGTGCAAAGAACATGATTACCCATTGAACTTTTAGTCCAGTTTGTAATCTCATCTTACGAGTATTTCTTTAAAAATTTCAAAGAATACACCGTTTTCGACAAGTACAAGTACTATTACTCATGTCGTACAACTCCTTCACTAATGTGGATTATATTTCCTCAATTACTAAAAACATATGTACGCTGTTTCATGGATATCTTTAGTTTTGGAAACAGACAAAATGCTGCAAAAGGCAAAATGCAATCAATAAAAAGGCTTTAACATTTTTGCAGCATTGGTTTCGCCAACGACGTGGTGTAATGGTTAGAGCTCACGCATACAACACAAACGGCCCAGCTTTGAATCTCCAGCAGAAAATATGACGATCAAATTTTATTGTGGTTTCGAGTGTTAAATAAAGAGACATATTCATCTAAGAGAAGAATTTACTGGGAAAAGCTTACAATTCTAAGTAAGGATCATCACCACCTCTTAGCACGGATCTCTATCACTACACAATCATATGGAGGCGAGTTACAGTAATTAAACTAAGCTTGAAAATCAACCTGATTACTGAAACTGAAACAAAGTAATGGATGCTTTGTGAAAGCCAATACGCTCCTTAGAGGCGTGATGGAGAAAAACATAAACAAGTGTAATAAAATGATGTGAAAGCGACAATTTTCAGGTTAGCATTCATTAGTTTTTGAATAAAACATGCATATGGTTAGCACAAGGCCATCGAAAACGCTTTTCTAATGGTGAATTAATGATTTTCCAGCAATGTTTTCTTCATTTTTAAGTATTATTGTCCAAGACCATACATTAAAATTGCAGTTCCTTATTGGTTTTCCAATTTTCTCTAAAATGTTTTGATAAAAGGGTTGCAAAATATTTCTTATTTTCAGTTTTAATCTCCACATTGATGGGAATCAGTTCTGGAATAATTCTATTAATTGTCTTTCCTCGTTTCAAAGAAGGTTTTGGGGTGCAAAAGTTGGTTCTATAATTAATCTCCCGCTGTAGAGTATGCGCGCCAGTTTTTTTTATATATTATCATTCACTTTGCTGTTTTAAATTTAGAATGAAGTCGACCTGATGCTTTCACTACAGAACATACAGCAATTTGGAAATCATATATAGGAACATCGATTAAAAATTTTCGTACTATACAGAATTCAGTAAAATACCCCAGTATTCACTTGGCGTTATTAATTCTCCAAAACACCCTGTCCGGAGAAAAAAATGCGTTTTCCACTACAGGATAATTTATAGTAATTTTTTTGCAAATTAGTAATTCTGACAAAACTTGGCCAGCATTCCTAAATGATGATAATTTTGTTTTGACCTGGGCAAAATTACAGAACAGTCGTTTTTCATGGATATCTGATCTTTTTATTTTTTAGATGATAATATAAAATGGAACCGATTTCGTTGGATCCTTTATGTCTTTGGTTTTCAGTCATATATAGTGAAATTAAACAGGTACAGTTGGCTAGTGTCTGTACTGAAACACGCGGCAAAGAAAGTTTTTTTGGCAGTCAAATGAGAGTTTTTTCACCGACGGACTTTCCTCTTATTTGAGAATTGAGTAAAATGCTTTATATCTCTGCTAATGCTCTGCATATTGAAGCATTACTTCAACCTTGCTTGGTCCTGAAGACAGTTCTTTTATTTGTGATTTAAAACGAATACATTGTGAACAAGCATCTGCCGCTGTAGCTTTGAAACTTATATTAAACTTATAATTAAAAATTTTAAGAGAACTGACTGGTTGTACTACTTCCATAATTTTTGACAGTCCAGTCGCTTGGCAAAGACTGCCTGTGATTTCTTCCGAGAATAATGGGAATCAACAAAGTGCAACGATGTATAAGATTGATGGCACCTAGCTTAGAATAGAAATAACTAGCGCTTAGAATGGAAATATTGAACCAGGGAATTTTGCTATGAAACATGAAATGAAAGAGTTCGGCAAATGTATTAAAACACAAAACCAGTTACTGACTAATGTTATGAGGTGATACCGCTGTTGAAAAAATTTTTTCTTTTTTCAGATAATCTGCTTTAGCTAAGATCTGTGCAAAAAAATTAACGGGAATATTGTACCAAATAAAAATATTTACTGTCAAACAAGTTTTGTCTAAATACAGTGTATTTTTTAGCTCATCAGAATAGCTTGATGTTTAATCTTATAAGTTTACAATAAATATTATTGCGAAAAGTCGGTTTTAATAAGCTTTTTGTAACATTATAAGCTGCTGATATAATTTGTAGCTCAAATAGGTCGAGGAAAATCTCTATCTGAAGCTGAAAGGATAAAAATTAAATGTTATGTTGATGACGATGAAATTACAAAAAATATTAATAGAAGCCAATCGTAATTTCTTACGAAATGAAGCCAATTATGGAAAAAATATGAAGGGAAGTACTTACAGAGCCACTTCAGTGGCTGATATAAGTGCAATCCTTAGGATTCAATTCGAACTAGGCGGCTAGTTTGGCGACTGTAAAACGCGAAATATAAAATGCAAAGGATTTAAAAAGATTGAAATTACAAAAAAAAAAACACTTAACCCATTGCGCAAGGAAAATCGTCTCAAATTTGCTGAAACTTACATGACTTGGAAGAAAGAATGGAAGCACGTTGTCATTTCTGATAAAAAAGTTTACCCTCGAAGGTCCTGATGGCTATAACTATTATTTCCATGATCTCCGTAAGGAAGAACTTAATTTAATTCGGAATCATGGCTGTTCAGGTGCAGTAATGGTATGTGGCGCTATATCGTATTAAGGTACAGTTGAGCTGCAGTTTCCTTCAACAAAAATGAATGCTGTTAACTATAAAGGAATTTTAGAAAAATCTTTCTCAGAATTTAATACCATTTTTGGAACCATTACCTGGAGTTTCCAGCATGATGTTGCGCCAATTCATACTGCAAGGATAGTAAAACAGTATACTGATGAACAGTCTGTGCGTCGACCTCAATATTATTGAAAATGTGTGGGGATTCCTTTCACGTAAGGTCTATGAGTCGGGCCGTCAATTTGAAACAAAAAATTAATTGATTGCTGCCATAAAAGAAGCTTGGACCAAAATCAACTTGGATTACTTAGCAAACCTGTATGAGACTCAATGCCAAGGATGATTTACGAGGTCATTCTAAACAAACTGATTACTAGTAAATACTTAATTTTAAAAAATAAATCAATTGTTTTTTGTTAACTTATCTTAAAAACCATGTTCTTCGTTAGTTATTATTGCTAAACCTATTCTAATGAGCTAAAAAATACACTGTATTTAGACACAACTTAATTGACAGCGATACAATATTCCCGTTAGTTTTTTTTGCACAGATCTTACTTAAAGCACGCAATTTTATAATAAAAGAATTTTATTTGGTTTTTGACCAACATTTTTTAAGAGAACCATTAAAAACTGCAGTAATAAAGTTCAACCTAATCAGATGAACTGTAGTGTATATGCAGTTGTATATAAAAAAACTTAAAATGTAATTAAAAATATGAGCTCAAAAATTATATTTTGTAACTAAGAGGTAAATGACATTATTAATAACCCGTATAATTGTTAGTGTTTTTGAGGACAACTTTGATTTTTCGAGGCATAGAAAAAATTAAATTACGTCAAGCTTCTACCGGAATATTGTACCACACATTTGGAATATTATCCCATAAGTGTTCCTTGTTACTGCAAGGAAGCTTAAAAACTCGTCTCTTTAATTTTCCCAAGAGATTTTTAATTGGATTGAAGTCGTGGGATTGACATGGCAATTTAATAATGTTTATCTAATGTTGACGACACCATGTACTCTTCCACTTTGATTATTGTTTTGGATCGTTATCCTGCTGAAATTTCCATATCAGGGGCATATTTTCTTCGGCAAAGGGTATCATAACTTTCTCTAACAAATCTTTGTATTAAAATTTGTCTATTGTTTACTCTATTCGATGAATTGGACCTATTATACACCATGACATTGCCTACTCCATGTTTGATGGTTTGATTTTTGTATCTGTTATCAAATTCTTTACCATTTGGACAACGAACATTTCTTTCTACGTCGTTTACGTCGCCTTAGACGATTTAAAGGAGTCCCGTTTGGTTAGAATAACAATGCATTTGTCTGCATGTAGTCAGTGAAGTCTTTTTATATCAACCTCGTGTTTCAAGGTTATTTTTTGGCTTTAAAGCGTTAGTTACAAAATTCTCAGACTGATTTAAAGGACATGCTGGTCCTTTATAGGTTTTACCTTTCTCGCGAAATTTCAAGAACAATTCATATTTCTTCATCACTGCAATGATGGCCAGGAACCATTTTAAAAATAAATTATGTCTGATATAATGTTTAATTTATCTTTAATTAATCCTTTTTCACTTACTTTCTTAACTTTTAAACAATAAATCAAATAACTTTTATTTTAACAAGATTAAGATTCACACACCTATTATTTTGTCCAAGTTACTTCGCACTTAAAAGAAGAAAAAATCACACTATTTTTTGAGACGATTTTTATCAGCGAAATTCTCCTTTTTTTAAACAATAATGCCAGACTATTTATTTGACTATTTTTTGCTTTGTTGTGATTTATTATATTTTCTACACCTATTTTACACCTATTTTTTGGCCATATGTTTATCTTTTATATTTTATTGTTTGTTGATCAGGATTTATTTAAGATGATAATTTAATAATATCAAAAAAATAATTTGGCTCTTAGGACCTTTTTTACAATCAACAGTTAAAGAGAAGTAATATGTGAAAACATCATGTTGGGGCAACATATATACGAGTATAAGAAAATTGTCTCATTTCGATGTGTTTTATTTGGATTTATTGTCGTTATTTCTTGTTGAAACGATTTTTGCATGTTTGTATAACGTATGGTGATACGATAGTTGGCTACGTGAAACATTTAACGTTTTGTCTTTTTCTTACCTTTTTTTTTATCAATTTCCGTTCCATTAAGATGTCAACGCTTAAGTTACAAGCTTTGGATAAAATTCGTTATTAGTCAATTTTACGTTTTATTCATTTAAAGTAAAATTTGTTTCCCAGAAAGGAGTTTAATGTGTGATAAACGATACGAAAAAGACAATTCACAATTTACTCTGATCTTTTTATTGAAGTCAAATTAATATTCTCACAAACAGCAGGTCATGCTTGAAAACTTTTTTTACAATTGAAGACTAATTTCGTGAAAGTTTAATAAAGTCTTTTTGAAAAAGTTAGTATTGTACGTTTTAGTTGGGCTTAACTTCAATTGCAAACAGAAGTGTATGTATGGTAAATCTTAAATTTTAGTGAAAAACAGATTCTTTAAGAATCCACATTAAGCACAGATTGTAATTATAATATACAGCACGTAATATAATATATAGAACGTATTGTTACGAAAATATAAGTGCCTCAAAAGATACACCAACATTTGTAGATTTAAAGCTGTAAGCTTTATTATGTTTCAAGGCTACGTCAATTGAATTTTAGGTATTAAGCTTTACATTTGAATTAACTTAGCTGAATCGAAGTTCATAGATTATGCTAGAACATTCGAAATAATGTGAAGTTACTATGAAGGTCGTGGTTTTACTGTCAAAGAGTAAAGTTATATTGTTATGGCGTTAGTAAAAGTGTTGAATAAATTGTGGCATTAAGTGGAAGCAAAGAATATACAGTAGTTTGGAGTTACCTGCGCAACTAAATCTTGAAAGAAGTTTTGCGCAGATAAGCTAGAAGTACAGCTATATTAGGTGCCTTTACTTGGCTTATCGTGCAGATATGTGAATAATTAATATTACTACTTCAACGACCAGCATTCATCTGAAATTAACTGATGGCAATTTAGTCCTTGCTATCTAGTGACTATTTCAAGGAATAAATCTGAACAACAAAGCAATTGATTCGTTTTTAAAAGTAAAGTGAAATTCACTTCATTTGTTAAACTCAGCTAACCGTGGTTTTTTCTATGAAAAAAGTTTTAAAGTTCTAACATAAGGTACATAAGTTAAATGTGCAAGGACAAAAAGTGCACTTAAGTATTGAATATAGAGAAATAAAGACACAAATAATAATGGTGAGCAGATATAAGCAATATGCACGTAAGTTAAAGGCAGGTAAGTCATAGAATGCTGTACAGACATAGAATTTGCATCTTTTATATGCAAAGTGTTCTATGAGGGTTATAATATTGGAACCTGCTTTTAATGTTTGCTCTCTTAATTTTTATTCTCGTGTAACATTGCATTGTTAGCTCTCTTTATAACCACGCTTACAACAGGAAATAAAAAGACCTCTTTCATTCCCACTAGTATGCTTACACACAGTGTTACCATTAAAAATTTGGAAAAAGTATCATAAAAAGGGTATTTGAGAAAAAAAGGGTCAAAAAAGGGTATTTCAAAGTAAAATAGGGTCAAGTTTTTTGTAAATAAAAATAAAATTTTTTTCAATTAAAAAAAAACTAATTTTAACAGTTAATTAAACACAGTAAACTAAAATAAAAGCAATTATACAGACTTAAATTATAAATCAATGTTAAAACTAAAAACAATTCAAATATACATTCAAATATTAGTCGTATTATCAAAAGGAAAGATGTTACTTTTACAAAAACTCTTGATAAAGTTTTATCACTTTTTATAAATACTTTTGCTATATTTTGTAATTAATTTTTTACTTGGAGTCCATTGTTCCAGCCACGATTCGAGCAAATTGAGAGAAAAAAGCGTGGATTCACAAGTTTATATTTTAAGTTTGTTTGTAAGTTTGTTTTTAATGAGATATAGTTTTGAAGAATTCTTTGGTATGTAACGAATTCATATAAATTTGAATAAACAGTCGCATAGGAAAGTATACATACATATCCCCTCGAAAACTGGATTTTACATAGAACTATAAGGCTTGGACTTTCAGAAATGATAAATTGTAAGTCTACGCGAAAAATAAAACAAAAGTATATGAGTTTTTGCATAACATATCCTTTAAGCTTGCAGAAAAATAAGAAATTCAATTTCTGCACACAGAAAATTATATTTATATGCTCTGCAGTATTAGGTAACTAATTATCCCCAAAAAAATGTAAAAAATTGTTTTATTGTTAGATTATATTTTATAGAGCCAATCATTAAATTGAAATACATTTTTTTTGTCATAGTTTCACTTGAATTATTCTGATATTATTTAGGAAGAGCAGTCTTACAGCCTTGTTTGTTTTTAATTGCACTTTTTTTGTACTATGTTATCTAATTTATCAAATAAATTGTCAAGTGACTAATAAGTAGAATGTAGCCATTAAGTCACGTTTTGATGTCGGAACTTCTAATTTTTTTAACTTTCTGTTTTCGTCACACTTAAATATAATACTCCTACTTTCATGGCTCAAAGCGACCTTACTCCGAAGTTCTTCAACATAAAATTTTAATACCCGCGTTTATATATATGTAAGGCAGTTATCTTACAGTTTTCCATATTGCTTGATGAAGCCTGCTGCTAATGTATGATTTTTGATTAACCCACAAACAAACAATATATTTTTATACATAAGTTAATATAATTAGTTATTTGGGAATGTAATAATTGTCCATTCGCATTTATTTTGTTGCAAATATGAATATATGTGTAAATGGATGGCACGCGAAACTACAAAATTAGATGGAAATCTACTAAAATATTTATAAAAGCTTCTCGCTGTCAAGTCCTAAGCCGAAATACATATAAATCAGGGCATAATCGCAGTTGATCACCATTTCAATTTACACATTTGTCAAATTTTATATGAAAAAATAGGTATGCATAGAATATGACAGTTGCATAAAAGGCACTTGTTGTAATAATAAGATCGAATGCAAATTTTATATATATCTTCACAAAACATATGCATGTTATATAAAACTTAAGTGTACTGAGAATTTTCGTTAGGATATTTGGACCTTTACTTCTTTCCAAAAAGGGTCAAAAAGGGATGCATTAAGAAAAGGTCATAAAAAGTATCATTGGCATGAAAAAGGGGCAAAAGTGTTACTTTAGTGTCACAACGGCAACGCTGTTTACACACATAAATACAATATCATGTGTTCTTTTTTTTGCTTGCGAGCTCTTTTCATTATATTATTTTAAATAAATTTTTTAATTATGCTCTCTTCTCTTTATTTGATGAGCGATAAATCTTAATTCTCTTCTTGTTTTGTTTAATTTTTTTTTATCTTTCATGAAACGTAAAGAAAAAATATTTTAAGTTTTGTAAAGGATGTCCAATATTAAGGTATCATTTTAATTTTGCTGCTACTTTTTTTTTTACTTGCAATTTTTATTCTAAATTTTTATTTTCAGATTCAAAATACATTCCGGTTAGTTAATATGAAACGTTACACGAAGAAACAGCGTGTTCTTATCATAAAAACATTTTTTGAAAATGGCAAAAGTTTTCAAGATGTAATTAGGAAATTGGAGTGGTTTGTGGTCCGGAGAATTATTGAACCTTTTTTTTGAAAGAATAAAATAGAAATGCGATTACGGTCAATAGAAACCGCTACAGGCAGATAATCCGAAGCTTTTTATGGCGAAAAATTTATGATTTAGACGTAGAGAATATGTGTTTTCAACAGAATAGTGTTAGTGTTGTCACACAGCTAGAGAAACAATAGATGTCGTTTGTGCCGTCAATACGTGTTTCTGATGTCCGTCCATAATGTTTCCGTGCCATTTCTAATATATATATATATTTTCTTTTCTTGACAAATAATTAAGATTTTAAATATAATAACAACAACATAATTTTAGAGAATTTTATTAAAAACACACCAGAAAAACAGAAAACATAACAACAATTGCAACAACTCTTGACAAGACAGTTCGTAATAAAGAATTGAGGGACAACAAAAAATAACAACACAACATAAAATTATCAACCAACAAAAATTCAACGAAACAATTTCTCAAAAGAGAATTGTGGAACATAAACAAAAATAACCAACAATCCTAACGGAACATACAATAACAATATTAAAATAAATAAATAGAACAAGAAAATACAACATCATCAATAAGAACGAAAACAACAAGATATTAATAACGAAACAAATTATTGGAATGAAACAAACAACAAAACACTAACATAAAAAAATAAACACACACCTGACAATAACTTATTCGAATACGGGCAAGATTAAACATCGGCAAAATGAAAGACTGTTTGATCCATAGGGGAGAATTTAATTATGTGCCCTACCATCGGCAATAGTGCTTTCCCTTCCCCTCAGTATTCCTTTCCAAGCCTTTGGGTGCGAACCACTTGGAGGGATTGCAGTTGGATTATTCAATGGTGAAGGTATAACACTGGCTGCTGAATAATCAACCAGCAGTAATCCATTTCCTTGTCGTACGCATTCAGAGGGGGTTTGTTTGATTTTTGTTTACTCGTGGTTAATTTATATATTTATTTTTTCTTTTATTTGGTTTAATTTACGTAATGGCAGAACGCTTTCGGATTGATTTCTAGGCTACGGGCGAACTTTTTCTCCGTGTATGCGCATATTTGTCGTCATAGGCCGGATGTTTTCGCTTTATGTGAGATCCGGGTTTCTGAAAATGCTGATCCACAGGATTTTCATATCCTTGGGTATCACCTTCTGTCCCTTTTTAATTTTCATAGGGGTCTTGCTATGTACATTCGCAATGAAGTTGTGTACCAATGCCAGCAACTTCTTGGCATGTATGATGCGGAATTTAACTGTCTATGGGTTATGTTCAGAATCAGGGCACATCTTTTGCACTTCGGGTTTTTGTATAGAAGCCCAAACGCGGGAAGAGAGGTTACCATATCTGGCTTCGACTATCTTTCCGACTCAATATCGAGTATCCTTTCGAATTATCCGAACAGTTAAATTGTTGTTGCTGGTGATTTCCAATACGTTGAGTTATTTGCCGCGAACAATCACCTTGCGCAATTAGTGAATGAACCTACACATATATCGTGTGTAGATGGGCACCAGAACAATACCCTCGACCTTTTCCTCACTACACACCCTGAAAAGTATGTAGTTGAGGTTCTTGCACCTCTCGGAAATTCGGATCATTGCACAGTTTCCTCATTCTCGTCCACCGCTCATCGCGAGGTTCCACCCATGGCTACGGAACGCTCTATTTTTAACTATGAGGATGCTCGTTAGGCTGAGCTGAACGATTTTGTTGGGCATTTTAATTGGAAACTTTGTTTCCTTGACTCAAACGTCGATGCCATGGCAGAAATGGTGGTGAATATAAAATGGAAGTAAAAACTTTTGGTCATTCGTTAAACGGCTGAGGAACAACGCTAGTTCGGTTCCTGCTCTTATAAAGAATGACCACACATTCACGAACCTGGTTGAAAAGGCAAACCTTTTGGCTGAAATGTTTGCAAGTAATTCTCACTTGCCGGAGAGCGTTTAACCACTGCCCGAACTTGAAAGAGTATCAGTAACTATGCCAAGTATATTCTTTCGAGCTCGTGCTGTAAAAAGGGTCGTTGCAAATCTCAACGTCTTCTTGGCCGGATGGCATACCAGCACTGGCCCTGAAGCAGTGCTCTTCGACGCTTGCGCGTCCATTAGCTCACCTTTTCAGTGCGTCATATCGCGCCGGTATTTTTCCATCTTGCTGAAAGGTTGCTAATGTAACGCCAATCCCCAAAAAGGGCGAGGCTAGTAACCCTGAGAACTACCGTCCAATAGCAGTTTGTTCCACACTCTCCAAGGTTATGGAGAGTATGATTAATCACCACCTTGTGGGATATCTGGAGTCCAACGATTTACTTAGCAATCGTCAGTACGGTTTCCGAAAGGGCCGTTCTACTGGTGACCTGCTGGCGTTGCTCTCGGAGAAGTGGAACAAGTCCATTCATGGTTTTGGCGAGAGTGAGGTTGTGGCTCTGGATATCTCAAAGGCGTTTGATAGAGTTTGGCACGAGGCTCTCATTTCGAAACTTAATGCTTTTGGTGTCGGTAGTCACTTCTCTCGATTGATATCGAGCTTTCTCGCTCTATAAGAGTGGTTATAGATGGGGTCTCATCCGACGAGTTCAGGGTAAACTCAGGGGTACCGCAAGGCTCTGTTCTTTCTCCTACTCTTTTTCTAATATTTCTTAACGACTTCTTCTTCTCACTTCTAATCCTATCTACTCTTTTGCGGATGACAGCAACATTTGTCACTCATATTCTTTTGATCGTAGACCGAGCCTTTTGGAGGTTGGGGTAAGAAGGATGAATATGAACGTCACACTCACAAGTGGCCTGGTGAAAGTCTCCGAGTGGGGTCGTGCGAACAGGGTCGATTTTAATGTACGTAAGACTCAATGTTGTTTTTTAACACACAGGCGTGGTGGTGTGCTGTCATCTGTGTCAATGGGTAATGTGGATATTGAGGAATCGGATGCTCTTGATGTTCTGGGCATGAGAATTTACTGTGGCGTTCGTTGGAATAATCACATATTAGAAGTGTCGAAAGAAGCATTCAAGTGCCTTGGTTTTTTGAGACGGTGCAAGAAATACTTCACCCCATCTGATCTCCTTAATATTTACAAGACTTATATCCGTCCCAAAATGGAATACAACTCTCATGTATGGGCCGGTGCTTCAGAGTCTATTTTGGAGCTTCTCGACCGTGTACAGGAGAGGGCGAAGATGCTCATCAATGACGGTAGGGTAGCCAACTCTATCGATTCATTGGAGCACCGTCGCAATGTGGCGTGTGTTTCATTATTCTATCGGTACTATAACGGAATGTGTTCTAACGAAATTAAGGAATTAATTCCCAAAAATCATATATTTTTACGTAGTACTCGTATTTCTCGTAGAGCGCATCCCTTTGTAGTCGATTGTCCAGTAAATCGCACAACGCATTATAGGGAGAATTCGTTCTTTGGTCACACTGTTCGGTTGTGGAATAATCTTCCAGCGAAAGTATTTCCTGCCACTTACGACATGAGTAAATTTAAATCTAACGTCCATAAACACTACTCCCTCCTTCCAATAACATATTTTCCTAGTACCAGCACAATGCACTGCATGAGTAGGGGCCATCCCCTGGGCGCTGGTCTTATGTAAAAAAAAAAAATATTTTGAAGCCTGATCTCTTGGAGTCCGCCGAAGCAGCAGAAGGGGTTAGTTGACCGACATAATTTTTAATTTTTACCAGAACCTATTTTTATTAAACTGAAATGAAAATAATTTTAATATCTGAAGAAAAAATCTTTTTTCATTCAAATTAAAATGGTACCGCAAATTTGGACACCCTTTATAACATGCACATTCTGTATATTGTATATGTTTTGGTGGAAGTTAAATAAGTTGGAAATTGTGTATGGAGTTAAATTGTTGAAAAACAGGACCGTATAAAGTAAAATTATAAATTCGTATCATTTATTTTATTTAACGCAATTTAAAAGAAATCAAACGTTTTAAAAAGGTTATGTGACTGACAAAAAAAACTACACATTTAGTATTACAAAGTACCCGGGTATCTTCATATAAATGACGTAGGAATTAAGCATTTTTGGAAAAAAAAATTATAAAAATTACAATTTACAGTTGCAAAATTACATATTAAAAACATAACCGCTAAAAACCATATATGTATTTAAGACTTTCTGAGTAGATGAACTAAATTCAATTTTTGGTATTTGGATATATGCTGGTGTTCATGAGCCAAACAGAGAGCATTTATCTGGGTTGTGTATAACCATTAAATTGCCATTAATTATCAATAATGGAATGAATATCTTGTCGTGGGTGTTAAATATTTTCTTAATGAGATGCAATGAGCAATTTGATGGACTATATAGTAGAGCTTCATTTGTTGAAGAACCGTTTCTAAAGGCATATTTATTATCTAAAAAATTGTCTTTTAAAGAAATCTATCATAGTCTGTTTGCACCAATTACATCAAAATTTTTCGATAAACATGTATATAACGATATGGGTCTATATATGTATGCTATAAAAATGAAAGTGTGTTTTTATGTTATGTATGTATGATTGCTTATGCCTTATAGACAGCCAAATAGCTGAATCGATTTTCTATAAATTTTTACATTATCTCTCTATATATCTGGAAAGAATTATAGGCTATACGAATTTCAAAAATTCCAACTGGGCGGTACCACGCCCATACAAAGTGTATATTTATTTGTCTACATCTTTAAAATGGTAACAATAAGAGTTTTAAAATTTGGCCCATATAGCTCATAGTAAACAAAAATCATCAGTCGAAAAATGGGCGGAATCCGATAAGTGGGTATAGTACCTCCCACACAAAGTAAGTATTGACTTCTGTATATTTTGAGAACAGTTAAAGTTTTTGAATTAGATTTAATGACTTCGTCGTCAATACAAATCATCGGGTAAAGAGTGGGCGGATTTGGACAAGTGTGCGTGGTAGCACCTATACAAAGTAAATATAAATTTTTGTATATCTTGACAACGGTAATAGTTATTTCTAAATTAGGTTCAAATAACGTTGCGAGCAATACACATTATCAATCAGTAGCTGAACGAAAATAAGCGAATAAGTGGGCGTGGCACCTTCCATTCATATTAAATATTTGATATTGTAGAAGTGAAAAACGACAACTATTAAAGCTTCGTTATCTTTTCAAATCAGCCAAAAAACGGGAATTGCAGAAAGCACACTGGATAAAAGCTAACTATATATGTAGGTATTTATATATATAAAAGAGGTCAAGAAAAAGTATTGTAATTGGTGTTCTCTCAATACCAAAGTTTTTATGTACGGGTTTTGTAGGTACATTAGTTCGCATAAGTTTTGCTTGGAAACGGAATATGTTGATACAAATAAGTGTCCTTTGTTCGACATTTTATAACTCGAGAACCGCATTTACCGATTTAAAAACCAATACATGAAAGATGCACTCTCACTTACAGTTTTTGTTTTACTGGGGCTGTCAAGCCCATACAAAATTTTTATTTTATGTCTATATCTTTAAAACGGTAATAGTAAGAGTTTCTAAATTTGGCTCAAATGAATAAATTTGTCAAAACTCAGAAAACTCAGTCAAAACTCGGGCGGAATTGGATAAGTGGGATTTTTTAAATCTTTGGAACGATATAGTGGAAGCTTTTAAATTTGATATAAATAACAACGTAATCAATCTACATCATCAATCGAGATATGGGCGAAATTGAATAAGTGAGTGTCGCACCACCCATATATATCGATTTTTTATATCTTTGTAACGTGAAGTGGAAGCTCCAAAATTTGGCCTAAATAAATTCGTAGTCAATACACATCATCAGTCGAAATATGGACGTGATTGACTATGTTGGTGTTGCACCTCCTATACAAAGTAAATATTGAATTTTGTATATATACTCTTACAATCTAGATTCTAGAGTTAGAATGTCAGCTTCAGAACTTGTTAAAAATGAATTGGTAGTCTATACAAATAATTAATTTTATTGCATTCCTTTAAATTTTTCTTATGGGGAATACAATTCATAGGTATACAACACAAAGGCTCCCAGCAACGTGGGAAAGGTTACTCCAGTGCTATATGAAAATGAATGTGTGTTTGTTTGAAGGCTGTAGACAGCTAAAAAACAGAACCCACAGTGTCTTTCTGGAAGGAACAAATGATTAGATTTTGACCGGAAGGGCACAAAATAATTAAGATGGAGGTAGCGAAGCAAGCCGGGTTTAAGCTATTGCTATTATATAAATTAAGAATTCTCTGCTTAACTCTGAACGGCAATTTCTTGATCATAATATATAGAATTCTATTGAGTTAATATACCTTTTAACTTAGATTTTCGGAGTGATTTGAGGAAATTTTTTGTAATCATTAAATTGCCAAGAGAAGTTTTTATATTCAGATAGTTCTGCCTAGCGTTCCCTAAATATGTCAGCAACTTCTACTTTATTGTTGGTGAAATCAAGTTTTGAAGTCTTATTGGACCTTATCCTTTCAGAGCTTGTCCAGGAGCTTATGAGGAAGTAGAAATGAACATTGAAACATTTTTTGGTTGTTTAATTTTCCATTTTAGAAGACCGTTGGCTTTTTTATATTTCATCAAGATTTCTAGATTCATATCACGATTGAATAATTTCCATGCACTTTTTTGTTTTAGAAGTTCCTCCACCATGGAAATTTAGATTGTGAAAATTTTCGATTGAATATTGGAACACATTCAGCAGCTTAAAGCTAACACGACTAAAATTTTCACTTCTGAAACGGGTCTAGCTATACAAAATACTTTTGAATTATCTTTACATTTAACCGAGTCACCTTTATCTATCTTATATTGAGGTCTAAAATTTGTTGTCTGATGCCTACTGTACTGGAAAAGAGCTTTTGTTATTTAAAAGTGGTCACTACTGTATGAATATTTTTCAATATTCCTCTAAGCATAAATAGCAATATTAGCCGAATGAAATGAAAAATCCACGTGGGTAAGAGGATTATGAGTGCTTATATGAGTTAAGGTAGAATTAGACGAACGTTCACGGAACATAACGTAATGTACTTTCGTTTCTAGCATAGGAAAACAATGCAAATGATTATCCAAAATAAATGTCACGTTGACGGAACAGAACAACCTGTATAAAATAGAAATTCTTAATGTTTTTATGTGACACATACATACAAGTGATGGGACTATTGAATGTTGAGTGGCAATATGGCACAAATGTCATTTTTTGTACTCTCATGTTGTAAATGTATGTAAATCATATTAATTTTTATGTTTATATAAAGAGTTTTTAATTTTTAAAGTCTTTAAATAAATATGTATTATCATTGTAATGGTCATGAAAAATTATATTAATTTTTTATCATTATTATTCCGGCTAGAGTATTGTATTGAAAATATCCAAAAATAATAAAAATTCACCCCGAATAGAACAATATTCAACAGTGAACTTATAATTTCAATAAATAATGACTATGCTTAAACCAAAAATGCAATATTCAATAATATAATAATAATAAATCTTTATAACAACAATGTAAGAAGCATGCATATATAATCTTCTCTTTTTAAAGCTTAATTGGTACTTTTTTAATTTTGCATTAGCTGAACAACACTCATCACTGTTCTGAACAGCTGACTTCATATTGATATTTTTTTTTATTCTTTGTTGACATGCATACGGCACCTTTTAAGCGTTTACATAATTACACAAACGTACGTACGTTAGCGTACGTTCCGTTTTTACGACATCAATTTTTGGCTGACCAGACCTTTAGCAAGCCATTGTTTAAAAATATATATTTAGAAGAAATAAAAAATTGCTGTAATAACTCATCTTTAGTTGTTTACAGGTGAACTCCAACTCATATGCCAAGCGTTTATGTCCCCAATTAAACAAAAATTAGAAAGGTTACCAAAGGCATTATTGAGGTTAGTAGGTGATATGGTTCAACGTGGATCAATATAAATAGAAACAACTTAAAGTTTAACTTTTGAAATAAATTCCAAACAGAATGAATTAATGAGCAATATTTGCTTGTGAACAAGAAGTTTGCTACTATTTTATACATAAAAGCGTAATTAATCAGAATAGGTATGTTGTTCGTTGAATTTAAGTCAGTTACTTGTAGAGAAATGATTTTGGGAGAGCGGTTTTTAAGCTATAACAGAAGATTGTTATAATTATTCATTTATATTACACTATAGTACTGTTACGAGAATGAAAATGCTAAAGACAAAATTCACCTCATCAGAGACTTGTTATGAGCTTTTGGCTACAAAAATTTATTGGATTGTGTCAAGGCTAAAATTAAACTGCTAAAATTACCTGTACTAATCAATAGTGCTTCCATCCGCATGGAGTCGCCAGTTTAATTACTTTTAGTTTTTATAAAGTTATTTTAGACCATTTGAATTAACGTAAAAATCGAAGATTGGTGTCTGTACTAGAAATCAATGATGAAACACTATAAAAAGATGGAGCATTGCGGCTGGTGAGTTAGCGTTCAGGCGTAAATAAAAAGTGTTGTATAAGCGAATTTGCTGTATTGAGACAAAGTGAATAAAAGACCGTAAAAAAACAATAACATAGCAGTTTTACTTTTATTTTGGCGCAATATAAATTAACTCAAACGTTTTAAAAGGGTTAAAAAGTAATATTTGGTGTCAGAAGTAGGATTGCGATATAAAATAAAATAAATAAGAATTTAAAAAAAAAATAAAAAAATAAACTTAAAAAAAATGAAATTCCAGTAATTGAAAGTTGACAGACTCAAACGCGAATTAACTAAATTGGAGCTCTCAACAACTGGTAATAAGACCGAATTACAAAAGCGTTTGTTAGAGGAATTTCAGCGGCGTGATGAGGACGAAGAGCCTGAGATTCGTGTCACTACAACAACAAGTACTGTCAATATTAATTCATTGCTTACTATGATGATGGAAAAAATGCAAGTACAAGCCGAAAAGCTTTTGGCACAGGTTGAAGAAACCTCTAGAGCCAAAAACCAGAATTTTTTGGTAAAAATTGAAACGAAACTTAAGAAAACTTCTACTAAGCTACTAGAAACCTGTAGATCGAAATTCGAGAAACTTCTAGAGCCGGTAGTCAAAAACTCTTGGCTGAGGTACGCGGACCTCTAGAGCCAAAAACCAGAATTTTCTGGCCAAAAATTGAAAAAAATTTTAAGAGCCGTCGAGTGAAACAACAGAGAAGTTGCAGGAAATATATGAGACGGTAAGCAAAAGGGTTGATGAAAAACGTAATGTAATAGAAGAGAAAATCAACAGTCTACAGTGCCAGCAACCGGAACCAGTTCGTATTAAACCAGAAGTTTATAGAAGAATAGAAAAACCTTGCCAACAGAAATAGATGGGACGATTAAGGCCCTAGAACTAATTTTGGCGTTAAAAGGTGTGGGAGCAGGAACTTTAGAAACCATGCCAGCCAGCTCCAGAAACAACTACAATGAGTTAATTGCTGCGCTACAGCGTGGCGATTTGTACCGCCGAACACAGAACGCCAATGAGTCGCTTCAAGCCTTTGCAATGGAAGTCAAGAGGTTGCCAGGGTAAAATCACCCACTAGTAGATAATGAGTTGGCGTAATGTAGATATACCTCTCGACGTGGGATACCAGTATCAAGTGCACGCTAAAAGATTAGTTTGCTGTCAAACAACATAAACTACCACCTCAGACGGAGTCATTGATATGGGCACGTATAGAGGGAGATTGTGAGAACAACCGATCGTTGGTAGTAGAACCAGCAAAAATTAATTAAATATTTGTTATCAGCAAAGACCCTCGTCAAATCTAATAAAAAAGGAATAGTCCCAGTGAGAGTACTCAATCTATTAGGCCACGAAAAATTCATTTGTGAAAACTCCGAAATAGGCCAATGTGCCCCAGTAGAGGCAGTAATAAACAGCGAACAATTGCCGGAACCTGCCAATATATCAGCCAAGGACCAGATATTTGGCGAAAGTTTAGAGAAATGGGTAGTAGGTCCGACAAATTCAGAAAGAAATAAAGCCAAAAAGCTGCTAAAGAGGTACACCTGCGTATTCGCCACGAAAAATAAAAGTCAAGGTAGAACTACTATAGTCAAACACGAAATTACCACTGGCGAAGCGAGACCGACAAAACAGGCACCTAGAAGTATACCTCCGGCAAAACTTGTGGTTAAGAAGCTGGTCAATGAAATGGAGAAGAGCGGTGTAATTGAACCATCTTGGAGTCGTTGGAGGTCACCTGTAGTCTTAGTTAAAAAGAAAGATGGTAGTACAAGATTCTGCGTAGACTACAGGAAGTTGAATGATGTCACTAAAAAGGACAGCTACCCGCTACCAAGAATTGAAGATACGCTCGACAATTTATCTGGAACAAAGTGGTTCTCTACATTGGATCTACAAAGCGGCTATTGGCAGGTATAGATCTCAGAAAAGGATAAGGAGACTACTGCTTTCAGTGCGAACGGTGGCTTGTGACAGTTTAATGTTATGCCATTTGGGCAGAACTTTCGACGAACACCTCAGAAACCTAGCACAAGTTCCGCCCCCAAAATCATGAATTACGCAGCTTTTTGGTAAACTTCAAATACTACAGACGCTTCTTGCCTGAGTTTGCGAGCTTGGCAACAAGTTTATATGAGCTTACCAAGAAATCTAAGGCGTATCATTGGGGTGAGTCAGACATTAAAAGACCTATTGTGGCATATCCGGTCCCAGGAACCTTCGAAACTACTTTAAAACTGGTCATTGTAAAAAATGGATAGACAAATATTTCCCAGTTTCACGTAAAATTATTTTTTATGTATAATATGCATATTTAATAAAATCTATTTTAAATTTCATAAAATTGATTATGTATTTAAGATCTTTTTATACGTTTACCATATATTGTTTTCTGTTTTATTTTTTGTATACATTTTTTTGATGTTCCTTTAGGTAAAATTAAGATGTGTTTTTTACCCAACTGTAGTGTGTTTTCTAATTCGTGTTCTGTTAATTCGATATCGGATGACATTTTAGAGAAGTCATGAGCTTTTCATGGGACTTTTAACCCCGATCAACTCACACGTATTCTTACGCTCTTGCTTTTAGTTGCCACTGAAACAGCGACAAGTGCACCTGTGCAGCGGTGTGTTTTGAATTTTTATTTTTTTTATACATCAACTTTATTTTCTCTGAGAGAGTAACTTCCTTGTTCTCACTAACGCAACTACATTTTTACTTTTACACATCGCTGTTTTAGAGGGACTATTGTCGATTGTTGTTACCTGTGATAGATTATTTATTTGTTCACTCTCTGCTTCTAAAATTTCATAGTCTGACAGAATGTTTAGAAAATTGTTTATTGATTTTATGTTTGATGTTGAGTGGGGGAACAGCTTGGCTGTGAATCTGGAGGGTATAAGTTACCATTTTGATTATTAGCTACTGTTTTCAACTCTTTGAGAGGTTCAATCATCATAGTTGGGCAATTGATATTATTAGTTTGTTTCAAAACAAAACAGTGAGTCGTACAAATAAATGTACGCCGATGATATTCAACTTCATATTAGCTGTGATTTACCGGATGCTAGAAACTGATAAATCAGTATCTGGATCAAATTTATTTTTGGGCATCTGCAAATGGGGTGAATTTGAATCCGAACAAAACGTTTATGAAACTAGCTTACTCGACTTTTATACATAAGTTAAGACATGCATGGAAATGTTAGTTTAGGCCCTATAACTATTGGAAAAATACTAAAAGAAATCCTAAATGTCAAATTTTTCAGATATTTTTTAAAAAACAAAAACAGTTTATTACAAAAACTGAAAAAATAACGGTTTTACTTCTTGTTTTATATATAAAAATAATAACTTTTTCTCTTATGACAGTCCAACATTCTTCTAGCATATGCCCATCCTAATAACCTTCATAGTTTGGCTCAAAATATTTTATATCTTGGTCAAACCGTTCCCTACGCTCGTCACTTATATTCCAAATGAGAATGTAAAAAATTAATTTTGAGGGACATATCCCATTCATCGGAAATTCTTTAATAAATCAGCAACAACAACTTGTCATGTTCACTTTTTTTTATTTCTTAAATATTCCTAAACAATAATTTTAAAAGAGTTTCTATCAGCCTGCTTGTTGCCGACTAAGAGACTCTTAAATTTTGAATATTAGAGATTTTATTGATTTTAGAAACTACAAATATTCCTTTTTTAATTCAGATTTTGAAAGATTCGAGAATACACTGTCACTATCCTGCTGTAGTGTAATATTTTTCAATGAATCCATGAAACTTTTAATTTCTTCAGTGAGTAATAGGTTCTCTCTAGATCATTGGATTACCAAGCTTCAGAGATCTATTTTTACTGGAATACTATGAGCTAAGGCTCAGTAATAGGAAATGCTTACCTAGCATAAACAACTTTACCGTAAACATAGCAAAGCCGATTTGGATTTACTTTTCATACAATTAGAAGACTAATGATTATTGCAAATTTACATTGATTAAAATATTTTTAAGGCAGCAAAGTATGTACTAAGTAGATGATTAGTCCGCTGTAGCTCCTTCCATATGATTTTTTGTGTAGCGGTGAAGATCGTTGCTAATTAGTGGTGATCTTTACTTTAGCATTGTAACTTTTTCCCAGTAGGTGGCGTGTTTTTCCTGATCATTCGTCTGATGTTTGTCATCATCGCCAGAGGTATGCGAGAAGGGGTCAGGGGAGCTTTTTTCTTTATTTTTTTTTTTTTTAGATAGAGTAGTGTGGAGGGAAGAAGTTTAAGCCTTTTTATATTATTAAACATTCGAAACCACAATTAAATTTTTTTCTTCGTCATGTCCTCTGCTGTGGCTCGAACCTCTATCGATTTTGTTGTTATGCGTGCGTTCTAACCACTACACCACGCCACCCCGTTAATACTCACTAAACACATCTAACTTCATAAATAAATGGGAAACCCTATATTATTATATATTATTACGGTTATAACTTTAATTGATATTTAAAAAATGTATTCAAGAAAAGTTTTAGGGTATAAAGATATAAGTATATCGATAGACTTATGGAAGCAGCATATTTGTGAGTTAAGGGGTGATTACCGAAATGTCATATTTGCCAGGATATGTGTAGAGAATTAGAAAAGCAGTATGGCATTCTACTGAAGTCATCTGAACTACGCCTGCGAATAAACAATTTAACGGAGAATTATCGGTAAATATGTATCTTTGTTTGCAACAGAGTGATTTAAACAATAACTATTTGCATTTCTGAAAGATCACAGTCGAATTAAAGTAGAAGCAGCCATTCACAGTGGCAATATTATGATCAGATTCATTATATTATTGGGGTATATAAATCTATTAATTAAAAGAAACAAATGGATGAGAGCACAGATTTGTTTTAATTTTATTTAGACCATAAAAAGTAATAAGTTTGCTCCAAGTATTTTGCTGAATTTTTAGACAAATAAACGTAAAATATAAATAAACATGCTTAAAAAAAAAATAATCCATTAAAGCGTTCCTTATTACTATCTCATAGTTATTTGTTTGGGGGTATTGCGCCGAGGTTGTTGTAATTTTTCTATGAGACTTTCTTACATCGAATTATTATTAAACAACGATTCGACGACATGTAGAAAGACATTTGTTAAAAAGTCTTTCCTTTTCATTTTGGCAAATGTTGTAGGGAAAGACTTTCATTACAAATGTCGACAATCTAAATACAGAATCACCTGCTTCGTGATTCTCAAGCATGAATTTCCATTTTGATACTTTAAATATTTATGACCCATTACTTCGTCCAGGAACATCTACATTA
This sequence comes from Wohlfahrtia magnifica, assembly GCA_023159175.1. NCBI lineage: Eukaryota > Metazoa > Arthropoda > Insecta > Diptera > Sarcophagidae > Wohlfahrtia > Wohlfahrtia magnifica. Next base: position 1,484,134 of record JAKWBJ010000198.1, on the reverse strand, counting down.
AAAACTATCGATGAGCCATACTAGCAAAAAGTACGACAGAGTACCACCCCTTGGAGTTATAAAAGCCAGTAGCTTCACTTTTAATGGGTTGAACTTCAATGTGAGATCCATCAGTGGCTTCATAACACTCTGGAAATCCCAATCGATCAAATCCTGACACAATATCCGTTATTTTTAGTCTATTAGAGGATATGCATTAAATGCAACTTTCATTAAACATGTGCAAATGTCCCTGCAGCCATCAATGACAATTTCTCAAGCTGTTGACTGTCCAACACTAAATAAACTAGCAATCGTTCGATATTCTGATGATGAACCTAAAGCGCACAAACATATGGCCGACCATTTTTCCAGTGAAATCGCGTATCTCCAATAAGTATAATCTTTGCGCAAGTGTTGCAACGATTTTACAAGGTAGTCAGATGTGGATTTGTTCACCCGAAATTTGTTTTTAAAAGATTCCTCTCTAATTTTTAGCACTTCAAACTCCCAAAAAGTAGATATTCAAGCAAATTAAGCACATTTTTCTTGAATAAATCAATAAATTTGCCATTAATTTTAATAACAATTCTAACATATAGTATGTCCAAAATCGCCTATATTTCTTTTTTATTTCCTTAACAGTAAACAAAAGTTTTCTTCTCTTTATGCGATTATATATATATGTAATAAGTGCACACCGAAATAACATTTTCTTTTTTTTTTTTCAACAACATATGAAATTTTGTTCTTATTGTTTATAACTAAACTTAAAAGTTTTTTTTTACAATTTTTCGTAACCTATGTTCAAATGTAAAAATATAAATTGTAACTGTAGTATACATACATACCATGGTATAGAAACCACATATCTGTCAGGGCTATGTGGTTGCGAATTATTTGTTAGCTTGTGTGTTTCATCGACTTACATTTTCTAGATCGAATATTGGCAACAATATTAATAATAACGGTGTAATAAGCCGATTTCTGAGCAACAATTCTTTATAAATCCGAAACGTCTTTGAAGCCAACTAGTACCTTAAATACAAATCTTACACAATTCAAGTCAATTTAAATCCGTGATATTTGAACATTTTTCTGATTTTTTTAAACTCTAATCTAAAGGAATACCGCAATATTTATTTATCATCAAACACTCGTATGTATGTACCATATATGTGAATATTTTTTCCCTCTTTATCTTAATTTTAATTTTGCTATATTATATTTAATTATTTTTGTAAAACTTTATTTAAATTTTTTGTATATAATATTGTTGTTTTTTATTATTGCTGTACAAAATTGTTTAACTCAATTGTGTTTGTCAAATACTTACCCAATACTATAACATAACATTTGATCTTATTGTATTCTAATAGTCGGATTAATAAATTAATAAATAAATCAATAGAGGAAAAAGGAAAAATTCGAACATATAAAATTTTGACTCTTTCGTACCATATCTTTATTTCTCATGGCAGAATGTTAGATTTAAAGGTAAGTAAAATGAGTATAGATTCTTCAATACTGTCACCGAATTTTCTTTTCAATTTTTTCAACTCTTACGACATTTTGTGGTTTTAATTCATGTAATACTATATTTCTTTTTGATGAATTCCTCTTAAATCATTTTACAATAATTTAAATAATTACGCCATGGAACCAAAATATTAATATTTTCACACAGTTCAGTCAATTGTAATAATTTGGCAACATTTTAAAGACTTTGTTTGAACCAGTATAGTTCCGTTTCTTTATTTTAAGAATATTATCTTAAACATTTCTCCGCCACTAGTATGGTCAATGCGTTTTATCATTATTTGCTCTCGCGACAAGAACTTTGTGTTCTGGTGATGTTTAATTCGGTACCACAGTTTTATTAATGACCTTCTATAACCACAATGTTTTTTTGATATGCTATGGTCCGCAACTTCAAAAATCATCAGCATTGCAGATTCTATGAATAAGTTTATTTTTTTAGAATTTTTTTCCTAAAATATGAGTTTTTTGAAGAGGCTGCTGCATACATCTTATGATAACTTTGAAATGATTTATTCAATTTCTTTACGCCATATGTTAAAAAATTCCAAATTTTACTAGCTTTAAGTCATTTTAATATAATTTTTTAATATAACCCGTATTTTTAGAATTATTGAGAAAAAATCATAATTATTTTTCTTTTTTAAATTATGATATTTTTGATTTCTAAAAATTCACAAAAACTGAAAGCAGAAAATATTTACCAGTTTCACTATTTATTCATAAAGTTGTATATAATAGAAATAAAATAAACCATAATTCATGAAAATCGATTGGTAAATACATATCTTACTTTTAATAAACAAAAAAGTAAAAGTACCTTGTTTTGAGAACAAAATTTATTTGATGTAATTGTACGTAATGGGTGGCGTATAAGCGATATTATCACCATACGGTCGTTAGAATTTCTGCAATTACAGCAAACGTTTTTTTTTTTAAATTACGTGCTCTTACTTTATTGGAAATAAAATACGAATTTACCCAACGATTTTCATTAATTCTGGTTTATTTTATTTCTATTATATGCAGTTTTATGAAGAAATAGTGTATGTTAATTCCCATAACATTCCATGAAGGAACATGGGGACTTCTCTCAGTCAATAAGCTGCACCCGATCCTATTTTTTAAACTCATTGAAAGGGACCACCTACAGTTTAAGGCCGGCTCCGAACGGCAAATGCATTAGAGAATCAATAGTAGTAATGCTCATAACTATTTACTAGCTAATGTTATGAGGTGACACCGCTGTAGAAAAACTTTTTCTTTTTTTAAGATGGTTTGCTCTGGTATTGAACCGAGGACCTTCTGGTTGGTAGGCTGGTGTCTTACCTACCACACCACAGCCGCACACATGAATAAATAGTGAAACTGGTAAATATTTACTGCATTCTATTTTTGTGAATTTTTCATAATTTTTCCAAACAATATTTTTTTTTTGTAATTTGTTTCTCAATATCTTCTAAAATATTGGTTATATTGAAAAATTATATTAGAATGACTTGTGGAAGCCTCTACAAAATCTCACATTTTAGAAAAAAATTCCAAAAAAACCTGAACCTGAAATGCTGATGATTTTTCAAGTTAGGGAACCATAGCGCATCATAAAAATATAGTGGTTATCCAAGGTATTTTTGCTTGTTGCATAGTGTTATACTATCGTTGTATGGTAATAGTCTCAATTAAAAAAAAAAATTATTTCAAAATAATTATAAAATTATTTCAAAATAATTTTTTTTTTTTACAAAAAAACAAATGTTTATACCATATGATTATTTAAGGTAATAAGTCTATTCGTATCTCAACCGATTATCGAACTATTTTAAAAAAAAAAATTTTCTAGTGTTGGAGGAAAAATAATAGGAAAAAGGAAAGATCTGGAAATGGCAAATTGTGTTGGTCTCAAATGTGTGGATATGATATTCTCGCCAGAAGTTCTTACGAAAAAAAAAGAGATAAGCTGCATTGTATTCCATTTTTTACTCCATACATCAATAATTGATGCATCATCTTCTTAATTTTCTAAAGAAATTTGTCGCATTCATTCACTATTTTCATCCAAAGCAACACAAATTGAAATATAGGGGTTACAGTATACAAGTGATTGTCTAATAAATAACAATATGGATCAAAATGGTCCTTTACTTAAGATTCATAAGTTTTTTCCCACCTTACAGTAAGTAGGGTTAACCACACAAACCGATTCATCAAAATATTAAAAATATCCCTGCACATATTGTTGATGTTTCAAACCACCCAAATAAAAAACATAAATAACTTTACATACGCATATAAATATTCTTAAAAAAAAAAACTTTAAAAAAATTTTTTTACTTCCATAAACAACCTCAAAATAACCCATAAAATATCTTAAATGAATTGCTTTATGAAATTTATGAGTTCTGCTTTAAAAGGTGTTCAAATTATAATAAAAATATATTTTTATTTCAAAGTAAATTACATCAGAAGAAAAGGATGCATAAAATTAAAATAAAAAACCTGTTGAATCTCATTTGGTTATGGGCAATAAAAATCACATCATTTAAATGAATTACAGAAATAAATTTCTTGTTCAAACTCACTTGCTTTTGTTTCGTTTTCAGGATAATTTTTTTTTAATCATTACAAATGATTTAGGCATACATTATTATTTAGTTTATGAGGGAATTTACCGTTATATAAATCCATTAATTATATACATATATTCCATAATAAATTACACTGAAATGAAATGTAAAATCAATAGCACTTAATCATTAAACCATAAATTGTTATAATATTTGAATGCAAATTTTAAACCAAATTATATCAAGCATTTTCCTTACACGTAAGTCAAAGTTGTGGACGGTCAAGTACGATTTTATGATACCTTACATGAGAATATACTCGTACTATTTGAAATGTTGAGATAATATGTATCGAACACACAATTGATCAGTTTTTAGCAAATAAATTACTACAGTGAAAAAATGTAAGACTTATATGCTGCAGTTGTGATCAAATATGGGTCGGTCTTTAACAAATCTGGAACAACGGCAGACGAGTACGAGAAATATTTGCCGAATTCACAAGGTTCGGTATCGTTGTATCATGTATTAAATACACCCACTGTATGTATGAATATATTTTTGTAGTTTAAAAGTCAAACACCAAATAAGAAGAAACAAATTATTTTTTATAAATTGATTTTCATATATAAAATGATAAATAAAACAGTAATAATTACTTTTCACTTCAAATATGTACACATGTAATTTCTTTTAACAAGTTTGCTGTTGAAAATAAAGAAAAATTCTTTGTGCTTATAATCTTATTCCCAATATTTGGCATTCACATTACATTAATAGCACGGAAACCAATACAACTCTTTAAAAATACATGAAAAAAAAATTGTATGAGTGCAGGATATTTTTATAAGAAAATTTCCTACAACAAGCGTACAACTTTTGAATTTCAGTACAATCTAACGTATTCAAGTTATGATGAAATATACTGAAATAAGTACAATATTTTGGGCGAAAAATTCCCATAAAAACAAATTTGAGCCCGATAGAAAAAACTGAAAACGGATTAGAATTCAGCGCTTCAGGCTTTCTTTGTAGTACACCAGTGTGATTTGTATTGACCATGAAACTATTTGGACCAAATACTGAAACTTTAGCCGTTCTCAAGATATAAAGAAATCAATATGCAGTTTATATGGGAGGTACAACGCCTTCTTTTCAAATTTCGAACAGTTTTTGACCGATGATTTCTATTTATGATTAAAGCCATTCAGACCAAATTCCGAAGCCTTTGCTCTAACTGTTCTAAAAATGTACAGAGATCAATATTTAGTTTCTATGGGAGGTACCCACTTCTCTAATTCCGCTCAGTTTTGACTGATGATTTGCATTGACTTAAGCTTTAACCGTTTAACTCAAGATATACTAAAATCATTATTTACATTGTATGGGAGGCATCACGCCCACTTGTCAAATTCCGTTCACTTTCTGACGGATGATTTTTATTAACTATGAATCTAAAATTAAAAAATTTCTTCTGCTACCATTTTGAAGATGTAGAAAAATAAATATTTACTTTTTATGAACGTGTCACCGCGCAGTTGGAATTTTCGAGTGACATACAGAGAAATACTGTAGATATCGGTTCAGCTGTTTAGCTGTCTATAAGACACAAACAAACTTCATACATATATACTAGGGAGATCGATTATTCGGCTCTTTTTAAAAACCGGTTTTCGAATAATTCGAAAAGTAGCACTTTTTAAAAAACCGGTTTTCGGTTAATAATAATTAAAATAACCTGCTCTTTTATTTAAATAAAATTGTTCCTAATTCTTGAAGCGCAGAGCTGGATAACGTCGTCTTAAAAATAAGGAAAAGCTGATGGAGAGCTTAAAATTGAAGTGGCAATCAATACTAACAATAATTCGAACAAAATAAAAACAATGCCAAAACGCCGTCCGAAGTTCCGAACAGCAACTCAAGGAGGTAATTTCGTTTTTGTTGTATTACTTGCTAGAGAATGGAATTAAAGTTTTGTTATTATAGTTATAATTTAGGTGCGTAAGATAACAAAATTTAAATGCTTTACTTTGAATAAATCTATTAGTAATATACGAGTCCCTAATTGCCTCGACAAAAAAATTTGCTTAGATTTCGAGGCGCACTGTATGTAAATTTATGGACCACGTATGTAATAGTGTGTGTGTCACCTTCCAACCAAGAAGTCGTCGGCCAGGCCGCACCATTTGACAATTTTCAACGGCGATATCGCCTCACAATATTATTAGCGATTGGTTATGTGTATTTGTGCTGTGAAGAACTTCACTAACTAATATATCTGCCGTTCTGAACCGGCGTTTGTGGGCTTTCAATGAGTCTAGATGATCATTCTCCATACATATATAAAAATCAATGTTTATTTACAGAAGACGAGAAAAGGTTATCTTGCTCAAGAGTGCATATCTTTTTCGATCTACCTTGGTTTTCACGTTCTTTGTGAGACGTTCAAGGTTGTCATATATGTACACCTAAATAATTTAATTTACTCAAATAGTTAAGCGATGAGCATATTTTCAATAAAAATTATACTTATTTAAATTAACCGGTTATTCGTGTTAAATTAACCGATTTATTCGGTATTCGAAAAATTAAGATTTTGAAAAACCGTATTCGACAAAACCAAAAGAACCGGTTAAAACCGGTCGAATAATAACCGCCCAATCTCCCTAATACATAAATACATACGAACACACAATAGTTTTTATATATAAGATTTTAAAAACTAAATACATAGGTGCATATGTATGTATTTTAGATTAAAACGTCTTATATATATATATATATGTATGTATGTACATATCTATGTATGTATGCACTTTAACAAAATCTCCAAATTATACATAATTTTAAATGTTATTCCGACAAAAGTTTTCTTTAGATATCAAATCGGATGACTTTTTATGAAGATATTTGTTTTAATTATTTTCCATATACGTATCTTAGGTTTAAAATGTTAAGTGCTATTTAAAATGTTTGCCATTATCATTGAATTTTCTGTCAACATATTATGGCCGTAAATGAAAGTGGCATGGACAATTGAAGTGATCCTAACATAAGCAAAGAAAAACTCATGTCTGATTGATATTTTACTGTCACGAATCTTTATCGACACTATGTTGGATAAAATGTTATATAATATTTAAGGTGTCGATTACATAATGAACATTTACCACCATTAAGAATTTACAATGATGATGATCAAGAAGAACAAAAAATGATTATTCATGATGTTTAGCATTCGATTATAACTTGTATTAAGAGATATTCACAAGATGATAAAAAATATTTTAAAAAATTTCCTGATTTTCTCGGTGATTCAAAGTGCTTTTAAAAGAAGTAAATATTTATTTATGGTTAAGAGATTTCACTTTACTCCTTCTTCCGCCTTCTACATTCTCCCTTCTTAGTCTAGCACGATTGTTTTATAGTCATTATGCATAATAGCAGATCGATCATGGAAAGTGCAATAACCACCATACAAAACGATTATAAAATAACAACAACAACAGCAACAACGACAACAACAATTACCGCCACGCAAAAAAAAAACAAAAAAAACATCTACAAGAGAATTTGAATAGTAACGCTAATCAAATATTCTATCATTATTATAGCACCTTGTTGATCAATAATTGCCTTCACGACTAAATGGACATTAATGATAGCAACTTGCAAGCTGTAAAGTTTATAACGTTTCCTAACCAGCTATCAAAACTACAACAGCATTTCTTATGCAATAAGTTGGTAAGAACAATCAACCCATCATGTTTATTTTGTTAGTACATTCTTCACCTGCTTCTTCTCCTATTCCGTCTCTTATTCGTCCTCCTCCACGAACATGACTTAACAGGATAAACGATCATGTTCTATTAAAAACCGGTGAACGATGGTTACGAATACATGGAAAACAACAACATCGACAACAAACAAAGAAAAAGAAAATCATTTAAGCTTTTGATTTCAATTCACCTTTGGAGTCTCAGCGTATAAAAATCTCTAGGAAATGCAAATCAAATTTTAATGCTGTTTTCAGTTTGTTATTACTATTCATGCTGTTGTTGTTGTAACTGTTGTCGTTATTCGCTAATGGCTTACAATATAAACGATGTCTATTTTTATGATCAAATATTTATATTGCAGTCTGAATACATTCATCTATTTATGTATGCGTGTATTTATACATTTATTAGAAGTATCTGTTTATTCATAGAAATGTTTAAACATTAGCTCAACAAACAAATTCACACAATAAGTGAACAAATGTAGAATAGGGGATATTCCAGTATGAAAGAATATATTTTAGTGTTCTATCGAATGGAAGGAAGTTATAATCAAATATTGTTTGTTTTGTTTTTACCGTTTCGAAGACGTTTATTTATGAGTTCGTAGATTGTAGTTAAGATCAAAAAAATCTTGTGTTTGGTTTTTAATTAAAATCCTTTATTTACACAGCTTTGTGCACCACTGCTAGTAGCCTCTTCACGCGCAATAACAATTTTTTATTCTTAATTATTCTTTCTGTTTACCACTTTGTAAACAACAACAATAACTCGACAGATCTTTCTGCCTAAAGATCTTTCAACCCGATCGTTGTTACAACTTAGTTTCGATCACATCATCACTAAACTGAGCTTAAACATAAACAGTTCGCTGAGTTTACAACACAAAAACTGATTGCTGTCCGCATAGTTGTGCTTATATGGCTGAATAAACTAATTAACGAAAGCTCTCGAACCTCTCGATGTTTCAGGTAGATTCCATTTTTTTCCTTCATTTTTATTTTTAGTTCTTATGAAGCCATGCGAATGTAAATATTTACTTTATTCAGTTCTTGTTGTTTGTTATTGTCTGTTACTTGTTTTCCTTTCTGCCTGTTTTGTTGTCGCCGTTTGTTTTCAATTACTGCATTTCTGCTAATGTTGTTGTTGTCAATTTGGTTATTTGTAAACAGCACGTATAGGTGTTTTGAGATTCATAACTTAACTAACATTTATATACGTGTTTAGTTAAAACCAAAAAATTGATCAGCATTTTCAAAAAAGTTAAGCTCAATTGCAATAGAACCACAAATATAATAATTGAAGGGAAAAACTAAGAATACGCCATTTTTGAAACTTACCAACTTTTACATACATTTGAGGATTTAGCATTAAGACTATTACCCGAGAAGATACGCGAAATAATTTACCGATTTCCTTAAAGTTCCAAAGATTTGTTTCTTAATGAAAAAGTTAATCGGTTATCTTAAAATATTGTGTACCGCTGTGGAATGGTAGAGACCCGCCTACCAGCCGAGACGTCTTAGGTTCGCTCCCAGGCCAGAGCATCTGAAAAAGAAATCTTCACAGAAGTGTCTCCTCATAACATTAACTATTAAAAACTTCTCTAACGCATTTGCCGTTCTAAACCAGCATTAAGCTATAGGTATCTTTCAATTAGTCTCAAAAGGGAATCGGGTGCAACTCACTAACTGAGAGAAGTCCCCGTGTTCATCCATGAAATGTTTGGGAATTGTTATCTTTAAATATTTGATATGAACAAGAATAATTAATTACACGGTGCTTCAAAATACACAGTAGGCCACAAAAGCTTAAGGGTAAATATGACTTTCAATATATAAAAAATTGGTTAATTTGAGAAAATGCTTCATTATACGCTCAAGTACTAAGATATTTGTATATCTTTTTGCTCCAAGGATGACTTTAGGAATAAATTACATTGTCAAGGTTTGTATATGATTGCGTTTAGGAATACCAGAGTACCGGTATGAAGTGAGCATCAAGATACAAATATCTCCATAGAAAACACTTATTGTGAACAAGCCTTAATATTTTTTGTGTGTTCGCAATTACATCTGTCAAACATATTAAGTATACATCAAATCAGTGAACAAGCAACACCATATTTTTTCATCGTGTTAAAGATGACGAATTTTGTACCAGGAAATGATGATTTGTGGGAAAAGTGCTGCAGAGTCGCATCGAATTCTTGTCGAGGATTCATTTTCAGAATCCTAAACGGAAAAAGAATCAACTTCGACTGCAAAACCAGATCCATTCGGCAAGAAGGCAATGTTGTGTGTCTGACGGAACTAGAAAGGTGTGGCGGACCATGAGCTGCTAAAACCATATACCGACAACATATGATCAATTTGAACAACGCATTGTTCGAAAAACGATCAAAATGGGCTACAAGACACGGCAAGGTAATTTTACAACAAGACAATGCACCTGTACACATAGCAAAACCAGTTCAGGATACAATCAAAGCATTAGGCTGGGACCTGTTAACCCACCCGAAATCACCAGTATTGGCTTCTTCCAACTACTGTTTGTTTTCATCGATGGGACATGCATTGGCTGAGCAGCATTTCGATTTCTACGAGGAAGTCGAAACTTGGGTGACTATTTGGTTTGCTCCAAAAGACGACCAGTTTTATTAGCGTGGATTCCACAAATTGCCTGAAAGATGGGAAAAATTTGTAGCTAACAATGGCTAATTATTTGTATAAATGTTTTTTTTACTTTCCCATTAAAAATTCGTCTTTTATTTTCACTAAAAAACGCTCATTTCATACCGGTACACCTGATATGTGTCATTGTCTCACTGGAAAGCAACATACTGTTACGAAAATAAGGTTGTGCACCACAGCATTGCATCGCTAAAATAAATAAACAAAAGCTGTAAGAACAACTATACGTGCTGTTTACAAATAACCAAGTCTACAACAACAACCATTAGCAGAGATAAAGTAAATAAAAATAGCACGGCAACAACAATAATTAAGCAGCAAAGAAAACAAGTAACAGACAATAAACAAGTAACAACAAATACTAAGAGCTGAAAGAGGTAGATGTTCACATACGCACGGCTACAAAAGAACTAAAAAGAAATTCAAAGAAAGAAATGGAATCTACCCAGTGTTGCCAATTAAGTTCCTTTCGCGCTATATTTATCGCGTTTCAATTACAAAAAAGTCGCATTTATTCTCTTCAACGTTTTTCTATTTACATTTTTTTGTAAGAAATAGAAAATCACTAAATTCAATGTACTTATTAATTCATATCAACTGTGGATTTTAAATGCTTCATCTTGTGAAAATTACTTACGTAATTCTAGATAATATTAGAGCAAAAATTAAAAAACTTGTGTTTTTAAACTTATCTCATTTAAGGGCCTATTTTTAAACATGCGGGTTTTTTAAGTAAAATAGAAAAAATAAAATATTTTAAAGATGTTGGGTATAAATCCTTTCGTTTTATTATTGGAGTCAATATTAATCCGATAAGTAATTTTTAAATACGTTTTAAAGTTTAAAATTCATACAAAATGCGTTTATTACTTTAACATATGTGTTGATACAATGAATGCACAAATAGGAATAAAATAAATTACATTTTTAATAGCATTTCAGAGGTTGCATATTTTGCTCACAGAAGAAACTAAAAATTGTATTATTTAATTACAATACTAAACTTGCAGCTGTAATATTACATCCTTTTAAGATTAAAATAAATCCTTGAATATTAGCATCCCTAAGCCCACTTAGGATCTAGGTATATGCTAATTTATGTTCAACTCCAATCCAAAATATATTCAGTTTTAGTTCTGTGAGTCAAAGCGAGGTATTATTAGCTTCTATTACGTAAAATCTATAGCTATTGGTGTTGATGTGTCAAATCCCACGTTTCTTGGAGTAATTTTGTAGAGACCACTACCATTTATCACACATTCTGTTTTTTCTGATGGATGGAAGCTGTCGAAAATTATTCCCATTCGGAAGCTTAGTAACGATTATGGGCCCATTGCCATTCTTACCTTTCTTTGAAAAGCTATGGGGAATATTATAAGTAGACAAATTAATGAATATTTGAAACAATCGAACCTTTTATCTGATAGGCAATTAGGTTTTGTAAAGGGTAGAAGTTTTGTTACGGCTGTGATTCGGATGTGATTGAAAATCTGAGGGTTGATCTCGACAAAATTATTGTCTCATTTCTTTTGGACCATAGCAAGGCTTTTTTATTTTTCGCCTACATTCTGTAAACTTATAAATAACTATCTGACTGGACGACCTCAAACAGTCGTGTTGAATGGCAACTATTCAAAAGCCCGAATTGTGAACCGGGGTGTACCACAGGGTTCAATTCTCAGGCCTTTATTATATTGTCTGTATATCAATGGCTTACATACCTGATGCGATAGAACATTGTGGTGTATAAATGTACGCTGACGATGTGCAAGTTTACAAAAGTTGCATAGCGAATGATTTCCATCTCTGCTTGAACAATATAAACATCGATCTGACTGATATTAACAAGTGGGTTGCGAACAATGGACTGTGCGTCAATCCGTCCAAATCTAAGTGAACTTTTATGAACAATAGGAATATAATGGATACTACATAGTGATGGGAATAGATGATAATATTATTGAATTTGTTAGTTACTGCAAAAGCTTTATTTTTAACAATCAGCTTTCATGATCTTATCATATATTGGTCGGGTATAGGGGATTCTAAGAAACCTTTGGGCCATTAAACACGCAAAACCTTCTGAAATACTACCTTGTTCAAAAAGATTTCAGAATAACCTCCGTTTGGCGGTCCCGTCGTTCCGATTTGAGTTTTTTTCTTTTTTTGTTAAGTTGGTACATCTGTTGTTGATATTCCCAGTAAATCTTAGCGTCATAGCTTGAGATTTGCAAAAGCTACGCAGCCAAGAGTACATCTATCTCTACGTGTGTTGGCGATTTTCTTAAAAATAAATAAGGATTTTAAGGAGATCATAGGGACGTAACAATATATTTCCATCTAAAGCCAATTATCTAACCTGGCTCTAAGTCATACTAAGGAAAGCGGATTATCTCTTAATCTGTCTTCTCTAGAGATGATCTGGCCTTGCGACTATTCCGCTTGCCTGTGAGTTCCAATCAATAGTCAGTTCCGCTAAGTAGTAATTTTGATTCCTCAAAAAGTGCCCAATCCAGTTTCTTCTCACACAATATTTTCCAGATACATATATTTCAAAAATGCGCCGTATACGGCGGTTTATAAATGCCTGAAGGGAATTAGCATCAATTATACCCGCAATCATATAAAAATAGACTTTATACACGAGTTAAATTTATTAATTTTCGTTTTGGAGAGATAAATTTAGAATACTGTATAGCATTCAGTCGGCCAAAAGATTGGCTGCCTAGGTTCAATCTATTCTGAACATCAGCACTGGAACCGCCGAACATAGTGAGGATACTGGTGCAAAAAAATAGAGGTGTCACCCAAATTTCTATTTCCAATTCGAGAGATTATTGTGTTATTGGCATTGATTCGAATAATTTTGCTTTTGGAGATGTTTTTCCACAAGGCTGGTTTGTATGCCGCCGCCAGACCTCGTCTGCGTAATATAAGTTTTCTAACTTTGTATTAAATATCCAGGTTATACCAAGTAGTACACAATCGGGGACAACAATAAACAGCAGTAAAGAAAAAGCACAACCTTGCCTAAAACATCTGATAGGTATTTTCTTACATGTGGAACCCAAAAAATTAAGGAAAAGGATTTAAGTAGCTAATTTGTTCTAAATTAATTTTAATTTTATTTTTTAATCAATAGTTCCAATTATTAAAAAATCTTTGTAGAAATAGATTTTTTCAATTTCATTATATTTTTCTGTTTTTAAATACTTTTAACGTTTTTTTACGGCACGGTTTGATTAAAAATATTTACATAAATTATAATTTAGTGCTTTTTAGCGCCTTTTGAGTAGGAGGCCTGCGCGTTTTGATCATAAAAAGTTGGCAACATTGAATTTACCTGAAATATCGAGAGGTTCGAGAGCTTTCGATGTGTTTTTTACTCAGCCATATATAAAGCACATCGATGCGAACAGGAAACAGTTTATTTGTAGTAAACTCAGCGAGTACAGTTTATGTGTCGTAAACTCAGCGAGTGCAGTTTAAGTTAACTCAGCGAATGTGTTATTGGTGTGAAGAGAGTTTATAAGGAGTAAACTCGTGAAGCTAATAGTGAAGTAAAAGCAAGTTTAGTTGGAGCTAACTCAGTAAAGAGAGTTAAGTGTGGATAAGCTCTGGTTGAAAAGGTTGTGATCGAACCTAAGTTATAACTACGATCGGGTTGGAAGATCTTTAGGAAGAAAGATCTGTCGAGTAATTGTTGTTGTTTACAAAGTTGTTAACAGTCAGAGTAATTACGAATAAAAATTTTTATTGCCTGTAAAAAGATTACAAGCAGTGGTGCACAAAAAGGTGTTGAATAAAAGATTTTTAATTAAAACCAAACACAAAATTTATTTTACTTTAACTACAATCTACGAACTCATAAAAACAAGTCCTTAAAAAGTTAAAAACGTAACAATACGTTTAGTAAGATAGCCATACTGAATATGAAAAAGAATTAAAAGAAAAACTTTTTTATTTTTAAAATGTATATTAATTAATTTAAATTGAAAAGCTACAATAAGATATTTATGGATATGGCTGTTATAACACATATGCGAATGAAATAATTTCTTATAACTAGTTTTTCCTTACATTTTAATAACTGAAGTGAGTATGGATTTTTATGGGCGAAATCTTTTTAACGTGTAGGGAAAAATCTGATTTTTCAAACAAATTAATGTCAACACTGTGTTAAACACACGTTTTTAAATTTATAATGCTGTAAACATATTCAAGGCTACCGACCATCGACTACTCGACTACAAAAGACGGTGGCTACAGAAGTAGCTAAGTAACCAGCTACTTAATTATTTGAACGACAACTGCTACAAAATAAATGTAAACAAATGGACATGATTAGTCTTTTTCAGTGGTGCCACATACATATTTTTCGCATTTTTAATGTATATATTTCATGTATTGCGTTTTTAAAACGCCTATTTTATACATCTTATTGTACTGCTTGTTGTCGCCAAGAAAAATAGAAATTAGCCTAACAGCCAAACCTAAGTTAGAGCGTTGAGCGTTACTTATCTGTCGATAACTCTCATATACATTCAAATTATATGTATACGTAATTATATTGTATGTATATATAATTATATTGTATACGTATTATAAATACAAATTCGTATAGTCTTGAAAGTGTTTCATGAAAATTTTCAAGAAACAAAAAGTTTATTATGAAAATGTCTTCCAACTCTATTGTTTTTAAATAGACTTATCACGAATAACTACATATGTATAGTCATTCATAGGGCAAAATTCCTACATAGTTATTAAATTTTTTTGTTTGTGGAATGCCTGCTTTAAAAGGATATCAAAAATCTCTTTATTGTATATCTAAAAGAAATTACTATAATTTTTATATACAGTGCACTCGGGATAACGGAAACACTCGTTTTCGTCAATATTCCACAACATCAACCCTTTTTTCTAACATTATCTATTCTAAAACGTCAACCAAACATCAACTCTAAATAAAACAAAATTTTAGCTTCAGTGACAGTTAAAACACATATATAAGTGCGTATATAGATTTATTCTACGAAATTAGAGCCGAATTCAGGGATTCCCCTTATAACTGCTATAAAAATAAAGTTACATATGTGTTGCCTTCCTCGTTGGAAGCCTGTTTTATTTCTTTGGATTAATTTTTGTTTGGTTTAAGATTATAAATAATAAAAACGCTTTTTAATTAATTGACGTTATCCCGAGTGCACTGTACGTACTATATATGTATATATATAAATCTTAATCTCCACTTATTCTTTATCGCTTTCCTGTAAATTTGAATAAATAAGTATGTATATTATATCAGTAACCATGTTTTATGTATTAGTTAATTTACTTTCAGCAAGTGTCAAAAAATTGCTTGCATGAAAAAATCATTGAAAGTTGACAGAATTTGAATCTGTTAGTACAAAAAATATGAATGGATTGCAACTTTCACCAGCCTCCAGTCAAGGCAACGCTATAATATAAGTTTGGCTGTAAGTTGACTACGAGCTGCAACGGTAGTAGTGTAGTCAGCAGCCGTGTTGGCTCTAAAATAATTAATTAATGCACACATGTATTCCTTGAAGGTGTTTAGAGCATAACACTTAATCCTAAATTAATATAATAAAATAATAATGAATGAATTTATATGTACAAAACACAAAAACAATAAAATACTCACCAAATAGATTGCTGTCGTTTTTCGCTGTGTGTTTTAATCTATTTGTCAATGCGAGTGTTATTTTTACGCACATACACTTCATTTTTTGCTTTGTAAACAAAGACTCTGTTGTCATTGCCGTTATTATATCATTGTTGTTATACACTAAACCAAAAGAACACACAAGCAAAAGGCGAACAACGTCACTGATGCGCAAGCAGCACTGCCTATTTGACCACCAGAATTTTGTTACAAACCTTTAATTTTCTAATTTATTTTAACTTTTCTTATTTCTTTATTGAATTATGTTTGCTAAACACTTTTACTTGAATAGCATTAAAATAAAATACAGTTTTATTGACTTAAACACTTTTTTTGGCAGCATCTAGAGCAGCCAGCTAATTTACCTTTTTCACAAATTTGTGACATTAATCGTTTCTTTTTTAATAAACTTCACTTTTAATGCACTTTTCATTATATTTCCTATACATATTAACACACTATTTTCATTGTTAATTAATAATTTTATAAAAATTCAACACTTTCACAAATTTCACAAGTTAACGCTCCGATCTCGCGAAGAAAACTGACAAAAAGAGAGTGATAGATCAGAACAGGGTGACACATATATTGTAGCTTTTCATTATTTATTGTTATTGATGGTTACTTTTAATGTTTTATATGGAAAATATTTAAGAGATAATATTATGAAAGAACTTTTAAAAATTTTAAAAATATGACAAATTAACAATCTGGCCTACAATGGCGAAGAAAATTTAAGCGCACGAAAGGCAATCACTCACTTCCTTTGTATACAGCGCTCCACTATCTTAAAGTAAAAGTATGTATATGGCTGACGGAATTTGAACAAGACCTAATGATCTGTAAAGACGATCACGACAGTGGACGATCAATTAAGGTGTTCACTACAAAAACGGTTAATAAAGTCCATAAAACAATATTAAATTGACGCTGAAGTGCTATTTGATGATTGTTGGTTTTTTTCTTCCCCGTTACTCCTCTTGGGAGCATATGGCTTCCACAAAGCATTTCCATCTAACACGGTTTACAGCTGCTGACTTTGCCTCTTCCCATGTTAGGTTGTTCTGTCTCAGTTCTTGGATAATTGTGTGTCTCTAGGTGTTTTTTGGTCGACCACGATTTCTTGAGCCTTGAGAATTCCACTCGAGTGACATTCTAATGATACCTTCTGGACTTTTTCGATAGGTGTGACCGATCCATCTCCACCTTCTTTTCAATATCTGTTTTAGTATGGGTTCCTCATTAGTCATGCTCTACAGTTCTGTGTTACTGGCGGTGTTAGGCCAGAATATTTTGCATATGATTCTGAGGAACTTCTTAATTAATACCTGGAGTTTCTGTGTGAAGTTATTCGATACAAGGCAGGGTTCAATGCCATACAGCAGTACCGACTTAACGCATGAGTTGAATATTCTGAGCTTAGTTCGCTTGGAACTCTTCTCCATACTGACTCCAGTTGTCCAAATGCCGCTCTCGCTTTGTTAGCCCGTTATCTACGTTGTTTCTGCGCCACCGTTTTTAGTCATTGTACTTCCTAGTTAGAAGAAGCTATCTATATACTCGACTGGCTGACCCTGTAGCATGATACTTTTCGTGCTCGTATTGTTTGTTCTCATGGCCTTGGTTTTCTTGATGTTTAATCTCCAGCCCAACACTACGAGCCAATCTTTCCAGGTCCTTCAGTTTCGACTGCATGTTGGAAATCTTATGCGAAAGTAGATAAATGTCGTCCGCATAGTCCAAGTCTTCGAGTTGGCGTGAGAGACTCCCCTTCTTTTCGAACAGACTTTGCTCATTATGTCATCCAGCACGATGGTGAATAGCTGAGGTGATAGTGGGCATCCTTGTTTAACGCCAGCATTGGTGTGGAATTGTTGGCTTATGTTTCCATTGTGGAGAACTGAAAGTTCTGCATCCTTGTTATAGCATTTCAAAAACTGCTATGCATTGCATATAGAGCGAAAATTTTAAAATAGGAAAGCTATGCCAAAAATGGATGTCGCGTTGCATAATAAAGCAAATTTTTTGCGTCGATTTGTAACCTTTATCAAAGGAACGGGCAAAGTCGTGAATTAGATCGGAAAAACCGTGTCCAAAGAAGGCGAAGGCAGCTCATTCTGCTGCCCACATTCATGGGGTCCATTTCTTTAAGATACGCGAGAAGTGTAGTTTCATTAAGACAATTCCCAGTCAACACATCCACTATTATGATAGCCTAAATCAATAAACAAATGTTAGAATCGCCTCATTACGCACCCTTTTTCAGGATTATTTTAAGCAATAGGTCAATCTTCCTCTACATACATGCATACATCGTAGGTTTCCAGTTATAAAATTAAACTATGCTAATAAATTTCATGTTTCCCCTTCTTTTTAAAACATCATCTGAATCCAATAATGTAATTTTTAGTAAATCCTTCAGTTAATATTGCCTTTAAATAGCTCTTCTATTGAGTTTATTAAGGTCATTTATATACCGACTGACCGGTACTTCTATTTACGCTTGCTGTTTATTATAATTTGCACGCGAATTACAAAAGATTAATCCGATTCCACAACTTTGTAAATACAACGGAGGTAGTCAGTCATCTCATCATAATGATCGTCGTTGAAGTTTTTGCCATAATCGTCGTCATCAACAACTGTAAATAACAGTAAAGAAGAAAAACCAAAACAAACTATACATTGTCAAGCCATTAAGAAGGCAGCCAGTAAAGGTAATTCACAATGAACACAAAGTCCACCACAACATTTCGAACAGGAAGAAAATTATATTATTAGTGTTTAACATGCGATCTGACAAGTGTTTCTTAAATCAACTCAAACTCTACTATTTCAACTTTTCCTTATTTTCCATTATAAGAATACATTTTTACAAACATACATACTTACTTTGTTGAAACAAATATGATAAAGTTGTTGCGGTTTAAGTCTTTTGAGTTCTAAACTTCACTGCCAGGAAATGTTAAGCAGGAAGTCTTTAAAATAATACAAATAGAGTAATAGACGCATTTGGCGATTTATAAACGCGAATAAATATCAGCAATAATGATTTCTTATTGTCTGAGAATAAATCAAATAAACAAATGTGCATAATCCTTCATATTTAGAGAAGATTAAAGTAAAATTTATTGCAGTAAAGAATTACTGTAAGGAAACAACAATTGCTTAAGAAATTTATTTTCTACTAAGAATATACCTCGTATATGAAACTGTTGTTAGTATTATGGAAATCTAAAAACGGGTTATCCACAAATTGTCATAAAACTTTAATTGTATGTACTTGTAACTCTATGGCAATGTTATATCATTTTACTTGTAACACAAGTGAGGGGTGAGTTACATTCATTTTAAAGCTACCCCTACATTAATTATTATGTTAGCTACTATCTCAGCTATTAATTTTTTCCCTTATATACTTTGGTATACTTTGTTCAATATCCGTTTATCCAATATTTTCTGATTTTTGGCTACTATGGATAGATAGCGAAGCTTTAATTGTTGTTCTCCACATATGAAAAATTCCATATTTAGTATGAATCAAAGGTGCCACGCTCACTTATCCAATCTCTCCCATTTTTTGGCTGATGATTTGAATTGACTACGAAGTCATTAAGACCAAATTCAGAAACTTGCACCTTAACCGTTCTCAAAAACTAATGCTTAGTTTATATGGGAGGTACCTTACTCACTTGTTGAATTCCGATATCTTTTCGACTGATGGCTTGCATTGACTAAGAAGTCATTCAGACCAAATTTAGTAACTTCAAATTTAAACGTTCTCAAGATATACAAAAATCCGTACAAAGTTTGTATGGGAGGTACCATGTTCACTTGTCCACTTCCGCCTAAGTTTTTTTTTTGGACTAAATTTAGACAATCGTACAGTTACCATTTTGAAAGCATAGACAAATAAATACTTTACTTTGTATGGGCCAGGCACCGCCTGGTTGTAATTTTAAAAATTTATGTAGCCTATATATAGTTCTTTACAGACATACAGAGATATACTGTAAAAAGTTCCAGAAAACCGACTCATTTTTATATATAAAATACATTCGGAATACCTGAAAAAATACATTGTATGAGGCTTTTTCACTACAAATGCAGAAGAAACACTGCAAAAAACCTGTCTAAAGTGTGTGGTGAGAGTGCTGTAAATGAACATCTAACACAGGTTAGGTTACTCGATTCCATTTCGAAAACTGCGGTTTCAAAGATTTTATGAAATTCGAGGGTAAAAATAGTTTATGAACTGCAATCAGTACAGAATAATGGCCAGACCATCTGAAAAAAGAAAAAGTTTTTCAACAGCGGTATCACCTCATAACATTAGCTAGTAACTGGTTATGAGTATTACTTATTATTGAAAACTTCTCTAATGTCTCTTTTAATGAGAGAAGTGCCCGTGTTCTTTCATGTAATGTCACGGGAATTATATATATAATATTGCTGACATGTGGTTTCAGCATGCAACACAGCACGCGCTACAATTAATTTATTCAAAGAAACTTTCAATGGAAGTGTAATTTCACGTTATGGTCTATTTTACGTGGAACATGGGGCTTCGTGGAATGTGATGGCAATTAATATTTATAATAAAGGCTAGCAAAGCAGAAATTATATCCTGTAACGTTTTGACTCAATCCTATTGGCCCTGTGCTTATTAAACTATTTATCTCTTAATTAAAAAAATTTTACACTTGCGAACTTCGATTTTTTGTTATCAACTCAGGTCCTTTAATACCATAAATATGATAACAACAATCATACTTATTAATGATTGTAAGCGAATGTAGACCAACTCTTTTGATGAATTTAATTTAATTTTTTATTTAACGTTTAAAAAAGTTAAAAAAAGTTTCTTTTTAATATTTTGTGAGACAATTAAGTGTTTTTTAGATCAGGCAAAAGTCTTACACCTCAGAATTGTGCTTTGAAAAAAAAGAAATTACAGCACTTCACATACCCTATAGTATGATAAATAAGACACTCGCCTACCAACCAAGAAGTCATCGATTGAATCCCAGGCCAGACCATCCACCATCTAACATTGCAGCTCATTTATTGATTGAGCGAAGTCCCCATTTTTTGGACACGGCGGGAATTATGTTCATATATATCAGCACATAATATACTTAATCGGACATGTTCTAATATTCACACGGTTATGAAATTGTATTCGATTTGTAAACTTATTTCTGCATGTTTTCTATAGCTCATACGTTTTACTGATGTCAAGGCGAATTCAATTTAATTCGCTTGTATATAAGCATTTTTGTGGTGTACAAAATAAACAAACAAACTAAAATTGTACCACTTGAGCACTCAAGAAAGCAATTGGCACAGACAATTGTTAAAACGAAACACATACATACATACGTAAATTTTTTATTTTATTTTTTTTTCTCCGTCACTCCTCTGGGGAGCATTATTGGCTTTCCACAAAGCATCTATTGCTTTGTTTCAGTTTCTTTAATCAATTTGATATTTCAAGGTAAGTAGATGGTTAATCCGCTGTAGCTTCCTCCACATGATTTCTTTATGTAGTGGTGAAGATCGTTGCTAATTAGTGGTGATCTTTACTTTAGCATTGTAATTATTCCCCAGTAGGTGGCGTGTGTTTCCTGAACATTCGTCTGATGTTTGTCATCATCACCAGAGGTATGCGAGAAGGGGTCAGGGGAGCTTTTTTCTTTATTTTTTTTATTTTTTTTTTTTAGATGGAGTTGTGTGGAGGGAAGAAGTTGAAGTCTTTTCTTATTATTAAACATTCGGAACCACAATTAAATTTTTTTCTTAGTCATGTCCTCTGCTGGGGCCCGAACCTGGGTCGTTTGTGTTGTTATACGCGCGCTCCAACCACTACACCACGCCACCCCCGCCACATACGTACATACATATAGTATATGTATTTTTAAATTGGTATTTTTAAATAAAATTTTTTGAAAATACATAAACCCGATTAACGATTATGTGTATTTGATGTGTAAAGTTATGTAATTTTAACAAATTCCCATTGATTATGGCCGATCGTTTTTAGTTAAGTTTGCAATACTGTTTGAAAACACAAAAATTACAGTTGATTGCAAAAATACAAATAATTTTTTTATTCATAAGTTTTGTTTATTTTTTTTTTTTTGGGTTTTCATGTTTTTAATTATTTTAGATTAAGTAAGGAAAAAAAACGTCCTTGAAAGAAAACGTCACACTTAGGCAAGAATTTGGGCCAATTGTAATCAAATCATCTTGTTTCATATCAATGTCCGGGCACTGACATTGGATGTGAAAGATAGTCTCCTACTCCTCTTCAGAGCCTATCGGCATGCCTCCTAATAAGGCAATGGCCCGTGACAACCGCAATAGTTCGACAGATGGTCATGCGATTTTAGGAAAAAATGCAGTAAGTTCTGTTCCAATTCATGTCGGCCCAGCAGAGTCTAGCAATTCCGCATGTGCCTCCCTATGCACCGACAGCAGGATATTCAGCTTACTCAAGGCGACTGGAATTTCCATGCTTGGCTCCATTTTGAAAATTGCAAGCTTTATACATATATTGATTGTAAACAGAAAATAAATAAAATCACAAAATAATTAAGTGGTGTGGTGTAGAAGTTATAATGCTTGAATAGAAAATGAACAGCATAGGTTCAAACATCACGAAGGTTAAAATAATGGTTTTTTGAAATTTTATTGAGATAGAATTACAATTGTTTTTGTGGGCAAAAAAATCGAAAACTTTAAAAGCTTTTAGACTCTCGAACGAAACCTCTAAGCCTGCTGCAATCAAACTTTTTACCCTACTTGCAAAAAACATGCTCTTCATTCTGCCCGCCACATATTTTTATTCTTGATCACCGTATACCTAATAAAAATCTATTACTAAAAATTAGAAAAACTGTTTTTTTTCATTGCATGTCATGTTGCGCCATAATTTTAAATCTTTTGTTGGTAAAACTTAGGCTTTAAATTTAAGAGTAAGGTGTTTCCAAAGTTGCTTTGCTTTTTCATGGGTACTATTTGGAATAAAATTTTTTTGTTAATTCTGTTTACTTTGACATAAAGTTCCTAAGTATTTCCTTTTGATTTGGTTTTTTTCTGTACTTTGAACCAAAAAAGACTGAATATATTAAGTTTTCCTCACTAAATTTTTAACTTTCTTTTTTATTTAATTTTCTTGTGTAAAAACTTTACTTAGCAAGCTTATGAGTAAAAACTCTCAAGTTTACGTTCGAAGTATTGTTCGTTATCGAAAGCCATCGTTAGAAATTTCGATTCATTTTATTCGTAATCAAATAAGAGAATTCCAAAGAGTAAAAAACTCGTTCGTGCGCATACGGTAAAGCAAATAAAAACTTTGATTTCAAGTATAGTATATGTGCAAAAGTAAAACAGGTGCAAATAATATATTTTTTGCTATATAATAGAAATATATTGCAGCAATTGGCAAATGCTACGATGCAAGACCACATGCACTAAATCGTGTGCATTTTTTTTTTCTAATTTAAAAGAACATGTTAAAGCTAATCCCTATGTACATATGTACTAGCTTGACGAAAAAGTTTCCGGAATAGCCCCCGTGTGACGGTCCCTTCATTCCGAGTGAGTTCTTGTTTTTTTTTTTTTTTTTTTGTTAAGTTGCTGAAGCTACGTAGCCAAAAGTACATCTATCTTCATGTGTGTTGGCGATTTTTTACAATTTTGACCGCGTTGAGGTCGCAAAAGACATGATTTGCGAGGCTGAATCCTATCCCATATTCATCAAAAGGATCATTACTGGAGACGATATGTGGGTTTATGAGTACGACACGCAATCTAAACATCAGTCAAGTGAATGGCGTTCATCAATGAGCCGAAACCATTTTCAGTCAAAAAAAAAGCAATGCTCACGCTTTTCATGGATTACAACGGTGTAGTGCATCAGAAGGTTAGACAATAAACAAAGAGCATTATTTGGACGTCATGAGACGTTTGCGTGAAGCAATTCGCCGAAAGAGACCAGAGTTGTGGGCAGAAAACTCGTGTACTTTGCGCCTTAATAACACACCGCCGGATAGTGCAATCATTATTCGAAATTTTTTGACGAAAAATGCAACAAATAACAGCCTCCTGATATGACTCCCTGTGAATACTTTCTATTAAATCGAATTAAAATAACATTACGGGGAACGAGTTTCAGCATCCGTCTCTAAAACTATAAAAAATCGACAACACACATTGAGTAAGATGTACTCTTAACTACATAGCTTTTTCAAATGTCAAGTTATGACGCTGAGATTTAGCGGGAATATCAACAACAGAGGTACCAACTTAACAACAAAAAAAAAAAAACTAAATTTAAATCGAAATAATGGGACCGCCACACGGGGATTATTCCGAGAACTTTTGATCAAGGGAGTATAAAATAAATTTGTTTGTATATTTATTTGCTTGTCAAACAACCAAGCATAAACGTCAGAACCGATTTTTTTGAAACTCGGAACACAGATAGATTTAGCTAAGGAAAGTCTTATAGTCTATGGCTTTTTTCAAATCGGACCTGGGTTAAAATCGAGGGAAAACGAGCCAAATTAGGTCAGATGAGAAATAATTTTGTTTATTTAGTTAGTTTATGAGTCAATCACTCGTAAATTACTAAATCTTTTTTGTTGAAACTTGCAACACAGATATATATGTGTATAGACCCAGCTAACAAATGTTAAAATCTGGGGAAAACTTTCAAAATTAATGACTTTCTTTTTTTGCTTTTTAACATCCATCATCCACTAAAATGTGATGTACAAAAGTACATTTTCAAAAGTTTCACTTTGAGCGACTAATAAGGGGTAAAAGAAGTGCTTTTGATTTATAGTTCATTCCTACGAATTATATCTATAATATATCTTTTAAACTAAAAAAGATGAAATGCACACTAAAAAAAAATTAAATTCACGTGGCACCTGCCATAAAAAATAATAGATATCGTATATCGCCATAAATATGTATATCAGCGAGAGAAGTTATATGGTATTTTACCAGTTTTCTATAAAGACGGCAGGTGGCAAAAAAGCATACAGGATTGAAAAAAAGTAATTTATCTCCCATTTATAATATATATATAAATATATATATATATATATATATATATATATATATATATATATATATATATATATATATATATATATATATATGGCTTATATTGAATGGCTTATATTAAAATTGACCAAAAATACCAAAATTGACTAAAAATTCGTTATACAACTTCATTCAAACTACCAAAGGTAACTACAAAGGTAGTTTGAATGAAGGTGTATAACGAATTTTTAGTAAATTTTGGTATTTTTGGTCAATTTTAATATAAGCCATTGGCTATGAACCCAAAAAAGGTAAAGTTCAGTCTGAAAGGTGCATGATTTGAAATATGGTAAATTTTAGACGGATCTAAGATATCCATGGGCATCTTAATGGTCAAACCTTAATTAACATTTCTTTATATTATAAATGAGATAAGCGATACAAGTTTTCTCGACCCTACCAGTTTTTGGCCACCTACTTGTCTTTGTAAGGAAAATGAAAAGACGACGATTGAATTGGATGATGACTGTTAGCAATCAACAAATTGCATTAAAAAAAATTAATAACATTTCAGACAAAAAGGCCTTATTTTATCCGTTTTTCATCGAAAAATTATTTCTTAAAATTATTCGCATACTTTTATGTTGGCCAATTTAATAAATTGCAATATTAGGCGATAACTCATGTGACTAATTTGGCCCGTTTTTTGCCACATCCAACTTTGAAAAACATTTCGTTAACCGGTTCTTCTTCTGTCTAGAAAATTTCAACAAAATTGGTTCATTTGCTTTCGGTTGAAAAAGAAAATAAATAAACAAACAAATTTATAATATATATACAGTGGTGGCAAAAAATAGTAGAAACACATTTCTTTTTAACTAATTTCATAAAACATTTTTATTTTGATACACACTTTCTGAGAAATTCGTGTTGCTTTATAACTTACTAGAGTAACCATTCCCGCGTTGCTGGGAATCTCTGTGTGGTATACCTATAAAATTAATTCATAAGAAAAATTTAAAGTAATGCATTAAAATTAATGATTTTTA
The DNA here is from genome assembly GCA_023159175.1 of Wohlfahrtia magnifica. Lineage (NCBI taxonomy): Eukaryota > Metazoa > Arthropoda > Insecta > Diptera > Sarcophagidae > Wohlfahrtia > Wohlfahrtia magnifica. The sequence continues at coordinate 1,457,785 of JAKWBJ010000198.1, read as the reverse complement.
TTAACTACCAAATCATTTAGACCAAGTTCTGAAACTGACATTCTAACCATTCTCTAGATATACAAATATCAAAATTTTCCTTGCATGAGAGGTGCCATACCCCCTTATTCAATTGCGTTTATATTTCGACTTTAAATGTGGATTGACTGACTACGAAGTTATTTAGACCAGATTCAGAACCTTCCCATATTACCATTCCAAAGATACACAAAATCAGTATTTACTTCGTATAGGAGGTTCCACTCCCACTTATCCTATTCCGCCACTTTTTAACTGATGATGTGTATTGACCACAAATATATAAACTCTTACCATTACTGTTTTAAAACTATACAAACTACTGCTGTATGGAAATTCGTTTTCAAGTAAAACTTATACAGTACAAAGAGGATCACTCTAACGTTAATAACTCGCGAACCAATGGACTTAAAAAACGCATATACATAAAAACCATGGTATTGACTTTACCTTTCCTTTAAGGGCTTACAAAGTAAAATCGGTAAGCACATTTCAGAGAACATCAATTTCAACGCATTTTATAGTCCTCTTATTAATGTTTCCTCGTTTAAACTGGAACTTATAAATAATGAAATCAAATCAAATAATACACAATCAACTAACAATGATGCTTATCGAAATGGAACATTTCATTATGGAAAAGCCGGATATCCAATATATTTTTTGTGTGTTTCTATTATTTTTTCACCACTGTACGTACATATATATATATGAAATTGAGTTTGAAAAATGTATAAAACTGAAAATTATGTACATTTGTGTATTAAGCATTAAACACATAACCAACAGCAAACAGCATGAAAGCAAACAGCAAGTTGTTGCTGGCAGCATTTGCTGCTTTTCTATAGAATCAATAAATATTTTGAAAGCAGCAGCAGCAATAGAAATAGATTTCACTATCATCTGTTTTATTTGTCATAAAAATATTTGTTATAGAAAAAGCTTCTCAAATCCACAAAAATAAAATCATTTTTTAAAATATTACTCAAAAATATAAAAATTAATATAATAATGTGTCTTCAACTTTTTAACTATTAACATAAATGTTGTCTGATACAATATTTTAATTTTATACTGTTGTTTACTGATAAATGTAAAAAAACTATTTTTACGTTTTTTGATTACAAATGTTTATTGTATTAATATCACCTATCCTTTGCTGCCTAATTTGGTGTTCACACTATCGTGCTGAAGCAACTTTAAAAAAAACAACTTAATTTTTGAATGTTTTCCCATACAATGAATAACATAAACGTGTTTAATATTTAAATTCTTTCCAAAACACGTGAAAGCCAGGATACGGATACCAGTTTGAAGTATGTTCAATCATTTTTCTGATTGAAATCTTTAACTGAACAAGCTTTTAAATGGCAACATGTCAAAAATTTTATAAAAATGTAAAAATTAAATTATTTTTTTTTTTAATTAAAAATTTGTTTAAAACTTAAAAACAATTTTTTTTAATTCAAAATTTTTAAATTAAAAAACGATTTTTCAATTACATAGTATAATTGTATGCATTTAATTTATTATGTATTTTGTGCATATGTTGTCGAGCTTAATAATTATTGGTAATGTGGCCAATTATTCTGGACTTGATGACAAGCTCGGTAGCATCTTGTGATATCGGTCTACAATGTATGTTCGAGTGCGCCCTGAATCAACCAGGCTACCACTTCCTCAAATCCTATCCTATGCGTATAGATACAATCAAAATTTCAGAACAAAGGTGGAGACCATACCATACTTCAAAAGGAATAAGCTAAAATTGAAATATGATCGGAACATATAGATGAGCTAGAGGAGACTGTAGTTATAACCATCTATCGTATGTACATACGTACATATAAGAATGAGTAAATAACGAGTCAGCTTAAAAAATTGGATACGAAGCAAACATCAACTAAAGCAAAACTACTCCTATCTTTAATAAACACTATTTATATCTTGTAATTTTTTAGTCTCTTTAAAAATATCATCCATGTTTTCAACTGCGTTGTTAAAAAATACTTAGAATTTATTGACAAGAAATTTTTAGAATATTAAACTTATAAATTTTAAGGTAAAAATGTTTTATTTTTGAAACTTCTACTGAAAAATTTGACAAAATGTCAATGCAAAACATGATAACTACAGTGTGAACAACTTTGTTTAATTTTTTTTAAAAACGTCCTTAAACATGTTTAACTTTAGTAGTGTGGACATAATATAAAAAATAGAAATTTTTATTCTAATCTTGACATTTTGCTGTCTGCTGCTTGCTGTCAGCTATATGTTTAATGTTTTACATTTCAATTATATTTAAGTTTTTTTCAATTAATAGTTTAACATTGATACTGATCAAATAGGTTTAAAATTTTATATCTAACTTATTACCTAACAATTTTTTTGCTTCGGACTTAAAGAAAACAATTTGTACCAATTTTACCATATGTGACGTCCAATATCCATAATATATGTTAAAAAAATAAAAATTTAGCTTTTTTAGACGAAAACAATTTTTTTAGCTCTTTTTTGAACGCGACTTAACTTTATGTTATTTTAAAATCTGGTCACACTGTAAATCGGACATGTTCTGACAATTGATCGGTTTTAAATAAAATTCGATTTGAAAATCGCCAAACATAAGTCAAACGTTTTACTTATGTCAAGGCGAATTCAATTGAATTTGCTTGCATATATTTTTGTAGTGTACGGCATAAACAAACAAAAAAATCGCTTGTGTTCAAGAAAACTATTGGCACGGACAATTGTTAAAACAAAATACTTATTTTAAAAATGATATTATTTTTTCATAAAAGTCGCCAAGGTTCTTGCAAATGCGAACTCCGAAACCCCAATTGTACGCTTCGCAAATTGGCAAAATGCGATTGTCAGAATATGCATGCAGTATGTACGTATTGTCTTTATTTTCATTACTTGAAATTAGGAGTAGAGACTCTTTTCTGACTTCCTTAATTGTCCAAATCTAATGATGCCAAATATATTTTAAATTAATTCCTTTTCAATGATTCCATTAATAATGGTCTTCAACATCAATTTAAAATTATTCCTTTTAATACTCAACATTGCACTGTGGGGCAGATTTGCCCAATTTTTAGAATCAATTAAGCCGCTGAGCTTAGATATTAGATATTGGAATCAATTAAAAAACTTTAGTTTTTATTGAAAAATATAAAGAAAAAGATAAAACAAAAAATAGCAATTTTTTTATTAAAATCTAGCCTAATGATTCAAATAATCATAAATATTTCGAAGGTTACAACACACATTTATTAATTTAAGAATACATTTTTATGTATTTATTAGCTGTGACTTTGTCTTTCATCAGTATCTTAGCCACTGCTTACATTGAAATCCACCTTATCAGATGATGTAAGACACAGACGTTTTGCTTCCTTAGGCACAGCCATTTATTTAGCCTTGGTAGTCTTGCGAGTTGCTGTGACCATCGGTTATGTAATTATTCTTCTATATTATTAATCCTACTATATTTTCTGTTTTTGCGTTATGCTCTCTAACTTTTTAAAATATTTTATTAATAGATTCCAACGACATCTAATATAACTAATAATTTTTTACACACGCTTCTACATATACATACATATATACAATATATTATTTATTAGGTCGATATTTATCCTTGATATATTTGCTGATATTTTGTACTACCAAAAAAATACTCTGGAAGTATACTGAACATTGTAATACTACCTGCAGGCTTTGTCTAATCTATATGTAGTCTAAAAGCTGTTTTAAAATCTTTTATTCTTTTTTAAATACCTTGTATCAATTGCTTGAGAAAAACACAGATATTCCTCAACTTGAGTGATTAAATTAATAGGTCTGTTTCTCTCCTTCCCAATTCAGCTGAGAAACTTAAAATTGGATAATATTGAAGTAAGTTATTAGCTCATAAGATCTTGAAGGTACGAAAAATTTAGTTTTTATCCGTATCTAAGGATTTTGGAGGTTTTCAAACCTAACTTCTTGTTGTACTCGATAGCGCCTATCAGAAAAATAGCATCACATCTCAAGTATTTTTTGTCGCTCCGTGTTATTTACTTGCATAAAACAAAAATTCTAATAAAGCAGGTTTGAAATTACAAAAAAAGTGTTTTGGTGGGTAGCGCCGGGCAGAACGAAGTTTCCATAGCTGGAAACTAGACACTTTGGACTATATAACCCATATAAAAAAACACTGGCGAACACTTGCCGGAAAAAGATCCAAGCCTTTAAAAATGAGATTTTGATTTTTTTAATCAGAAAAAATTGGATATTTTAAAATTGGTCCTACAGTCGTAGTATTATTTGAATATAGTTCATATTCATATAGTTTAAATTAACGTTAGTATAACGACATGCATATTTTGTAACAGTTTAAAGTTGGTGGAATAAAAACTAAATTTTATAAATATTTTGTTCACTTGAAGTGTTTACTTTGAGGGCGCGCCATTCGTCAAATACAAACGGCCTTATGCAAACAAATTTAACAAACAAATTTAAAATGTTAAGCAAAATTCCTTAATGTTGCATGCAAAAACGATTATTAACTTAAAATCCACTTGTTAAACCTACGTCAACTTTAAAAATTTTAAAATAGTAAACTACTTACTTTAAGAGTACTTTAAAGTGACGTTTATATTCTGAATATATAATATAAAAATACAAACAGCATGCGTCAAGGAAAATTTTTTTAAAGCATAAAACCTTACCCAAAAGAATGGCTGTTGCAACATAAATATTAGCTAAATTAATGATCACCATAAAGCCCTAATTCCAATCCAATGGTCAATTTTTGGACAATAGTCAAAAAACGCCTGGAAAAATGTAATTGGTCTTCGTGGAAAATGTTGAAGCTATGGCAACGGATATAATACAAATGGGACTAGATTTCTCTTACGTTTTTGGGTAATATTGTGGAGAGTACGTCTAAATTCTTTAAAATTGTCACACAAAAAAACAGTTCTAAGAATAGTGGAGTGCTCAAAATATAAGCTCGTCTCTATTTAAGCGACAAGCGCAAGACTAAGTGCATGTAGATTCTTTTATATCATTGCCTTTCTCCTATTCCAGTGTTTTAATATCATACCTTTCGTTAATGTTTCTTTGAAAGGACTTGATAATGAATAAATGTATGAAGTTTTGTTTTATTTGATTGAGTATTTAAGTTTTTATAGGAACTTTTCTGTTCAACTTCAAAACATACATTTGGTTTTGCACCCCACTGTATGTACGGTATACTATATAAATTTTTACACCCACTTTATTATCTTCAGTATAATTTTCGAATCCTTTTCTTTTAAAACTAATTTTTTCTAATAAATTTTTTCATTTAAGCACAATAAAAATATTTTTTCTTTAGTGATGTACGTAAAATCAAAACAAATGCACAAAGCTTGTTATTCGGGATTCGAAGAATTTTTGCAATAGCATGTATAACATTAAATAAAATATACATATAAAGATAATGAAAACTGAAACAGATTTATTGAAATATATGATTTTATATTAAATTAATAAAAATATTTTTATTTTCTTTTTTGGTTCAACCACTTGTTTCTGTGGCATTAGTTTTTTTGTATCGCTGACACAAAAAAAACATGATATTGCGAGCATGAAAACTGAAAATTTAGTAAAGCAAATATTAGCTAATGTAGGGTTTCTGCATATATAAAGGGTCCGCCATCTAACGTTTTTTTTCAACTAGTGCTTATTTCGTGAATCGTAACACTTAGCTCATGTCTGATTTGACAGATAATTAGTTTTATCTTTCCGCTGAACGAATATGGTTGTGTATACGCTTGAACAACGCTGGGAAATATTGCGACATTACTTTGAAAATCATGGTAATGTTGCATAATCAAAAATCATCTTTTTAGATGAAGCTCATTTTGATCTTCGCGGGTATGTAAACAAGCAAAATTGTCGCATTTGGGGCACAGAAAACCCGCACGCATACATTGAAAAGCCGATACACCCAAGACGAGTCACTGTTTCGTGCGGATTTTAGTTCAGAGGCATAATTTGGCCATTTTTCTTCGAAAATGAGCAAGGAGTGGCCGTTACAGTCAATGGCGATCGTTATCGAGCCATGTTGAACGATTTTTGTTCACAAAAATTGAAGAGGAGGATATTAGCAATATTTGGTTTCAACAGGGCGGCGCTACGTGCCACACAGCCGAAGCTACACTCGATGTGTTGCGCCCTGTTTTTTAAGATCGCATTATCAGCCGCAGAGCTGATGTCGTTAGGCCACCTCGGAGCTGCGATTTGACACTGTTGGAATATTATTTGTGGGGTGCCCTCAAAGATAAGTGTTACGCCAGCAAGCCAGAGACAATTGACGCTTTAAGGAACAAAATTCGTGAAGCCATTGGTGAAATACAGCTTCACACAATCGCTAATGTGCTTAAAAATAGCACCGATCGTGTATGCTACTGCATGGCCAGCCAAAGCAGCCATTTGAATGAAATTATTTTCTATTATTAACCGGAAGGATTGTACTTTCAAATAAAAAAAGAAATTTGAGAAAGTATTCAGTAGTTTTTTTAAAACATTTTCAAAAAAAAAAAATTATTTGGCGGACCCTACATTTTTTTTAACAAATGTTTATTAAGCTTAAAGTGTGTAGATTTTTTTTGCACATGGCTGGATACATTAAAAAAAAAAAATAAATGCAGTTCAAGTAAGAAAAGTGTATGCTAATAAACCCCATAAACATTTTTCCTCAATCCTCTTTTTTCCGAAAATTTGTTCGGGCTGCCCCAACGTGCATTGTTCTGAACTGCACACATAAATACAATTTTTATTTCAGTTCTTAATTGCTTTCCTTGTTTCTTTAACTTTATTTAATAACATGATTATATACTTAGGAATACAAATGCATGTTGGCTTGGTTATAATCTCAATATCCATAGACGAAATACAAATAATAGTTACGAGTACTCGTATAAGAAATTTCTTCAGTTAAGATTTCACCATATTTCTATTTGTATTTGCAACATCAACGAGTATTTTATATTTATAATTCTATTTCGATTCAATTGGTATTATTTGCCAGAACAATTCTTTCTTGAGTATTATTAAAAATCTACTTGAGATGAGTTTGTGATGATTGCATCATATGTAGGCAGCACGTACACACACTTTTTTCTAAGTTTTATTCTATTTCTTAACGCTTTTCATATTATTTTGCTTTTTTACAAATATTCATTCTTTCTATTTCGTGAATGACGATGATGATGAACTCTGGCTCGAGATGAAAATATGATTTGAAATTTAATAATTTTTAATAAGTGATCACAACACATAAATATGAGTGCATTTGAGGGCATATAAATCTTTTGGAAGTCAGCTAAGAATTATAAAGACAGTGCCACTCAATACCACTACAAATGAAGCCAAAAATAGAAAAAAATTAATGATAATTTGGAAGTTGTATTAAATAATTTGGAGTAGCAGAACAGATGAAAAGATTATATCGTAGACAAATTGAGGAAGAATTATTTTAATTCCATATACATAACTGAATATTGGATTATGTATATGTATGTAATACAGCCTATAAAAGGTAAAACCTAACAAACTAGGCGCACCAAATACATATATTAATGAGTGTCTATAAAAAATCGATCAATAACTTTCCTCTCAACTACCAAACAATCTTTATCATCTTTATTTGCCAATTCGATTACGAATATTGGTGATCCTATAACATTACATTAAATTAAGAATAATTAAAAAACAAAAATATAAACAAAATATAAACTACAAATACATATGCACAAACACAAGTTCCTGATTATTTCCCTAAATAGTTTGCGGTTTCTAGCCGCATTGATTGGGTTCCTAAGTATTCCAGTCCACTGCCGAATGTTTCTAAACCATTAGCACTGCTTCGGGCAAATATCCCGTCTTCCTTAAATTTTTCCCTGGATAATCAATTGCAACAGCTCGAATTTGAAGTTTCTCATAATATGGCCAATATGGGATATATTTCTTTTCTTTATGCGACTAAGCAGCTAATGATCACAATTCATTCCTAGTAGAGCTTCAGAATTTGTAACGTGATACATCCATGGCTAATGATTTTTTTTCTCGAGCGTATCTGAGGTATACATCAAATAAAGCAAAGGTCCCAAAATACTTCCTTTAGGTACACCAGCTTGAATAATCTGAGATTCACTTAAGTAATCGCCTTCTTTAACCCTAAACTTACGTTGAGATAGATATGTTAGTAATAAAATGCAGATGTTCGATGGTAAAATTTGCCTCAGCTTATACTATGCAACCCTTAATGCTATGCTTTATTGAATGCCTGTGAAACATCGATGAAAAGAGCTGAGCAATGCTTTTTTTTCTTCAAAAGCCCTTCTTATGGCGCTCACCAGTCTGTGTTTGTTTGATTGTGCTGTGCTTGCTTCTAAAGCCAAATTGATGGTTTTAAATACACGCAACTTCACTCAATAACGGAGGTTTCTTTTTAGTAATGATTTTTCGAGCAGTTTGGATATATTTGACAATAGACTTAGTGGCCTATATGAGCTCACCTTTGTATGGTCCTTCCATGGTTTCGGTATCATAGAGATAAGCGAACCAACCTCTTAGTCATACGGGGTATCTGCTTTATCATTTTATTACTGATTTTATCAATTCCGGGTGCCTTATTCACATTTAGATCGTTGATAATGGTTTCGATATCACGCCATTCAAATCGTAGTGCTGATGCTGTGCTTATCCGTGTTATTGAAAGTGGAAATTCTATGATATCGTCTGCGACATTTGGAGTGAACACCTGTTTTAAATGTTCTACAAATAAGTTACTCTTCTCATAGTCATCTCTAGTCCAATCGTCAATCAAATTTCGCAATGGAGGTCTGCTTAAAAGGTGGGGTTCCTCGCTGCTCGACATAGAGAATAATCTGAATCTGCGGACGCATCCAGGTTTTCCAGGTAATTATTTAAAAAAGCTGTTCTTCTCGATTCCAACAAAAGTTTAAGTTTTTTTGTACTCTCTTTTAATCCCAACTTAAGTCGAGGAGATCTATGTCGCTGCCATGTTCGCCGTATTCTTCGCTTTTCTGCTAATAACTGCTCCACATCTATAAAGCGAATTCTATTAACTCTGATCTGGCGGGGTGGTAGAGTAGCGTTTTGGGCAGCCATCTTAAAATTTTTTTTAAGCTTCGCTACAGCTTGATCAACGTCCATCGGTTTTCGGCGCTGTGTGTGCTTTGGTATTTTTTTAAACTTTAGCCCGAGCTTGTACGTGCAGAGCAACTAGTTGGAAAAGAGGTCAGCATGGCGACAATAGTTAGAGTGTGGTCAAATGACAACTCTAAAGACAATTCAGCTTGGATCGTTTCTGCAGAAACATCCTTTATAACGCCAAAGTCAATCGAATTGGAAATTTTGTGCCGGTCAGTAGGCCAATACGTGGGTTGACCACTGCGTTAAACAAAATACGGCCTTTTGGACTTATTAAACAAGATCCCCAATAGATGTGCTTAGCATTGTAGTCGCCGGCTGCCAAAAAACCTGGTCCTAGCGATTGAAATAATCTGTATATATAGTATATCTAGGTGGAAAATATACCGATGAAATAACTTATTTTTGTTGCAACTCCTAGATACAAATTGTGGTGGCCTGAAGATAGTCTTGGCAAAATGCATTCAAAGATTATGTTTTATCCGCGATTTTATTAATATTGCGAAACCACGACACGCTTCTGCCCATCGGCTCCTTAGTATTATAAAAGTATATCCATTAACCTTATAGAGACTTCGAGCTGTGAGATGAATTTTCAAAAAGATTCAATTTCATTATTATGTTGGTGGATGCCGTTTGCGTTCCAGAAACATAAGTTTAGACAGCTCATGGTTTGCAAGAGCATCTGCTGCACCTTCAGAATTTCGGACATCATACTGGTCATGATGTTGTTAAAGTTGTCCATCATGGTGGTAAAATTATTAAATTCGGGAGCTCAGTCACAGTTAAAATCAATGAATTCGTAATGTAAATTGTAATCATTGCATAATCTACGGAAAGGAAATTTGCATAATTTCCATAATTTATCCTGAAACACTCCAGTGCAAGAGGGCGAAGTAAAAACCCAGATTCAATATCACCTGGAATGGGGCTGCAAACAAAAGAAATACCCAAAACTGCCCTCCTTCGCTCTAATGTAGGAAGTTTTATCAGGCTCAACCTTGCCTCTTGCGAAAGAAATTTATCAACATAATTCCACGGCCATCCACGTAAATAGAATAATAAAAACTGCATTTGCACAGACTCAATAAAATCAATACGACATTGATAATAAGTATTCCAAACAAACGAGGAATACTCCAAAATTGGCCTGATAGGTAATATGTATAACTGTCCCGTAACATAAGGATCAGAGAACTACCTTGACCAACTATCTCTACACAAAACTAAGAACAGCTTACTAGTCGTCATACTAACATAATCAGGAAATGACACTTTCCTGTCCAAAAACACACCTAAATCAACAAAGGTAGTAACGATGTCTAACTTGTAAAAATCGATCGTATAGCCAAAAGGAATTTCGCTCCTGCGGAAAAAAGCCATATTGTTACGTTTTTACCTTTTTAAAAACGTGTTTTTATGAGTTCGTAGATTGTAGTTAAAATAAAATAAATGTTGTTTGGTTTTAATTTAAAAAAAAATCTTTTATTCAACACAGTTTTGTGTACCACTGCTTGTAATCTTTTTACAGACAATAAAAATTTTTATTTTTAATTACTCTTGCTGTTTACAACTTTGTAAAGAACAACAATTACTCGACAGATCTTCCTTCCTAAAGACCTTCCAACCCGATCGTAGCTATAACTTAGGTTCGATCACAACCTTTTCAACCAGAGGCAATCCACACTTAACTCTCTTTACTGAGTTAGCTTCAACTAAACAGGTTTTCTACTTTACGATTCACTTCACGAGTTTACTCCTTATAAATCTCTCTTCACACAAAAGCCTTGCTGAAATCGGAATAAGTAACATCAATTCGAGCACCAGCGACAAAGCCCCTGAAAACCCTCGTAATAAATTAAAGAAGATTAGTTACCTTAGACCTCAGTGATGCCAATTTAGCCATTTTCGGGCTAAGTTTTGCACTTTATTGAGTACCTCAATGAAGAAATTGTTTGGCTCTAAACTAAAAAACACGCAAATTCAGCTCCTTTTGTTATTATTATTTAGCCCTTTTAGTCCATTTTCACTTCGATATGGTTAATTTTTTTTTGTTTATCTGGCAATATTGTCATGTCTAACTTTTGTATGCGTGCTAAAAGTAAATGATGTGTTATTTTTAGATGGAGCGCTGAACCATTTGGTAATGCAAGATATAGGACACACTTTCTAAAAATTGGATAAAGTCACGATAGATCTTTAGCTATATATATTTACTGAAATCACCTTGTTAGACATTCAGCTACGATAATTTATGCTTCGGGTATATGAATACATGCACCAGTCTCAAACGAAATCATTGTCGTTGTTCAAGCTACGAAATACAATAAATACAGTAGTTTTGACTTACCTGCGCAACTAACTTTTGCTAGAACTTTTGTGCAGATTAGCCAAAAGTGCAGCTATCGTAAATGCCTTTACCTGCTTTATCGTACAGGTATGTGAATAATTAAAGATTATTGCTTTAAAGACCAGCAAGTCATCTGAAATTAACTGATGGCAACTTGGTCCTTGCAATCTAGTGACTATTTCAAGGAATACATTTGAACAAAGCAATTGTTTCGTTTTTTAAAGTAAAGTAAAATTCACTTTTTTTTGTTAAATGCAGCTAACCGTGCTTTTTTCTATGAAAAGCATAAGGAGGCACATACGTTAAATGTGCAGGTACAAAAGCTGCATTTAAAAAATACTTTTATACTGAATCTAGAGAAATAAAAACATAAAACAATAATGTTGAGCAGGTAAAGTCAATATGCACGTAAGTTAAAGGCAGGTAAATCAAAACTACTGTACTAACAAAACATACAAAAAGTCACAATATCACATAGATAATAATATATAGACCAAAAAGTGCAAATTTTTTTAGCAAAGACCAATTTCAGAAGACAGTAAATGCTACTTTAACTACATTTGTCTTTTAATTTAGTTTAATGTCAAGTGATATCATACTTAATAATATTTTTAATAAATTTTTTTATATAAATTTTTTGATGTTTTACTTTAAAAAGTATATTTTAGCCCTTTTTTGAAAAAATTGCCAAGATAATCCACTAAGGTGGCGTGGTTTAGTGGTTAGAGCGCACACATAACAACACAAGCAACCCAAGTTCGAGCCCCAGCTGAGTACATGACAAAAAATATATAATTGTGGTTTCGAGTTTTTTTAATAAAGAGGCAGACTTCCCTCTAGACAACTCCATCTAAAAAATAGAGAAGACGCCTCCCTGACCTTCCAGCTTACCTCTGGCGGTGATAACAAACACCAGACCAAGGCGAATTTAATAAGGTTGTCTCATTTTGAAAACGAATACGACACTGTAAGCAGACTTTAACATCGTGTCCAGTTAAATGCAACACGGTAGTAACTGTGTGTCACATATATTTGCTGTAAAAAATTGTAATGGCGAATCGTTTTGACACTCTTCACTTATCAGCTGTTGCTTACGTAGCAAGCCAAGGTCACCTGGTTCGAATTCGCCTTGCATCAGACAAGTGATCAGGAAAGAACGCCATCTAATGGGAGAAAATTACAATGGTAAAGTAAAGATTTACTACCAATTGGCAAGGATATTCACCACCACACAATCATAGCTACAGTCGATTAATCATCTCCTTAGCTTGAAAGATCAAATTGTTTAATGAAAGAATATTGATAAGTACTCAAAAACAAAGTTTACTTATGTACTTATCTATATTTTTGGTTGTATACTTTATACTTACAAGCATACATGTCTGTACACAAACATCTTAAATAACTTAAATAACATCGATGTTGTTTAAGTACAACTTATATTTAATTTAGTTTATTTAGCTTTTTTCTTTAAGTTTTTTTTATTACCTCATATTTTCACTCTTGATTATATCTACAACTATTATTATTATATCTGCAACTCTTGGAGAAGTAAAAACATCTTATATTTGAAAACAAATAGTTTATATATTTTACAACCTTTTAATTTCAAGATAAATATTTGAAAATTAATAAAGGAGATATATTCTCAATATTTAATTTAAAATAAATTATTTATTTTCTTTATATTGGATTTATGCCTTAACATTTGGTCCATTCAAGCCGAATTACACAAAAAAATTCAGAAAACTTGGGCGCCCTTCACGACGATTTTTATCATTACATATCTTCTATCACAAGGTTAGTAATTTAATAATTATTTCAGTGTAATTTATGTGAATTTAATATACAATAAAGTGTGTGGACGATCGTATATGATTTGACATAAGAACACGCACATAAGTATATAAAAATAACAAAACAAAGGAACATAAAAAAACAAAAGTGCTACTGTGAGTGATCGCGGTCGTTTAATTAGGTACGTTTTAAAATTTGTGCCGGCTTACTACTAATTTAATCAAATTTGCGTTTTGTTTACTTGGACGGGCCGTCCGTAATAATAACTTGTTATATATATAAATACTTTTAGTCGGTATATTATTATATTTTCGGTAATATTTGGAAATACAGTGCCGTGGAATTTTTTAACACGAGTGATACACAATTTGATTTTGTTATTTATTATTTTCGGTTTATTTGACATAGAATTTATTAATAAAATTTTTTTCTTGAAAATTGTTTGTTTGATTTATTTTTGTGTTGAGCATTATTTTTTTTTTTTTTTTTTTTTGGTTTGACAGGATGCCTTCAACGTCGTTGGATAAATTTATACGCACTTTAGATGCGTTAGTGAAGTTCGACGTTAATTTCAATCATAAGCTCGAGTATAGTGCAAATTTATTTGTATTTGAAATTTTAGATAAGGAATTAGAGCAGCTTTGGGTTAGAGTAGGGAGAGCCTATGAAGATTTCCTGGATTATATTGAGAAGTCTGGTAAGGCAAAAACCAAAGGCATCGAAGTGGCAAAGTCGAAATACACTTCGACTATGTACACATACGCAGAATGCTCTGCAATAATCAAAAGGAAAGTGGAGGAGTTAAAGCCGAAGGTGCAACCAATTGCTGAGACGAGACTGCAGGTAAATGAGAATTAGGGATTTATTCACCGCATTATATATGAATAATAGTCGTCTTAGCAATGTTAAAAGATTGTGTTATTTAGTAAAAAAGACTGGTAAAGAAGTTATTGCGATAGTTTTAAAACTACCTTTGATCAACAATAGGTTTGGCATCGCTTGGAATCTTTCAAGGGATACTTACGAGAATCCACGAATGTTGGTTAACAACCAACTTAAGAATTTATTTGAGTTAGCTACGCTGACTAAGGAGACAACCGCGGTTCTAAAAATTTTACAATGTGGAATCAATGGATTTTTGGTCGCGATGTCTATTTATATGATTTCAACATCGAATTGTGATCATATTATTGTTTTTACTTGTATTCAGCGCTTACCAGAGCAGACGCTATCTATCTAGGAACAGGGCGTTAAAGATAAAATATCATCATTACCCCTATGGAAAGATTTGAATTGCTTTCTCATGAATTCAAAATAATTCAAACTTTAGACTGTATACGCGATCTCAAAGGGTCAAATGTTGGCAAACAAGAAGATGATAATAAAGTACGGACACATGTTTCGAATACTTCGCAGGAATCTTCCTTGACAAATTTATCTATTGACATTTTGCCATCGTTTTCAGAAGATGTCTATTTCTGAAAGATTTTCAGCGAATAGAAGACGTAATTGCTGCGTTAATTGTCTTTCGAGGACATACAAAGTTAAGTGGATTATCCAGTAAATATCGTCAATCGGTATTGTAAAATTCGAGCTTTGGTTCATCTTTTTTGCAAACGATGGAAAGAGGAGTATTTGTCCTCTTTTCATAAAAGCTATAAGTGGCAACATAAGATATGTTAAACCCAAAGAGGTTTTCGTTATACAACTAACCGCGGCTACATAGAATTTAGATATTGTCGAAAAAATTTATTCCGGTTCCGACGGTCCTGTTCGCATCGTCAATATTCCTACTAAGAACGGGGTCGTAAAGCATCCAATAGCAAAACTTGTCGTATTGCATTAACACCAGCGTTGCCACAACTTCGAGTTTTTTATAACCCAATTTCAAGAAAAAAGTAACCAAAAAATAACCAACATTTTAAATCATAATTTTAATACAAAAATATTTAAATATTATTTTATATATGAAATTTATAGCACTGAATATATACTGGTCAAAAAAATTTAGTACAACAATTGATGAGGCATATTCTCCTACGAGTATTTGTTATAGTCATTTAAACTATGTATTAAAAAACTTCGCTTAATAGCCTTTACTAACAGATATCTTAATGAAACGCTAAATACCCGAACCAAAAAAAGCGTTAAAGTGAAATATGTCTAATATTTATACTCACTTTCTCGAAGTTTTATTGCTTTGATTACTTGCCAAAACTTATCCTGAATATGTTCCACCGATCTCAACGTGCGGGAGACTATTTATGCAGTTCAGAAGTAATGATTTTTACATGAAAAGTGAAGACCTCGTAGGTCAGACAAAAATGTTTGGAGATGATGAATTAAGGGCGTTACTCTGTGAGATTATTTTCAAACTCAAAGAGCTACTCAAGGTGGAAAAATTGTATTATTACTAGAAAGTATATTTATTAGAACAACGCTCGGCTAAATGTTCAAAGATCAGTTGAAATGAAATAATTCAGCCACATTATAATCCAGGCCTTGCCCGCCAGACAATCATTTGTTTCGATCGTAGTACCTTCAATTTAGAAAAATGTAATAAATTGGCTCTATTCGTTCTTGACCTCAAAAAACTAGCAGTATTTTGTTACGAAATCGATATGTTGCCAGAAGGATGGGAAAGGTTATAGCATACTGGCAACAAAAGGCCAAAGTTTGCCAAAAATTTGTTTTTAAAGTGTATCACCCAATAAGAACCTGGATAATAAATTAAAAGAAATCATTGTTTTTTTTTTTTTTGTCTATACATCAAAGAAAAAATAACCAATTTTAGTTAAAAATAACCAAAACGGCAACACTGATTAATACTGAAACTTAATATCGAGTTTCAAAATAACAAAAAATTGTAAGAGTTCGGGCAAATGTCCTATTTTCTAACAACCTCACAACCGTCTGTTACATGGACACGATAAAAAACGCACTCGTTAGCATCACGTACACGACGTCCAAAAACGAACATTGTCGTACCAATCAGAGACGCTATAGCGTTGTCGCCAACATTGCGGGTTAATCTGATGCTGGCCTCAAAAATCCCTGTGCGGGCAGTTTTGGACGCATGTTGTCAACACAGTTATATTTGTGCGGAATTAGTGGCAAAATTGCAAATACCAAAAATTAAATTTGGTAGTTAACACTACTGACGAATTGAAATAGCCTCACTATAAACTATATAATACATCGCAACGTATTTATTTACTGGTTCAATTTTATAAAATGCCTGCAATAAGGACTCCACAATCCTCTATTTCAGATTAGATATTAGAATCATTTCAACGATTCCGATTAGCCGAACCTAATTTTTTTTTTTTCGATCAAGCGGGGTGGCATTAGTATTGGTACTAATAAAAATGTGGAAAAGTATTACATGTAATTGTGTTCTATAAATTTAAAAGGAGGGGGGATCTATTTTGCAAAACAGAGAAAACTGTCAAAAGTGCTGAAAAATTTTTAAATTTGTAAAGAATCGAACATCAAATTTAATTAAGCATAAGTGCGTTCATTCGCAGCCTCATGACAGTACACCAATTCAAAACAAATACCGAAGAGAGAAATGCTTGCTTTGAAGCATTCACATATTTTACTATAGAAGACTATCATCTTTTCTGTTGAAGGCTCCGGTATTCGTAAATGAAATCAAAAGTGTCTACAAAATGGTGAAAAGTATGGTGAAAATGTTGATTTAGACAACTTTAGCGCAAGGACATTGTCATGAAAAAGCCAATTGATGGTCACAGAGAAAAAAGAATAAAACCAAACATACAGAATCTTATTACCAATGGTGAGGCTGCAGTTACAATTGATATGTGGAGCGACGATTACAAGAGAAATTTCTAGTTTGCGACTTTACACTTCCAAGTGAATTTCGAATAATATGTCTAATAAAACAGTTAACAAAACAGAAAAATAAGCAACCTTTTCGAAAAAGTCGATGTGACTGATATATTAAAAGTTGTGTTCGTAACTGATCGTGGAAGTAATATTTTAAGAGCACTAGAAGATTTCATAAGAATAAGCTGTTTGGCTCATCTTTCTTCTAATGTCCAAACAGATGCTTTCGAATCTACAAATGAATTAAAAGGAATTACAAATTACTTTAAAAAGGCCAATAAGCAGCACATGCTGAAACAACTTTGAAGAGCAATTGCCCTACAAGGTGGAATTCGAATTTCGCAACGTTTGAATCAATTTTGAAAAATTACATAAAGACCAATGAAATGAATGAAAGAATTTTGTATCGAAAAACTAACCGAAAATCATACTGAACTTAAATAATTATCCTAAGTCTTACACATATAAATATTTATTAGAGAATTTTGTTATCATATGAATTTTTAGTTATGTTAAGTTTATCAAAATTTTTTTTATCAGTTTTTACTTTTTTTATACACAACAAACAATTTAATTTTTTAAATAAAACTCTTTGAAAATGTTTTGAAAATATGGTAGTCCACATATGTGTACAGTCATATTTACACTTTTATTTGCTATATCACAACGATTTAAAAAGGTTTTATTTTGTAAAAAAGTAGTATACTCAGATACTTGAGTAGAAATATACCCATACTTGGGTATACCCCTTCTCAAACACACTTTACACTTATAACTGCGGGTATGACAGGCACTTCAAGCAACTCCTACTTGTAGTTATTTAAGTTGAGCTGGCTTTGTATATGTGTGTATGGATATCGTTTTATTTTTAACACTACTTAGTCATACTTGTTTGGTTACCAATACTTTAAGTACTTTAAGTACAATACAGTACTCAAAACCACACTTTTGTCATTCTCTAGTTCCGATTTTTGTTTAATGTACTATTTGATGCATAACACGTAAATCAGTACACATATGTACTGATTTTTTCATGTTTGTACTTCTTGTACTGATTTTTATTATAAAAATTTTAAATTCACAAAACAAAGGGTACATTAAAAATAAAGGCAAACAAAAGGAACTAGCCAAAGTATTTTTACACCAGAGGCTATTTTTGTGTACTATTCTGTGATGAAAAAGCCAAAATTACGTTTCGCCAGACTGTCCTTTATTTGTGGAGGAACACAATGTTCCAGAATTATGACAAATGTATTATGTATGTGAAGTGCTAAATAAATTAGGATATATAACAAGTTTTTATATAGGTAATATTAACGTTAATGGACATCAAATCTTAATATCAATCTTAATAATACTTGTGTTTTATAGTGGAGCGAAATGCTCCGTCATGTACAAAGACGTTGGCTTAGCTTAACTCAAGTAGTCGAAAGGCTTTACGAAAACTACTTATGTAGCAATAAAATTCGTTTTCTTTTAACAGATTGTCAGTCTTTTTCAGCAATATTTTAAGTTTTGTGCATAAGAAGTACTTTTATATGAGAAGGATGGCTTAATAGTTGTTAATATGCATCAGATAATCAAGCGACTTCGAGACAAATCTATAACTGTAATAACTTGGATAAAATTGTTTTATTTAGAAAAAAAGTAATGTTACTTTGACTTCAATAGTAGCATTTATCGAACAACATGTTAAGATATAGGATAATAATTTTTAAGATCCGAGTGTTTTCAATTTATATGCTGATATTCAATTTAATGATTCTGAATTGGAGAAAAAAAGATAAATGAACTGCGAATACAAAATTTTGAAAACGTATTGATAATAAACCCAAATTTGTATGGTAACCAAATGTTTGTAATTAATTTTAATATGGTTTAAAGACTGATAAGAGATGAAAAATTTATAAACAAACATTATACACATATTTTTTATAAAAACATGTATTTTAAGATCGTCATAAAATTACTGTACCTTTTGCAACAATTGCAATAATAAACAAGTAGTTTTAATATTCTGTTTAACTTATTTTATGGTGAATAAATCTCGTTACACTAGCTGAAGCATTTCGAGCTACTTCTATTCGACCATTTATCTCCTTTGAAGAATCCCATTTTCAAGTCCAATTTTGTGCTGTTTTTTGTTTTTCTGCTTATAATCATATACATATTTTGTTTTGTCTTGTTTACTTTAATTTGCAGACCAAAATCCTGAATCGCTTAGACAACTCCGTTTAATAATTCTTACAGTCTCATAAGGCCAGTGATATGCAAAATTAAAAATGTAGTTGTGTTACTGAGAACATGGAAGTTACTCTCTCAGCGAGAGTAAAGTCGAAGTTTTAATTTTTTTTTTTAAATCAACATATATCCCCTGCACATCTGTACTCGTCGCTGTTTCAGTGACAACCAGCGTTGCCAAATGTGCAGATTTATCTGTATTTTGCAGTTTTTTTAAGTACTGAGCAGTTTTGAAGTTTTTTGTTTAAAAATAAGTTTTTTTGATTTTGCGGTTTTTGACATTTTAGTTTTCTACTTTCAATTTTGTTACGTTTATTACAATTTCTGAATTAAAAATTGTACCTCATTTGCTTAATATACCTTTCTTTTTGCGTACCTTTCTTAATGCGACAATGTAATTTTTTTGACCATTGCTCACAAAGAAAGGAAGAAATCACACACT
Organism: Wohlfahrtia magnifica; assembly: GCA_023159175.1. Lineage (NCBI taxonomy): Eukaryota > Metazoa > Arthropoda > Insecta > Diptera > Sarcophagidae > Wohlfahrtia > Wohlfahrtia magnifica. The sequence goes on along the minus strand of JAKWBJ010000198.1, from coordinate 1,437,878 downwards.
GTGTGACATTCACAATTATGGCTAATAAAGTTGCGATTTTCTGTGCAGTCATTTTAGAAAATAAAATGAACGGTGGGATCACATTACGTACTACGTAAGTACGTACGTATATTGAATATTAATAAAGGCATGAAAATATAAATTATCCGGAATATTCTGTAAATCGAAATCGAAAGAAATTGAAATCGAAATAAACTTCAACTTGATATAATTTTCAAATTAGAGAAGATTTTGATATTTTTTCTTATTAATTCACTTAATTACTTTTTAAATAACTTTTTTGATTATCGGATTATTTTTTTTAGAAAATTCACTCGATTTCAATTTAATTTGATTTCGGTTTGCAAAACATACCAATATATGTAAATATATATTTTACTTTTTTAAGTATGTGCAGTTTCACTTGAATATCCGTTTTTTTCTTCAAAATTTCCAGTTTTTCTAAAAAAATTATGGCGACACTGGTGACAACTACAAGCAAGAGAAGAAACTTCTTTTTTATTTGTTTGTGCCTTAAAAAAAATTGCATACATTCACTACACATGTCCATTCGTTGATGTCTCATTGACGATTAAAAGCAAGAGCGTAAGAATATGTGCGTTCACGACTGCATTAGGCTATCGGCCATTCGATTTTACACTTTGATCCATGTTGTTAAATTAATCTTGAAAAATCCTTTCTGAATAAATGTTTAATAACAGCGTGTGTGCCAATATAAATTTTGTATTCATTAGATTTCCTTATCATCTATTCCCCCAAGTTTATCATGTTTGACAGTGTCAAAAGCTTTTATATAATCTATAAAGCATACCTTGTATGTATGTTATAATCTTCAAAAATGCTTTGAGTGCGTGTGATATTAAGCTTATTATTCTGTATTCAGTACACTGTTTCGCATAATTCTTCTTAGATAGTATTATAAAGGTAGACTTCACCCATCATCCAGTATCATCTTATTTTTCTCATGAAGGTTAAAATATAATTGTTTTATTTATTTTTTGTTTATTTTTTTAAATAATCTTGGGATAGATCTTTTTTTTTGGCAAAAGAAATAGAGAACTTTCAAGTTCTCCACGGACTAAACTTGCTCTTCATTTGGCCCACCACGCATTTTTTTTCTTAATCAGCGTTTACCTAATAAATAGTCACCTTGCGCCATAAATTGAAACTTTTGCTAGTGGGCCTTAGGCTTTAAATTTAAGTGCCCTCAAAGTTGGTTAGCCATCGCTTTTCGTTTGTAATTATTTGGCGTTCAATTTTTTTGCTAAGTTTGTTTGCTTTGGTATAAAGTTCCTAAGTATTTCCTTTTGCATTGAATTATTTTGTACTTTGGACCAAAAATGACTAAAAATTAAGTTTTCGTAAACAAATTCCTTTTTTAGTTAATTTCTTGTGTAAAAACGTTACTTCGCATGCTTCTTTGCTTGCGAGTAAAAACTCACAAGCTTACGTTCAAATTATTGTTCCTTATCGGAAACCATCATTAGAAATTTTATTCATGATCGAATAAAAGAAATCCAAGTAGTCAAAAACTCGTTCGTTCGAATAATAATTCGTTCGTATACGAATGCCTGAATTAGCCTCCAAAGGCAATCAAAAAATGTTATTTCAGCCACGTGAAAATAAAAACGCATTAGATTTTGTACAAGATTTCAAATTTTATTTTGCGAGATTTCGTTCAGGTGTAAATATCCTTTTAGACTAAGATTATGTTTAAAAAGGCAGATTTTCATTTGCCTAAAATAAATATTAAACATAGAGAAAACTCATGACACCCCGATTATTACCTCCCGAACCAGCTGATGCCTGAATAGACTTCTTCCCAGTCAGAGACCCTGGCGGACGCAAACTCACTGAGACTACTAAAGAAACTCTGGTCTATCAACCTAAGTTTACGTCTCTGGAGAGCCGGACAAAGAAAAAGGACATGTTTCACGGTCTTTGACTCGTCATAATTGCCACATACTCGGTAAAACTCAAGAGTGTCTGCTTCCCATAGCCTTGTCCTTACCCTTAGAGCGCAGTTCCCAGTCAAAAACCTATCAGAACTCTTAGAGGTTCCCATTCAGTCCTCGAGCGGTCGAGTTTAGACCAAAGCAGCCTGAAGACCTTACAGTCTCCGCTGTCCATCCATGACTACTTTGTAAACGCCATCTATCGGTGAAGGACTATGTTCTTACCTATGTTTGTTTACCTTTTAATTGACGTTTGTTACCTTTTAATTGCCAATATGATTAAATCAATTGGAAATAAAAAGTTAGATGTATTCGCTCCAAAATGAATAGCCTTCGACCAACGCCTTCTTTTAGGGAAAATTAACAGTTAACAGTTAACAGCTAATTTACTCTTGTTACTTTTTGTATTGTGCGAAAAAAAAAAACAGTGAAAGGCATTATTTGAAATTTGAAAATTTTTGATTATATAATATATATTGTAATATTGTGCTATTTGGTAAGATGACTGTTTTTTATGAATAATCATCATAATTTGCTTTGATTAATTTTGCGCTTAGGATACGCACTTTATATAAAGGAATTATTCAGTTAGGAACTTACATTATTCTTCGTAATATAAAATTCTCATATATCTGTTTTCTCCAATTATTTAGATTGGGCACATATTGCCTAATAAATATGATTTTCTTTAACATTTGGAGATATACATACATGTTTTATGATCAGTTTAATATTCTATTTTGCTTGACATTGAAATTTTTAAACCCTTTTCTAACACTGGTGATTGCGTTAAGCCGATATTGCTCAGTATTATTTCTCTTGTTGTAAAATTATGTTGACGGCAAAACCTACAGAAGTTTAGTATATATAAAGGGTCCGCCATCTAACGTTTTTTTTCAACTAAATGCTTATTTCGTGAATGGTAACACTTAGCTCATGTCTGATTGGACAGACAATTAGTTTTATCCTTCCGCTGAACGAATATGGTTGTGTATACGCTTGAACAACGCTGGGAAATATTGCGACATTACTTTGAAAATCATGGTAATGTTGCAGAATCATAAATCACCTTTTCAGATGAAGCTCATCTTGATCTTGGCGGGTATGTAAACAAGCAAAATTGTCGCATTTGTGCCACAGAAAACCCGCACGCATACATTGAAAAGCCGATACACCTAAGACGAGTCACTGTTTGATTTTGGTCCAGAGGCATAATTGGGCCGTTTTTCTTCGAAAAAGAGCAAGGAGTGGCCGTTACAGTCAATGGCGATCGTTATCGCTCCATGTTGAACGAATTTTTGTTCACATAAATTGAAGAGGAGGATATTAGCAACATTTGGTCTCAACAGGACGGCGTTACGTGCCACACAGCCGGAGCTACACACGATGTTTTGCGCGCTGTTTTTGAAGATAGCATTATCAGCCGCAGAGCTGATGTCGCTTAGCCACCTCGGAGCTGCGATTTGACACCGTTGGACTATTATTTGTGGGGCGCCGTCAAAGATAGGTGTTACGCCAACAAGCCGGAGACAATCGACGCTTTAAAGGACAATATTCGTGAAGCCATTGGTGAAATACAGCTGCACACAATCGATAATGTGCTTAAAAATTGCACCGATCGTGTAGGCTACTGCATGGTCAGCCGAGGCAGCCATTTGAATGAAATTATTTTCCATTATTAACCGGAAGGATTGTACTTTCAAATAAAAAAAGAAATTTGAGAAAATATTCAGTAGTTTTTTTTATAGCATTTAAAAAAAATTAGTTGGTGGACCCTTTATATATTGTGCAGGAGAACTGAGAGGATGAAGCAAAAATTAGTATGAAAAACGGATGAAATAAGAAAATTTAAAAAAAATGAATAAGTGTTGAATATAAGAAAATTGAAAATTTTAAAATTGAAAACTATCTGTGTTAAATCTGTGTGAAATAGTGAAGATATTTTTAGTAAAATATTAATTTTAGTAAATATTAAGTATTATTTTTAGTAAATTAATTTTAGTAAAGTTTGGTGTACAGAGAGAATATAAATATGTATTAAAAACAATACGTCCCTAAATGTAAAATATTGTTTAATTAGTTAAACGGTACTATTAAATTTTAGTGTTTTGCAACATTTATTGTATGTAAAGTTAAATATCATTATTACATGTTCATATACATTTTTTTAAATCATCAATATTTCTCCGTATTAAAACTTGTTTCAGAAGTGATCGAACATGTTTACCGCTCGTCACCAAGGTTATCAGATCCTTTTTAAGCTTTTTCGCCAAATTCAATTTCAAAAATCCCTAAAATCGGCAAATTATCTGTTTTTACATTTTGGCAATAAAATTTATTAATTTTTTTAAAAAATTAAAAAAAAAATTGGAAACAAATAAAAAAAATTGTTCAGAATTCTTAAATTTCGCCAAAAGTGGAAAAAATTCGCCATAAGCTAGAAAACTGTAAAAAATAATTTTTATGGTTACTATAAAGTACATTTTGGATATAGATATGTAGTCTCATTATTGTTATACAGTTTTTCTTCGACACATTTCACATTGCCTTGTATTGGAATTAAACTACACTATGCGACAAAAAAGAACGAACGTAAAATACCTTCAAAGTTATACTATTTTTTTAATAAACGCTATCGAGTACAACAAGATTCAGTTTTTGAAATTTTCTAAAAACCTCCAAAATCTTTAATCACGGGTAAAAAATAACGTTTTTTCGTACCTTCATACACTTATAGACTTAGAATTTAGCGCAATACTATCCGATTTTAAGTGGATTTAGAGAGAGGAAGAGTTGACCTTTTAAATGATGATATGATATACTTAATAGCCCTGAGGTGTGCATATGTGTGAATTTTTCAAGCAAACACATTAATTGTTTTCACATTTGTCAAGTTTAGAGCTTTTTGCGTGCCATTTATGAACTTAAATATTTCATTGCGAATTGCCTAAAATTGCATTACATAAGTAAACTGGAACCTAAAGACCTATTATTTATAGTTCCACATAGGCAACTACAAATTTCTCGTTGCCGAGAACATAATTGAAGTTCTGCTGCCATCTATAATCGACACATTAAAATGAGCACGTTCACGAATTTCATAAAAATTCCAAAATAATGATTTTATGTTTTTGTATTTTTATCAAAAATAGCCAACAAAATCGTCAATTAATTTACAAATCGCCAAGCCGAAAATTAGGATGCCAAATAACTTTTAAAATCGTTTGGCGAGAAATCGCCAGATCTGACAACCCTATTCGTCACATCAAAAGATCTTCTGATGGAAACCAACGAGTAATTTGTGAGTAATTACAATTTATTTTTTTTATTATTTTTGTTTTTTCATTTTTATTTTAACATCTTTTTGTTTTGGTTACGAGAAATCGTTTTTTTAAGGTGACCACAAAAAAATTCTAATTTGAAAAGTAATTTATGATCTTTTAATCTTTGTTGATTTTTTTTTTTTTTTTTCTGAACATCTTAATGTATTTTGATTATAATTTTTTTAATTTTTTAAATTTTTTTAAATTTGTTTATTTTATTATTTATTTTGTTTAATTTTTTAATTTTATTTTAATTCTTTTGCTATGATTTTTTTCCTTCTTTTACTTTTGATTTCTTTCGTTTTATTTAATTTTTTATTATATTTATTAGACAATTTATTTTATATATTTTTTTTTTCTTCAAATTATAATAAGTTTATCATGAATTGCTAGGTTTATTGTGTCTGTTCGCCGAAAACAAGTTGGATTATTATGATCTAGAATGTGTGAGTGGTTTGATATGTAACATCTAGGTATCGAACTGTGGTTGTGTGCTTCCATTATTTCTGTTTACACTTATGTTAATATTTATTAGACAGATTGATTAATGAGCACACAGAAGTAAAATTTCTGTTAGGTAACATGTATGGAATAGGGTATATCAAGGCATTTAAAAAAAAACCCATCAGTGAGCTATAGTGTTGGCTTAGAAGCGTGCTTCCCTTGCATATAATCCCAACAATCACTATCAATTTTATGTTAAACTTTAGGTTATCTATTACAGACATTGTCTAAATGGTCAAATACCAAACATTTTAGTGACCACATCAAGAATCCAACAAATTTTAAAAAGTTTCGATAAAATTAAGTGTAGCTCCAAGCCAGGCTTTAGCAGCGCAATGAAAGTGCTAGACTTCGTTTTGCAGAAAAACTTAATTTTTGGTAATAATAATATAGATGGCCTCGATGATCTTTAAAAATATTGGAAAGATATTAGCCAAGATCGTAAGACTCGTTTTTCCATAAATTTATACAGCGGTTCTCTTATGATATCGGATGAGCTTTCGTGTAATGAACCCGCTTTATTACTCATAAAAAGAATGTAAACCTGTGCATTGACCATGTTGACAATATTTTAGTTGCCTACGTGGAAATTTTTCTTCATAATTCCTCTATTTTCCAACAGGATAAAGCAGTAGTGCACAATTCTAAGGCAATTAAAAATTATTTTGTGTATAAAAACATGAACATGAGAGAAAGGTCGGCTTTAAATCCCATAGAGAATATTTAGGCCATTCTGCTACAACGCGTTTATGCTAGCAGCCGCTAGCTTGAGCACATGCAAATTTGAAAATGGAAAATTTGTCGCTCTGAAGGTATCGAAATCTAGTCGCATCTATGTCAAAGAGATTTATTGATGTCATTATATCCAACCGGCTTAAAAAATGTTGATAATATTAGCTTGTACGCTATACTTACTTCGTAAAGAAAAATATGTATATTTTTTAATTATAATAAGAAGAAGTTTCTGAAATAAAACCATCTGATTTTAAAAAAGCGTCGTAAGTGTTGTACGCTATTTTTATTTCGATAAGTGTTTGTAGTTTTAAATATTGTATGTATATTCGAATATGCAATATCTCTTAAAAAGTTTTATGAAAATATTGAAAAACAAAAACCTGAGACTCTTGATCTCGATCTGATTAAGGTCTGTTACCCATCTGCTTCAATGGTTGAAATCTTAGATTTCGAAACTGTGATACAGAGTATTTTTGGTACCAAAACAAAATTTTTTTGCTTACTTACAAGGGTCATTGATGTTACTGATTATATAAATATAACCAAATTTTTCAAACATTTTGATGTATGTGGATATATGTGATTAAATCACAATTTATCGATTTCTCATTTATAGAGAACTAATGCTGTCCTTTCTATCAATTAAATTAATATTTAAGCGATAAAAAAATTCTCAACATTTTTTATTGAATTATATACTATGTACACATGTACGAGTATGTATATCACAATTTAAATTTAAATTTTTATTAATAAGACTGTACTTTTATAATAAATGATTTGTTACTAGAATCTCTCAATTGAAAACATAAAGTAAATTTAACTATTAACCTAATTCTGACTAATGGAAACTTAAATACACAAGAAAGTGAGGCCAGTAAAACACTTCTAGTGAGTACCAGATTGCAGATTATCGTTTTAACGTACGTTTTTTTGAAGAAGAGATTAATTAGACCATAAAAAATTAAAAAAAAATCAAAATTTTTACTTTTTGGGTTTACTTTCAACAAAATTAAATTATAAATTTTTTATGTTGATAATTACGCGGAAAAAACGTTGCCAAATAAAGGACACTGCTAAAATCCAAAAACACCTTTTCGTTTTAGATAGCTTTAGACATATCCGCTATAATGTAAAAAAGTTAAAAATGGTTTGTAAACACACCTGCTCGATACACGTTAAATAAAGTAAATGGTTATTTAAATATTCAACAGTCTTTAATGAATTCCAAATACAATTATTTTCTCCATATCAAAAAAAATTTATTTTGCCGGAATTAAAAAGCTAAAACGTATATTTTTATGTACGTAATATAACTAAAATTATATACTATTCGATTCTTGTACTTTCAGTTTTATCTGGAGCAACCCCATTGTGGTAGTGCTGCAAGCATAAAGCTTGCCACAACGGTGATGAGTTTCTATTAAATGATCGATGAGATATTTGCCCAGAAAGTGGGATTTTAATGTATTTTGATGATTTGATTTCACCAATTTTGATTTACATACCCCCACTTAAAAATTTGTATAACCTACCGAATTATCGTTCCAATAAATAGTAAAAATAAAATTGTTCATATCAAAACAAATGTCTGAAGTCCCAGGAGGCTGCTTACCCTTTTTTTACGTCCATCAAAGGAGCATGAATTGTCTGACTATCACGTGCAGTTCTTAAAGCTAATAGCCCGTCATTTAACAAGCGCATTATTAGTTTATGACTAGTAAAAAAAATTATCAAACGTTACCGTATGCTTGGCGCAGAAGCTTTCAGATGCGAAAAAAGTGATACTACCACCCTTTCTCATAATTATAAGAGTGAGCAATCCTTATCCCATGTACCAGCGTATCGAATGAGACCAATACTCTTACTAAATCAAATTGGCTTTCCCTTAATAAATATTTTGCAATGTCAATGAGGTATTTATGGCAACAAACAGTAAGTAACCTGTTATATACAACACGCACAAAAACATTTTAATTTCGGTATTTGTTTACAATAATAAAGTAATGCGTAACAATTTTCAGCGTTCTAACGTCCATATAATACACATAAATCCATACATATACAGTGTTGGAACAAATAATAGGGACACTTTATTTTTTTCCAATATGTCAAAAAATTTAATGTATTGAAGTTTTTTGATGGAAGAGTAATCCTTACATATAGCGAAAATTTTGCAGACCATGAAGTGCTCCAAAACTAAAGTAATTAATGCGATCCAGTAAAAGAAAACTGCAGAGACTATAGGAAGAAAGGGTAGAACAACTGTCGGTTTTGATAAACTTTTAATTCGTGCTTCAAATGTTCATCCTTTCAAGTCATCAAAAAGCCTCACAAATGGACTTCTGCTCCTGTTTCAAGTCGCATAATAAAAAATAATAAAAAAATTAATGGAAACTAGACTTATGTGTATCATTTTTCAGCAAACGGAAGCAACACATGCATCGTAACAGTTAGAACAACATGCTATCGTCAGACGAAATTTGTTTGGATCAAGTGCAAAGTCATATGTGCAAACATATTTTAGTCACAATTCATACTTTATTTGAGTTTAATAGATACAAATTTAAGAAACTGTAAAAACTGTGTCCCTATTATTTGTTACACCACTTTATGTTTTTATATGGGGGCTTTAATAAATAAATAATAAAAAAAATATCAAGTTAAAGACTGCTGAGTATTTATATTTGACTGTTGTATCTTGGCTACGTAAGGAGGCAAAATTATTTTTTGCACTCTAAACAACTTCTACGGGCCAGCAGATACATGTTTAAAATTTTGTTAAAATTGTACGAGTGCATTAATGGCTTAAACCGTCTATTGTAGTTAAAAATTTTTTCGGTTTTCTTCTTTTTTCCATAATACACAGAAAAGCATCAAGTCGGGTAAACAAATTAAATCAAATCTAAGCTTTAATCTCGCCAAAACTAGAATTAAGCGGTAAATAAAAAAAATTATTCTTATTTAATTTTTATCAATATATTTTCCTCACGTCCCAATAGAAATATTTAGTATGATGGTATTAAACTGAATTAAACGTTGATATTAGGACCTTAAAAAAATTTAAAGTAAGAAATAATTACTGTTTAAGACCAACTAAAGGTTATCACTCTCCAAAATGCATAACAGTTAAGGTCTATTATACAACGATCTTTACTAAATTTATAAAAACTTATTTAGGTCAAAATTTACTTGTTTCGATTTGCTTAGATTAATTGAATTACAAGCTTTTTAGTATATTCTGATTTTGTTTTATTTTATTTGCAAATTTAATATAATAAAAAATTATAATAAATAATATTAAAAGAGCATTAGCTTAGCATTAGCATTAGGAATATTGCTGTGAATGGCGAGCGCTACAAAATTGTTTGCACAAAATGGATGAACTGAAAATTGGCTGACATATGCCTTCAACAAGACAGTTTCACATGCCACACAGCATGCGAAACAGTGGCCCAATTGAGAGGCGAGTTCGGTAAACAGTTTATTTCACGTTTGTGGCCGGTCAATTGGCCGCCTAGATTGTGCAATGTTACGGTTTTAAATTATTTTTTGTAGGGCTATAGGGACAAGCCCGTAAGCGTTGACGTACTGGAAGCCAATATTGAAGAATTTATTCGATATGTCGAGAGAGTATGCATAAATTAGACACAAAAAATAAACTATTTGAGGCGTAGACGCGTTCACCAAAATTAAAATAATCACCATATTTAGTATATATTTTTCTGGCTCTTTTTTATACTTCAGATATTTGTCTATGAACAATAGGAAAACCTGCGTATGATCTAAATATAACTGCAAGTTTCAGTACAAAAGCAAAAAATAATTCAATTTTTGAACTCAACCCATAATCGTACTAAATAAAGTTAGAATTACTGAAATGCAATTATCGACCACACCAGTAATAATTTGCATATCCTTTGTAATCTAGCACCGTCAGTAAGCGTGTCGGAATTGATTGTGACATACTTCTGGCTCTATGAAGTTCAATATTGCTAATAGTGTCACGTTAAACTGAATAAGAGTGTCAAGAGATTCGCCACCGTTCCATGTCCGTCCATCTGATTTAACACCCATCTACGAGGCAACACTGCAATAAGTCCTTATGCCTATCTCTCCAAAGTCAAAATCAAAAGATGAGAATTAGTTATACGTTCGAAGTGGCAGTCCCTTCTTGATTCTATAGGCAATACTAGGAAGTATTTCCACCAAACCAAGTGGCGCTTTACCAACAAGAACCTGCAAGGCGTCGATACACCGAAACGCATGCCAAAAGCTCAATTCTCTAACAAGTGATAATCTTGCGTTGTCTAACAACAGATATGACATGGCTGCACAAGCAACGAAGAACCCAATATTATGATAAGAACGGCACGGCTGCTGAGACTTCAATCACTTCTCAATATGCGCCTTACCTTTCCAATAATAGCCTTCAATTTATGCCTAACATCCACACCGTTTCATTTGATCCAACAGTCACGCTCAGACAATCTCGGCAAGATATTATCCCATAAAAGACAATCGATGACGCCTCCGAAACCTATGAAGGCGCCAAGAACACACTGCGGAGTAGATTGTTCAGCAGAACTTTTGACCTACGACCAAGCGTCTTCATTGCTGTACCACTTATTAAGTCTGTAGTACTTTTGCAAACACTTGCGCGGATTACTCCTCATTTTTTCAGGAGAATTAAGAGTGCTACAAACCCTGCTCATTTGTATGGCTTTGGAAAATAGCTGTCACTTATTAAGTCTGTAGTACTTTTGCAAACACTTGCGCGGATTACTCCTCATTTTTTCAAGAGAATTAAGAGTGCTACAAACCCTGCTCATTTGTATGGCTTTGGAAAATAGCTGTCATTGATCCACCTACCAGAAACTGCCTCTAGGTATTCAGAGACGGTCTTCCAGATATTTGTAGATATATCTCCAGTCAACCTATCAACACTACTCCTAACCTGATAGATTCATTCCTCAATTTCCGACATATCAACTTTAAGAGGATCAGTTATCTCCTCAGAAGAAGAATTATAAATGATTGACTCCCCCCTAAAAACAGACAGGTGGCGAGCAAACGGAGAAGATAGGGAATAAAGGGAATTTATCTGTCTGTATGTTTATTGATTAGTTTGAGCCTTACGAACAGCTAAACCGATTTTCTCTCTGTATGTCTGGAAGTAATTATAGGCTATATTAATTTCAAAAATTCCAGCTGTGTGGTGCCACACGCATTCAAAGTAAATATATATTTTTCTATATCTTCAAAAACAGAAAAAGTCTCTAAATTTAACTCAAAGTCTCTAAACTTAGCTCAAATTCATAGTCAATAGAAATCAACAATCAAAAAGTGGGCAGATTTGGGCAAGTGGGCGTGGTATCCCCCAAACAAACTAAATATTGATTTTAGTATATCCTGAGAAGAGTTAATGTTTTAGAATTTGGTCTGATTGAAGTCAGGGTTAATGCACATCACAGTCAGAAACTGAGCGGAATTGTACATGTGGGAGTGGTATCTCCCATACAAACTAGATATTGATTTTAGTATAACTTTAGAAGGGTTAAAGCTAGTGTTTTAGAATTTGGTCTGATTGACTACACGGTTAATGCACATCATCAATCAAAAAGTGCGCGAAATGAAAAAGATGGCATGGTACCTCCCATACAAACTTAATATTGATTTCTTTATATTTATTTATTTATTTATTTATTTATTTAGAAATAAGGGCCCAACACTATAAGGTTATATAGGCCATTTATATATTTCATTATATACAATACAATATAAGCACTACACCATGGTGTTTCTCCGAAATTAAAGTTGATTTCGCCCTTGCAATATGGAATAAGCACGATATGACGCCTACTGAGATACAACAAAAGTTTCTTGATTTAATTAACACTGTATACTCGACATCCTATTATTTCTACACTGATGGCTCTGTTAGAAATGAAAAAGCAGGATTTGCTGTTTATAGTGATTTCATTATCATCAGGAACCGCATTTCAGACTATTCTTCCATATACACCTCTGAATTACTTGCTATAAAAACTTGTATTGAGAATATTCCCAATTTTGATAGGAAAATTCTGATAATATCCAACAGCAGAAGCGCCATAGAGGGATTACAAAACCCTTTCAGTAATAATATGATAGTGAGGCAAATAAGAGAATGTCTTATGAAATTACCAGAAAATATAATAAGTTTTCTGTGGATACCAAGACACTTACGTATACCGGGAAATGATAAGGCAGATTTCTTTGCGAAAAATTCATTGGAACAAACAGTATCGGCAAATTATAAGTATCAACCTTCAGACTATAGGCAATGGATTCGAAGATATATTTTTAACATTTGGAATGATTCTTGGAATAGTGACAACTTGTCCAAACTATATTGACTCCACACGGATATTTTACCTAAATTTGAAAGAACATCATTACCCAAATCTTATTAAACTGATTAGACTGAAAATTGGCCATTGATTATTCTCCCATAAACATGTAATATAGAGGACTCAACCTCCACTTTGTGAATGTGGAAATACCCTGAATATTTTCCATATTTTTAATGAATGTAATCTTTTACAATCGCATAGATCGAAACACAAAACAAGCAATTTAGAAACACTTGCAAAAGAAAGCAAATTTACTGACATTAAAAACTTCATGATGGAAATTAATTTATATAATTCGATTTAAATCTGTATTTAATACTTCATATATTGTTTTTTTTAAATATATATGTATATATATATATATATATATATATATATATATATAGGAAAATATTGTGTAGTGTATAATGTATTATATATATATATATATATATATATATATATATATATATATATATGAAATATATATATATATGAAATACATATATATATATATATATATATATATACATATATATATATAGGAAAATATTGTGTAGTGTATAACGTATTATACTTATATTGATTTCTTTATATCTTGAGAACAGTTAAAGTTAAAATTTCAGTATTTGGTCCAAGAAGCCTCATGCTCAATAAAAATCATCAGTCAAAAGGTGTGCGGATGTGGTACCTGATATACAAAGTAAATATTGATTTTTGTATATCTCGAGAACGGTAATAGTAAAAGTTTCTAAATTATGTTCAAAAATGTCGTGAACAATACACATCATCAGCCAGTAACTGGTTGAATTAAATAAATGGGTGAGCGCCTTCCATTCATACCAAATATTGAATTATGTATACTATATGTGGAGTATTGTAGAAAGACCTCTGTCTATCACTGTGTTTTATCTATCGCTGTATAAAAGCTATCTATATATGTACGTACGAGTATCTTATATACAAAAATGATTGTGTGTTTGTTCCAATGCTGTATACAGCTAAACGACCGATTCTAAAATGTCTTTCTAAAGGAATTATGGGCTATCTCAAATGTCCGGATTTGGACCGGAAGTGAACAAAAGGTGGAAAAAAGTTAAAAAAATTTAACTAAAATAACATTTAAGATATAAATTAAGATGGGGTTAACGAAATATGCCGGCTTTTAGATAGTTTATAATATAAATATTTATATGTGGATTTCCAGGCAACGCCAAATGGGTAAAGCTAGTATTTGTGCAATGTAACGAGTAAAAGTAAAAAATCAACACAGTTATTTTCAAAACTTTATTGCATTTAGGAAAATAATCTCAAAATATTTTTTGATCCACAGCGATGTAAAAAACGACAAGACTTCTTGAAAAGAAATTTTTATCTATTAAATGCTTGCGTCAAACACACATTTGATAGCGTTGTTGAGAAAGTGATTTTATTATTTCAACGATTTCAACCCTTTATAATTTTGCTTTTAATAAATAATAGCTCCGAATATACATATTTTTATACTTTTTTTTAATATTATTTAAATAGAACTAGAACAAGAGCGGCAAAGAACGTGTTGTTATTATTGTTATTTCGTATGAAAATATTATATTTGTTGTATAGAAAATAAAAATAATTTTTAAATGATAAGACTGTTTTATTTATATATTCACTTTTTTCGTGTGATTCAAATGAACTTGACACAATCGAACCAGCAAAAAACATAATCATTTATTAATTTGTGCGGTTAAAGCAGAGTATTAATAAAAAAAAGTAAGAAATATTCAAAATTAATATTTTCCCGGTGCAAAAGCATTTACGATTAAAGTGTCATTTGAGACCGCAGAATATAGAATCGCTGGTTTTATTCTTCCTTCATTTAAAACGGTTTCTTATTTTGTTTTTTTTTAATCTTCAACTTACATTAGTCAGTCCGCTAAAAGTATTAAGATAACATTTTAAACAAAAGAAAAACAACAATAATAACCATTCGCAATAGCTATAACAATTAAGAGCCAACATAGAAATGACAATTAAATGGAAGGTCGTCATATTGATTGTTTGTCTTCTATTTGTATTTAATGGAATTCAAGAAGGCCTTGCAAGAACCATCGAATCAATTAGTGATAATCATCAATTTGATCAGGTAAATTTAATCAATTTCATAGATGCATACATATGTACATATGTATATGCGTATAGAGTTTTTTTTCAAAACATTTATCAAATATGAACCTCTTTAAGATAATGAACGATCATACGGTAGAAAATCCTGTGCGAATCAAATCGGTCAGTGTTTGGACACTTTTGTGGCAAAAAGCACAACTTAGCCGGTTATAATTGTCTGCCAAGCCTATATTAGCAGTATACCAATTGGAAAACATATAAGCCAGTCCATTTGTCTAGAGCTGATAACATAACATTGTGATATGAAATTAAAAATTATATTAAACCACAAACCCTATAGATAAGAAATATTAAAATTTAAATAAATTAATTATATTGCCAAAAAAGAGATTAAAAATAATTAGATGATAGTAAACAAATATATAAATACATATGTATGTATAGAAAATATAAAAACAATATATTTCTGTTGATTTTTTAAGTACAGGTAAAGCTCGGTATAACGAATCTCGTTTTAACGAAAATCCGATATAACGAACGGCTTAATTTTTTGTATTGACTAGCGAATATTAAACGAATTTTACGCTCGCTATAACGAATGGTAAGAAAAAAGCAACAACGAAAAAACACAAACTATCAGCGAAAATTTTAACATTAGGTACCTTATACAGCGAATATTTTAAAACATTTTTGCGCTATAGAGCGAATGCCAAAAAATAAAAACAAATATCAAAGTTGTTGTTAACTAACGAAAAGACGTTAAATTACCGTTAGTTTTATTATTCTTTTTGACAACTTGTTTTTAAACAAACTACTGTGATCCCTTTTATAACACTTTAAGCCGCGTGTTCAGGTGAATTTAAAATGGGAAACAGAAAGAGAATTTCGTTAAAAGAAAAGTAAAAACGTTAAATTTCAGTGAAATATGGAATACAAAAATCTTCTATATGTACACTTAAGAAAATAAATTCCTTCCAGTTTAGAAACAACCAACAATGGATCAAAAGATCGCCGACCTTTGAGAAATGCTGAGTAAGTATCCCAGCATAGAAAAGAAGCTGTATGAATGGTTTCTTAGTCAAAGGAAGAAACATTTACCAACAAATGGAATTGCATTAAAAGCAAAGTGAAATCAAAAACAAGGTTTTTATGTATATGCGGTTTTTGTAGGTCCATTAGTTCCCGAGTTATTGATGTTAGAGTGAACGCCTTCGTGTTGCATAAGTTTTACTTGAAAACGAAATTTGTTACGCCATTTAAACTTTGTGTGAGTTAGAAAATATTGTTAAAACTGTGTATACAAACACCATATACTCGTATATAAAGCTTTGGCCTTTGGTGTATGGCTTCACTTGTGTTCAACTGGGCGCTACCACGCCCATATAAAATTTGTATTGATGACGGTAGTAGTAAGAGTCTCTAAATTGGACCCAAATAACTTTGTGGTCAATACAAGTCATCATTCAAAAGTTGGGCTGAATTGAATAAGTTGGAGTGAGTAACACCTCTCATACAAAGTAAATATTGATTTTTGTATATTTCTGAAATGGTAATAGTGGAAGGTTCTAAATTTGGTCTAAGTAACTTAGTCGTTAATACACATCATCAGTCGAAATATGTGCAAAATTTAATAAGTGGCTGTGGCATCTTCCATACAGATTATATATTGATTTTTGTATATCTGGAGAACGATTAGAATGGAAGATTCTGAATTTGGTCTAAACGACTTCTTAGACAGTACAAACCATCAGTTTAAAAGTGGGCGGAATCGAATAAGTGGACATGGTACTTCCTATACAAAAATTATTAGAGTTAGAGTTTCTAAATCTGTTTTAACTTGGCAGTCAATACAAAACATCATTAAAAAAATATGAAATTTTGCATGTGTAGAGAATGGTAACTGTTAAGGTACAACACAAAGGAATCCAGCAAGGCGGGAGGGTTACTCTAGTACCTTTTAGAAGAGAGCAACAAAAAATTGTAGAGGAACATAATCTAACTAAGGATGCACTTTTCAATGCGGACGAAACTGGTTTCTATTGGAAGATGCTATCAGCCAAAAGATTCGCACATTCGTGGAGAAGCTACTGCCTCTGGAAGAAAAATTTCAAAAGAGAGACTCACCATTTTAGTTTATGCTAAAGCATCCGGTATTAAAAAAATTACGCTACTTCTAGGAAAAGCAAAAAAAGCCATGATCATTTCGCAACACAGTTCTACCCTATAAACTACACCCATTTAAATAAGGCTTGGATGAATGCGGAATTTTTAAAAATTATAGTTTTTTTAAATGTTTGTCCCTGAATTAATCGCTAACGATAGTACGGTTTCATTTATTGTTTTAACTACAAACCATTACATACTTTCAATGGGTTTAATCATTTTTAGAAACAAAGGCCTTATTAGTTGTCGACAATGCACCTAGTCACCCTCTTAAAAACAATTTGTAAAAACCAGAAGAGATGACAAAATTTGGGCGATATTCATGCCTTCTAATGTTACGCTGCTTATCAAAACGTAATTCATCTAGTGAGGTTATACTACAGAAATAGTCTTTTGTGACAAATTGTTTCATCAGGAACGGAAGACATTTTCTTATTTAACAATTTTTTTTTTATAATGCAAAGCATGATACTTTATCGATATGTTGCAATAAAATGTTGAGCCCAAATGTTTTCGATGAACGAAATGATATTCCATTCTGCTCATTTATTGCAGAGGTATGAAGTTTAAGTTCAGGTTTTCCTGATGTAAGTCCTCCTTACAAATTTAAATTTTCGTTTATACATATATAAATTATTATAGATGAATTTTACCATAAACGACATAAATGGTTGGAATAGAGATGACAGTATTCTTTTGTTAATACAATTTCGTTGTTTTATTATTTATAATGCAATTTTACACTCTTGGTGGTAGCTATGAGCTGCTAAAGTTCAGTGATGATCAGAGCAAACTGCATATACTTCATTTGAACCATGCATTACAAGAAACACGGCCCGAATATAAAGACAGACATGATTAAACTATTACTTTGCATGACAACACCTGGCCTCACGTCGCAAAACTTTCAAAACTATTATTATAAACACTCAAATATCGCTTCCGCCATATTTTCTGAATATTGCTCTGTCTTCGCTGTTGCGACAGATATAATATATTCATATCTCTTTATACGGCATTGCGCTATAACGGCCTGTTTGAATTATGGAGCACATTCGTTTTACGGCGGAAATTACCTCATTCTACGGCTAAAAAAATCGTGTATTCACATTTATTGAAAAGTGTAACGCAACACATATTCATCTCGTTTCATACTCAAAGTATGACGGTTCGGTGTAGTTTTTGGTCTTACGGGGTGATTGAACTTACTTTTTCGAAATGAGGCTGAAGCAGCTGTTACGTTAAATGGATTTCACTATCGAACATTGATATAGGATTCCGTAAGACGGGAATAGGAATAAATATTTATGTGGACGGGGTTTATTTTCTATAAGACGGCGCTTCGTGCTACATAAGTAACAACACAATCGCTCTTATGAGCGAAAATATTTCTGATTGTATGATTTCTTGTTTTCTATCCTTACAAGTAAATAAACATAATAAGAAACCTCTAATTGAAAGACCCTGTATCTATTTACAATCATACTTGACAAACTACAGCTTTCCTACATTATGCGTTATTATGACGTCGTTATTTGTATGATTTCAAATATTAAACTTTTGAATGTGGGTGAACACATTCCTTTCATTTATTGCTTTCTTTGATCTTGCGGTTTTGATAGTGTGTATTGCCAAGTTCTTTATTATGGTGTTATTGTCTTTGTTGTTTACTATTGTCGTTGAGTTTAAACGGAAGTTATTAAAACAACTTAGAGAACAATTAAAAACTCATTTGCCAACTTTAAACACACAATTTCGACAAGGCGGTGAAAAACTTGACATAATTTGTCGTAAAAATTTCACAAATTAAACGATTAAGTAAACGAAATGAATGCTTTCTTTGTTAATTGTTATCATTGTTTTTATGGAATTTTATCTGCTTTATTTAAATAATTATTTGTAATTTGTTTTTTCTTTGAAAAAGATTCCCTCATTATATAGCATTTACACCATTTTAAGTTTTTGTTAAACAAAAAACTTGAAGTACGAAGACTAAAAAAGAGACTACGAGTCTAATCATTTTCAAACTTTTGACATTTTGCCTGCAAAGCATACTGGCACAATGATCATCTTCATCAAGTCTCTGTGTTTAGATTTAAAACATTTTTTTTTTTTTCATTTGAAGAAAAACAAAAGTTAGTCTCAAACGACTTTTAAAAAGTCACTTACGGTCTCTAATCGCTGTCTGACGTTGTTTCAGCCGAAGTGTTTTTTTTTAAATTGTATTTTGTTTCCTTTTTTATTCGTATACACAAGTTTAGTCGTGTGATGCACAGTGTATGATTTGGATTTAATTTGAGTGGAAATTAGTAGCTTTAACATCAAATATGTTTTAAAAGCTTTTTTACTTTAAAAACAAACTATAAAATTTAAATTTGTTTTAAAATTTATCACACACCTACATACATGGATTTGAAAAAAAAAATTTTTTCTTTCCCTTTAATATTTTCGCTTATTGAAATATAAAAGGTAAAGTTATTTCTTATTTTTCAGACAAAATTATTGTGTGTTTAATAAGACATTTATAATATATCCCAGGGTTAAACCCAAAATTAAGTGATTCAAAAATTTTTCAATAATAACACGGTGCTACAACAACAAAAAAGTATGGGTAATGATACTATTTTTCTAATAGCCGCTATCAAGTACAACAAGAATCTGTTTTTGATATTTTCGGAAATACCTTCAAAATCTTGAGTTACGGGTTAAAACTCGATTTTTCAGACCTTCATGCACTTATAAGCTGAATATTAACCGGTTTTGAAAAGAAAAGAAATATACCTTTTAAATGATATATCATTTAAGTAACAATGACAAATCATTTTTTATATTTTCCGTTGCATAGGCTGTAATAATAAAAATAGCTAACTTCAAAGCGTGTTAGAAGCTTTCTAAGAATGCTGTAATATTTATTTAAGATAAAACTATAACTCTAGTCATGAGTAGGGACTTTATCTACCATTTAACTGAACTTCATTAAAATCGCTGAAATAGCTTTGAAAGTAGATCATTTCCGAATACAGTGAAAGCTCACGTTGGCGGACACTGACCGCCACAGCAGATTTGTCCGTTATTGAGAGGTGTCCGTCTACGGGATAGTTGATTAAAAATGGTCGGTATTCACTGCTATTAAATATTCTATTATGTATTAATATGTAAGTGAAACAAATTTGAATGCATTATGTATACACATACATATGTTTATTTGTTTCCAAAATTCATTTAAGTTTTAAGATTCATACATACACATGTCGATATGTCGATAACTTAATTTAGAAAGGACGTAACTAACATCTTAAGAAATATGCTAGAGGTAATTCTAAAAAATCGGCGACACACATAGAGATAGATGTACGAACCAATTTAACAAAAAAAAAAAAAAACTCAAATCGAAAGGATGGGACCGCAACATGGGAGTTATTCCGAAAACTTTTTGATCAAGGTAGTAAGCAATAAGAAATAAGTTTTAAAGCAGTTTAAATATTAAATTTGTTTTAGTTTTACATCATCTTCTGAATCAATGCTATCATATTCAATGTATGCAATGTTACCGATGTTTAAAAATTTTTCAAAACTAGTTTCGTTAGTTTCTGTAATTCTTTGAAAATTTAAGAGTGTTGTTAATGGCAACTCATCTTCTGGGTCAAATTCGTTGACAATTTGGTTTTTGATGCATAAATCCGGCTTTTCAAAAACAGTTAGCTATTGTAGGAGGTTCAAAATTTATATTCTTTGAAAGCTCTGATATTGAAAATTGTCCGAACTCATTTTTATACTACGTAATTTATAATTAATATTACATAATCAGCGTAAATCAGCAGCCCATCTTTTATTGTGTTTTAATTTCTTGTGGGAGAGATCACACATAATGATTCCCACAACGCAATAGAAGATGGGGGTGCTGTGATAGTGTGGGAGGCAATATCTTACTATGTCACCTACGAGTTACAGTTTTAAAATCGGCCATAAATGCGGATAACTCAAATATCGCTTTGAAAACGACTTTTTGCTACTTTCTAAACATATTTGGAAATCTATAATGTTCCAATCCACACAGTCCAATCTGTAAAATCATGGATTCAGAGTTAACAGCTGACGACCTTAAATAGCCACTTTACTCGCCCGGCCTAACTGTAATCAAAAACTTATGGAGATGGGTGTCTAGGATAGTGTACGAGTCCGGAAGACAATGCAACACAGAAATGAAATTATTGGTCTACCATTTCGTTGTATTATATTGAAAAACTTAACAATTCAATTTCCAATCGAATTTTTGAGGTTATTTAAAACAAAGGCGGTCCCACACATTACTAATTAACCTTAATATTGTTTAAGATATAAAATTGAGGAATTAAAATGCTATATTGTTCCTTGAAATTCTAATTAAATTGAAATTATAGTAGATTGCGTTATCCTGATGACCAATTTTTTCAATACTTTTTTAGTATATTTTTTTTAAAAAAATTAATGAAAATACTATCTTGAATGATACAGCAGTCATTGTTGTTTTATTTTAAAGAGAATTGATAGAAGTCCACTACATAGATAATTTTAAGCTCATATCTCAATTGGTTCAACTAATATTTAACATTAACCGTCAGTATAAGGGAGAGGCCCTATGAGTGCCATACGGGCTTTAGTGTTTCTGCGTAATTATTTTTGTAAACATTATTGTGTTTCTTGCACTTTTCTTCAAACATATTTTTATGTTTTGTTTATATTTTTGTCCGTCTACGGGAGGTGTGTTACAGAAAAAAGGTGTCCGCGTCCACCTATGGGACTGTCCGCCTAGCAGAGTGTAATTTGTTCTAAAAATAATTGGAAATCGAAGGGACTGAAGAAATTGTCCGCTTAATAGAGGTGTCCGCTTGCGGGAGGTGTCCGTAAGTAGAGTTTTCACTGTATTCCTAAATGATTACGTGTAATTGGTAAATGGCGATAGACAATTGTTGTAAATTATAACTGAAAGCCAACAATGATTGCCTTTTTTTAAAAGGCCCATAAAAATATTTATTCGTCTATATCTTCAAAACGGTAACAGTCAGAGTATCTAAATTTTGTCCAAATATGTTCGTAGTCAATAGAAATCATCAGTCAAAAAGTGGGCGGAATCGGATAAGTGAGCATGATACCTCCCATACAAGGTAAACATTGATTTTTGTATATCTTCAGAATGGTTAAAACAAATCATTAGTTAAAAATTGGCCGAAATTAGGCACATTTTTTTTTCTCCATCACTCCTTTGGAGAGCATAGTGGCCAATGCTGCCACTGAAAAAATTTTAATTCTACCAAAATGTCTTTAAAAATCTACCAAAATCGATATAAATATACCAACTTTTAAAAACTGTTAAAAAAAATTACATATTTTTGATATGAATAACAATTTTTACTAAAATTTTTGCGTATGTTGATGTGATGCGTGCGGCGGAATAAAGTGTTGACTCTCATTTTTTTACAGTGTATGTATGTATAAATAAGTACGCTATAAAGTGTATAGGAAAGTAATTCCTAAAGGAGAGAATACTTTAGTATTCGGTTTCATTTTCTTGTGTTTAAACAAGAGCATTTGATCTTTGAGAAGAAAACTATACTGAATTTTTTTGTAAATTCGAATGAGATTTTCGGCCATTCCTCTGTTTTCTTTTTTTTTTCACTTGAGACTAGCACTCAGGGGATAACCCTTACTCATGCAGTGCATTGTGCCGGGAAGGTGGATAGAGGGAGTAGTGTCTGTGGACGTTCGAATTAAATTTGCTCACGTCGTAAGTGGCAGGGAAGACATTGACAGGATGATTATTCTACAAACGAACACTGCAAACAAAGAACGAATTCTCCCTATAAGGCGCTCTGCGATTTACTGGATAATCAACTACAAAGGGATGTGCTCTACAAGAAATACGAGTACTACGTAAAAATATGTGATTACTAGAAATTAGTCCCTTAATTTCGTCAGAATACATTCCGTTATAGTACCGATAGAACAATGAAACACACGCCACATTGCGACGATACTTTAATGAATCGATAGAGTTGGCTACCCTACCGTCATTAATAGCACCAAAATAGACTTTGAAGCACCGGCCCATACATGAGAGTTGTATTCCAAATTGGGTCGGATGTAGTAATTCTTGCACCGTCTTAAAAAACCGAGGCAGTTGAATGCTTCTTTCGACACTAGAAATATGTGATCATTCCAACGAACGTCACAGTGAATTCTCATGCCCAGAACATCAAGAGCATCTGATACAGATGACAACACACCACCACCTCTGTGTGTCAGAAAACAACATTGGGTCTTGCGTGCGTTAAAGTCGACCCTGTTTACGCGACCCCACTCAGAGATTTTCGACAAGTCGTTTGTAAGTGTGTCGTTCATATTCCGCCTTTTCGCCCCGATCTCCAAAAGGCTCGCCCTACTATCAAAAGAATATGAATGACAAATGTTGCTGCCATCTGCAAAAGAGTAGATAGAATTAGAAGTGAGATAAAGTCGTTAAGAAATATGAGAAATAGAGTTGGAGAAATAACAGAGCCTTGCGGTACCCCTAAATTTACCCTGAACTCGTCGGATAATATCCCATCTATAACCGCTCTTATAGTGCGATATCTGAGAAAGCTCTATATGAATCGAGGGAAGTGACTACCGATACCAAAGGCAATAGGTTAGGACATGAGAGCCTGGTGCCAGACTCTGTCAAACGCCTTGGAAATATCCACGGCCACAACCTTACTCTCACCAAATCCATAAGTGGACCTGTTTCACCCTTCAGAGAGTAATGCAAGATCACCAGTAGAACGACCTTTACCAGTAGAACGACATTTACGGGATTGGCGTAACATTGGCAACCTTCCAGCATGATGGAAAAATACCCGCACGATAAGACTTACTGAAAAGATTAGCCAATGGACGCGCAAGCGTCGAAGAGCACCGCTTCAGAGCTAGTGTTAGAACGCCATCTGGCCCAGCAGACTTATTAACGTCAAGATTTGCAAAAACCATTTTAACTGCACGGGTTCGAAAGAATATACTAGTCATAGTCACTGATACTCTTTTAAGTTCGGGCAGTGGTTGATCGCTCTCTGGCAAGTTAGAATTACTTGAATTACTTTTCAGATAGTCGAGCTTGGAATTGAATCGAGGACCTCTTGATTGGTAGGCGGGTGCCATACCCTCCATACCAAAGCAGCAAAATTAAAAGTAAATTATAGAAAAAGGGTGTACACTTTATTTTGTTACTCACAGTATTTTTATTCCAGTTCTTTTTACTGTTACTGTTAAGGTTTTTATAACAACTACTAGCTTGTAACTAATTTTGTAGACCCTTCTGATACTTGTTTGCTTTTCATTTATAGAAAACAAATAGGATTGCGAGCATGATAGAGATTTTTCAATTTTCAAACTTCTGCTAAAATCTACAAAATTGCAATTTAACCTACCATCCTACCAAACAAAAATATTCTACCAATTTTGGCTGATAGTGGCTATCCACAAAGCATCCAACGCCTTTTTTCAGTTCCGTTAGTCAAGTTGATATTTAAGATAAATAATTGATTAGTCTACTGTAGCTCGCCTTTACATGATTGTGTAGTGATGAAGATTCTTGATAAGTGGTGGTGGTGATCCTTACTTAGCATTATAATTTGTTCCCAGTAGGTGGCGTTTTCTCTTGAGGTAAGCTGGAAGGTCAAGGGGACTTTTTCAGATGGATTTAACTGTAGAAAGGTTGAAGTCTCTTTATTAAACACTCGAAACTGCAATTAAATTATTTTTTCCATAACCCCGCTGGGTATTCGCTGTTATTTACCATACACAGTAAAAATTCGTTTTAGTTTATCCTGATTAGGTTTCGTTTAGTTTCATTGGACTGTGGCGAAACGCAAATCAGTTTTATTGGCCGGAGAATCGATATATAGCTTGTTTAATACAGATGGAATTTTTCGTTCAAAGACCAAAGAAAAAACGACTAAATTTGCATTATTGTAAGGACACGAAGACGGTTATATAATAGTCTAAATCTGCAACTTCAGCGAGTAGAGTTTGCCTCTTTGTCGAAATACAAACAAAAATGGTCTGTTTTGTTTATAGGGCCACTTTATCTAACGACATGCTTAGATATGCCAAATGGGAAATGGTATATAGTATATATATTCATATATACAGTATATACTATATATATTATATATTCATATATTATTATTCATAAAATAAAAAAAATATTCATTTACATACTAAGAGCAACAATAACAAAACTATTAAAAATTCATAGGAAAAAAGCTTACAAAAAAATAATTATTATTTAAAAATTTTATATATAAAAAATAAAAATTTTACTTTTAATATTTGGTTGGTCCACCTTGGACATAAATAACAGCTTGGAAGGGTGTTATTTCAGTTCATGCACGATTAATGTTTCTCGGTTAGTAATGCCATATTTTAGTAAAATCATAAAATCAATCCCATATGTGCTGTATTGGGTTTTAGTTTGGTGACTGGGGTCGTGAGTTTAGCCGTTCTTAAGCATAGTTAAGAAGCCAGTCCCGAAAAAAGTGCACAGAATGCTTAGGACTGTTATCTTACTGTGAAATCCATTAGTATCCCAGGTCCAAGCTATTAAAGAATGCCTCAGAATTTGTTCCAATTTGATCTTATAATGATAGCGGTCAATATTACCACCGAATAAAGGCAAACAAGCCAATTTATTTGTGAACATGGCGCCCCAAACCTTTGACTGTAGGTATAATATTCTTTGCATCAAGTGCAATGTCTTTTTTCCCAAGCTTTGGGAAGGCCAACTCCTCCTGTTATAATTACTTTCGTCGGTAAATATAACACGATTAGAAAAATCCAAGCCATTGTCTACATGTGCTTTAGCGAACTCGAACTCTGCCATGAAATCCATTGTCATGTAAAACTTTTATTATTGTTCGTGGAGCAACAATTTAATTGGAACATTTTTCGATGTTTTGAAGCATTTATTGTCGGATTCTGATGGTCTAATTTCACAATACTGGTTACATCATGTCTCGAAAGCTCCTGAGGTCTGCCAGATCGTGGCTTATTTTCGGTACTATTGTTGTTGCTATAATTTCTAATGATCGCCTGTACAGTAGCACTACTGAATTTTGTTGTCTTAGCGATTTATTCGTATGATTTATTTTCTTTTTGGAAATTTACTACCATACTTCGATCTGAAATATGTATCTCTTTTCGATTTGCCATTTTCGATTTGCCATTTTCAAGGATAAAAATTCAAATAATATCTTCGTTTTGTTCACTTTAACAGTTGAAATGCTTGTAAATATGAATAAATCAACAAAGTAAACTGTTAATTCGCTGTCTTTGTTTTTAAATTTCTATTCCATATTAGTAGTTGCACGTTTATGTAGACTTTTCCGCTGCAAATTATTATGTTTTTCCCTAATAACTTCTAAGTTATATTTTTTTCATATTATTTTTTTCTTCAAATAATCTAATTTATAAATACCTTAAGCAATGGTCTAAAATCTTTCTCAAATTTCGTCAGTAATTCTCTTAAATTTCAAAATCGCAGGGTGTATATGGACTTTTTTTCTTGACTGTATATACTATAGATAGATAAATTTAAAATCATCAGTTAGTATAATAAGTAACTGGTAACTGGTGGTCAATTATTAATTTCAAGTAAATCTAACTACAAATTATTTGTAAATTTATTTTGTAATTGACAAAATTCAATAGCAACTACTTCTAATTACCAACTACAAGCAATGTAATTGACATCTGGTAAGTAATTGGCCTGCCTTTTATCATTCGCAGTATTAACTTATATTAAATTTAAAATTCTTTATTTAAAAATGTTAAACTAAGAAGTTAATGACATTAATTGGCATTTTAACAAAAAATAAATAATTTTCAAATAAAACTTACACACAACTAACCCATTATATTTTGTTTGTAATTTCGTATCGTTATAAAAATTTTCAAGTATTTAAAGTTGTCGAATTATTTCTTTAACATAAGTCTGTATGTCTATCTGCCAGTTTGTGAACTTTTCGCTGACTGAACGCTGACTGACTGAATAGTGTTTACAATTGGCAACACGCTTCTTAATAAGCCAAATGTCGTCTAAAGGTTCAATTGTTGATATTTGAAATTATTTGTCTGATCATGGTTTAAATAAGAAATAAAAATTATGGTGGTCGTGGTGGTATTGGTTGGTAGTGATGATGATGATGGTATTACGAACTACACTTCATCATGACCTATTACTTTAAGGTTATTTGGAAATAATTTTTTGTACAATAAAAATAAAACGAATATGTATGTAAACATATTCGTACGATAAATAAATTCACAAGTAAAATTATAAAATTATATACATACATAGCATGTACTACATATTACCAGAATTACATACATACATTTGTACATACATTGCAAATAATTTATTTCATTATTTTTACAAATATGTTTGGAATTTTTTTAATTTTCTGACATATTTCTTAATTGTTAAACATGATTATTTTGAAATTTTTGTACATCTTCTGCAAGAAACATATACAAAGATTCGTAAAAAAGTGTTGGAAATTAATAAATGATTTCTGCTTTAATAATACTGAACAATTGGGTTTTTTTACTATTTCTGTACCTTAAAACAAAAGTATAATCCTAGAGTTGTCAATGATGGCGAATATCGAAGTTGGGTATGTGGACATTAGCAATGTAGAGGGTAATTTGTAAGCATTAATTCTAATTTTTTTTCTATGTTCCTTTTGGTGGTCAGGTGTGGATTCATCAGTTAAAATCAGTGGGTGATCCTTATGGTCAACCACACGAGAAGATTTACTGCCACCGAGTGTGAATTTTCAGAAAGTGTCGTCCACACGCGTGCCTTTCCTTAAGATTTACACTTATGCACGGCAAAAGCATGTAACTCTGACGGTTTGCTCTATGGGTATTCTGGGGATTCTGCTAACGGTTACAATTGTGTTATCACTAAGTACAGTCCTGCTATCTGAAAATGACTTGCTAGCCCGAGCATAATACAACAGTATGGTTTTAACAAGCAATAATAGGAGCGATGCCTCTCATGCATCAAATAATATGAAGACAATATCGATCTTTTAATAGATATGAGTGTCATTACCATTTTAACTGAACTGACAATGATGGTCAGTGTACCAAATTTAAATGTCCGTAGCACGTACAGAGGTGATGATGGGTCATCTCTAGTAACCAGCGATGAAACTGTATGTGGCGATGAGTGCTCATCAGCCATTTCTGCTAGTCAATTATCTGGCTGATGAGAAGCACCATTAAAGTGCTTCAGGCAAACCTACATAGGGCTAAAGGCAAATCGGGTATATTTAGTCGTAGGTTTGCCACCAATAACATCACTCTGGGTCTCGTACACGAAACCTGGGCTTTTAGTGGGAAGGGCAGAGGACTTCAAGACAGGTCGTGAAAGTTGATTTACACGTCTGAGGAATTATTGTGGTAAATAGCTTTCTCTTCTATTATACAATTATTCCCTAGCGACCTGGAGAATGTCAGTGTGCAATTTGCCAGAGGTGCAGGTGTTAAGGGGGTAATGTGTGCCTTGGCTTACTTTCCAGGTAATGTGGACTGTATCCTTCCCTTGAAAGTACAGAACTTCATAGAGTTCTTTCGAGACAACAACCACCACTACATTATTGGCTTTGACGAAAATTAGCATCATGTGGTATGGGGCAGCACAGACAACAATGCTAGGGATGAGTACCTCTTAAATTTCTGAATTAGTAACAATGTTGCTGTTGCCAATAGGAACTAGCATGTATTGGACGAGATATCGCAATCTGATCATATGCTTCTTAGACTTAATTTCGTAAATTTTGCAAAAACGAATGTGTTCTTTAACAAGGTGGACCGGCCTCTTTTAGGGAAAACATGACAAGGTGAGTTGACTGGTAGTAGACTGCATCTGGCAACAAGTCAACTTCAGTCAACTATTAAATCCTCTTTAGATTTAGCATGCGTGATAGTGGCCATTTTGTCTAGCGTGGGGTTCCATTGTGAAATGACACTTTTGCAAAATTGAGAACGTTAAGAAGGAAATTTAATAAGACAAAGCGCTCAGCCGACTGACAGGTTTATAGTGCTAACTTCACGGAGTATAATAGGGATATTAAAAAGTCTAAAAGGGACGCATAGAGGAAATACTGTCAGTCCATTGAAGATTTGCCGGATTCCTGTAAATCTCTTGTTGTGAACACATTTTCCTGGCTCTCGAACGCTTGCACATGTACACGAGTATTGGGGTATATCCGCCTCTGCAAGTGTCACCAGAAAAGTCAAGAGCCTTGCGAGTAGCACATCCACTCCGAACAGGGATTTTGATAGTTGAGAGTTAACTCACCATGTTGGCTCATAGAGGCGTCAGTGTAATTGGGGATTTATCTCTTTATAACGCACCGTCGAAAATATGTGAGTATATTGCATAATCTCATGAGAACGGCCCTGGGCAGGGTGTCAAATTGGTGCAACAATCTAGACGTCAAATATTGCTACGATACGTTGTAAAGACTGGCGCTTAGAAACAAGGTCCAGTTGTTTTGGGTACCAGGACGCTTTGAAATAGATGGTAACGAAACAGCGGATGCATTAGCTAAGAAAGCTTCCGTGACACCCAATATTGGTCTGGAATCTTACTGTGTTTCACCACATACTATCATCCTCAATCTAATCAAGAATTGGAAAAATGCCAGATGCTTGGAACCCTGGAATGCTACAAGGGTACTTTGCCACTCTATGGCGGTGATCTGACCACGATTGAGAGTGGCAAGACGGACTTGTATTCCTGATGGATTATCATACGGGCCATTGTGCACTTAAGGCTCATCTGAAACGGATGGCGGTTACAAATGTGCAAGTTTGTGTGAATGTGGAGTTCTTGTTAGGCTTAGAGGGACATGTCTGAGGAGACATATATACCATTAAGATTTTCAAATCTGCTCGTGTTCATTAGAAAGGCAACAGAACTGCTAAACGAACTGTAGACCGAAAGGAGCACAATAGATCTTAAGGGTCACAGTGTCTTCCAAGAGCGCCTGGTCAGGATAATAATCACACACAATATCCAGAACCAATTACATTTCAGCATCCCATAGCCTAATTGAAACATAAATTTAAACTTTAGTTGAGCGCTATCAGAAGCATTCTATTTCTGACCAATTTTTGTTGAAATCTGAACATGATTCCCTCCTCGCGCAAGTGTTTTTGGCAAATCATTGTAGCATTAGACACTAATGCACGACTTACTACACTATAATCACAAATATTCAAAAAGAGCTTAGCACTACTGTTTTTAAATTTAAAAAGAAATAATTATGCTTTTGTATCTTTATTTTAAACCTTTTCTAAATAACAATGTTATCCTCATAATCTGATTCTGTAGTATATATAGTTGGAGTCGTTGTAGTCGTAGCATCCTTAGCCTGAGGTTGTCCTAAATAATAGTTTTGAATAATATCATAGAGAACAGTTTTTGCATTATATAAAGGTAACGAGAAAAACGGTCTTCTTATAGAGAAAGGAAATTGAGGTGGCTGAAACGAATTAGAAGGCTCATCAATACTGTCAGGATTGGTCTTCTCCTAAAAATCAAAATACTTTTACATATATTTTATAAAAAATTAAAACATTGTAGAAATTTACCTGGGCCTTGACAATGGTTGCGATAGCTATAGCAGCTAAAAATATAATAAAAAATTTCATTTTGTTGCTTTGAAATTGATAAATTTCATTAAAAAGTTTACAGTATTTATAGCAATAGTAGAAATTTTGAACTTTTGTTTTCACATTAAATGTCAAGTAAAATGCGTTGTTTAAATGACAATGATTAATTATAATTACAATTAATTCTAAATTAGTTTAAAAACTGTTGTGCAAATATTTATCGCACTATTATAGATCGTTATGGTGTATTGAGTCGTTGTTTGTAACATCTCAAAGAGCAGTTAGCTATGTCAGGCTAAAATCACAAAAAATTAAACTATCGATACTACCATTTAAATCCAAAGTATAAATTTCAACACATACAGTTTTTAAAAAAAATCTGTTCAAAGTAAAAAAAAAGTTAAATTCTTATTTTCATTTGAGAATTCCAACAACAAATTCTTAACATGTTTTTTTACACATCCCGTTACTGTACGCCTTAAGGACTTCGAGACTTCATAACTTTTATCTTTATCTAACTTCTTTGCTGGAATTGGAAATTTGCGGAATTAAAGTATTTGGAATTTGGGTGTTTTATGAAAAAACACGTCAAGTGACTCTATATTCAAATGAAAACATTCAGAGAATATGAGTCTCGAAAGGTTGGTTGATAATAATAAAAAATTCGAAAACGACTATTGGAAGCGAAACAGAACTCATAGAGTGTACCCATCGCTGAGTTTGTGGCAGCAAATATTTCGATCTCGAAGGTTTGCCTGTGGTATCAACAGCGAAACTATAGCAATACTGAAAACGAACAACTTCACTAAACATTAGCAAATAATATTTTTAATTATTTCGTTTTGGTATCGCTAAACATTCGTTTTTAATAATTTGGCAATAGTTCGAAAACGAAGCCTTTGCTGTCTTCTGTTTTTGCCATTTTTATATCATCATATATATATTATTTTGTCGGTTACAAATTTCTACTGTATTACTGCACCAAAATTTATGACTGGTGATTCATTTTAAAGATAATTTTCTACTCTAATGACGAAAAATAATGAGAAGTCTTGAAGGAAATATTTTTATTAAAAAAAAAATGTCATTTCAAAGTCTTAAGGTTCATAGTTTCTGTTAACAGTTTACGTTACACATTTTGTTGTTGCAAAAATCATTCTTGGTAATATTGTTACCGGCCATGCTATGTTTCTTTTGTCAAATGTAATAGTGAAGCATTATATCGATATTCGCAATACTTAAGGAGATATAACATTTAAAATTTGCTGTTGATGTTGCCAGGCTAAGCAAAAAATTATAGGAAAAAAGCTCACCTGTAAAATTTTGTCTTTGCAACATCCGATAATTTTGAGCAAATGGGTCGATATCATTTCATAAATATTTTTTTTTTTTTTTTCGTTTGGGAGTGCCTTCCTCACTACTGCAAGTTGTTGGCAATGCAGAGTTTGTTATCGAGAGTACTAATAGAGGATTGCTTAATATGTAGTGTTAGATGATGTAAAACGTTAACAGTTAAATTGCTTTCAAGAAATAAATACACAAATAACGCAGGAACAAAGTGTTATTCAGATTTAATTAAGTTTTTTGTTTTTAAACATGTCTTCTTCAATAGATGTATTAGTTTTTAAACGTGTTTTTTGCGGTTGCAAAGATTTTCTTTACTGGATATTGTCGATAACGCAGTGTTTGTTTTTTTAAGTGTAGTAATACTGAGCAGTTCCATACATTAGGATTAGATAATGTCGAATTTTATACCCGTTGCATGAACCGTCATTGTAGCTAGTGTTCCTGTTTTACCAGGAGGTAAAACAGATCTCATCATTTGGGATAAAATTTTAATTGTACCCAAACGAGCACTTAGCGTTGTCGATTACCTTTTAAAGTATATAATGGAAAATAACCTTTCTTATAGAGAAAAAAACTGTTTAGTGAAGATCTTCGCCAGGTGTTACACATTGTGATAAACTCCAATGATCTCCCTTTTACGGAATGGCTGCTTCAATTGGGTATTGGTGATTTAGAATCTACAACAAGTTACAATAACGAAGCACTTAAAGTCCCGAAGAAATCTTAATCAACGTCAAGTCTGTATCCAAGAATCGGTGATTATACAAAAATTAATTAACATATTATTTCCAATTTGTTACTTGGAGAGAAAAATATTTATTTAAGTTCTGATTGTGCTCAGTTGTACCCAACAGTATTTTAAATACATTAAATACATTCGACTTACCACCTCACAAATTAATTTTAAAAAATTTGTATAAGTTAATTAGAAATCTTAATGCTTAACAGGGATTTAATGTACAAAGTTCGGACGATAAATAAATTTCTTATAAAAGTTGCCTTCGCTAACTATTAACAAGGTCGCTGACTATCAAAAGGCAGGATTGTTTTTACTTGAACCCGGTTTTTCTTATGTACAGTTATACGAACATTTTCACGAGTATGTATTTTTAAAGGTATTTTTGTTTCTGTTAAAATGTTTTCTTTTGCATGAAAAAAATGTTCCGCTACTTTTGCAAGAAAACATTTTCTAACATTTTCTGTTCTAAGTTGGTACCTGCATTTAATTTTGAGCAAAATCAGCAATAGCTAACCGATTTTCAGGATTTAAAGCTTTTTATCTCAACATTTTAAGCTTTAATTTAAGTACTTAAGATCTTAAATTTTCATTCTGAAAAATTTTGTATAATTTTTTGAAAAAAAAATTTTGTGCAAAAAAATTTTTTTTCGCAGCTAAGTTGTGAATAACTCCGAATCTGTTGGAAATACAAAAAAATTATGATCATGCGATTTATAGCAAGTTTTGTTCCTAAACGTTTGGTTGTACTTGCATCAAAATAGGTCAAGTCGTTTTCAACTTATGATAAAATATATTGACATAACTACCATATTTTGGGCGAAAAATTTGCCACACCCATAAAAAAAAAATTTGAACCCGATGAAAACAAAACTGAAAGCGGATTTGAATTCAGCGCATTAAATCATTATATTCCATATAATTTTATTTAAAGGCGTTTTTTGCTGTAGACGAGTGTAGTTGACACACGATTGACTTTGTTACTCTTTTTTATAATAAAACTAGAGTAACCATTTCCGAGTTGCTAGGAGCCTTTGTGTTATATACCTATAAAATGTATTCCTCATAAGAAAAATTTAAAGAAATGCATTAAAATTAATAATAAACTGACATTCTAACCGTTCTCTAGATATACTTCGTAGGGTGGGTGCACATGCACTTATTAAATTCAACCCATATTTCGACTGTATAGACTACGAACTTTTTTAGACTACATTCTAAACCTTTCACTCTTATCTAAATCCGCTCACTGTTTGACTGATTACTTGTATTGACCACAAATTTATTTCGGCTAAATTTAGAAACTCTTACTATTACCGTTTTAAAGATATAGAAATATAAATAAAAATTTTATATGGCCGTAGCACCGCCAAAATGAATAAAGACCATTAGTGATAGTACACCTTTTCAACGCATGCATGGATGTGTAAATCGGCTTAGTGTTTCTCGAGTTATAAAATGACTAACAAAGGACAACATAGATTGTATGTATATACCATACTACCTTGATCAAATAGTTTCTGGAATAACACCCGTGTAGCGTATCCATCATTCCGATTTAATTGGTACATCTGTTGTTGATATTCCCGCTAAAACTTTGTGTCATAGCTTGACTTCTAATTTGTTGTAAGAATTGGATTATGTACCGTTTGTTCTTTGGTTTTATTGTTGTGTTGCTATTTGTTTTTATAAAATAAACTGAATACACATACAAATTTAATTTTGTTTTTATAAAAACTCTCATAAATGCTATTTTTTAATGAATCGTTTGATTTTAAGTAAAGGGTTAAAGGATATGGAACCAATCTCATTTTTTCCAATGTACGTCATGTCTTTTTAAACGATTTTTTCTAGAACGTATATACCGTATAATTTTACATTTTTTTAATATTATGGCTTGATCTGTTTTTGCAAAAATCATATTTCCTTTCATCGTTATTTTACGCAAAATATTTCAATGAAGACAACTAATTTGCGCTGCAATAAAATTATTAAAAATTTTATTTTTTTATTTCAACATTTTAAAATTCAAATTATTTTATAATTATACGAAAATTTCAGGGGTTGATGTAGTTGTGTAATCGCTACTATCGGAATCTTCCAATTGAGGTTCACCCAAGTAAAAGTTTTGGATAATATCATAGAAAACTGGGCTTCTATTCAAGTATAATGGTTTTCTGGGAAATGGAAACCTAAAAGGCCTGAATTCATCAAAATTTTCTTGTTGATTATCCTCCTCCTGTTAAAAACAAGGAAAATAATTTCAAAATTTTTCAAATTACAATTAACGAGAAAATGTAAACACTGACCTGGGCGCTAGCTATAGCCGCAAAGGCTATAACAGCTAAAAATACCATTAAAAATTTCATTTTGTTAAAATTAGAATTACAAAGTTTAATTGAATTTCATATTAAAGTTCACGGTATTTATAGAAAAAAAATTTCAAGTTGTACATATGTACATACATACTTACATACATGTGTATATGAAAGACAATGATAAATGAGTTTTTAATATATGTAAGTCAGGGAAAATTTAGTTTCTAATCGATGTTAAACAATGTTGTTTTGTTTTCTATTTTAGAGAAAATTCTTTTCTCAATTTCTCTCTTTTTTTAACGCGACTTTATCAATGTAGTTATGACGGTAAATATTGAATTGAACTGTTTTTGAAATGAAGTAAAGATTAAGGAAATAACATAGAATATTCAATTTCTATGTTTTAACATTGTATATAGGGTGGGCAATTTAAAAGTTTAAATCTAAAAATCCAATAAAACAAGAACGGTTTGAAATTATGCCAAATTTGTTTTTTTGTTGTGAAGTACAATTGTTCTGCTTAGAAATTAAATATTATTTCATTCATATGGCTGCCGCGGCTGGTCTCACAGTACCACATTCGATCAGACCATTTTTCGAGAAATTTTTCGAGTGTATGAGGTCTTATATCGGCAATGGCCAAGATGTTGGCCTTCAAATGCTCAATTGTCTCTGATTTATCGGCATAACACTTGTCTTTAATGGCGCCACACAGAAAATAGTCCAACGGTGTCAAATAGCAGCTTCTTGGCAACCAACTGACATCACCATTTCGGCTAACTAAACGGCCATTAAACGTTTGATGCAATAAATCGAATAAATCGATTGTGGCATGAAGTGTGTGGCAAGTTGCACCATCTTGTTGAAACTAAACATCGTTAACATTAATACCAAAAAAATCAGTTATCATGCTGCGATAGGTGTCTGCATTGACCGTAATGATTGCGAAATATGAAATATGGGTCAATGATGCCTCCGCTCTACAAGTCGCACCAAACAATCACTCGTAATGGTTGTTCAAAGGTAAATCGATTAATTTCGTTCAGTGAAAGTGATATACTGAATTTTGCGACAGAATAGAATGACATAAATATTGCCAGATTCAAAATAACCGCTGATTAAAATTTAAGCCGATAGATGGCCAATACTATACATACATATAGATTTTCAACTGATATTAGAGTTGTCCAAGAAAATGTGTTGGTATCTAATGAGTGATGTTAAAGATACTATTGATCCAATTACAGGCGATGTTGTTAAGGCCACTCCACCCAGCCAAACTCATAGCAAAGCAGTAATATCTAGATTGAGAAATAATAAAGCTACTGGAACCGATGGATTATCGACTGAGCTGTTTAAGACTGGTGGCGATGAGTTGATAAAGTGTATTTATCATGCTCGGCTATTGAAACCTCAGTGTCCTATAACCTGTACGTAAGAAAGGAAACAAAACTGTGAGCGCCAATTATATATCGCGTATAAAATATTATCGAGTGTACTGTGTAAAATAATGAAAACAAAAGTCAACGGAAAAATCAAACCATTTGTGGCTTTAGATCTGGTAAATCTATCATCGACCAGATATTCATATTCACACTACGCGAAGTCCCGGAAAAGGCACACGAAACACAAATCGACACATATCACCTATTCGTCGCTTACAGAGCCTCTTTCGACATACGCGCAAATAATAAAAGTGTGCAAAATGACACTAACTGATACGAGAGCAGCAGTTAAATAGGAAAAGAACTTTCTGCATAATTCAATAGACAGGGTTTCAGACAGGGTTTCAGACAGTTTATCGTGTTATTTTTTTATAATTTTATATTTTTTTTTATTTACTCGCATATGCCAATGATATTGATATTAGAGGAAGGCAATTGCAAGATGCAACGAATCGAAGAAAGTGTGTCTGGCAGTGAAGTACGATAAAACCAAGCTGTTGGAATCCACACCACTGGGCTACTTTGTGAACCTTTCTAACTACAACCTCGTAATTGTGGAGGAATTCATCTATCTTGGTACCGCCATAAACAAAGCTAATAATATCATCGGAGGATCATACTCGCTAACAGGTGTCACTTTGGTCTGCACAAGCAGTTTAAAAGCAATGCTCTCTCTGGGCAAAAGAAAATAATACTCTATAAGACGCTGATACTGTCGTTGATTTTATATGGCGCAATGCATGGGTACTTGTACAGGCAGAGAAGCTTTTCTTGTCGTTTTCGGGAGAAAGTTACTCCGTAGAATATATAAGCCCGACTGCGTTAACTGTGAGTATAGCCGCTGAAATAATCATCAGCTGTATGAGCTTTACGCCGACATTGATGTAGTTAGGCACATTAAGGAGCTCCGGCGAAAAGATGTTTAGAGGATGCAGCTGAGTGGCGGCACAAAAGAGGAAGACCAAGACTCCGATGGAAAGTTCAGGTAGAATCCGATCTTTCAAATCTTGGTGTGCACAAGGCAAAGTGTTTGGAACTCACATCTACTTACTAAGAAGTAAGTAAGAAAATATGGAATTGCTTTAAATGAAATAAAATTTTATTTTTATCTCTTTGTTAAGAAAAATTTCTGTTTTATTTTTTAGTTATAACAACTTGTCGTGGGAGAACATACGCATTACATTAATGTGTTTATTGTCATAAAGGAATCTCAGTTACTGGGCAGGTACCGAAATTCCCAGATTTGTCCAAGTCCATGCGTAGAAGTATAAAGATGATTAAGATAAAGATGATGATAAAGGCTTTGGTCGATTGAGAACTGAACAGAATGAACACTGAAAAGTGGATATACTATGATAATCTAAAGATCAAAAAACGAATTAATAACCCACGCTAGCAATAAAATTGATTCCAAAAGCCAAATATTCACGGCATGAAAGGAATGTTCTTTTTATAGGGGATGTGAACAAAACTTGTCCATTGGTAAGCTTCTTCAATTATGTCTCCGCGTATTTCTTCTATTTCTTATAAATCGTTGGCATCATGATAATCATTAGCAATATTTTTTGAATACTTTCAATATTCGAAGATAACTATTGTACTAGATTGGTTATAAAACCGCAATATAAAGCAGCAGCTTTTATTCCACACACAATTCCATTTGTGTTAACTCTGCATTAATGTGGATTTTTTTATGTTAACCGGCGATCTAGATATATCACCAAATATTCGACCTGAGAAATCTGAGACATAATTCAGTGTTTAGTCGAACAGGTGGGCATGACTCCCAATGCAGTGTGAATGTTACGTAAGTAAATTTTTACTTGTTTAACTTTATTTTCCAAGGCTTCAACCAGGTCCCTAGATGTATAAAATGATCACGTAAATACCTACAGTGGTACAAATTCGTAAAAATGCACCCTTAATTTTAGTTTCACTCTCTTCTTTCTCTTTTATCAATGCATATATCAA